>OY728160.1:35668556-38168556 GCA_963277665.1 Viscum album | reverse complement strand
GTTGTTTGAAATTATTATCACTTTCTATTCTTGATAATTCTTCATAATTCAAGAAGGAATTATAGCTTCTTTCTAATACTATAACATGGAGAGTATGGGCCAACGAATCACGACCCATCCTCTCCACAAACCTTGTGGTTAATTGTTGATCGTGATGGAGGAAAGGCTACGAACCACGGTGGGGCACAAGAGCGGTGATCGATGCCACCATCGGCCACGACGAAGGAGATGGAACAATAGCGCCACCCCATGGACACTGCCGCCCCATGGAACATCTGTCTATGGCTGAACCTCGCAGTTGGGCCACCACCTTCTGCGGCCGAGCCACTGCCCGCAGCCTCCGCCTTCCCGGTCGATCCACCCCGAGTCGAGCCGAGCTGCCCTGTACCCTCGCGAAAACCCCCACCCGAGCCGCCCCATGGAATCCACCCATTTGGTCGAGCCGCCCCGATCCGGGATGAGCTACCCCACACCATCGCGACACCCCCATGGCCGAGCCACCAGCAATGGCCGATCCGACCCGCGGCCTCTACTGCACCGTAGCCTCCGCCGTACCCGGGCCTCCACGGCCCCTCGCGGCCTGCTGGACCGCCCAACGTGCCAGGCCACACCACGGGCCAGGTCAACCAAAACTGGGTCAACCCAGACCAGGTCGGGTCGGGTCGGTCCGGCTGGGTCAGACCAGACCCTGACCTAATACGAACCTATACTTTACTTGGGCCACAACTTTGGCACCAGACGTCAGTTTGACGAACCGTCAGCGGCGCTGGAAATAATTGAGCGAGATGGTCCCTCTGAGTATACCCCACTGATTTTTTTGGTAATGTTGATGTATGGTCGGGTTTGATCGGGCACAAATCCAACCGGGCCCATGAGACTAAATGGCTAATAACTTACAGATGGGGCGTCCAATTGACGCGCCGTCTATTGCATTGGGACCCCTATGACGTGGAGGTCCAGTGAGATACTCCTTCCTGGGACATTGTGGAAGTTGGAGTATCGATCAGTAGCTTGTGGTGAAGATCCTCCTTGAGATGAGAAGAATTCTTACAGGACCCCAGTAGGTGGATGTGATGGTAAGAATGAAGAGCGCTCCTATGAGGGTCAGCTCATAGCAATCATGTGTGGGTCAGATCCTATCGATCATATGGGGGTTAGCTCCTAGAGATCCTATGTGGGTTATCTCCTAGCGATCATGTGTGGGACAGCTTCAAGTGATCTTGTGTGGGTCAACTTCTTTATAGAGTAAGATAATTTATTAGTTAAATCTAATCATCTCTACTACTGTACTTATGTTATACCTTTTATGGGATGAGTTCGTACATGTGTGGTACTTTCCTTGTGTTAATACCTTTGTGGTATTCCTTCTTTTGTGGAACAGTTGAGCTTTGGATATTGGGTTGGACCCAGTGTTTTTCCTCATGTTTTAGATGGGCATACTTGATAACTCAGGTATATGTATGGGCATATACTTAAGTAGGATTTTCATTTATTTTCATGCTTTGAGGTTAATCGTTTATGGATTTTGCGAGACCATGAGGGTCTTGGGGTCCCTAATGAGTATTGTTATACTCACCCTTTCACGAGCTACTTCCACACTTCATTTTTTTGGTGCAGACGATAGACAATGCTAACTGAGGACGAGAGATCCAGGACTAGGTAGTTCCTGGAGGTGGACTATATGGAGAGTTGGTACGCAGTGGAGGCGGGTGGACGTGGAGTGCCGAGGAGGCGATCCGTAACTACCATTCATGTAGGAACCTCAGAGGATTATCCAATATTTTTCTTTCTCTTTCCTCAGTTTTATTATATTTCAGTTGTACTTGTACCTTTACTGTTGGTCTTGTATTCCGGCCCCTTATACTTTTAGCACTCTTTTGGTTATACAGATTTCTTATGATTGTATCTTGATGTGTGCTTGGTTAAGTGATTTTATAGGTTATAAAGGCAATGTCTTATCAGTTTTTGGGAATTCGCCTTTCGATGCTAGTCGCCAGCCCCTAGACTATCGAAGGCGTGCTTAGGGTAGTCATAGAACGGGCCCCATGGGACAATTCATGACACGACTAAACATAATGGAATAATCTCATATAAATAAATCTAATCATATGAAACCAATATATGCTCAATAGAATGTACAATTTGATAAAAAATACCCCTAAAATTATAGAATGAATTAAAATATCACATATTAGGGGGAAGTATTACCCAAATTTAAACTATCGATAAACTTATACTAAAATAAAACCTTAATTATAATTAAATAGTAACAAATAATTATTATAAATCAATTTTATCATATATTATTGAATTTGTAACCCCAAAATTATTATCTTTGTTTACTAAAACTGAATCTTATATTGCACTAATCACATTAATCTTTATATGCACCGTATGGAATTTATAAGAATAAGTTTAAACATTTTCAACAAATTTACATAACCATTCATAAGATAAACACTTATTATCCAGTAAAAATAAATAAGTAATGTACTAATATAATAATTAATATTTCTATATTTAAAATTGACATAAATTTTTTGGAACCATTCATAAATAAAATGTTATAAAATGATTTCTAATTTAGAAATTCTTTTGTAAAGGTTCTGTAACATATAATTTTGATCAATTATAATTTATATTTTTGTACATAAATCTCATATTTCATCACTATCATAAAAATATGAGCTTCTTCATGTTATATAATATAATTTTATAAGAAATACCAATACGTTATATTTATTATAAAATGATTACATTATATTAATTTTTACAAAAATAAATTCACATAGAATATGTATATGAGTTGTGTTTGTTAAAAATGGAGTGTGATATGGCTTCCAAAAAAATTTACATGATGACAGAAGGGAATGAGTGAGTTTCAGATGTGTATTTCAAAGTATTTTATTAAGAATAGTAGTCTTGTTGTGACCATATATATCCCACCATGAATTTAACTGAATAATGTATCATGGAATCTATCCATATAAGGGTCACTCTTTAAAGGGATTATCACTCAATGGGAGTTTAATTTGAAAATTTTAAGGGTTATTGTATATAGGTTTCTGATATCTATGTGAAGGATTGTAAAAAACCAGATATAGGTGTGTTTTCGTATTTTTATCATTGTGAGGCTCATTCCATGAACAATATATCCCCACAACAATGGTTTTGGAAAGGGTTTCAGTGATTATGTCCAGGTGAACCTCATGCCATAAATTAAAGTGTCATGACATTTGTGGTAAAAGGTTCACAGTGAATTTGAAGATGTAATCCATGATCCATGATTAATTGAAAATTAAATAAATATATATATATATATAAGGGTGTATGAGATATGTTAATTGAACATGTGGTAATCATTAAATAATGTCAATAACATCCCATGGTCTAAGAGCACCAATTATAGTCCTGAACAATGTTTTCATGTGACATCGTGAACACCACCCTCTATACAAAGTTTTCTAAATTGTAATATTGCTATATGATGTTACTAAGGGAAGACTATAACGTCAGATCAACGTAGAAAATAGTTGGTAAATAACTAAAAACATATGAATAAAAAATAATTATATGAAAAATAATAAAACATATCAAATAAAAATAATTAATAAAAAATAATAATTCCTTGCCAGCATAGACCATGTGATCACCCATCAGTCAATAATATATACATTATAAGTAAAATTAGAAATGTATAGATGATGATCTATAACCATTCTCGATCCCGACCACATATCATTCACCAATTTCACTGATGATATCCTTATGGATCATGATAATTTGTGCCTTTACCCAACCTAAAATTTGGATCAGTGAAGTCTTCTCGAGTGCCAATGTCAATGTCACTCAAGTAGCTTTTGAGTAAAAAAAAAAATAAGGAACCACCAATTGGGTCCCCAATATAAACCTTAATTATATTGCATGAAAAATTTATATTACCATATTGACAAACAAATTATGAAATCATAAATAAATAAATAAACAATCATTGATCCTTGGGCTACAACGTGATACCCATTATTGACTATATATAATTATGATGTTGTCAAAGTGTCAATGAGCATACAAAATAGTCATTACAAATGTATAAGTCTAAGAGGAAATGTAGTATTGAGTGGAGGAAATGACACCAAAGAGAAAATATTATGAAATCTAGTAGGCATAAAATCCAATTCCCACGTAATCACTCAAGAAATAAATAAAAACATGAAGGCTAAATATTGGATAGACACTGATTCATTCCATGTAGTACTAAATAAAAAATCCAAAATAAGTTTTTGAGTATTCTATCTAGAATTGAAGGTTGAGTCCCATAAAATAGGAAATTCTTGAAAGGCAAAGAAGCTGATTCCCAAGAAACCACAAATGCAATATATATATATATATATATATATATATATATATATCCTTATAGGAAAATTCGTAAGTAACCACCTCAAAAGTCCATATAAACAAACATTTTTCATCCTGTATAAAGAAAAATGAAATCAATATAGACCCATATTCAAATTCCTAGGTTACCACATTAGCAATACATGTAGAAAAATTGGTAAATTTTTGTGTAATCACTTACAAAATTCACATAGATATAACCACATATAGTGTATTTCCCCTCTCATTCATTATGAAATCAAATAACATTGTGGGAAATATTCCCATATAGGTGGTCACATGACACTTCTTATAATGGTTGACCTACCACTGAACCAATCTGACACAATAATGTCCTACATCAAATGTTTTTAACTTGTCACCATTATTATATCCACAACCATTTCATATGATGATTTAACCTCTATGGTGATTCACATAGTCATCATTATCCAACAACCACCCTCACATTGGTCAATATAACACTAGAGAAGCTACTAGGGCTCCCAAGGATTCATAACATAGTGTAAATCATTAGGAAGATTATTAAATGAAATATGAACTCTAGGGCTCCGATCCATATATTAGAGGGAATGAAATCCATTAGAATAATTATAGTCATATCAAGGTTGTAGATACCTCATATTAATTCCCATTTTGGAATCAACCTAGAGAGTCAATTTTCTAACCAAATCTCTTCCCTGGATCCTCCAGAGTCTGTCATCAGACACTTGGTCCACTCAAAATCCAATGATGGCTCACTCACCAGGTGATCATAAATTAATGGGGGTGAATCAATCAACCCAAACTCATTACAACTATCCATAAGGACATCAGCAATCCCAACATCCTGACATGGTATACATGGGAAATTCATTCACACCAACTCAATCCTCTAAAAAGATGCACAAATAGAACATATTCTAGTAGATAACTTGTTTATTCCAATCATTTTTCATTATATTTCCAACCATGGGGTTCAATACATATTAACACATGCATTTTTAATCATTGTCTTATCCATCGATAGCTGAAACATAAACGTTTTTCTAAGGCTCCATCATAGCCCATAGCACATACACCCTTCCAATGATATTGAATTTTTATTTTATGATTTGATTTAATTTAAAATCTCAATCACCCTTAGTGTAATTAACCCATATCAAAGGAATACAATAATAAAATTATTTTAATAAAGGGATATTCTCAAAGTCCCACCTATATCAATTGATTTCATTTCATTTTCATCATAGCCTATAATTTCTCACATAAACTCATACGATCCATCCAATGACCTCACATCAAAAAGCGGACATGTATAGAGCCATAATTATATTTGTAATAATTTATGAAAAATTAATTAATTATAACATATATTATAATAATTTTTAATTAATTTCCCATTAAATAATGCATGTATTAACCCCTAAAAACACACTTGGTGACCTCATTATTCAAACAATGACCAACTACTCCTAGAAGGTCTATGACATACTCCCAACACCATTCTCGAAAAAATAACTATAAAATTTAGTATATTATTTATTAAATTTAGTATAACATTTAAGAAACCCATATGAAAAAATCACAAGGTGATGTAACTCCACCAAAATAGTATGTGATAGAATAAACTCAACCTCAGGAGACATATTGTAGCCAAGCCATGAAAAATAAAAGAAATTTCAGATGAGTTCCACTAGCAGGAAAGGACATAGGCATGATGTAGGAAGGTGGTGAGGTAGGAATGGAACATGTATCTAGTGACTCATGTAGGAGATTATGTATCATGTTGTATGAATGGTGCTACATTGAGACTTTGGGCCAGTTTGGGGGTGATTTTTTGCAGGCAGGTAGTGACTTAGGAATGCGGTGATGCAGACAGACAATGACATAGGCATGATGTATGCATGATGATGCACTAGGATTTTAGGATAGTTTGGATGAATTTGGTGCATATATAATAGTCCTTATTCCCAATCTGTATTCGGTCCATGTGGTGAATAAATAAGGTTTGATTGGTGGGATATCCCTTAAGAAAGATATAACCTCTGTTTCTAGTCTTTGTGTGTGATGTGTGTGTTTTTAATGTAATTTTACCCCTAATTAACTAAATATATATAGTTAAAAATGAATGAAAAAGGTGGATGAAGTGAGGAATAAATCACCTCAATTTCTAATTAAATCGCCCAAGTATGCAATAAAGAAATGAGAATTGAGAGAATGGTGAAGAAAAAACAAGTTTTCATCCATAATGGAGAGGATAAATGAGGGGATAATGATTAAAATACTAGAGAGTAAAAATTATGAAATAAAAATATTTTAGAAATTATGTTAGTTTCATGGTTCATTCACATGAATTTAAAATCCATCTGGTTAACACTATCTCTACTCATCACATCTATGTAGTCTTCAATGTGGGTTTCCAAACTATGTGTAAATGGTTTGAATCAACAATAAAGCCAAATTATATGTTTTGCCCAATTTTACAACCATTTATAACTCTTGTATCGAGCCCCATTCTATAATTAAACTATATATTTTATCCATACTATTATCTCTAATAGCGTGGTATCTATACACAAGACTAAAACATAACCTAAAATTCAACATGAAGCTCTTGAGACTTGTCCAACCACTAGATACGCCTCTTAAACCTCGATCTATATCTTGAAAAATCTACACAGGATAATATAATTCTTGAAACACCAATTGAAACATCAATTCCGAATACATATACAATTTTAAAAGTAAAAAATTAAAATTACATGTATAATTTTCAACCTAAATATACAATAATATTACAATCTACCCATATTAGACCTTCTCTCCCAAAACATCCTCGGTGGTCCTTTAACCAATAATTTAAACCATTTTAGAACATCAATTCATACTTTATTGAACAAATTATATCTTATAATTCAAATAAAACATCCATTTTTTAACCTATAATCATGGGGTACAGAATTTATGAAAAATCTAGAAACCACTCATAAAAACCACTGAAATACTATGAAAGTGCACACTCACAACCATCAATCCCAAGACACCATGGTTTCATCCACAAGTATATTTATAAGATTATGGTGATTCCAAAAATAATAATTTTCTCCATATGGATATATCTAATCAATGATCCTCCCCTCAATTTTCAATTCATACCAAATCTAAATTCAGATAGTCCAATGACCCATTCAGTGCAGTTTTTTCTTCACTACACTAATTCATACATAAACCTATAAATGAGTTCACCTCATACTTACTATTATTAAAGAGGATTATTCACACTCACTAATTCTATATATTAATATTTTATCATTTTTTCATATTTATTGATTTCATTTTGATTTATTCCAAGAAACAACATAGATTCCCAAATCTAATTTCTAATGTAATTACTTCATTGGATCACCATCTAACCAGACCAGTTGTCATGCACTCACCCTGACTGCTTGTGCATTAGAAACATGGCCCATTCTCAGATCACATTCAATCCAACTAAATATGACATCCAAATCAAAAAAATATATCAATTAATAAATCCAAATGTCAAAATTTGTATTTGTAAATGAACCATATTAAACTGCATCTATATAAACACCATTTTCTAAAAGAATTCATGGCCATAAAATGACTAGTTCCAACACAACCATGATCCTACAAACATGGGTCTTATACCAATTTTACACAATTAAACAACTAAAACACTTAATAAATAGTTTTTTGGCTTCACTTTTCCAAATTTCCAATTTGATTCACCAAAAAACACTCATTCATGGAATTCAAGAAACCCCACCTTAAAAAGCCACTATAATTCATCCATAATAGGGGTAAAACAATCCCAAATACTATTGTGTTCTCTCCACCATACATTTTTCATCATATCACTATTTGAGAGTAAACTCAACATGTTCGCTTATCACATACATCTCACTCATCGCGATCTACTCTCATACAGACTATCTATTGCTAACCCCATCCATCCCTAATTTCATCACCATAATAATAGAACGTTACTAATAAAATCACAAGGAAACTAATATCGTAATAATTTTATTTATTCCATTAGTCCTCATCCCTCACACGACTTCCCATTTAATAATATCTCAAATATAATTAAGTGAAACTAGCATGTACCACCTTTATCTCATCCAAAACACATAGGAAACATTGATCATAATAATTTTAAATATATATAATCCAGGGGATATTTGAATATGATAATTCTTATGAAACCCTCACATATATTTCATAATCCACTTCATGGGTCTTCATTTAGAATGATACTTAATAACCCCCATCTATAACACCAAAACATACACAAATAGGTATGCACCTTAGTGGTACCCAATCATATCACCAAACTCGAACCACCTATATTCCCATATTATCAACTTATAGTCTTGAATTCTTAAATAAATGACCACACAAAAATCATGTCAGTATCCTCCAACATGTACCACCTAAATAAGATAGATAAAAATTGGGTAATCTCACTCTTTCCATGGAAATCACATGATCTCCCAACAACATAGATATTCTATTAGAATTTGGACCACTAACCTACACATAATACTTCTTATAATTGACCACATAGGATCAAAATCTTTAACTACATCATGAACCAAACCCAAAATTAATATCCTAGGAATACCATATATCTATAAATTAAAACTAAAATTTATACCAAAAAACTATCTATGTTCAAAAAGTTACCCTCATGGTAACTATTTTTTCAAGTTACCCTCACATGTATCCTTCAACTCAATGGTATCATGGGAATCATATGACTGCCATCTGGCTCTCCTACCTTCCCTATAAAGAATGTTTCATAGTTTTCCTAACTCATTGGGATCATATATGATCCTATATTCTATATCACCATATAAATCACGCATGAAATCCCCTTATAAAAAGCATAACACAAACAAATATACATATCAATATTCTTATATAGAGTCATCATCCTACTAGGCCAATGATCCTCATTGGGAATTTTCATAAAACAATACCACGTCATGGACCATGGTCTCATAAATATATACACATATATAACAATATCATCCTATGATTATCAATATATATCATACCACAATCATAATTTTTAGTTATATTGAAACAAAAAATGAATTTATATGGTAAAACACCATATAGGATTTTTTTTCACCATAAATAACCATATTTATTTATTTATTATTACATTATATAAATTAATGTAACCCATAAGGGTTTATCATAAATTAATTCAATGAATGCACAACCCTATTAAGTATCACTATGAATCCCTTATAAGAGGGATTATATAGTCATCATCATAAAACAACTCTCCATAAGATCTCTTATCCTATAATGAAACAAGTTATCCATTGTGGTATGGCTGAATATAACTCCACTTTAACATTATATGAGAAAATATTGTATAATTTATTATTTATGATTAAATATAGTCTTTTTCATCATCAGTGATATAAATCCCAAGAAAGGATATTTAATTAATTTGATCCTATGATTCCAAATATGATATATGTACACATTTTTCTTGATAATGGGACAATAATCAAAACACGTGAATATGAAATCTTAAAAACTAATTCTATTTAACATTTTTGAATTATATGATGTTTGAATGGGAAACCATGAATAACAATTCTATATATCTAAATACCTATACTTCTAATTATTAATATTTCATCATTTTAGATAGATATTTAATACAATTAACAAAAACACACACTTGAAGACCTTAGGCGATTAATGTCTATAAAAAATTGAAATATTGAAATTAACTACATGAAATTTCTATATCATTTTTCTTTCAGTTTTCCAAAACTTGAACCCTTCTTCAACATAACATACATAAAAAATTTCTTCAAAACTTGGGAAAGGGAAACAAAAAAAAGAGTGATCATCAATGCATATTAAGGATAAACATAAGAGAAATAAATATGCTGTAATATGTGAGAATAATAAATTAATAAAGACAAGAGAACATTTTTTAACCTTTTGACAATCATACCAATCAATTCATATATCATAATAATGAAACATTTCATATTTTGTTATCAATAAAAATAAAAAAGACATAAGAGTGAAGAATCATCAGTAACCAACCATGAGTAAGGAGAGAATGTCATATCCATATAAAATAAGTTTTTGGAATAAACATAATAATAGTAAATAATTTTCCTAGTCAAGGATCACTCCTGTGAAAATCATAGTGGATTGAGTTCTCTTCCTATTCTATCATTCTTTAGTCAATTTTTACTCACAAGATTATATTATTACAAAAATTCCCTTAAATAATTGTGTTCACTTGACATTCTAGTCCTTATTATCTAATGAATACCGTTATTTTCTAAATTAATTGGTGGTATATATAATTATATTACTAATAATAATATAATAAAAACTATAAAAATGTGTGCTATAAGATCAAAAAATATTCATCATATCGTAAAATTATACCTGTTCAAAAGGATATGGGTTTCTTAAAAATTTCATTTTCATAAACATAAACCATGTAGAGAAATAATATACTTAGTATCCTCGAATAAAAATTCCATTAAATAATAAGAAGCATCATATTATTCTTATATAGATAAATATACCTTTTTAATATTTCTATTACATTTCCTGAGGAAAATATACTTTTCATTTGAAATCACTTATTTAGAAAATAAAAAATTGGGATAAAATTAAAGAAAAATCTTTATTTGAAAAATGAAAAAAACATATTGGGAAATATTTAAATGAAATATTATACATTATTTTTTGGAAATATGTTCTTGTATTGTGTGTTAAAAACAAAATTCAGTCTATATTTTTTGTAAAAGGTAAAAAGTAACATGTTAGTAAATTAATAAAAGGTTAATTTTAGATCATGAAAAGTAATTACAACTATATTTAGAATTTTCATTATGAAATATTTGTAAAAAATTAAAATAATTATTTATAATATTTTAATGAAAATTTTAACATAGAATAAAATATTTATGACCAATGGTAAAAAACTATGGGTTTTTTATATTCAATATTATTTTAGTAACTTAACAAATTAAAAAGAGAAAAAAGAAACTAAAACATAAAATCTATATAAATAACTGTAAAAAAAAGAAAATAAATATTTCTTGGGATAAATATATGAGATTATTTAATCATTTTTTTTAAATATAAATAGTCCCTATTGAATTGAGATTCTAACATAAAACTATTAACTAGACTCTATCTTGATTAATAAGCTCTCTAACCTCATATGTGTTAAATTTAAATTTAATATAAATCTATGAAAGATACAAATTCATACCTACAATAAAATAATTTATTTTATATTTCATTTTATCTATAGTTCATTGCCAATATTTTATTATCATTGTCATTTTGATTGTTAACTACTTTATTTTTCATGTCTGTTTTTGTTCAGCTGTTATAGTCCATGCACATCAATCGTTGTTTCTTTATCTACAGATTTTAAATCAAGAAAAAAATATCATATATTTTAATTTAATACCTATTTATAATAATTCATATATTTTTTTGATGAGAAATTAATTACGTCACTACATTGAGATTATTGCATGTATGTCCACATGAGTGACATTTCCCTTTTTTGAAAGAAAAAATTAATGAATGGTAAATATTAATTCACTATTACAAAATAATTATATCATAAATATAATATATAAACATTAAATATATAATAATAAAGAAACCTAAATCATTGAGGTAAAATATTAGTCATATCTCTACAGGGAGGCTATAGTCCACGCATACGCATGAGCGATACTTTCATCTCCCATTAGATTGATATGTGGTGGTAAATGGTTATGAAATCCATAAAATAACATCCTAGTATTTTTATGATATATTATTCTTAATTTTTTTATAGTAAAATTATATATAATTTACTAGATAAAATAAAATTGAAATACCATGGTTAATATCAATACCCCTTCATTAAGAGGCCTTATTTGGATTAGTCCTTAAGCCTTGAAGGATTGGTCATATGATAATAAAAGAAGATCCAAGTTGAAGGTTAGGATTATAGGAAGGTTTTTTGTGATTAATTCGGGATATATATTTCTAAAAATGTTTGAATAAATGATGGGAAGATTATCTATTTTATAATTGTGTTGTAGGACAAAATTGGAATTTAAAAAAAATCAATGATTTAAGGTCACATTCATTGTAATGTGACTCATAATTTGAAATAATTATTTATTTATATATTATAAGGAGTAAATATATTCATAAAATATTAATACTAATATTTTTACTGAATATCTGACCATTATTTCATGTCTTAACCACCTAGTAAACCCATTTTAACCTTAACTATGGTAACAATAATTTTGTTGTTATTACTATTCACTATAAAAAAATTAATCTAAACCTATTATATTATTTTAATTATGACAATTTAAAATATTTAATCCATATTAATATATTAAATTATAATATTTTTAATTATTTAATATTATTTACTCTTGAAAATTACAATGCAACCCCATTTGGAAATAATAAATTTGGAAACATTAAACATAATTTTGTTCTTTTCTCTTTATTATAAAAATAATAAAATGAGTGTAAAAATATTATATTTAATATATCATAAATAAAATTCAGTATATATATTAATAAAAATATATAAAATTAAATTATTCAGATAAAAAACACACTACGCATAAACAAATAGATTTCCAAAAAAAATTAATTTTTGAGCCCTATAAATAACTTATACAGAAATAAATTGTATTAATGATTAATATGTAATTAATTATATTAACTATTATAAAATGAGACATATGTTACTTTAATGTCAAATTTTATGAAATAAAGGTACATTTACTTGAAAATAAATAAGAATTTTTTCAAAAGTCGGTATTTTTATTATTCAGAAAAAAATATTTTTAGTAATATCATTAAAATTCATTTTAATAAGAAATTGATGTGATGATTATAATAATAAAATTAATTTACAAAAATAAAATGTTTGAATCCGTAATAATTAATTTTTATTTTCTTAAAATTAAAATGTGATAAAACCATTTTTTACGAGAACATAGTTTTCATTCATAACATGACTTTATTGAGAATTGATTTCTTATTTTTAGACATTAATTTTTAATTTTTCAATAATGAAAAAATTTATAAATATTGAACATAATGTTTTTATTACTATTCTTACCTTCCATATTAACACCTAAATTAAAAAAATTCAATATCTTAAGGTATATATAGAATCATGGTTGCGTATAAGGAAATATACTTAACACATCATGTTTTATTTAGAAATAAATAAATATAAAATCATAGGGTGTCAAAAGATCCCTAGAAACCAGTCCATTTCGACAAATTATTTGTTTACAATGCACTAGTTTGAGGCCCATCACTAGCTTTGCCACATTCTTATATCATATATATAGAATGTCAATATATATAAAGGAAATTCAATATATGGGAACAGATACCACTTCTTAATATCTCCAAGTCGGAGACCACTTGTCAATGTCCATTATAGAGTCTCCACATGAGCTCAGAAATTCATTCCATATTCCATATGCTTTTGAATCATAGCTAGGGTCTTGGTTGTTACTATGGGGAGTTTGTGCAGTCATTTCTGAGTATAACTCATTATAAAAATAAAAAAATATCATATGATATAATAAATTAGAGTATACAGAATAATATAACATGTACAACACTAATAATTAATATATAAGTATAAAATCATGAAGATTCATTTTTATTCCAATTTCCAACAACTGATCTTTAATTGTGATGATAATATATACAAAATAATTGAATAAATTTAAATACATATACCATTTACTTCAATCCCCAATCCCCTCCACATCTCTAAATCCACTTTTTTAGAAGTTGTAATTCATGATCATCAAACATAGGTCCCTACTCAACCTAAAAATATGATATAGGTTGTATACAGAGCCACTCATGTTCCAACACTTATTATGTAGAGTGTGAGTAATACATAGTAGGGATCCACTAATGTGTCCTCATACATATATAGTAAATACAATATATGTAATGTTTAAATTCTCTACTGATATATAAATAAACTAGATAAGCAAGAATTAATAATCCATCTTCACTTCTCTTGATCCATAATGAAAATTTATATTGAATATTCCTTCTTTAACCGATGTGTGAGGGTCTCTTAGAACATGGAATAATCTTAGTAAACAAATCAGTCTAAATATCCAAGTGATACCATGTGGACGTAAATACATATAAGAATAAATCATACATAACAAAGTAATAATATAATTTCATTCCCTATTAATCACCCAATAAATCCTCATATTCCTAAGGGATTAATGTTATATAAACACCCACCACATAGAGAATAAGTTCAAAAACCAAAAAATCAAACATAGCATTTTGTAACACCCTGAGTTGTTACGAACTATTTTTTTTTCAAATAAACAGAATTTCATATATGGATTACATTGAACTCTACTTCACGTTATTCTATATTTATATTTAATTCCATTTTATTATTATTCTAATCTAAATACATAGAATGTTAGTTGGTACAAAAAACACTATGTCTTTCTTGTGTTACACATAATGTCGAGTATCATCGACTGGTTTCTTTACACACAAGACCATGTTTTACCAAATAAAAAATATTATTAATAAAATTATTAAAATATTATTATATTTATCACTATGAATAAGAAATTATGAGTATTAGTGAGATTAATTAAATTATTAAAATACGGTCAACAGATGTATATAAGATGAATTCTTTGGTGAAAAATTAACTAGAAATTAAAATAATACTGTTTTAAAAATATTGGAAAGAAATTACCAAAAAACTCCTATTATAAATTAATTAAACACAAAATTAATGAATTAATTTAAGGAAATATTTATATTATATTAAATTAAATATTTAACACTCATATTATGTTTTGTAATGGTTAGGATAAAAGCCTTATTTTATTATTAAGGTAAATACTTCCTTTTGTCTTGGTAGATGGAGTGAAATTACATAGCATGAAATCCCAAGGCCATGTGGGCTAAATATAAGGCTTTAAATACCATTTTACCCAAATGGACCTTTAGTGAATAATACTTCTATATTACCTAGACTACTACAGTACTACCGTTGCTACAATTCCTGCTACAGTGCCTCATCCGGTATAGTGTCACCGCTACTATAGTAACCTTGAAATTTTTCACTCCCTGGATTTGATCCTGGGACTTTTGGATTCCATGATGAAGAATATAACACTTAGGTATAGGCTCGTTTAAAATATTCATACTATGTATTTTAGAAAATATTTAAGAATATGTTCGGTTTTTTGCAATAAAAGATATGTTTTTCTGAAATCTATTTTTACAGACTTTTAATGGAGAACCTATTTTACAATAAATTTTTACACATTAAAAAATATATTTAAAAAACTAAACATTATTTTTCAAAATTAGAACATAGTAATTATCTTAGGGTGATTTCTTTATATTATCATTTTTTGATGAAAAATGAAAAATTTGAGATATTAATTGAGGAATGATTGTTTATTTATTTATTTACAGAGTAATATTATATTTTGATTTGAATTTAAATTATAATTACTTCAATTTTATATCAATTAATATAATTTGGGTCATTTTTTCCTATCTCACATTTAAATTGGATATAAAAACTTTTCAATAATTTGAACATTTTCACTTTAAAAACATATTTCCTTGTCACTTATATTGAAATAACATTAAACTAATTTATGCCACTTGTATTATTAAAATTTAGTAAAATTGATTCAATGTTTTGAATCAAAATAAATTATAATTTCTAGTAAGGTAAAAAATTATTTTGACAAAAATAATAGTGATTGGAATTAAAATTAGTTACAATGATTAAGTTAAAAATGAGTTTACTATGTGTTTAATCATTAATCTTAACAGTCCATGTGACATAGAAACTTTTCCGAAACCAATTTTTTCTATATTTTGAAAATATGATCAATTTTTTCAAATTTTATTCGTTATTGGAGGATCATTATGTAATTTATACCCCCCAATTGAGTTTTCTTTTTGGTATTAAAAAGAATACCATGCCACCTCTACTATAAATAAGAAATAACCCATGACTTATTTAAAAATATTAGGCCTTTTGACTCATCAAAAACCTAAATAAATAACCTACAAAAATTCATATTGTCATCCCAGAAGCCTCACATTGGGTAGGACGTAATATATGCAATTCGTTTGCTGCAAACCTGAAAGAGTTGACCGAAGAATATGTAACTCTCTTAAACAAGAAATTTTGCATCATTTATTTCTCTACTACCTCAATTATTCTAATGAAATTATTATATAATAACATATGTATCATAAATATACTTATATTATATTATGTAAATTTTATCAACTACACCCACACAGACATCCATCAAATTGGATACACAATTTTCATTCGTGTGTGCGACAGGCTACCGCCTCATGAACCAAGGGCATTCGTTCATCCATTTCCATAATTCATGGTTGAGAATAATGTTATGAATTATTTTTTATATGATATTTATTATATTTAGGATTTATTTATTCTTATATTATTATTATATAACACATTTTTCGATGATTTCCAATTTAGGGGAATTCGATAACACCATTTGAGAATGTGTGGACTATGGCTTCCTCAAACCGATGTGCTATGTTCACACTTTAAATGGTATGTATTAAAGATGGGTTAAATAAAAAATCTGTTATATATGAAATGATTATTCTTATTTAAGTATAATATATATATATATATATCATTTACTTTTATTTTATTCAATGCGATAAGAAATGGAAACAACATTCATGCATACTTATGGCCTACCATCTCCTTAAATAGTGTTTGTCATTTCCAATTTATTTTTTATATTAATTATTATAAATGAATATATAATATATTTATTTAAATTTTATTGTTTTTAAAAATAAATATTTATCTAACTAATTGAATCAAGAATAACAAGTCAAAACATATAATAAAAAAATGTGGTTATTACCTAAAACTTAACATTAATATGAAATTCTTAATTAACGAGTAATATAATTCCACAAAAATCATATAAGGTTTTATAAATTAGAATATGTTTATTTTAAATATGTATAATAAATCTAAATTTATTATATAAGAGGTTTCAACAAGTACACTGAGAGTCAATACTTAATGTAAGGGGATTTCTATTCCCACTTTTGTTTCAGTGAGGCTTTTTCCATATTCACAACCCATTTACATTTTGTAGTGTATATTCTTCCCATGAATGTATTATATGATCCTTCAAAATAAAATTATCGGTATTTACATAGCTATTTTATTACCCTATTATATGGATTTACTTTGAAAAGTTTACCAAATTAGTAAGGTAATATTTCCCCGGTTTTCCACCATTGAGACACATGCTGTGTTATGAAACTATATTATTTGATGAGGTGCACATAATGACATTCAACATGTTATATCCTGAGAATCATTATATTCATTATATATTATGATCCATGTTATGTTACTGTATCATGGGGATTTTGATTCATTTTTACCTATGTTGTAGGAGTTTATCACTACAATCTCATGGTTTATCAAGATTATGTATGATTATAAATACAATAATGGAATATTATAATCCATATATCAATAAAAATAATTAATCATTTTATATTATGTTTATTCAGTATATATTCATGAGAAGGTTCCATTTTCCACTTTTTTTACATAAAATAATTTAGAATTTATTTTTAAAATATTTGATTTTATTTTTTCATTGTGCCAAAAATCTATTTTATTCATAAATAATGTTTTCAAAAACAATTAAAAAAAATTAAATGAAAATTTAAGATCATTTTCAAGGAAAATGATTTATTAGATGATTTATGTTTTCAAATTGTTTTCAAACCCACCTTTATAATTTTTCAACAAAATTTTCAATGAAAATGGTTTTAAATATAGTATATGGTTTAAAAAGCATTCAACAAAGAAGAATGATATTTTGATAAAACAATGTTTTAAATGATTCTTTAAAAATTATTTCCCACCTGATATAGCATAGCTTTGTGTTACCTACTACTTATGGGGATTTGATCCAAGGATAAAATTTACACTCTTTCTATAAATATTTTTTGTTCTCATGGAATGTTGTTTGTGAAACCTATATCATTTCAATGTCTCAATCATGTTCCTAGGATATTTATTTGGAACACATTTATTTTCCATGGGTTAATTAGGTTATAGAAGATTAATTTTTTATGTGCTTTTATGATGATATGAAAACTTAATATACTTTATTCATATTCTATTTCATGGGAATTGATTATATAATGTGGTTCCCTAAATATCATTGGGTAATCCCATTTAAGATTATATATTAGAGTGGTCTAGATATCTCTTGGTAGGCCCATTACTGCTTATATGACGGTGCATCCAAGTTACCAATAGGTAAGCTCGTTATAGATTATTGGATGGGAAGACCATGATAGTTTTGGATGATTATATAATATCATACATGATGAGTGAACTTAGATAGAGCTCTAATTCCTTCGGTAAAGATTTTTATCTCATGAGAAAATTATAGGAAAAAACCTGACTCATATCATCCACTATGGGAAGAAGGTGTAATCAGATCCACTATGGGAAGCAATTTTAACCTAATCCATTATAGGAATAATGTGTAACCTGATCCTCAATAAGATAAGGAATTCCACTAGTGATAGTGGTTTGTCCCACCCAGTATGTTTAGTTTCTTATGTGTGAACCTGATAATTTGTTCAGAATGTTATTTGAAAACCCAATTAAATGTTCCCAATTTTTTGTTTGAACCTCATTAAATGTTCACAGTGTGATATATGCACCTGGTTCAAGACCAAAATATAATTAATTGGTTTGATTTTATGTCTTTAACTAAATTTATTAGCCTGATTCTATTTAAAAATGTTCATAATGTGATAATTCTATAAGTCTATGACATGTATATGTGTTTTTTCAATGTTATTATCTTATAGATCATGTTATTTTATTTCATTATGATTATTTCTTATTAACATACACTCTTTAATCTAGGACACAATTTTATGATCATTCATATACAGTGTATATTTTTTTAATGTTATTCTCATGTTCTCATACCATAATGTTCATATTATGCTTAGACATTTCCCTTATTTACCCATACTGAGCATTTGAGATCACAATTTCTTAGGTTTCATTTCCTCAGTTTATGAGTAAGTGTTTTAAATTAGGAGTACTGAATAGGTAGATATATATGGGAAACATTTATGATCCTTCTCTATGATTTAATATTAAGTTCTAGGTTTCTAAAGACACTAAACTATTATGGTCCTGAGAATGTACTTTTTAAATGTGTTGAACTTTCATCTAAAATGATTTAGTATCCATGGATGTAAGTACAAGTTCAATATTATTTGAACTAAGTGATTTTTTAGTTGAATATTGGAAACTAGGATGAGGAATCTTTAGTGATATCCCTTGGGATATATCTAAGGATGTGTCTAGGGTGTCTCTAAGGATGATTCTATAGGTGAGTAAAATTTTATACAAATGTGTTGGAATTTTGGTAAAGGATTATGAGAGTGGTTTTTGTGAAATTACATCCCTATATTGATACTACAAGTGAATCTATATTTCTCATAGATGTTCATATGGGTAACACGCCCCAAAAAACCATATTTACCTAGACTCAATTGGGAACACATGAAAAATTATAAGCCTTATAATTCACTTGGTTTTATACTCCTGAGAAATATGATTTTGGGATTTATAAACACATTGTGAACAATCATGAAGGATTTAAATAGAATATGAATATGAATAAACTTGTATAAAACTAGGGTATTGTAAATCAAATAATTTGGTGACATTATTTAGAAATCATATATGTTATTTTACATGATTATGATGTTTTTTACTATTATAAGTGTTTATAACAATATTATTTCAGATTTTAGTCAAAGGTGATAAACAAAAGTAACTTTATTAACATTTACTGTGATGTAAATTGTATTGATGAACATCCAAATGTTATGATGACTAGAGTAATTTATTTTTTGGTTTTTCATAATAATTATTCATGGAACATGATTAAAAATGATTTATGTATACAAATATCATACTCACCAGAGAAGAGAAGGGAACAGTTCTCTAAGAGATCAAGTGATGGTAACCATAGAGTAATGAATATTAAATTTTCTATATATAAATAATGTGGAAGTAATAACTCTAGGTAATGTATCGAAGTAATGATAATTTATTTTATATGTGGTTAATAAGGACATCGAGTATGTAATTAATGAATAAAAATGACGAGATTAGTTAATGAAATGGGTGGGAATATAGGTCTTTATATGGTATTATTAACACTTCAGTGTTTTGCATTTTAAATGAAGGTGAATTATGAAAATCAATATCCTAGGGGGAAATATAAATATGGAAATAAAAGAAGGTTATAAGATTTATGGATTTGATGCTCATGATTAAGAGATCATAACTGAAACATGAATATTGTGTGATGTTCTTAATAGTATTGTTTATGTGTAAAATTAAATTGACGGTGATAAATATGAACTCATGATTCATATTTCATATTTTAATAAATGGGTACTAAGGAATAATTTCATGCATACTAAATAATGGTTTGAGAAATGAGCGGGATGATTGAAGTGTATAAATATTGGAATTCAAGAATTAGGTTTATAAATCTAGAGTTATATGTTTTCATCAAGTAATTTTAAAAATATATTGACTGCTTCAAAGGACCAATAAAGGTGATTTAGTGGAATGGTAATATTTTGATCATGGATGGTATCCCTCAATGTGTTCCTTATTTTGGAAAAATTTTATTTTTCTTTGATAAAGATATGATTAATAAGGATAATGTTCATTAAATATTTTTAATGACCTCAAAACTGATAAAAGGATTAATAAAAGAGTTATTTCTGTTATAATTATTGATGTTTATAGTTTATTTTCAATTTATATAATATATCAAATAAATTTTGTTCTTTATTTGTAAGGAAAAAGCGTGTATGTTTTCAATATATCTTTATGAAAATTCATATTATTTTGATTTTTCATGAGAATACATGATGATGATATTCAGATACTTAGTATGTGATAATCAATATATTCTTTATAATTTATGGGGATCAGTATTAATCATACAAAACCTCTTTATAATATTTTTTATTTTTTTCATTCATAAAAATCAAAATATTAACCATTAATGAAAATGATAATGTTGAAATTTGGTTGAGGCTTCATATATTAATGTATTTTTTCCATATTTTGTTTTTTTGATAACATGTGTTAACCATTTTTTATGAATCAAAAAGACAAACAAAATGGATTATCATTCTATCATGGATATTATGATTCGTTAGTGCTTCATAGATAGAAAATACATCTTTATTTTATGTAGTAAGAGACAAAGTGGAATTTTATAAAGGAAAAAAAGTCTTATATTTTTCTTCTGAAATTAAATGAGATCATATAAGTATACCTTGTCATGAAATTTCTTCAACATCATAGAAATGGTCATTAAAATGAAAAATTGTTTTCCTAATAAATTCATTTATGATTAACATATGTCATTTTCAATAATAACATGTTTAGGGTTTTGAGCCACTTGATGTTACATTTATCATTCACATTCTCGTGATCAATGACCTCAATTACTCATAATAATTATTTATTCTTTTCTTCTATTACCAAATCTCCACCACTAACCAATGTTCTGCATTATAGAAACCATGTTTTGAGTTAATTTGAAAAAATATTTTGTTTCAAACATTACCTTTTAAAATAAAGTTTTAGTATTCATTTTTAGGATGTGTATTTCAATTAAAGGAAATATTATGTATTAAAAAGTTAATGACATAAATTAATATTATGGGTGAAATTAATTTTAAGGGGGTAGAATATAACAACCTGGGTTTTTTTTGGAATTATTATTTTTTGAATAAATAATATTTTTTGATGGATTACATTGCATAATACACTATGTTATACATAATTCACATGAATCACCAAGTCAATATTGTGCTACATGAAACACTTTATATACTGTGTGTTGTACAAAACACTATGTTTGTATTTTGTTAAACACAATGTTGAGATCCCTCAATGGCATGTGTTACACACAAGAATTAGTTTTACCAAGAAAAATATACAATTAATATTATTATAATTATCATTATTTTTTTAATTTAAGGTATGTATGAGATTAATTAAAATATCAAAATATAGTTTACACATGTATAGAAAATCAATTCTTTGGTGACCAATTAACATGAACTGAAAATAAAACCTTTTTGAAAATATACGAAATACTTTGCTGGAAAATTATTTTTATAATTTAATTAAAACAAATATGATGAATTAATTCAATCAAATATATATATATATATATAATAAACTATTTAAATTTCATCTTTTAAGTTTTAAATAATATATAATAATAAATCCAATTTTATCCCTAAAAAGGTATATTTTTTAAAAGGATAGTCTTCCTGCCTTTTAGTGGGGAATCTATTTTAAAACAAAATATTAAAAACCTTTAAAATTATAATTCAAATTATAAGATTTATTTTTTAAATTAGGTTCTCAAAATTATCTTAGGATGAACTTTTCTGTTTTCCTACAAAAATTATTTTTTGGATAAAAAATGAAAAATACTATATTTTAATTGAATCTGATTTTTTTCTTTTTGTTGATTAATTTATTAAAATTATGTTTTGTATGGGTTTTAGAGTATAATTAGTCAAATTATAAATCACATAATCAAATTTATTTTATTTTATACAATTTATATGTGAAATTTCATAAATAAACATTTTCAACCTTTGATTGTTTTCACTTTAAAAACCCATTGTCTCATCCCATCCTCAGTAATAATATTAAATTAATTTTTTAATGTTCTATGATTGGAATTTTGAAAGATGGATTTAATTGTTTGTATCATTATAATTTATGATTTATTTTAATGTTAATTTATTTTTTGAAAAAAAATGAATTAAAGTTATTAAAAATAATTACAGTGATTAAGGTCTATCTAGTTTACTTTGTGGATAAAATTTAATCATATGGTGAGAATTACATATTACGTTTTTCAAAACCAATTATATGGCCATATTTATACCTTATACCCTATTTTATCTAATTTGGTACATTTTTGGAGGCACATGATGTAAGGTAGACCTCCCAATAGTGTTTAATATTTGGTATTTAAAGGAATGTCACTACACCTCCACTATAAAAGGGAACTGGGCCCCTCACATATTCAAAAATATAATTCCATTTGAGTCATAAAATATCTCCAAAAAAATAACTCCCTTCACCCCTCCTCTCATCCTATAGTTCTCTCACTGGGCATAAATAAAACCAAGGATGTCCTTCAGTGCATACCAAAAGGAGTTTCCTAAATAAGAGGTAACGTTCTTCAAGGAGAAAATTTGATTCATTTCATTCTATACCTATTCAATTATTGTAATTTAAATATTATTTATTAATATAAATATTTAAAATAAAATAAGAAGTTTTTTTGGTAAGCCTATGAACTACACCCACAGAGACATATATCAAATGGGATACACAATCATTATTCTTGTGTACGTCTGACTACCGCCTTGTGAACCAATGTTGTTCATTACTCAATTAAAACATTTCAATGTTAGTAATAGTTATGTAAATAATTTCTATATATCATATTTATGAAATTTATGATTTGATTATGCATCATTAAAAATTATTTACTACATAACATCATGCTTTTTATTTTGTGGGAATACAATAACATAGTTTGTGGACATGTGGACTACCCCCTCTTCACAGTGATGTGATTCATTCAAGTATTATATGTAATGAATTATAGATTTTTTTAATAAAAAATGTATTATATATTAAATAATAATTATTCTAGAATTATAAAATATATATATACCACTTAATTTTTTTAATATCAATAGAATAGGAAATTGAAACACCATTCTTATGTGCGTATGAACTACAATCTCCATGAATGGTGTATTTTATATCATATTTCTATATTTTAGTAGATTATTATTAGTACATATATAATGAAAATATATGTTATTTATATTTTTTTATAAATTATGTATAAAATATAATCTTGTTCTATGTAACATGATCAATAATAACATGTCAAAAAATATATGAAAAACAAAGATGGTATTACCCAAAACATAAATTTAATATGAAATTGTCCATAAAGTAGTATTATAAATTCATAATAAAATATTATATTGTATTATATATATTAATATGGTTGTATTAATTATTTATAAAGAACATATATTTATTATATGGTGGGTTTGGACAAGTATACCGAGATCCAAGACATAAGGTAATGGGATTTCAAGTCTTACTTTAATTTCTACGAGACTTATGCCATGTTCACCACTCATTTATTTGTCATGTTTTATATAATTGCAATGAATATATTCTAGGATAATTATCAATAAATTTATATTTCTTTACATTTCCATTTTATAATATCACTTTCATGGGGCTTACAGTTCCAAAGTCACCAAATCGGTAAGGTAATTGTGTCTAAATTTTCCTTCATTGAGACGCATGTTATGTTATAAACAGATATTATTTTAATATATGTATATAATTAAATTGTAAATGTTTAATATTGTATTTAATTATTTAAATTTTATTTTACACATCATTTAATTTTATTCTCTCATTGGCATTTTGATTCAAAGTTACATACATGGAATGAGTTTATGGCTACAATCACACCATTTATCGAGATTGTTTTTGAATATGCTTACATTGATAAAATATTATGATCCATATATCATTAATTATAATGGATTTTATTCTATTATATTTATTCATTACATATTCATGTAATAGTACCACTATTATAATCTTTGGAGCATAATATAATTATGATTTTATTTTTAATAAAATCAAACACAATTTCTCTGTTAAGACAATAATCTATTTTATTCAAGAAAAATGTTTTATAAAATATTTTGAAATAATATTTTATGATAAGTTTCAAGAAATATTACTTATAAAATGATTTTTTTTTAAAAAATGAAGTCTTTCTTTATATTTTTTCAAAGTAATTTTCAAAGTAAAATGATTCAAAAATATTTTATGTTTTAAAATTAACTTTTTCATAGATGAATGGTTATCTTTTTCGATAATTTTTTTTAAATGATCCTTTAAAAGTTATTTTTATTCTATTGTTACATAAATTGGTTTCACCTATTCTTTATGGGTGATATAACCCATGGATACAATTCATATTCTTTCTCTGAGTGGTTTATGTTTTGAGGGCATGATTTTTAAGGAACTAGTTTCCTTTCCATGGGACAATTATTTTCTAAAAAGTTTTCTAGGAAACCCATTTATTTTAAATGGGTTAATATTGTTTCAAATAGATTTAAATGAAGCAAATCTATTTTCCATGGGTTTATCCGGTAATGGTAGAATAATTTTTTTATATGTTTTTTATGAAGATATAAAATATCAATGTATATTGTTTATTTTGTGGTTTATGGAAAATACTTATAAGATGGAGTGGCCCATATATGGTAGGGTAATCCCATTACAGCTTATACTGTGGGTTTCTGCAAATAGCTCCAAGTAATCTCATCACATCTTATAAAATGGGTTGGACCAAATAGAACTAGGTAAGACAATTGTAGCTTATACGATGTGGGGCCAAAATAGCACCGGGTGAGCCCGTTATAGATTACAATATGGGTTTTTTATAGTTAGCACTTTAAAAAATTGGTTAAGGATTTACATATCATGTGATAATGATGGTAAAAAAGTGTATGGGCTTGATCCACTCTAGAAAGAAGGTGTAACATGATCCACTATGGGAAAATAGTGTAACCAGATCCAAAATGTGTAGAAGGTGTCAACTAATCCACTATTTTTATTGGGACACCACTGGAGACTGTGATGTGTCCTACCCAAGAGGTGTAGTTTCCTTTGTGTGAACTTTATTATGTTTTCATTATTTTATAAATGATACTAATTAAATGTTCATAATGTTATTCTTAAACCTAATTATATGTTTAAAATGTTATGCATGGACCTAGTTTCATGTCCACAAGTTTATTCAAGAGGCAGATTTCAGGTCCCTGACTTGATGAGTTGGATTTTTCTATTTACAGTTATTAAAAATGTTATAAAATAATATGTATACAAAAATTATATGTCTTATGAAAATTTTATGTTTTCATGGATCTTGTTATTTGATTTCATAATGATTCATGTCTTATGGACGTCTAGTGTTATTACATGACTCAATATTATGAACATTTATATTAATGGAATAATTTTATAATATACTAATCATGTTCACATACCCTTATCATCATTTTATTAATTTTTAAATCAAATTGTTTCACTTACTATGCATCTCAACTCCCCCATTCTTTTGATTCATTTACCCAGTTTATGAAGAAGGGTTTTTTATTAGGATTACTAAATGAGATGTTCTTTGTAGGAGTCACTAAATATATTTCACCATGTTATAATATTGTGTTCCAAATTTAGAAATACACTAAAATATTATGGTCCATAGTAATGTACTGCTGTAATGTGTTGAATATTAATCTAAAATGACATAATATTCATGTATGTTAAGCACGTGTTATTGTACAATACAGATCCACCCAATGGTTTATCACATGGTTCTATGAATTCTAGATAATCCCATCAATTGATTCTTGGGTAACCAACTTGGAAATATATATAGACCCATAATCATATTTTTAAGTAACTACCTTGGAAATCTACATTAACTAGTAATCCAATTTCAACATAATCACATAGGAACTCTGCATAGACTCATAGGCCAATTCCAAGGTAACCACCTATGAAAAAAGAATAGACTCATTATAGGATTCATTGGAAACCCTTTATGAAATACACATATATATAAACTCCAAGATATGTGTTACCCTCCCATTCATCACAAAATCATATCACTCAAGGGGCAATACATCCCATCAAGGTCATCTCAAAACACATATCATATGGCTTGACCCATAATCTGAATCCATCTCACAAAATTAGGTTCATCCACTCAAGTGTGTTACTTATCATCCTTACTATATCCAAAGAAATATTATATTATAATTTGGGCTTGAAGGACACACCGAGAATCATCATTATCCTACACCCGCCCTCTCTTAGGTCAATGTCCAACTAAGATGCCAATTTTCCTCCTAGGTAACATCATTTAGGGTACAACATAATTGATTTCCTATTATTCAATATCAAATCTAAAGCCCCAACCCAACACTCAGATGGAACGATGTCCCTTGACATCATTATTTTCATATCATGATCCCATTTTTCTTCTAGGAAAACTCAATCGAGTATCACCATGGAGAGATTAAACTATGCCTATATCTCTTCCCATGGTCCTCTCAAGCTGGTCCTCATGCACCCAAACCCCTCAAAATATACCTATGGCACACTCAATCTATTCACATATAAAAATGGTGGAAGATCACTCACTATATATTCATTTAGACTAGGACAAAATCCTTAATTCGTCTCAAGGTACTACTATAGACTACTCGTGTCATCCATTAATTCCTAATGCTATCCTTTACAAGGATTACTTTATGGTATATAAAATAAGGTCCCATATAGTCATTAATTTTGTTTTTCATTTTATTTAAACCCCATAGGTTCTATATATCTGAAGGTATGCATTTACAATCACAAACACGACTATCGATGATCGTGGTATTAATGAGTGTCTAATGATCCACTATAGTCCTTAATATGTAAATTAATCAATACAAAATGAATTTTATTTTAAAATAATAATATGAAAGTTAAATTACTATTAGTGTTGAAATGATATATCACATTTATACAAAAATAAAATTAATTTGATATATTGTAATGATCAAGGGTCTATAAAACATAATTAAAAAAAATTAATTGCAACATAAAAACTCTCACCCAGGATCAGCCAATTTATCTATCCATCACCTATATTTATGATGTACTATATCAATACAAAGAAAATCATAATTAACTAAAGAAAATTTTAATTTCTTTTCACTTTTAATATAATTATTTATAATAAATATATAATTCACTTCAATTATTTATAATTCATAAAAACTAAACTAGAGACCTTGTCAAGGTAAAATGGGTACTAACCCCTTCTAGATATACCATGGTATACTAAAGACACCATCCTAGGGAAAAAACCTTTCAACTTTACACTAATTTATCAGATAATTTAATCTAATTTATGTAAAAACCCTAGGAATATCCACCATGAGATATACCTTCATTTAATCAACATGTGACAACATGTGCTCATCCTTTGTAGACATCTTTTCGAAAATTTGATTAATGAATACACAATATCAGATGAATATTGCTAGGATCCAGTGGAAATGGTAATCAAAGTGTAATAAAAATTATTGAAATCAATTTGAGATTTTAAATATAGAATATGGTGGGGAAGTGAAAGAATTATGCTAAATGAAAAAGAAAAAACCCCTGAATGACCCAAATCAAAGAGGGGTCAAGAGAATGGGGAGGCCATCCTTCTTATTTGTATATAGGATAATGAAAATAATAATGGGGATTTATTAAAAATATCATAGGGTAAAATTGAAAAAATAAAAAATTATGATATTTGGGTAGCCACATGGATTAGTTTTAGGGTTTTTAAACAATGCACCTATCATAAAGTTAGAAATATCTTTATCAAACCCTACACATAATTTTTCCACATAGTTTTACATACATTACATGAACAATGAAAATAATCACTAAAATTTAATTTTACTTTTTTCATGGTTTTACTATAACCATGCACATACTATTTACTATGACAAAATAAAAAATAAACTCAGATATTTTACACACACGGTTCTTCATAATTATGTGGTATCCATGAAAAGGAGTAAAATAATTTGTGAAATTCATAAATTTAACCCAAATATTTTGAGGATTCCTCAGGAATATAAGACACCAGTTAAGCCTTAATCTCTATATGGTATAATTTATTCAGGTGATCTAACTCTAGAAATTACAATTAAACCATTAATTTTAGAAGTGATTCATAGTCCAGGTGTCGAAAATTTATATTCCTTTAATTTAAATCAAAATCAGAGATCTAGTTTTATTGGAACAAAACACCATAAAATTTGAGATATCAAACTATTTGGTAGTTACATTTAATTTATGATATTATGAGTTTGTATTAAATTATTAGGGATTATTAATCTACAAAGGAAAAACAATGTGGTACACATGGAATTATATCAATGTACATGAAAAAAAAGAATAACTCAAAACCACTGGATTATTGGTTGATTAATATTTATGATATAAAAACTACATGTATCTATTTTAAACAAAATGTATAATTATAAATTAGATTACAAAAGTAACGATGGAGGAGTTCTAGAAAATTTTTATAAGGACAAAAAGGAAGGAATTTTTTTTTGGGAGAACACTCATTAGAAAATTTATATAATTTTACATGTGTATGAATTTTATCTGCATTGATAAACTATTTTTGGTGTTTTCATTCTTCAATTTTTCTAGAATTCATGTAGTAATTTTTAGATTATTAGTGAGTACCCAATGTTCTTGAAAGTTGAGTTCTTTTATCTGGATAATGTCTTAAAATAGTGGGGTTATTTTTTCACTCCAAACTTATAAAATGGTGGTGATAATTAATATTTTAGTGCATTGTCGCATTACATTTCCATGGTACTTGTATTATCCTAGTTAGGGTGAACCATATAAAATCTTCACTATCAATCATTCAGGGTTTTATTACTTTATATTTATTATTAGGGAGAGATAATGGTTTCCCTAATAACTAAGGAATTTTATCTTTTGAAATGGAAAGAAAAATTGGTATATCATGATTAACCCCCCACCATACCAATTAAGGTATTGTACTTAATTGATAAAAACAAGTGTTAACTAATATATAGGTTTTGTGTGATGTTTCCATATCTCTGTATTTATGGTTCCAGTTTTTAGCCATAATGGAATTCCTTTTTAAAAGGAAACACTTTTTTGAAATGTAAAAACTATAACCAGAACTAAATTAGATAATTGGGGTGTTGATTAATACCTATATATTATACATATTATCTCATGAATTGTGGATATTGGTGGTTTATCTACCAAATTTCACAAATATATGGATGATAATGTTAGTGAGAACAATGCCTTGAGGGGTATTTTTAGAACCCCGTTAACATGAAGGTTATTTTTAAAAAAACATATCCTACCATATAATAAAATATTATTAGCCTTTTTTACTATGATTATTAGGTTCAATAAGAATTTTTTTAATTGTTTTGGAATATTTATAATGATTTAAGAATGATCCAGAATGTGATGAGTTGATTAATTGTATGATCAAGAAAATATTATAATGGATGATATGAGTTGGATTAGATAGGTCTTTGATTATATGAAAAACATTATGATAATCCTAGTAATATTACATCAATGTTTTAATTAAAAACAATAAGTTCAAGAAGAAAAATATCTATAGTGGGTGATGCTACACAAATTTCAATTCATACTCATTACTTAAAAATGAAAAATTATTGAAATTGAATAGTATATAAGGATAATTATGAGATTTTATCATTAATTGAAACCAATAAATTATCATTATGTGTGAAACGTGAAGAATAATAATTTCATGAAGTTATGTATTTCCAATCCATTAAATGAAATAGGGGAAAAATAAAATTCTAAGGAAACAAACAACTTGATTACACTCAATGCGGAATGTCTAAGAATTATCTAACTAGGTGTCCTAATAAGTTTTGGGATGTTGATGAGGAACTAGAACCCATGAAGAAATAATTTGATATTAAGAAGTGTAAGTGAATCCCAATTTATAAATTCATCAAAAATAAAAATAGTATTTCTCTTGAAGAAGAGATCTCATAAGAGACTGACGTAGATGGGGTTAAGGACAATATATATCTCAGTGAATATGTTCCTATATATGATGTATATTACACACCAATGGAGGAAAGTGGTGATAAATGGTATCTAATTGATAGTGTAGTTAACCTAGAATATTAACATGAGGATGATCTGGAGTATATTTAAATTAGAATGGTCAAACTAATTTAGGAGGAAAGTGGAGTAAAATACTTCAAGATATATATGTATCATTTCTATGAGGATTAATCATAATGGAAATAGAGGATTACATGAATTGAAAATATAAATTCTGTAAACTCATAGAAGTTAGTTTAACGTTGTCTCAAAATTGAATAACATTCCTAGATTATTGATGGTTTGACTAATATAATAATATTCAGGTAAAAAGAATATATTAATTTGAAGGTTAAGTCATTAAATTATGATGTATATTTTATTATCATGGATGAATTCAAACTCTGATCATATCATCAATAATTTCAAGAGTGAATCCATCTAATGATGGAATGGTAGTTCTCTAGGAATCTTCATACAGTATTGTAGCTCCCCCAAAAGGACCTCATTTAAAAGAAAATGTGTAATTAGTTTTAGATATTCAATATAAGAATAAATCAGTGTTTTTAATGGAAAACCTCATAAACCAACAACAATTATGATGGTTGGTTTGAGTAACACTCGAAATAACTAAATATCCAATCATGTAATAGATAAGGGACATGATAATGCACCATAAATGTATTTTTACTATTATAGATATGTGGGGATTTACTCAATATGTTTGTTAAAATGAAAAAATAAAATCCATGGTTTATAAAAGAAACATAAATGATCAAAATTATGTATAAATTATATATTTTTTATGGGAAAAAATATTATTATTAAAGTTATGGACAGAATGAAGTGAATTATCCATCAAGTATAAAAATATATATTCCAATGATATCGAAGTATATAAATTTTAATACCTTGATACTTCATCAAGAAAGATGAAAAAATTTCACAGATATACGACCATGCATGTAGAGGAAGAATATATAAAGATGGAGGTAGAGAAATCTTGTTCAACGCTTAGAGAAGGGAAGAGTAAAATGCTACTCTAGAAAGGAATAGATGATATATCTTACAACATTGAGATTTATTATATCGTAACTGGTGGATTCGAAACATAGATTTGTTATAATGGGTGTAATTCAAATATGACAAGAAATAAATAACCTGTTTTATGTATAATATGATTAACATCGTGTCTCAAAAATTCCAATTGAGATAATTATCCTTGACACTTGGTGGCAATGTTTTGTTCTTACATCAATATATATCTCTAATGTATCCTTTCTATGATTAAGTTAAAATACTACCCCATAAAATATGTCTTATAGGAAGAAGCATACATTGATGTACTTTTATGTGTTTGAATGTAAGTGTTTTATTTGCAATAAGTTTAAGAATATGATTTTTAGGATTTTTGAGATAAATTTAAATTTTAGGGATATTAATTCAAATTAATGGCATATAAATTCAACAATAAAATCCATGTGAAAATTATTGAAATCCCAGATAAAAGAATTTTATGAGAAGGGATTTTTTTTAAAAATAGTGAGAAAGATTCAAAGGTGTGGAGTGGAAAATTGAGAAAAAAAATGATTCTATGGTTATTTTTTAAAATGGAGATCATTTGGATGTAGAAGACATAGAATAATATTGTGATTGTAAATAATTTATAGTAAGTGCTGAAATAATAAGGGAATCACGCAACAATTCTGAAATCTATGATAGAAATATAGTTGGGGACTAAAAATATTTACTTAAAACAAAAATAATGATGTCCCCTTTGTGAACCTCACTCCTATCATAGTTTTATCAAAAAATCAATGAATATATTTCTAGAAATGAAGATAGGTTAATGTTTATACATGAAGATCTTGAGAAAATAATTAAAAATATAGGAAGATGTTCCAATAATAGAGTATATGAATGCCATTGGAACCAATTTTTTGATCATTAATAAACATAATAAAGAATAAAAAAACATTAAAAAATATAGATTGGCAAGAAAAGTATATTCCGAAATTGAAGGTACTAAAAAATATGATCTATTTTCTACCATGTATCGGTAAGAGTCTATAGGTCTATTCCTAGCAATAGTTGTGAAACAGTTCATCAACATCTCTAAAATGGATATAACATTTTATTTTCATAAAAAATATATGAGTAATTTTACATTCAATCATGGTATGAGTTTAGTGTTCATAAATATAATAACAAGGTGTTCTATTTGAATAAATCATTATATATCATAAAATAATTACCAATGGATTAATAATCATATTTTTATTAATTTGAAAATGATAACTCTTTTAAAAATGTACAAGTAGATCATAAACATTATATAAAAATGAATATGATCAATGGATTTTGGTTCTCGTATATGTATAAGAAATAATTTTTTGAGGATTTATTAATGCACAATGAGAAATGGTTTCATAATATATTAGTCATGAGTTTGAAATTTTCTTCATCAAAGAGATAACATTTTTCATTAGAATATAAGTGACTCAATAAAGGATTGAGTCATTTATTTTATCAAACAAAACATTTTGAGAATGTTCTCAAAGTATTTTAAATAGAAATTTTTATGTTATTGAAAACTGTAACCATTACCTATTTGAAGTTAAAATTGGATCAAGATGGCATAGAGACTAATGTGATAAATTATAGACAACCTATTGGGAGGTTAATGTATCCCACATCCACATGACCAGATAATGTTTTTCACATTTTTAGCTATAGAATACAAATATTGTACCAAAGAGACTGATAAGCTATATATGAGGGTAATATAATTATATATCAATAATATTTTGTATTTTGGGAAATTTCATCATAGAAAAAAACATAAATATTTTTTGGGATATATATATATATATATATATATATATATTAGAAAGGTTCAGTTGATGATTACAAGTCAATAATTGGTTTATCCATCTATCTTAGATGTTTATTAATATCATGGATATGTGATAGGTAAAACCAGAAATCCATAAGCACCATGAAGTCTAAATACATACCATCATCTAAGTTGTATAATAAATTTACATTGGTTAAGGGACCACTGAAATCCTTCTTGGGAGAAACATCATTCTTTTCCACTTTCTCTAACCCCAAATTTTTCCTCCTTTCCCCTATATTCCTCTTATCCCTAAAGATCCAAATCTTCTTAATTCCCTTCCAAACCTCCTTATTTTGACATCGGAGTATAATGAGGCTTTTTTCTTCTAAATCATTCCCTGATCACTCAGTAATTGTAGATGATTACTTCATTAAATTCTTTTGATTGAATAATATTTGGGTCTTGGGGATTACAACATAGAGAAATGAGAAGGTTTCATGATTCAAGACCCATTTTGATTCTCATTTCATTGAATGATGATCTAGTCACAGAATGGTCCAATGCACTCTGAAGCTTCAATGATCTCTGGTTCTACCTCTTCTAATGGATGTATAAACTCCACATGAAACGTGAAACCCTAAAATGAATGATTTGGGTTAGTTTCCTAGAACTCCCATTAATTTTTCATAACCCTTTTATTGTGAGGTTGTTAGTGAATCTCATTTGACTATTAATATGTGTTAACTCTATAACTAGAGATCCCTTCTACCTAGCATATCCCCATATCTATGAGTAAATTTTTGTCTCAAGAACACCATATATGTTAGTGAGGATTACAATGGGGGGAGAGTTTCTCCACAGACAACAAATATACTAGGATTCACGGTTTGACTTTTGTTCATACTATTAAAAAATATGGCATCTGGTGGCTGCCTTTATACATGGGAATAAGGATCTCTATCATCAAAATGCTATGGACTTAGGTGGTAGCGAAAAGGGGTTGGGTGTTGATGAAGGTCCATATAATCTCGTATAATTATCTATTCTAAATGGTGTCAAGGATGTCAAATTTTGGTCATAGGGTAGTGTTTTTTGGTGGTTGATGTTTTAACAAGCTTTCGTAAGGATATAAGTTATCTGAAGGGTCAATTGTATGATAAAATATGGAACGAGGGATTTAATTCAATGCAGGTGGGGGTGTTTTTTCCTCTTTTGCTGGAAAATATTTGGATAGTCTAATAGGAGGAGTTGTGCATTATGACAGTGGTAATATACTTGAATTAAAGATAGTGATGGATTTGGATTGGATCATGGCCTTCTATGGGCCATTCTTATGCCGAGGTAGTGCACTCAAAAAGGGGATTTTGTGGAAGATATGGCTATCATGGAAAGGAGGTAGATTAATTATATGGAATGGGAATGGATAAAGACATAAAAGGTTGGATTCTATTCGGATCCAATCCAATGACAGGGTTTCCATCCAATAATAATGGATACCGCTTTGAAGTGCCGAAGAATGAAGATTTGGTTTAATAAATTATTTCAACTCATACTAACATGAATGAGGTTTCTAGTGATGAGTATGTTGATGTGTCAACTAGTGATTATATTGATGATTTATGTTATAGAAGTCCACACAGCTGAAGGAGGATGAAATTATTGAAGTGTAGTAGGAAATAGAGAAAGGATTATTCATATTTACCTCCTCTGAGGGAAAAAGGTCTACCAAAATGTTAAAGGATAGGACGATTGAAGTTCATATCAAAGCCTCTATTGCCCAGATGAGCCTATATTACATGGGTTTTCATATCTTCAGGTTTGTTTGATTAACTACAGGATATGGGTGCGGCCCATGGGAAATCCTTAGAGCTTCTTTTATATTCAGATGAATAAATAGTGGAATTATTATTTTTTTAATTCCCCAGTATATGAAGAAAATATGATTATGGGAAGCCCATTAAATGTGTCAACCAAAGAAAATCATAGTGCTTGGATTGATAATAATGAACTTATACTAATAAATGGACTCATGGAAGGTAATATTAATCTAGAGGAGTACATGCAGACTTTGTAGAAGTAGGTGTTTCATTTTAAAGAACTATAAGAGGATGTTCCAGACAATCAAGTACCACTATCTCTTGGAATATTTTTAAAGAAAAATGATTCTACAAGGATAATGTTCATTTTTAATGGCTCTGTAATTTCTTATGGTGTTTGAACTAGGTGGTTTCTAACTTATTCATTAATAGTTATTCAAAATAAAAAGTTAATTTGGGGTGATATTGTAATAAATTTCCACAAATTGAGTGAACCTAATATTAAAAAAATTTGTGTTCAACATTAAAGGATAATTTATATCAAGATAAAATAACATTTATTTGGTAATAAGGATGATAATGAAATGATAAAATTAAAGAATGTGATGAAAAAAATCATATTATTGATATATTGATAAAGGAGCTACAAAAAGTGCATTTTAAAAGGCATTCATTTTCTTCTAGCCTAAAAAAATTATGATCTAATAGACTGGTTGGAAAAGTTTCCCCTTATACCATTTTTGAATTTTTATTTTTATCATGGTTTCAATTTACATATAAATTAAATTCTTGGATTTATAACAATTTTTTAGAAATCTATTGAAGTTCTCTTTGGGATTGATAGAAAATGGGGGGGGGGGGAGTAATCCATAAAATTAAGGTGGATATAATATGAGAAGTTTTTTACTGCGAGTATTTTTTATTAATTATGTAAATCAATCCTATACTAATAATTTATAATGAATGAGAGATTGATGGATTATTCATGGGGAGTAGTGGCTTGGAAATATGAAAAATAAAATGGAAATCCTAGAAGTATTTTCACAAGGAACATTTCCTTTAACTTTTATTTTCATGTAGATAAAGAAATATGTGATATTAAATTTTTTTATCAATGAGTCATTGATATAATCTATGAATTTAAGAGGTTTAAATTTAAATTTTTGATCAATTTTTATGTTTTCCATGAAGAAAAATGATTAATTTATATTCATTTTTTCACCAAACTTAAATAAATTATTATTGGAAAAATCTATATAGAGATTTATTTAGATCATTTTTTTAAAGTTATTTGTGATTTTGATTCAAAAATATGTTTCTTCATGAGGGAATAATGTGAGATTAATAGACATGACATACATATATGGATTCAGGTAGATTCCCTTCACCTACCCTTCTGGTACAGTTTCTTGTAGACGAGCTTCAATGTTTGTGTTAGAGACACTTCCTTTTTGGTGGGCTTCTATTTTTCCCTAGTCACCCTATTTTTCATGAAACATGTGTTGCACTATTTTTGTGTTATCCTTAGTGGTTTGCAAGAATGTTCTACTTAGTGTTTTACTTTCATCCCTGTGTGGGTGAGTATAGGTACATAAGTAATGCCTCCCATGTTAGTGATATGGCCAATTGCTAATAGTCACCATCCCCTGACCAATTGGAGGTGGGTTTGGGGTGTCACTATATAGAACCCTCCGGGAAAGTTCATGATAGAGTTGTTTCAGAGAATTTGGTTTGGTTCCACATTTGGATTGGGAGTCTGGAAGGTTGGTTTGGGGAAATAATGATAAATTTTTCAGGTTTTGTTTTCAGGATGGGGACTCCAGTGTTGGTCCAGCAGCTGATATATCCATACACAAAAACACAAGACACCTACTTTATGGATTGGTACATGGAAACACTATTTGTAGGGAAATAAATGTTGCATGAATCATATAGGATTTTGAGTGTGTCCTCTTGTCCTTCTTATGTCATCTAACTAGATATACTCTATCGACCATGGTTCCTCTTGATATATTTCAGGATGACTCCATGCATAAAACCATATAGAATTATATTGTGTGACCATGATGATGATATTCCTAGGGGTGAGGCATTAGTACATCGACCATCACTATAGATAACCCCATCAGGTGGTGCATCAGTGATACCACCACCCATCGACCAACAGTTGCTTCCAGTGCTACTAGTAGAGGATGTGTGTAGTCTCAGTGCATTACATGAGTTCTAGATGTAGAGAACTCTTAGGATTAGGGGTGAGACTTACCCATATGTAGCTAAGGATTAGGTGGATGAAGTTACAAGAATCTTCCACCTTTTGAGGACACCACCAGATCATATGATAGTCATAATATCAAGGCTTCTTTAGAGCTCAATGAGACAGTGGTGGAGCATAGTGATATAGATGCATGATGAGACAACTAGATCTTGGGCTTATTTAGAGAACCTATTTTGGAAGGACTTATTTATGAAATATTTCCACTTAGTAAGCATTTATATGCTCCTACATCTACAGTAGGGTAACTCGACAATAATGGAGTACTCCACAATGTTTACTAAGTATTTCCGTTACTCCAAAAACATGGTTCGGGACCCATTCATCAGGGATAAGTATTTTGAGTAGGGAATGTGTCAGGAGATCATGGAATCAATGGTATTTTTTTGAATATTTACTAAGTCTAGGTTTTTGGAGTGAGCTCTAATCGTGGATAGCTTCCTGGTGGAGAAGGTTCTAGTAGAGGTATCTATAAGTAGACACTATGTAGTAGAGTCTTCAGTGGTGGGTAGCAGGTAGAAGATAGTTGAACCCAAGTTGGTCAAGACTTCTAGGAGAAAACCCAAGGTTATAGTGTTGGAAGTATATGATTCCAAGGAAGAGGGATTCAGTAGAAGAAAGATATTTTCTACTCATGCAGCGGTCAGGGACTCACGGCTCATGATTTCTTGACTCGCCATTGTTGGCGCCAAAAATGTGGCCCGAAAGGAAGGAACGAAAAAGACAGCCGGCGCGCTGCCTCGCGAAGCACAGCCGCGAAGCACAGCCGCGAAGCCCCGCCGCGAAGCGTCCCAACCTTGACGGCCCCGCGAAGCTCCGGAGGCGGTAATCCTCCGCGAACCGGTTTGACGTTCGCGAGCCGCCGCGAAGCTCCGGAGGTGGTAATCCTCCGCGAACCGGTTTGACGTTCGCGAGCCGCCGTGAAGCTCCGGAGGCGGTAATCCTCCGCGAACCGGTTTAACGTTCGCGAGCCGCCGCGAAGCTCCGGAGGCGGTAATCCTCCGCGAATCCGTTTGAAGTTCGCGAGCCGCCGCGAAGCCCCGAAGGCGGCGCGCGAGCCCTGCATCGCGGCGCCCCTTCCCTATAAATACTCGACTCCCCCTGAGTCCCGGGGGACGGACAATCCGACCTTTCGGCTTCTACTCTCCCGAATCGCGAAGCAAGCTTTTCCCCGGGAATCATGAGCTCCGCGAGGTATTTCTACTTCGCGAGACGACTCTGATTTGTTTCGTTCTGAGCCCCTCTTCCGAGAGGGATGCCCTTCGCGAAGCCCAAGGGCGTTCGCAAAGGAAGGGGATTCCCAAGGGAACCCGGGCAGCCGCGGAGCACTCGTGCTTCGCGAAACACCCAACCCATGCTAGTAATCCCTATGCCAAGGCAGGATAACTATGCATCGCGAAGCACATTGCTTGGCAGGACCCTGCTTCGCGAACCACTCCTTCTTCGCGAGGTAGTGCTCCGCGAACACTGTTCCACTTCGCGAAGCACCACCCACTCCCACCTATTCCCCATGCTAAGGCCAAGGCACCCCACTTCGCAAAGCACGCTCCTCTGCTTAGCGATTCCTCTTTCCGTGCGACCCTCCAGGTTTGTACGATGTGATTTTAAAGTCCCATGGACAACACCTCCCGTAGCGTTGCTTCGCCCAATGCTTCTTCGCATAGGCACGCTAACGGCTATTGCTTCTTCGCATAGCCACGCTAATGTGGACCCCTCGATGGTTCCTCCCTCGACCCCCCTTTACCATGGCCTTACTGGTACCTTCCCTTCCCCAAGAACCATAGGGTACCGGTTATGTAAGCCCTAGGGGTGTGGAGTGAACCCACCTCGTCCGAGCTGCAGGACGTTAAACTGCCAAGCACCACGTCCTCAACACATGACGTTAAACTGTGACCCAACCTCGTCTCCCTCACAAAGGTTCCCCCCAACTCGAACATTTTTTACACCACTCGTCTCCACGGGAATGGAACTCTTCCGCACATGGAATGAGATCCTCCTTGTCGGAGTGGTGTATGTTCGCAGGGGAAGGGTCGCCTCAGAGCGTAAAACCCTAACCTTTGGATGATTGCACCCGTGCATCTCGGTACTCCCCCACTACCAAGGTCAGTGAGGGACGTGATAGGGAACGAGGCACCTCCCATTGTCGGACCAAGGTCCATCTTTCCCGCACTTTGTCGCGCCATGGGCCTCCATCCTGGAGTAAGTCCCAACACCATGGGCCGCTCAACACGTAAGCCCCTCTTCGCTTCTCACGGACGCACCCTTCGCGACGTGATCGTCAGGTCCTTGCAACCTCTTGTTTCTCACACCGAGCATGACTCACGTGGGCTTAGAGTGAGCACCGACCCTGACAAAACCCACCACCTGAACTACGAGGTCTTTGATCCATGTCAAGGCATGGTACGTAGGAAGCCTCCACGAGGTTCAAGCCCACCATCAGTGGACCAAGGTCTACTTTCATTTGAACTACGAGGTCTTTGATCCATGTCAAGGCATGGTACGTAGGAAGCCTCCACGAGGTTCAAGCCCACCATCAGTGGACCAAGGTCTACTTTCATCTGAACTACGAGGTCTTTGATCCATGTCAAGGCATGGTACGTAGGAAGCCTCTATGAGGTTCAAGCCCACCCGTCTTTCACGTCGGGTTTCACACCTGAACTACGAGGTCTTTGATCCATGTCAAGGCATGGTACGTAGGAAGCCTCCACGAGGTTCAAGCCCACCATCAGTGGACCAAGGTCTACTTTCCATTTGAACTACGAGGTCTTTGATCCGTGTCAAGGCATGGTACGTAGGAAGGCTCCACGAGGTTCAAGCCCACCATCAGTGGACCAAGGTCTACTTGCCCTTTGAACTACGAGGTCTTTGATCCATGTCAAGGCATGGTACGTAGGAAGCCTCCACGAGGTTCAAGCCCACCCATCGCTCATTCACGTCGGGTCCCGTTTCGGTCCAGTGGTAAGCCATTGCGACCCCGCCATTTGAACTACGAGGTCTTTGATCCATGTCAAGGCATGGTACGTAGGAAGCCTCCACGAGGTTCAAGCCCACCAATAGTGGACCAAGGTCTACTTTCACATCGGTTCACCGACACACCCACCCGTCATTTCACGTCGGGTCCCATTCTGGTCCAGTGGTAAGCCATTGCGATCATCCCCTTTTGAACTACGAGGTCTTTGATCCGTGTTAAGGTATGGTACGTAGGAAGCCTCCACGAGGTTCAAGCCCACCAACAGTGGACCAAGGTCCCTCATTTACGTCGGTTCGCCGACACCCATCGCCCGTCGTTCATTCACGTCAGGGTTCACTATCGTCCCGCATGACGTTAAACTGTATTCCCTGAACTACGAGGACTTTGATCCATGTCAAGGCATGGTACGTAGGAAACCTTCCCAAGGTTCAAGCCCACCATTAGTGGACCCACGGGTCTACTTTCACGTCGGTACGCTGACGATGCCCATCGGACCAAGGTCCACCTTCACGTTGGTTCGCCGACGACGTTCATCGGGCCAAGGTCCACCTTCACGTCGGTTTACCGGCACCATCCTGAACTACGCGGACTTTGATTCCCTGCCTCGGGGATACGTAGGAAGTCTCTTCAAGGCTCAAGCCCAACTTCGCTGTCGCCCCCCTGCGATGGTCCCATTTCATTCTCAACCGTCTCCGCAAGGCGTTAAACTCGCGGCCTACCTCGTGATAAACATGAGATGCCTGAGGAAAACCTCAGATGGAACGCCTTTGGTGTAACCGTCTCTGCTAGAAGTTAATCTTGCAACATACCCTTTGTTGAACATGGGAAGCTGAGGAAAACCTCAGATACGTGTCTATGACATGTAATTCCCTGCGCTCGATGTGGGATGCCTCGGGCTTCCACGCCCTCGAGAAGCCTTGTGATTGAGGATAACAGACAGACATGCCAGGTACCCCAGCATCCAGACACGCTACTGATGCCTCAAACGTGATTACTCCCCTGACCGAAGGTTGCTTCCCTGACTGGACCCTTTGGAATGTCCCGACAGAAGCAGTGTAATTAACCGGCGTCCATGGAAACATGACACTGGGAAGAGTTTCACGAACTACGTATTAAATCTATAAGGGAGACCCGGACTAGGTGACGAGTTCTGAGGAGGAATCCACAGGAGGAAGAACCGACATCCCATCATCCCGTTTCGATCAAGGAGCAGACGTACCTGAACAAGGAACGAATGCCGCCCGCCTTTGGAAAGCGGGAATGCGGGGCAACAAAGCCGCGCGTCCCCCTCCCCCGCGGACGGATGCGCGCGCGCCCCGGCGAAAGCGTCGGAAACAGAAATGGTGAACCCGACGTGAAATTCTTCTCCTCAGCATGGAGATTAGTAGCGTTCGAGACACCAGTAGATTGACGTGTCACCGGATTCAGATATCCGTTGCCTGGTCCCGCCAAGTAAATGGCGGCCCTGTCGTGGAACTCACCAGAAGTCGGGGTAGTAGAACGTGGGGCACTCCGCTCTGAAGCGTGTTGGCGTGGATCCTTCTCACAAACATGGGGGATGGAAGAACGCTGGGGCACTGGCTGTCAATCCTTTTCCTCTCAGTGCTGATGAGTTGATCCCTTCGTTTGCCAGGAACCAGGTTGCTATTTCAGAGATGCGGTCACCATCCGCTCCTCGCCTGCGCAGGGGCAGGGGCAACACCACGACGACCACTCCACATGGAGCCACCACCGCCACGAAGGCTGCCACATCACGGAATACGGGACGTCCACGTCCCCTTTCCCCATCAGAGGTCATCCAACGAAGGGTGATCAACAGCCTCGTGCGCAGGTACGAGGAGGAAGGGGTCATCCCGACTAGGGATATGGACCGTTTGGACCTGGAGGCTTCCAGGCCCCGCCGTCAACGCCGCCCTAACAGGCCGCGCAGGGAGCCCCCGCTCCCCACCTCGACATTCAACCGTTTCGGGAGCCTATCCCCAGAACGCCTTGACGACTCTTCGCCTTACGCCGAAGAGGCAGGCGCGGTCCGGCTCAGCCCGCTCATGGCCCCGACCCAGGACCCCCAGGCGAGAGCTCCCGTCCGGCCATGTCAGCGCCGCCGTCCGGCCCCGCAGGAAGAGCAGGCAGACTACGTCCCTGCACCACCTGCACCGGCCCGCCTGACCCGACGTCAGCGCCGGGCCCGGGCTGAGGACGCTCGCCTAGCTGCGTCCACGTCGACAGTTACAGTGGCCCGAGCCACCGCCGGCGTACATTATGAAGCCCCTGCGTACATTGAGCAGGGGCACCCCTTCGCCCAACCAAGATTGAGACCCCAGCCGCCCCATGGGCAGGCCGGGTTGACTCTCCGGGTTGCAGGCCCCAGTGATGATCGTCGCGAGCTAACCCGCGGTGATGCCACCCCGTACGGAGGTCCTCCCCATACCACTACTCCACAGAGCGTGGGCCTTCCCCACTCTGAGGTTCGTCATGGAGGCATGCCTCGTGCTGCCCCCATCTTGCAGGAAGACCTGCCCCGGGGCAGTGATGCTCAGCGCGGAAACATTTCCCGCGCCCGCTGTACAGGGTATGAATTCCATCCTTCTGAAGGCACCGTCCATCCGGTCCTTCGACGTGGGGGCCCCCCCTACGTCCTCTCTGCGACTGGAGAAGGTCCTCCTCGTCCCAGCAACTCAAGGAGTGAAGGTCAGCCTCGCTCCACTCGCATCGACCATGGAGGTCCTCCCCATGTACCCTTCGACATTTGCCCTGGTGCCCCTCGCACCCCGACTGTCTCAAGTGGGGGCCCTCTCCGCCACGGCGCTAGCGCCGCCCCAGGGCCACCTGATAGGGGTCAACCCTGTCCCGAAGAGCCACCTAGGGGCAGAAGAGCGGGTCGTCACCACCACAAGAAGAATCCTGGGAAGGCCCAGGGGGGGATCAAACCTGCCCGCTTCTCCGATTCGGAAGCGGAATGCGATTCAGCGATGGAACCTTCTCCCAGCTCCTCCGTATCAAGGACTGGGGCAGGAACCAGACGCGTCAGCCTCATTCTCCCGGAATTTGAGGTCCACCGGATTCCCGTCTCTCTCCGTAGGTACATCCAGGAGGAAGAAATCCTGGGAATTCCGCAGGTTTCGACCGCGCAGTCACCGCCACCGTCACCCGAAGCGCCCTCTACCTCTACGCGGGATCACGAGGAGCTGTTTTGGGGGTCAACGGTGGTAGAGCCACGACATGACCGGACACCGGTAACGGCAATTCCCGTACCCTAAGCAGCGGCTGTTAGCCCGTCCTATCGTGACATTGTGGTCAGGTCACCTCGCTCTTCAGAGGAAGGCCCAGAGTACGGTGGCCAGTCTGCTCGCTTGCCGTATTCTCCACCTCCGAGTTTGCTATCCCAGAGGTCCGCCTCGGTACCGCTACCGGTCCCTCAGCCACCCCCGGTTGATGAGTGGGGAAATGTAGGGCCGAACCCCGAGGACGAACCCAGGAGATTCTGGAGTATTCTTGCAGCGGACTACTTCCCAGAGAAGTTCTGGCCCATGGCGGCGCTGAATTTTCGCGTACCCAAGTCGCTTACCCCTGAAGAAGTGGGATGTTTTTGTCGGACCCTGTGGCCGACGCACTTCCGCCTCCGTTGGGAACGGGTAGTGTACCCCAGGAGTCGAGAGCACTTCGAGGAGATTGGAAAACAGTGCCGCCTAATTGATGCAGCGGCGCTCCTTGCGGCCCAGCACCCCGAGTCGCCCGGTCACCAGAGTGCCCTCCAACGAAAATGCGTCCAGAGTTTCAAGGCACTCCGCAAGATCGTCAGGGAAGCCACCCCCCATGTGCAAGTCCGTGGTTGGGGACGCTATGCCGCTCTCCTCTTCGACCCTATCCGACGACAGCCCGATTCGCTATGCGACATTGAGGATATGCCCTCAAGAGGGGTCACAGTCCACATGGCCGACGTTGTGGATAAGGAAGATGAGCTTGAGTTCCTTGATGGGGACTTACCATCCGAGGGCGTACCGCCACTACTCGACCCATCAGGGAGAGTCACCCGTCAGCAAAGGAACCTGCTAGGCCTCCCCGTACCCACCGAGTCACTGGCACTCGGTCGAAGCACTGGCAAGGGTAAGGAGCATGTCGGGATAGTCAAGCACTCCGACCCGTCCGCCTCTGTGCAGAAAACAGACGAAGACCCTGAGAAGGCCACGTTGCGCCAGCAGCTTGCTGAGCAGAAGAGGCTGGTCGACGAACTCTTGGCTGAATGCGCCGCAGAGCGACGACCCGACTATGGTAATCCCAGGCCGGGGCAGCAGGGGCAGGAACAATTTCCCCCCGGTGAGATGCCTCCGGGCAACCCTGATCATGCTACTGCCACGGACAGGGCGGAAGCCGGAACGTACGGCAAGAGGGCGCGATACGTCTCTCCAAACCCCCCTGAGCGACGGGGCAATCTGAAGAACCCAACCCGGGTTCCCCCAGTCGCCCAACAGGTCGTCCAACCAGTCAACCCGCGAGCAGCAGAAGCCGTCTACCGTGTTGAAGAACCTGGCAATGCGCTTGTGGTTAGGGACCCCCGTCAAGACAGGGACCCCCACCCGGAGGACCTTATTGCGGCACTCACAGCCCGCCTCGAGGCGTTGGAGACACGGCAGGTGGCGGTCCCACCGGATGGCAAGCCTTATCCCGCGTGGGTGGATGATATGCCCGCGCCTCCGGGTTTTGGGAACCCCACTTTCTCGCCTTTTAACGGGACAGGGGACCCACCCCAGCACTTGGCTCATTTCTCTTCCAGGTGTGGCCCCATGCTGGGGACCCCGGCTCAGCAAGAAGCCGCTAAGCTCCGATGTTTTGTACAGACGTTGGAAGGTCCGGCATTCGTCTGGTACAGCCAGCTCCCCATCGGATCAGTGACCGGTTGGGAGGATCTTCGCCGGCAGTTCTTGTACCAGTTTAGCTCCACCACGCGGAAGACCAGCATCGCGGACCTCTTTAAGTGCAAACAGAGGCCTGATGAGCGGGTTGCAGACTTCATCGCCCGGTGGAAAGGACTTACGTATTCTCTCGATATGCCGCTGACTCAGGAGCAATTACTGACGATGTGTGTGGGGAACGTAAAGACAGAGCTGGTACCCTCCTTGATTACCCAGAACTACCCTGGGGGGTTCAGAGATTTCTCGGATAAGGCCCAGCGCCTCGAGGAGGCCCTGCAACAGGCTAGTCAGGCACGTTTGCTGCCCCCTATGATCCCAGCCAGGAGGGCCGCCAGGGCTGAACCCGCCGCAGTGGCTCAAATAGAAGCCCCGAGGCAGCTGGAATTGTTACCGGCGGCACCACCCCCGCAACCCAGCAGAGGTCCTCCACCTCAAGCACAGGCTCCTGCCCAGCAGCGACCGCCTCAGAACCGACAGGTTCCCCCGCGCAACGCGCCACCGCCACCTAGGCGAGACAACCAGGCGCCGCCCCCTCGGCAGGCCCCTCCGGTCCCTCGACAGGACCAGGCCCCCAGGGCTCCTTACCCGGAAAGAAAGTACCATACCTATTCGTTTAACGAAAATCAGGTCCCTGGTTACTTCCTAAGTGCTCTAGAGCAAGGGATCGTGCGTCTGCCTGAGTGCAGGAGGCCGGCAGAGGCGCATCTCACTGATCACCCCAACTACTGCCCTTATCATCGGATCCTGGGGCACACCCTCAAGCGATGCTATGTGTTTAAAGACTGGCTTCAGGACCAGGTCAACAACAACATAGTCAAGTTGGGCCCAGCGCCAGCGCAGGTGGCAGGCGTCTTTGCGGGATCAGAAATCGGCAGTGACAGCGAGGGTGAGTGGCAGCAGGTCCCTAGCCGCGGGTCCCAGAAATACGACAACTGGATGGCTCGAAAAACTGTCGTCCGTGCCCAGGGTATCATCCGGGCACGCCTGAAGCAGTCGGAACCTTCAGAAGAAGTAGTTGGCGCCTCAACATCGTCTTCACAGTCGACCTCTGCCCAAAAAGGCAAGCAGCGGCGACGCAAGAAGAAGCAACGTGCACCGCCATTGCCGTCGTCATCCCGCACTCTCGGCGACTTTATGCCTCCCGAAATGGGCATTCCCCCCAGAATCCGCCCAGCGGTGGATGACTCTTCGAGTGACAGTCAAGGGTACGCTTCGGTTAACACCGTGGAGCTGGTAAAGCCCTATATGACCCCCGACGAGGGGGAACCCCAGGCAGACCGCCCCAACGTTTCCAGCCGACGTCAACGTCAGCGGAATCACAATCGCTCCGGTCACCGAGGTATGTTAGAAGGCACTTGTGACCAAGCCGTGCACGCTACCGAGACCAGGCAGCAGGCTCAGCGCAGATCTCAGCACGCGCAGACCCATCCAGCACCCTTGGCTCTACCTCCACCGCCGTTCGTGTTGCTGGATCAGGGAGAGCCGCCTCGTTCGTATCACAGCCAGTCTCGCCCGGCGACGGGCCAGCCCCCGCTGTTCAATCTTAGCCCGGAGACTACTCTCCAGGCTTCTACTAGCAGGCAGCAGGATGTACCCAGTGCTAGCCGACCGCCAGTTCAACCGGCAGGACCCGCTATGCCTCCAAATGCCGAAAAACCCCCTGTAAGAAGAGGTTCGCGTTTGGAACGCAAGTATGATGTCCTAAAGCACCTAGCCGGCATTCCGGCAAGGCTTTCCATCCTTGAGGCCCTGCGCTTGTCATCCGAGATGCGCGAGGCACTTGCCGAGGCCCTAAGGAGCCCCCTCCAGTTCGAGACGGAAGTGGCAGCCGCGGAGGCCTTCCATACCGAGACGATTGAAAACGCCGAATGTCAGGCGGTTATCTCGTTCTCTGGTGAAGATGAAGACCCTGCTATACAGGGGCACATTCGCCCACTGTATATCACTGGCCGCTTTAACGGTGTGGAAGTCCGTCGCTGCCTCGTTGACACGGGTTCTGGAATCAATCTAATTCCGACCCGGACGCTGTGAAAGCTGGGTTTGTCCGAAGGTGATTTGACTCCCTCTGACCTCAGGATTCAGGGGTACGACAGGACAGAGAAAACCCCGGTCGGCAAGATCCGTCTGAAGACCCAGTTCGGTGGCTTAATTTCCAGCACCGAGTTCATGGTTGTTTCTCAGGACACCGCCTACAACGCATTGATGGGCAGGCCATGGCTCCATCTGCATGCAGCGGTTCCCTCGTCGTATCACCAGTGCCTTAAGTACTCGCTCAACGGTCGAGTAGGCGTGCTCCAAGGAGACGCGTCCCCTTTCGCTTCTTGTGAGGCCCGCTATCTGGATGCGGGTTATTACAAAAGTAAGGACAAGCAGATCCTGGTCAGCGAGGATGAGCCCGCCCCAATCACAAGTGATCCCTGGGCGAGCATGGACGACGCCTACATCCTCCCGATCCACCGGTTGGAGGCCACGACCCCCGACATGGGACAATGTTTCGTTGTTTCGGGTACGCAAGGAAGGCATGTTCCCGCGTCCAAGCGACTGCGGAAAATCACCTCGTACTCCTACATCAACCAGGCTCGGGTCATCCCGGAATCTCCTACCCCTGTACGGTACCGGGACGTCAAGCTCATGACAACGGCGGTGCGCCATACGTGTCTATTTCGCCGGGCTGGAATCAACCGACTCTGGACGACACATCACCACTGCTTTGATGTCATCAAGCGTGGCCCCTTAGGCCGAAGGCCGGATGGGATAGGGTCAAATGCATTCATTGCTATGGTCTCCACGACGAGTGAGTCTCCTGATGTGATGACCGCTGCTGCCCAAGCCGGCACCAGCTGCCCCTCGGGTTTTGAGAGCCCAGAAGTACCTTCCGTCGCGGGAAATACCCCCACGGCTGGGGAGGAAGACTTGGAGGATGCTCCCCCAGTCTTTGAAGAAGGCGTCTCTACCAAGGTCGATGAGCTGGTACAGGTGAACCTTGGTAGCGAGGCAGATCCAAGACCCACATTAATCAGTGTGGCCATGTCCCTCGAGGAGCGGCAGCAGTATGTAGACTTCCTCAAACAGCACCGCGATGTGTTTGCCTGGAGTTACGATGAGATGCCAGGGCTGGATCCCCAAGTGGCCGTCCACCGTCTGGGCCTCCCAGTAAAACATCGTGGGTTTAAGCAGCCTCCCAGGAAAATGCACCCTTCCCATGGCGCTATGGTTGAGGCCGAAGTTGATAAGCTAATCAAGGCCAACTTCGTCAAAGAGGTCCAGTACCCCAAATGGCTCGCCAACATTGTGCCAGTCAGGAAGAAGAATGGGCAGATTAGAGTCTGCATCGACTTCCGCGATCTCAATCGCCACTGCCCAAAGGATGACTTCCCACTCCCGGTGACGGAGCTGTTGATTGACGCCACGGCCGGGTTCCAAGCCCTCTCTTTCATGGATGGGTATTCCGGGTATAACCAGATCCGGATGGCCCCCGAAGATGAGGAGTCCACTGCCTTCAGGGCTCCCCAGGGTACCTTTTGCTACCGGGTAATGCCATTCGGTTTGAAAAATGCAGGTGCCACTTATCAGAGGGCCATGCATCACATATTCAAACCGATCCTCGGGACATTGGTGGAGTGCTACGTGGATGACCTTGTAGTCAAATCATATCAGTGCCAGGACCATCTCAAAGACCTTGAGAAAGTGTTCGGTTTCCTCCGTTCCCGTCACCTGAAGATGAACCCACTGAAGTGTGCCTTCGGAGTCACCTCCGGGAAGTTTCTGGGCATTGTTGTCAGATACCGAGGTATCGAGATCGACCCAGAGAAGATCAAGGCCTTCAGCCAAATGCCTCCCCCGAGCAACATTCGGGAGCTTCGAGGCCTTCAAGGCCACTTAGCCTATATACGCCGATTCATTGCGAACCTGGCCGGCAAGTGTAAGCCCTTTTCTCGGCTCATGAAGAAAGGCGCTGCCTACGAATGGGATGAGGAGTGTCGGGTCGCCTTCAAGGAAATCAAGCAGTATCTGCTCCAACCTCCGGTCTTGATGCCACCTGTCTCTGGAAAGCCGCTGGTCCTTTACGTGACCGCCCTGGAGAGATCCCTCGGCGCACTGCTCGCCCAGAAGAATAACGAGGGCACTGAGAACAGTCTCTACTATCTCAGTCGCATGCTTCTCGATACGGAGGTCAGATATTCCCTTATCGAAAAGAGCTGCCTTGCGCTCGTCTTCGCCGTGCAGAAGTTGCGGCACTACCTGCAACACCACGAGGTGCAATTGATCTCTCGGGTGGATCCGCTGAAGTACATCCTGAACCGCCCCATGCTGACTGGCCGGCTAGCACGGTGGGCGGTGATTCTCCAGCAGTTTGACATCAGGTTTGTGCCTCAGAAGGCCGTTAAGGGACAGGCATTGGCAGACTTTTTAGCTGCCCATCCAACCTCCGCGGATCAATCCCTGGACCTGGATTTCCCCGACGAGACGATCCTCTCGGTCGATCACGCTATCCCGTGTTGGAAAATGCATTTCGACAGCGCCTCCCGGATCCCCACTGGTAGAAGGCTCAACGACCCCAAGCTCAACAGAGTGGGTCTGGGTATTGTTTTCATTACCCCGGCGCAAGCCATCCTGCCGTACTCCTTCCTGTTGTCAGAAGGTTGTACGAACAACGAGGCAGAGTACCAAGCTCTCATCACCGGCCTCGAGTTGGCCCTTGAGATCCATGTACCCCATCTACATGTGAAGGGAGATTCTGAGCTGGTAATCAAACAGGTTAATGGCGACTACGTCGTCAGGAAGCTAGAGCTTGCACCGTTGCTGGAGTACACCCTCCTCCTAATGGCCCAGTTCTCTTCTCGGCCAGAGGTTACCCATGTCCCGCGGTCGCAGAACGGCCAAGAGGACGCCCTAGCTGGCTTAGCCGCATCGCTCGCAGAACCCGAGCAAGATGATTTGGTCATACACGTGGCCCACCGTAGAGTCATTGCTCCCGTCACCCAAGAGGACCGTGATAGCCTACGGGTAAGTCATCTCACCGCCGGACCCTCCGTATCGGGAGTCCCGGGTTCGTCAGACGCAGTGGTTGAAACGACCCCCGATTGGAGAGCACCTTTTGTCGATTATCTCCAAAATGGCCAGCTCCCGGACAACCGGGCCGAGCGCGAGCGAATCCGACGCCGCGCACCTCAATTTACCCTCCAGAGCGGCCCCAGTCTTGAGCAGACCCTCTATAAACGGAGTTTTGATGGTGTCCTCCTCCATTGCATCCAAGGAGTAGAGATACCTCAAGTTATGCAAGAGGTTCACGCCGGTTCCTGTGGCGCCCATCAAGCTGGGCCGAAGCTGTCCCATCAAATCCGGAGGCTAGGGTACTTCTGGCCCTCCATGATCCACGATTGTATTGGATACGCCAAGAGATGCCACGCGTGCCAAGTGCACGCCAACTTCTTGCATCGGCCGCCAGAACCCCTCCACCCCACCAAGTACTCTTGGCCATTTGCGGTATGGGGACTCGATGTAGTGGGACCGTATCCGCCGGCAACAGCCCGCCAGTGTAGGTTCATCCTGACTGCTACAGATTTCTTCTCCAAGTGGGCAGAAGCAGTTCCGCTCAAAGAGGTCAAGGCCCGTTCCGTCATTGACTTTGTGAGCTCCAACATCATCCACCGGTTTGGGGTCCCTCACGCCGTCCTCACTGACAACGGCACCAACTTCCGAGCAGCTGAATTGAAGAAATTGTACGCTAAGTACGACATCCGGTCAAACCATACCTCCCGCTACCACGCACAGGCGAATGGACAGATCGAGGCATTCAACAAGACCCTCTCTAACATTCTGCAGAAGATGGTTGGTCAGAACAAGAAGAGTTGGCCGGACAAGCTCCCCAACACCCTTTGGGCTTACCGGACGACGACTCGCAACTCTACCCAGGTGACCCCATATTCCCTGGTGTATGGAGCTGAGGCCGTCCTACCCATTGAGATCCATCTGCCGTCGCTACGCACGGCAGTTTATGATCACCAGACATCAGATGAGGTAGCCGAGATCCGTCTAGCTGAGTTAGAAGCACTGGACGAGAACCGGCTTCGTGCCCTGCACAATCTGGAAAGGCATCAGGACAAGATGGCAAGAGCTTTTGACAAGAAGGTTCGTCTCTGCTCTTTTCTACAGGGTGACCTGGTGCTGGCCCTGCGAGCGCCAATGATTCCTGGAAGGAAACCGCCCAAGTTAGAACCCAAATGGGAAGGGCCTTATATCATCCATAAGGTTTACCCCAATGGAGCATATTCCTTGGTGACCACAGATGGAGAGCGTGTAACCCCTCCCACCAATGCCAGATTCCTCAAGCGATACTTTGCCTAGGGCAAAAGTGGTCCTGCATGACCCTAAACTGCGAGAGGGTCCTGCATGACATTAAACCACATTGGTCCTGCACGACATTAAACTGCATTGGTCCTGCACGACCCTAAACTGCGACTTGGTCCCGCATGAACTTAAACTGTATCTCCGTCCTCACTGCAAGACGTTAAACTGCAAGTCAGTCAGTTCTTCCTGACCGAGGCTCAGCCTCAGGCCCCTCGGCCTCTTTGGGCCCCTGGCCCCGTCTCCACCGAGGTCTGGCCCCAGGCCCCCCTCGTTTCTCTCCGACTTACCCTCTTATGGGATCGTACGGTACAGTGTAGGACTACGTTCTCACGTTGGGATCATGTACCATGCCGCACACATCCCCGAACGAGATGCCCCTCGTCCCGCATGACGTTAAACTGCATGTCAAGAACTACGTACGGCTTGATTCCCATCTTCATGGGATACGTAGGAACGCTCGGACGCCTTGTCTTGAGCTCATACCCAAGCTTCTCTCTTCCACTATTCCCCCTAGGAATGGTCTCCTTGGAGGATCTTTGTGTAGCAGGGCGTCGGCTTTCTTGGCCCCGCTCATGCAACCCCACTCACGCAAAGATTGTAAAGGTCGCACCATGCGCCCACTCCCGTTCTTCTACCCTCCCACGTCCTCACCGCATGACGCTAAACTGCATGGCCTTCAAGAACTACGTATGGCTTTATTCTCATCCTTATGAGATACGTAGGAACGCCCGGACATTTCGTCCGTTGGCCCAGCCCAAAAGCCAAAATCTTCCCCTCGGGTCAAGACACGGCAGGGTGCACACTTTTGCCCCGACCCACGTCGAGCAAGCCTCGACCCGGCTGCACATTCCCCCCTGGAGGTGTTTGCCCCTTTCGTGGATGGATTCACACCCGGAGGGGCCCCCAAGAACGGCCTGGATACAAATCCCAAGGGCTCTCCTACCGATACGGGCCAACGCCCCCGAGGGTTTCTCAAGCAACAAATCGAAACAAGTCCCGCGTTGCGAATTTGGTCAGCGGTCGACGCTCATTTGTTGCCCCCATGCGGGTCACCATAGGAACGCTGTGTTTCGAATATGGTCAACAGTGATTCATTCTGCCCCATCCTGAGGTGACAAACTTCCCCCAGGTGGTGCTAGTGATCGGGCCCACAGCCCAGGATTCCTCACCCGGAGCGTACGGTGTGGTGTAGGACTACGTCCTCATTCACGTCGGGATCATGTACCATGTCGTACGACTCCACTTCCGAGGCTCAGCCCCAGGCCCCTCGGCCTTTCCAGGCCGCGGCCGAGGACCTATCTTATAGGATTGTACGGCATGGCATAGGGCTATGTCCTCATTAACGTCAGTTTTTCGCCATACTATACACCTTGCTTAGGGATATGTTATTCCCCTCCTCGTCCGGTATGACGTTAAACTAAATTTCAAGAACTACGTGTGGCTTGATTCCCATCCTGATGGGATACGTAGGACCACCTGGATGTCCAAGATCCGGGTCCAGCCCCATCCCTCGGGAATCCTCATCCCATCTTGGCCCCCTGGCCTATCCTTCCTCCATGAGGGGATCATATGGTGCGGTGTGGGATTATGTCCTCATTCACGACGGTCTCGTGATGACCACACCATGCTCCCACCCCCTGCTGATTTGTTTCGTCGATCCCTCTTTTTCGGCGGTTCTCCAATGTGCTTAAGAGTACTCTGGTTCATTACCTGGAATGCCAAGCTTTACTCGGACACGTCCGCACCCGCTTTCCGGGCTTTGCGTATCCCCGCATCAGGGCTTTCACCATCATTAACACCCGGAGGGACCCCCAAGAATGGCCTGGATACAAAGCCCAAGGGCTCTCCTACCGATACGGGCCAACGCCCCCCAGGATTTCGGACAACAAATCGATAAAATCCCGCATTGCGAATATGGTCAGCGGTCGATGCTTGTTTGTTGTTCCCACCTCAGGCTAACGCGATACAGACGCTGTGTCTCCGTCATGGATAACAGTTGTCCTCTGTCGTCACGCCAACCCATTAAGCCCAAATGCCGGGTGCACAATTCACACCCTTCATCACTTCATCATGTCCAAGTAGAGTCTCGGGACTCTTGGTACTTTTCCCCCGTGCACGTCCGCGCGTTGGGAGAACAAGCTACATCAAAGGTGTCCTTCGAAACTCTCTGCTGACTCCCCTTTGATGGACGCCCCAAGTATTGCAATGAGGACCCCCCCTTGTTTCCCACACTGAGTTTATCTCACGTGGGCTTAGGGATTGGGTTGACATCTGTGCTTACTCGGGAGTTGTCACCACCCACGGTCCGAGCTCTAAGACCATAAAATAAGACTCTCATCTGGAACTACGTTCAAGACCCCTTGTCTTTGGACCCAGCTTGAGTTTAGAAAATTTACCTCTCTAATCCCCTCTTCAGGACCCTGATCACAGGACTGCGTGACGCAGTGTAGGACTACGTCCTCATTCACGTCGGGTTTGCAACAACTGCACCACGCACGCCCCCATTCTGAGGTTCAGTCCTCCTGTTCTGTCCTGCATGACGTTTAAAGGCACCCTTCAGAACTAAGTGTGGCTTGATTCCCATCCTAATGGGATACGTAGGACCACCTGAATGTCTATGATTCGGGTCCAGCCCCACCTCCTGGTGATCTCCTGATCTCCCAGTCACCTAGGCCACTTGGTCCATCCCTCTCCAGCGGGGGGTGTGCAGGTATGATACAAGGTTTTGGGCACCATGCCCCCTTCCCCTGGGAATCTGCCATCTCTCGATCACCCTCAAGGTTGAGTCCCTTGGCTCCCTGCAGTGGTTCACCCATGTATTAAGAGTACTCTGGTCTAGGACCAAGAGTGTTAGATTCAACTTGGTCAAGTTCCTTCCACTTGTCAAGCTTCGTGTTCCCCTCTATTCGGACTGCCATCATCTTTCACACCCGGAGGGACCCCCAAGAACGGCCTGGATACTACGTCCAAGGGCTCTCCTACCGATACGGGCCAACGCCCCCCAGGGTTTCAGACGACAAATCGATAAAATCCCGCGTTGCGAATATGGTCATCGGTCGATGCTCGTTTTGATTAGTCCTCATTTCAGGCTAACGCGACAGGATGCTGTGTTGCGAACATGGTCAGCAGTAATCCTTTGTCGTCACGCCAGCTCCTTCAGTCCTTGAATGTTGGTTGCATGATTCAAATCATTTTTCACCCCATCATGTCCAGGTGGAATCTCGACACTTTTGGCATTATCCCTCAGTGCACCTTTGCATGCTAGGGGGACAAAGTTGCAATCTGGCGCCCTTTGGGGCTCCCATGGTCCGAGCTCTAAGACCATAAACTAAGATCCATTCGGGACTACGTTTAACTTGATTCCCATCCTCATGGGATACGTAGGACCGCCCAAACGCCCTGTCTCCGGGTACAACCCATTCAGGAAGCCAGTCTCTCTCCCTGTTTTACCTCCGGATGGCGTACAATTTGATGTGGGATCATGTCTCTGTCAAATGTGTTTTATAAACACTGCGCACATTTCCCGCCTAGCATCGTCTCTGCTATGTCTGCGCTGCATGACGATAAAATGCATGCTTGGTCCTATCATACGACCCTAAACTGTGACATTATCGTCCTGGCCGCACGACGAAAAACGGCACCGCATTGTGGTGACCTCGCTGTAGAGGACATCACGTTGGGTACTGGCCACGCGCCATGCCATTTGTCAACGCCCATCACGGCTTGATTCTTGTGGCGACATCACGACCTACAGTTCTAGGCCTGTCGCTTCACAAAAAAAAACCATTCACCTCAAAGAACAAACAAGATACATCAAATTCCGCTTCTTTTAGTGCAAGGGCTACGTCCGCACTTCCCCTTTCCCCTGGCACTGGTACCTTACCCTGCCACCTTCCAGAACTACGTATGGCTTGATTCTCATCCTCATGAGATACGTAGGAGCGCCCGGGTACTTCCCCGCGGGTCCAGCCTAACCCTGGTGTTCGGTCCCTCGACTTGAGCTCATTCACGTCAGGTTGTGATGTCATGCTTCCCCTGATCCCTTTTTCCAATCCATGGTCCGAATTCTATGACCATAAACTAAGATTTCCCCAAGGGAAAGGAATCTTCTCCCTCTCTCTAATACGTTTCGTTGACGTATTCAGATGTGTTTTGACAAAAAGCCCGAAGCATGGGATTTTCACAGGGACATTCCCCTCATCCCATGACCAAGCTTCGTGAGCTCACTATTTGGATCCTCATCCTCTTCCACATCCAAAAGGACCCTCGGACGACGTGGATACTAAGATTAAGGTCTCTCTATGAATGCTGGACCTAAGGGCCCTACAATCGTTTCGGGCCAACGTCCCTGCGGATATTTGACAACATTTGTGACACGGTCCCGTGTTTCGAACATGGTCAACGGTCGGCCCTCATTTGTTTGTCCCCATTTCAGGCTAACGCGATAGGATGCTGTGTTGATAATATGGTCAGCAGTAGTCCTCCATCGCCACGCTGTCACCATCGTGATCCGAATCTCGAGCGTCATGATTCACACATTTCCACTCCCTCATGTTCAAGTGGAACTCCACCATACTCGGCTCTTTCTCTTCGCGCATCTAGATGCGCTGAATGATCGTGTTAGTGTCATTGGGCCGGTAGTCACCGAGCATCCCTTTGCCCCAACCTGACCCTCTCTGCGTCGGGAAATTCCCACCACTACTACTTGTTTCCCACACCGAGCACGACTCACGTGGGCTTAGTAGTTTTGGCCGGATGTGTACCAACACGGTTAGGCTGCTCCTCGTCCAGTACGACGTTAAACTGCGCTTCCAGAACTACGTGCGGCTTGATTCCCATCATCACGTGGGATACGTAGAGACGCCCAGGCATTTTGCCTAGGGTTCAGCCCCAGGAATCACAAAATCCTGTTCCTCCCCATTTCTATCCCTCTGGCCTGACCCCTCGGGGAGAACTATGTAGCTACAATTTTACCCTGAACATGTTCAGGATGCCCCAAGATCCCATTGGGAAGCGATAAATCCCCTCGCCAGAGAGGCCCTGTCCCAAGAAGGAATGATCTGTGATCAGGTCGATGCGCCCATATGGCGTACTCCCTCCGCGGTGGTGCAACTACCGAGGTGTTGGATTCTGTTTGAACAAGCCACCACTCCATGTTCCACGCTTTGCATGTCCCTTATTCGGAATATCGTCCTCTTTCATGTCTGGAAGGACCCCCTAATAGTATGGATGTCTGACCTATGGTCCACCAACTGTCCTGGGCCAACGCCCTGAAAGATTGATCGACAACATTTGTGACACGGTCCCGTGTTTCGAACATGGTCAACGGTCGACCCTCATTTGTTGTCCCCATTTCAGGCTAACGCAGTAAGGATACCGTTTGTCCGCCACGATTAGCGGTTGTCCTTTATTGTCACGCCATCCCCACAGTGTTCCGAATTTGGGCATCGTGATTCACACTTCCCATTTTCACCTGTTTGAACCAGTTTCAGCGCCCCTGGTGTTGCCCCAATCGTGCATAAGAGCACGTTGGAGAAACAGTAATTCGGCTATCCTGGAAGTTCCTCCTCCGATCAAGCCTTCCCCATCTTTCGGGAATCTGGACTGGTTTGAGGGAATTGTCGTCAAACGTCCCGCAAACATTGCAGGGATGCAACAAGGCAATTCAACAGTGGAAATCGTGCGTACTACGGAACTCAAAACAAAGGAGAAAGAAAGAGTTGGAGCACAAAAGTGTTAATAAAAGCTTCTTTCGAGTTCGCTACAATACTCGGGGGTTGAATTCCCCCATGGACGGGTTGACTCCGTCAAAAGAGCGTTGCATCTCCGCCACCCGTTGACTTGCGGCGTCCAGAGCCTGTTGCCGCTGATTTAACTCCCGCTCCTCTTCAGCAGCGGCGGGGCGTAATCCGTCAACCCTGGCCCGGGCCCTTTCCACCTCGGCCTGGACGACAGCCATCCTTCCAGAGGTCTGCTCCATATGCTCCTCAGCCTTTTCCAGCTGGGCCTTCAATCGTAAGACCAGCTCAGACTGTGCATCGAGAGTCGCTGAAAGCTCGTTGGCCCGGATCTGCATCTGTTGGACCTCGCCTTCAGCCTCCTGGAGCTTCCTGATGCTGGTCGCCTTCCTCCGCTGCCATCCCACGCTCACCCCACGATCATGCTCCCGGATCTTCTCAGCCATGAGGTCTTGGATGAGTGCGTGAGGGCGTTGGGCATCCACTCCCCCGGCACACAGTTCACGCAACCGCGAGCGGAGCCTATCCATTTCGGCCAGCCATTGCGTTTGGGGAGTGTCCCTGATAAAGCGCGTGATCAGCTTCCACGACCGGCGGCGGACTATGCTGCTGTCTTCCTCATCAGAGGCTGTTTCGTCCCAATCCGCGCGGTCGGCAGGCTCGTACACAGGATATGCCTGCAGGAATTCCTCAGTAGGATCCGCATCTGGTGTTGAGTCTGGTACGACACCTGATGCCGGCACAGGCACAACAGGACTGGGACTGACCGGTTGATCCTCTTCCTCGGAGTCCACCTCGATGATTTCAGGTATGACCCTGCTGGTGGTCCCGCCAGTGATGGTGTGCGCCGCAGCTGGAGGAGGTGAAGGGACTATCGTCACCATCACCGGAATGCCCCTGGGAGGGACGCCGCCAGACATCCCAACCAGCCTCGCTGCAGCAGCCCACGCCAGTCGGAGAACTGTATGACAGAAAGAGACATAAAAGTTAGTCGACATGGCCCACGTGTGGCAACGAAGAGACCGGTGGAGGAGACTTATGAAGATCGACTTCTGAGCGCTGCTCCTGGGCCGGTACTGATGGGACTCCGAGACGAGGCCCCCCGTATACTGTTGGAAGGTCTGGAGATTTCAGAGGAGCCACCTCAGACTCCCTGGTCCCACCAGACGCAGAAATGGACGCAGCCATAGGCGCGGGTTCTGAAGGTCCCGCATCGTCACCCGCCAAGGAGCGAGAACGAGGCCTACGAACAAGTTCCTCCTGCATGACCCAAACATTGGTAAGAAGTCCGTAGGGATTCAAAAACAGATCGTAAGAAGAGAAGTTCGGAATGTTAACTCGAGAGCCTCCGCGAAGTCGTCGGATTCTGAGCTTCGGTCTCCGACCTCGCCCTCCTCCAGCGGGTCCCCCCCTCCAGCCTCATCCTCCCGAGAAGAATCCCCTGATTCCTCTGGCAAGGGGAAGCACTCCCTCAGATCGGCAGCCGATGGCTGTGGAGGGACCGTCTGATTCAACAGTACCCTCACCCGGTCTGTCATTGGGCGAGGGACACCACTGGAGTGGATGTAATCCTCCAGCTCGTTCAAGTATTGCTCCGCCTCCGCCGGAGACACCATGAATCCAGCCCGGACTAGGCCTATGCCCGGCAGTCTCATCCCGAGGCGATTCAGGTGGGCCCACATCTCAGATGGGCTGAGGAATTGCCGGTTGACTTCCCAGACGTCCCAAGCTTCCGGAAAGACAGCATCTTCTGCCATGTCAATGTGACGCAGCCGCTTCCCCGGAGCCTGAGCGGATATCTGACGGAATCCCCTCGGTGGCCGCCCCTCCGGATGACCTTGCTCTCCCGGAACCACCGGATCCGCCACTGCTGCCATACCCTCGGCCGGTGCGGGTCTCTCTGCCATGGCAGCCCCGCTGCCACGGGCGGCCCTAGCTGCCCTCCGACCCCAACCTCGAGATAAAGGAGGCCCACCGTCACCAACCCGGATCGTTGGCTGCTTCAGCATCTCCCCGGGATAAGCGGCCTCCCAGCTAATGGCGTACTCCTTCACTAAGCCGAAGGCGGTGGTGGGTGGAGGCAATGTGATCTGCATCTTTCCATCCTCACGTGTGAACATGAGCCACAGCTGCCTCATCACACACGGGTGCTCCTCGTGACGCACCTCCCAGTATACCTGCGGGGTCAGCCGCTGGAGGCACCGGAACTGCCTCGCAAAACGGTGTGGGGTGTACGGTTCACAGATCGGCTCACGATCTATCCGAGCCACCAAAACTCCACCTCGGAAGGCCAGGAGGTAAGCCCGATGCTCTTCCGTTCCCCGTCCATCATCAGTAAGCCTCCCCGTCGGCAGTAGAAAGGGATGAAAGTTGAACTCGTCCGCCCTCCACACCCTATTCAGCACCATCGGAACGGCCAGTTTGAATGGGAAGCTCCCAACTGCGTTCAGAATGGAAGGGCGAAAGTCTGATCCCGGCGGTGAAATGGGGTTTGGATACTCGTAAATCCCCCTGATATGTGCCGCGATCCACCCATACAGGAGGTGGAAGGGCCCACATATTCTTGGCGGCTTCTTGCCCTCGCTAATGCGCCGCAACATTCTGAATAGTTTGGCGAGCATCGGGATCCCCAGGTTGATCCGCTGCCCCATGGCCAGCATCGATGCCATGATGAACGAGCTGGGCCGTACCCCCATGCTTGTATATCTCACTGGTAGGATCCACCCACATATGAGAGCCGCGATGAACGCCTCCAGCCTAACTATTGGCTGTTGTTCGGTGCTGACGCTGAAACCCCAAGTCTTCCATTGGCTGTCCTCCAAAACCCGCCAATACGAGTGCCCCTTACCCCGCTGGGCTGCCCTCGGACAAGTTCGAGGCCTTGGAGGGAACTCTCGATTCTCTGGAAAGTTCAGGAAACACTTGAACCACCTCTTGAAGTGGACGTCCCTCACGGCCTCCTTGTCCTCTCCAGGGACAAGCGCCATCAGCGCTGACGCCAGCCGTGGCATTTGCTCAGCATCTCCCCACACGCTGACAACAGGGAGGAACTCGTCATACATGGCCCCCAAGATCGGGACCCCGGAAATCTGGTGGACATCCCACAGACTGATGCCCACCTCCCCGTGATGCAGGTGAAAAGTGTTGGTCCTGGACGACCATCTACTCAGCAGTTCCGGCATCAGCTGCTTTGGCTGGTAAATGTGGAACTGGGAGGCCCATGCTGCCTCATACAATCCCACTCTCCTCAGCTCGGCCTCGAACTCCTCGCACGAGGCGCCTACCCAATAGGCCCAGGCCCAGTCGTCGGTAAAATTGCCGCCCTGGCACAGGTCCCACTAATCGGACCATCCCTTCTTCGGATCCTGCAGAGCCGCCTTCAGCATAGTACGGTAGAGAGGAGGGGACGTCTCCGGTTGCAGTGGCCTCCCGTCAATGTCATTTACATGATTGTAGAGGCAATCAGCGGTAACGGGTGTGAAATCCTCCCGTGCATGACCATCGGCCGCCCTGAACCATTGGTGCTGGCATGGTGTGCTCCTGAACCAGCAAGCTGGTTCATCCCTTCTTGCCTCAGGGATGAAGACGTCATCCCTCAGCCCGAAGCCGTACAACGGCAGTTTCTTGCACTGCGGGTAATCCTTCTGACCTTCCGACAGCAGGTATGTCAAGGAAGTATGGTCCGAGTGGCTCCGAATCATCTCCCCCAAACCCGGACGGTTGACCATCTCATCTCGACGAGCAGCGTCTGCAAGGACCCCCAAGGCAGCTTCTTGATGGGCCATTTTGACTTTGGCCCTCAGAAAAGAATTCTTTCTGGCGGATCGCGAAGCTCGGCCGCGAAGCTCGACCGCGAAGTCGAAACGCGAAGATCGGTCGCGAGACCAAGCCGCGAAGTCTGGCCAAGGCAGACAGAGGTTCGCTTAGCGCGGACGCGGAGTCGGAGACTTGCGGTTCGCCGCGAAGCTCGATTCGCGGAGTGCTGTCGCGGAGTACGCGGAGCGTCGCGAAATCGAGAGCACAAAAGGACAAGGAAGGCGCGTAAAGACAAAAGAACGCGGACCCCCTATTTATAGGCGACCACCCCGGAGCATCGCGGCGCGCCTCACCCGCGCGAAGCATCGCGGCGCGTCCGGACCCGCGGCCCCGGCCAGCAGCGCGGGTCCCCCTTCGCGATGATACCTCGCGAACCACCGACAGTTTTTGGCGATTGTCCCTCAGACTTCGACCCTTCGCCCTCCGCGGCTCCAAGTCTGAGGGGGGGCATTTGTTGGCGCCAAAAATGTGGCCCGAAAGGAAGGAACGAAAAAGACAGCCGGCGCGCTGCCTCGCGAAGCACAGCCGCGAAGCACAGCCGCGAAGCCCCGCCGCGAAGCGTCCCAACCTTGACGGCCCCGCGAAGCTCCGGAGGCGGTAATCCTCCGCGAACCGGTTTGACGTTCGCGAGCCGCTGCGAAGCTCCGAAGGCGGTAATCCTACGCGAACCGGTTTGACGTTCGCGAGCCGCCGCGAAGCTCCGGAGGCGGTAATCCTCCGCGAACCGGTTTGACGTTCGCGAGCTGCCGCGAAGCTCCGGAGGCGGTAATCCTCCGCGAATCCGTTTGACGTTCGCGAGCCGTCGCGAAGCCCCGAAGGCGGCGCGCGAGCCCTGCATCGCGGCGCCCCTTCCCTATAAATACTCGACTCCCCCTGAGTCCCGGGGGACGGACAATCCGACCTTTCGGCTTCTCCTCTCCCGAATCGCGAAGCAAGCTTTGCCCCGGGAATCATGAGCTCCGCGAGGTATTTCTACTTCGCGAGACGACTCTGATTTGTTTCGTTCTGAGCCCCTCTTCCGAGAGGGATTCCCTTCGCAAAGCCCAAGGGCGTTCGCAAAGGAAGGGGATTCCCAAGGGAACCCGGGCAGCCGCGGAGCACTCGTGCTTCGCGAAACACCCAACCCATGCTAGTAATCCCTATGCCAAGGCAGGATAACTATGCATCGCGAAGCACATTGTTTGGCAGGACCCTGCTTCGCGAACCACTCCTTCTTCGCGAGGCAGTGCTCCGCGAACACTGTTCCACTTCGCGAAGCACCACCCACTCCCACCTATGCCCCATGCTAAGGCCAAGGCACCCCACTTCGCAAAGCACGCTCCTCTGCTTAGCGATTCCTCTTTCCGTGCGACCCTCCAGGTTTGCACGATGTGATTTTAAAGTCCCATGGACAACACCTCCCGTAGCATTGCTTTGCCCAATGCTTCTTCGCATAGGCACGCTAACGGCTATTGCTTCTTCGCATAGCCACGCTAATGTGGACCCCTCGATGGTTCCTCCCTCGACCCCCCTTTACCATGGCCTTACTGGTACCTTCCCTTCCCCATGAACCAGAGGGTACCGGTTATGTAAGCCCTAGGGGTGTGGAGTGAACCCACATCGTCCGAGCTGCAGGACGTTAAACTGCCAAGCACCACGTCCTCAACACATGACGTTAAACTGTGACCCAACCTCGTCTCCCTCACAAAGGGTCCCCCCAACTCGAACATTTTTTACACCACTCGTCTCCACGGGAATGGAACTCTTCCGCACATGGAATGAGATCCTCCTTGTCGGAGTGGTTTATGTTCGCAGGGGAAGGGTCGCCTCAGAGCGTAAAACCCTAACCTTTGGATGATTGCACCCGTGCATCTCGGTACTCCCCCACTACCAAGGTCAGTGGGGGACGTGATAGGGAACGAGGCACCTCCCATTGTCGGACTAAGGTCCATCTTTCCCGCGCTTTGTCGCGCCATGGGCCTCCATCCTGGAGTAAGTCCCAACACCATGGGCCGCTCAACGCGTAAGCCCCTCTTCGCTTCTCACGGACGCACCCTTCGCGACGTGATCGTCAGGTCCTTGCAACCTCTTGTTTCTCACACCGAGCATGACTCACGTGGGCTTAGAGTGAGCACCGACCCTGACAAAACCCACCACCTGAACTACGAGGTCTTTGATCCATGTCAAGGAATGGTACGTAGGAAGCCTCCACGAGGTTCAAGCCCACCATCAGTGGACCAAGGTCTACTTTCATTTGAACTACGAGGTCTTTGATCCATGTCAAGGCATGGTACGTAGGAAGCCTCCACGAGGTTCAAGCCCACCATCAGTGGACCAAGGTCTACTTTCATCTGAACTACGAGGTCTTTGATCCATGTCAAGGCATGGTACGTTGGAAGCCTCTATGAGGTTCAAGCCCACCCGTCTTTCACGTCGGGTTTCACACCCGAACTACGAGGTCTTTGATCCATGTCAAGGCATGGTACGTAGGAAGCCTCCACGAGGTTCAAGCCCACCATCAGTGGACCAAGGTCTACTTTCCATTTGAACTACGAGGTCTTTGATCCGTGTCAAGGCATGGTACGTAGGAAGCCTCCACGAGGTTCAAGCCCACCATCAGTGGACCAAGGTCTACTTGCCCTTTGAACTACGAGGTCTTTGATCCATGTCAAGGCATGGTACGTAGGAAGCCTCCACGAGGTTCAAGCCCACCCGTCGCTCATTCACGTCGGGTCCCGTTTCGGTCCAGTGGTAAGCCATTGCGACCCCGCCATTTGAACTACGAGGTCTTTGATCCATGTCAAGGAATGGTACGTAGGAAGCCTCCACGAGGTTCAAGCCCACCAATAGTGGACCAAGGTCTACTTTCACGTCGGTTCACCGACACACCCACCCGTCATTTCACGTCGGGTCCCATTCTGGTCCAGTGGTAAGCCATTGCGATCATCCCCTTTTGAACTACGAGGTCTTTGATCCGTGTTAAGGCATGGTACGTAGGAAGCCTCCACGAGGTTGAAGCCCACCAACAGTGGACCAAGGTCCCTCATTTACGTCGGTTCGCCGACACCCATCGCCCGTCGTTCATTCACGTCAGGGTTCACTATCGTCCCGCATGACGTTAAACTGTATTCCCTGAACTACGAGGACTTTGATCCATGTCAAGGCATGGTACGTAGGAAACCTTCCCAAGGTTCAAGCCCACCATTAGTGGACCCACGGGTCTACTTTCACGTCGGTACGCTGACGATGCCCATCGGACCAAGGTCCACCTTCACGTTGGTTCGCCGACGACGTTCATCGGGCCAAGGTCCACCTTCACGTCGGTTTACCGGCACCATCCTGAACTACGCGGACTTTGATTCCCTGCCTCGGGGATACGTAGGAAGTCTCTTCAAGGCTCAAGCCCAACTTCACTGTCGCCCCCCCTGCGATGGTCCCATTTCATTCTCAACCGTCTCCGCAAGGCGTTAAACTCGCGGCCTACCTCGTGATAAACATGAGATGCCTGAGGAAAACCTCAGATGGAACGCCTTTGGTGTAACCGTCTCTGCTAGATGTTAATCTTGCAACATACCCTGTGTTGAACATGGGAAGATGAGGAAAACCTCAGATACGTGTCTATGACATGTAATTCCCTGCGCTCGATGTGGGATGCCTCGGGCTTCCACGCCCTCGAGAAGCCTTGTGATTGAGGATAACAGACAGACATGCCAGGTACCCCAGCATCCAGACACGCTACTGATGCCTCAAACGTGATTACTCCCCTGACCGAAGGTTTCTGCCCTGACTGGACCCTTTGGAATGTCCCGACAGAAGCAGTGTAATTAACCGGCGTCCCTGGAAACATGACACTGGGAAGAGTTTCACGAACTACGTATTAAATCTATAAGGGAGACCCGGACTAGGTGACGAGTTCTGAGGAGGAATCCACAGGAGGAAGAACCGACATCCCATCATCCCGTTTCGATCAAGGAGCAGACGTACCTGAACAAGGAACGAATGCCGCCCGCCTTTGGAAAGCGGGAATGCGGGGCAACAAATCCGCGCGTCCCCCTCCCCCGCGGACGGATGCGCGCGCGCCCCGGCGAAAGCGTCGGAAACAGCCATACAGATTCCCAATAGATAGTCGAGGGACCACCAAGGTAGAGGAAAATGTTAAATTAGCGTGTTCCTTAGGGTTTCAGTTTTTTAAGGGGAACATAGAGAGTATCAGATGGTGAGAACATGTTAGAGGTACTACCACCACAACCCCTATGTAGACAACCATGCGCTCCAAAATCTGGTGGACAGGAATGGGACTAGCTTCAAGTGATAGAGGCTTATGAACCCAATGCACCAGAGATGATTATAGTTATGATCTATGTATTCTACATCCAATCTACTATTCATATAGTCATAGAAGCTAGTAACATATTCCTTTCCATGGACCTTGTTTAGAGCTAAGATATTCTATTAAAGTCGTTGGCTCTATCTTTATACTTAAAGTCTTCTAAGGGAGGGGATTTGACAATCACAAGCTGGGGATGGTAGTGTGAGATTACTCTTAGAAGTGATAGATTTGGCTGGGAGATCCTAGTAGCGGTGCCGAGTCTTTAAAACATCATTCTAGATATGGACTACTTATCCACAGTCCATGCTTATGTTGACTATTTTAGGTGTAGAGTGTTGTGTGTTGGTGGATATGGGAACAACTTTTTTGTTACCACAGAAAGGGGAACACTTTCACCACATGATATAATTTCTCAAAGGGGGTGAATGTGATTACTCACTAGTTAGATAGCCTTAGTCTCGGTGTGGTGGATGAGAAGAGCACTCAATTTTCTGTAGTGCTGGAATAATATGATTACATCTGCCCAGAGGATGTTCAGTGATTACCACCTCACCGGGTGGTTGACTTCTACATTGACCTATACCCTAAGATGAAATCGATATCTATACCAGCATATAGGATGTCTCCCACATATCTTGGTGAATTGGTCATAATTTTTGAGTACTTATATAGGAATGGCTTTGTGGGACCGAGTGTTAAACCACGGGTAGCCCCAATTTTTTTCCCAAGAAGAAAGATGGGATCTACAATTTATGTGTGGAAATTCGACACCTAAAAAATGTTACCATGAAGAACAAGTATGCAATACTGATGATCGATGACCTCTCGATATATTGATGGAAGGTATGTGGTTCTCAATGATAGGCCTTAGATCAGGCTATCACCAGCTTCATGTATGGGATGAGGACATCATGATTGTGGCTTTCTGATGTCCCTACATCTACTATAAGTACTTAGTGATACTATTTGGGGTGAAAAACACCCAATCAGTGTTTATGGTACTCATGACCATGATATTCCATCCCAACCTAGACTAGTTTTTAGTTGTCTTTATTGATGAAATAATAGTGTACTCGGTGTCCTAGGAGGATCACTTGATACACATAAGGATGGTCCCGAACATACTCTGAGAGCAGTTTCATTACATGAATCTCTAGAAGTGTTTGTTCTAGATATGAGAGATCCACTTTTAAGGAATCTTCATTTTTGAAGGATGGGTTTGTAGTAGATATAACGAAGATAGATGTGGTTATGGTTTGGTATCCACCCAAGAACATTACTGATCTACAGAGCTTCCTTGGGTTGGATGGGTACCATTGAAGGTTTGTACCCAACATTTCTTGAGTAGCAGTATCAATGAAATCCTTGACATGAAAGGGGAACCATTTAGTACCGATTTAAAAGTGCTTGGATAACTCTCAGCAGCTAAGACAATGTATGATGAGCGCTCCCATCCTGATACTTTCATAGGAGGGTATCAAATACGTAGTGTTCTGTGTTGCATCAGGGACCGATCATAGTTTTGTCTTGATGTATGGGAAATAGTTCATTGCCTATTGTTCACGGTAGTTGAGACCACATGAGCATAATTACCTATCCCATGATATGGATTTGGAAGCAATGGTCTTTTAATTATTGATATGGTGACACTAACTTATGGGAAAGAGGTTTATCATATACTATGGCCAAATAATTCTCAGGTATATCATTTATTAGAAGCATATTAACCTGATATAGTGACATTGTCTAGAGTTTTTCTAGGACTAGGACTTTTAGATAGTCTATACACCTGGGAAGGGGAACATAGAGGTTGATGCTCTCCGCCAGAGATTGAGTTCACATCTACTGAATTAGGCCTCAGAGCAGTTGTCCTCAATTATTATAAATTTCATGGATGGAGATGAAGTTGCTTATATCCAGTTGATGGTGGTTATCTATCCACTTTTATAGTGTTTGTTATATTCATTTATTAGAGATGTCAAATTCAATATTACATGTGCTCTGATGTCCATAAGCCATGACCCTGAAGGATATTTGAATAGTGGGGTGCACGTCATCCATTTAAGAGCATGCACAGTTTTACCAGTGCCATTATGAGGGAAGGTTTTGAGGGAGTTTCTTAAATCCCCTTTGGAAGTACATCCAAGTGTGGAAAACATGCACCATGACATTTGACATCATAATTTGTGCCCATGGATGAAAGTTCCATGGATTAGTTTGTCTCTGGATGCCTCACTTGTCAGCAAGTGAAGGTCGTGAACCCAGTTCCAGTGGGTTTGACTCAACCCATTGAGGTTCTAGAGTGGATGTGGGATGTAATATTTATGTACATCATAATTGGACTAACATGTACATCTATATGTAATAATACCACCTTGGTGATCGTTGACCCACTCACCAAATCAGCCCACTTCTTAGGGATTCAGGAACAAGTTTTAGTAGAGGTATTGGGAAGCCTATAAATATATGAGATAGTTTCTTTCCTTTGAGTTACATTAATTATAGTCTCATATCACCATTCATAATTTACATCATGGTGGTCTATAGAATTACACTGGGCATTTAGGACTCTACTCTGCATGAGCACCACATTCCACCCATAGATAGACAGCCAGAATAACTAGGCCATTCAAGACATTGAGGACATGCTACGTGCTTGAATACTCTATTTTTCTGTAGTTGGTAAGATCACCTACCTTTCGTGGTGTATGAAAACCACAATATCTACCACTCCACCATCTCTATGTGACTATTCGAGGCCTTATACAGGTAACACTACAAGTCATCACATTACTGGACTGACTCTGGAGAGTCTGCACTCATGGGCCCATAGTTGTTATAGGCTACTATGGAGAAGGTTCATTTCATCCTAGAGTTGATGAAGACTGCATAGAGTAATTAGAAGTCTTATGGTGATAGGATATGAAGACCTTTTGATTTTGAGGATGAAGACTATGTGTTCCTTTAGGTCTCTCTTTAATATGGTATTTAAAATATTGGCTAGGGTGGTAAGTTGTCTCTAACATTCTTCATTACTTTTCACATTCTGAGTAGAGTTGCTGAGGTGGCGTACCACCTAGATCTACCCCCATAGATGAATAGGTAGAATGATGTCTTTCATGTGTAATAGATGAGGAGGTACTTCCATGATCCGTTGCACATCATCGACAAAGTAGAGATGCACATTGATGATGGGGAAACATTTATGGAATTCCCGGTGAATATATAGAATTGACAAGAGCGGGTCCTTTGTGGATGGTCGATTCCTCTGGTAAATTTTCAATGTCATCCTAGGAATCTTGAGAAGAGAACATGTGATCAGGAGGCTCAAATTCAGGCACAATATCCCCATATGTATTTTTATACCATGTTTTAGATTTCAAGGATATAAATACTTAATGTTGGGAGAATTTAATGTTCTGGAATTTTAATTTATTTTTTAAATTACATGGAATATTTCGAAACCGGGTGCTGAGAAGACACATTATTTCAAGAACCATGGTCCCCAAAATAAATGTTTGAATTTCTTTATGTTCACATGCGTTTATTTAGTAACATCCAAACTGATGTCCGGATCAAAAATATGATGGCACCATTGCATCTAAAACAAAGACATTTCATTATGTAGGGCCCAACCATGACCATCACTGGTTGAAGTAAAAAAAGATAATTTTTGGATGTTTTAGAGAAATAATTAATCCTAATGAAGTTTACTTTATTTCATCATAAAATGTCACATGGTGGTGCTATGATGCAACAACCAAGAAGTTGTTACCCTTCTAATTTAGTTAGATATATTTTAATTAAATATATAGTAAATTTATTATTAATTTATTTTTGTGTAAGTTAATTTATGGTTTTAATAACACTTTTTTTAAAATGACGTTTTCATTGCAATTTAAGAATTTATATATTAATATATTTCTACCATGTATATAAATAATTAAAACCCCTTTATTTATTACACATTAATTAATTATTTAATAAATAATAATAGACATAATACAACCTATAATATTGAGAAGTCTACTATATTTTGGTAATTAGGTATATAAACCGATTACATAAAATGGGGGTGCATCTGTAGTGTTAAAATTTTCCTTAATATGATCATAATTTTCATAAATTTGTAAAAATAAATGGGATATCCTAGGGACATACATAAGAAATGGTTGAGATATAAACCCTTGTAAGGTAATAAACAAGTCATAACATGAATAAATAATTTCATGTTTTTGAAATGAAATTTCAATGTAACATAAAATTGGGGAGAATAATAAACATGGACAAAGGGGAATTATATAACATGATAACAAAAATAGAAACATGGGAATATGGAAATAAATTTAAGCACGAAATCAAAAAATGGATAAAGGATATCAATGATGACATTATAACATTGTATAGAAAGTCCAATAATTTATTAGGTTTACTCCCTAAACTCATACATGACATCTCATGAGACTAAACATTACCCTATACATTGGATCACTATATGGGAAAACCCATCATAGTCATATCATGTACCGGAATAAGTGTTCTTAATAGATCATTAAAATATAATCATATTTTATCACATTTATTCCCATGATTATGTATTGTAAGTCACATACAAGGAATTCCAAAATCAATGAAGTACACATACCACTAGGTGAATATCCCTGAGTGGAAATGGATATGGGTATACACCTCATAAATGTTAATTATGAAATATTATAGTTGCATTTAGGTAGCATAATGATGGTACATGATGATTCATAAAATGTTTAAATGAGTATTAATTTGGTGTCACTTCACTTTTATGTAATAGTGAAGTATTATGGATAAGTAAGAACATAAACCGACATGAATATTATTTTTAATTAATTGGAATAAGACAATGAGGGTTCCTGAATAAAACATGGCATGGAAAATAGCATAACAATATAAGTAGAATTACATGGGCACCCAGTTAATTATGGGAGGGATTAATGATATCCAAAGGGGTTACTGATAACTTGTAGTTCATAAGGTTGATAAAATGTATGTGTAATATAATATCCCACTAATAGGAATTGGACGAAAAAATGAATTACATGAACAGGGTGTCTGAATAAAGGGAATTAAAACGGATCCTTTACAAAATTTCAATATAATAAAGACTTAGGTAGATTCTATATTGATTGGGGAAAATTATCTCTCATAGATTAGTAATAAATTGGATTGTAGAAGGATATTTATAAAATCATGAAAATATAACCCATTGAGATATAAAAGGATAATTTCAAATTAGGTGCTTGAATAGAAAGGAATAGATGGAAAACCAACGCTAAATCTCATTATAGTAATGGATTAAGTAATGGTTAGAATGAGGGGGGGGAAATGGTATATCATTATAAAAAAATAAAGTAGATTGTAAATCAAAATTTATGAAGATGTGAAAACATAAAAATCTATTATTCAATAGTTAAATTACAAAGATTGTTCCTGAATTGAAAAAGAATAGAGATATATAATTACATTACATAGAGAGGATGATTCCAAAATCATGTGAGGAAATTGTTGAGATCCTGGGGGTAATATAGGAGGAATCTAAATAGTGGAGGGAAGATTATGGACATGATCCTATGTTATTTTTTAAAGAAGAATTGGAAATTGGATTCACTTACCCTTCTGGTATGGTTTTCTGTAGATGAGCATCAGTATTTGAGATAAAGACTCTTCCTTTTTGGTGGGATTTTATTTTTTCTTGGTTCACACTATTATACATTACATTCTTTTCACTACTTTGTTTTTTCCTTAGTGGTTTGAATGTATGGTTTACTTAGTGTTTTACTTTCATCATTGTGTGGGTGCGTATAGGTACATAGAAAATGCCTCCCATGTTAGTGATATTCCTAATTTGTGCTATTCACCATCCCTTGGACAATTGGAGGTGGGTTTGGGGAGTCATGATATAGACACCTCTGGGAAGGTTTATTACAGAGTGGTATCATAGCCTTTGTTTTGGTTCCACATTGGGATCATGGGACTAGCAGGGTGGTTTGGGGAACAATGTTAAATGTTTCGGGTTCAGTTATCAGGCTAAGGGCTCCAATGCTAGTGCGACAACTGATATATCCATACAGTAGGACTTTAGACACATACTTTCTAACTTTTTCCATGGAAACATTGATTGTAGGCAAATAAAAGGAGGATCCATCATATAATGTTTTGAGTGTCTCCTCTTGTCCTTCTTAAGTCATCTCACTATGTATACTCTATTGACTATATTTCATCTTGATCTCTTTCAATATGCCTCCATTCATACTCCCATCCATGATTCTGTTGCGTGACCATGAGGATGAAAATCCTTATAATGAAGCCTTGGTACTGTGACCATTACAAGAGATAATCCCACCAGGTCATGCACCAGTGATACCACCTCCCATCGATCAGCTGGTGCTAACAACGCTACTAGTAGAGGTTGCACGCAGGCTCAGTGAATTGCATGAGTTCAAGATGTAGAGACCTTCTTGGTTTTGGGGTGAGTCTAACCCATAGGTAGCTGAAGATTGGTTGGAAAAAGTTACACACATCTTCCACCTTGTGAGTACACTACCCGATCATATGACCATCATAACTGCAAACCTTCTTTTGAGCTCAATGAGATGGTGGTGGTGCATAGTGATCTACATGCATGACGAGACGACTCTCAATTGGGATAATTTTGAGAACCGCTTTGAGAAGCAGTTATTTATGAAATATTTTCACATAGTACGCATCCATAAGATCCTATATATACACTAGGGTATCCTGACAGTAGTGGATTACTCCACGAGGTTTACCGAGCATTTCCATTACACACCGTACATGGTTCGAGACCCATTAATTAAGGTTACGAATTCATTGTAGAGACTTTTCCAGGAGATCAGGGAATCTATGTAATCTCTTTGCATCTCTACTCAAGCTAGGGTATTGGATTGAGCTCTAATCATAGATAGCTTCTTGGTGGAGCATGTTCTAGTAGACAGAGCATCCATTATACAATATGTAGCGAAGTCTTCCAAGGTGGGTAGCGGGTAGCATACGCTTGAACCCAAATGGGTAAATCAATCTAGGGAAAATTCTAAATTACAGGGTTAGAAGTAGAGGATTACAATAATTGGGAGTCAGTAGAAGAAAAGGTTGTGTTACTCATGCAGCGGTCGGGGGAACATGGCTCGTGATTTGCTGACATGACATATGGATTACCAAAAAAACAGTCAAGGGACCACCGAGTTAGAGGAAAAGGGTAAATCAGGGTGTTCCATAGGGTTGCAGGTGTTGAAGGGGAACATGAAGAGTAGCAGTTGTTGGGCAGAGGTTAGAGGTACTACCACCACCACCTCTATGCGGTCCAAAATTCGCTCCAGGAGCCAATGTATAGGTATGGGACCAGCTTCAAGTGATGTATGCTTATGATCCCGATGCTCCATAGATGATTATAGGTATGATCTATGACTTCTCTACCCTATCTACTATTCTTATAGTCACAAGATCTAGTAACACATTCCTTTCAATGGACCTTGTTTAGAGCTCAGAGATTCTAGTGAAGTAATTGGATCGATCATTATAGTTAAAGACTCCAACGAGAGGGGATTTTACAATAACACACGTTGATTGTAGTGTTAGATTACTCTTAGAGGTGATAGATTTAGTTGGGATCTCCTTGTATAAAGTCGAGACCTTACGACTCTATTCTGAATATGGACTACCTATCCACACTCCATGTTTAGATTGACTATTTTTTGTACAAAGTTTAGTGTGTCGGTGGATATGGGACCAAGTTTTCTGTTACTAGTGAATTGTGAACACTTGCACCGTATGATAGACTTTCTCATAAGGGTGTGTAGTAGATTAATCACTAGTTGGATAGCCTTAATCGCGTTGTGGAGGATGATAAGAGTCCTTAATTTCCTGTAGTGCTGGAAGATTATGACTACATCTTCCCTGAGGATGTTCAGTGATTACCACCTCACAGGGAGGATGACTTCTAAATTGACCTATACCCCGACATGACACCAATATCTACACTGGTATATAGGATGGATCCTGCCTAGCATGGTGAATTGGAGATACAGTTTGAGTACTTATAGAGGAAGGGCTCTATGGACCGAGTGTTTAACCATGGGTAGACACAATTTTGATTTACCAGAAGGAATATGGGATCTAGAGGTTATCTATGTACATTCAGCACCTACAAAAGGTTACCGTGAAGAAAATGTATCCTATACTGAGGATCAATTACCTCTCAATCAGTTGATGGGAGGGATATGGTTTTCAATGATAGACCCCAGATCAGGTTATCACTAGCTCCTTGTATGGAATGAGGACATCCTTAAGGTGGATTTCCAATGACGCTACAGAAAATACGAGTACTTAGTTATTATATTTGGGGTAACCAACACCCCTGCAATGTTCGGTGTACTCATGACCAGGATCTTCTAGCCCATCCTAGACTAGTTTTTTGTAGTATTTATTGATGAAATCCTAGTGTGGTTGGCATTTTAGGTATAAGGACCCATCCTTAAACCTTACTTAATATTGAATTAAATGAGTAATTCACATTGAGGATCTTTTCAGGTTTAGAGTTTTAGAGAATTAGGACATAACTATTACATCTCAAAAGATTACAAAGTAGTCACTTCTACTAAATTTCCATAAAATAAAAACTCTTAAAATGAAACATGTCTAGTTCCATGTCTTAAATAGCGTGACATTCCCTTGATCCCATAGTTGACCTTATTCCAATTTAAGTCCTGTGAAAAACATTTCAAAAAAACTTGGGGTGAGCATAAAAAGCTCAGTAAGGGATACACAAAGAATAAAAAATGTTACTTTTTCAAACATCAAGTAAACCATGTATACTCTATCAAAGTAATACCTTCACCTTCATGAAGTAGTAAAAACTCTTCACTGAAATAAAGTATCATTACTTACCTTTTTGTAACCAAAGGATTACCATAAAACCCATATAAAGAACACATAGCATATATAAAGGTAACTTGGGACATAAACATACTTAAGTGGAATAACCATACGGTCGACTTCCACACATATCACTTAATGGAATAGACATAAGGCCAATTTCCATACATACTTAATGGAATAGCCATACGGCCGACTTCAATACCCAATGCATTGGAGGTTATAACGTAACCACCTATCCTGGTATTCACGGCACCACCCGTCATATGGTTTATAACGTAACCACCCGTTAAAATGTCCATGTACCAATATAAAATCATAAAACATATAACAAATATAAAGGAATGATAACATTTCCACATCACAATATATCATAATAGAATCCTTTATCAAAACCATTTTCAAAACCATTTAAAACATTTAATAAAGACATTTTTGAATAAATGTGTCCCATACCACCTTGAAGCTTAAAATTTTAAACCATTAATATCCATATAAATAAATCCTTAAAACCATTTTCAAAACATGGATATTAATAAGAACAAATAATTAAAACATTTAAAATGACATTTTGGTTAAAGGGGTTTTACCAAAATTAGAGACACTTGAATACAATAATTGAGGAATAACATTTAGTCACGAACTTTATAATATCATGAGAATAAATGGATTCATGATATTATACTCCAATGGAACGTATATACACCATATAAGAGTTAATTGGTGCATAACAACAATGAACCCTCAATAGAAATGTCAAATGTGATGAAATCCCTTATAAAGAAGGTATCCTTAAATTAAGGACAAATAAATCTCAAAAATATGTGTGACAAATATAATTACACCCAATATAAGTGGATATTATGTTTAAAACAATAAAAGGTCATTCACACATATTCAATGGATGACATATTCAATGACCACATGTTGAACCCAAAGAAATCGAAATTGGGTTAAAAAGTTCCCTTGACAGCCTAACGACATCACATCAAAATGAGTTGATGAGAGAAAAAAAGTGTATCTAATCACTTGGACATAAAATTTACATCAATAAGGATATATGAGAACATATCCCAACATAACAATATGTAAATTAAAATACCCAACAAAATAAGTCTTTTAAAAAAGAGGAGGGTGAAAGGTTCCCTTACCGACTTGGGTATCTTTCAAAACATACACCCCATGAAAGAAGGACAATAGATCATTGATGTAAATACTCATAAATGAAATTATATTACACAAAGAGTAGAATAATGGGCAGTACATACACCACTCAATGGAATTTGTGGCAAATGTAGCATAAATCTCACGGGAATAAAAGTGAGATGAAAAATCCCTTACGAAAATTCGGCAGCCTAACGGCGCCACTCAAAACTTCCAAAATGGATTGATGAGAGGAAATAGGGTATCTAATCATATGAAAATAATAAGTACAGTAGGAGTAATATAAAATAACATCCCAATCATAAGAAATATGAGCTTAAAAGGAATGACATAAAAGAGTGTACTTAAAAAGAAAGAGAGGTGTAGGATCCGTTACCTCGGGTCCGACATGACTCGATCGTTCTTTAATCTCCTGAATAATAAACTTGAGTTAGTTAATACTTCCTTAAGAACCTTTTTCAAGTTCATTATTCCTTTTATATCACTTATTACCATGTCATAAACATTATGTAATCATTTAAGTTAATATTATTTGTTTTGCCGATATTTGGTTCTTAAGTCGAAAGTGGACTTCTTACAATTACATGTTGTTCGTGTGGACAAATGTTTATTATATTAAGAATTGTATTCATGATGTAGATATCATATATGTCATATATATCCAGTACATTCATGTATTTATAACATTACATAATCATTTAGAGGTAAGAAATGAAATGCACCGTTCATGGAGACGGTAAGCCGTACGTACGCATGAACACTACTTTCATTTCTATTTCATATTTTATAGAACGGAATAATAATTATATAAAGGTATATTATAATTCCAGTATAATATCATATATAATATCATAGTTCCATCCTTTATACGTCCCACATATGGTATTTAACGAATCAAATCACTTTGAGGGGGCGGTAGTCCGCACTTTCTTAAATGAAGATATCATGTTTACCCATAATGGAAACCATAAAGGTATGCCCAAAATGAAAAAAAAACAGAATCCTAAGGAAAACATAAAAATATTATATATCATATATAAAAATAGTGACATCATAATGGCCACCTTTGAAGGTGTTAAATGAGTATTGAACAATCATTGTTTCGGGAGGCAGAATTTCCCCATCCACGGAAACCGTATATTCTTTAACCATTTGATGTAGTTGTGTGAGAGTGTAGATCGAATAAATCTTATAACAAAATCCTAGTATATTGAAGATACTGTTGTTGTTACAAAAGAAGTAAATAAAAAGAGTTTAGGGGGGGTTGGAGAAGCAAAATAAAACAAATGAACATGAGAGAATGAATTACCTTTAAAAGTGTAATTCCTTTTGATTTGAGCATAAAGGCTTCCTTTGAAAGGATTCTGCCCAAAGGGAATCCTCTAGGATTAGGAGAGGGATGTGTAGAGAGTAAATGGGCAGGGTTTTGCCGAGCCAAGGGCTTGAGGAGTGTGTGAAATGAGGTAGAGGTGGGGGCCTTTTATAAGAGGAGAGGAGGGGCAATTTTGGAAAGTAAGAAATATTACTTTATTTGAAAATGTGTTTCGGTTTTAAAAGGTCCCACATTGATATATTTCGTGGATAAGGTGATAAGGGTTCTAAATCCACCCATCCAATAAGTTTTGGACATGTGTAGTTCATATATTTTACATTATCTTTCCATTTTATTTAAATCGTCAAATAATGATGTAATCGCTGCATCATTATTATGTCATAAATAATTTAATTTATTTAATGTATAAAAATTTAAAAAAAACCCTATGATGTAGGAAATCTTTTTATCTTTCCAATGACTATTTATAATCAAAATCTGGACTTGTTTAACCCTACTTAAAAACTGTTTTAGTAAAACAACTCATGTTTGTGTCAATTTAATTTTAACATTAAATAAAAATATATTATTGTCATTTTCCAACTAAAGTGGCTCCATGGGGTCCCCAAGTTAGCCCATGGATTGTCTTGGTCGGCCATGACTCACCCAATAGGTTTAGGACAAGTTTCATGGTGTTTTCACATTCTTATAATATCATTTTTACCTTAAATTACACTAATTACCTCTAATCGCGATTAATGAAAAAAAGTTACTATTCACCAAAAAATTATTTTCATCCCATTGAACCACATTTTACATAATAATGACAACCATGTATGTCGGATTTTCACAATTCAATACACATTAGTGGTAATCTTTCATTTAACTGAAAAATCAGTTTGCTTGATTACCACTTAGTGGTTTCACTATTCATCAAAAATTGGAGTTTTTCAGAAAAATACCAAAACTTCACCCTAAGCTATATTTGATATTCCGAATTCAAAAATGAAGTCCGTCTTAAAAAATTAAAAACATATTAGTCACATTAATTAATTTAATAATTAATTCCCACTGTCAGAGCAAATAGCGTGTTTTTATTAAACAATAAGTATCAAAAGATTGACACTAGTTTAAGTCTGATTTCAAAGTGAAATTAATTTCAACAACCACTATTGGATTTAATGGTAAAAATATTTTCTAATTTAACTTTAAAACCCATTCAAAATATTATCTAATCATATAAATAAATTATATTAAAAAGAGGTTTTGAATTAAAACACAACATTTTACACTATTCATTAAAAAATGGACTTTATCGGAAAAATACCAAAAAAATTACACAAAGTAAAATTTGATGTCCCTATTCTTAATAAGAGTTTTATTTGGTCCAACAGAATGTATAAGAGTGATCAAAACTATATTTAATGACAGTTCTCCATTAAAAGGCGATAAGTGAACCTTTAGTGAAAACTAGGGCATATACGCCTAAAATTGAATTCTTTCCGTATTTTAAGCCTTTAGCTTTTATTGGATAAATGTAAAAACATATATAATCATATTTTAGTTATTTCTATCCATTCCAACCAATAAAACGGCTACATGTTAACTACCATTTAAAATAATATTATTTTATTATTAGAGTGCAACGTAAGATTCCCAAGAAACTCGTTGTTGCGTGTTGGGTACGCCATCGAGCATAGCGTCCCCTTTAAAGTAATATTAATATTTTATTCACAAGTATGGATAAATATGAAAATGTAATATTCTTTATTTACCTGGGGTGTTACATCCTTCCCCCCTTTTGGGAATTGCGTCCTCGCAATTTTAAAATTGCGCTCGGAAACATCCTTGAAAGTCCCACATCGGAACAAGAGTCGGTAAAACAATAACTTTAAAATAAAGAAAGATAAGTACAGAGGTCACCCGAGTTAACCCATACTAGGACTCCATGTAGGAAAACATGGACATGGAGGAGAAAACATAGGGTCATGTTCTGATGGAGAGTGATAGAAAACATGTTTAGGAGAAAGTTAAAAATAAGAAAATCACAAACTTGTGATGGTTTAAACGGTGTTGGGTTCCCAAGTAGGAAAAGTTAATAGACAACATTTTTGTTTTAAGTTACTTTTTATTGTGGAATTTATTCATAAGGAAACATAATCACTTATCATGTTGACTTTCAACTTTTACTAGATTCCTTAATCAAACTCATATTTTTTTCAAAAGACGAGTATTTAGGGAGACTTGTTTGCATTAAGAGTACTATAATAAACTTCTAGAGAATCACCTAATCCACAAAAGATAACTATATACATCCCATGTATTTAGGCTTTAACCAAAACCAAAACCAAAAAGGTTAGTACAAGGTCAGATAATCCAGAAAAGGATAACCCATTAAAAAGAAAATCTATTTTTAATCTCCAAAATTTGTCCAACAAAACCCAAAGTTCAACGAGGACCATTCTATTATCAATTTGTCCATAAACTTCTTCAAAGTAAACCAATATAATATTGAAACACAAATATTTGAAGGACTTAGTCGCATAGTCTTCCAAAATAAATCGTAACATTTATCTCCAAACAATATCAGTTGCTCCTAAAGTCTCATTTTGAAAAGTAATTAACCTAATCACATATCCTCTATGATAGGTTAATCATTTTCATAAATAACCCAAAATCAATTTACTCTTAATTCATAAAATCATATAACTAAAAAGAATCGGTCAAACTAACCAGGGACTTCACGTAGTCCAGTGGTAGGCGATAAATACCAGTCGCACTTTGGTTGTGGGTTCGATTCCCGCAGCTTTGTCCGACGCGACGAGTTGTCACACAGTCCACATGTTGTCCTTTTTCCAAAACTATATAATTCTTAAAACATTCCCCCAAAATGAGATAAAATCTTCAAAGATGATCATAACATATTTTAACCTCAAGTTTATCTCATGAATTTCATTTTCCATCAGAACATATAATAACCCATAATTACCTCAAAAGTAAGGATCATATAAACCCTAATGGTTACCTTAATAATTATTACCTGAACTTCCACATCGATTGGCCATCTTGGGCATGATGCATTAAAGATCATACCAAGGTTCAAGTGGTTGATCATGACTCCTTGATAGTTGGTTTAGAACAACCACGAGTTTCCTCATTGAATCCCCCATTTTATCTAGTATCTTAATCATATAACCACCACAGTTTCCTTCAACCCTTTGTCTCTTTGGTTCCTTCTAGATCCATCCATTCACTAAGAATAGAAATGTCAGTGTGAGTATATAAAAAAAAACCATCATGTACTAATGAGGAAGGTAAACACTAATATACACTTACTCATTCACTTTATCTAAAACTAGGACTCTTTCTGAAATCCTAACCATTATGGTAATGTCACTTATGCTTAGAGGATACCCTAACCTCTAAAGTTATCTAAACCGACCTTTGATACCAACTATAAGGCCCCAGCCTTAAACCTTACTTAATATTGAATTAAATGAGTAATTCACATTGAGGATCTTTTCAGGTTTAGAGTTTTAGAGAATTCGGACATAATTATTACATCTCAAAAGATTACAAAGTAGTCGCTTCAACTAAATTTCCATAAAATAAAAACACTTAAAATGAAACATGTCTAGTTCCATGTCTTATATAGCGTGACATTCCCTTGATCCCATCCTTGACCTTATTCCACTTTAAGTCCTGTGAAAAACATTTCAAAAAAACTTGGGGTGAGCATAAAAAGCTCAGTAAGGGATACACAAAGAATAAAAACTGTTACTTTTTCAAACATCGAGTAAACCATGTATACTCTATCAAAGTAATACCTTCACCTTCATGAAGTAGTAAAAACTCTTCACTGAAATAAAGTATCATTACTTACCTTTTTGTAACCAAAGGATTACCATAAAACCCATATAAAGAACACATAACATATATAAAGGTAACTTGGGACATAAACATACTTAAGTGGAATAACCATACGGTCGACTTCCACACATATCACTTAATAGAATAGCCATAAGGCCAATTTCCATACATACTTAATGGAATAGCCATACGGCCGACTTCCATACCCAATGCATTGGAGGTTATAACGTAACCACCCGTCCTGGTATTCACGGCACCACCCGTCATATGGTTTATAACGTAACCACCCGTTAAAATGTCCAAGTACCAATATAAAATCATAAAACATAAAACCAATATAAAGGAATGATAACATTTCCACATCACAATATATCAAAATATAATCCTTTATCAAAACCATTTTCAAAACCATTTAAAACATTTAATAAATAGATTTTTGAATCAAAGTGTCCCATACCACCTTGAAGCTTAAAATTTTAAACCATTAATATCCATATAAATAAATCCTTAAAACCATTTTCAAAACATGGATATTAATAAGAACAAATAATTAAAACATCTAAAATGACATTTTGGTTAAAGGGGTTTTACCAAAATTAGAGACACTTGAATACAATAATTGAGGAATAACATTTAGTCAGAACTTTATAATATCATGAGAATAAATGGATTCATGATATAATACTACAAAGTAACGTATATACACCATATAATAGTGAATTGGTGCATAACAACATTGAACCCTCAATAGAAATGTCAAATGTGATGAAATCCCTTATAAAGAAGGTATCCTTAAATTAAGGACAAATCAATCTAAAAAATATGTGTGACAAATATAAATACAACCAATATAAGTGGATATTAAGTGTAAAACAATAAAAGGTCATTCACACATATTCAATGGATGACATATTCAATGACCACATGTTGATCCCAAAGAAATCGAAATTGGGTTAAAAAGTTCCCTTAACAGCCTAACGACATCACATCAAAATGAGTTGATGATAGATAAAAAGTGTATCTCATCACTTGGACATAAAATTTATATCAATAAGGATATATGAGAACATATCCCAACATAACAATATGTAAATTAAAATACCCAACAAAATAAGTCTTTTAAAAAAGAGGAGGGTGAAAGGTTCCCTTACCGACTTGGGTATCTTTCAAAACATACACCCCATGAAAGAAGGAAAAAAGATCATTGATGTAAATACTCATAAATGAAATTATATTACACAAAGAGTAGAATAATGGGCAGTACATACACCACTCAATGGAATTTGTGGCAAATGTAGCATAAATCTCACGGGAATAAAAGTGAGATGAAAAATCCCTTACGAAAATTCGGTAGCCTAACGGCGCCACTCAAAACTTCCAAAATGGATTGATGAGAGGAAATAGGGTCTCTCATCATATGAAAATAATAAGTACAGTAGGAGTAATATAAAATAACATCCCAATCATAAGAAATATGAGCTTAAAAGGAATGGCATAAAAGAGTGTACTTAAAAAGAAACAGAGGTGTAGGATCCCTTACCTCGGGTCCGACTTGGCTCGATCATTATTTAATCTCCTGAATAATAAACTTGAGTTAATTTATACTTCCTTAAGAACCTTTTTCAAGTTCATTATTCCTTTTATATCACTTATTACAATGTCATAAACATTATGTAATCATTTAAGTTAATAATATTTGTTTTGACGATATTTGGTTCTTAAGTCGAAAGTGGACTTCTTGAAATTACATGTTGTTCGTGTGGCCAAATGTTTATTATATTCAGAATTGTATTCATGATGTAGATATCATATATTTTATATATATCCAGTACATGCATGTATTTATAACATTACATAATCATTTAGAGGTAAGAAATGAAATGCACCGTTCATGGAGACGGTAAGTCGTACGTACGCATGAACGCTACTTTCATTTCTATTTCGTATTTTATAGAACGGAATAATAATTATATAAAGGTATATTATAATTCCAGTATAATATCATATATAATATCATAGTTCCATCCTTTATACGTCCCACATATGGTATTTAACGAATCAAATCACTTTGAGGGGGAGGTAGTCCGCACTTCCTTAAATGAAGATATCGTGTTTACCCATAATGGAAACCATAAAGGTATGCCCAAAATGAAAAAAAACAGAAGCCTAAGGAAAAAATAAAAATATTATATTTCATATATAAAAATAGTGACATCATAATGGCCACCTTTGAAGGTGTTAAATGAGTATTGAACAATCATTGTTTCGGGAGGCAGAATTTCGCCATCCACGGAAACCGTATGTTCTTTAACCATTTGATGTATTTGTGTGAGAGTGTAGGTAGAATAAATCTTATAACAACATCCTATTATATTGAAGATACTGGTGTTGTTACAAAAGAAGTAAATAAAAAGAGTTTAGGGGGTTTGGAGAAGCAAAATAAAACAAATGAACATGAGAGAATGAATTACCTTTAAAAGTGTAACTCCTTTTGATTTGAGCCTAAAGGCTTCCTTTGAAAGGATTCTGCCCAAAGGGAATACTCTAGGATGAGGAGAGGGATGTGGAGAGAGTAAATGGGCAGGGTTTGGCCGAGCCAAGGGATTGAGGAGTGTGTGAAATGAGGTAGAGGTGGGGGCCTTTTATAAGAGGAGAGGAGGGGCACTTTTGGAAAGTAAGAAATATTACTTTATTTGAAAATGTGTTTCGGTTTTAAAAGGTCCCACATTAATATATTTCGTGGATAAGGTGATAAGGGTTCTAAATCCACCCATCCAATAAGTTTTGGACATGTGTAGTTTATATATTTGACATTATCTTTCCATTTTATTTAAATCGTCAAATAATGATGTCATCGCTGCATCATTATTATGTCATAAATAATTTAATTTATTTAATGTATAAAAATAAAAAAAAACCCTATGATGTAGGAAATCTTTTTATCTTTCCATTGACTATTTATAATAAAAATTTGGACTTGTGTAACCCTACTTAAAAACTATTTTAGTAAAAAAACTCATGTTTGTGTCAATTTAATTTTAACATTAAATAAAAATATATTATTGTCATTTTCCAACTAAAGTGGCTCCATGGGGTCCCCAAGTTGTCCCATGGCTTGTCTTGGTCGGACATGACTAACCCAATAGGTTTAGGACAAGTGTCATGGTGTTTTCACATTCTTATAATATCATTTTTACCTTAAATTACACTAATTACCTCTAATCGCGATTAATGAAAAAAAGTTACTATTCACCAAAAAATTATTTTCATCCCATTGAACCACATTTTACATACTAATGACAACCATGTATGTCGGATTTTCACAATTCAATACACATTAGTGGTAATCATTCATTTAACTGAAAAATCAGTTTGCTTGATTACCACTTAGTGGTTTCACTATTCATAAAAAACTGGAGTTTTTCAGAAAAATACCAAAACTTCACCCTAAGCTATATTTGATATTCCGAATTCAAAAATGAAGTCCGTTTTACAAAATTAAAAACATATTAGTCACATTAATTAATTTAATAATTAATTCCCGTTGTCAGAGCAAATAGCGTGTTTTTATAAAACAATAAGTATCAAAAGATTGACACTAGTTTAAGTCTGATTTCAAAGTGAAATTAATTCCAACAACCACTATTGGATTTAATGGTAAAAATATTTTCTAATTTTACTTTAAAACCAATTCAAAATATTATCTAATCATATAAATAAATTATATTAAAAAGAGGTTTTGAATTAAAACACAACATTTTACACTATTCATTAAAAAATGAACTTTATCGGAAAAATACCAAAAAAATTACACAAAGTTAAATTTGATGTCCCGATTCTTAATAAGAGTTTGATTTGGTCCAAAAGAATGTATAAAAGTGATCAAAACTATATTTAATGACAGTTCTCCATTAAAATGCGATAAATGAACCTTTAGTGAAAACTAGGGCATATACGCCTAAAATTGAATTCTTTTCGTATTTTAAGCCTTTAGCTTTTATTGGATAAATGTAAAAACATATATAATCATATTTTAGTTATTTCTATCCATTCCCGCCAATACAGCATCTACATGTTAACTACCTTTTAAAATAATATTATTTTATTATTAGTGCAACGTAAGATTTCCAAGAAACTCGTTGTTGCGTGTTGGGTATGCCATCGAGCATAGCGTCCCATTTAAAGTCATATTAATATTTTATTCACAAGTATGGATAAATATGAAAATGTAATATTCTTTATTTACCTGGGGTGTTACATTAGGAGGATCACCGGATACACATAAGGATGGTCATGGACTTACGCTGAGGGAAATAATATTACATGAGTCTCTCTAAGTGTCAGTAGTGGATATGAGAGGTCCACTTTCAAGGACTCTTTATTTTGATGAATGGAGTTGTAGTAGATATAGTAAATATAGATGTGGTTATTGCTTGGGAGCCACCTAAGAACATTAGTGAGGTGCAGAGTTTCCTTGGATTGGAAGGGTACTATTGAAGGTTTGTACCCAACTTTTCTAGAGTAGAAGTATCAATTACATACTTTAAATAAAAGGGGGATCCTTTTTAATGGATTTATATGTTCCTGGAGAAATTTCCATAGCTAAGAAAATGTTTGACGAGCGCTCCCATCCTGAGAAATTCAGTGGAGGGTGTCGACTATGTATTGTTCTGTGATGCATCAAGGACTGGTCATAGTTGTGTCCTGATGTATAGAAAATAAGTGATTTCCTATTAATCACGGTATTTGAGACCACATGATCATAACTACGTGACCCAAAATATAGAGTTGGCATAAGTAGTCTTTTCCTTAATGATATGGCGACAATACCTTAGGGGAATGTGGTTTATCTTCTACTCATACCACAAAAGTCTCATGTTTATCTTTTCATAGAAGGATATGAACATGATATAGTGACATTATCTAGAGTTCTTCTAGGAATATGACATCGAGATAGTCTATACACCTGGGAAGGGGAACATGGTGGATGATACACTCTGCTAGAGATTGAATTCACAACTATTGAATGAGGACACATAGTAGTTGGCCTCAATTAATATATCCTTCATGGATGGAGAAGAAGTAGCTTATATCCAATTGATGGTGATTAACCATCCACATTTATAGTGTTTGTGAGAGTCACATCTCATAGATGTTAGCTGCATGATTACTTGTGCTCAGATGTCCAACGGGCATGCCCCTGATCGATATTCAAATAGTGGGTAGCATGTTATCCTTTTTAGAGCATTCATAGTTATACCAGTGACGTTACGAGATGTGTTTTTGAGGGAGTTTCATAAATACACATTCACAGTACATCCAAGTGTGGAAAACATGCACAAGGTCCCTTGACATTAGTATTGATTCCCGTGGATGGGAATTCCATGGTTGAGTTTGTCTCTAGATTCCTCACTAGTCAGCAAGTGAAGGTCGAGCACCAGGTTCCAGCGGGTTTGACTCAACCCCTTGAGGTGCTAGAGTTGTAGTGGGATGGAATATTGATATACATTGTGATGGGACTAACATGTACATCTAGAGGGAACAATACCATCTTTGTGATCACTAACCCACTCATGAAATCGGCCCACTTCCTAGGGATTTCAAGAACATGGTTTAACAGATATATTGGGAAGCCCTTACATATAGGAGATAGTTTCTTTAAATGGAGTTCCATCAATTATAGTCTCAGATCAAGATTCAAGATTTACATCCTAGTTGTGGAAGGAATTGTAGTAGGCATTAGAAAATTAGCTTTGCTTGAGCACAGATTTCCACTAATATATAGACAACCAGCAGAAGTGGACTATTCAAGTCATAGAGGACATGCTACGTGCTTTCATCCTCTATTTTTCGATAGTTGGTAGGATCACCTTCCCCTGTCAGAGTTTTCCTACCACAACATCTACCATTCAACCATATATATGAGACCATTTGAGGATTTATAAAGGTAACACAATAGGTCATCACATTACTGGACTGACTTCAGAGAGTCTTCACTCATGGGCCCAGATTTGGTACAGGCCACTACAGAGAAGGTTTAGGTCATACAAGTGAAGATATAGACTGCACAGAGTAATTTGAAGTCATATGATAATAGGAGAAGAAGGCCCTTGGAGTTTTAGGATAGAGACCATTTGTTCCTTAGTTTATATCCTCGATATTGGATATAACGATTTGTCTAGGGTGGTAATTTATCTCGGAGATTCATCTTCCCTTTACACATTTTGAGTAGATTTTATAATGTGGTGTACCACCTAACTCTACCCTCATAGATGCATCTGGTGCAAGATTTATTTCATGTGTAACAGATGAGGAGGCACTTGCATGATCCATTTCAAGTCTTCTACTAGGGGGAGCTGGACATTGATGATGGGGAAACATTTATGGAATTCCCGGTGAAGATATATGATCAATAGGATAAGGTCCATTTTGGAAGGTCGATTCATCTGGTGCATGTTCAGTGTCATCCTGGGAATCTTGAGGAGTGAACCTTTGATCCGGAAGATCAAATTCATGTTCAGTATCTCTACATGTATGTTAAGACCTTGTTGTATCTTTCTGGGATGTAAATACTTATGGTGGGGAAAATGTAATGTTCATGAATATCCATGTATTTTTAAATTATATGGATTATTTTGAAACCATGTGCTAAAAAGACATGTTATTCCGAGACCCAGAGTTCTCAATATAAATGATTGAATTTTTTTATGTGTGCATGTGTGGTTTTAGTAACATCCAAATTGATGTCCAAATCAAAAATATGAGGGCACCATTTTATCTAGAACAATGTCTTTTCCTTATGTAGGGCCCAACCTCAACTGACATAGGTCGAAGAAAAAAAGATAATATTTGGATGGTTTAGAGAAAAAATAGTCCTAATGACATTTACATTATTTCTTCATAAAATGTCTCATGGCAGTGCAATGACGCAATGACCAAGAATTTTTCACCCATCATAAATGATGTAGCATAAAAATGTTGCATCTCAGTGGAACAATAATGCTAAAATGTTTTTCTTGAATATATATTTTGACATGGATGTGGGATCTGAGGATGATCCTAGAGAATTACATGCATTTTCTATAGAAATAACATTGGAAAACGAAGAGCGGCGATGAGCAATGAATCAACAATGGAAACAGAGGTGAAGATCATGATTTCTCTTCCACAGTTCATCAACAATGAATCTACTAAACAGATGATCCAATCCAAAGAAGGTATTTTTAATTCCCTGTGGTAATGTTTTTCCCATTCGTTTTTTGACTATGAACGCAAATCAACAAACCAACAGGATGATCCAAAAATCGATCATTGATGTGGGATGGGTATTATTTTTATTTGATTAATGGGATTTATACTTTAGTGGTTATCAATATCATTTATTACTCCTTTTTGTAACTGGACATGGGTGAATGATTTTAAAATTTTTATCTTTACTCATCTCGTTAAAAATTATAAATGAGTTGTTTTTAATTATTTAGTATAAAGTTGAGAGAATATAGATGATTTTATGGAAAACCTATGACATATAATATAATCAAGAAAAAATTTAAAAACATAATTGTAGAAAATGTAGCACGATTAGTAAATATACGTTGATGTATTAGTGAAATTAAAAGTTAACTTGATTATCCATGTTTTTTGGATTTAATTATAATAAATTTATGGATATTGGTTCTAATAACTAAATATTTTATGATATATTTCCCATTTAATAAATTTTATTTCTAGTATAGCTTTCTTTATATGCAACACCAAGTTTAAATGGGTCGTGGTACAAATATTTTAATTTTAACATAACTATTGTATCCCAGCCGTTAGAATTTGTGATATGAATATTAATATATGCATTATGAAAAATATGTATATAGTGTTTATATTAGGAAAATTAATTTATTAATTTATAATAAATATATACTCAATTTTCAATAAAGATATTTTATGCTACAAAAATACAATTTTCTTTAAAATTGATTTTTTTCTCTTTGTGAGAGATGTTTATAATTAATTTCATCCACTTTTAGAAATTTTATTTGATAAAAATGGAATAAGTTGTTAAAGCTTCATTTTAAAACATCCTTATGATTGAATTGTTTTATAGTTTGGAAATGATTGATTTTTCAGTGAATTGTGTAAATATCACTTCTTTATAAATTTCTCATTTGTTTTCCTTGAAAAGGTCCTAAAATTATTTAAATATGATCTAAAAATACATTAATTCTAATTTAGTTAGAAAACATTTATCTAAAAATATTTTAAATTGCCTTATAATTTATTTTTTTGTAAGTTCATTTATGGTTTTAAAAAAACATTTTTAAAAAGGATTTCTTCATTACATTTTATGAATTTATATATTAATATATTTATACCATGTATATAAATTATGATAAAACATGTAATTATTATACAATAATTCAATATCTATTAAATAATAATACACATAATTCAACCTAGAATATTGAGAACTCTACTATATTTTGGTAGTTAGGTACATCAAATGATAACATAAAATAGGGATACATATGCAGTGTTGAAATGTTCCTTAATATGATCATAATATTCCTTCATTATTAAAACTAAATGGGATAGACTAGGGACATACATTAGAAAGGGTTGAGATATAAAGCATAATAAGTGAATAAACAAGTCATAATATGATGAAATATTTAAATTATTTTTAATAGAAACTTCAATGGAATATAGAATTGGGGAGAATAATAATCATGAAAAAAGAGGCATTATATAAAATGATAACGAAAATAGTAACATGGGAAACTGGAAACAACTTTAAACATGAAATATTAACATGGGTAAAGGATAATAGTGAAGGAATCATAACATGGTGTACAAAGTCCAATAATTTATTACGTTTACTCCCTAAACCCATACATGACATCTCAAGAGACTAAAAATTACCTTATACGTTAGAGCACTATATGGGAACACCCTTCACAGTCATATCATGTACACACATATGTGTTCCCAATAGATCATTAATATATAATCACATCTCATCACATTTTATTCCATGATTATGTATTGTACGTTACATAAAAGGAATTCTAAAATCAATGATGTACACATAAAAATAGGTGAATATCCCTAATTGGAAATGGATATGGGCATACACCTCATAAATGTTAATAATGAAATATTGTAGTTACATTTTGGTAGTGTAATGATGATACATGATGATTCATAAAATGGTTAAATGAATGTTAAAGGGGTGTCACATCACATAGATGTAAAAGTATTGTATAGTGGATATATAAGAACATAAACCGACATGAATATTTTTTTAATTAACATGCATAAGACAAAGAGTGTGGTTGAATAAAACATGGAATAGAAGAATATCATGAAAATATAAGAATACTGACTTGGGTACATAATTATTTATGTGAGGGATTAAAAAGATTCAAAGGGGTTACTAACAACTTGGAGTTCATAAGGTTGATAATAGGTATGTTTAATATAATATCCATCCAATAGTAATTGGAAGAAAAATTTAATTACATAAACAAGGTGATTGAATAAAGGTAATAAATAAAGGATCCCATACTTAATTTTATTATAATAAATACTTAGGTAGATTCTATAATGATTGGAGAAAATGATCTCACACTAATAAGAAATAAATTAGACAGTAAATTGATATTTATAAAATCATGAAAACATAACCAATTGAGATATAAAAGGATAATTTAAAATTAGGTTATTGAATGGAAAATAATGGAGGGAAACATGATTCAATGTATTATCATTGTAATGGATTAAGTAATTTTTATAAAGAGATGGGATAAATGTTCTATCATTATAAGAAAATAACTTGTATTGTAAATAAAAATTTATAAAGACAAGTTCACACTCACACATCATTGGGCAGGAGTGGAAAACTAAAATTTAAAAACTGCTTACTACTTAGGATAGTGGAAAGATAGGGTCGAACCACAGGGAGACCTCATGTTTTGTTTGGCATTATAAAAAAAATAAACTAAAAAAAAACAAATGCAAAAACCAGTAAGAACACTTGATGATGGTGAAGTGGAGTGAATGAGAGTTGGTGAGAAAGAAAATGAGGGTGAGATTGTGGGTGAAAAGGGAGTAGAAAGAGAAGAAAGAGAGATTGGTGTGTAAACAACCAATAGATGAGCAATGGGGAAAGCCCACTGGCCGATTTGTTGTTGCTTAGCCTTGTTTGTAACACCCTGCCCCTACCTCATTGGCTTGAGGAGGTGGTGAGGGATACATGGCCTTAAGAGACGTTCCCAAGATGCCAAAGACTGGAAATAAATTTCAAGTGCTTCTAGATTAAATTGGTGAACGATTTCCCTTAATACAAAACATACAAAACATCCACTAACCACCACTATATGATATATCAATTAAAATACACAACCATGCATCCCTAAAAGACAACCGTGTTGTTCCACAACACAAACTAAAACAAATACAACCAGACATGTCCTACTACATCAGAGTACAAGGTGGAAATTAAACAACCATAGCACCACGAGCCATGACACCTCCACAGCTCCACAACACGCTCCAAAATCAAAGCTCTACCAAGACACCACAACACACCACTAAAAGAGGTAGATGCCTTACCTTTTCCCACATCACGGTACACAACATCTGTAAAGACACCAACGTTCCAATGTAGGGGGTGATTACTAAAACTCAATAGGATTTCCCCAAATGACTTCCCTACACACCCCACTAGGATAAAACCGTTAGCACATTTATATAAAGAATCTTATATAAAATAATCACAAGTGAAACCCATACCATTATCCAACATTCTCTTCCAAGCCATCTCACCCAAACCAAATAACCAAGGGAAAGTCAACAAACAATCCAAGAGATATTTCATCATTTTCATACTAGCCACAATTTCCAACTTACAAAGAAACACACAAAAAATATTCAAAACAACCAAACTGTGGAGCTTCCGTAAAACCCATTCACAACTACTAGTTCTTCCCATCCACTTATCCTTTGATGGTGGCCCTTCCATCCATTTTCCATCCCCTTTTTATAGTGGTACTTCTCACCACTTCCACACAACATTCCAACCAACTACAACCAAGAAAATAACCAATCATGGTCACAACAACATGCATTCAACCAATTCCACTGCATATCAATTCACTTCAATAAATCACCCATTTATTGAAAACCATTTTCCATGCCAAAAAAACATTTCAATAAAAAAACACTTTATTGAAAACCATTTTCCATCATCCATTTCCCAAATCAATCTTATCAACCCATTTTAAAATTTCCATTTTAAAATCCATAACAATAGCATTTCACCATAAAAACTATTTTCCCCAAAAATCCCCAAATGGATTTCCAATCAATCTCACATGTCAAAAATATTTAATTTTAAGCACACTAAATTAATTGTAATAAGAAGCACTAGTTCTAACCATGTGGAGTCGAGAGATAATCCACCTACCTTTAGGGTTCCTGAGAAATCGACCCATGATCAACCGCGCCTCAAATCTGGTGAAAGCACAACCGAAAACTCTCTAAATCCATTTCCATAACATCCACAAGCCTTAATATTAACATCAAAGTTATCCCAAAACCTAGATCTACACACAAAAAGTGTAGATATAGAAAACCGAGATAGGGGGATGTAGATCTAGAGGAAACCACAAGAGAAACAAGAGGAGATACTTACCCGGGAGAAACCACCTTGAATCCACCTTGAAACCCCTTAGAATAGCATATAAAACTTGTGGGATAGCCCATCCAACCCTTGAGAGCTAAAATAATAAGTGATACTTGAGTGGGAGGAGCATTGGAGTGAAATGAGGCAATCCGGAGTGAGCCCTGGTTTTATAACTCTAATTTTAAGTGCCCGCATGGTTAGCCTGCATGGTTTGGAAAACCGTGCACTAACCTTGAGCATTATACTGCCTCAGAAGAAAGGGTCTAGATAGTTTCCTCACACAGTTTGAAAAAACATGCATAGGTCATGCGAATCCAACTTTATCTGCTACACGGTTTCCTGGATAACCCGCAAGGTTTCCACTAACCGTGCTCAAACCGTGCACCGCTTTAAAAGCCTCCAAACTCATTCAAAACCATTCCAAACTCTCCCAACCTTTTCCCAAATCATCCAATGCACTTTCAACACATCAAAATACATAAAAAATGCCACATAACTCAAACTGTGGGTACTACATTCTCCCCACCATTGGAATTTCTGTCCTTGATCATCATAGAACCCGCCCTTTGCTGAAAGAGTTCGGGCCACTGCTCGACCATTTCGTTCTCCCACTCCCATGTATCCTCTTTAATCTAACCATGCTGCCACAAAACACAAACTAAAATTATGATTTTACTATGCAAGACTTTCTATTTCTTATCCATAACCCACACTGGCACATGCACCAATGAAGCATCCAGTTCTAGCTCAACATGATCCCATTGAATCACATGGTCATGATCCGGATGATACTTTTTCAACTGCGACACATGAAACACATTGTTCACCGCACTGAACCTAGGTGGAAAAGCCAAATGATAAGCCACCTCACTAACCATCTCAAGAATCTCAAAACCCCCAATATACCTTGGAGATAACTTTCCCGGAATTCCAAACCGACGATTTACCATCCTAGGAGAGATCCTCAAGAACACATGATAACTTACCTTGAACGATAACAACCTTCGACGATGATCCACATACAATTTCTAACGACTCTAAGCCGTCTCCATTATCTTCCTGATCAACTTGATCTTCTCCATCATTTCCTGGACAAGTATTGGTCCGACCATCAAGGACTCACCTATTTCCACCCAACATAGTGGAGAACGACATGGCCGCCCATACAATGCTTCAAATAGAGCCGTCTGTATGGATTCCTGATAACTGTTATTGTATGAAAACTCAACCAATGACATGTGCTCCTCCCATGACCCACCAGAATCCATTACACAAGCCTTCAAAATATCCTCCAAAGTTTATATCAACCTCTCAGATTGACCATTAGTCTGAGGGTGATTCGCCATACTCATCATCAACTGTATTCCAAGGGCTTGCTGTAAGGATTTCTAGAAACGGGATTTAAACCTCTGATCTCTATATGATACAATAAAAACTGGAACACCATGTCTCTTTACCACCTCCCAGATATAGATTTTGGATAGATCCTCCACCGTATGAGATTCCCGAATCGGGATGAAATGGGCCGACTTCTTTAGCGGATCCACTATCACCCAGATGGCATCGTGATTTCTAACCGTTATTGGGAGACCTGTGGCAAAATCTATCACTATCTGCTCCCACTTCAAAACAAGTATTGGTAGAGACTACAACATTCCTAATGGCCTCTGAGTATCTGCCTTGACCTACTGACATATCAAGCATCTCAAAACAAACTCACCCAAACTTCTTTTTATACCATCCCACCAGAACTGCGCTTTCAACACTTTATACATTTTCTGAATTCTAGGATTAACCTCCCACCTAGAATGATGATACACTCTGAGAGGATCTTCCTAACATGAAACTGGTACAATGATTTGATTTCGAAAACACAAAACAGACTCTCCATTCAGTTGCCAACCCTCAATGTTCTCGCCACCATTGATTATCGACCCCATTGTCACACACTCAGAATCAGATATCTGTTCCTCTATCACCAGGCCAACCAATTCAAGAATCAACAAAAATGAAAAGAATACCTCTCTACTACCCTGGTCCTCATATTCTAATAGCATATCAGTTATAACCGACATCAACTTCTGTGGATCTGATACCTGTTTCAACACCTGAGCATATGATTTTCTACTTAATGCATCTGCCACCAAATTTCCCTTTCCCGATGTGTACATCAAGTCAAAATCAAACATCTAGAGATATTACATCCTTCTACATTGCCTCAAGTTCAAATCCCTTTGTGAGAAATTGTGCTTCAAACACTTATGATCTGTATATACTGTGAATTTCTCACCGAAGAGATAATGACGCCACACTTTCAAAGCATGGACCACTAATTCCAACTCAAAATCATGATTTGGGTAGTTATTCTCAAGCACTCTCAACTGTCGTGAGCCATATACAACCACATGATTCCCTTGCATGAGAACGCACCCCAACCCTGATCCTGATGCATCGCAATACACCACTTACCCTTTACCTGATTTTGGAAAAACCAAGATTGGTACTGATGTAAGACGACCCATTGGCTCTTTGAAACACTGCTGACATTGTTCATTCCCCTCAAATGGATCATTCATTCTTGTCAAATCTGTCATCAGTGAATCCAAACAGGATAATCATGAACAAAAAGATAATAATACCCACCTAGACCAAGGAATCTCCGTACATCAAACACATTCTATGGCGGTTTCCATGAGACAACATACTCTATCTTTTATGGATCCACTAAAACACCCCTTTCAGAAATCACATGGCCATCAAAATGAACTTCTTGTATCCAAAAGTCACACTTTGACAATTTTTCATAAAACGGATGATCCCTCAAGATCCCCAGCACTGTCACCAAGTGCTGCTCATGATCCACCCTTATCTTTGAATAGACCATAATATCGTCTACAAACACCACCACAAATGAATCTAGATATCTCTGAAATATTCGATTCAACAATGACATTAACACAACTGGCGCATTCGTTAAACTGAAGGGCATAACCACATATTCATAATTGACATATCTAATTCTGAAAGTTGTTTTTGGAATATCCTCTTTCTTTAAATGCAATATATGGTATCCCGGCCTCAGGTCGATCTAGGAGAACCACTGGGCTCTGATAAACTGGTCGAACAAATCATCAATTTCTGGAAGTGGATATCTATTCTTTATTGTAAATTGGTTAATTCTATGATAATCAACAAATGGCCTCAATGTTTCATCCACCTTTTTAACAAACAACATCAGCACTACCCACGGAGACATGCTAGGATGGAAAAAACCTTTTCTTTCTAACTCTTCCATCTGGATTTTCAATTCTTGCAATTTAGTAGGTGCCATCCGGTAAGACGAAAGTGAGATAAGAATGGTCCTCAGAAGGAGATCAATCTTAAAATAAACTTGTATTACGGGGGGGGGGGGGGGGTGGGGTAACCTTGAGAATTCTTTAGGAAATACATCCATGAACTGATCCACCACTACCGGAGGAACACATTGCTCAAAACCCTCTACTAATTCCAATGACAAAACTACCAACTGATAAGATAAGGCACCCACTACTGATTCTAACAAACTCATTGCACCCTGCCTTTCATGCTTCTATCCTCTGAAGAGATGTCTAAAGCCATTGTGTGTCTTAAAAGCCACTGTTCGTGCATCACAATCTATGTGGGACCTAAAATCCACTACCCAATCCATTCCTAGGATTACATCATACCCATCCATCTCAGGAATTGAGAAATTCCACACTATCTCAACTTTTTCCACAACGATATAAAATTCTCTACAGAAGAAGCCCCGAAACTCTCTTCGACCCAGATGAGTTTGATGTTTCCAAATTGAGGGCATCATATCTACCCTAAAGCCCAAAAAATAAACTACACGTGTAGCAATAAATGAGTGTGAATCACCCGTATCAAACAACGCTTTCATCAAGGTAGAATTGAAAAGAATAGTACCTCGCACCGTGGATGGACCCGACTGATCATCCACCACATCCTGCTTAGCTCCGAACACATGTTTGCTTACCACAGTCTACTCTTTATTGTTCTGCTGAGACATCGTGGTATTCTAAGAATCTCCATGACCCACTTTACTCTGTTGACAAGGGATGTGCTACTGTCCCCTTCTCATCGAAGCATACGACGTCTGCGATCCTTGAGGAGTGTCACGCACACCCAACCATAGAGAATTCTGAAAATAATGCTGCAAATGCCCCATCTGATTACAATTAGGACATGCTCGAGGTTGTTTCGTACAATCCCTCTTTATGTGGCTTGTAGAACTACACTGAAAACATATCAGCTTGCTCAATGGATTCGGAGGAAGATTTATCAATCCTGTCGTTGGATTATATGCCATATTCCCACCCTGGGAATTAGTATCTCTCTTCCGCATGAACCCAGCATTAGAGTTCCCACTATTCCCCATGGTTACCACCATGCTTCCTCTGTACAGAGCTCCTAAGATATCTCGCTCAGCCACAAAGGATCTATTCACCATCTCTGTGTAATCATCTATACACAACACCGCTATCTTTGAACATATTTATTTTCGATATCCCACGTCAAAGATCCTTTCCTTCAATGATGTGCTACCCGCCACCTCAGATGCGAACTCACTATTTTCATAAACATAGTTTCATACTCTGTAAAAAACATAAGATATTTCTTCAAACTGAAGATATCAGTTGTAAGCTGAATTATGAATGTATGCGGGTAGAATTGTTTATTAAACAATTCCTCAAAGTGTTCCAACATCATATCTTGGTTAGTCCCAGCTTGGACTACCAACTCCCACCACTGAAGGGAAATATCTTCCAACATATATGTGGCCATATCCACTTTTAACTCTACCAGTGTTCCCAAGAACTCGAAGATTTGTTCATTCTATTCATCCATGCTTCTGCCCTCTCTGGATCTGAATCACCCCTTAATATGGGTGGATTCTGCTTTTGAAACTGAACCGTATGATCCACATACCTTGGTTCATCCACTCTATTTCCACTTTCCACAACTTGGAATGCTTTCTCTATGCTTTGCACTAGCTGCTGGTTCACCTGAGGCTCAGGTGCTACCACATTCTCAACAGCCTCCTCTGGTTGGTCTCTACGACGCCTACCCGGTGCCATTTCTATAAACAGAAAACAAAAAACCTTCAGTATCACGTCCATAGACCTCATGAAATCCCATTTCAAATCAAAGTACACAACACTTTCATTACAAGACTTTCCACCAGTTCACATTTCCCATGGTTTAACATTTTGAAAACCAAACCATTTTCGAAATACCAAATTTATTCACATTACAGTTTCACACAACAAGCATTTCTTAATTCATCCCATAGATCATTATACCCCCAATGAAATATGTATCCTATTGGGAAGCAATTTCTACCATTCATGTCATGCTCATCTCATTGTCTACATCCATGGCAATGAGATATCCAATGCCTATAAGTGTCTCCAAAGCACTTATGTACCCAACTCCCGGTAACTTGAATTTCATCATAAAAGGGTTAGCTAAGTCCTTTTATACTATACATTCCATGTTACGACATTCCTATGCCTTACTTCCATCCCGACTCAAGGAATGTACCACAACGAATTTGAACACCAAATCCGAGAATCAACTCCAATGGACCGAACAAACTGATACCACTTGTAACACCCCGCCCCTACCTCATTGGCTTGAGGAGGTGGTGAGGGATACTTGGCCTTAAGAGACTTTCCCATGATGCCAAATACTGGCAACAAATGTCTAGGGATTCAAGATTAAATTGGGGAACAATTTTCCCTTAAGACAAACCAACCAAAAATCCATTAACCACCACTATATGATGCATCAATTAAAATACCCAACCATGCATCCCCAAAATACAACCAAGTTGTTCCACATCACAACCCAAAACAAATACCACTAGAAATATCCAACTACATCAGAGTACAAAGCGGAAACTAAACAACCAAAGCACCACGAGCAATGACACCTCCACATATCCACACCAAGCTCCAAGCTCCAAGCTCTACCAAGACATCACAACTCACCACTAAAGGAGGTTTATGCCTTACATTATCCCACGTCATTGTACACGACATCTGCAAAAACACCAATGTGCCAAAGCATGGGGTGAGTACTAAAACTCAGTAGGATTTCCCCAAATGACATACCTATACATGCCACTAAGATAAATCCATTAGCACATTTATATAAAGCAACTTATATAAAATAATCACGAGGGAAACCTATACCATGAGCCAACATGATGTTACAAGCCATCTCACCCAAACCAAACAACCAAGGGAAGGTCAACAAACAAGCCATGAGCCATTTAATCATTTACATACTAGCTATAATTTCGATTTTTCAAAGCAATGCATAACAAATAACTAAAACAACCATACGGTGGATCATCCGTCCAACCCATTCACCCATTCACAACTAGTGGATCTTCCCGTCCACTTATACTTTTATGGCGGCCCTTCCATACAATATCCACCCTCTTTTTATAGTGGTACTTCTCGCCACTTCCACACAACTTTCCAACCAACCACGACCAAGAAAATAACCCATCATGGTCCCAACAACATGCAATCAACAAATTCCATTGCATATCAATTCACTTCAATAAATCACCCATTTATTGAAAACCATTTTCCATGCCAAAAAAAACATTTCAATAAAACAACCTCTTTATTGAAAACCATTTTCTATTAAAACAATTTCCAAAATCAGTCTCATCAACCCATTTTAAAATCCATAACAATATAAATTCACCATAAAACCCAATTTTTCCAAAAAATCCCCAAATGGATTTCCAATCTATTTTACATGTCAAAAAAAAAAATAATTTTAAGCACAACAAATTAATTGTAACAAGAACCACTAGTTCTAACCAAGTGGAGTTGAGAGAGAAGCAACCTACCTTTAGGGTTCCCGAGAAATCGACCCACAAACAACCACGCCTCAAATCCGGAGAAAGAACCACCAAAACCTCTCTAGATCCCTTTCCCTAACATTCACAAGCATTAATATTAACATCCATGGAAGCCAAAACCCCAGATCAATACACATAAGTTGTAGATCGTGAAAACTGAGAGAGAGGGGGATGTATACCTAGAGGAAACCACAAGAGAAACAAGAGGAGAGACTTACATAGAAAACCCACTTTGAATCCACCTTAAAACCCCTTCGAATCACTTCCAAAACATGTGGGATAGCCCTTCCAACCCTTGAGAACTGACAATCCTGAGTGAGGCTTGATTGCGAGGAGGATTGGAGTGAAATGAGGCAATCCCGAGTGAGCCCGAGTTTTATAACCCTAATTTTAAACGGCCTCATGGTTTGGAAAATAGTGCGCTAACCGTCCGCATGCTACTATCTTGGGAGAACGGGTCTGCATAGTTTCCTCGCATGGTTTGGAAAATCGTGCGTAGGCCGTGCAAAGCCAACAGTCTCCCCTGCATGGTTTCCGGGAGAACCCACACGGTTTTCACTAACTGTGCTCAAACCATGAACCCCTTTAAAAGCCTCCAAACTCATACAAACCCATTAAAAACTCTCCCAACCTCTTCCCAACTCATCCCATGAACTTTCAAAACATCAAAATGCATAATCAAAGGCCACATACCTCAAACCGGATGTACTATATTGTTCATCCACTGAGATTTAGAAATATGGATCTGACTAAAAGTAACCAGACGAATTTTTCGTCTTGTCAGTTTGTAGTGAAATAGCTCTTACAGTCATTGAACTGTAAAAGTCATTCCATCCCATAGTGAAAAAAAGTCAGATGTCACCAGGATCAACTTGTTAGTTAAGTTCTCTGTGTCTCTCTCATTCGAGCATACCTCACTTGTTTGTGAGTTATTCCAATTAAAATTGTTTTTATTATGGTGAAAATAAGATCATTTTTCACTCGATCCTATTGTTTCTAAAATAAGCTCGCCTGTAAAAAATACGAGTGACAATCCAATTAAGTGATGCAGAAAATTAATAAGATTAAACAATCCTAATCATCCATTTTATCCCCCCTGAAGAAACCTAGCTGGAAATTGTGGTTGGTTTCAATGAAATAATGGATTTAAGATCAATTTAATTCATATTGCAATAAATTGCAGTAAAATAAAGTACAGGGAAAACTAAGAAGTTCAAACTCCCAACTCAGGATCAGCAAAGTTCTAACTCTTGCAGCTTGATTGTTGATGCAATGCTGGAATCCGCTCGATCTCCTACCCTGGGGATCGAGGTCTGAAATGAACTGATCTTCAACTCTCGGTGCTCTGATCTACTCAAAAATGATGATGTTGTATGTCCTCCTGCTCTGCTCCCTGCAGTATGGATCAAGCCTCGCTACATGTCTCTCATTTCAAAACGTGTCCCGAATAATCCCCGAATGATCTTTGTGATGAATCATGCCCCAATCGGTTGTTCAATTCCTGTCCCACGTCTCGTGCATTCCTCACCCAAAAGAAGTCTTTGGAATCTCTCCCAAGGAGTTCCTGGGCCTCCATGTGGAGCTTTTACTGTGTTTCTTACACCCGTGCTAGTCACTTGAGCAATTGATTCTAACTGAATGAAAATTATGTGCGTGGTGAGCCAATTTCTTCCATGTACATAGAAATTCCATGTGGCGTGCTTCTATGTGCACATCACCCTCTTTTTATTGAACTCTAAGTGAGTGCATCCTACCCCCTACCACGAAACAACAAAATACACACGTGAGTAAAATTAAAAAAAATATAAAGTAAATATTATATTCTACATATTAATATTATTACTTAAACTAGTTAATAAAAATACCTATTAATATATATATATATAATAAATGATATTATTTTTTCTAATATATCTTATCATAAGTATTTTATATAATTAATACATATATTACTATGGTATATACAAGCTTATATTCTATTATTATTAAATGTTATAATATTTTTTTTATATTATATGTTATTGTAAAATAAAATGAAAACTAAAAGAAAGAAAAATAAAAATGAAGGGGGGGGGGGATCAGGTCTTTTCAGCGTGGGGAGAAAGGGGGAGAGGAAGGCGACAGGGTTCAAGAAGGGGACGATGGTGGATCGAGTAGAGGATTAATGCGGTATAGTAGTTATAGGCCGAGGGCTTAGGGTTTAGGAGAAAATGAGAGGTGAGGCCGCGACGAGTTGCGAGTTTAGGTATGGGGGAGCATGGATCGGGTGGTGCGCGGGATTCAGATGGCTCACCGGCAAGCTGAGGATGCAGAGGAGTCTGGGAGAGAGAGATCTTGTTGGGACAGTAGTCAAGTGAGGGATGAGGGATCTAGCGCACATGGGGTCTGCGTTTGAGGTTGGCAGGGAGCAGGTGTGGATAGTGAGATGAGTTTGGGTTTGGACATGTTCACTCTGGTTCAGATCTTGTTTCAAAATAGGGTGTTTTGGTTTCTAGTTTCATGATTATTCAATCTGATTTGTTACTGTTTAATTAGCTATTTGTTTGATTTGTACCGCGTGAGTGTAAATTGTTTTGTTATTGGATAGTTTTGATGTTATGTGTTTTTTTGAGTTGTTGGTGAATTTGGTTGCTACTACGGATAAAGGGGAATGATGAGTAGCTGGAGTGGGAAGTAGATGCAAGAGCAGAGGAGTGGAGTTGTGGCAAGGTGGCTGAGGAGCGGTGCGAGGGTGGTGGATGAAAATGGAATCTATCAGAGTGTTGGTATAATGGTCAGGAAAAAGGCCTAACAGTGAGGTAGATAAACGGTGAGGATGGATAAATTATGTAATGGTGAGGAAGGGAAAAAAATTCTACCAGTGTTGAAGAGAAAAAATAAGGTAACAGTGAGGTTGGATGGATAACAGTAGACTTAGCCTGAAACAGTGAGAAAAAATGGAAACGGTGAGTCACTCACCAATACCTGTGTTGAGAAGGCTAGTAGTGAGAAAGTAACGGTGAGACAGTCACTGTTACAAATGGGCTATAACAGTTAGACAGTCACTGTTACCAATGGGCTGTAACAGTGAGTGAATGAAAAGAATCGTGGAGTGGAGAGATGAGTAACAGTGAGAAATGAAATAAAGTTCTACCGGTGTGGAAGAGAAAAATAGGGTAACTGTGAGGTTGTAGATAATAGCTACCGGTGAGATGGTCACTGTTAAGGACGGGACCCTACGACCATAATACATCCAAGTGAACACAACAAAGAAAATAAAATAAATATAACAATTTAATGAAACTAAAAATAAATCAATTAATAAATTAAATTAAATAAAATGGAATAAAAAACTAAAAACAATAAAGTTAAATAATAAAATGAATTATGTTTTATTTAAAAGAATGAATAAATTTGGGTTTAAAAATAGAGAAACTTAATTAAAGAACAAATTAAAATATTTAAAGTAACTTTCTTAAATTATTTAACCAATTAATTAAAGAATTAATTAATTTGATGAATAAAAAATAATAAACGAATAAAATTAAATTCTTAAAACTAATTAAATTATTAAGAGTCCAAAAATAAAAAAGAGTTATTTATTTACAATTTAAATAATAAAGCATTAATTAATTTAATAAATTACGTAATAAGCTAAATAGAATGAAAAATTATAAAAATAAAAGAATAAATAAATAAAAGTCTAATTCTCAAGACTAAATTAAATTAAGAATTATATAAAATGACACTAATTCAAATTAAAATGCATGTTTTAAACTAAAAACTGATTATTCTAGGCAACAAGCTACAAAAAACACAACAATTATCAGATATTTACTAAAAAAAATCATTTTGGTATAAAAAAGTCAATAAAATATAGAAAAGATGTGGAAAAGAGTGTTCAAACACTACCACATCAAACTCCCCCACACATAATGCTTTGTTTTTCCTCAAACAAGTACATGCCTTTAAATTTAAAACATACATATGATTAGTCAGTTTCAGCTCAAAAGGTGCATGGTTAAACGTTAATATCTAGATGGACAGGACCAAACAATGAGTAATGTTTTTCAAATGTGCTCAAAAATTTTGTCCTATCTATCTTCAAAGACTCACTGGAAATCAAAACCCACACAAAACTCAAACACTGTCAAATATGTCATACCTCCTATGTGTGCTCATTAACTGTCCTACTTCACCTTCCAATTCAAGTACTGCTTCAAGGAGTGTTGACAAGTTAGATGAAATGGAACTCAAAACATAACCAAGTGCACCTTACATTCCCACCATCCCCCAGGTTTTACAAATTTAAGTCCATTAATTTGGTCACTTTAATGATTCAACCCAAATGAAAATTAACCAAGTCAATTTCTCCATTCTTCATCTAGGTTCAAAATTCCCCTCATCTTAATGAGGTCATTGTTCACAAGGGCACTTTATTTTAATCTTTCCCACCCATATTCCATGTGCAGAGAACTGTGCATAGAACTTATTAAAATTGAAATTGGATTTATTTATTCCCAAAAATGCACCCAATTCACCTTTCCATAGATACTCACCGTGGGATCCCATTTGCATATTTTAATCCAGTTACAAAGGACTGAATTAATAATCATTTGGATTGACTTACTAAAGTGATTGAATATTATTTAAAAAAATGTGAGTCACCTGGGTTCTAGTGAGAATATCATGTTACTCCAATTCATGATCATCATCCCAGAAAACCTATCCTATCATACTTTTATCTTTAGTTCCTAAACAGACATATCCATAGAGACAATGAACAATTGAACTCAGCAATCAATCATACTTAATAGTTTCTGACTAAGTTCCCCTCTCAACATCCAGCAAATAGTTATCCACTAAACATGACAAAAATGAAGTACCATTCAACCTCTAATTACCATCATGCAATGAAAGAATTTGAAGAAATTTCAAGGACCTTTGAAAACCTTTTTTTGAAAAAAAATGAAAATCTTTGACCATTTTTTTAAACAGCTGAAAACTCAGGTTCAAGAAGGGGAAATTCAACATGACACTAGAATGACCCCTATCCCCAACACTTAAAACCCATAATTGTCCCCAATGTTTTATCTCATGGTGGGAGATATTTGAAGTTCATTATTGATTGAATATTCAGATTATAATGGATATGGATGGGTATCAATGAAGTTAAAAAATTTTCTTTTCCACACAAAATGTAAAAGAATGTAAAAAAACAAACAAAAATAGAAGATCCCAAACCCACCAACCATTACCATCGACCAGGTCAGTATTATTCCTAAGATTTTCATGCTTTGAATGTTTAAATAGAAGATAAAGGATTTAATCAATTTACTTCACATAGTAGCATGATTAAAAATGATGTGCAAGAGTAGAATAATGAAAATAAAAACAGTGGATGCAAGAATGTTGCAGAAAATCAGCTCAAAATACATTTTAAACTCTCTAGATACTATCAGCTAACACCGATGCAAGAATACATAGTCATGTCTCACAGATTAGGAGGATGTCCCCCACACTTAGTTCACAGTGAAGAGAAAGCAAGTAATTGAATGTGAAAAAGGCATAACAACAATTCCCTAAATTATTAGACCATTAGCATTGGATTTCATCAACATATCCTCTTCAGCATCACTGGGATGTTACTCTTCTTCATTAACATACAGGTTTAAATAAGTAAAATTATATTTTAGAGATTACTGTTCAAGAAATGTAACCCAAGTGAGTGAGTAGAGAGAAATGTTATCCATATGATGTAGTGAATTTCCCCCTTGGGGTTTTTAGGCTAAGTTTCTGGCAGCAACAAATATCTCTAAAACAATAACAGATCATGAGGCACCATCAAGTAGTTAAGCAATAAAACCAGAGAACAAGCATCAGATATTAAAATTATTAACAAACAAGAATAAAAGGGAAACAACTAAGCAACTATGGGTTAGTTCCCATGCAACACTGAGTTTATAGTCCTCAGTTAGACTTGAATCATCTCATTATTCCAACAGAGATATGGCAGCCAAGCCCTTTGGCTGCCCTTCCAAGAAGTGCTTTATTCTTTGACCATTAATTTATAAAGGTAGATTCACTTCCCCAACCAACTCAACAGCTCCATTAAAAATGACTCTAACAATGGTAATGGGTCATGGCCACTTGGACATCAACTTTCCTGGAAACAGCTTTAATCTATAATTGAAAATAAGAACCCTCTCACTAACCTTGAAATTAATATTTTTAATGATTGAGTTATGAAATTCCTTTGTTCGTTCTTTGTAAATTTCAGCATTCTCATAGGTCTCTCTTCGAATCTCATCCATCTCACTTAGCTATATTAGTCTCATTTCCCCAACAGACATACAATCAATGTTAAGAGCCTTCACTTCCCAATAAGATCTCTGTTGTAACTCAATAGGTAGATGGAATTCTTTCCCAAAGAGTAGCCTATATGGTTAAATACTTATAGGAATCTTAAAAGTAGTTCTATAGGCCCAAAGGGCCTCATCCAATTCCCTTGAACAGTCTTTCCTAGAGCTAGACATTGTTTTCTATAAAATCTATTTGAGCTCTCTATTTGAAACATCTACTTTACCACTGGATTGTGGGTGATAATTAGTGCCTATATTATGTGGGCAACCATACTTATCACCCACAATCCAGTATTTCCTAGGTCTTCATGCTGCCTCTTGAAGAAAGAAATAGACAAGTCATGTTCCTCGGTCCAAGAGATTCCAAAAGATATCTCCTCAAACATAGACTCCTCTTTCGGGCTATGAATGTTCTCCAAAACAAACTCATCTAGGTTCTATAAGAATTATCCCTCATATTCATCAAAAAATTCTCTCTCTGTACTCGATAAAATCACCATGCATGAGGTAGCAGGGATTTTAGGTTCACTAAAGATTTCAGCTATCATTCTAAGAAACTCATCTTCCTTCTTATCAACACTACTCTGAGCACTTAACATCCCATCTTTTGGGACAAATGGGTGGGTGGGTTCTGGGATTATCATAAACTCATTGTATTCTTCTTTCTATTCACCCAAATTGAAAATCAGTTTCCCCTTAGACACATCTATCAAACCCCCCCGTGTGGCCATGAAGGGCCTACCAAGAATGATAGCAACATCCTAGTCACACACCATGTCAAGGATAAGAAAGTCAGCAGGAAAAAATATTTTTCATTCTCCCACTAACAGATCATCGACCCTACCCATTGGATGAGTAATGGACCTATCAGCAAGCTGTAACTCAAAAGTGGTGTGTTGGGGAACTCCTATTCTTAGATGTTGAAAAAGTGATAGTGGAATCAGATTAATACTAGCTGTCAGATCACACAAACAGTTGAACATACCACCTCTATCCCAGAATGTGGAAGGGATGACAAAGCTTCCTCAGTCCTAAATCTTAAGAGGTATCCTATTCTACAATACTACACTACACTCCTCTATTAAGCTATAGGTGGAAAATTTCTAAAATGTCTTTTTGTTTGAACAAATTTTTTTGAGTGATTTCATATATGATGGGCTTTGAATCAATGCTTCCAAGAATGGGATATCAATGCTCATATTTTTAACCACTTTCCAAAATTTCAATAGTTTAGTATCAAGATTTGGTTTCATAATTCTTTGTAGGAAGGGGATTTCAGGGGAATAATTCCTCACATTTGTGGGCCTCTCTATATACTCTTCTTCAACAATTTTTACCCTTTATTGTATTTGTTTTTCAAGCCATTTTCTTTGGGTTTTTGAGTTGGAACAGTTGGGACTGGAGAAATTTTAATGGTTCTGTCTAGTTTTCCAGATTCAGGTTCTTTCAGATTTGAGATTCTAGTTTCATCAAATTTTTCATTATCAGAAATTGGGGGTTCTTTCTTAGGATCTTGGTGAGTTTGGAAACAACTTATAGTGGTCACATCCATGGCATTCTCCCTTGGATTGGCTGCAGTGGTGCCAGGAAGCGTACCCTTTTCGCTATTACTAGCATCCCAAGCCAACTGCCCCATTTGAATTTCCAAGTACTTCATTCTAGCATGCATTTGACCATTATCAAAATCATTTGTCATCTTTTGTTCATCAAACCTCCCTATCAATTGATGGAACATGTCTCTCACTTGATATTTTGATTTGGATGACTCAGCCTTAGGTTAGGGATGGGGTTGGAATTACTACCTAGGCGGCTACTGGAATCCAGGAGGGGCAATAGGTCAGAGGACTCCAAGCTCCCTCCATGAGAGGTTCAGATGGTTCCTATACCCCTTTTTATAGGTGTTGGAAAAATGATCATCCCTAGGCTTCATCTGAGGTCCATAACCAGCAATGATGACACTCTCATGAGGCAGGATAGACATATCAATGTTTGGACAAGAGGTTTGAGAATGACCATACATGACACAGTGGTGACACTGCTCCTTAAGGATTTGATGTGGGTTCTCATTAAAGAACCCAACATCTTGGGCTTCAGCTTGAGGATCAGGGGCAGTTTCATTTCTCATAATGGTTCTCCTCCTAGAGCATTTGTGATGGGAATTCAAATACATGTGTTAAAAATATGTTTGAGCCCCTCAGTAGTCTTATCACTAAAATCTCCTCTAGAAGACTGATCCACCAATGTTTGATGGTAAGGGGTGAGGATATTGTATAAGGTGTCCATAAATAATTGAGGTGTACATTGATGGTTTGTACACATCCTAATAAAACCTCTAAACCTATCCCAAGCTTCATGAAATAGTTCTCCTTCATCCTGAAGTAATCGAGTGATTTTGAGCCTAATTTAAGATATCAACCTCTTTAAATAGAATTTCATTATCAAGGAATATTAAACTTGATCCTAGGTGAAAAATATTTCTTCTTCTAACTGTTGAAACCAAGACCTAGCATTTCCCTTGAGGAAAAAGGAGAACACTCTTAGTTTAAGCTCTTCCTCAGTGAGACCCCTAAGTGGTAGCTGCTTGACACTACAATATAAGTCTATAATGAAGTCAAGAGAGTCTTCACTAGGAATTCCATTGAAGGTGGGAAGCTGACTAAGAATAGATTGATTGATCTCGTAATTCTTGGACATAGGAGAGAGTGTAATATATGAAGGGTTGCTAGACACTGAAGGTAAGAAGAGCTTTCTCAAATTGTGTATCTCAGCTATCTCATTCCCAGGTGGGTTCATCATTCGAGGTTGGTTCAAATTCTTAGGAAATGGATTGTTCATGTTTTCATTTCTGTTATCTTTCATTTTGACTTTGTCTTTTTTATTTTTCACTTTCATAAGGTGTTTATCAATTTCTAGGTTACCGGGTACTAAGTGTTCAGACATAGACATAGTTTTCATGCAGCAAATTTAATTTTTTTTTATTTAATTTTTTTTGTGGATTTTTGTTTGGTTTTTTTAAACACACCTACCCTCCCCGGAAATGACGCCAAAATTGTCACTCTTGAACGTCGTTGGGAATGGGAGACAAACTGAAATTTATAACCAAATTACTACTTAGGATAGTGTCAAGATAGGGTTGAACCACATGGAGGCCTCGTGTTGTGTTTGGAATTCTAAAAAAATAAACTAAACAAAAAAACACATTCAAAAACCAGCAAAAACACTTGATGATGGTGAAGTGGAGTGAATGAGAGTTGGTGAGCAAGGAAATGAGGTTGAGATGGTGGGGGTAAATGTAGTAGATAGAGAAAGAAGATAAATTGGGGTGTAAACAAACAATAGATGAGCAAGGGGGAATGTCCACATGATGATTTCATGTTGCTTAGCCTTGTTCATTCACTGAGATTTAGAAATATAGATCCAACTAAAAGTAACCATCCAGATTTGTCGTCTGGTCAGTTTCTAGTGAAATAGCTCTTACAGTCCTTAGACTGTAAAAGTCAATGCATCCTATAGTGAAAAAAACAGTTAGATGTCACCGGGATCACCTTGTTAGTTATGTTCTGTTTGTCTCTCTCATTTTAGAATAACTCACATGTCATTAAGTTATTCAAATTAAAATTGTTTTTATTATGGTGAAAACAATATCAGTTTTCACACAATCCAGTTGTTTAGAAAATAAGCTCATCTATAAACAATAACATTGACAATCAAATTAAGTGATGCAGCACATGAATAAGATTAAACAAACCTAATCATCCTGTTTATCCCCCTGAGGGAACTTAGTTGGACATTGTGGTTCGTTTCAATGCAATAATGGATTTAAGATCAATGTAATTCATATTGGAATAAATTTCAGAAAAATAGAGTGCAGGGAAAACTAAGAAGTTCAAACTCCCTTCTCAAGCTCATGTAAGTTCTAACTCCTGCTTCTTGATGGTGGATGGAATGTTGGAATCCGCTCGATCTCCTACCCTAGGAATCGAAGTCTGAAATTCGTTGATTTACAACTCTCGGTGCTCCGATATACTCATGATGGAAGATGTTGTATGTCCTCCTACTCTGCTCCCCGCAGTCTGGATGAAGCCTCGCTACCTATCTCTTATTTCAAAATGTGTCTCGACTAATCCCTGAATGATCTCTTTGAAGACTTCTATTCCACTAAATTGTGAAATTCCTCTACCACCTCTCGTGAATTCATCACCAAATAAGAAGTCTCTAGAATCTCCCCCGAGGAGATCATAAGCCTCTATGTGGTGCTTTCACCGTGTTTCTCCCTCCCACACTGGTCACATGAGCAATTGATCCAAATTGAATGAAAATGATGTGTGTGGTGAGATAATTTCTACCTTGGACACAACAGATCCACATGGCACGCTTTTATGTTCACGCCACCCTATTTTTAGTGAACTCTAAGTTATTTCATACTTCCCCTACCACGAAACAACAAAATACACATGTGAGTCAAATAAATAAAATAAAATAAAACTATTATATTCTATATATTATTATTATTACATAATCTAGGTAATAAAAATACATATTAAAACATATATATATATAATACCTAATATTATTATTACTAATATATGTTATCATAAGTATTTTATTTAATTAATACATATATTACTATGATATATAAAATCTAATATTCTATTATTATTGAACCTTATAATATATTATAATATATTATATTTTATTGTAAAAAAATGAAAACTAAAAGGACGAAAAATAAAAATGAGGGGGGGGGGAGAATCGGGTCTGTTCATCACGGGGAGAAAGGTTGCGAGGAGGGCAACATGGTTCGAGCAGGGGACAACGACAGATTGAGTATAGGATTCGTGTGGCGCAATGGTTTGAGGTCTATGGCTTAAGGTTTGGTCTCAAATGGGTGGTGAGGCCATGGTGAGGTTCAAGTTCAGGTTTGGGGGTGCACGGCTCGGTTGGTGCGCGGGATTTGGATTGCTCGCTGCCATGCCGGGGATGTAGAGGCGTTTCGAAGAGAGATCTAGGTCGGATGACAGTCACATGAGGGATGAGGGCTCCAGCGCACAGGGGTTCTGCATCTGATGATGGAGTGAAGCAGGTGCAGACGATGAGTTGAGTTAGGGTTCAGATAGGTTCGCACTGGTTTAGATCTGGTTTCAAAATAGGGTGTTTTGGTTTCCAGTTTTCAAGATTATTTGATCAGCTTTTTTCTCTTTAATCAGCTATTTGTTGGACTTGTACTGCATGTGTTTGAATTGTTGTGCTACTAGATAGTTTTGATACAATGTTTTTGACGTGTTGTTGGTGAATTTTTTTGTTGCAATGGAGACTGGGTAATGAAGAGTAGTTGGTGAGGGAAGTAGATACAGGAGTAGAGGAGTGGAGATATGGCGATGGTGGCTGAAGAGCGGTGCGAGGGCGGTGGGAGAAAAATGAATCTATCGGTGTGTTGGTATAACAGTGAGGAAAAAGGGATAACAATGAGGTATAGAAATGGTGAGGTTTGATAAATTAAGTAACGGTGAGTAAGAGAAAAAATGTCTACCAGTGTGGAAGAGAGAAAATAAGGTAATAGTGAGGTTAGATGGATAATAGTGGGCATATCCTGAAATAGTGAGAAAAAATGTAAACGGTGAGGTAGTCACTAGTATCTGTGTTGAAAAGGCTAACAGTGAGGATGTAACTGTGAGACAGTCACCGTAACAAATGGGATATAACAGTGAGACAATCACCATTATCAATGGGCTATAACAGTGAGGGAAAGAAAAGCAGTGTGGAGTAGAGAAGTGAGTAATGACAAGGAATGAAATAAAGGTCTACCGATGTGGAAGAGAAAAATAGGGTAACAGTGAGGTTGGAGATAACAGCTACCGGTGAGACAGTCACTGTTAAGGACAGGACTGTGCGACCACGTACACATGGGAGCGAACACAACAAAGAAAAGAAAATAAATAAAACAATTTAATGAAACTAAAAATAAATCAATTAATAAATTAAATTAATGAGAATGGAATAAAAAACAAAAAACAGCAAAGTTAAATAATAAAATTAATTATGTTTTATTTAAATTAATTAATTAATTAGGGTTTAAAAATAAACAAACATAATTAAATAACAAATTAATATATTTACAGTAACTTGCTTAAATTATTTAACAAATTAATTAAAGAATTAATTAATTTGAGGAATAAGAAATATTAAATGAATAAAATTAAATTTTTTAAACTAATTAAATTATTAAAAGACTAAAAACCAAAAAGAGTTATTTATTTACAATTTAACGAATAAAGAATTAATTAATTTAATAAATGAACTAATAAGCTAAATAGAATGAAAAAGTATATAAATAAAAGAATAAATAAATAAAAGTCTAATTAGAAAGTCTAAATTAATTTAAGAATTATTTAAAATGAGACTAATGCACATTAAAATGAATGTTTTAAAAAAAACTGATTATTCTAGATAGAAAGTTACAAAAAACACAACAATTATCAAATATTTAATAAAAACAATCATTTTGGTATAAAAAAAGTCAATAAAAATAAAAAAGGATGTGGAAAATAGTGTTAAAACACTACCACATCAACATGAAAAAATAAAAACCTATTAATCAAAAGATTAATTACAAAGAAGGTTCTTGAATGAAAAAAAACAGAGAGAGATAGGGCCCTTGCCTAGATAGGGTGATTCCAAAATCATGTGACGAAATTGTTGAGATCCTGGGGGTAAAATAGGAGGAATCTATATAGGGGCAGTAAGAGTAAGGACATGATACCATGTTATTTTTTAAGAGCAATTGGAAATAGTGTTTGTAAATACAGGAAAATAGTGTGGAGTTCTTTACTATTTCCCAAACATAGGTTTTTTACACTATATTAAAATGTAATCGAAACCAAAATCATTCCCATGGTTTTGGCCCATGGTATCTTACAAAGAATATTGGGTTTCCTTATTTTATATTTCATAGTTTTGAAATCAATAAAATATTTCTCTTGGTGATCTGTATGTGAGACATTTTTATATAGAAATGATTTTAATAACATAAAACGTAACATATGTTTTGGATGACTCATAAAGTGGTTATAAAAATAAATAAATTTCCTCCAAAAGCATAGTATATTTATGGGGAAAAGAATATTTGGTCATGCATACTATTTTGATATTTTTTTAATTCATGTTTTTGTACATTATAATGTCATAATACACACTATTTATTTATGTCGAATTTAATTTATTACTCAAAAATTTGACTATATCAGAAAATTATAAAAATTTGAATATTAGAAAAAAATAAATCTTATTCCAATGATATTATACTTTTTCAATTTTTCTTAATATATGAATTGTTAATATAAAAACTTGAATCAATATTTATTGAGAAATTTTGGATATTTTGTCAAAAAAAGAATTTCAAACCATTATAATAATTACATTTGACTATCTAAAAATTATATTATAAATTATATTTTAAAAATGTTTTTAATTTTATTTTTTTATTATATCATTAATTTTTATAAATCAAGATTTCATCACAAAGTAATATCTCTATTAAATTTCCATATTACACCAAAAAACAATTTCTGTTTTACCTTATAAAAATAAAAAACATCTAAAAACTAACAAAAATAAGAAGAAATTATATACAATATTATATACAATATAAAATTCATATAATTAGGGTATTGATAAAAATTCTTCCATTACAACATAAAATTCCCTATGGGTAAGCTACACCGTGGTGAGATTTTTATGGGTTGATTTGGTGTACATGGTTTGGGTAATGATCTCCGTGAGGTTAAAATTATCCCATAAATGGTTTTGCTCATGATTTAGTTTTTGGATATTATATTGGGCTTAGTCAAGGTAAAATCCCAATGATGCAAGCTTCCTGAAAAGCACCAATAAATATGCTTCATTGGGTATTATCATACTCTTCAAGGACATTTCTTTTTTGTCTATATCAATTAGATTTATCATAAACCTATATTTATACAAATCATATGATCATTGTTCATTAGTTATTTTCTCAGAGATTATGATATCAAATGGATTTAAATCCAATCTGATATAATAAAACCATTTATTTTTGTTGTGTTTATCTAAACCATAATAGTGAATTTTATTCAATCACAAAGAGAATTTTATTTTTAAAATCTCAGGTCCTTGCAATCTTCTCCCATTCATAAATTTCATCCTTGAAATATTCATTTCACACACCAAAATAGATGGGGGTAATTTATCTTCATCAAATACTCTAGTTACTACATAACTTCTTCAAACTTATGGTTTCTTCATAGCACTTATACTATATTTATTGTCTTATTTTATAGAACATTATCTTTATGATCTATAATCTTCATGGAATGATTTTCATAAAAAAGTTTATTCTTGAATGGTACCACATATATATTCAACACATGTATTGGGACTAGTATGTACTTCATTAATATGGATATATTGAAGACATAATGTACTTGAGATGGGTTAGGTGTTCGTACTGGTTGATATTCCACTACTCTGATGGGATCAAGGATCTCAAAGGGACCGATGTTTCATGGACTATGATTTCCTTCTTCCGATATCTCATAAATTTTATCCATTTTGATATACCAAGGAATACCTTATCTTAATCTACAAAAATCATGTCTCATAAAGTATTTTCAGCACAACATTTATATCATATCTGAGCATTCTTGATACGGTGCTAAATAGTGTTGAACATTTCCTCCATTTCCTCAATCCTTTATGGACCCATCTATTTTTTTCACCAACCTTATCCTATAATGTAATTGATATAAAAATCTTACCATAATTTTATTTATAAGGAGGTATTTGGATAATTGAGTGGAAACTATTATAGTATGACAACTCAACCAATGGAATATTGATCCCATCCTCCATTAAATTCCATCAGGCAATCTCGCATCCCGTCATTGAGTGTCTAGATAGTCTACTCAGATTGGAAATCAGTTTGAGGGTGATCATACATGTTTTCATCAACTCATTATTTATAAGACTTTGTTGACTCTCCAAGAATTTGGAGTTAAATATTTGTTCTCAATTAGATACAGTTGATAGTTGTGTTTTATATAACCTCAACACTTCTCAAATGTATATCCTTTCTAGTTGATCAAGGTAGAATTTATATTATATTGAAATTAATTTCAAAATATTTATATGATGTTCCACCCCATCCCATATATAATTATTTCTTATCGATGGATTCAGAACACCAATGAAAAACTCCAGGGATATGTTTTCCCATTTTCTTGTAGGTATGGTTATTTTTTTTAAAAATACCATTAGATTATTTCCTTTCATCCTTCACTTTCGGATATACAATACACATTAAAGTATATTTTGTGATATATTTAATCAAATTGTCCAACTAATATTTCTCTCAAATATTTCAATACATATATTTGATCCTTTGATGGATGGAAAAGGTTGGTATATGTGCATCGTCCAACTTCCTCTTATTTAACATAAGATTTAATGGTATACATAGTCATGACCCAAATCATAAGACTCTATATTCACTAATTTTGAGCTATGAGGATGTAATTTTTCATATAGATTCCACCTTCTTCTTAACTTCCACAACACATCTTTTATAATACTTCTTCATCACTGGGATGGATGGTTGAGAAATAATTTGTGAAGGGATAGATAATGTTCATTCCTTTATGATTCTCATGTCTATCCTTTCATATTATAATAAGATTATATCCTTCAAAATTAACATCAATTATTTAATTTATATATCCTTTCTACATAGATCATATTACACTTTAATTTATTTCATTAGATTATATTTCATTGGGTTGTCATATTTATCTATCAGCTCTAACCGTATTATCATTCACATATTTATCTCTTTCTGTGTAAATATGTACTTGAATATCTTATAAACCAAATATATTTCACAAATTTCCCCAAAATGATAATGATAACAAATTTTCAACACAAATATCACTACAGAAATAAAAATATCAATCATTTGTTCGTTATGTTCATGAACTTTAAATGACATTTAGGCATAGGTTATCACATTATCATTCTAAAATATCAAACAACCCAATATGTTTTTCAATGAATATTTTAATACTATTAATAGATCCCCACTTGATGCCAGAATAAGTAAATGTGTAGTGATAAAAAACATTTTAAGAACTTTTAATATCACTTCAAATTCATTGTTTCAAAAAAAACATATCTCTTTTTGGAGTTATCTTAGTTAGAGGGTTTTAAAATCACGAGAAATAGAATAATAATCATCATTAATATCCAAATAATCCATAGAAACTACAGATATATATCAAAGATGTTGTCTTATACCATCCTTCAAATGACTATATTTTTAATTTTCTATAGTTTTCCACTTTCTAGAGATAATATTCCCCAATAATGAGACTTCCATCAACTGAAACTCACATTTTCTATAATATTCATAAAGCTTATCCATTCAAATGGTCTTTAGTATAGTTCATAGATTATCTGTATTCCCTTATTTAAATTTAGTGTATATTATAATATCATCTATAAATAATACCATAAAAATTGATGTGGTAATATTTAAAGACACCACTCGTCAATTCCATAAATATTTTTGTAGAATTAGTGACTCTGAATAAAATTACAATGAGCTCAAATTGAATGTACTATGTATGGAAATAATTCTTGGGGACATCCTCCTTCTTCAACCTTAAATTATAATACCCCAATTAAAGATCCACCTTGAAGAAGTATTTGGATCCATGTATCTATTCAAACATGACATTAATTTATGGAACAAGATACTTGTTCTTTATCATGATCATTTTGAGATCAAGATAATCAATGAAAAGGTGCATTTCCCCATCAATATTTTTGAAAAAGAGGCTTGGTGCAACCCAATGTCAAGAACATGGGTGTGTCAATAATTTATCTAGATTCAATTATAGTTGTTTCTTCATCTCCTCATGTCAAAAAATATACCTTCTATATTGTGTCTTGGAAAATGGTAATGAATAAGGTATACGGTCTATTGAAAATTATACCTCTCAACTAAGAGGAAGATTGGGAAAAACTTTGGGGAACACATCAGTGTATTCACTTATGTTTTCAATGTATTCAAGGATGATATATTCCATATACTCAATCATTTGAGCCAAATATTCTTTCTCATATAAAAATAATATCTATTATCAAGATTCTTATTCCAAAGAAAATTTATCCTTTTCCTTTCACTTTTGAAAAATATATGGATGATTCAATATATAATGATTTATTTGATTATTGTGGAAATTTATATTGAATATATGTAAGGAAATCCAATACATACCTAGAATTTCATAAATTTATAGTAAAAGGTGTGTCCCAAGGTTCACTGTGATTTTCATACCACACATTTTTATAGGGAGAGTTATATATATATTATTTAATAATTTACTCATTTTCTATATTCACTAATAGAACTACATCCATGATTTATGGTGGTTCTTAAAATGGTTTACTAAAAATTATTGATATGAAGAAATGGGTAGAACCAGAATAAGAAAGAATGTTTTCTATTATTTAATGAATATCTAGCATATATTTTACCACTTAATTGTTGGGATCCACCTCGGCAGTTGTAATAAAATAACCTCTCACTTCATGCCACATAGGATGTCGACTTGTATTATCTCCAACCACCCATTCCTTAGTTCATTATTATATAAAGTATATTTTTACTTAATGTTGAAATATTGGATAGTATGATGAGGGTTAACTAGATAATTAATCTCTTCTATTGTATTGGTTTATTTCACTCATTGGTTATCACAAGCTAATTTCCCCTCCTTCTAACACATAGAGAGTTTTCATGTCCCCTTTAAGAAATTTATAGGGGTTTTTTCCACAATTATTTTTTGTGGGATTTTAAAATCACATACCACCATTAGATTTATATAATGTAGTACTATAATTAGACTCTACTATTAACTTCATGTCCCAATGATACCATTGAGATTTGGTGATCTTTATTTTAAATTTCAGAAAACATGAAACAATTTTTTCATAACTATTATTATCCTAGATCACAAGGGAATTTAACATTATCAATATTATCATACTAAAGAAGTTATAAAAATTTAATTTCAGGGAAATGAGAAAGCATTATAAGTATCATTTAATTATTATAAATTTTTACTCATACATATTGATGGATTAGTGATCATTTTTTTGAGGAAAATGATATCCCTTTCCATTTAAGTCATAGATTATTAAGAGAATATTTATTGAAAAATATTTTATAGAATTACCTTGCCCCATAACATTGATCTCTTACATAGGATTCATATCATTGATCAATGTCCACCACTGGTTATCATGTACATCCATTTGATAAATATCTATTATGACCTTATCTTGTTGAGAACATCGATCCCGGGAGAAGACCTTATCAATGAAGTTAATACATTTTCCTGTGACTAAGGGATCAAAGGATCTATTAAAAATTGCAGGCCTTTTTCATATAAAGTCATCAATTGAATATTGCTCTTTATTAAGGGTATTTTGGTATTTCTTATAATTCTAGTTTCTATTTAGAAACTATGTATACTAATAGATTATTGGAAGATATCTCTAAATTCATGCTCTTATCAGGTTGGGCATCTTGTTTGGGAAGTCAACACATATCCATTTATATTTTTTTACATGGTTTCTCATATTTACAACAATTGGATAGAATAAATGGAATATTATGGATGATTATATTTAATTTATTAAACACATACCACTTAATCTAATAACATTAATGTGATAATTTATTAATGGTATCCATTCTTTACCATATGAATTTATTGGTATCAATCCATGTTATCCATGATCTATTTCCTATCATATATTATTATAGGATTTTTTTTTGCATTTATAATGGTTCATAACAAGATTTTAAATTTACCAAATCTTATCCATTGGGAGAGTCAAACTGGTTGTGTAATAAGGAATGATTTTATACACTAGGTTACAATCTAGTCTTGCTCAGTGTGCCATTTTTAGGATTATTAACCTAGGCACCTCAATGCCAGATCAACTTCCACTTGTATTATCCAAATCGAGATATATTTTGGTGGAATCCATTTAATCAATACATTACCAGAATTTAGTGATGTTTTATTATATTTAGTCTTATCCATAAATATTTCATTAGAGATTTCTATTATAAAATCACAAAACAACTAATAATAGATCTAAAACAAAAATATGAAAACCATTTTCCATGTTAAATAGTAATTCTTAATTTACTACATAACAATAAATATAATATAACCTATTGGATCGAGAATTATAGTATATTTTTGTAATTATATACATCACATGACAACATAATGCATATGGTACAAATGAATTATTTCAAACATCATTAATATGACCATGATTTTACAGTCGTATTGAAACGTCATGGAAAAAACTAGGGACATACATAAGAACAAGATTACTTATAAATCCCAGTAAGGGAATAAATGAAGAATAAACTAAATAAATTATTTAATTTTAGAAACTAGTAATTTAAATAGAATATAAAAGAGGTTATAATCATAAAAATGAACAAATATTCAAGATATATCTTGATAAAGAAAATGAAACTTGGAAAGGCAGAAAGAACATTATACATTACAACATAAACCTACGTCAAGGATAACCAAAAAACATCATAACATGGTGGAAAAAGTACCATAAATGTTGTGGTTCACACCCTAATTACATACATGAAATATCATTAGATTTCAACATTACCCAATGCATTGAAGAACTATCTGGGTACACCCATCATTATCATTTCATCTATAGACATAAGCATTCCACCTAGATTATATAACAGAAGAATATATTTCATCGCATTTAATACTGTGATTATGGATTTTATGTTACATAAATAGAAGTTCAAAATGAATAGTAGTTATAACTAGGTAAATAGAAATGAGATGAAATGGGTATGTGTATACCCCTCACAAATATTGGGCAAGAAAAATCAAAGTAATGTTTTAGAAGTGTCAAAACAATACACGAAGATTCATAAAAGGGTTCAATGTGATAAAAAGGGGTATCTCATCACTTGAATGTAAAAAAAAGAAAGAAAGAATGATATTAAATGACATAATCCGACATGATAATTCAGGAAATAATATACATAATAAAATGAGGGTTAATGAATAAAAAAACATGGATTTAAAAAACCACAAGATAATTTCCCTAAAATATCAAGAGTGCATAATGAATCATGCGAGAGTTTAACTGTAAGGAACCATCCTTAAACAAATCATATTCCAGTCATTTTAAAAAAATAAATCACTGCCATTTACCTAATATATTTTATGTCAATAATTTCATTAGGTTAAAAAAATCCATTATATAGTAAACCCATAAATTACAAGTGGACACTTATACTCAATAGCCATTTTCCACAAAAAAAAAACCATTTTAAAATAAAATAAGATTTCTTCTTCCAAATTTTCATAATGTACTCATATTCATCATAAATAATTCTTTACATTATAAAAAATATTTAAAATGGTTTTATGTGAAAAAAAATATCAATAATGGTTATAAAAATAAAGGAAACTATTTATTTATTAAAAACATGATAACTAATATAAATTTTACATTTATCATAAATGTTATTTGATAACATGAAATAATAATATCACATGAAAAACACAGATTGTTCTCAAAAAATAATTTTAACCCATAGAATGAAATTAAAACTTATTTCAGTAACCTAGAGATTCATATTTATATAACACATTCAAACCACATTCAATTGCAATAACCATATGGTTGACTTAAAATGTTATTATTACCTAATGAATTGGAGATCTATAATGGGGATAACCCTTCATAAAAGATATATTTGTCTCACTAGGTAGCTATAATGGTTAGCAATCCTTCATTTATGTTATTTCATGGTCACTCGTGTTCTATAATGCGGTCTAACCGTTTATATTAGTTGTATCAGGATCACCTGTGAGCTCTAATGGGGATCAAAACATTGTATAAGGTATATTAGGAAAACCCGTCTCAAATAATTCTAAATTGAATTTGATGAATAAAATACTTCAATAATATAACCCTTTAATAAAACTTTTAATCTCATATAAAAAACACATTTGTATAAAAATACCATTTTCTATAAAAATACCATTTTTATTGAAAAATACCCAAAAAGGAAAATAATCATTTTTTATTAATGCAATCATAGAAGCATAAAAATTATGTTATAAATCAAATATTTTTCAAGACATCGAAAAATAACTTTTCACCATGTAAATTTAGAATAGATTGTTCTTTTTTCATTTTTCTAAATCTTCTATATACTATAGGTTAAAATATTCCTTTTAAAACATTTAAACCAAATTAAAATTAGAAATAAAATTTCTTTTATAATAATTTTATATCAATATAAATTATCATATAAATTAATATCAAGAATATTGGAACATAGATAATGATTGTGTAATTAAATCATTAAAGATTTAAAGTGTCTCATACCACATTGGACATCTAAATCGAATTCTTCATGAAATAATAATGTTAGAAAACATTAAATAACATGAGAATAAAGAAATTAATGATATTATATATCTATGGGGCGTTCTATTCAACTCATAAAATAAGGTGGGTGTATAAAAAAAAATAATCCTCAATGAAAGGTGATTGAGATGAAGACCCTTACCTTTAGTATGATTCCTCATGTATGTCCTTCATTTTCCTCTTCCCCAGACCACCTCCTTTTATTAACACCTTGAGACAACTAAAGATGGTGTTTTTTCAAAACCAAGAGCCCTATAATGTGGGGAGGGATGGTAGTATGGGATTTTTTTATATCATGGCCAAACCAAATAGTTACTGAATAATGTGGAAAAGAAGAGAATATGTATCGTCTTATAAGAGATAAGAGGGGCACTATTTGAAATATTAAAAATATTAAATTAATATTAATGGTTTTTTAATCAAAATCATTAAAACTTATTAATATAGAATAAAGGATCATTATGGGTTGAAATTATGTCACCTAATTAAAATTAGATAAGTTTTGACCAATTTTTAAAACATAACTTTTTATTTGAACCCTTATTTCTCCTTTTTAATCATAAGAGTGTTATCATATAATTTCAAATTTGACGGTTAATATAGTTACTATAAAATAAAAAACATTCTATAAGTGAGTTTTTTTATGAAATTTTCATTCCAATCCAAATTAATTTTTGAAATATAATATTTTTATAAATTTTATATCATTTCATAAAATATTAGTTATTTTAAAATATCATTAATGTCAATTTGGATATGATTCAGTCCTTGACATTTTAAAAATATCATAAAAAATGATATCTTCAAAAAAAAAATTAAATCATCTTTATCATGTTAAATCCATCCAATAAATTATTTTATAACATTAATTTTCCCAAAACATATTTATTATAATATTTTAATTATCAATTATTTGATATTTTTTTAATTACAAAATTATTACATCATCATTGTGTAAGATTTTAATTAAATTTTTTTCCATATAAAATTTCCATGATTAGTATAAAAATTTTATATTTGAATATAAATTTTTATAATATACCTCTTATATAACCACATAATAAAAATATTTCACATGGAAAATATTATTGTTTGATGAAATTGAATTTTCATTATATATAATACTATAAATGAATTCAAGTTATCCAAGTGGATCCTAGAGATAAACAAATCAGACCATGTATGAAATGTCATCATTAACACATAAGATAATATTATTACATGATTAAGGTTAATGTTCAATTATTTGAAATATTATTTTCACCATTAATTACCTGATTAAACTATAACTATGGTAGTGATAATTACCAATGTTACTAGTCATATTTTTCCAAAAAATAATAAGAACTATTTGATAAATGTATATAATAAAATTAAAAATATTAAATTAGTTTTTCAAAATTTAAAACATAAAATTTTCGAAAAATAATTCAAAATTCATCTTGTTGATGATATGAGAAAAGAAGTTTTTAAGTTAAATAACTTTAAAAGATAAATTTGTTTTTATATTAAAATTTAATGTGAAATTTATTCCAATAAACTATATTTAATTATATAAAAAATATTCATCTAATTACACTTTTAAACCAATCAAAAATATAATTTATCTCCTTAAGTTATTTTGATGACAAATATATTTTAAATTAAAATACAATATTTTTTTAGTATTCATCAAAACATGAATCTTATAAAAAACCCAAAAAATTGATCTAATATAAATTTTTATATTATAATTTTATGTAAGAAGTTTATTTCCCAAATAAAAATTATAAAACTATCAAAGTAAATTAATTAACACTAGTACTCCATCAAAAGGCTCCAAAATTCCCTTTTTAGAAAAGTACTTCATTGATGTGTAAAATTTGGTTTATTATTATATCATCGATAGAAAACACATAAGATAAATTGTAAAAAGTATATTAAATATTATATGTATATCATTTATATAATCCATCAAGAGTGAACTTTTTTTATTAGTATTAAACACACTTGTGTACATTAAAATTTTTTGGAGAAAAACATTACATTTTATTTTAAAAGTGTTATACTTTTATTTATAATTAATTCATCACCAAATAATAAAATATATATACATATGTAAACCATATTTTCATAATTCTGCTAATATTATTCATTTCATTCACTCCAATGTCTAGGTTATAATAGTAATAGACGAATAAAAATATTTAGTGGTTCTCTAAAGATCGATGTCGAGTATCATGTGCGCTATCAATCATATTATTTATTTTTTAAAAAAATTTGGATGCTACGTTTTTCCCATACAGAAATAGAATCATCTCAATTTTTATTTTGGGCTTGTTAAGAGAGGTTTTAATATTTAAAATAACTTTATTTAGACCCCACATTAGAAAATTGTTATTAAGACTTCCACTTTAATTGAACAGGTTATATTTATTATGAAAAAATGATTGGGGGAAAAATGACCTCATGGGGTCAAAAATGGAGAAAACCAATTTCATCCCCTTTTACAATAACCATTTAATATTTTGGGAGATATATAATGAAAAAATAAACAATACTTGGAGCATTGGGATCTCACTATCTTGGAAAATCATCAGCTGCAAAGTTGCCTTCTCACTAGATGTCCTCCACCTTAGTATGTTGATTCATTATAGTTCTAACTTTCCAAATTAGAAAATCCAAGCTCCAAGGTGAGATGGACCTCCCTTTTATTTGACTAACCAGTACAATGAAATCAGATTCTACTTCTATGATATAAATATTAAAGAACCTTTACCACTCTACTCCATTTAACATGGCCCTTTCTTTACCGTTTTTGGAACTTTTGTGACTATAATATCAACTAAAACTAATAATGACAAATCCACTTTCATATCTCCACAATCCCCCTCCTATCACAACACCTAATCACCAAGAAACATCAACATTTTACTTGCATCCATCCCATGGAATGAGACTTCCACTTTAAAAAAAGGAGAATGAAGTATGAGGATCACCTTATATAACACGTACAAATAATCTGTGTATAAAAATTGGAAATGGAAGAGAAAAAAATAAATCAATTTTTGATGGGTAGTGATATTGAAAATTGTCACGAGTGTAACACCCCGAGATTTTATGAAAAATATTCTTTTTTAATTTCATTAATGTCTTGTGTTGTACGCTACACCAAAAGGAGCATGCACAACACGTATCTTTGACTTGCCTTTCATTACACGCAATCACAACCTTCCTCGATAGCTTGCGTCGTACGCAATACCGAGTTTTACTAAACAACGATATGCTATTAAAATATTATTAAAACTTGCCGTTATGAATAGTAATAACCACTTTTTGAAATTTTGTAAATTTTATTTTTCAAAATGGACTTCATTTTTGATTCGGAATATCGAAATTAGCTTAGGGTGAAATTTTGGTAATTTTCAGATAACTTTCATATTTTGATGAATAGTGGAAATTACTAAATTTTAATTAAAAACAACTTTTTCAATAGAAATAATTAATAGTGATAAATTATTAATTTTAGTGTTTTTAAAGAATATTTAGAATATATTTTTACAATTTAATACAATGTAGGTCATTGGATGTAGTTTCACATTTAAACCAGACATAAACAAGTGTCAATCTTTTGATAGTTATTATCTCTTAAGAACACACTATTTGTTTTGAGGACGGGAATTAATTTTTAAATTAATTAATGAAACTGATATGTTTTGAATTTGGTAAAATATAAATCCTTTTTGAGTTCATAATATCAAATATATCTTAGGTCTAATTTTTGGTATTTTTCTGAAAACATTCAATTTTTGATGAATAGTGAAACCACTAAGTGGTAGTTAAAAAAAACTGAATTTTTCATAAAACGTAATTTTTTCCGCTTCTGTGAGTGGAATTTCAAAAATCCGAGACACACGGTTGATTTCAGTAAGTAAAATCTGGTTCAATGAGATGAAAATAATTTTTGGTGAATAGTAACTTTTTACTTTTATTTACCACGGTTAAAAGTAAATAGGGTAATTAAGGGTAAAAATGATATTATTATTACCCTAACACATGTCCTAATTCTATTGGATAAGTTTAATTCGACCAAAAACAATATTAGGAATAAAATATGACCATTTAGGCCCACTTGGATTAGATTAGGACATTTATTATTAATTTATTTAAAGAAGGGTTAAAAGAGTTAAAATCAAAGTTTATTTACTAAAACATTTTTAATATGGGGTTATACATAAGATAAATTCGACTATAAATATTTATGAGAAAGCTAAAAAGATTTCCTACATAATGGTATTTTATTTGTAATTTTTAGACATTAAATAATTTAATTTATTTATGACACAACGATGATGCAGTAATTATCTTATTAATGAAATATTGACATAATTGATGTTATAAATACCCAAATAAATATAATTTGAAACTTTTTATGAATTACACTAATTTTATAGGTTAATATTTCATGTTATTATTTATTGAATTAACTTTTTTAGAACTTATCATTCTGTTATGATTTTCAAAAAAATCAATTACTAAATAGTGTCAAAATTGACATAAAATAGTTTTTTAAAAAAATATTATATTATTAATTGTTATTTTATTCCTAAAAATCTAAGGTTCGGCAAAATGACTTAAATAAGGTTTTATATATTAATAATAAACTATTTGGGGTTCGTTTGGATTCTTATAGTAAGTTTATTAACCTTATAGTGTAAGAACACAAGAAGACACGGTAAAAGTAAAATTATTTAACTTAATGTTAAATCTAAATGATAACATTAAAATAGGAACCTAAACTTGTCTAAATTCTATTTGATGTGAGGATTTCGACCCATACCCACCTTATCCTCTAAATAAATCAATTTGGAGCTATTTAAAACCGAACTTGACTTTATAATAAAATAATATTTTTAGTTATTCCAAAGGGGCCCCTCTCCTCCCTTATAAAAGGGCACCCCCTCACTCTCTTCCTCACACAACTATGAGCCTTCAAAATCGGCCAACCCCTGCCAAATTATCTTCTCCACTTCCCTAGAAACATTCTAGAGGTTCTGGTCTTACTCAAAGACCAATTTTAGTGCCCTTATAGGAGGTCTCAAAGAGGCGCTTCAAAGAGGAGGTAATTTCCGTTACCGATTCTTTCACCTTTATTTCTTCTTCCACTTCTTATTATTAGGTTGTTTCATTATGAAGTAATAACATCAGTATCAATCATATACTGATATTTTATTATAAGTATGAAACAATCCTATTTCACCATCTATCCATCCTACGGAAAACGAAATCTCCGCGCGTGCGTACGTACGGAATACCGTCTCCACGCCGTGGAGAAATCTATTTTCCACCACCACCTTACTTGGATGGGTATAATGGTGTAAATAATAACTATATATTATTATTTTAAAGTGATATTGATTTTTAAATAGTATTCATACACTCCAAATCAGTCCCACGATCATGAGAACGATATCATCGCTCGTGCGTACGTACGGACTACCGTCTCCACGACGCGATGAGATTCATTCTCCACTTTAACCATTCATGAATGATTATAAAGTATATATAATAAGTAATCATGAAATATATGACATAATAATGATACTAGATTTATGTGTATATATATAAATTTCATCTACTTAATTCCGTTCAACTCAATAAGGAAACGAAAACAGCGTTCATGCGTACGTAGGGCCTACCGTCTCCATGAACGGTGTATTTCTTTCCATTTACTGATTTATTATATATATGTATATTCTGAATATATATATATATATATATATCATTTTTTATATGCTGGAATTAAGTAATCATGATCTAAGTAATCATATGAATAATTACAAGTCAAAACACAGACGACAAATGAAACAATTTTACCCAAAACGCTCTTTAACATGGAATTTACAAAAGAACGGTTAATATAAAGTCATAAGTGAACCATATATGATATCATAATAATTAATATGATTCTATAATAAGTCAATGACATTATTTAAATCATTATACAGGAGGTTCAGACACTTACGAAGCAAATCAGACCTAAGGTAAGGGAAATATCACAATCTCATTTCTATCCGAGATTGTTTTTACTTTGGCATTTACTGGGGTGTATTTTATCATCCACATCCATGTTTCCTTAATATGTAATATTATTTCCATCCACCTACAATTTTTTAAATCCAATTTTACCCTTCAGTGAGTTTTTAGTAAAAGATATGAAAGGAATCTTTTGTCATTTTTTGTACGAGGTACTTTTTGACTTTTCCGACAAAAGTACGAAGAATGTTTTTTTAACTTATACGGCATGAATGGATTTTTAAAACATTATTTCCAAAAAGATTCCTTTACAAGTTTTCAAGTTTATTTTTAATCAACTTCTTTTAGATTAAAATTGTATGACATGTTAAGAAATGAAAAGTTTTTTTGAAGTAGAAAGGATATTTTCCTCAAGAACGGAGTTCAAATGTTTTATCAAAATTATTTTCCATATAAGATAATAAAGTGTTATGTTTCTATCCCTATTATTACATTGATTTGATTATGATGTGATGGAATTATATTTTTATGAATTCCTTTATCTTATATGAATTGTTTTATGATATCATGTTGTTTAAGAATCCCATTTTTATTACATGGGTTATGCAATGATGTATGATTTATGATTTTGTGGCACATATAATAATGGTATCATTATGAGATGGGTGGGACCTATATCTCCCTCCAATGAATTGGGTAAAGATTTTATATCTCATGAGATAGACATGGCTGGAATGGTAGGTTATACCGGTTCAGTGAAACAGGACTGAAATGAGGGTGACTCGGTTTAGAAAGGGACTTTCTCCACTAAGATAGTATTGGCAATGAGTATTGACTAAAAAGAAATGATTCTCTATGATTATGTGTGTATTACACAAAGTTTAATGTTTTATGTTATGATTATTGTGATGACATTTCACTGCCATGAGTTATTCCAGGTTATGAAATTATGATCTCTTTTACAGGTTAAGATTTCCAAAAGTTATGTGCTTATGTATATGATGTGATTGATATTTCTTTTGTTTAACCTTACTGATCATTTGACCTCACCCTTTAATGTTTTCTTTTCCCCAGGATATAAGGAATAGTTTTAGGTATAAAAAAAGGAATATCTTTATGGGATATATTGAAGATCTTTCACCAGGATTAGAAGATTATATTCCGAGTTTCCAAAGACACTAAACTATTACGATCCTTGTGTGTATGTACTAAGTATTCTGCAAAAGTAATGTAATGTCCATGTACGTCAGGCTTCAGGTCTCTACAGTTGGTATCAGAGGAAAGGTTTAGTCAACCTTTGGAAACTAGGATGCGAAAACGTTCGTGAGATCCCTAGAGATCTTTCTATGGTATGTCTAGGGATGTCTCTAAGGTTAAGTATATGTATAGGTTATAGTCCTAGAATTGTGCTAAAGATCTTAGAATTTAACCTAAGATGTTAGATATTGAGGGTACTCCCCCTTTATTATGCTGTTTTCCCTAGCATGATTTTTGCCTCTCACACTATTTTTTTTGGGTTTTAGAAAATGGCTGGAAACAAGATGATTTACGATAATGAAGGATATGATGGACAATGGAATGATATTATTCATGAGAAACCAAATGAAATGGGATTTGGAAGTCCAAATGTCATTATTATGCCGAATCAGAAATCTCATAATATGATCAATAAAGTAAAATTTGGTAAGTTTCCTGACTCGGCTAATAAGAGAAAGATGGAGTTTCATGAAGATCATAGAGGAAAGAAACTTCAATTTCCCCTGTGTAAATCATGTGGGAAGAGGCATTAAGGAGAATGTTTCAAAGGAACTAGAAGATGCTTTGGGTGTGGAAAATAAGGACACAAAGCCAGTAAATGCAAAGGAAAAGGTTCAGTTAACAACAGAGATGAGGATAATGGTATTGCTGCAACATCAACAATGGTTAAATGTTTTAAATGTGGAATGTACGGGCATTATGCAAACCAATTCCCTAAGGGAAAGTCTCATGAAGAGAATCAGTATGGTCGTATGGGTAGTATTTATATTGATGATGATGATGAGACTACAAATGATATGTGAGATGAAAGAATTGTTGAAGCTCGGTCAATGGTTTAAGAAGGTAGTGGAATGATTACATGTTTATCAAGTGTAATGTTGTATAAGTAATCTCATGGTACTATGGAATAAAGAGACATCTAAGGATTGTTACACTGTTGTCTTTCCTTGAGTTTTGAAATTGTATGATTAATGGTACTGGTATCCATGAAAGGTTATTCAGATATTTTTGGAAATAAGATGATAAGCGCATAATGAAGGGAAAACGAGAAAATGAAATGTTTAACAGTATTCATGAGCTCATGATTGATATAAGGACTAAGTGATATCATGGTTTGAGTATATCGAATTTTGAGGATTTTGGTATGTGGAAGGTGTTAACTCTTAACTGCATTCATGTTTTCACTAAGGTTCAATGGGTATTCATTCTTCAAGAGAATACATGATTAAGGTATTCAAATGTTTGTAATTTGACCAACAAGATATGTCTTATGATATATGGGGGATAAATGATGGCATTCACGTGATTGTTCTGTGACATTTCAAGTAATCATTTTCTTTATACTATGAGCTTGGACCGAAGTATTTTATATAAGCCTAATGATTAGAATGGATTATGTTGGACATAACTTAGGATAAAACGTTTTTCGATATTATTTATGGGATGTTATAGTAATATAGCTTTAGAAAAAGGACAACCTGCAGGACGGGCGACAACCCATCGCGTCGGACAAGGCTGTGGGAATCGAACCCACAACTGAAGTGCGACTGGCCTTTATCACCTACAACTGGCCTACATGAAGTCCCTGTTTAGTAGAAACTAGTTTTATTATATTAAGCAGTATGATATATGAATTATAAGTCCATTTTAGGAACCATATATGATTAATCTCACTATAGAATGACTTATGTATATTTAATAACTTTTGCTAACCTTTTGTATGAGACAAATGGAAGGACCCGTCATTCTATCACATGATCTGCTAACACTTCACGAATAACAAATTAAACTTCATTTATTAAAGAGATGAAGTGGAAATTGTTCAAGGCACAAACAACAGTAAGATTGTACCAAAATAAAGTAAGTATTTATTCTAATTCAAATTCTTCAACTTTAGGGAAACGAACTTGAAAACCAAAAATGTTGTCCTAGTGCTCTTATATCTGATTAATCAGATGGTACCTTAGATCGTCACAAATTTATGGATTTGTGATTGTTGGCTTTTCCATATCCATGTTCTCTACCACTCTCCATCAGAACATGATAGTTAGATTTTTCTTCCATATCCATATTTTCACCTATGTGGAAACCCAGTGATTAGTTTATTTGGGTAATCGTTACGTTTCATACTTTTGTTTTTAAAGATTGGTTTTGGTATTCCTTTTTATGATGCAGGTTTCTATTAAATAAACTTTTGAGTAGTAATCCATTTATTACCCAGACGAATTTCGGGGGAGAAATTCATTTTAAGGGGGGTAGAATGTAACACCCCGAGATTTTATGAAAAATATTTTTTTTAATTTCATAAATGTCTTGTGTTGTACGCTACACAAAAAGGATCTTGCACAACATGTATCCTTGACTTTCCTTTCATTACACGCAATCGCGACCTTCCTCGATAGCTTGCGTCGTACGCAATACCGAGTTTCACTAAACAACGATATGCTATTAAATTATTATTAAAACTAGCCGTTATGAATAGTAATAACCACTTTTTGAAATTTTGTAAATTTTATTTTTCAAAATTGACTTCATTTTTGGATTCGGAATATTGAAATTAGCATAGGGTGAAATTTTGGTAATTTTTGGATAACTTTCATATTTTGATGAATAGTGGAAATTACTAAATTTTAATTAAAAACAACTTTTTCAATCGAAATAATTAATAGTGATAAATTATTAATTTTAGTGGTTTTAAAGTATATTTAGAATATATTTTTACAATTTAATATAATGTTGGTCATTGGATGTAATTTCACATTTAAACAAGACATAAACAAGTGTCAATCTTTTGATAGTTATTATCTCTTAAGAACACACTATTTGTTTTGACGACGGGAATTAATTTTTAAATTAATTAATGCAATTGATATGTTTTGAATTTGGTAAAATAGAAATCATTTTTTAGTTCATAATATCAAATATAGCTTAGGCCTAATTTTTGGTACTTTTCTGAAAACTTTCAATTTTTGATGAATAGTGAAACCACTAAGTGGTAGTTAAAAAAAACCGAATTTTTTATAAAACATAATTTTACCACTTCTGTGAATGGAATTTCAAAAATCTGAGAGACACAGTTGATGTCAGTAAATAAATTTGGTTCAATGAGATGAAAATAATTTTTGGTGAATAGTAACTTTTTTCTTTTATTTACCACGGTTAAAAGTAAATAGGGTAATTAAGGGTAAAAATGATATTATTATTACCCTAACACATGTCCTAATTCTATTGGATAAGTTTAATTAGACCAAAAATAAACTTAGGAATAACATATGGCCATTTAGGCCCACATGGATTAGATTAGGACATTTATTATTAATTTATTTAAAGAAGGGTTTAAAGAGTTAAAATCAAAGTTTATTTACTAAAACATTTTTAATATGGGGTTATACATAAGATAAATTCTACTATAAATATTAATTAGAAAGATAAAAATATTTCCTACATAATGGTATTTTATTTGTAATTTTTAGACATTAAATAATTTAATTTATTTATGACACAACGATGATGCAGTAATTATCTTATTAATGAAATATTGACATAATTGATGTTATAAATACAAAAATAAATATAATCTGAGACTTTCTATGAATTCCACGTATTTTCTAGGTTAATATGACATGTTAGTATTTCTTTAATTAACTTTTTTTGAACTTACCATTCTTTTATGATTTTCAAAAAAAATCAATTACTAAATAGTGTCAAAATTGACATAAAATAGTTTTTAAAACAAATATTATATTATTATTTGTTATTTTATTCCTAAAAATATAAGGTTCGTTCAAATGACTTAGATAAAGTTACATATATTAATAATAAACAATTTGGGGTTCGTTTGTCTTGTTATAGTAAGTTTATTAACCATATAGTGTAAGAACACAAGAAGACATGGTAAAAGTAAAATTATTTAACTTAATGTTAAATCTAAATGATAAGGTTAAAATCGGAACCGAAACTTGTCTAAAATCTATTGGATGAGAGGATTTCGACCCATCACCACCTTATCCTCGAAATAAATCAATTTCGATCTATTTAAAACCGAACTTGAGTTTATAATAAAATAATATTTTTAGTTATTCCAAAGGTGCCCCTCTCCTCACTTATAAAAGGGCACCCCCTCCCTCTCTTCCTCACACAACATTGAGCCTTCATGCTCGGCCAAACCCTGAAAAATTCTATTCTCCACTTCCATAGAAACATCCTAGAGGTTCTGGTCTTCCTCAAAGACCAATTTTAGTGCCCTAAGAGGAGGTCTCAAAGAGGCGCTTCAAAGAAGAGGTAATTTCCGTTACCGATTCTCTCACCTTTATTTCTTTTCCACTTATTCTTATTAGGTTGTTTCATTATGAAGTAATAACATCAGTATAAATAATATACTGATATGTTATTATAAGTATGAAACAATCCTATTTCACCATCTATCCATCCTACGGAAAACGAAATCACCGCGCGTGCGTACGTACGGAATACCGTCTCCACGCCGTGGTGAAATCTATTTTCCACCACCACCTTACTTGGATGGGTATAATGGTGTAAATAATATCTATATATTATTATTTTAAAGTGATATTGATTCTGAAATAGTATACATACACTCCAATATAGTCCCACGATCATGATAACGATATCATCGCTCGTGCGTACGTACGGACTACCGTCTCCACGACGCGATGAGATTCATTCTCCACTTTAACCATTCATGAATGATTATAAAGTATATATAATAAGTTATCATGAAATATATGACATAATAATGATACTGGATTTATGTGTATATATATGAATGTCATCTACTTAATTCCGTTCAACTTAATAAGGAAACGAAAACAGCGTTCATGCGTACGTACGGCCTACCGTCTCCATGAACAGTGTATTTCATTCCATTAACTGATTTATTATATATATGTATATTCTGAATATATATATATATAATGTTTTATATTATGAAATTATGTAATCATGATCTTAGTAATCATATGAATAATTACAAGTCAAAACACGGACGGCAAATGAAACAATTTTACCCAAAACGCTCTTTAACATGGAATTTACAAAAGAACAGGTAATATAAAGTCATAGGTGAACCATATATGATATCATAACAATGAATATGATTCTGTAATAAGTCAATGACATTATTTAAATCATTATACAGGAGGTTCAGACACTTACGAAGCAAATCGGACCTAAGGTAAGGGAAATATCACTATCTCATTTCTAACCGAGATTGTTTTTACTTTGGCATTTACTGGGGTGTATTTTATCATCCACATCCATGTTTCCTCAATATGTAATATTATTTCCATCCACCTAAAATTGTTTAAATCCAGTTTTTCCCTTTCGGTGAGTTTTTAGTAAAAGATATGAAAGGAATCTTTTGTCATTTTTCGTACGAGGTACTTTTTGACTTTTCCGACAAAAGTACGAAAAATGTTTTTTTAACTTATACGGCATGAATGGATTTTTAAAACATTATTTCCAAAAAGATTCCTTTACAAATTTTCAAGTTTATTTTTAATCAACTTCTTTTAGTTTAAAATTTTATGACATGTTAAGAAATGAAAAGTTTTTTTGAAGTAGAAAGGATATTTTCCTCAAGAATAGAGTTCAAACCTTTTATCAAAATTATTTTCCATCTAAGATAATAAAGAGTTCTGTTTCTATCCCTATTATTACATTGATTTGATTATGTTGTGATGGAATTATATTTTTATGAATTCCTTTATCTTATATGAACTGTTTTATGATATCATGTTGTTTAAGAATCCCATTTTTATTACATGGGTTATGCAATGATGTATGATTTATGATTTTGTTGCACACATAATAATGGTATCATTATGAGATGGGTGGTACCTATATCTCCCTCCAATGCATTGGGTAAAGATTTTATATCTAATGAGATAGACATGGCTGGAATGGTAGGTTATACCGGTTCAGTGAAACAGGACTGAAACGAGGGTGACTCGGTCCAGAAAGGGACTTTGTCCACTAAGATAGTCTTGGAAATGAGTCTTGACTAACAAGAAATGATTCTCTATGATTATGTGTGTATGCCACAAAGTTTAATGTTTTATGTTATGATTATTGTGATTACATTTCATTGCCATGAGTTATTCCAGGTTATGAAATTATGATCTCTTTTACAGGTTAAGATTTCCAAAAGTTATGTTCTTATGTATATGATGTGATGGATATTTCTTTTGTTTACCCTTACTGAGCATTTGAGCTCACCCTTTCATGTTTTATTTTCCCCATGATATAAGGAAAGGTTTTAGGTATAAAAAAAGGAAGATCTTTATGGGAGATGTTGAAGATCTTTCACCAGGATTAGAAGATTATATTCCGAGTTTCCAAAGACACTAAACTATTACAATCCTTATGTGTATGTACTAAGTATTCTGAAAAAGTAATGTAATGTCCATGTACGTTAGGCTTCAGGTCTCTACAACGAGGAAGATGAAAATCATTATACCCTAAATCTATGGTGGGTTAAAACATCCCAAATTTCATAGTAAGCTAAGTAAATAGATAACATTTTTGTTTCAGGAACCTTTTCATAGACATGAGGAATTATTTTACTTATTTGAATAATAACAGAACAAATCATACTTACTTAAAAAGTATATTTTCTTCATTTAGTCAATTTATACCAAAAACTCATCTTTTTATCAAAATGATGATTATTCAAGATGAATATGTTTACGCATGAAGTACTATAATCAACTTCCAGAGAATAACATATTCTATAAAATAATAAATTTAAATTTATACAATATTTTTTACATTAATCAAATAAAAAATTGTTAGTGAATGTAAAGATAATTCCTTAAAAAATAAACCATTATATCATAAAAAAAATACTACAGTATCCAAAATTCAATAGTGTCGCCTAATATTAAACATAGAAAAATAAATATCCTTAAAATTTCGAAAAAAATATACTAGACTATGATTAAAACCAAAAAATGATTTGGTCACATAATCATCCAAGATAAATGTATCATTTATCACCAAATAATATCAATCACTATTAGTTTATCATTCCAAAAAATTAATTTCCCAAATCACATAATCTATAAGTATGTTATCCCGTTTGAAAAATTAAATGAACATTATTAAAGTCATGTTTTCCACTAAAAAAATTAATCTATTATTGATCAAATAAAATATAAAAATATTCTATATTATATAATTATATAATGTTTTGAATATATGAATGTATTTCAAAATACCTTTAATCACTTAATCAACAAATCATTTTCCAATCCCATTATTATCTATTTGATAAAAATAATTTCCAAAAACAAAATTATTCTTCACCCTTCAAGTCATTTAGTGAAAAATAAAAAGCTGGAATAAAATTGAATTAACATAGGCCTATAGTTATTGATTCACCCCTTTCATCTACTAGTTTTGAGTTCAATTCATATGGCCCTGTCGGATGTGAAAGGTTGTCACCAATCATGTGGTTTTTATTTTTTTCAAAACAAAATAATTATTATAATAATACTAAGTTATGATACAGTTCTAAAAAATACCAATAAGATGTTTTAACCTCTATGGTTATCTCAAATGTTTCATTACACATCCCTAAAAGTAATAACCCATTATTACCATAAAAATTAATGTCCCTAAAAATATAATATTTCACCATAATATTCATAAGGAAAAACCGCAAAAAGGGTGTCTATGATAGGAAACTAATAATAAAAATGAAAATTATAACCCCAATATTACATTCATAACTCTTAATAATACATCCTAATCTCAAATGTTTTCTAAAACCTAATATAATACCAACTTTAAGAACCTATCACTAAGAAAAACTTATTCAAGAAATTTTAAACGTATAAATCACTTTATTTTCAAAAATATATTTTAGGTATATATTTTTATAGAGTTAATAATAACCCTTACATAGTAAACCTATGAATTATAAGTACAATCTTATAATCAGTATATCTACTTTTCCACCAAAGGTAACGCTTTTATGTTAATACATGGTTCATTCTCATGACATATTTTAAAAAAATTATATTTTCCTCAAATTCATCCATACTCATCCATTACCATTTGAAAAACATTTAAATCTATAGTAAGAACACAAAACCATAGTATGAGAGATAAAAATAAAGGTAATATTTTGAATAGTAAGAACATGAAAAATCCTATTAATATTACCTTTCTCTTAGAATTTCATTGAGAATATGAAATAAAAGTTTTCACATGAATAAAAAAACACATTGTTCTTGAATTAAATCATTATAACTTATAACATGCAGTTAAAACTCATTTCGGTGATGTATAACATCATATAAATAAATCTCTTACAAAATCCATTTAAATTGGAAGAACAATACATTTGACTTCCAATATTATTATTATAAAATGAATTGAAGATCAATAGTAGGGATAACCATTCCTATAATCTATATTGGGATCACCTGTGAGCTATAATGGGGCCATCCTTTATATAAGCTAAATTGGTCTCACCAATAATCTATAATGGTGCTCAAGACTTTTTATAAGATGCACCAGAAATACCTTGGAGCTATAATATGGATTAACCCTATATATATGTTTTATCAAGCCCACTCATTTTACATAAATATCATGTTATAATTTATAAATAAAACACATTCCACACAAACCCATTTGAAAAACTATTTTAATCAAATATGAATAACACTTTGGTATAAATATTCCATTTTCTTTTAAAATCACATTTTAAATTCCAAAATACCCAATAGAAAAAGAGGGGATTTCATTTAAGAAAACATATAATCATTCAATGGAAATATAAATTATATTATATTCCTGTATGTGTAATATTTATGGTCACCGTGTACATTATGAATAGAACAATCATTTTTTATTTTTCTAAATGTTCTATATAAAACTTATAAAAATATTTCTTTTCTAAAACATTGAATGAAATTCCTAATTGACATAAGTTATCCTTTATAATCCTTTTATATCGATATAAATGATATTGTAAAATAATATAAATAATATTTATATGGATAAAAATATTTTATTATTATATCTGTAAACATTCGATGTTCCCCATACCACTTTTAACATTTATAGCCAAAACACCATGAAATAATAACAATAAAAATATTAATATTTTTGAGAATAAATAAATCCATGACATTATATGTAAATGGGTAATAATATAAACATCATAAAGTAATTTGGTTGTAGAAAATAAAACTATGCCTCATTAAATGGATATTGAGTCGAAATCCCTTAACTCGAGTCTAATTTATCATGCATGTCATTTTCTTTCTACTTCCTCAGACCCCCTTCTTTTCATAACACCTTGGGGCCACTAAGGATTGTGTTATTTATAAAATAATAGCTATACAATGCAGGGGTGGATTATATTATGGTGTTGGTTTAATGATTTGATAAACCAAATAAGTTTTCAAGTGTTAAGAGTAGAGGAGAATAGGTTCCATTCTATAAGATGGGGGATGAAACTCTTAGAAATCCTCAAAATATTAAATTAATATAAATAATTTTAATAAAAAAAAATTGGTCAAAGTATATTAATTTTTTTTATATAATGATTATTTTTCAAAGAGAAATTTTAAAATGAAAATTAGATAAGTTATTACTATTTTTTAATTAATAATTTATTGATTTAACCCTTATTTAACCTTTTTAATTCTTACCATGATATCAAGTAATTTATTGGTTTAGGATTAATATAATTAATATAAAATTATAAAATAAAAAAATGATTCATTTATGAAATTTTATGTCTTATAACAATAAGATGGAAAACTTTTATATTTTTATAAATTTTATATCACTTAATAAAATATAATTTGTTTTAAAATATCATTATTGTCAATTTTGACACTATTCATTACATGACATTTTCAAAATATCATTAGAACATAATCTCTTTGAAAAAAAATTTAAATAATCACTAAAATGTAAATTTTAACTATTTTTTTGGATCATATTATTTGTCTTAATTTAATTTTTTCTCAATACATTTAATATCATTTATATTATATTTCCTTTAATTAAACAATTACTACATCATCATTGTTTAATCATGTATTTACATTTTTCCCTAAAAATTTAAAATAAATTATCATGATTAAGATTAATATTGTTTTTAGGAAAATGTTTTTATTGTAGAACAAAACCCTCTTATTACCCCATATTACAAATAAATCACTTGTTAAAAAGAAAGTGTGATAAAATAGACTTTTCTTTAAATATAACAATATAAATGGTTTAATGCCATCAATGTAGCTCCAAGATCTCAAAAAATTAATCCGTGAATGTTTTTTTGTAGAAATTCCCTATTAAAATAATATTAGGAAATTTTTTAGGGTAATTTTATATGTTTTATAATATTCTTTTTATAATTAATTACTGGATTTACCCTTCACCATAGTAATATAAATTACCCATGTTTTTAATAATATGTTGTTTTAAAAAATGGACATATTTACTAGATTATGAAATTAGGATTCCATATATAGAATAAATTCTTCAAAATTATAAATATATAATTGGATAATAATAATTTAAAATTAATCTTGTTTATGGAATGATAAAACATGTTTTTAATGTAAAAAAATTCAAATGAATGAAATGTTTTCATATAAAAATTATATATGAAATTGATTAAAACGAACTAGATGAGATTATGTGAAAAACATTTGGCTTAATTATACATTAAAACCAATAAAAAATATAATTTGAAAATATGAATAACTTTCATGAAAAATATTCTTTGAATTGAAATGAAATATTTTTTCACTATTCATGAAAACATGAAACACATCGAAAAAACACCATAAATTAAAACGATGTAAATTTTTATATCCATATTTCAAAAATTATTTTTATTATTTTATATATAATTTATAAATGACATAAATAAAAGATTTAAAATAACTGTACAATCAAAATTCATCAAAAATACCTTTTAAGGAAAGTATTTCATCTATGTGTAAAATTGGTTTTATTCTTATATCATGTCTAGAAGAAACATAATATCAGTTCTAAAAATTACATTTAATAATATATATATATATATATATATATATTTAATTAATCAAATACAGAAAACTTATCTTTTAGATTATTGGAATTAAACACACTTGTTAAATTTAAATTGTTTTGATGAAAAACAATTCTTTTTATTTTAAAGGGGTTTTATATTCATTTATAATTAATTGGTCAATAAATGATTAATTATATATAACTATTTAAACCCTTTTTTTATAATTTTGTTAATAAGGTTCTCTCTGTCTATTTTTAATTTCCATATTATAGTGGTAAAATTTAAATAATCATATTCGGTTATTCGCTTAAGCTTGATTTGGCATATCAAGTATGTTATCAAACATATCATTTCATTTTTTTCATGGGATGTTTCAATAATGAGAGTTAAATTGGTAAATAATCCCTTTTAAATCATATGTTATTTAAGAGTAATGTAGAAGATAATATTCTATCAATAGGAATTGGGAGACAAGGTGCATTAAATAATTAAGGAACATGAATAAAGAGGTGAAATAAAGGATCCGTTACAATTGTTTTTTATAGAAAAAGTATATTTAAAATTTATAATGAGAGGTTATAAATTATATCTTATTGATAGGACACAAATTTTATAGTATATTGACCTATATAAACTTAGCACCCCATAAGCAATAGAGATTAAAAAGGATAATTACAAAGTATGTTCTTGAATGGAAATAAATAGATGGAAAACCCATACTAAATTTCAATATAGTAACGAATTTGGTGATTTTAATTATTTTTGGGGATGAAAGATATCTCATTATAAAAAAATATTTTGAAAATAAATATTAAATTTATAAATTCATTACAACATAACTAATTTAGATTTGAATGTTTAAATACAAATAATTTGCTTGAATTGAAATAAAGAGAGAGAGAGGCCCCTTACCATGAGAGAGTGATTCCAAAACATGGGGATAAGATTTTTAAGAGTTTAGGTTCACATTAGGAGATCTCTATATATGGGAGGGTAGTGTAAGGATGTGATCCAAGGTTTTCTAGGGAATAGTAATGTAATATTGGGTGGTTTTATATAACAAAATAGAAGGGGGTTCTTTAATATTTATCAAACATAGGTTTTCAAATTTATATATTAAAGTAATCAAAACCAAAACCTTTCCCATTATTTTTCTAATGGTTTCTATTAAATAAGATAATTTTTAATAATTTTATTTCCAATAGTCTAGAATAAATAAAATATTACCCTTGGGTGTTTGGAAGTGAGTCATGTTTTTAAGAAATTAGTTATAAACCCCTAAAATACAATATAGGTTTTGGAGGATTTACAACTACTTCATAAGATTCACCAAATAACATTATAAACATTATTATAAAATGGTAAACATATATTTGGTTGTGAATACCATTTATTTATTTAATTAAATCACATTTGGGTCATTATAATGTCATAATACACACCATATATTTATATCATATTTAATTTTCTACCTGAGATTTTTATTGCCTGAGAAAATTATGTAAAATTTATTATTGAGAAATTTTGATGTACTGATTCAAAAAAAAATCATTTATTCTATCAATATATTTTTCAAAATATGTGAATTTCTATTTTTAAAAAAAATAGATAATTGTTGAGAAATATAGGATTTTTCGACATTAAATTTTTTTGAACCTTTATAGAAATTACATTTAAATGATTAAAATTATATTATAATTTACATTTAACAAATATTATGTCATTATTTTAATTTATTAATATATAATTTATGTTTAAAATTCATGAATTAATCTAAAATGAATATTTTAATTTATATTTCATATTAAGAAAAATTAAAATTTTTGTATTATCGTATCAAAATAAAAATCATTTATAATGTGATGATAATAAGAAGTAAATATATTCATTATTCAATACAAAATACATATTCATAATATTAGGTTCACGATACATATACATTTTTTACACCATAAAATTACATAAGGGTATGGTGATCAAAGGTGATATTTTCATGGGGGAGTCAATCATAAATGGTTTGGGTCGTGATCTCGATGAGCTTGAAATTATACCATAAATGGTTTTACATTTTCATTCATTATTGAATCTCATTTTGGTATTTCTAAAGGGAAAATACCAATTATTTTCCATCCATTTATATATATAATAAATGGGCTTCATAGGTTATATTCCTACTTGGTGAGGCCATTGATCGATTTTTCTTTATCAATTAGATTTAAAATAACCTTTTATCTATACTACTCATTTGATCATCATTCAATGACTATTTAATCAATGGTTATGATGATTAATATTTCATTAAATGATATATAATTCCAATAAATATAATATTCCTCCAAATTAATGGGTTATTTTTGACTAAATAAATAAATGGCCCTATTATAGTTCGTTTTTAATTTTATTATAAAATTAATAACCCATAATGTTTTTAAAATTTTTATACTAAGGTGATGGTCAAAATGGTTAATAAAGGATTGAAAAAAAATTAATGGTAATAATTTGGTCAATATACATTAGTATAATACCATCCCACATTCAAAATGAATTTTATTTTGCATATTATTAACCATTTATGGCTTAAGGTGTTAATCAAAGGAGACTTTCCAAAGAATATGTATAGTTTTTAACAACATGTTTTAGTATTATTTATTCATTCACGTACTTAAATTCATATTAAACCATGATAAAATAAAAATTTCATTATCATAAATATACAAAAAAGTTATCATGTTGATGGAATTATCCTTATCCATGTCCTCAATAATAAAATGGGATAAAATACTTCATTCATGTGTTTGGCGGACTACCATCTCATGAACCAATATAATTTCTTTTCCATCATAGAATCACATGGATAGATTATAATTGTAAAATTAATATTTACATATGATATTCATTATATATTTATCATTATAAATATATTATATATCATTTTCCCTATTACAATTCTATTCACTAAAAAATGATAACGTTGTTCATGCAAATGTGGGGACTACCACCTCCATGAGGCGATGATATTTATTTTTCATTCACATGTCACATGGATTATTTATTTAATTATATTTTATGATTTAATATTGTAACACCCCAAGACTTCATAGTGTGTACTTCTTCAAAACAATTCAATAACTTACACTCCACGTGACACCGATTTCAAGCACACCATGACTTACCAAAAAAGTCGTTCAAAAGAGGTTATGAATATTATTAAATAAATTTTTAACCTTATATAATCCTTATAATTTTAGAATCCATATTATGAGTTTCTTAGACATAATTTAAGAACAAATTCTTTTTTTCAGATAAAAGAAGTATTTTTCAAAAATGCACTTTTACCAACTTTAATAGTGAACCCTTTTTAAATCCAATATTTTAAACTTTTATATATTCAATTTGACTAGATAAATTTATTATTTAGGATGGGTACATAAAAAAAATTTACAATGTAACACCCCAAGCTTCCACGGTACGCTTCTCTTTGAATAATACAGTAGTGTGTGTTGTACGCAACTTCGAGTTCTAACACACCATAACCAATCAATCTAGCCGTTATGAATAGTAATACATACTTTTTTAAATTATATATATTCTATTTTTTAAAATGGACTTCATTTTTGGAATCAGAATATCTAATTTATCCTAAGGTGAAATTTTGGTACTTTTCGGATAACTTTAATATTTTGATTAATCGTGAAAATTACTAAATTTCAATTAAAAACAACTTTTTAAATCAAAATAATTAATAGTGATAAATTATGAATTTGAGTGGTTTTAAAGTATATTTAGAATATATTTTTACCATTTAATATAATTTTTGTGATTAGACATAATTTTACAATTAAACCAGACATAAACAAGTGTCAATCTTTTGATAGTTATTATCTCTTAAAAACACGCTTTTTGTTTTAACGATAGAAATTAATTTTATATTCATTTATGCCACTTATGTGTTTTTAATTTGGAAAAAATGGAATCCATATTTGGAATCAGGATGTTCAAATTTTTTAAATAGGTAACTTTTATTTTTAGACATTTTGAATAATTACTTCGGTAAATATTTTATTTACCATGGTTAAGGGTAAATCTGGTAAATATGTGTTAAAAAGTAATATTATAATAATACTAAATTACCATTAAAAGTATCCTAGCATTATTGGTTGATACATGTTCTACCATAGGCATCTTTGGGTCGATTTTGGGGCCCCATGGAGCCACTTGTAGGTGATAGGGACACTTTATTTTAATTAAGTTAAAATAAGTATAAAAATGACATAAGCATATATCTTTTAGAAAAATTTTTTTACATAGGGTTATATATGTTTGATGTTCTACTATAAATATTAATTACAAAGATAAAAATATTTCCTACATAATTATATTTTATTTAAAATTTTTTAGAAATTAAATAATTTAATTTATTTAGGACACAATGATGATCCAGTAATTACCTAATTAATGAAAAATTAGGATAATTGATATTATAAATACCCAAATAAATATAAATTGAGACTTTTTATGAATTACACTAATTTTCTAGGTAAATATGACATGTTAGGATTTATTTAATTAACTTTTTTCGAAGTAATAATTCTGTTATGAGTTTCACAAAAATCAACTATTGAATAGTGTCAAAATTGACATAAAAGAGTTTTTTAAAACAAATATTATATTATTTTTGATATTAAATTCTGAAAAATCCATGGTTCGGAAAAGAGACTTATATCATGATAGGTTTATCATTAATGGACCACTTGGGTGTCGCTTGTATGTATATGTTATGTTTATTAAACATATTTTATAAAAATACAAAGAGACTTTGTAAAAGTGAAACTAATTAACTTAGAGTTAATACATAAAGATAAGGTTAATATAATGACCCAAACCTGTATAAATTCTAATGGATGAGTATTTTTAGACCCATCCCCACATTAACTTTTAAATAATCAACTTTTTAGCCATTAGAAACTGAATATGAATTTATTATAAATTAATATTTCTAGCTTTTCCAAAGGTGCCCCTCATCACTCTTATAAAAAGGCACTCCTCCTTCTCATTTCTTTACACCTTCAAAGCCTTCTGATTCAGCCAAACTCTGCCCAAATACACTCACAACTTCCCTCACTACAACCTAGAGGCCTAGTTTTGATCAGAACGCCAACCAATGGAGCCCATTTGATCAAATCAAAAGGAAGAACCCGAAGAAGAGGTAATGATTTCACCACCCTTTTCCATGTTTCTTTCTTCTTCCACTTATTCTTACTTTGTTATTACCATTATAAAATAATAACTCCAGTATCATATATATACTGTGATGTTATTATAAATATGGTATAACCATATTCAGTATTCTATCCACCCTTTGAATAACATGTCACTATACGTGCGTACAAACGGCTTACCGTCTCCACGTCGTGGTATAATTGTTATTCAATATATTATTATTTGGATGGGTATAATAATGATGTTTAACTCATATAAATAATAAATATAACATTTTAATTATTATTTATATATGATATAACATCCATTTATATATTATTTTAATATCCAAAGAATGATATTGTCGCTCGTGCGTACGTACGGACTACCGTCTCCACGAACGCGATGAGATTCATTCTCCATCGTATCCATTCAAGTATAATTATTATTTGATGATTTAAAAATAATTTTTAAGGACATGATATCATTATGAATATGAATAATATACAACCTATCCATGAAAAACATGGCTTATGTAACAAAACATATAAAAGAAAATGAGTAAGTTAACACCCAAAACGACGATAATACTAAGATATTATTAACAAAGCAATGTTAAAAGATCATAAATGATACCATATGAATGTATATGATTCTTATATAATTTAATAACAATTATTTCACTATTATACAGGAGGTTAACCTACCCCATCCAATGAAAAGTAAAAGGTAAGGGTTATTTCACAATCTCTTCATTATCCGAGGTTGTTTATACGTAATAATCTACTGGGGTCTCCTTATCATCCACATCCATGTTTCTTAAAAATTAATTTCAAAACATTTTTACTATTTAGTAGAATATGGGTTAAAGTCATTTATACCCTTGTTTTACTTTTTATAAGAGGTTTATGAAGGAATCTTTCCATCGTTTTCCAAACAAGGTGCTTTTTATCCTTTTCGACAAAATTAAGGTAAGAATGTTTTTTTAACTTATACGGTCGGTGCGGCTATTTTCCAACGTTAAAAAATCGTCGAAGCTTCCCTTATAATATTATAAGAATATTTTCAAAGAAAATGTTTTATTTCATAAATATAAGACTCTTAAATGATTTCAAAATAGAAAGATATATTTCTCTAAAAAGAGTTTTGATTTCATCCATGTCAACATCCTTTGATGGGTTTTACGCTTATTTGAAGTTGATTTATTATGATACAAAACTTCTATTTTGTAGTTAAGGTTTTGTGATATGTTTGACTGTGGATGTGCTATTTTTATACCGTTCATAGTTTATGGTGAAAGTATTGACATTTCTTATGCTATTTTTAATACAAATGTTTATGTTATTTTTAAACCTTTTCATATGGGAATGCATTGGACTTAATATGTGATTGGTGGAGCCCTCTAGAGGTCCCTGATGCATCAGTAGGCCTCATGAGACAAACTAGTGTTTTGGCACAAGGCTTTGGAAAAATCTTATTTGTAGTCCTGGCACGAGGCCTTGGCTATTTGGTTATGATAGTCTGGCATTATGCATTCCACCATTATGAAAGTTGTTATTGATATTTCATGTGATTATTCGATTAGTAGAATATCCATGTGAATAAGTAAATGGCATTATTTCATTTTACTTTTTCCATACTATGTTTATGTTCAAGTTTAAAAGGCTTTTTCTTTAGTTATACATTGACTTAAATGTTTATGTTTATTTTAGAAAGTTTCCGCTATATTGTTATCCTTACTGGGCATTTAAGATCAACCATTTTCTATGTTTTATTTTTCCCAGAAAGTGAAGAAGTAAATTATGAATGACCTGAAGGGATATTATATGGGGATATGAATGTGGAATATCGAGACAATATATTTTTTATGTAGTTTTTCACTTTATGATGTAATGTTAGACTTATGAATATATCTAGTGTTTCCAAGGCTACTAAACCAAATGGTCTTTCGAGATTTGATCTTTCATGTGTTCATGCCAATGATATGTAATAATGCACCGACTCTAGGTAACTGGGGTCAGGGCATTACAGTTGGTATCAGAGGAAGTATAGTACAACCCATGGAATCTAGATTTAGATAAAATCTGATTAGAGCACATAGATTTAAGATGGACTTTGAGGATTAGTATAGAAGAACTTCCTAGAATTTTGGTATTGTAGAGATTTTGTGAGTTTTCTGAGCAATACATCTCTGTCTGGATACAAGCAGGTAGAGGTGGCTCTGGCACAGATGTACCTAGGGGTAAAACCCAAAAACACCGCTTTGATCTAGACTCGAACGAGAACTAGTGCATGACAACGGGCCTTGCAACACTCTTGGTTACGACACTCCCAGGGGATATGCTTAGGATAACTCTCATTTTCTTTACAAATCATTATTAAGGGTTTATGAGTATATACTTCCTCAAAGGAGATATTTTTATGATTATGAATTACATCCATAAACTATTTAATTTATGTTATTTGTTTTACAAGTTTAGGATTATGTATTGTTATTCATAAACTAATCTAGTGTATGCCATCGTTTAGAAATGGCGCCCAGTAAAAGGAATGAGAACTACAGCAATGTACATGATCCAAAGAGTAAAAAGGATCATATATTTCATGGTATTAATCCATCATTTAGAAGGAATATAGTCTCCCATGTATTATCATCATATGAAGAAATAATATCATGTGTTGATAAGATAAGTAAAGTCTTTACTGAGTCCTATGGCTTTGAAGGGAAGCAAGAGAAGAAAAGGATGGAAGAGAGAAAGATGGATAAAGGGAAGAGGGGAAAGGAGAATTTTCCCATATGTGATAACTATGGAAAGAAACACCCTGGATCTTGACTGAATGGAATGGGAGTTTTTTATAAGTGTGGAGGAAAAGGGCACAAAGTACGTGACTGCAAGGGTAAGAAAATGGTTTCAAATGTACAATGCTTCATTTGCAAGGAGTTTGGAAACTACGTGAACCTATGTATCAGTCATCAGACTATGCCACAAATGATTCTATTGGATAATAATAAAGTTATCATACTACTACAGATGAAGAGGAATGATTAGAGTTCTTATGTTGATTATGTCATTTGAGTGTTGTATCAACAATGTACTTGTTATAATAATTATAGAGTATATAAGGATTGTACTGCAGTAATATTTCATTATGGACTTGAGATTGTGCGGAACAAAGAAAAGTGACTCAATAGTAGGTTAAATTTTTGGAAAATATATTGTTGAGAGAAAGATAAACCATTATATGGTTCTGATACCGAGTTAGTGATTTCAGAATAATACATGATTGATTTGGATAAATTATATTGGATATTCCTGACTTCCTTGAAACTGATTAATGATTTGTATATTCTATCATTTTTGGGGTTTACAACATTTATGGATTGAAGGAGTATATCTATTATTCTATAAGGAATAAGGGATCATGAATCTAATCAATAAGGTTTAATGGTAATTCAGGATGTTGCAGTTTTTTTAAAAGAATACATGATGAAGGTGATCACATGTTATTACACGGAAAAAAAGGATCTTCATTGTGTTTACCTTCCTTATAAATTTTGTACTGAAGTATTTTGGATAGTTCTAGTTTGGATTATTTTGTATTTCCATAAAAGGACAGTCCGGAGGTTGGGAGGCAACCTGTCGCGTCCGGTAAGGCCGCGAGACTTGAACCCACAACCGAAGGGTGAAAAGGGTGTATCACCTACCACTGACACCCACGATGTCCTGGTTTGAATAATGTCGTTTTTTTAATGGTTCTTCTAGATGAATTATAAATTCGTTTTTTTAAACCTATACGAATAGGATAAATAGAATATTATTTTTAAGTTCTATTATCTTTTAGAGTAAAAGATGAGTTTGTGGTAGAACATAGTTAAAGGATGAGACTCTACTTGTAACATCCCAAGTAAGTAATGAAGAATAGATACTTTTCATCTATGTCTATTAATGAATTAGATAGTGTTTTAGAGGCTTAAAATGAAAATAAATCCAATCTTAAGCATGGAATACACTAATATTTTTAAAAGATTGTTTTACTTCCATTTGATGGAAAACCATTTTTGAATCTATATTTTGACAATTTTATAAACTATTTTTGTCAAAATAAACTTTTTCTTTATGATTGGGACATCAAAATTTACCTTGTGTAAATTTTTGGTATTTTTCGGACAATGTTCATTTTTTTAATGAATAGTGAAAAATACTGCATTTTACATCAAAACTGCTTCTTAATCTAATTTATTTATATGATTAGATTATCTTTTGAATTGGTCTTAATGTGTAATCTGAATATATTTTTACTGTTTAATTCAATGGTGGTCATTGGAATCAATTTCAATTTGAAATTGGACTTAAACTGGTGTCATTCTTTTGATACTTATTGTTTCATAAAAACACGCTATTTGCTCTGACAGCGGGAATTAATTATTAAATTAATTAATGTGACATATATTATTTGAATTTTGTAATATATACTTCATTTTTGAATTCGGAATATCAAATATATATTAGGGTGAATTTTTGGTAATTTTCTGAAAAACTTCAATTTTTGATGAATAGTGAAACCACTATGTGGTACATATAAAAACTGATTTTCCGTTTAAATGAAAATTTTCCATCATTGTGTTTTGAATTTCAAAAATCCGACACACATGGTTTTCATTAAGAAGTAAAATGTGGTTCAATGGGATTAAAATAATTTATTGGTGAATAGTAACTTATTAAGTTCTTAATCGCGATTAGTGGTAATTAGTGTAGTTTAAGGTAAAAAAAATGCTTTAATAAAATGAGATGAGCTTGAAACATTTCCTACCCTAATATTTTGTGTCATGGCCGACCAAGAAAAGCCATGGGTCAACTTGGGGACCCCATGTAGCCACTTTGGTTGGGAAATGACATAAATAACTTTTTATTTAATGTAAAAGTAAAAACGACACAAACATCATATGTTTTACAAAAACTATTTTTACATGGGGTTATAAAGATCATATTTTTGATTATAAATATTCATTGGAAAGATAAAAAGATTTCCTACATCATATTATATTTTTTATAATTTTTAGACTTTAAATAAATTAAATTATTTATGACATCATGATGATGTAGCGATGTCCTCATTAATTAACAATTTAAATAAAATGGAATGATAATGTAATATCTAAAACCTACAGATGTCCAAAACCTATTGGATGGGAATATTTATAACCCTTATCACCTTATCCTCGAATTATTTCAATGTGGTACCATTTAAATCAGAAACTCATTTTCAAATAAAGTAATATTTCATTACTTTCCAAGAGTGCCCCTCCTCTCCTCTTATAAAAGGCCCCCACCTCTACCTCCTTACCCACACTACCAAATCCTTTGGCTCGGCCAAAACCTGCCCATTTACTCTCTCCACATCCCTCTCCTCATCCTAGAGGATTCCATTTGGGCAGAATCATTTCAAAGGAAGCCTTTAGGCTCAAATCAAAAGGAGTTACACTTTTAAAGGTAATTCATTCTCTAATGTTCATTTGTTTTATTTTGCTTCTCCAACCCCATAAACTCTTTTTATTTACTTCTTTTGTAACAAAACCAGTATCTTAAATATACTATGATGTTTTTATAAGATTTATTTGAGCTAAACTCTCACACAACTACATCAAATTGTTATAGAAAATACGGTTTCCGTGGATGGCGAAATTCTGCCTCCCGAAACGATGACTGTTCAATACTCATTTAACACCTTCAAAGGTGGCCATTATGATGTCACTATTTTTATATATGATACATTATATGTTTATTCTTTCCTTAAGCTTCTGTATTTTTCATTTATGGCATACCATTATTATTTCCATTATGGGTAAACACGATATCTTCATTTTAGGAAGTGCGGACTACCGCCCCCTGAAAGTGATTTGATTCGTTAATACCATATGTGGGATGTGTAAAGGATAAAGATAATGATATTATATATGTTATTATACTGGAATTATAATATACTCTTATATAATTATGATTCCATTCCAGAAAATACGAAATAGAAATGGAAGTAGCATTCATGCGTACGTACGGCTTACCGTCTCCATGAACGATGTATTTCATTTCTTACCTCTAAATCTGATGTAATATTATAAATACATGTATATGCTGAATATATATGATATATATGTTATCCAAATCATTAATATAATTCTGGATATAACTAACCTTTGACCAAATTAACAACATGTAAGTGTAAGAAGTCTATTTTTGACTTAAGAACCAAATACCGACAAAATGAACATTATTAACTTAAATGATTACATGATGTTCATAACATGGTATAAAAGGAATAATGAACTTTAAAAAGGTTCTTAATCAAGTAGAGATTAACTCAAGTTTATTATTCAGGAGATTAAAGAACGATCAAGTCAAGTCGGACCCGAGGTATGGGACTTCGTCTCAATCTCCTTTCATTGAGGCATATTTTGTTTTATACACAACCTTCTTTTATACGGTGTATAAACCCCTTTGAATTTTACGTTTATCCAAAAGGAATATTTTTTTATACGAAGCGTTTTACAAAATGACAAAAGGGAATGTTTTTGTCTTACTTATGCGGCGACAACGACTTCTCCAACGTCGTAACCGTTATTTGAGTTTCGGCTTCCTCTACAAGCCATACCTTATTTAAAAAAAATAAATACCATGTTTTACTTTTCTTTTATTTTGGTATCGAAAATGGTTTTCATAATGTTTTTATATCAATGTGTTGTATTGATATCTTGTGATTGAATGGTGGTAATGTTATGTTTCCTTTATGCATGTTTTATGTGATATGATTATGTTGAGGTTCTTGGGCATTATTATGAAACGGGTGGTTCCGTGATAAACTAAGGGCGAGTGAGCCCGATATAGCTCTCCAATGCATTGGGTAACGTGAAGGAGTGAAACGTTAAGGTTTCTCCGAAGAGATTTAGTGAATATACTGTGATGGGTATTCCAAACATAACCAAGAGGGTTACGCCCTAGGTAAGAATGTAATGAATGCCTCAAGTTACATTTATGTCTTATGATTTCTATGATTTATTCATGATTTGATGAGGTATGTTAAATTTCTTATGTTTTATGGGTAAAGTATGATGTCATCCTTATGTATATATGTACCCATCTTTCCTTTCCATATTTTTATATCCCTTACTGATATTTTAATGCTCATCCCTTGTTTTTTGAAATGTTTTTCACAGTTCAAGGGAAAGGTACATGATATGATGATAGTGTCAAGGAAGTGTCAAGAAAGAATCCATGTTTATTTTAAATATGTTTCCATTGATGGGAATGAAGAATACTATCTTTATGTAACCACTTTGTTTATATGTGGAATGTAATGCAAGTTTTATGATCTAACTCTCTAAAACTCTAAACCCGAAAAGATCCTCAATGTGTAATCTTTTAATAACTCAAGATTAAGTAAGGTTTAAGGCTGGGGCCTTATAGTTGGTATCAGAGGGAGGTTTAGATAACTTTAGGAGTTAGAATTTTATTAAATGATTATCCAAAAATATTTTTTTAATGGTCAAATTGAAATGATATAGCATTTGAAGATTACCATGTTGCTTCATCTAAGACATGTTTGTTCAGAATGGTTTTCTGTAAAGGAAACAGAGAAGCTTTTCTGGGAAGACATAAAAAGTAGAATGACCTTCCGAATCAGCAACCAGAGATGGTCGGAATCAGAATTGAGCAGTTTACTACAGTGATGAATCAGTTGAATCAGGTGGTAAATGGTGGTTGTGTTTATTGATGATATTTTGGTGTTTTCTAAAATTAAAGAGGAGCATGAAAGACATTTAAGGGTTATCATTCTAACCTTAAAAGAATATAAACTGTATGGAAAATTTAGCAAGTGTGAGTTTTGGTTACAACAAATTTCTTTCCTTGGTCATATTGTTTCTAAAGATGGAATAACTATTGATCCTGCAAAAACAAAAGTTGTGGAAGAATGGCCAAGACCCACAAATGTAACCGAGATTCATAGCTTCCTTGGTTTGGCAGGATTTTATTGAAGGTTTGTTAGAAAATTTTCACGGTTATCAAGTCCAATGACTAAGATAACTCGGAAGGGTTTTAAGTTTATCTGGACAAAAGAATGTGATGATTGTTTTTAGGAAATGAAAAGAAGATTGGTGAATCCTCCAGTTTTGGCACTACCTTCCAGGAATGGTGAGTTTGTTATCTACAGTGATGCTTCATTGAAAGGACTTGGTTGCATCCTAATGCAGAATGATAAGGTAATTGCTTATGCTTCACGATAGTTGAAAACTCATGAGGTAAATTACCCTACACATGATTTGGAATTAGCTGCTGTTGTTTTCTCTTTAATGATTTGGGGGCATCATTTGTATGGAGTAAATTGTGAAATATATACCGATCACAAAAGTTTAAAGTATATATTCACTCAGAAAGAGTTGAACATGAGACAAAGGATATGGCTAGAATTAATCAAGGATTATGATTGTATAATTCATTACCATCCAGGAAAAGCAAATAAAGTGGCTGATGGTTGGAGTCGAAAAAGTAATGCTTCATTAATAATGTTGCGTTTGGAACGTGATCCTTTGGTTAAGGATTTGATGAAATTTGGCATAGAAGTTGTTGGTGCAGGAAGTTCTTATTTTTTGTTTCAGGTATCAGTGAGATCATCTCTATCAGATAGAATCAAGAAAGCACATAAGCAAGACAGTGTGTTGCAGAAAAAGGTAGAGCTGGTTCAGAAAGGTATGTTGCCTGAATTAAACATTGATAATGATTGTGTTTTGAGATTTGGGAAGAGATTGTGTGTGCCTTGTGATTTATAGTTGAAGAGAGAGTTGTTATGTGAAGCTCATAGTTCTCCGTTTTCAGTTCATCCTGGTAGTACTAAGATGTACAGAGATCTGCGGGAGTATTACTGGTGGGATGGAATGAAAAAAGATATTTCTGATTTTACTGTGAAGTGTTTGACATGTCAACAGGTTAAAGCAGAGTGGCAGTTACTGAAAGGGATGCTTCAGCCTTAACTAGTGCTAGTGTGGAAATGGGAGAATATATCCATGGACTTTGTTGTGGGATTACCAAAAACATCTCGAGGTAATAATGCAATCTGGGTTATTGTTGATCGCTTGACTAAATCTGCTCATTTCCTTGCTATACGAGATACTTTTTTCCCTAAATCAACTTTCCTGTTTTTATCTTAAAGAGATAGTCAGGTTACATGGAGTTCCTCTCTCCATTATATCTGATCGTGATCCCAGGTTCACTTCTAAATTTTGGAAAGGCCTTCAGAAGTCGTTGGGTACTGAATTAAATTTTAGTACAGCTTTTTATCCTCAATCAGACGGGCAGTTAGAACGAACAATTCAGACATTGGAGGATATGCTACGAGCATGTTCTATGGATTATCAGGGAAGTTGAGACCAACATCTTTCTTTGGTTGAATTTTCTTATAATAACAGTTTTCATTCCAGTATACAGATGGAACCATTTCAGGAATTATATGGGAAGCGGTGTCGAACTCCAGCTTTCTGGGATGAAGTGGGTGAAAGAAAGTTGATGGGACCAGAATTGGTAGAAGAGATGGCAGAAAAAGTTCAGCTGATTCAGAAACACATGAGAACAGCTCAGAGCAGGCAGAAGAGTTATGCGGACAACATGAGGAAGGATCTCTCTTTTGAGGTAGGTGATCATGTTTTTCTCAAGGTTTCTCCTTGGAAAAGTGTGATGAGATTTGGTAAGAAAGGAAAGCTGAGTCCAATGTTTATTGGACCATATGAAATTCTGGAGAGAGTTGGATCAGTTGCTTATCGAGTGGCTTTACCTCCAAGTTTATATCAGGTACACAATGTTTTTTACGTTTCAATGTTGAGAAAGTATATGCCAGATCCATCTCATGTTTTGAGTCCATAGGTAGTTCAGCTGGAAGAGAAACTATCTTATGAGGAAGAACTGGTCCAGATTCTTGACCACAGGGAGCAAGTGTTACGAAATAAGGTGATTCACCAGATAAAGGTTTTGTGGAAAAACCACATGATGGAAGAGGTAACATGGGAATCTGAAAAAGCAATGAGGGATAAGTACCCCCATTTATTTGATAAGTAAATAAATTATGGGGACACAATTTTATAAAGGGGGGAAGGATGTAACATCCCAAGTAAGTAATGAAGTATAGATATTTTTTATCTATGTCTATTAATGAATTAGATAGTGTTTTAGAGGCTTAAAATGAAAATAAATCCAATCTTAAGCATGGAATACACTAATATTTTTAAAAGATTGTTTTACTGCCATTTGATGGAAAACCATTTTTGAATCTATATTTTAACAATTTTATAAACTATGTTTGTCAAAATAAAATTATTCTTTATGATTGGGACATCAAAATTTACCTTGTGTGAATTTTTGGTATTTTTCGGACAATGTTCATTTTTTTAATGAATAGTGAAAAATACTGCATTTTACATCAAAACTGCTTCTTAATCTAATTTATTTATATGATTAGATTATATTTTGAATTGGTATTAATGTGTAATATGAATATATTTTTACCATTTAATCCAATGGTAGTCATTGGAATCAATTTCAATTTGAAATTGGACTTAAACTAGTGTCAATCTTTTGATACTTATTGTTTCACAAAAACACACTATTTGCTCTGACAGTGGGAATTAATTATTAAATTAATTAATGTGACTTATATTCTTTGGATTTTGTAATATATACTTCATTTTTGAATTCGGAATATCAAATATAGCTTAGGGTGAATTTTTGGTAATTTTCTGAAAAACTTCAATTTTTGATGAATAGTGAAACCACTAAGTGGTACTTATAAAAACTGATTTTCCATTTAAATGAAATTTTGCCATCATTGTGTTTTGAATTTCAAAAATCTGACATACATGGTTGTCATTAAAAAGTAAAATGTGGTTCAGTGGGATTAAAATAATTTTTTGGTGAATAGTAACTTATTAAGTTCTTAATCGCGATTAGTAGTAATTAGTGTAGTTTAAGGTAAAAATAATTCTTTAATAAAATGAGATGAGCTTGACACATGTCTTACCCTCATTGGTTGTGTCATGGCAGACCATGAAAATCCATGGGTCAACTTGGGGACCCCATGGAGCCACTTTGGTTGGGAAATGACATAAATAACTTTTTATTTAATGTAAATGTAAAAATGACACAAACATCATATGTTTTACGAAAACAATTTTTACATGGGGTTATAAAGATCATATTTTTGATTATAAATATTCATTGGAAGGATAAAAATATTTCCTACATTATATTATTTTTTTTATAATTTTTAGATTTTAAATAAATTAAATTATTTATGAAATCATGATGATGCAGCGATGACCTCATTATTTAACAATTTAAATAAAATGGAAAGATAAGTTAATATATAAAACCTAGACATGTCCAAAACCTATTGGATTGGTAGATTTCAAACCCTTATCACCTTATCCTCGAATTATATCAATGTGGGACCATTTAAATCCGAAAATCATTTTCAAATAAAGTAATATTTCTTTACTTTCCAAGAGTGCCCCTTCTATCCTCTTATAAAAGGCTCCCACATCTACCTCCTTACCCACACTACCAAAGCCTTTGGCTCGGCCAAACCCTTCCCATTTACTCTTTCAACATACCTCTCCTCATTCTAGATGATTCCATTTGGTCATAATCCTTTCAAAGGAAGCCTTTAGGATCAAATCAAAAGGAGTTACACTTTTAAAGGTAATTCATTCTCTCATGTTCATTTGTTTTATTTTTCTTCTTCAACCCCCTAAACTCTTTTTATTTACTTATTTTGTAACTACACTAGTATATTCAATATACTAGGATGTTTTTATAAGATTTATTCTAGCTACATTCTCACACAACTACATCAAATGGTTAAAGAACATACGGTTTCCGTGGATGGCGAAATTCTTCCTCCCGAAACGATGATTGTTCAATACTCATTTAACACCTTCAAAGGTGGCCATTATGATGTCACTATTTTTATATATGATATATAATATGTTTATTCTTTCCTTAAGCTTCTGTATTTTTCATTTATGGAATACCATTATTGTTTCCATTATGGGTAAACACGATATCTTCATTTTAGGAAGTGCGGACTACCACCCCCTGAAAGTGATTTGATTCGTTAATACCATATGTGGGATGTGTAAAGGATAAAGTTCATGACATTATATATGTTATTGTAATGGAATTATAATATACTGTTATATCATTATGATTCCATTCCAGAAAATACGAAATAGAAATGGAAGTAGCGTTCATGCGTACGTACGACTTACCGTCTCCATGAACGGTGCATTTCATTTCTTACCTCTAAATGTGATGTAATATTATAAATACATGTATATGCTGAATATATATGATATATATGATATCCAAATCATTAATATCATTTTGGATATAACGAACCTTTGACCAAATTAACAACATGTAAGAGTAAGAAGTCTATTTTTGACTTAAGAACCAAATACCGACAAAATGAACATTATTAACTTAAATGATTACATGATGTTCATAACATGGTATAAAAGGAATAATGAATTTGAAAAAGGTTCTTAAGCAAGTAGAGATTAACTCAAGTTTATTATTCAGGATATTAAAGAATGATCGAGTCAAGTCGAACCCGAGGTATGGGACTTCGTCTCAATCTCCTTTCATTGAGGCATATTCTGTTTTATACACAACCTTCTTTTATACGGTGTATAAACTCCTTTTACTTTTAAGTTTATCAAAAATGAATCTTTTTTTATACGAAGCATTTTACAAAACTACAAAAGGGAATGTTTTTGTCGTACGTATGCGGCGACAACGACTTCTCCGCCGTCGTAACCGTTCTTTGAGTTTCAGCTTCCTCTACAAGCCATACCTTTTTTTAAAAAAGTAAAATAAATACCATGTTTTACTTTTCTTTTATTTTGGTATCGAAAATGGTTTTCATAATGTTTTTAAATCAATGTGTTGTATAGATATATTTTGATTGAAAGGTGGGAATGTTATGCTTCCTTTATGCATGTTTTATGTGATATGATTATGTTGAGTTTATTGGGCATTATTATGAAACAGGTGGTTTCGTGATAAACTAAGGGCGGGTGAGCCCGATATGGCTCTTCAATGCATTGGGTAACGCGAAGGAGTGAAACATTAAGGTTTCTCCGAAGAGATTTAGGGAATATACTGTGATGGGTATTCCAAACGTAACCAAGAGGGTTACTCCCTACGTAAGAATGTTATGAATTACTCAAGTTACCTTTATGTCTTATGATTTCTATGATTTTTTCATGATTTGATGAGATATGTTAATGTGCTTATGTTTTATGGGTAAAGTATGATCTCATCCTTATGTATATATGTACCCATGTTTCCTTTCCATATTTTTATATCTCTTACTGAGCTTTTTATACTCATCCCATGTTTTTTGAAATGTTTTTCACAGGACAAGGGAAAGGTACATGATATGATGATAGTGTCAAGGAAGTGTCAAGAAATAATCCATGTTTATTTTAAATATGTTTCCATTGATGGGAATGAAGAATACTATCTTTATGTAACCACTTTGTTTATATGCGGAATGTAATGCATGTTTTATGATCTAATTCTCTAAAACTCTAAACCCGAAAAGATCCTCAATGTGTAATCTTGTAATAACTCAAGATTAAGTAAGGTTTAAGGCTGGGGCCTTATACTACTTCTCAAGTATATATTTTTCTTCTTATCTTATTCAATGAAGATATTAATTCTTATACTTTATTTAAGGAATCATAAAACCAAAAATGTTTTATCCTAATAACCTATGTTTTGTTGAACCAATGGTATTTCAAATCATCATAGATTGATGAATTTAGGGACCTCAATTTTACAGTTGTTTGTGATTGATGACCTCAATCACTACCTATAAATATTTACGTTTTTCCTCCAATTATATGTCACTAATTTACACCAATGTTCTCCTAATCGAGATCATAATTTGGTGGTGACCCTTTCATTTCACTTTTCCTCATATTAAGAAAAAATTTTAGTAACCCAATTTCTGATGTGGGTTTTCCCACAAAGGTATTTTCTATTTTCATCCTTTTATTTTCAAAGAACAATTTCAAATTTAGAGGGCTCAATTTATTGAAGGAGGGGAGAATGTAACACTCCAAGACTTCATAGTGTGTACTTCTTAAAAACAATTCAATAACTTTCACTACATGTAACACCGATTTCAAGCACACCATGACTTACCAAAAAAGTCGTTCAAAAGAGGTTATGAATAGTATTAACTAAATTTTGAACCTTATATAATCCTTATAATTTTAGAATCCATATTATGAGTTTCTTAGACATAATTTAAGAACAAATTCTTTTTTTTTCAGATAAAAGAATTATTTTTCAAAAATCCACTTTTACCAACTTTAATAGTGAACCCTTTTTAAATCCAATATTTTAAACTTTTATATATTCAATTTGACTTGATAAATTTATTCTTTAGAAGGGGACATAAAAAAATTAACAATGTAACACCACAAGCTTCCACGGTACGCTTTTCTTTGAATAATATAGTAGTGTGTGTTGTACGCAACTTCGAGTTCTAACACACCATAACCAATCCAACTATCCGTTATGAATAGTAATACCTATTTTTTGAATTTATATATATTTTATTTTTTAAAATGAACTTCATTTTTGGATTCGGAATATCGAATTTCGCCTAAGGTGAAATTTTGGTACTTTTCAGATAAATTTAATATTTTGATGAATAGTGAAAATTACTAAATTTTAATTAAAAACAGCTTATTTAATCAAAATAATTAATAGTGATAAATTATGAATTTGAAAGGTTTTAAAGTATATTTAGAATATATTTTTACCATTTAATAAAATGTTGGTCATTGTACATAATTTTACAATTAAACCGGATATAAACAAGTGTCAATCTTTTGATAGTTATTATCTCTTAATAACACACTTTTTGTTTTAACAACGAGAATTAATTTTAAATTAATTTCTGCCACTTCTGTGTTTTGAATTTTGAAAAATGGATTCCATATTTGGAATTATGATGTTCAAATTGTGTAAATAGGTAACTTTTATTTTTAGACATTTTGAATAATTACTTCGGTAAATATTTTATTTACCATGGTTAAGGGTAAATCCAGTAAATAAGGGTTAAACAATAATATTATAATAATACTAAATTACCCTAAAACGTGTCCTAGCCTTATTGGTTGATACATGTTCTAACATAGTCATATTTGGTTCGATTTTGGGACCCCATGGAGCCACATGTAGGTGATAGGGACACTTTATTTTAATTAAGTTAAAATAAGTATAAAAATGACATAAGCATATATCTTTTAGAAAAAAAAATTTACATATGGTTATATATTTTGGATGTTCTCCTATTAATATTTATTAGAAATATCAAAATATTTCCTACATAATTATATTTTATTTATAATTTTTAGACATTATATAATTCAATTTATTTATGACACAATGATGATGCAGTAATTACTTAATTAATGAAAAATTAGGATAACTGATATTATAAATACCCAAATAAATATAATTTGAGACTTTTTATGAATTACACTAATTTTATAGGTTAATATGACATGTTAGGATTTCTTTAATTAACTTTTTTCTAAGTAATCATTCTGTTATGAGTTTCACAAAAATCAACTATTGAATAGTGTCAAAATTGACATAAAAGAGTTTTTAAATCAAATATTATATTATTAATTGATTTTAAATTCCTAAAAATCTAAGGATCTGGAAGGAGACTTATATCATGATAGGTGTATCATTAATGGACCACTTGGGGTTCTCTTGGATGTATATGGTATGTTTATTAACCATATTATATAAAAATACAAAGAGACATTGTAAAAGTGAAAATAATTAACTAAGAGTTAATACATAAAGATAAGGTTAATATAATGATCCAAACCTGTATAAATTCTATTTGTTGAGTTTTTTTCGACCCATACCCACCTTAACCTCTAAATAATCAACTTTGAAGCCATTATAAACTGAATATGAATTTATTATAAATTAATATTTCTAGCTTTTCCAAAGGTGTCCCTCACCCCTCTTATAAAAGGGCACTCCTCCTTCTCATTTCTTCAAACCATCAAAGCCTTTTCGTTCGGCCAAACTCTGCCCAAATACTCTCACAAATTCCCTCACTACATCCTAGAGGCCTTATTTTGATCATAAAGCCAACCTATGAAGCCCTTTTGATCAAATAAAAAAGGAAGAACCCAAAGAAGAGGTAATGATTTCACCACCCTTTTCCAAGTTCCTTTCTTCTTCCACTTCTTCTTCATTTGTTGTTACCATTATAAAATAATAACTCAAGTATAATATATATACTGTGATTTTATTATAAATATGGTACAACCATATTCATTATTCTATCCACCCTTTGAATAACATGTCACCATATGTGCGTACGTACGACTTACCGTCTCCACGTCGTGGTGTAATTGTTATTCAATATATTATTATTTTGATGGGTATAATAATGATGTGTAAATCATGTAAATAATAAATATAACATGTCAATGATTCTGTATATATGATATACCATCCATTTATATATTATTTTAATATCAAAAGAATGATATTGTTGCCCGTGCGTACGTACGGACTACCGTCTCCACGAACGCGATGAGATTCATTCTCCATCGTATCCATTCAAGTATAATTATCATTTAATGATTTAAAAATAATTTTAAGGACTTGATATCATTCTGTATATGAATAATATACCACCTATCCCTGACAAACATGGCTTATGTAACAAAACATATAAAAGAAAATGAGTAAGTTAACACCCAAAACGACGATAATACTTAGATATTATTAACAAAGAAAATGTTAAAAGATCATATATGATATCATATGAATGTATATTATTCTTGTATAATTTAATAACAATTATTTCACTATTATACAGGAGGTTAACCTACCCCAACCAATGAAAAGTACAAGTTAAGGGTTATTTCACAATCTCTTCATTATCTGAGGTTGTTTATACGTAATAATCTACTGGGGTCTCTTTATCATCCACATCCTTGTTTCTTAAAAATGAATTTCAAAACATTTTTACTATTTAATAGAATATGGGTTAAATTCATTTACACCCTTCTTTTACTTTTTATAAGAGGTTTATAAAGGAATCTTTCCATTTTGTTCCAAACAAGGTGCTTTTTAACCTTTTCGACAAAATTAAGGTAAGAATGTTTTTTTTAACTTATACGGCGGGTGCGGCTATTTTCCACCGTTATAAAATCGTCGAAGTTTCACTTACAAGAATATAAGAATATTTTCAAAGAAAATGTTCTATTTCATAAATATAAGACTCTTAAATGATTTCAAAATAGAAAGAGATATTTCTCTAAAAAGAGTTTTTATTTCATCTATGTCAACATCCTTTGATGGATTTTACGCTTCTTTGAAGTTGATTTATTATGATACAAAACGTCTATATTGTATTGAAGGTTTTGTGATATGTTTGACTGTGGATGTTCTATTTTTATACCGTTCATAGTTTATGTTGAATGTATTGACATTTCATATGCTAGTTTTAATAAGAATGTTTATGTTATGTTTAAACCTTTTCATATGGGAATGCATTGGACTTAATATGTGACGGGTGGAGCCCGCTATAGCTCCTTGATGCATCGGTAGGTCTCATGAGACAAACTAGTGTCTTGGCACAAGGCCTTGGCAAAATCTTATTTGTAGTCTTGGCACAAGGCCTTGGCTATGTGGTTGTGATAGTCTGGCATAATGCATTCCATCATTATGAAAGTGGTTATTGATATTGCATGTGATTATTCGATTAGTAGAATATCCATGTGAATAAGTAAATGGAATTATTTCATTTTACTTTTTCCATACTATGTTTAAGTTCAAGTTTAAAATGCTTTTGTTTTAGTTATACATTGCCTTAAATGTTTAGGCTTATTTTTTAATGTTTCCACTATATTGTTGTCCTTACAGGGCATTTGAGCTCACCCCTTTTCTATGTTTTATTTTTCCCAGGAAGTGAAAAAGTAAATTATGAATGACTTGAAGGGATATTATGTGGGGATATGAGTGTGGAATATGGAGACAATATGTTTTTGTAGTAGTTTTTCACTTTATGATGTAATGTAAGATTTATGAATATATCTAATGTTTCCAAGGCTACTAAACAAATCGGTCATTCGAGATTTGATCATTCTTGTGATCATGCCAATGTTATGTAATAATGCACCGACTCTAGGTAACTGGGGTCGGGGCGTTAAAAATATGATATTTATGATTTTATTATCATTATATAATTTAAAAACATACCTTCTATACAAAATGATCTTTGAAAAAATGGAAATGTTACTCATGCGTACGTACGACCTACCATCTCCATGATTGTATCATAGTTCATTTATAATAAATTTTTTACATTGACGGATTTAATAGTAATTATGATGTATAATAATTATAATTATATCATTATTATTATTAAAGATATGATAAAATAATGACAGTTTTTACCATATTCATTCCACTGAATTCATTTTGGACGTATGTACTGAATATCATTGAAACATTCTATATGAATTTATGTTATTAATAAATTATATATGACATGTAAATAAGTGAAAAAAGGGGAAAATATAATTCAAATTTTTTTCAAATATTTTAATAATAAATATTATATTATTATTCTATAAGATAAAAAACTTACTTGATGAGTGGATCTAAATGTAATGGAATTTTTAAAAAAAATCATCTCTTAATGTTTCCTTTAAAACACTCATTTTCTTCTATATCCATATTTTTTAATTTATTTAATGTATTTATTTTTGTAAAGTTAAGTGAGTTATAAAGGTAACTTATTGTTTCTTATTTACATTATTTCAATGGTTTTCCAAAATAATATTTTATTGAATGTTTTAACATACTTTACAAAAATACAAAATGAATTATATTTTTTTATCATATACGACGACCACAACATTTCCTTCTATCCTAACCATTATTTTATTTTTATCTTCCACAATAGGATTTAATGTTTTATGAAAAATAATATAGTTTTCCCTGTTTTTTGGTATCTTAAAAAAAGGAATTAAAATGGAATTGATATATCAATATCTAAAAATGTTTTCTTAAGGGTGAACAAAATATTTTTATGAATAACTATTTTATGTGTTGTGATTTTTTATGGTTATTTGGATTTTTTATGATGAAGAGTGTTTTTGAAAACCAAGGGAGGGTGAGACTATTATATATCTCAATTTATTGGTTAAAACGATGAGGTTGACTGAACTAATTTATCCGAAGAGATTGTGGGAATATACTGTGATAGTTATTACATGTTTAACTGTGATGGTTATTTCAATTGTAACCATGATGTTATAAAATGTATGGCCATGATTATTATTTGATGTGTAAGTAATAATGATATCAAAATGATTCCTCATGTTACTTATATGATTAATTTATTTATTATATTTATTTTTATAGTTGTATTGTAATTTCAAAACATTAAGAAAAGTATATTTTTATTTTTAAGGTTGGACAATATACCTTTTTGAGAATATTGTTTTGAGTCTTTCAAGATATGAAAGAAATAATTAGAAGATAAATTATTTCCATTAATGTTTTAATAGGAAAATTTATTATGGAATTATATGTGAAAAAAATTATTTAGTGGGAATGAATATCTCTATTTGGAGAATAAATTTTATTTTGAAAAATTTAAATTTTTCATGTAGTCAAGGACTAACAATATCTCCTTCCTTTTATGTCACTTATTGGTCTTTTCTACACATCACACATTTCAGAAAAAAATTACTAGGCTTATATATGAAAATGGGAATGGAATAAGTTATGTTTAATGTCATGAAGACTTATAACAAAAATAAATCATGTTTCACATTAAAAGTTTTATATTTTGAAAAAATGGATACCGAGTAAAGAGTATTTTCGTAATATATGGGATTGTTATGTAAGATTCATGAATTAACTCACTAAAACTATAAAACTAAATGATATTTTGGAATGAAATAAAAATAAATCAATTCAGGAGACACTAGATTAATTAATGTTAAATGATGATACCTTATTTTATAAATATAAGTGTACATATTAATACATAAAAAATAAGTACACAATTTGAACTAAATTAATGTTGTTATTTGAAAATAAACATTTCTCAAAATAGATTTTATTTATTTTTGAGATATAATACTAAAATTTTATCATGGATATTTTAGAAATAAAATTTTACAAATGGAATTTTATTTTCAAAATCATTATGTAAAAATTAGTTTACAGTAAATTTTTCATATTTTTCTTAAGAGATTGGTTTTACAATGAATGGTGGAAATAGTTTTTTTTTAAATGTTGTTTTTTTCAAAAACATAAAAATATTTATTTTATTTTAAATTTTTAAATAATAAATTTCTTCAATTATATTATCAATAATTTAAATATATATATTGGAATAAAATTTATTGTTGAAATTCCTATAATATATTTTTTATACATAAAATGCCAATTTCCTGAAAACTAATTTTCATTTCGTTTTATGATTTAACATTAACATTATTTTTTCAACTTATAGAAATAAAATCATGAAAAATTTATTTCATATTTTTATTCAGGACGTCTATGTTTTCTAAATACTTTTTTTTATTTTTTTTCACTAAAAAAAATAATCAATGTAAATGTTATTACCAATGTTTAATTAAGGGTAAAAATACTATTATAAGGATGAATAATTAACCCAGACACCTTGATTAATTTTATATATTGATAATATGTCATTGATAACAATGAAAAATTATGATTAATAATTTTTAAGTTCAATTGTCCATGATTTTTACATTTTTAGTTTTTTAATGAAAATGAAAATAACATCGTTCTCTTTATTTTTTTATCAATAATTTTTTGAAATAGGTTTACAAATAAGTTATTGATGGTTCAAAATATTTTTTAAAGATAATTTTTTTATCTTGGTAAATTATTTCTTATTTTTTGAAAGGAAATAATTACCTTAAATTCTTACATAAAACGGACACAATATATTTTCAATTAATAAAGAAATAAAAATGAATTTAAAAATATTAAAATAAATATGATTTAAATAAATTATTGGGTTACAAGATGTTATAGATAAAAATATTGTGTTAATGATGTTTGAATAGACTATATTTGAATATCTTTTCTAACTTGATGTTATTCAATTCAACATAAATTAATAGTTCGAAAAATGAAATTAATGACATTTGAAAATAAATTATATATTTTTTAATTATTATAATCCTTAAAATTAATATTATCATAAAATTTATTGGGATATAGTATTGAATATAAGTCATTGTAAATTTATGGTCATTTATTATAGTATCTTTATTGAACACTATAGACTAAAACACCTTAATAGAGTAGTAATTTTAAAAAAGGGATAATATGGGTTAAAACAAATAGGTATGGGTAAAAACATAACATAAATGCGTCTAAATTTCATTGTATGTGATTATTTTGAGAAATAATAATTTATCTTCTATTTTTATTAATTTGTATTTTCATCAATAAAAAATGTAATTTATTTCGATTTAATACATTATGAAATTTCAATAGTGCACCCCCCCTCAATTGTAAAAGGTCACATATTCAACTATTTTATTCACACTTAATAATAATTTTGGTTCATCTATTACCTAAAAAATACCTTAATTAAATCCATCATCATGCCCTATAGTCCTTATTTTTATTAGAAATCCAACCTAGTAAGACTTTTGGTGTAGAACTTAAGGTCTTGTTAGAAGAAGAGGTATAATCATTCTCCATGCATTTCCAATTTATTTATTATTCCACATAATTCAAACATTATTCACCAATTATTAAATATTAACCTTTTATCTTAAATATATTTATATTTTGTTTTGTTAATTTCATAATATATATTTTTTCCCCTTCCTTCTAATGGTATATGAACCCATCGTGAATGTGTATGATATATTACCATTATACGAATAGTTTTAATTCATTTCCCATAACCACCTCCCATGGATGATTATATTTATAGATTTAATTTATATATTATATATTCATTCTGTATTTATAATTCTATAAATATATCATGTCATATAAATTCTTAAATTTCCATCCATTAAAAATTTGTTACATCATTTGTGCATACATGTTGACCACCACGTCCATGAAGTGATGTGATTCATAACAGCATCACATATATGATATATATATTATTTTTTTAAGAAATAATATTTTATTTTTGAAATAATATTCATTATATATATATTGATTAATAATTACATTTTTCAGTTATGATCGTTAAAAAATGGATATGTTACTCATTTATACATAAGACATATAATCTATATGATTGTAACATATTTAATTCCTAATAATAATATATCATCATTGGTTATACAATGATAATGGATTTATATAAGTGAAAGTATATCATTAATATTATTCTTGAGATGATGGAATATTGACCTATTTGAACATAGTCTACTTACCAAATTCATGTTGTATATATGAGTTGAAAATAGTTAAAACTTCTTATGTGAAGTTAATTGACTAAATATTTTATTATAAAATTGAATAAAATTGGATAATAAATAGGTTAATGTTTTTAATAAACTTAAAAAATCAAAATAATTTATTAAATATTAATAGAAACAATGTATGTGATGAGTCGGACTCAAGGAAGGGAACACATTGTTTTAAAACCTTATTTTAAAATATTTTGACGATTTATTCTCTAAATATTTTTATTATATTATTATATTATTTAAATTTTTGATTATAAGTGATTATTTTAAAATTATTGAGATATAAATGGAATTATGTTTTAATTTTGAATGTATTTAAAAGTATTTCAAAATGAATCTTCTTTCCTTTTTTATAAGGAATGTTTTGACAAAAAGAAAAAATGAATATCCATTTTCAACATAGAGGAAATTAGTGGTTTTCTCTCCTCCATAACTATTATTTGATATTTTGATTCCATTACACGTTTTAATTATTTATACAATGAAAAAACAATGTTTCCCTTATGTTCTAGGTATTTTCAATTAAATGGTATGGATACTTCAATATCTGGAAATGTTTCATTATGGGTGTAATGAATATTTTTATGACCATAATGATGAAAATTACTTCTTTCATGTTTTATGATTATTTTATAGATGATTAGAATTAATAATGATGTTGGTTGAGTCTATTATAAACCAATTTTGGTTGGTTACATTATTAACCAATGATGGATGCTTCTATTATAAAATAACGATGAATGGGTCCATTAAAACCCTCCAATTCATTGGGTTCTTTAATAAATTATTGAAGTTGAAAATATTTTATATTCCATTTATAAAACTGACATTAAAATTGATGTAACAAGCTGCCTACATGATTTATTTATGTCATCTATGGGCTTTTCATAAATATCATGTTATTATAATGTGATGTAATGGGATTATGTTTAAAATAAATTATTTTCTACTTCATAAGTGTGAAATTTATAACAAGGTGAAAATGATTTAATGAATTTTTCATTATTGAAAAGTTACCATTCTGTGTTTTATTTTTACTTTATTAATTATTATGAAAGGTATTATATAAATATTTCATCCGAGAAATTGATTTCTTGGGTAAGATATTTTTTATCTTGAATCTAATGATTATTTTGAAAATGGTTTTGTAAGGGCCCAGCCTTAAGCATTACATAATCTTGAGTTAAGTTAATAATTCACATTGAGGATATTTTCAAGTTTATAATTTTATAGAATTAAGCCACTATTATTACATTACATCTCAAATATTACAAAGTAGACACTTCTTCTCAATATACATATTTTCATAAAATAAAAAACACTTAAAAGAAAACATGAATTATTTTCTTGATATAAATCTTCTTGAATTATTCCTTTCTCTTACCCTGCCACATATATTGTAAATAAAATATCAAAAACTTGGGATGAGTATAAAAATCTCAGTAACGATTATAAAATAATGAAAGAAAACATTAATACATCAATAAATAAAAGTAAAGGAAATCATAATTTTCAATCATTAACATAAAACACAAGATCATATGATTTATGAATAACAAATTGAAATCGTAAATCATAAATTTAACTAGTGGGATCCATAATATACATACATTGTAGCTTTCACAACTACGTAGAGAGTTTCATTTGGATTACCAATCCCACTATATTCCATAAATCTCTTATGAGAAACATTAATGTTTACCTCTGTCACGTTACCCAACGCATTAGAGAGAAATCTCAGGCCCACATGCACTTGGTTTAACATAGAACCACCCGTATATGTAAACAATGTCCAAGAACTATAACATATTCACCATACATAAAACAAACATAAAAAAATGATAACATTTCAACATTGCAAAAAAAATATAATTTAAATATATGGACATAATCAATCCATTATCAAAACCATTTCTATAACAAAATATGTAAAAGGGTATATGGTATTTATTTTACAGTTAAAAAACATTACGACTTCTTAAGGATTACAAATATCAAATAAAGCTCATGGTGGAGAAAAGTTCATTTTCACAACATATATTAAAAAAGTAACATTCCCTTTGTCATTTAGTATAACGCTATATAGAAAAATATTCCCTTTTAATGAATTGAAAATACCAATGGGTTTATAAACCATATAAAATATTGTCTTCTATAAATAAAAATATGCCTCAATAAGAGGAAATTAATATGAAGTCCCATACATCATGTCCGACTTGACTCATTTGTTCTTTAATCATATGAATAATAATCTGAATTTAATTTATACTTTCTTAAGCACATTTTTCATGTTTATTATTCCTTTTATATTACTTATTACATTTTTATAAACATTACATGTCTATTTATGTTAATAATAGTTATTTTGTCGATATTTGGTACTTGAGTCAAAAATGAACTTCTTGTAAAAAAAACACATTGTCCTCAAAAAATAATTGAAACCCATATAATGCAATTATAACTTATTTCAGTAACCTAGAGCTTTATATTTATAAAATTCATTCAATCCAAATTCAATTGCCATAACCATATGGTTGACTTAATATATTTTTGTTACCTAATGAATTGTAGATCTATAACGGGGATAACCCTTCCTAAAAGATATATTTGTCTCACTAGGTAGCTATAATGGGTCTCAATCCTTTATTTATGTTATTTCCTGGTCACTCGTTTGCTATAATGCGGTCTAACCCTTTATATTAGTTGTATCGGAATCACCTGTGAGCTCTAATAGGGATTAAAACGTTGTATAAGGTATATTAGGCAAACTCATCTCATATAATTCTCAATTGAAGTTAATGAATAAAATACTTAAATCACATAACCCTTTAAGAACACTTCTAATCTCATATAAAAAACACATTCATATAAAAATACCATTTTCTATAAAAATACCATTTTTGATTGAAAAATTACCAAAAGGGAAAAGAATTATTTTTTCTTTATGCAATCATGGAAGCATAAAAATGATTTTATAAATAAAATATTATTCAAGACATTGAAAATTACTTTTCACCATGTAAATTTAGAATAGATCATTCATTTTTCATTTTTATAAATCTTCTATATAAAATAGGTTAAAATATTCCTTTTAAAAACATTTAAACGAAATTAAAATTAGAAATAAAATTTCTTTTATAATAATTTTATATCCATATAAATTATCATATAAAATAATATCAAGAATATTGGAACATAGATAATGATTTTGTAATTAGATCATTAAAGATTTAAAGTGTCTCATACCACTTTGGACTTCTAAATCGAATTCTTCATGAAATAATAACGTTAGAAAACATTAAATAACATGGTAATAAAGAAATTAAAGATATTATATATCTACGGGGAGTTCTGTTCAACTCATAAAATAAGATGGGTGTATAAAAAAAATATAATCCTCAATGAAAGGTGATTGAGATGAAGACCCTTACCTTTAGTCTGATTCCTCATGCATGTCCTTTATTTTCCTCTTCCACATGTTTTTCCAAAAAATAATAATAAAAATTTAATAAATTTATATAATCAAATTAAAAATATTAAATTAGTTTTTCAAAATTTGAAAAACATAATTTTCTAAAAATAATTCAAAATTAATCTTGTTGATGATATGAGAATACAAGTTTTTAAGGTAAATAACATTAAAAGATAATGTAGTTTTTATATTCAAATTTCATGTGATATTGATTCCAATGAACTATATTTAATTATATAACAAATATTTATCTAATTACACTTTTAAACCAATCAAAATTATAATTTATCACCTTATGTTAATTTGATGACAAATATATTTTAAATTAAAATACAATATTTTTTCAGTATTCATCAAAACATGAAACTTATCAAAAAAACCCAAAAATTGAACTAATATAAATTTTTATATTATAATTTTATGTAAGAAGTTTATTTCCCAAATAGAAATTATAAAACTATAAAAATACAATAATTAACACTAGTACTTCATCAAAAGTCTCCAAAATATTCTTTTTAGAAAAGTAGTTCATTTATGTGTAAAATTTGGTTTATTGTTATATCATGGATGGAAAACACATAAGATAAATTGTAAAAATTATATAAAATATTATATATATATATCATTAATATAATCCAACAAGGGTGATATTTTTATTTATTGGTTTTAAACACACTTGTGCACATTTAAATTTTTTGGAGAAAAACATTTCATTTTATTTTAAAAGGGTTCTATTTTTATTTATAAATAATTCATCCAAAAATAATAAAATATATATACATTTGAAAACATATTTTCATAATTCTCTTAATATTATTCATTTATTTCATTCCAATGTCTAGGTTATAATATTAATAGATGAATAAAAATATTTAGTGGTTCTCTTAAGATAGATGTTGAGTATCATGTGCGCTATCAATCATATTATTTTTTTTTAAAAAAAATGGATGCTATGTTTCTCCCATATAGAAATAGAATAATCTTAATTTTTAATTTGGGCTTGGTAAGAGAGGTTTTAATATTCGAAATATATTTATTTAGACCCCACATTAAAAAATTGTTATTAAGACTTCCACTTGAATTCAACCGCTTATATTTATTATGAAAAAATGATTGTGAACAAATTGACCCCACGGGGTCAAAAATGGATAAGACCAATTGCATCGCATTTTACAATATACATTTAATCTTTTGGGAGAGATCCAATGAAAAAATAAACAATACTAGGAGCATTGGGATCTCACTATCTTGGAAAACCATCAATTGCGAAGTTGCCTTCTCACTAGATGTGCTCCACCTTAGTATGTTGATTCATTATAGTTATAACTTTCAAAATCAGAAAATCCAGACTCAAAGGTGGGATGGACCTCCCTTGTATTAGACTAACCAGTACAGTGAAATCAGATTCTACTTCTACGATATAAATATTAAACAACCTTAACCACTATACTCCATTTAACATGGCCATTTTTTTACCTTTTATATAATTTTTGGGACTATAATAGCAACTAAAACTAATAATTACAGATCCACATTAATATCTCCACAATCCCCCTCCTATCACAACACCTAAGCACTAAGATCTATCAAAATTTTACTTGAATCCATCCCATGGATTGAGACTTGCACTTTAAAAATGGAGAGAGAAGTATGAGGATCACCTTATATAACACGTACCACTATTCTGTGTATAAAAATTGGACATGGAATAGAAAAAAATCAATCAATATTTGATGGGTAGTGATATTGGAAATTTTCATGAGGAATATAAATATCACTATACCCGAAAACTATGATGGGTTAAAACATCCCAAATTTCATAATATGAAATGTAAATAGATAACTTTTTTGTTTCATTAACCTTTTCATTGACATAAGGAATTATTTTACTTATTTGAATAATAACATAACAAATCATACTTACTTAAAAAGAATATTTTCTTCATTCAGTTAATTTATACCAAAAACTCATATTTTTATCAAAATGATGATTATTCGAGATGAAAATGTTTACTCCTGAAGTACTATAATCAAATTCTAGTGAATAAAATTTTCCAAAAAAGAATAAATTTATATTTATACTATTTTTTTACATTAATAAAATAAAAAAAATTAGTGAATGTAAAAATAATTACCTAAAAAATAAACCATTATATCATAAAAAAATACTAGAGTCTCCAAAATTTAATAGTTTCACCTAATATTAAACATATAAAAATAACTATCCTTAAAAGTTCTAAACAAATATACTAGACTATGATTAAAACCCAAAAATGATTTGGTCACATAATCTACCAAGATAAATGTATCATTTATCACCAAATAATATCAATCACTATTAATTTATCATTCCACAAAATTAATTTCCCAAATCACATAATCTCTAAGTATGTTATCCCTTTTGACAAATTAAACGAACATTATAAAGTCATATTATCCACTAAAAAAATTAATCCCTTTCTGATCTAATAAAATACAACAATATTCAATATTCTATAATTATATAATGTTTTGAAAATAGTTAATGTATTTCAAAATACCTTTAATCACTTAATCAACAAATCATTTTCAAATCCCATTAATATCTTTTTGTTAAAAATAATTTCCAAAAACGAAATTATTCTTCACCATTCAAGTCATTTAGTTAAAAATAAAATGTCAAAATAAAATGGAATTAACATAGTTCTATATTTATTGATTCACACCTTTCATCTACTAGTTTTGAGTTCAATTCCTACGGTCTTGTCGGATGTGAAATGTCGTCACCAATCCTATGGTTTTCCTTTTTTCCAAAACCAAATAATTCTTATAATATTACTAAGTTATGATAAACTTCTAAAAAATAACAATAATATGTTTTAACCTCTATGGTTTTTTCATATGATTCATTATGTATCCCTAAAAGTAATAACCCATTATTACCATAAAAATTAATGTCCCTAAAAATATAATTATACACCATAATATTTCATAAGATAAAACCTCAAAAAGGTGTCTAATACAAGGAAATAATAATAATAATGAAAATTATAAACCAATTATTACATTCATAACTCTTAATAATCCATCCTAATCTCAAATGTTTTCTAAACCCTAATACAATACCAACTTTAAGGACCTATCACTAAGCACATCTTATTCAAGTTATTTTAAAATTATAAATCACTTTATTTTCCAAAATTTATTTTAGGTATATATTTTTAGAGAGTTAATAATAACCCTTACATAGTAAACCCATAAATTATTAGTAGAATCTTATACTCAGTATATCTACTTTTTCCACCAAAGGCAACCCTTTTAAATTAAAACAATGTTCATTTTCATGACATATTTTAAAAAAAATTATATTTTACTCAAATTCATCCATACCCATCCATTACCATTTTAAATGAATTTAAAACTGTAGGATGAACACAAAACCTTAGTATGGAAGATAAAAATACAGTTAATATTTTGAATAGTAAAAACTTGAAAAATCATATAAATATTACCTTTCTCTTATAATTTCATTGAGAATATGAAATAAAAAATTTCACATGAATAAAAACACACATTGTTCGTAAATTAAATCACTATAACTCATAACATGTAGTTAAAACTCATTTAGGTGACGTATACCCTTATATTAATAAAACTCCTACAAAAGCCATTTAAATTAGAAGATCAATACATTTTACATCCAATATTATTATTATAAAATTCATTGAAAATCAATAGTAGGGATAACCATTCCTATAATCTAGATCGGGATCACCCGTGAGCTATAATGGGGACATCCTTCATATAAGCTAAATCTGTCTCACCAGTAATCTATAATGGGGCTCAAGCCTTTTTATAAGATGCACCAGAAATACCTGGGAGCTATAATATGGAATAACCCTACATATATGTTGTATCAAGCTCACTCTTTTTATATAAATATCATGTTACACTTTATGAATAAAACAAATTCAACACAAACCCATTAAAAAACTCTTTTAATCCAATATGAATAACACTTTGGTATAAATAAACCATTTTCTTTTAAAATCACATTTTAAACTCCAAAATACCCCACTAGGAAAAGAGGGGATTTCATTTAAGAAAACATGTAATCATTTAAAGGAAATATAAATAATAATATATTCCAGGTAGTGTAAAATTTATTGTCATCGTGTACATTATGAATAGAACAATCTTTTTTTTATTTTTCCAAATGTTCTATATAAAACATATAAAAAAGTTTCCTTTTCTAAAACATTGAATGAAATTCTGAATTTACATAAAATTTCATTTATAATCCTTTTATATCCATATAAATGGACATGTAAAATAATATAAATAATATTTATATGGATAAAAATATTTTATTTTTATATCTGTAAACATTCAATGATCCCCATACCACTTTTAACATTTTAATCCAAAACACCATGTAATAATAACAATAACAATATTAAAAATTTTGAGAATAAATAAATCCATGACATTATATGTAAATGATGAATAATATAAACATCATAAAGTAATTTGGAAGTAGAAAATAAAAATATGCCTCATTAAATGGATATGGAGTCAAAGTCCCTTACCTTGAGTCTGATTTATCATGCATGTTATTTACTTTCTTCTTCCTCAGACCAACATCTTTTCTTAACACCTTGAGGCCACTAAGGATTGTGTTATTTTTAAAATAATAGCTATACAATGTATGGGTGGATTATATTAAGGTATTGGTGTAAGGATTTGTTAAACCAAATAAGTTTTGAAGTGTTAAGAGTAGAGGAGAATAGGTTCCATTCTATAAGATGGGGGATGACACTATTCGAAATCATCAAAATATTAAATTAATATAAATATTTTTATAAAAAAATGGCTCGAAGCATATTAATTTATAGTATATGATGAATATTTTTCACAAAGAAATTTTCAAATGAAAATCAGATAAGTTATTACTATTTTTTTATCAATAATATGTTGATTTAACCCTTATTTAACCTTTTTGTTTCTCACCATGATATCAAGTAATTTATTGGTTTAGGATTAATATAATTAATATAAAATTACAAAATAAAAAAAATGATTCAATTATGACATTTTATGTCTTATAACAATATTTTGGAAAAATTTTATATTTTTATAAATTTTTTATCACTTAATAAAATATAATTTATTTTAAAATATCATTACTGTCAATTTTAACACTATTCGTTACATGACATTTTCAAAATATCATCAAGAACATGATATCATTGAAAAAAAAATTTTAAATCATCACTAAAATGTCAATTTAATCTAAATTTTTTTCGGATGACATTATTTTTCACCAATTAATTTTTTCTCAATAAATTTATTTCATTTATATGATATTTACTTTAATTAAACAATTACTACATCATGATTATTTAATAATTTTTTTACATTTTTCCCTAAAAATTTAAAATGAATTATCATATTTATGATTAGTATTTTTTTAAAAAAAAATGTATTTATAGAAGAACAAAAGTCTCTTATTACCCCATATTACAAATAAATCACTTGTTAAAAACAAAGTGTGATAAAATAGACTTTTCTTTGAATATAACCATATAAATGGTTTAAAGCCATCCAAGTGGCTCCAAGATCTCATAAAATTGATCAATGGATCATTTTTATAGAAATTCACTAATCAAATAATATTAGGAATTTTTTTTACGGTAATTTTATAGGTTTTATAATAATATTTTTATAATTAATTACCAGATTTACCCTTAAACATTATAATATAAATTACTCATGTTGTTATTAATATGTTGTTTCAAAAAGTGGACATATTTACCCGATTATGACATTAGGATTCCATATATACAATAATTTTTTTAAAATTCCAAATAAATAATTGGATAATAATAATTTAAAATTAATCTTTTTTATGGAAAGATAAAAAAAGGTTTTAATGTAAACAAATTTAAAATAATGAAATGTTTTCATATTAAAATTTTATATGAAATTGATTGAAACAAACTATATGGGATTAAGTGAATTTTTTTTGGATTAATTATACATTAAAACCAATCCAAAATATAATTTAACAATATAAATAAATTTCTTGAAAAATATTCTTTCAATTGAAATGAAATATTTTTTCAGTATTCATCAAAAAATGAAACTTATCGAAAAAACAACATAAATTAGAAAAATTGAATTTTTATATTAATATTTCAAAAAATATGTTTATTATTTTCTATAGAATTTAAAAATTACATAAATACAAGATTTAAAATAAATGTACAATCAAAATTCCACAAAAATATCTTTTTAGAAAAGTATTTCCTCTATGTGTAAAATTGGTTTTATTCTTATATCATGTCTAGAAGAAACATAAGATGAATTGTAAAAATTACATTGAATAATATATATATATATATAATCAAATAAAAAAAATTAACTTTTAATTTATTGGCATTAAACGCACTTGTTCACATTTAAATTGTTTTTATGAAAAACAATTATTTTTATTTTAGAAGGGGTTTTATATTCATTTATATTTAATTGGTCAACAAATAATTACTTATATATACCAATTTAAACCCTATTTTAATAATTTTATTAATATGGTTCTATCTTTTGATTTTTAATTTCTATATTATAGTGGTAAAATTTAAATAATAATATTCAATTATTCGTATAAGCATTATTTGGCATATCAAGTATGTTATCGAACATATTATTTCATTTTTTTCATGGGATGTTACAATAATGAGAGTTAAATTGGAAAATAATCCCTTTTAAATCATATGTTATGTAATAGGAATGTAAAAGATAATATTCTATCAATAGAAATTGGGAGACAAGGTGCATTACATAAATAAGGTGCAAGAATAAAGAGGTGAAATAGAGGATCCCTTACCATTTGTTTTATAGAAAAAACATATGTAAAATTTATAATGAGAGGTTATAAATTATATCTCATTCATAGGACACAAATTTTATAGTATATTGACCTATATAAACCTAGTACCCCATAACCAATAGAGATTAAAAAGGCTAATTACATAGTAAGTTCTTGAATGGAAACAAATAGATGGAAACACATACTAATTTTCAACATAGTAACGAATTAGGTGATTCTAATAATTTTTGTGGATGAAAGATATCTCATTATAAAAAAATATATTGAACATAAATATTAAATTTATAAATTCATTACAACATAACTAAATTAGATTTGAATGTTTAAATACATATAATGTGCATGAATTGAAATAAAGAGAGAGAGAGAGAGGTCCCTTACAATGAGAGAGTGATTCCAAAACATGGGGATAAGATTTTTAAGAGTTTAGGTTTACATTGGGATATCTCTACATATGTGATGGTAGTGTAAGGATGTGATCCAAGTTTTTCTAGGGAATAGTAATGTGATATTGGGTGGTTTTATATAACAAAATAGAAGGGGGTTCGTTAATATTTATAAAACATAGGTTTTGGAATTTATATATTAAAGTAATCAAAACCAAAACCCTTACCATGGTTTTTATAATTGTTTCTTTGAAATAAAAGCGTTTTTAATAATTTTATATCCCAATGGTCTAGATTAAATAAAATTTTACCCTTGGGTGTATGGATGTGAGTCATGTTTTTATGAAATTAGTTATAAACCCCTAAAATACAATATAGGTTTTAGAGGATTTATAACTACTTTATAAGATTCACCAAATAAAATTATAAACATTATTATAAAATGGTAAACATATATTTTTTCATGAATAACATTTATTTATTTAATTATATCACTTTTGGGTCATTATAATGTCATAATACACACCATATATTTATATCGTATTTAAATTTTTACCTAAAAATTTTATTGCCTCAAATTTTTTTTAAAATTCATTATTGAGTAATTTTGATGTACTGATTCAAAAAAAATACATTTATTTTATCAATATATTTTTCAAAATATTTGATTTTTTATTTTAAAAAATAATCTAAAATTGTTGAGAAATATAGGTTTTTTCGACATTAAAATTTTTTAAACACTTATAACAATTAAATATGAATTGATTAAAATTATATTATGATTTATAGTTAACAAATATTATGTCATTATTTTAATATATTAATATATCATTTATGTTTAAAATTTATGAATTCATCTAAAATGAATATTTTAATTTAAATTTCATATTAAGAAAAAATAAAATTTGTTTATTATCGCATCAAAATAAAAATCATTTATAATGTAATGATAATAAGAAGTAAATATATTCATTATTAATTACAAAATACATATTCATAATATTATTTTCATGATAGATATACCTTTTTTACACCATCAAATTACATAAGGGTATGGTGATCAATGGTTATATTTTCATGGGGGAGTCCATCATAAATGGTTTGGGCCGTGATCTCGATGAGCTTAAAATTCTACCATAAATGGTTTTACTTTTTCATTCATTATTGAATCTCATTTTGGTATTTCTAAAGGTATAATACCAATTATGTTCCACCAATTTTTATATATAATAAATGGGCTTCATAGGGTATGTTCTTACTTGTTGAGGCCATTGATTGATTTTTCTTTATCAATTAGATTTATCATAAAAATTTATCTATACTACTCATTTGATCATCATTCAATGGCTATTTAATCAATGGTTAGGATGATTAATATTTCATTAAATGATATATAATTACAATAAATATAATATTACTCTAAATTAATGGGTTATTATTGACTAAATAATAAAATATCCCTATTATGGTTCGTTTTTAATTTCATTGTAAAATTAATAACCCATAATGTTTTTAACATTTTTATACATAGGTGATGGTAAAAAGGGTAAATAAACGATTGAAAAAAAATTGAGGGTAATAATTTGGTCTAAATACATTACTATAATACCTTCCTACAATAAAAATGAATTTTATTTTTCATATTATTAACCATTTATGGCTTAAGGTGTTAATAAAAGAAGACATTCCAAAGAACTTATATAGTTTTTAACAACATGTTTTAGTATTCTTTATTCATTCACGTCCTTAAATTCATATTAAACTATGATAAAATAAAAATATCATTATCCTAAATATACAAAAAAGTTATCATGTTGATGGAATTATCTTTATCCATCTCCTAAATAATAAAATTGGAAACAAATACTTCATTCAATTGTTTGGCGAACTGCCATCTCATGAACCAATATAATTTATTTTCCATCATAGTATCTCATGGATAGATTATAATTGTAAAATAAATATTTATATATGATATTCATGATATATTTATCATTATAAATATATTATATATTATTTTTTCAGGCACAATTCTATTCACTAAAAATGATAACGTTGTTCATGCAAATGTGGGGACTAGAACCTCCATGAGGCGATGTGATTTATTTTTCATTGACATGTCACATGGATGATTTATTTAAGTATATTTTAAGATTTAATATGATATTTATGATGTTAGTATCGTTATATAATTAAAAAAAACATTACTTCTATACAAAATGATCATTGCAAAAAATAGAAATGATACTCATGCATATGTACGACCTACCATCTCCATGATTGTAACAAAGTTCATTTATAATAAATTTTTACATGGATGGATGTAATATTAATTCTGATGTATAATAATAATTATTATATCATTATTATTATTCATGATATGATTAAATAATGACCTTTTTACCATATTTAACCTACAGAATTCAGGGACGTATGTACTGAATATCATTGAAACATTCTATATGAATTTAAGTTATAAATAAATTATATATAGCATGTAAATAAGTGAAATAAAGGGGAAAATAGAATTCATTTTTTTCAAATATGTTAATAATAAACATAATCTCAATATTCTATAAGACAAAAAACTTTCTTGATGAGTGGGTCTGAATGAAAAATAATTTTTTTTAAAAAGTCTTCTTTTATTATTTCCCTTAAAATGCTCATTTTCTTCTATATCCATATTTTTTAAATTATTTAATGTATTTATTTTTTTCAAGGTAAGTGAGTTATAAAGGTAACTTATTTTTTCTTATTTACATTATTTCAATGGTTTTCCAGAATAATATTTTGTTGAATGTTCTAACATACATTAAAAAAAGACAAAATGAATTTTTTTTATCATATACGATGACCACAACCTTTCCATCCACCCTAACCATTATTTTATTTTTCACTTCCACTAAAATATTTCATGTTTTATTAAAAATAAAATAGACTTCCCTATTTTTTTGGTATCTTAAAAAAAGGAATTAAAATGGAATTGATATATCAATATCAAAAAATGTTTTCATATGGGTGAAAAGAACAGTTTTATGATGAAATATTTTATGTGTTATGATTTTTTATGGTTATTTGTATTTTTTTATGATGAAGAGTGTTTTTGAAAACCAATGGAGGGTGATACTGTTATAGATCTCAAATTTATTGGTTAAAAGGATGAAGTTGACTAATCTAATTTCTCCAAAGAGATTGTGGGAATATACTATGATTGTTATTACATGTTTAACTATGATGGTTATTTCAATTGTGACCATGATGTAACACAATGTATGACCATGATGATTATTCTATGTGTAAGTAAGAATGATATGAAAATGAATCATCATGTTACTTATATGATTAATTTATTTATTATATATATTTTTATAGATGTATTGTGGTTTTAAAACATTAAGAAAAGCATATTTTTATTTTTAAGGTTGGAAAACATACCTTTTTGAGAATATTGTTTTGATTTTTTCAAGATATGAAAGAAATAATTATAAGTTCAATTTTTTCTATTAATTTTTCATAGTAAAATATTTTATGGAATTATATGGGAAAGAAATTATTTAGTGGGAATGAATATCATTATTTGGAGAATAAATTTTATTTTGAAAAAGGTAAATTTTTGTATGTAGTCAAGGACAAATTGTATCTCCATCCTTTAATGTCACTTATTGGTCATTTTCTACACATCACACATTTCAAAAAAAAATAAGCAGGATTATAGATGAAAAAGGGAGTGGAATAAGTCATGTTTAATGTCATGAAGACTTATAACAAAAAGAAATCATGTTTCACATTAAAAGTTTTATATTTTGAAAAAATGTATACCGAGTAAAGAGTCTTTTTGTAATATATTGGATTGTTATGTATGACTCATGACTTAACTCACAAAAACTATAAAACTAAATGATATTTGGGAATGAAATAAAAATAAATCAATTCAAGAGACACTAGATTAATTAATGTTAAAGCATGATACCTTATTTTATCAATATAAGTGTACATATTAATACATATAAAATAAGTACTCAATTTTAAGAAAATTGATGTTGTTATTTGAAAATAAATTATCAATGAAATTGATTTTATTTATTTTTGTGAGATAATACTAAAATTTTATAATAGAAATTTTAGAAATAAAATTTTACAAATGGCATGTCATTTTCATAATCATTATGTAAAAATTATGTTGGAGTAATTTTTTTAGATTTTTCTAAGGAGATTGGTTTTAGAGTGAATAATGGAAAGCGATTTTTTTTAAAAAAACATTGTATTTTTTCAAAAATATAATTTTTTTTATTTTATATTTTTAAGTAATAAAAATTTTCAATTATTTTATCAATAACTTAAATATATATATTAGAATAAAATTTATTGTTGAAATTCCTATAATATATTTTCTGTACATAAAATGCCAATTTTATAAAAACTATTTTTCATTTAGTTTTGTGATTTAACATTAAATTTATTTTTACAACTTATAGAAATAAAATCTTGAAAATTTTATTTCATATTTTTATTCAGGACGTCTATGTTTTCTAAATAGGTTTTTTTAATATTTTTCAATAAAAAATTATCAATGTAAATTTTGTTACCACTGTTTAATTAAGGGTAAAAATACTATTATAAGGATGAATAATTAACCCAGACACCTAGATTAATTTTATATATTGATAATATGTCATTCCTAATAATCCAAAAATATGATTTATAATCTTTAAGTTCAATTGTCCATGATTTTTACATTTTTAATTTTTTTTAATAAAAAGACAAATAACATCATTCTCTTTATTTTGTTATCAATATTTTTTTGAAATAGGTGTATGAAGAAGTTATTTATGGTTCAAAATATTTTTTTGATGATAAATTTTTTATCCTGGTAAATTATTTCTTATTTTTTGAAAATAATTAATTACCTTAAATTCTTACATAAAACTGACACAATACTTTTTCAATTAATAGAATAATAAAAATGTATTTGAAAATATTAAAATAAATTATTAACTTACAAGATGTTATTGATAAATATATTATGGTATTGAAGTTTGAATAGAATATATTTGAATATCTTTTCTACCATGATGTTATTCAATTCAACGTAAATTAATAGTTCAAAAAATGAAATTAAGGATATTTTAAAATAAATTATATATTTTTAAATTAATATAATCCTTTAAATTAATATTATCATAAAATTTATTGGGATATAGTTTTAAATATAAGTCATTGTAAATTTATGGTCATTTTTTATAGTATCTTTCTTGACCCTTATAGACTAAAACACCTTAATAGAGCAATAATTTTCAAAATGGAATAATATGGGTTAAAACAAAAAGGTATGGGTGAAAACATAACATAAATGTGTCCAAATTTCATTTTAGGTGATTATTTGGAGCAATATTAATTTCTATTCTAATTTTATAAATTTTTATCTTCATAAAAAAAATTAATTTATTTTAATTTTATACATTATGAAATTTCAAGAGTGCACCTGCCCTCAATTATAAAAGGAAGAATCTTCAACTATTTTATTCACACTTCATAATAATTTTGGTTCATCAATTCCTTAAAAAAATACCTTACTTAAATCCATCATCATGCCCCATAGTCCTTATTTTTATTAGAAATCCATCCTAGTAAGACTTTTGGTGTAGAACGTAAGGTCTTGTTAGAAGAAGAGGTATAGTCATTCTCCCTGCATTTTCAATTTATTTATTCTTCCGTATAATTAACATATTATTCAAACATGATTAAATAATAACCTTTTATCTTATATATATTTATATGTTTTTTTGTTAATTTCATAATATATATTTGTATCACCTTCCTCCCAATGGAAAATGAACCCATCGTTAATGTGTATGATATATTACAAATATACGAACAATTTTAATTCATTTCCCATCACCACCTCAAATGGATGAATATATTTATGGATTTAATTTATATATTATATATTCATTCCATATTTATAATTCTATAAATATAGCATGTCAAATAAATTCTTACATTTCCATCAATTAAAAATTTGTTACATCATTTTTGCATACATGATGAAAACCACGTCCATGAAGCGATGTGATACAAAACCACATCACATATATGATATATATATTAATTTTTTAAGAAATAATATTTTATTTTTTATATAATATTCAAAATATATATATTGAATAATAAATAGATTTTCCAATCATGATCATTGAAAAATGGATATGTTATTCATTCATACATAAGGCATATAATCTCTATGATTATAACATATTTCATTCCTAATAATAATATATCATCATTGGTCATAAAATTATAATGGATTTATATAAGTGAAATTATATCATTAATATTATTCTAGAGATGATGAAATATTGACCTATTTGAACATAGTATACCTATCAAATTCATGTTGTACATATGAGTTGAAAATAGTTAAAACTTTTTATGTGAAGTTAATTGACTAAATATTTTATTATAAAATTGAATAAAATTGGATAATAAACAAGTAAATGTTTTGAATAATGTTAAAAAAAATTAAATTTATTATATATGAATAAAAATAATGTATGTGATGAGTCCGGCTCAAGGAAAGGAACACTTTGTTTTAAAACCTTGTTTTAAAATATTTTGAGGATTTATTCTCTAAATATTTTGATTATAATAATTTATTCTTAAAATTTTTGATTATATGTTCTTATTTTAAAATTATTGATATATAAATTTAATTATGTTTAAATTTTGAATGTATTTCAAATTATTCCAAAATGAATCTTCTTTCCTTTTTATTATAAGGAATGTTTTGAAAAAAAGAAAAAATAAATATCCTTTTTAACATAGAGGAAATTAGTGGTTTTCTCTCTTCCATAACTATTATTTGATATTTGGATTCCTTTACACGTTTTAATTAATTATACAATGAAAAACAATGTTTCCCTTATGTTCTAGGTATTTTTAAAAAAATGGAATGTATATTTCAATATCTGAAATTTTTTTATTATGGGTGTAAAGAAAAATTTTATAACCATAATGATGAAAATTACTACTTTCATGTTTTATGATTATTTTATAAGTGATTGGAATTCATAATAATATTGGTTGATTCTATTATAAACCAATTTTGGTTGGTTACATTATTAACCAATGATGGGTGGTTCTCTTATAAACTAAAGATGAATGGGTCCATTATAACCCTCCAATGCATTGGGTTCTTTAAGAAATTATTGATGTTGAAAATATTTTATATTCCATTTATAATATTGATATTGAAAATTATGTAACAAGTTACCTACATGATTAATTAATTTCATCTATGGGTTTTTTCATAAATATCATGTTATTATAATGTGATGTAATGGGATTATGTTTAAAATAAAAAAATTTCTACTTCATAAAGGTAAAATTTATAACTTGGTGAAAATGATTTAATGAATTTTTCATGATTTAAATGTAACCCTTATGTGTTTTATTTTTACTTTATTAATTATTATGAAAGGTATTATAAAAATATTTCGTCCGAGAATTTTATTTCTTTGGTAAGATATTGTTTATCTTGAATCTAATGATAATTTTGAAAATGGGTTTGTAAGGCCCCAGCCTTAATCATTACATAATCTTGAGTTAAGTTATTAATTCACATTGAGGATCTTTTCATGTTTATATTTTTACAGAATTAGGCCACTATTGTTACATAACATCTCAAATATTACAAAGTAGACACTTCTTCTCAATATTCATATTTTCATAAAATAAAAAACACTTAAAAGAAAACATGAATTATTTTCTTGATATAAATCTTCTTGAATTCTTCCTTTCTCTTACCCTGCCATATATATTGTAAATAAAATATCAGAAACTTGGGATGAGCATAAAAATATCAGTAAGGGTTATAAAACAATGAAAGAAAACATTAGTCTATCAATAAATAAAAGTAAATGAAATCTTCCTTTTCAATCATTAACATAAAACACAAGATCATATTATTTTTGAATAACAAATTGAAATTGGAAATCATAAATTTAACTAGTGGCATCCATAATATACTTACATTGTAGCTTTATCAACTCTTTATAGTGTTTAATTTGGATTACCCATCCCACTATATTCCATAAATATCATATGAGAAACATTAAAGTTTACCTCTGTCACATTGCCCAATGCATTAGAGAGAAATCTCAGGCCCACATGCACTTGGATTAGCATGGAAGCACCCGTATACGTAAACAATGACAAAGAACCGTAACATATTTATAACACATAAAACAAACATAAAGGAATGATAACATTTCAACATGGCAATAAAAATATATAATTTAAATATATGGACATCATCAATCCATTATCAAATCCATTGTTGATACCAAAATATGTAAAAGAGTATATGGTATTTATTTTCCTTTTAAAAAAATTACGGCTTGTTAAGGAATCCACATATCAAGTAAAGATAATGGTGGCGAAAAGGTCATTGTCACAACATACATTAAAAAATTAACATTCCCTTTTTCATTTAGTAGAACGCTATGTAGAAAAATATTTCCTTTTAATGAAATGAAAAGTCCAATGGGATTATAAACCATATAAAATAATGTCTTCTATAAATAAAAATATGCCTCATTGAGAGGAGATTTAGACAAAGTCCCATACCTCATGTCCGACTTGACTCATTCATTCTTTAATCTGATGAATAGTAATCTGAATTTATTTTATACTTTCTTAAGAACCTATTTCAAGTTTATTATTCCTTTTATATTACTTATTACTACGTTATAAACATTACATGTCTATTTATGTTAATAACTATTATTTTGAAGATATTTGGTACTTGAGTCAAAAATGAACTTCTTGTAAAAAACACACATTGTCCTTAGAAAAATTGAAACCCATAGAATGCAATTAAAACTTATTTCAGTAACCTAGAGCTTCATATTTATAAAACACATTCAATCCACATTCAATTTCAATAACCATATGGTTGACTTAAAATATTAATATTACCTAATGAATTGGCGATCTATAATGGGGATAACCCTTCATAAAAGATATATTTTTCTCACTAGGTTTCTATAATGGGTCTCAATCCTTCATTTATGTTATTTCCTGGTCACTCATGTGCTATAATGCGGTCTAACACTTTATATTAGTTGTATCAGGATCACTTGTGTGCTCTAATGGGAATTATAACTTTGTATAAGGTATATTAGGCAAACCCTTCTCATATAATTCTCAATTTAATTTAATGAATAAAATACATAAATCACATAACCCTTTAAAAACACTTTCAATCTCATGTAAAAAACAAATTTTTATAAAAATAACATTTTCTATAAAAATACCATTCTTGATTGAAAAATACCCAAAAAAGAAAAAGAATTATTTTTTATTTATGCAATCATGGAAGCTTAAAAATGATTTTATAAATTAAATATTATTCAATATATCAAAAAATTACTTTTCACTATGTAAATTAAGAATAGATCGTTATTTTTTCATTTTTCGAAATCTTCGATATAAATTAGGTTAAAATATTCTTTTTGAAAACAATTAAATGAAATTAAAATTAGAAATAAAATTTCTTTTATAATAATTTTATACACATATAAATTATCATATAAAATAATATCAAGAATTTTGGAACAGAGATAAAGATTGTGTAATTAAATCATTAAATATTTAAAGGGTCTCATGCCACTTTGGACATCTAAATCAAATGCTTCATGAAATAATAACGTTAGAAAACATTAAAACACATCAGAATAATGAAATATAAAGATATTATATATCTATGCGGAGATCTATTCAACTCATAAAATTTGGTGGGTGTATAAAATAAAAATAATCCTTAATGATAGGTGATTGATACAAATACCCTTACCTTTAGTTTGATTCCTCATGTATGTCCTTTATTTTCCTCTTCCTCATACCACCTCAATTTCTTAACACCTTGAGACAACAAAGGATGTTCTTTTTTCAAAACCAAGAGCCATAAAATGTGGGGAGGGATGCTAGTATGGGGTTTTGTTATATCGTGGACAAACCAAATTGTAATTGAATATTGAGGAAAAGAAGAGAATATATGTCGTCTAATAAGAGATAGGAGGGGAACTATATGAAATATTCAAAATAATCAATTAATATAAATGATTTTTTAATCAAAATAATTAAAACATATTAATATAGAATGGGGATTGGAATCTTCATTAAATGTCCCACATCAGAAAATGAGTAAATAAAACTATCAAATTAAAAGAAATAAATAGATGTTCAAAGGTCTCACGAGATAACCCATACTAGGATTCCATGAATACATAGATATAGAGGGGAAACTAAGTGTCATGTCCTAATGGAGAGTGACAGAAAACAAGATCATAAGAAAGATAACCATGAAAACCATGTGATTGGATAAACGATATTTGATTCCCTAGTATGAAATGTGAACATAAAACATTTTTGTTTTAATTCAAATTTCATAAAGTTCGGGAATTTATTTATGATATTGACTAATAACGGAAGGAAATATACTTACTTTTCAAGTAGGGTTTCATCTTTTAATATGTTTCTACCGAAGAACTAATCTTTCTCCAAATGATGAATATTTATGATGACATGGTCACACCTGAATTTCTAGAATAAACTTCTAAAGAATCACATAATCCATAAAATATAAACTATATATTTCCCATTTCTTTAGATATTAACCAAAACAAAAATATTTAATAAAAGATAATATAATCTCTAAAAATAATGATCTTTTATAAAAAGAAATACTACTAATAATCTCCAAAATTTAACAAATAAAATCGAAATCTCAATAATGACCATTCAATACACAATTGTCCTTAAAATTATTCAATATATTCCAATATAAGTTTGAATCCCAAAATTCAGAAGGATTTGGTCACATAGTCTTCTATAAAAAGAATTAAATTTTTCTTCAAATAACATCGGCTACTCCTGAAGTCTCATACTGAAAAGTAATTAGCCTAATCAAATTTTCTCAAAGATAGATTAATTATTTACATTAGTAATCTGAATCACTATATTTTCATAATCAAAACATATATGTTTCAAAAATAAAATTACTCCATTACTCATCAATTGAAATCCCAAATTATTCTATTTTTCCTAGGACATATAGTGTTTCCTCAAAATAGATAATGTCTTCCAAAATAACTGTTATCACTTCATCACAAAATCACATTCTTATACTAAGGATATCCATTTAATAGAACATAATTTTCCAAAATCAACTTATTCTTGATTGATAAAATCATTTAATAGAAATCAATTAGTCATACAAACTAGGGACATCACGTAGTCAAGTGGTAAGCAATAAATCTCAAATGCACTTTGTTTGTGGGTTTGATTCCCATTGGTTTTTCTGACACGACGGGTTGTCACATAATCTTCATGTTTTCTTTTTTCAAAATTATATAATTTTATAAAATAAACAAAAATGAGATAAATTCATCAAAAATAACCCTAACATATTTTAACCACAAATGTAATCTCATAACTCACATTTTTATCCCAAAACGTAATAACCCATAATTTCCTGTAAAAAAAGATCACATAAACCCCTAAAGTTATCCAATATTTCCACACAAGAAAACATAATTCTTCTTGAATAATATTTTTACATATCGAAGTTCAGGGTTAAACATACTTGAAAATGTATTCCTATATAATACCATCCTCATAAGACACTTAATAAATTTAAGAATTTCATCATCCTAAAATGTACCCAAAATCTTGAATCCCTTATATGTATATTTATTACTCATTCAATGTTATTCATGATAGATTAACAATTATTTTAAAACTTATTCTATAATACATTATTCCAAAAAAAATCATTAATTATGGGCTATGATTCAATAATATCAAAAGAATAGCTAAGAAATAATCCATACCTTTTATAGGTCATATTTCGTTTCCTTATCATCAATTAGAATGCAATTAGGAACTGGTAAACATATATTTTATGATCTTGTTGATATCATTACTAAACCATCTTTGTAGGACATCTATTTGTATAGTTACCATGCACCCCACATTTAAAAAATTCAATTGATTCTTCTAAAAGAACTTATTTCCCTTTCCTAGAGTTAACTGGCCCCTTCCTTTTTCCATGGCAAGTTCTTTGTTTATGACCTTCATTACCACATCTATAGAATCTTACCATTGTTTTGAAGAATTTTCCATGGTGTTTCTTTCCACATTATTGAAACATAGGGTTTTTAATATACTTACATTTACGTTGATTACCTAAACATCTATTGGGATTCACTTCTCGCATATAAGATTCCTTATAAAATCACTAAGGTTCTGGTGGTCCATCATGACTCCAGAAAGCTGGTTGAGAATAACCAAAAGAGTTTTCATTAAAATTCCCATTTCCTTCACCTTATTAATTAGAAAACCTTCGCATTTTTCTTCACATCCATTGTTACTTTGGTGCCTAATATATCAATAAATTTATAATAATGAAAATGGTCAGTGTAAGTATATTAGTAAAATCATCATATAATATCTTATATGGAGGGTAAACACTAAGATATACTTATTCATGTTATCTTAAACCCATTAAATTTATCTAAAATAACTATGACTCATTCTAATATTCTAACAATTATGGTTATTTCACATATTCTTAAATAAAACCCTATCCTCTAAAGTTATCTAAACTGACCTTTGATACCAACTGTAAGGTCCAATCCTTAAACAATACATATTCATGAATTATGTTAATAATTCATATTGAGGATCATTTCAAGATTACAGTTTTAGAGAATTACACCATAAATATTACAATATAACTCAAATATTACAAAGTAGACACATCAACTTAGAATCCATTTTTTTCATAAAATAAAAACTCTTAAATGAAAATAAGAAATATTTTATTGATATTAATCTTCGTGAATTCATGCTTTCTCTTACCTTGTCTTATATCCTATGAAAAAAAATCGTAAAACCTGGGATGATTAGAAAGACTCAGTAAGGGTTATAAAACAATGAAAGAAAACCTTAGTCCATCAATACATACAAGTTAATAGAATCCTACTTTTATATCTTTAACATACCACAAAAGCTCCTAAGATTCATGAATAACAAATGGAAATAATAAATAAAAAATGTAACCTATGGAATCCATAACATACTTTCGTTGTAGCTTTCACAGCTACACATGGAGTTATATTTGAAATACCAATCATAGTATATTCCCTAGATCTCATAGGAGAAAAATTAATATTCTTATCTATCATGTTTCCCAATGAATTGGAGATCAATCTCATGCTCAACCAGCCTAGGTTTATCATGGAACCACTCATATATGTAAATAATTTTCAAGAACCATAACATATTCACAACACATAAAACAAACATAAATAAAATATAACATTTCCACATTGCAATAAAAATATATCATTAAAATATATTGATATAATAAGACCATTTTCAAAACCATTTTGTATACCAAAATACATAAATAGTATATGGTATTTAGTTTCCTTTAAAAAACATTATGGCTTGTTTAGGAAGCCAAATATAAAATAAATCTCGTGGTTGTGGAAATGCCTTTGTCACCATGTACGTTAAAAATGAAACATTTTGTTTTTCATTTAGTAAAACCTTACTTATTGAAATATTAAATTTTAATGAAATGAAATGTAAAAGGGGTTTATAACTTATATAAAATAAAATCATGTATAAATAAAAATATGCCTCAATGAAAGGATATTGAGATGACGTCCCTTACCTAATGTCCAACATGACTCATTCGTTATTTAATATCTCAAATAATAAAATAAATTTCATTTCTACTTGATTAATAACCTTTTTCAAGTTCATTATTCCTTTTATATTATTTATTACTACTTTATAAAAATTACAATATAATTTACATTAATAACGGTCATTTTGTTGATATGTGGTAGTTGAGTCAAAAATAAACTTATTATATTTACAAGATGACTGTGTCGTCAAAATTACATTATCTACAAAATGATATTAATGATTTAGATATCATATATATCATATATATTCACTATATATATATATATGTATTTATAATATTACATTACATTTGGAGATAAGAAATGAAATGCACCGTTCATGGAGATGGTATGTCATACGTACGCATGAAGGCTACTTTAATTTCTATTTTGTATTTAATGAAATGAATAAATAATGATAAATGGGGTTATAATAATTCCATAATAATATAATATATAATTTCAGTAACTCCATACTTTTTATGTTCTATATATATCATGAACGAGTAATATCACTTTGAGGGAGTGGTGGTCCGTACTTCCTCAAATGAAATTATCGTATTTTTCCATTTTGGAAACCATTATGGTATGATATAAATGTAAAATAAAGAATCATAGAGAAAATATAAATATAATTTATATCACATATATATAGAGTTCCATATTAATGGGCACCATAAGAGGTGGTAGGAGATAATTGAACAATCATCGTTTTGGAGGCTGTAGTTCACTGTCCACAGAAACAGTATGTTAGTATCCATTAGATGGAGGTGTGTGGATGTGATTTTCTAATAAATGTCATAAAAAATACTATTATATTTAAAATACTTGATTTTTTATAAAATAGTTTAATAAAGACATTTTAGCGGGTCATATATGGAAAATAAAAGAAATGAACTTGAGAGAAGATGGTACCATTAAATTGGGTAACTTCACTTAATTTGGAGCGAAAGGATTTATTGAATTTCATTATTCTTATGTGAAAGATTATATGACGAATAGAGTGATTTTAGGAGCTTCTTGGAAATATTTTTTATGAGACAATGGGGCTTGAGAGGTGGTGTAATGGGTTATATGTTATGGCCTTTTATAAGATGTAAGGGGATCTTTTTGAAAGTTTGAATATATTATTCTGTTATAAATTGAATGGTGATTTTAAAAGGTCCCCAACTAATTTAATTCGAATATAAGGTGATTATTTTTATAAATTCTCTCATCCAATGGTTTTTAGGCAAATTGAAGTCATAAAATTAACCTTGTCTTTTAGCTCTAACCCTTTGTTAACTAATTTAACTTTTACCCTGTCATCTTCTACATTCATACTATATGGTTAATATATTTAAAATAATATTCCAATCAAATCCCAATTGGTAAATTAATGTAATTATCAACTTTATCTAAGTCCTCTGCCTGAATCTTATATTTTTATAACTATTATATAATTTTATAAAAAATTATTTATTTTTAAAACCCATTTATGTAAATTTATGTACTATTCATATCATGAGTGTAAAAAAAAATATAACAACATTATTATATTGAAAAAAATTGTTCAATTAAAAGATAACAATACATAATAATACATAAAATTCGTGGATTGAATGAAATGTTTTAAAATAAATTAATTTTAATTTTTATAATATCATTTATTTAAAACATTCATTAATAAAGTATACATTATATCATCATTATATCATAAATAAATTTATTTATATGATGCTTCAATATTTTAAATAAACTTAAATTATGTAAAAAATATTTTTAGATTTATAATTATGATTTATAGTCGAAGTTACCACTTATATAACCCCATATAAGTTTTTTTACTAAATGATATTTTTTTATATCACATTTTCCATAACATTAAATTAATTTCTATAATATGTCATTTTCACTTACAATTGGCTCCCTGGAATCCCATAATCGACCCAAGGAAGCCCATGGTCAGAAATTTATCATAAAATTGGATTAGGAAACATGATAGGGTAATATAATGTTTTTGTAATATTATTTTTTAACCTTATTTACCAGATTTACCATTTAACCATGTTTATAAAATATTTACTAAAGTTACTATTCATAATGTCTAAAAAAATTAACTATATACCCAATTTGGTCCTCATAATTCCAAATATTGAATCCATTTATCCAAATAAAAAACATAGAAGTTTCATAAATTAATTTAAAATAAATTCCGACTCTCAAAACCAAAAAACATGTTTTTATGAAATAAAAACTATCAAAATATTGACACTTGTTTTTGTCCAATGTCAAAGTGAAATTACTTCCAATGACCAAAATCGGATTACAGGGTAAAATATAATCCAATTAAACTTTAAAACAAATTAAATTAATAATCTAACTATATAAATAAATTATATTAAAAGACAGTTAGACTTAAAATGCAAAATTTTCACTATTCATTTAAAAAGGGAATTTTATCAGAAAAAAATCAACAAATTACCCAAAATAAATTTATATGTATTGATTCTAAATAATAAGCTTATTTTGTAAAATAATATATATAAAAGTTACAAAATCTATATTAAAAACGGGTTCTCCACCAAATGGCGGGAAAACAAACTTTTAAAAATATAAGTGTTTTTGAAGCTTAATATCAGATTCATTCTCATTTTAAGACTCCAAATTTAATTGGAGAAATGTTAAAAATGATGACAAACATATTTAATCATATTTATGTTATTTATTTTCATTTATTTCAATACAATAGCTAGGCATTAACTACCATTTATAATTATAATATCATTATTTTGTTTTTTGTTATTTCTCATAGATGTGTGGAACGTAAGATTTCCAAGAATCATGTTGTTGCATGTTAACTATGATATTAGAAATATATTCCCTTTTAAAGTAAAATTAATATTTAAATAAAATATATATGTAAATCTAAAAATTTAATATTCCTTAATTAAAAGGGATTTTACAGGGTTATTTTTAAAAGTATTCATGGACTAATAGTTTTATTTCATTCTTATGATATACCTTAAAGATATTTTTGTGGTCATACAAAATTAAAAAAATTATATTTTTTTCATGTTTATTAGAGGTAAATAATTTTTCATGATTAAAATATTAAATATGCGACATGAAATGTAATGCCCTGACACTAGAAGCCCATAATCAGTGCCGTACATTATTACGTTAGAATAATTATGATCAATAAAATTCCATAGACCAAAAAGATTAATAGATTTAAAAAAAGATTTCATAAATGATACCTATATTATATTGGAAAATATAAAACAAAACATGATATATAATAAAATGAAATGAAATCCATCATTTAAAGCTTATTCAAATATTTCTTCTTCATAACATAGTGGAAGGAAACAAAATAAGGTTGAGATCAAATACTTTGTAAGTGTTAATTCATGAAGAAGATATCATGAATTAATAATGAATAATCAATAAATCAGTGTAAATAACTGAACACTTATTCTATAATAAACTGAGTTGAAAATTAATCAATAGATTATCTAAAATAAATAATATCATTGATAATTATAATAACTGAATTTTCAATAAAGTAAATTCTTAGTTATTAGACATAATGTTTACCATTAACATGATACTTTACCATTAATTTCTATCTTCAATATAGTTTGAAACATACTGGGTAAAAACACTTTTTTATTAGGCTAACAGATTTTAACACCTTAGTTTGTTGATGCATCTAGGGTATTGCATTAATAGGTCCCCAACCAATGTAATTATCATCCAAATCATTCATGACATATATAACTATCAAATTAATTAATTAACAACATGCCTTATAATAAAATATCTATATTGATTAAAGGATATATATTTATCAATGTTTCCCCAATTAATCAAACAACATTTAATGTGAATATCATATTTAAAAATCATATATGTATTTTGAGATAATATTATTCATTGAATTATAATATAGATATTTATGAAAAATTAATTTAATATATAAATGATCATAATTATGTGATTGTTTCATTATAAATATAAAGAACATTAAATTAAGTGATATTCCAATGATAAATTTTACCACTTATTAATTTTCAAGTCAAAACCCCTTGGATGAGTTAGTTTAAAGTGAAACATAAAATACCATGAATTATGACTGTATAATACTATTAAATTACCAAGGGTAAATATATATGCCACATTAATTTGAATTTGTGCCTAATAAAAAATAAGTCCCAACAGAGTGTAAATTGAGATGAAATACCTTACTATTTGAGGAAATTTTGAATTGTGATGTCCATGATTAAATAAAATAAATTAAAACATATAATAATAGGAAATGAAAAATTGATAAAATACTATATCAAAATGGGTAGTATATATACCATACCAAATAATTAAGCGGTGATTATGATATTTAACTCAAAGAAGAAAAAAGTGAGATTAAAATCCCTTGCCTTATGATTCCTTTTAGTTGTGTGGTATTAAATATTTTATATAGAAATTTAAAACATATTAATAACTTATAAAATAACCGTTTCTATATTTATAATGTCACATATTATCTTATGAAAATATCTTACTACCCATTTATTTATAATGTTTCATTATTTTTACTATTTCTGGTGTTAATTTCCCAGTTATTTGAGTATGTTTTGGATTATTAGATTTATTACTACAACATGGATCATTATTTAATAATCAACTAGACTTTAATAATGATGTAAATATTAATTATATTATTTATATATTTATTTATATTAATCCACTAATTTTGTAGTTAAGAAATAAAATGCACCATTCATAGAGAATGATGGTCGTACGTATGTGTGAATGATACTCCCATTTCATTTTCATATTTAGAAAGTAATTAATATACATATATATATATATTATCATTAAATTTTCATATTTATTTCATAATTTTTACATTTTTTATTAAAAACATCCTTAATACATTTGGTTTATAGTGTGAATGAATAACATTGCTTTATGGAGGTGATAGTCCACACCTTCACAAACGAAGTTATCATATTCCTAGAAAATTGAAAACATAAATTATCTATTTTATAACATATATAATAATAAAAATATTATAAGTATCATATATATAAAAAAACTATAAATATATTATTATTACCAGCCTTGAAAATTTGTAAAGGAAGAAGGAATGATACCAGTTCGCGAGGCGGTGGTCCGTCATAAACCTGAACGATGAATGTGTATCCGATTTATTGGAAGTGTGTAAATATTTAGGTAATATCCTTATCATAACAACATAAAAATATATTTTGGATGTTGATCTTATTAAATAAAAACTAAATATTAATAACTAAATAGGTCTATAAATAAATGACACAAAATTTATAGGTGAAGAACGTTCCCTCTTATTCGGGTAACCCATTTTGGTTTGTACAAAAACATTCTGTTTATTTACATCATCCAAAATTAAGGGGTATATGAAGAGGGTAGTTATTTTTTGATCTTTTTTTTGTCTTTTTTTTTTCTAAAAAATGTTTTTATTGATATGAATAAGTGTGAGAGATGAGTGCCTTTTTATATTAGAGGAGTAATGCCATTCTTGTAAATATAAAAATATATACACTATTGGTAGGTATCACTTACATCATGTTACTACAATAATAGTCCATGTTTGATAAGGAGTTTATGATAATGTAATACCCATAATATATATTTTGATCATTTTTCTATGTTATTTGGCCATTTTAGTTAAAGATTAACCATTTAGTAAACGCGTTTTTATCAATATTTTTTGTAATTAATTTCAAATACATTCACTGATATTTTTTATCAAAAAATAATTTTACTATAATATAAATTTCAAATTACAAATTTAAGATATTTAATTAATTTTTCTAAATTAAACACACATAAGTGGAATAAATTAACTAAAATGAATCAGACCGAGGGGATAGAAAACAGGTTTTAAATTGAAAATGCTCAAAAGATCCCTGAGTCTTTATATCTAAATTCAATATAACATTTTTTAAAACTACCTATATTGAATAAATATATGTAAATTTAATATCATTAAATATTGGAACATATTTAAAATATAATTTAACCTTTTGAATTATTTAGATAAAAAAATTCAATTAATATTCCAAATATTTCATTATTCATCAAAAATTGAGACTTCTCCGAAAAATACTATTAGTTAACCCCAAGTAAATATTAATATTATGATATAAAAAATTATTTTTATTTTGAAAATAATTTTTATAAAGGTTTCAAAATTTTTCTTTAAAATAGGATCTCTATTAAATGATGGAAAAACTACGTTTAGAAAAATATATCTTTTTACGCATAAAATTAGATATGTTATTATAATTTTACTCTCACATTTACTAGAAAAAACAAAATTATATGATTGAATATAATATATATATATATAGTTATTATCATCCACTAATATTAATTAATTTAATTTATTTATATATAACTCATTTTGAAAATAAAAATAGCTTTTTTATAAAATCATTTCCCCCTATATTCCTTTGGTTTATATATTCATTTATAATTTATTTGTGACTAATTAAGTCAACTATATATTTTAAAATTATATTTTTTCTATTTAATAACTAAAAAATTATTGGCTATAATAACATTTTAAATATACATATAAATATTATTCAGTATGATTTAGTCTTGCGTTTAACACAAGACATCAAAGAAACACGTTGCATTCAATGCAAGATAAAAAAATTGTGGTGTACATTAAAATATATTGAATAGTTTTTAAATATTAAATACAATTAAATGTATTTATATATTATATTCCCTTACGCACTTAGTTTTTTGTGGCATACATTCCTTCAAATATAACTTCCTTATTATATAATTTTTGGGTATTACATTATCTCATCATTAAATAAAATGTGTCCTTGCAATTTAAACATGATCTCAATAATTGGTGGATTCATATGTGAAAATAACATTATTAAAAAACCCAAAATTAAAATAGGCTTAATAAAACATCTTATTAATAAGACGTAAAAGTAAATGTTAAGGCCACCCCAAAACTAGGAAATTGAATAGGAGGACATCAGAGAAAACATATAAAGAGAAGAGAAGTTTCTCTATAATGTTCTTATGGAGAGTAATGGTGAACTTTATCATGATAAAGTTGTCGACCACAAGTCCATAAACCAAAGGTGTGAAAAAAATTCATCGATATCATCAAAAATTATTTTGATTAGACATCATTTTTGTTTCAAGACACTTTTTCTATAGTTAAAAAATTAATTCACTCTCTAAATATATAAGTAAATATACTTACATGATACTTTTCAATTTTATAAACACAATCTTATAATTTGATTACTCCCTGAACTATTTCTACATCATCTCTTAGAATTAATTGCATTATAATTTTATGTATTACATCAATCTCAAAAGCCACATCCAATTTTTTACTTAAACAACTCCATAAATGATTAGTAATTCCAAACGATTATGATCAAACATTTTAGAATAATTAACATGTTAGTTAGTAGTATATAATTTAGTTTTTGAAAATAAATAATCTATTTATCCAAACATTATTATGTCAACATCAGAAAACATATTATGAATTTTCAATCATGTTTTTTCCAAAAAAAATCAACTTTCCATAGATTCACTTTTCATGGTCATAATTACTCTTTAACATACACTTTAAAAATCTTAATGAAATGGTATTACCATACATTCCCTATAATTCCATAATAATTATAATCATGATGTTATCGTTAAAATAATCTTAAAAATTTTCAAGGATATAAATACATAAGTAAATTAATAATTCCACTTCAGTTGTATCAATGTCAAAAGATTGACCTTGATCCCTTAGCTTCTTATAAGGCAGATTCCCTAGATTCTTGGAGCATTTGTCTTCATATTTACCAATATACTAGTAGTTGTAACACTAGAAAATTGTTTTTTTCCTTATTTTGTTTTAATTATTTTTTCTAGTGAAAATGTTCACTACAAAACAATAAAATCCCAATACATTTATGAATTTATCATGGTGATTTGTTCCACAGTAATCAGATGTTGTAAAATACATCTTTCTCTTATTCCCTTTATATTTTATGTTCATTTTTGTCCTCTTCTTCTCTTTCTTCCATTTGAATCAATAAGAAATGTAAAATTATTTCAATATATTGATAGCATATAAAACCTATTTCATCATATAAAAAAGGTTTTTATAGTAATTCCTTTGGGATACATGGCTTAATCCCTTCAAATAAATTATCAATATTATATTTCATGTCGTGTATGAAATCCATTGTATACCTTTCTGACCTTTTGAAGGTTGATTCACACTCCTCTACAATTTCATTATCCTTTTTTTAATAAGGAACTTCCTTTGTATTCTTGATTTATAATAATGAGGAAAATATTTTTCAGGGAATATATCCTAAAAAATATTCCATTCCATGAGTTCTATTTTCTTTTTATTTCTAGTTTTTTGGATCAATGATAACCATTGATCAGCATTGCCATTGAGAAAGTACATTAAAAGTGTGTCCTTTTTCTTTTCACTGAATCCCAATGAAATAAATATCATCTCTAAAGAAAATAATACATTTCTATTATTCTATTGTATTAGTATACCCACTAAATGATGAGTGATTGTGTCATATAAAGTGATCCAGCATTAGAGAATCGCATTGTTGAATATGTTTCTCAATCCAAGAATGGTTATGTTTTATGAACTTATTTAATTTTTATAATATATAATTAATGTGATCAGTTTTGATTCCATCTATATTAACATTCTCCACAGGTCAACCTCTACATTTCCCATTATTATTGATACACATCCTCCATCCAAAATGGAATATAAGAGATTATCTCATATAATTATTAGCTTTGTATAATTATAAATATAGAGTAACACATAACATAAATTTAAAAAAGTATGCGTAGATAGTCTCATTTTCATAAACACTTTTTCTTTAGGGATATTTTTACTTTCAAATCATTCATAATTATTTTCAATGAATGTTTTGATTTTCTTATTAATATCCCTTCGAAGTATCAAACTAGGAGTGTAGTAAGGCTCGTTTTCATGTACAAGGTTATGCTCAGGCCAATCCTGAAACACCTTTTTGATGCTACTACACGAAAGTACATATGTGGTAGAACCAAGTCCACTTATAGTATCAATATAAATATGTATTTCTAGGAAGACACACATTATCTCTACCTTAGAAAAAATCATTGTTCTTCTTCTATAATTATCTTCATTGTCTTCCTTATGGTTATTTTTACTAATCATTATTTTCAAAAATCGTGTATCCATGTTTTCAACTAAAATTCTGTTGATTTCAGCTATAATTCCCTCATTATCCGAATCCTAGAGCCCGTACATTACATTATTAAATTAGAATTATTACAAGGAATAAAATCATAAAAAACTGATCAGTTTATTAGTTTTGTAAAACCATATTACACACATGATACCTATATTACATTAGAAAATATAAAATATAACATGATACATAATAAAATGAATTTTACTAAATCTTTGACATATTATTAAATTATTTCTTCTTCATAACACAGGGAAATGAAAAATTATGGGTGATCTCGCACTACTACAATATTGTGTTTTAATAATGCTAGAAATGGAATTTATCAGTGCAAGAAAAGAGTTGACTACTAGAGCGATATTAAACGACCTGGTCTTTTATCATTGCTTATAAAATCATGGATAAAGTTTACCATTATAAGAACTTTTAAAATTGATGAAACATTTTGTCCTTTATCAGCGATATTAAATAATATTATTAATTTACTTTATTAGTTATTTTAAAATTGATTACAAATGTGGCATTTGTCAATGCTTTTAAATGTGCAGATAAAAGGCCATATTTTAATGTGCTGCAACAGCACACTAGCACCAGTACAGTGTGCTGTAATAGCACAATGGAACACGAGAAACTCACCATATATAAAAAAACAAACCCCAATACAGAACATAATTGAAATAAAATATATGACACAAATACAAGAAAAAAACACTATATTATAGGCATTTCAAACATTGGTTTATACATTTACATTAAAAAAATTATTACATACATCAAAAAACATCAATGTTATTTTTTAATTTAATCCTAACCCCAAAATAAGATATTGTCCAAAAAACCAAACCTAATCACGAAAAATAATTCAACTATATAAGAAAAAATTGTTATGTTAGTAATAATATAATGAAATAAATTAAGAGATAGAGGTAATTTTTCTAAAATTTATGAAAATTTTAAATAAAATTACACACATAGAGTCATAAACATCACACCATGTATTGGATAGAGGTTTGGATTATTAAATATGTCACAAATGACTTTTTGATCATTTTTCTAAAGCATAAACAAAATTTTAATGTGTTTCATCAATTTTGATTACATTAGATTTCAATTTTTGAAAAATGTCCTTTTAAAATTTAGAACTCATTATTTTGACTCATTATAATCAAATAATTTATTAATTTTAAGTGGTACTAATTCCTAGATGTTAAAAATGAATTTTTAATCATTTTTATAACATATTAAGAAAATATGAGAGAGTTTGATTAGTTTTCAGAGTGTGATACTTTTTTAACTGAAATGTCAATTTTAAACTGATAACAGTCATTTTAAGTCATATTATGAAAATAATGTATCATATTGAGGTGAGACTAAATCCTAAACATCATAAATGACCTATTTATCATTTTTTATAAGTATGAAAATAATATAAATACATTTTCATGGATTTGAGTAGACAAATTATCAATTTAACTAATATTGAAATCAATTTTAATTTAAAATATTCTCTTTGAGTCACGCCAGTCACACTATGAGTCAGATTGAGGTTAGGATGATTCCTACATGTCAAAAATGTTAGATGGGTCATTTTTGTAAAGTACCAAAACAATATGAAGGTTTTTTATTGGGTTTTATTTTTTTAGTTGTCCATTTTATAAAATTGATGTCAATTTATAATAAAAATATGTACTGTGAGTCATAATGGTCAAATAGTGTGTTATATTTGCATTCATATGATTTCCAAATCTCTCAAATCAAGTATGGATCATTTTATTAATGTATAAAAACAATACAGATGTGTTTTATCTTTTTTTGAGTATGTTAGATTTCGTTTTTACTAAAATGACATTTTAAACTGGAAACATGCACTATGACTCCTTCTGATCACATCGTGTACCAGTTTGACGTAATACCAATTTCAACACCTCAAAAATGAATATTGAATTTTTATCCTAAATTATCACGAAAACTAGAATGTATTTTATCGGTTTTCAGTGACTGAAACTTTTGGAACTAAAATGTCCATTTTAAACTGATAACGGAAACATTGAGTCGTATCGGGAATATCGTGTATCAAATTGAGGTGTATCTAATAACAAATTGTCAAAATTAACTTATGGATCATTATCGTAATGTATCAAATTAATCTGAATGTGTTCACTCAATTTTGTGTTGGTCAATTGTCCATTTTACTAAAATTGATGATAAAATTAAATAAAATGATGCACATTGAGTCATACCAGTCACACCATGTGTCAAATTGAGGTACAGATGATTCTTACACATCTCAAATAAAATTTTTATATATCTCATGATTTATAATGACAATATGAATATGTTTTCTGAGTTTTGAGTATATAAGTAGTATTTTTTTTACAAAAATGTAATTTCAAACTGGAAACATGCAGATTTGACTCATTCTAATCACATAATGTATCAGTGTGATGTAAAACATATTTATAAATATCAAAAATTACTTATCAATTTTTTTTTTCTAAATTTCCAAGAATATATGGAAATAATTAATCTTTTCCCAATGGGTGAATGTATTTTTAACTGAAATGTAAATTTTAAACAGATAATGGACACATTGAGTCATAACGGGAACACATTGTATAAAATTGAGGTGGTAATGATCCCTAGACATAAAAAATTAATTATATATCATTTTCAAGAATTGTAAAAACAATAAAAATGAATTTTATCGGTTTTTATAAGCTTAGTTCTCAATTTTACAAAAACATGATGACAGCCCATAAATAAAAATAAAAACCTAGAGCCGTACATTCACATCGTGAATCGGATTGGGGTGCAGTAGATTCCTACACCTATTAGATGTATTTTGGATCATTTTCTAGAAGTATCAAAAAATATTAATGTTTTTTTATTAGTTTGGAATATATAAGATGTTTTTTTTACTAAAATGTCATTTTTAAATAGAAACATGAACTTTTGACTCATTCTATTTACATCAGTATTTCGTATGACCAAAAATTGATTCCTACAAACAAAAAAATTACATATGAATATTTTTCATTAATTATCAAGAACATAAGACATTGTTTGATTAGTTTTCATTGAGTAACTCTTTTTAAACTAAAATTTTGATTTTAAAATAAAAACAGACACATTAAGTCATACCAGGAACATCGTGTATCAGATTGAGGTAAAAATGGTACCTACAATTAAAAAATGACTTATGGATCACTTTCATAATGTATAAAAACAATATGAGTATGTTTTTTTAGTTTTGATTACGTCAGTAGTCTATTTTACTAAAACTATTGTTAATATTAAGTAGAAAAAAGTAATTAAAGTCATACTGATCACATTGTGTGTCATATTGAGGTGAAGCTGATTAATACACATCTTAAAGTCTCAGAAATTTCTATCTATCAATTTTTCCATGATATCCATTATCTTTATTTGACAAACTATCTACAATGCATGAGCATCTTCGAACAAACCACCCCATCTCAAAAATAGATTTCACTAGTATAAGAAAACTATTATTTTATGAGTAATACTAAAAATAAATAAATTAAACATGAATATGAAAGAAAAAAATATTTATATTGAAAATGATTTTAAAGTGGTTTCATCAAGATTACCTCTATGATTGAGAACTGGATAGAACATAAAGGAATGTGATAAATGTTAACATTTCAAGGGTGAAAGGTTTTGAGGGAGAAGTAGTCTATAGATATTTTGGTGAAAATGTCATGAAAGAGGGAAAGATAACCCTAACTAGAACAATTGAATACACCGGTATAAGAAAACCATTATTTTGTGGGTAATAATAAAAAGATATAAATTATACAACAATATGAAAAAATATATTAATTTTTTGGGTAGTGAATTTAAAGTGAAAAAATCAAGATTACCTATGTGATTGAGCATAGGTAGTGCCTTTCTTCTCCATACAGAGGTAGTGGAGGGAACATGAATGGTATTGATAAATGAAACAATGTAGTAGTTAAAAAGTTTTGAGGGGGAATAATTTTGTAGAAGATTTTGTGCAAAAAGGCATGAAATATGGATAGACCATCAAAACTCAAACAAAATAATCCACCTATATAAGAAAAAAATTATAATGTGATTTCTACTAAAAATAAATAAATAATAAATATCAAACAATAGAATAATTATATTGAAAATTATTTTATTTTGTAAACAAAAACGTTTACCTATGTGACTAAGTATAGATAACGTCATTGCTCTTCCTGCAATGGAATGATTGGTTGACATGAATATTCTAAAACAAAAGAACTCTACAATGAATAATGATAATTAAATAAATATTTCATTATATAAATTTTTAGTAAAATAGAGAATTTATATCATAACATTAAATTTACATCTTTCCAAATTGTTTCATTCATTATATTTTGTTCTTCCATGGGATTAGTAACACCATCATGTGGAGAAAACATTGTCTTCATGAGTAGTAAAACAATTAATTTTTATTTTATTAATTCATTATAGAATATATAATATGATAATGAAAACCAAAGTATATTAAAACTCACTTTCTCCTTCTCATTGAAATATATATATTTTTTTAATTGAATTATGGATTTGGGGCCTCTAGAGACTCTAAATCCCCTCTTTGTGGTCCCCTCTAACATACAAGTCATTTTCTACATTGGGACCCGCATGAAGTTATTGTGATCTACTAATAAAAGGGGTTTCCTTGAATGAATTTTAACTGACCTGACAATTTTTTTAGTCACCATGATGAAAATCAACTAATTATTATTTTTTGGATCAGAGACATAAAATACATGCACAACATGGGATTCCATTATGATTTTATTTTTGTTTTCCCCTTCGACACTGAAATTCACCTTCAAAATTCCCATTTTATCAACTTTCACTACAGGGATATTATCAACCCATTTCAATGAAAAATAGGTATATGAAATGTTATATAATCCAACACTTATATATTTTTGATAATTCCAAAAATGTTATATTTCATAAATTGGATTTATATCCTTGGAACCAAATATGTTCACTACCACATCCACAAGCATAACACCACTTTTTTAATCATACTACAGACATTGTGTTCTTCTATATAGAACATATAAACATTTATTTTAAAACTAGAGTGAGATATATCATTTTCAATCAGTATTCTAGCTATCCATTGATGTCATTTTCAAATTGAATTTATATTTTCATATAAAAACTTATAAATTTGATAGTGGAAGCATCCTATAAATTGAAAATTGTGTATATTTGATGTCCATCATTTATCCCTTGATGGATAAAAATCAATAAGAATTTATTTTTGGGAATCAATGTATCGATGAACACATTCACTATGATGTAAAATATAATGGTTTTTCTGATCCTAATCTGTCAGTGTAATTGTAAAAAAATATATTATGGAAATACCTACACCTATGAGGCATTTATTGTGTTGATAATTTTGGAGACTGATGTGATCAACATCTAAAAAGTAATATGTATATAATTCAATATATTCTTTAACAATATGTAATTCTTCAATATAACCTTTTGGGAAACTTTGATTCTTGGTATACCCTTTCAAAATCTTTATATATCATTTAATGGGGTACAACCATCTTTAATAGTCAAGACAACATATGTGAACCTCTCAAACCAAGTAAACTATCACATTTTTTGTTATATAAAATAATTATGGTAATAAGAAGTTCTCCAATTCACAAATTATGATTATAACCTCCTTATCCAGGATTGGAAATATTTGTGGGTCTATAAATTTAATGCATACTACATTGAATAAGAAATAGTGTCTAGTTAAATCTAGCATCAAAACATTATATTCATGTGATTTATTCAATGTAACTTCAAATTAGTCATTGACACAACATTCCTGATATTTGATGAAAACACTTATGGAACATTAATATTATTATGGAAAAGGAAAAAAATGAAATTTATTCTGTATCAATTCCAACCTAGACATGATTCTATCATTATTTTTTTTCAAGAAAATTTATTAATGTTCCAATAACATTATCAAATACATTTTATTCTACATAAATGACATCAAGAAAATTTCTGACATATAAAAAATTCCATTATTTTAATTCAATGAAAATTCAACCCTTATTTCAACATGATTTTGTATGGTTTTTAAAAAATGGTTTACCAAAAACAGTTTCAATATCTTTTACTTTATTGTACAGTTGATCGCTCGTTACTGGAGATGGGTTTGTACCTTGTTCGACAGTCCCATCAAATGTTGTCATTTAGTATCAGTTTTTTTGTCATTGAGGTATAATGTTAAGATTTCCAAAAAAATGTAGTTTTCGAGGAATATTTCAATTCAATTTATTGTGCATGTTTTTTAAAAATGGGACACCCCAACATTCCTTTAATTATATACCCTGATAAATTTCCCTATGCGAGGATGTAATTTATTATTCCATGCAATATGGCCCTCAATGTGAATTTTTCAGCCCTACGAGAATCATAAATTATAACACATGTATCAGACATCAATTTTAGATATTTTATAAATGGTTTCAAATAGACATCAATATCATTACTAGGTTTTCGAGGTCTATATATAATAAGAGACAACATGATGTATTTTTGATTCATTTATAACCATTGCGATAAGTTATAATTTACCACCATGATGGGACATAAACTATGTGTACTACTCTGTATAGAAAAAGGATTTATTCTATATGTAGTTAACACAAAATTAATTTTTCACTAGTCAATTCCAAATTCATCGTACTCGTAATCTATTTTAATCCACTGTGGATAATCTTTTGGATGATGTAGGTCCCTATATTTAATTCTTGTATATGAATTCCATGTTATTTTTCTTGTGGTTTCTTAACATCCATAAGGACTTTCAATCCATGTAATGATAGGAATGTACCATACAGATTTTGAAGTACTTGATTCATTTTACTTATATCAATGTGTTAGACCCTTATGGTATTTTATGAATGATTCATGGTCCATGTGAAATAATATGAAATCATTTGGAATATTAGGAATTTTTATAGAGACCATTCTTATCGAATGTAACATTCTCTAAGAATTATATGTTTAGTATGGTAGTTCATTTTATTTTGGAAGCATAGAATTTAAGAGACCATGTCTTCCTATAATGTTGGATTCACTCCATCCACGGTGAGATTTAAAAATATTTAACCTCAATACATATAAATTTTTTTAGTATTTAGTATAAACGGTATACAATGGTTTCCAGGAATAACTATTTAACTCCTCAATATATGTTGGACAATCATAAAGGTTATCTTCAGTAGCAATTTTTATTTCATCCATGCAATCACCACCATTATTTACACTTTTATTGATATCAAATTATCCATAAACAACATTATTATCTATATTGTTGTCCAAGTTCAATATTTCCTTGTGTTTAGTCCAATATTTATAGATATGACCTATTCCATGACAAAAAGAACGTTCTTCCAACTCTTCAACATTAATTTGTCTTGAATAAAAACAGTATAAACATAAACAGAAGATTTGAGAAGGGTTATATGCATGATCTCTTGAAAACCTGATAAAATATTTAACTCCATATTCATAATATTTTTTCAAATGATTAGTGTGCATCAATTTTAGGGTCATATCAAACCTATTGGATTCAAAAATAATTATTATTAATAATAAATAAATAAATACCCATAAGATATTCATTATCAATGGGGAATGTTATAGACAATTATCATAAGTGGAACTCAACTTATCATTGTTTAAAAGCATTTTATTATTTTGAAGAAAATGGGAAATTGAATTTAAGAAAACATTTACTCCATTATGGCTGGTTTTATCCTACGAATTTATTAAATGTTGAAAGTTATTGAAAACTTATCCTCATATACTCATCTCCCAATCATTTATAATTACATTCTGTTGTTTGACACACCATTTATTTCTTGTGGACATGCACCTATGCTCCGTGAAATTTTCTTAGAAGTAGTCACCCATGGGATGACTAATACTATGAGTAGTACAATAAACCTAAAAGATATGGGGGATGAGTTTCATGTAATAAATTTCAATAATGACTATTCAAGAGATTAAGTTGTTGAGGTTGAAAGTTGACTATAAAAGAGTTGGAGGATGAGTCTCAAGAAAAAAGTGCAATAATCACTATTATTTAATACACATCAAGTCTATAATAAATCCCCTAAACAAATTAAAATATATTATAGGAAATTAAGGATTAATAAAAAACATATATATGATAAATAAGAATAATAAATTCTCATTCAATAAATGAAAATTTATAAAAATATATTGATAAACCATTTTAATAAATAATGGTTTATTTTACATTAATGGATATTAATCATGGATTCGTGGGGGTTGAAGAAATACATGTTGTCCTAAATTGGGGAATACATAAAAATTATTTTTAATATATATAATTTGATGACATCCATTCTATTTTTTGGAACAAGTGATGTATTATTCTAAAGAATTTTTGTATTTTAAATTACTTGTATACAAATTATTTGAAAACAACTGATGATTATTAGGATTTAATATCACCACCCCAACGCACCCCAAGGATTCTAGGGAGTTATTAAAATTAGATATACCAAACAAAATTATTATAGGGAGGCAATATAATACACATTAACCCATCCTTGAGATTCTAGGGAGGTCTATAAAGAAGTTTTCATAAAGCAATAACACAAATCCACAAGATATAACACAAACATGGGATAAAAACACACAAAAACATGAAACAACTATCCCATACACATTTAAACAAACATATATATAACATAGAAATTAAAAAACAGATAATTTCAAAAAATCACATTAAAACATAATTTTCCATGAAAATAAATATAATAAATTCAGAATGAAGAAATCCATAAACATAATTTGTAAATAAATAATTATAAAATTATACTTACATTAGATGTTATAAAAATTCATATAGATATATTGAAATATATATATTTACATATATATATATATATCTACATATGTATATATATATCTACATATGTATATATATGTATCTTTATAAAATAAACATAAATTGGAAAAAAAATATCTAACACTTATATGAGAATGTCACAACATTATAAAATAAACACAGCCCCGTATTAATTTTTAAAATAGAGAGACATTAAAAATATATAAATATTTCGTGACACTTACAAAGAATTAACTTAAAATTTAACAAAAAACTCTGAGAAAATGAATTTTTAAGGAAAATTATTATATTATAATATTAAAATATATTTTAAATAAATAAATTCCCTTACATGGATTGCGTAAAATCCACTTTTACTGCTAATTCTCCCCACCACCAGATGGAGATTTGGTTTATTAATCTTTTTTTTTCACTTGTTTAAGGTTTTTATATCCAAAACTCCACTGTTTATATATTTGAATAAATACTTATTTAATTGGAATACCTACAGTGTAGTGGTGATTATCTACGATTTTAGAATAACAATAAAAATAAGCTTGTTGATGAAGCTGGGGTATTGAGGTAGAAAACAAAGAAAACTTATTCAAAACAACAATTTAAAATGACCAAAACAGGATATCAAAATCTGTAATAATGAATAAAAAAATATCATAAGAAATATAAAAATATTATATAATGACCGGAACACAAATAAATAATGATGTCTTCTAAGAAGATATCAAAAATAGAACAAAAAATACAAAATGAAAATCAAAACCTACAAAGGAAAAAATGGGCCTACATGGCTACGTTGAAGAAAATATGAGACCCTTAGATCCAGATCACCATTATTTCTTTGGAATCCCTAATTTCAAGTGAACAATGGATGTCGAAAGATTTTTGAGCAACTAGAGGTAGTGAGTTTGTGTGATTCAATCTTTGATTCATTGAGGAGGGGAACCTGTAGTGGGTGGCTTCCACAGAAAGCTTCTCATATCACAATAGGTTTGCAACTGGTAAGGTTTTTTTAAATTGATTGACAAAATTTATCAACTCTGAAGTAATAAGTGTGGATTAAAGGCATATTTATCATCAAATTTTTAGATTTGGTAATGGTAGGTCTTTATCTATGCTGAAAAAGAACTACTGAAAAATATTTTTATCAGCACATATTTCTTAAGCGATAATAAAGTATTTTTAATTATAATTATAAATAATATATATATATATATTATTAATAAATAACTATAAATATGAATATATAAAATATATTCCTTATATGAATATATTTATTATAATTTTATAATAATTTGAATATATAATTATTTATTTATTTTTATTTAAATAAATTTATCAAATAATATTTATATCATTATATAGATAAATATTATTATTTATAATTTTTTATAAATATATGTAAGTATAAATATAGTAAATATATTCATTACTTAAGTAGATTCATTATAAACATCATAGTTATTTAAATATATACAATTATTTAAATATAAATGGAAATTATTTATAATTATGTAAATACTTTTTAAAATTTGTTTATTTGTTTATAATTATAAATATAAAATTTTAGAAATATAGTATATACATTTATAAATATATATTTTATATATATATTTATACATAAATATTTTTTACTTATATATATTTACAAATATTTTTTTGTGAATATTTATTAATAGTATTACTGAATATCTAATTTTTAGTGCATGCATGTTCTAAATGAGTAAAATTATGAAAATTTAATAAAAGTAATCTTTGACGATATTAGAAAATTGACAATTTTTGTGTCCATTATATATATAAAATAATTAATTACATATATGTGAAATAAATAAAACACAAATTTTATCTATGTGAAATTGAAAAATAAAATGACATTCATTTATATGTTCATTACTCTATTCAATTAGACATTATATTTAAATCATGTAAACATTTAATTATAAACCAGTATTCACTAAATATATGACTATTTAATATAAAGTTCATAAATATTTTGTAATTTTAAAATAATATTATTATAAAATAGTATATATCTATATATTTAATATATATTATTTATTAACAATATTAAAAATAGTTTAATTAATAAAATATTTAATATTTTTCCCAATTAACTAATTTTAAATTTTAGTTTATTTCATTTTCATTTTTCATATATCTATATATTTAATAGATACTATTATTTAGTATTTATACAATATATATATTATAATCAATTTATTAATAATTATTAATAATTTTTTATTTAATAAAATATGTAATGTTTTCTAAAAAACACAATTTGTTTATTTTATTTATTTAATTATATAATTTTAATAATAAATTCCTTAAAAGTGTTAGAAATAAATAATTTTTAAATTTTAACCTTTATCAATGCAATAAAGTCACTAAATATGGTTAAATTTATTAGTTATTTCTTCAGCGGTAATAAAGATTCCATTTATCAACGCTTTTTTCTAACACAAATAAAAATCAGCACTTTTAAACGCCAATTTTGTAGTACTATTAAATGCTCAGTGAGGGTTACATATAAAGGAATCCATGATGAATTAAAATTAAATAATAACTAAGAAAATTAAATAACTGGACCCACATTACATTTAAAAAACTGGATAAAGAATAATGAATATGGACATGTAAGTAATTGAATTCACAAGCCATCTATTCAATAAAACGAGAATGAAAAGAATCCATATATAATTTCAAAGGAAAAAATACCATGGATAATAATAATAACTATATTATCAATAATTTAAATTATTATTTAATTGAAATCATCTTTCCCAATAACATGATACCTTTACCGTCATGGTCTATCTTCAAGGTAGTTTAAAAAATTCTGGGTAAACATCTGTCTAATTTAGATAAATAATCTCATCTCATAGGACTAATGATTCATTGATGGGATTAAATTATTTGTACCCAACCAATGATGTGTATTTTTGAATCATTCCTCATATATCTAATAATATTCTTCATTTATGAACTACATGCCTCATCATCACATATTTACATTGAGTAAAAGATACATATTTATCAATGTTTCCTCAATTAATCAAGTAAATATTAAACAAAACACCATATGTACAATTTGCATAATTTTTATAAAATAACCATATCCATTTCATGAGAATATAAATATTTAAGATAATTTTAGATTATAATAAAAATTATCATTATGATGTTATTTTTTCAAGAGAAATTTAACAATCTCAAAAGAATGTTATATTACACAAACATCATTTAGTAATTTGAAATTTCCATGTCAAAACCCATTCGAAGAGATTGTTACAATTGAGAAAATAATTACCAGTAAGTATGAGTGAGTCATAATATTAACTTAAAAATTGTAATTATATACTCAACATTAATGTTAAATGAATAATAATAACAAATAAGTCTTAATGGAATATAAATAGATATGAAATCCCTTGTTATTTGAGAAAAAATTTAATTGTGAGATTTGTGAAAGAATAACATAAATATTAACTGTTAAAAAATTAAATAAATTATATATCAAAATGGGTAGTAGATACAACCTATTATATAAGTAAGTGGTGAATATTACATTTAACTCATAAATGTAAAAAAATGAGATGAAAATATTTTACCTTATGATTCCTTTTTTTATTTTTTAACCTCTTATATAGCGGTTTAAAACATGTTAATAACTTATTATATAATGATAATCATATATATAAAATCATATATGATCTTATTATAATAAATTATTACAGGTTTGTAATAATATTTCATTATTTTCACTTTTTGTGTTAAGTGCCTAGTTATTTGAGTATGATTTCTCCTAATATTTGTTTACTATAACATATATCATAATTTAATCATCTCATAAAATTTAAAATATGATGTTAATATTATATAAATTTATTAGATATATTTAGATAAATCCATAATGTTTTGAGATAAGAAATGATGTGCATTGTTAATAGATATGGAAGTCTATGTACATATGGAAAATAATTCAGTTTTAATGTCGCATTTAAAAATTATGTAATGAATACATATTTACATAAATATATATATGAATGTATATTATAATTATATTATCATAATTTTTTCATAAATTCCATATTTATTTATTGAAAACATTCTTAATACATTCCATGTATAGTATAAATGAATCACATCACATTAAGGAGGCGGTAGTCCACACACCCACAAATGATGTTATTATATTCCCGAAAAAGGAAATCATACAATTACATATTATAAAAATAATTAAAAATAATATATATATTAAAAATAATATATATATTAAAAATAATATATATATATATATATATATTATAAAAACTGTAAATCAATCACTATTCCAAACATTGAGAGGTGTTAATGGAAGAATGAACGTCATTAGTTCGTGAGGTGGTAGTCCACCATACACATGAATCGTGATTCTATATCCCATTTGAAGGATTTTTTTGTAGCTGTATTTAATAAATTAGAATAAAAACATCTCAGTAAATTTATTATACTATGTTTATTATATAATTAAGATATAATAATAACTGAAGGGATAGATATTTAAAATAACAAACGTGATCATTGAAGAATGTTACCTCTTATTTGAGTAACTTCTTTTGTTTTCTACAAAACGATTCATTTGATTAATTTTAGAGAAAATTAAATCTTCTAGTATGAGTGTATAGATGTTTTAAATTTTTTGGGTTTTGGATAGGACAACGTGCTGGATATGTGTGAATAAGTGGTTAGGGTGAGTTCCTTTTTATAGTGGAGGGGTAGTGGAAATCTTCTAAACATAAAAATGTAAACACTATTGAGAGGGATACCTTACATCACATGCCTCCGATAATAGAAAATTTTAGATAAAATTTATTATACAGTCTAAATATGTCTATAAAATGTTTTTTGAAATATTTGTATATTATTTGGGAACTTATGCGTAAGTTTAAGTTGTAAGTAAAATATTATTTACATTAATTATTGCAACTAATATTAATTAAATTCAAAATTATTTTTGGTCAAAAACTATAAATAGCATACTAGAATATATAAATTATTCTTATTTGAATAACAGGGTCCATTTTTTATTATTTTAATTACAAAATAGGAATATATTAATTTAAAACGAATCTCGAATATGGGATAGAAGATCGTGTTTTTAAATTGAAAATGATCAAAATAATACTAAGTTCGAATATCTAAATATAATATTAAAATTATTAAAATCACGGATATTGTATTAAAATATGTTTAATTTATATAATTAATCTTTAAAAACAACTATAAATAATAATTAATAATATACATTATACATATTAAAAATAGGTTTTCAATTAAAATTCCATATTTTCTCTATTCATAAAAAATAAGACGTCTCAAAAAGTTCAAAAAAATCACCATAAGATAATTTTATCACTATGATTTGAAAAATAAAGTCAATTTTGAAAAATGATGTTTATAAAAGTTTAAGAATATAGATTTGAAATTGGTTCACCATTAAAATGAGGAAAAACAATCTTTATAAAATTATAGCTTTTGTGCATAATATTGTACTTGTTCTTATAGTATGCCTATCAAATATATTAAAAATATTCATATATATTTTATTGAATATATATTTTAAATATTTCATTAATATGATCCTCTAATATTAATTATTTTAATTTTTTAATTTAAAAAGCATTTTGATCATAAATTTTTTTTTAAAAGTTATTCCCTTTATATTCATTTGGTATACATATTTATTTCTAATTAAAATGTAACCATTGAATTAAACTATATATTCTCTTAATTTAGTTAATACCTTTAAAATTTTAAAATTTTATCACTAGGAGATAATTTTATATAATAATATTAATAGTATTTACTATGATTTGGCCTTTTGTGTAACACATGCCATCGAAGAAACATGATGTGTGAAATGCATGTTAAAAGCTATGTTGCATGTATTGAAATATATAGAATATATTGAATTTATTTAAAATACATAATATATTGTAATTTCTTGTGATATTATATTCCCTTATGTGCTTGGTATTTAATTTCTTAGACACTATTAGATACAATTTCAATATTTTAGATTTTTGGGGTATTACATGAAAGAAAAAAGTGTTATATAAAAAATTTTCTGATTTGTTTAAAAAATGGATAATAAGTGGATGTGTCCAATTTTGGGTGTAATATTAATTTATTTAAGTTTTCATATATAATTATATACAAATATAAACCTCTAATAAATTTATAAATTCAGGAAAAATGAGTACTTTTCAAAAGATAATAGATTATGTTTTTTTGAGGATAGGTCACTATAAGAAATCATGAGAAGTTTCACAAAAATCACCGATAATACCCAAGTAATATGGGTAAACTATAGATCTATGTAATATATTTTTCTATAAAAAATTACTTAATCACATTCATCATGGAATGATCAAAACATACCCCTTTACTTATGTAAATATTCCTTAAAAATCATTCTATCTCCTTCCAAAATTTATATTTACTATAAATATAATATAACATCCAATTCTTTAATTTATTTATGAGAGTAGTTTTCTAATGACTATGACCCCAATAGCATAGAGATGGTTCCTCACATAAGTATATTTTCAAAGATACAAGTCTCAAATGGGGAAGGACTGATCATTTATGATGTTCTATAAACTAGATTACATAAATGAACCCTACATTAAAATTGAAACTATAAAATAAAATAATTTCAACCCTTTGAGAGAATCAATATTCTTATACATTGAAAAAATATATCAATTATAATATAAGTATTTGAAATTGGTAAAAAATTTAAACATAAGAAAGGTTGGACCTGAGATACTCAGTAAGGGTAAGTGTAAATTGGAAGCATCTATGAATAAATAAGATTAACTATTATGGAAGCATATATAACAAAAACACAAGAAATTTAAATATAATATTTGGAATAATATGGAAATAATAATGGGAAATAATATAATTCCATAAAAATAATCACATGGATATTATACTAATGGATAATAACAAAGAATATCAAGAAGTAATCTCAAAATGATGAAATATATAGTGCCAGACAACATAAACAAACCACTTTGAATTCGTCCAAGACACCATACGTAAACAACTAATTCCTCATCCAATACACAGAATAGTTTTTCTTGTGATACCAACTGAGGCATCATGGGGAAATAGTGGTGTAAAGTCCTGACCCGACGCACCACTAAGATGATGTACAGACTGGTGGGCATGTGGCCTCAAGCACACTTCCTCGTACGCCAGAGGAGTCTAACCAGATATGAACATCAAAATATCATAAAATAGATAAAAAAATTCAAGAAGTAGTATAATAACCAAATAAGAATTAAATAGGATAATGCCTATATATAATAAATTCTAGAAGTCACATCATATTCAAAATTATTATTCATGCCATATGTACCTAATAATGAATCCAAAATATGTATACAAGGTATATATCCAAAAAATGTAACAAAACTAAAAAATGGTAGTAATTATCTAACTGTTATTACGAGCGTTAGCTAAGTCACAAGCTCCCTGGATCCAAAGAATTAAATAACTACCTGTAGTAGGGTGCATTACCTTATATGTACCTATAATCACATAGTTTGTTTTGGTACTGAATGTGGCCCTCACAGGGTGTGAGAAATAATCTGTATAGCCACCCACCAATGTTTTCTTCCATCCATTAAAGGAATATATAATGAAAACATTGTCTAGGGATTAATGTAATATTTATAATAAATACTGAATTTAGACATCCTATATGGTACACATTCTAATTTATAGCAATTTCATTTAATCAATTTTATTTATTCAATAAATATCAGATTTAATAGAAAGGTTGTGTCACTTTAATCAAGTTTAATAAACCATTTATCTAATTTAATTTATAATCCTTGCTACCCAACACATATATCAACATCCCCTGTGTGGATAGGTAAACAATGGATGCCTAAAAAAACCACCCAATTAGTAGTATTAAATACTGAATCCCAGATTGTGTATTTTCTTAACAGACACTTCATATAATTCATTTCATACATTAATCAATTATGACCCTAAGACCATCCATGATATTCCAAATTTGGAATCTGGGGATCTCTTAAGTTATAAAATAAACAAACACTCTACTAGCACATCCATGGAGATCATAATGAACATACATATCACTCTACGTGTGGAATAACATCCATGTTAGTCATTTCATGCCTTGGTGGTCCACTAAGGGAGCCCAATTCTCACCCATTTCAATATTATAAATGTACATTGAGTTCATCCACATAATTATCATATGAATCCACTTATCAATCATCATATAATTTTCATTCTTTAGAGTCCATCCTTGAAAGAACTTAGGGAGCACAAGAATCCTTGAAGGAACTTACGGAGCGCAGGTATAACTTATGCCTAAGAAAGGTACATGCCAATTGAGTTCGTCCATGTAATTTTCTATTTAAACACATGTGTCAGAAAAGGAATATAATAATTCAAAAATATCTATCGTTAAATTTCATATAATTACATCAAGGTCATAACATTTCATTTCCCTTTAATCCCACCACAGAAGGTGACCCATGTCATTGGCCATTCTTAATGGATTGGCCATTATTTTAATAAAATGACCATTTAAATATTTAGAGAACAAAATTCATAATAAATAAACTCTAGGAAATATCCTAGGGTCTTGGTAACCCATACCATCCCTTGAATCATTTCAAATACAAATCAATTAAATAACATTTAATTGTTATCATTTAAACACATTATGTTTAAAACCAAAAAAAATTAATTTAAAACCTCACCTTGAAAGGTGGATAATGGAATGAGCCATTATTTTATAAATGTATTTTAAATTATCCACGTAGAAAATTAATTACAATAAGAATATTATTCATAAAAACAGTCACATGGAATTGACTCCATTCAACTCACAAAGTCATGTCACCATAATAAGTAATTCATGATTAAATGAGTAATTTAATGGCATAGTCAATGGACATGACACCCATTCCCTAATATTTATCAATTCAAATCCAAATTCATATAATCAATTTAAACCCCACAAAAAAGGAAAAATGGAACACCCCAAAGGAATCCATGCATAACCCATCAAATGGCATATTTAGTTTTAAAAACATACCCAAAGGGGTGGTTCTGATTAAAATTTCTCAACCATTTAATGTTTATCAATGAGCCTCATTAATTTAATAAGATATTCCGATCAATTTAACTTATCTATCTAATTTTATTTCCATCTATCTCTTGAAAAAATGGTTCTGCAACATAATGAAATATTTAAAAAATCTTCCTTTTAATGAATGGAATGATACCACCTACCTTGTTATTAGGACATTCCACTCATCCAATATCGAGGAGTGATTCAGTAAAGATTGAACTTCATCCAAGAAATGGACATCCATCCTAAAAATATATAAACAAAAATTTCATCTCGATAAATTCTTTGAGAGGATACTAAATTAATAATGGTTTAAAATGAATTGAGATATTACTATTGTGGATTCATAGAGACTAATAATAGTCATTTCTGACTTTGGGCACCAGAGATATAGTAAAGCCTAGAATAGTATTAAGGAGGAGAAACACATGGGAGAAGAGAGCTGTGAAACTGGAGAAAGGGGAAGAAAATAGAAATGAGTTTTAAAGCTCAATATGGTAATTTTAGTAATTTTACCCCAAAAGGAATTTCGCACAGTTTGGACACATTTTTTGGACAAATAGTACACTATTCTTAAAGATACCTCTACCTATGAGACCAACATCGCACGATTGTGCCACGTTGTTAGACTATGATTTCACCAACAATGGGATGAATAGTCTGAGGTTACTACCTAATAAGAACTAATCTTGTGGGTTAGGTTCATAGTTTGGGAAATCTGTTCATAGCCTGTGCCCCTAAAATTTTCACCTCTAACATTGGCCATATAGTATTCTGTTAGGGGCCTCATGGTTTCTGAAAAAATGTGCACCCTTTGAAGACCGTCCAATCATGGGATTTCTAGGAACTAATTATCCTAAAACTCTATGAGACACCGAAGGGGCCTCTCATGCCATTACAGAAGTCCAAAAACCCCATGTTGAAGTTTTCTCACACATGGAATTATTTTATGATTCCTAGATTTTGAAACATCCAGTCAACCAAACACAAAAGTTTAAATTCCTTTGGATTTTCATCTGGTTAAGAAACATGGGATTGTACAAGTAGGTATATCTAATTACTTACTATTTCCAATTCATTCCTCATATGAAAACATAAACACTATCATCAATCATATTGAAAAAATATCATATAAAATGAGAATAATTTAATCATAAAGAATTAATTGTATCAATATAGAAAATTAATAGTAAAAATGCTTATAAAAAAATTAATAAAATATAGTAAATGATATAATAATATATAAAACAAAATCAAGAATAAGATCGAAAAAAATATTCCAATATAGATTAATATACTATAATAAAATCTTTAAAAACATTTTAGTGAAAGAATCCTTTTAACTTTGAAATAATTTATTTACAAGGATTCAAAATCCTAAAAGAAAATATTTTCATAAAAAATATTCTTTTAATATTTTATAATAATTTTCAATACATTTGTGTTTCCTGATGGTAGAAAAATCATCTCATTCCGTATAAGTTAAAAAACATTCCCTATTTTTTTCTCTCTAAAATTTCATCAAGTACTTCATTTGGAAAATGAAAGAAATGATTCATCTCAAAACATAATATTAAAATTAAAACATAAATAAAAAGACATTAAAATTTTGAAGTATAACAATAAAAATATTTTGGACAACATTTTTTAGAAACATCGACATGCATGATAAATATTTTCTATAAATTACTTATGTATAAACAACCCCAAATAATAATGAGATTGAGAAATTAATCATTTAATTTTACTTTCCTTTAGTTTAAGGAACATTGACATATTTTATAATGGTTTAAATCATGTTATTAATTTATAACATAATTTTAAACAATTTATGATATCATATAGTATCTTCTGATATAGTTTGGTAAATAATATATTTTATTTCCTTTGTTTCATGTGTTAAATGCTTCGATTTTGCAATGAATGTTTTCTCTTGTAACTCATGTTTCTTATGAATAGGATATATATCAGTAATCTCTAGAATTATATTATGTTAATATATATTATATTTACTCATTTAATAAATTTTCTATAAACATTATTTAATGGTTAACATGGAAAATGAATCACATCGTGTCGTGGAGACAGTATGTCGTATGTATGCACGTGCAACAATATCATTCCTTTAATGTAATAAGGGAAAATAATTGGATTGTATATTAATTATAATGAATATATTTCATTTCATATTTTTTATTTATATACATTATATCCATTATTATACCCATCCAAATAAATAAGTGTTGAAAAAAATTCCACCATGATGTGGAGATGGCATGTCGTACGTACACAAGCACGGTACCCTCGTTTATCATAGGATAGATAAATCATGAAATATGGATATACCGTAATAATAATAACATCTCATAATAATCATTATACTATATTTATTACATTATAAAGGAAAAAATCATGAAGAGGAAGTACAAGATGAAATGAACTTGTTTGTGTTGGAAAAATTCATACCACTTCTTTGGTGGAATCATTTTATATAACCTCATAAGGGATATAGGGTTGTTCATTTTTGAATACCAAGAACTAAAAAATATGGATAAATTTATTTGGAGGAATAAATTTAGTTTTTGGTTGATCTATAATACTTAAATTGGTGTGAATAAGCGAAGGAGGAGATGCCCTTTTATAATTGAGGTGAGAGGCACTTTAAGAAACTCTCAAGATATTTAATTTATATAAATTAATTTTCAATTAAAAATGGCTCCCAAGTTTGATAAATATCATATTAGATTATTATGGATTGGAATATTCTAAACTAATAATTTCTTAGACATGTTTACGTCACATTATTTCCCTTACTGTTTGGTTTTAACCATTATTAAAACCCATTAACACTTACCCTTACAACTTGTATTTTTACTCTTCGAAGGTTAATATAGTTACTATAAATTTATAAAATAAGAATAAATGAGTCCCTGAGGAAATTGGAAACATTATGACAATAAGTTGTACTGACTTTATATTTTCATGAATTTTATATCATTTTATAAAGTAATATTTATCTTGATATAACATTAATAATTTTTTTGATATTATTCATTACTTTGACATTTTAATGATTAATAAAACAAGATATCTAAGAAATGAAATTTATTCTATATCCCTGACCTGAAAATTATGTATATTAAATTGTTTTATTACATTAAAATTTTGAAATTATATTTATTTTAATTTATTATATTAATTTATTTGATATTACCATTAATTAAATAATTACTGCATCATCATTATGTAGGACTCTACGGTAATTTATTATTTAGTAAAAATTAAAAATTAATTATTAAGTTAAAAATAAAAATTTTATCTTTCATATGAAAATTTATTGTCTAGTTTATCTTATATATAACCTTATCTTAAAAATTATATAGCTATTAATGTTTTGAGTAGGATATCTTTAATTTTTCTTAAAATAAAATAAAATAAATGTCATAATATCATCCAAGTTTCATTCAATGGTTATATTATGTTACCAATGATAATTTTGGCCTAAAACCACTAATCCATTGAAATATAGACTACTGTTACAATATTTTTCTATTATTTATAAAATTATTTCTACCCTTAATTACTCATTTAACTTTGACCATGTTAATAAAAAAATTACCGAAGTTAATATTTATATTGCCGAAAAATAAAACAAACCTATTTAGATAGTTTATAAAAACTAATAATAGATATAGAATACATTTATGAAAACTAAAAACAAATATGATTTAATAATTAATATATAACTAATAATATTGACGGAATGATAAAAAAGTTTTTTAATGTAAAAACATTCAAAATATTGAAATATTTTTATATCCAAATTTAATGTTAAATTAAAAAGGATGAGTTCCATTAGATTAAATTAATAAATAAAATTATCACACTTCATTACTAATTAAAAATATATATTTACACTAAAACATATTTAGAAAAAAAAATTTAAATTAAAATGATATATTTTATCACTACTCATGAAACCTTAAAAGTTATTAAAAAAATACAAAAAAATGAACCACTTTTTAATATTCATATTTTAAATAATAAATATATTTCTTCAAATATAATTTATAATTTTGAAAAAACATGATTTTACATAACTACTCCATCAAAGGATGGTAAAATTTCGTTTAGAAAATATAGCCTTTTAATGATTAAAATTAAATTAATATTTACCTTTTGCTAAATTTTTTTGGATGAATGTAAAAATATTATAATTAAAAATTTATTAATTTGGTTATTATTATTTATTTCATCTATTTTAATGGATAAGTTATAACAGTCACTAATTAATAGATATTTGTGCATTTGAACTCGGTGTTGGGTGAAATAGAACCTATTAAATAAATTTAAAAAGAAAATGTTCTCTAAAATATTGTGGTGTTAAATTCATCCATCGGTCAAAAAATTCATTCAATTTTTTTTTTCAAAATAATCACCTCATAAAAATATTTTCATAGTTATTCATTATATTTTCCTTCGTCTCCCACATCACTTATTCAATGAAAAAAAAATCAATTGTTATATTACCATATATGTCACATGATTCACCAACACTAGATATATATTATCCGGAATCTAGATAGAGTCTTCATAGTACGAAAAATCATATTTCCATCCTATTTCTTCATAGGTGAGAATCTATGTTGGACCATTGATGATCTTCCTTAACAATGATAGGTGGAACACATCTTGGTCTTTGGAGAGACTTGGTGGAATTTATAAATGATAAGCCCAAATTCCAAATCGATCTAGTAATAAAAATTTCTGGATGCACATAGGGTTCAGTTTCCCTTTTATAATGAATATTATAATAATATTCTATGGAGAAACCCTAAAAAACATGATCTCCCACTCTTAATATTGATTACATCCTTTGGTTATCAATGTACCTTTTTTTATACATTGAGATTCATTGATATGGTTTTGAGTTTTCTTAAATTTTTCCATTGTTTCCTCTACAAGTTAATCTACTAAAATATAACATTCTTTAACATCATCACAATAAGTCGGTGTGTGACATCTATTTCTAAATATCGCATTATTCGGTTCAATTTTAATTCTTGAATGAAACATATTGTTATTGAAAAATTCTAACAAAGTAAAATAGTGATCCCAAATTCCTTTAATGTCATGTGAGAATGATATTGGAATTCCTTCTAGTTTTTTAATAGTCCTTTTAGACTTTTCATCAGTCTGAGGGCTGTAAGTAATTCTCAAGTGAAGGTCAGTATCTAGATCATTTTGAAGACTTTTCCATATGTTTTATTTTATATAGGGATATGAATCATAAAAAATCAATAGAGGTTCACAATGAGGTCTTATACAATCAGTATTATAATTTATTTCTAGATGTCTAACAGGTAGATATTATCTTATAGTATAAATATGATCTTATTTTCTAAGGTGATCAATGATAACACATACCACATCATTCCTTCTTAGAGTCACTAGTAGTCTGGTGAAAAAGTACATCATAATAACATTCTATTTCTACAGATTCATAGGAAGAGGCTTCATGAATCTTCTAGGATGTTGTCTCTTAGCATTCAATAGTTGAAAAACACTAAATATTGACACATAATCATAAATTTCCCACTTCATATTGTCACACTAAATATTTTACGTCAAATTTACTTGCATCTTAGTACTACCAAGGTGTATAGTGACATTTAAGTTATGAGAATCATCCAATAATTCCTTTTTTTATTTCTAGTATATAGGGAACATAATGTATCTTTCCCAATATCCATACACCCCCACTATATACGATGTTTTTAAATTTTATAGCATTAATAGCATTGATTTTTTTTGGAAATTGTTATCATATATATAAGAACTTTTATTCTTTTCCAATAAAGATAGTTTGAAAACAATTTGAAAATTTATTAGTGTTCTACCTTGCTTGATAACTCCCATATGCATCTTTACTGGATCTATAAACATTGGATCCCTTTATATTATAATTTTATTTATAATTCCAAGATTCTTCCTACTCAATGAATCTTCTACATTATTTTCATTCCTTGGTTGGATGTGTATGGAAAAATAATAATCCTTTAGTAGCTCAAGAATCCCTTTTTCTTTATATTTTGTTTTTTCAATGATATGATATATATAAAATTCTTATTATCTCGGTATATCTTACAAATTCTAACCTAGAGATAATGTCTCCATATATTTATAGAAATTATTACAGCTTCTATCTCAAGATAATGATTTGTATAGTTCTATTCATGAGTTTTTAGCTACCATGATGCATATCTTGAAAACCAATCATTATGTATAAGGAAACAACGAATTCCATTAATTAATGAATCAAAATCATAAAAAATAGATTATGTCCCAAAGGTAATGTTAAGATCATATTATTGATAAAACATCTATTAAATTATTTCAAATATTAGTCACATTTTTTCCTACACAAACATAACCCCTTTATATGTGATATTCGTTAATGGGTTATCTAATTAAGACAAATTATGATATAAAAGCTTATTTAATCCCACTAAAAAATATAAAATATAAACCATAGTTACTCTAATTAGTTGAGGTTATTATTTTATTTCCTTTGTTTTTACAGGATTAACATTGATTCTATCTTTGGATACAATATGGATAAGAAATGATATTTCCTGAAGAGAGAATTTACACATGCAAAATTTACCATATAAATATTCACTTATGAGTGTATCAAGAATGATTAGAAAGTGATCCTCATTATATTAATTGATTTTAGAATACAATATAATATGATAAAAGAATACCACATCAAAATAATCAATATATTTATTGAATAATATTTTCATTAGATCCGTAAAGACTGAGGTTGAATTATTACATCCTAATTGAATTACAATAAACTCGTAATTTCCATACCACATCTGAGAATATTTCTTTGGAATGTATACCTTATTTAATCTTAATTGATGATAACTATAATGAATGAAATTATTGGAAAAAACATCCTCATGACGTTGATAAAATAAATAATCAATGTGAGGAAGAAGATACTTGTTGTTTATTTAAATTGAATTTATTTACTTGTTCTCAATACAAAACCACCTAGTTCCATCATTCTTATTAATAAATAGAACATGGGATCCCCTTGGAGAAAAAATATGGAGAATAAATCTCTTTTTACGAAACTCCTCTAATTATTTCTTTATTTACTATAATTCCACCAGGTCCATTCTATTGGGAATCCTTGATATTAGAATTACATTAGGCATTAAATCAATATATAACTCAACTACATTCTCTTGGGTGTGTACATGTAATTATTTATTAAATGCATTAATTTATTCCTTTATATATATGTGAAACCCCATTTTTATGATTACCTCCTTCATCCCAATATAGGTTTTTCTTTACATCACATAGAATTTCATTCAGTGATGATACTGTGGGTGGATCTAGATAAGAATTAGATGATGATGTTTGTAGTATAAATATAAGCGATTAATATTATTCTTCAAATATTATAATTTTCTTATTATTAAAATAAATTTTAATATAATATTTTGAAATCCAATCAATACCTAGGATTATACCAGATTTAACCATTGGTATGATTATTAGTAAAGTAGGTAAATCATGATTATGTATCATAAAAGAGCCTTCTTGACACATATTTGTTTCTATAAGAGTTCCCATACGGTTTTTGAATGAAAACTCATTTATTAAATCGAAATGAAAATGTCTAAAAGATTAGAAAATTAATATATAAAGAAATGTGATATCTATGTTTTAGTTGATAATTAGAGTACCTTACACCACATCATTAATAAAATCAATCTTTGTTCTTATGATTTTATAAGATTAGACTTTCTCCCTTGGCCTTTTTTGGGGACTGTTACCTTCTCACTAAAGATAATAACTTTCATAGTATCCCATATTCGTGTAGTTAAAACATGACATATTTCTAGATTTTTAATTTGCCTTTCAATCATGGTGTTGGTGTAATTTTTCTCCACACTTGTAAGAAAATCACATACCCAATAAACATGTTCTATAGTATTTATTTCCACATTTATTGTGTGATGCAATGTTAATTATTCTATTCTACCCCTATTCTTTTTTTCTTTTTACAGAGTGCTCAAAATCCTTATTCTTCTTTTTATTTCCCTTAAATAAGTAATCCTTAGATAATTCCTTCTCTCTCTTGATAGCGTGTTAGACTATATCATCATGTGATTAGAATGTATGTGATAACAATTTCATTATGAGGAATGGTTATAACCCATCAAAGATTCGATCATTCTAGGTCATTGGATTACATACCTATTCTATTGCATTTCAGGAAAACATTGTAATATTGGATTTATATTTAGAAACATTATCATCATCTTTTTCCTTAGATTCATGAATTTTCTCTTCATATCTATTCACTTTTCATAAGGGAAATATTTTTCCAAAAAAAAAAACATTTAAATCCCGAGATTTAATGTTTATTATTTATTCTTAATCTATTGGGTATTGAATCAATGACCACCATTGATCTGCATATCCCAAAAGATTATAAACATCAATTAAAACCATATCACTTTTGTTACATCCCATGAAAGAAATATCTTCTCTATGGAACTTATCCATATCTCATCTAAAAATAGATTTATAGTCTCATTGAATGAAGGATGTTATTTTCACATGAAGCGGTATGAAATTATTCCTCCATGTTTTGGATTTTGATTCTCTATGTTGTTAAGGTTATTATTCATAGCCTAATTATGTTATCTTGTTATGGTAATAAGTTTTTCAAAACCATTTGTAGCTCCATATCCAACATCATTATATTACATATGAGGGGAATGCCTATATTTCTTACATATATTGGTATAATTTCCATTACTTTGGCTATGTTTCATTTCCAAATGATGGAATACATTAGATTATATCATAAAATTATGAAACAATAAGTATAATATCAAAACTGGTCAATCACATAACCTAAATTTAAAATTTAAGTGTAAATAATATTGAAATCATAATCTTGGTATGTTTTGGAGTATTCTCATTGTTTGGGGTTTTGTTTCCCTAATATATAATTTCTAAATCTTGTTTCCAAAGTTTTGACAGTACCTGATCAGATACCATCTATAATTACCTCGACCCCAGCAGTAAGGATTTGGTTAATAACTTTTTTAAATTGGAAAATATACAAGAATTAAATCCCAAAGGACAGATCAGTTTAACGGTTTTGGAAACTAGATTACATATATTAACCTTACCTTTCCATTGATTCTATAAAATACAACATAGTCAATACCTTAATAAAATTAATATTCTCCTAGCATTACCCTACCTATTCAATAATAATATACATCCTGAAATCCTAGGAATAAAAATATAAATAAATGGGTGAGATCATATGCTCATTAAGGGTATGAATACAATAGAAAGTATTATAAATAAAAAATTATAAACATTATGGAAAGGTATATAACTGAAACCCAATTCATTTAAACATAATATTGAGCATAAAATGTGTAAAATAAATGAAAATTAAATAATTATCGATATATAATCACATGTATATTCAACTAATAGAATAATCACACAACATATCAATAAGAAAACACATAATGAGGGAATTCATAATATCAAACATCATAAACATACCTTTAATGATTTGACCAAGATACCATACATAAATATATAAGGCCTCTACCAATATCAAAACTTTTTTTCCTCAAGACACCTAATAATGCATCGAGGGGCTATAGTGATCCACGGTCATGAATAACTATGTCCAATGCATTGAACATTTGAAAAAAATAAACAATAAAAACATTTATATCAAAAAACTAGAATATGAAATTTAAATACATTAACCATAAACCTGAATGGAATAAAAATAGCACAACCATAGTAAAACTGATCATAAAACCTTCAATAATATTAGGTCAATGGTATCATAAGAGATAAAACTCACTCAATCAAAAGATCCAAAAAAGGATTTTTCACATTGACGAAAATAATATAATAAAATCATTAATATTTTCTTGGAGGAAATAATACTTTTTTTAGAAATCATTTATTTAAATGGTTGAACTATCTTAAAATAGATAATTTTCATTTATAATACTATTTTATACTTGTAAAAGAATTTTCAATACAATATGTTTTATGAAGGTAGAAAAATCATCACATGTTGTATAAAACAAATAACATTACTTACACATTTTTAAAAAAAATCATAAAGTACCTCATTTGGAAATTGAAAAAAAATAATACTTTCAAAATATTTTATAAAAATTATAAAATGGTTAAAAAGACATTAAAATTGAATTAATTAATATAAAAAATATTTTGTGATTTATTTTTAAGAATCGTGATCATGGATGATAAATATTTTATAATAGATACTTACGTATAAAGTATTCTGAAATATAATTATATTTTCAAATTTACCCTTACCTTGTACTTTTCATTAGTTAAAGGTGATTTAAATTATAGTATAAGGTTTAACAGAATGTAATTAATTAATAATTGAACCATATACAAATCTGTAATATCATATATGATCTTCATATATTCATTTGTTAAAAATATTTCGTCATAACCCTTATTTTGGGTGTTAACTACCGCATTTCCCTATGCATGTTTTGTTATGTAATTCATATTTGTTATGAATATGATATATTTATTTCATTTGAAAATTTATAATAAGTTCATAAATATTATATTTAATCATTATTTACATTTATATAATTAATCTTTAATGTTTAACTTGGAAAATGAATCATATCACATCAGGGAGATGGTAGGTGATACACACACATGAGTGATGATATCATTACCTTAATGGTGAAAGGCTAAGGAATTGGATGGTATATTAATTTTAAGGAATCTATATCATGTCATATATATTATTTATATCCATTATATCCATTATTATACCCATAAAAATAATGTGGTGATAAAAAACAAATTAAACCACGACATAGATATGGTAAGTCATTTGTACGCACATGCAATGATTTATTTTTTAACATGATGGATAAATCATGGAAATGGATTTCCCATAATAATAATAAAATATCATAATATATATTATATTTAATTTATTACATTATCATGGAAAAAACTCATGAAGAGTACAAATAATAATAAATGGATAGAGATGTGTTTGTAAAAATGCTTACATATTCATTGGATGACTCCCTTTAGTTATTCTCTAAAGAGATCCAGGATTATACTTTTTAGAAGACTTGAAACTCCATAACATGGATACTAATTTTTTAGGATAATTGGATAGGTTTTATAAATATATAATTCTAAATGTGTTTTTACGATTTGGTGGAGGAGATTCTCATTTATAATTGAGTTGAAGGGAACATTAGGAAACTATTGAAATATTTAATTAATATATATTATCTTTCAATTAAAAAGGATCGAAACATATGTTTTATAATATTATAATATTATGGGTTTATATATTCAAAAAATAATAATTTTTATACATTTTTACGTAAAATTAATATCCTTATATTTAGGTTTTTACACTTATTTAGACCCTTAAACTCTTACCATGAAAACTTGTATTTTTACTCTTTTAAGGTTAATATAGTTACTTTAAAATTAAAAAAATATAAGATTAAATGACTAATGGATGAAATTTGAAACTTTCTCACAATAATTTTTCTGAATTTTATATTTTTTTGAGTTTTATATTATTAATTAAAATATTATTTCTTTTTATATAATATTAATGGACATCTTGATACTATTATTCACATTGAATTTGAAAAAATCAATAAAATAATTAATCATTGAACCAAAATTGATATCATTTAAATAATATGTGGATATAATCTGTAAAATTTTTTAGGACATAAATTATGTCATATTATTTTATTTTATTAATTTTATAATTGTTATTTTTATATTCTTATTAACATGGTAATTAACACATCATCATTTTGTAAGCCATTAAGGTTATTATTTATTTCATAAAAATTTGAAATAAATTATTAAGATGAAGATGATGATTTTATATTTCAAATTAATATTTATAATTGAATTTATAATATCTATAACATTATATTAAAAATAATACAATTATTAATGTTATGAGTATTGTATCTTTAAGTTTTCAATAAATAAAATATAAAAAATGTCATACCCTCCTCAAAGTGGCTTCCAATGGTTATAATCTCTTCCAAAATATGGTTTTTGTTGACACTAATTCATAAAATAGAATATGTAAAAGTTTTAGGGAAATTTTATAATATTTATAAAATTATTTTTATCCTTAAATACTCGAATTAAATTTGGATGTGTTAATAAAACATTTCTAATATTACTATTCATAATTACCAAATAAAAAATAAATCTATCTACATAGTGTGGAAAAAATGATTCCTTATATAGATTCCATTATTCAAAATTAAAAACATAGATTTTTCAGCAATTAATTTTAAATAAATACTGTTGGTGGAATGAGAAAATGAAGTTTTAAAGTGAAAACACTCAAAAGAAAGAAATGTTTTTATATAAAAAAATAATTTAATGTTTTTTCCAATGACTGTAAATGGATTGAATAATAAGAAAATTTAATCTAATTACACATTAAATCTAATAAAAATTTAATTTAACATTAAATTATTAATATGAAAAATGTTGTTTTCAATTAAAATGTAAAGTTGTGTCAGTCTTCATAAAAAATGAAACTTATCATAAAGATACCAAAAATTGAACAAAAGTAAATTTTGATATTACAATTATAGAGATGATTTTTTTGTAATTTATTTTTTATAAATGTTTCAAAATATATAATTAAGGAAATTTCCCCATCAAAATGTGGTAAAACTACCTTTAGAGAAATATGGACTTTTATTTCTTAAAATTGATTTCATTATTATCATATTCCTATAAGATAATTTTAATAAATGAAAAATATTAAATATGAAAAATAATTAATGTTGTTAATATAATTAATTCATGATATTTTAATGTATCAGTTATATCATTCTCGTATTAATAGATTGTGGTTTGTTCAATCTCATTGTTGCATGTAATGAAAGCTATTAAATTTATTTTAAAAGAAAAAGTATCAAAATATCTTGGGGTGTTACATGCTTAACCCTCCTTGTGTACATAGTTATTTTAGAGTATATAATAATATCCTTTATAAATACTATCAAATTTTTATTGAGAAAATATCTAAAAAGTATATTCTTTAATTCGATAATGATCAATGGAGAATTCTTCATTCCAAACAACCTGAATATGAACAAATTGTACCAATACCATATATTAATGGGGGCCTAGAATATATCCACTTATATTAACTCTAAAAAATGATATACTTAATGACATTCCACTTTATATATTTATTTGGGATAGACATATCACATTTAACACGTCATCAATCCATGGTAGGGTATACTAATTATTTATAATGATTTGGTTGAGCTTAATATAATCATTTAAGAGGCACATTAACCCATTATTTTTTACAAAATGTGTTTGGGGGAACTGCATGGTGTGTAACTAATGTCAATGGAACCCATGTCTAGATTCTCATGTAGCTACTTTTATTGTTAATTCAATTAAATTTTGTTCGTTCTATAACAGTTCATGGATATTAGTGAGTTCTAGGTGTAAGTTCCATTGCAAACTCTAACAACATATCTATATAAGGACAAGTAAATTCATTAGGGAATGAATCTTCATATTCTCTTATAATGGGAATGTCCTAGAGGGTGGTTCTTTCTATTTTTTCAATAATTTTAGATTCATATTTTTTTCCTAAAAGTATATAATATCCATTATTATTGTGAAGATTCCAATGGATATATATCCTCATCCAGAAAATTATACAGAATTAGAGGAATAATTAGGATATAGAATATTGTTTTTTTTCAGCAATTTATTTAGGAATTAAATAAATATATCTCATCTATTCTTAGTAAAGAAATTTAATTCTACTATATAAATGAAGAAAAGGTTTATAGGAAGGTTTATTCCAAATATATTTAATGTGTATTATTTAAATACATAAGATACAACAATTTTACAAATTTTTTTTCTTCTAGGATAATTGAACCTCAATAGTTTTTCTGGCTCTGAAATAATTCTAACAAACTAGTATGATATGAAAGAATTTAGAGATATATAATCAAATAGTATTTTTTCTATTCTATAATGAATAACGAACATGTATTTCACCACATTTTTTTCTCGACCAACCTCAGAAGTAGTAATATCATAATACCTCCCCTACTCTCTTGGACATGGTTTTTTAAACTAATTTTCATTTATAACCCTTAGCATAGTGATATCACTACTACTATAGAATTAGATTGCATAATGTCTATATTAAATTAATTAGAATCAACGGATTATAGGATAAGGATTAATCAGGGCCATTATTTCCTCAATCATATGGATTGGATATGGATTAATTAGGTTCTTTTTTCATTAATTATCTTGCAACCATTTAGAAAATTCCTAGGATTTTTCATTCCATGTGGTAATTTGAAACTTCTATCTTTCATCTGAAATATTTTTAGACCATATAAATTAAAATTAAATTCTTTGAATCATATCTTTATTCACCTAAGACCACTGGGAATAACCAATTTCTATCTATAATTTTAGGTAACATCAGAAATGATCCACATAACTATCAATGTCATGAATCACCAAATAACTATGTAGTCTAGTCATTATCCCACTAAAAAGTAGTTAGTTATATATTCACTATTAGTTATTTATCATGAGGCATACCATAAAAGATTTATAAAAATATCATCATAAGACCGGATCAATTCATCTTCATTTTTCTTAAGTGTAGGGAAATCCCTATCTATTTTTAAGAAATATATTGTGAGAAAAATATTAACTAATAAATATCTTCTTGAATTCAACTCACTTATTAGATTATCTACCTTCTCTATGGTTTTTTTCATATCATGTGTCCACCACTGAATGACTAATCCCTTGGGATGATAAATGGCCATTATGACCATCTCTTACTCAAATCATCAAGGGATTGTGATTATCTTCTCTAGGTAGTTCATCTATTATCCAATTATTACAAGATCAGAATATCTACTAAATGATAGGGTCTCTATATCATACATGAATCAACAGTAAAAATATTATATTGTATTGTGTTCCATGTTAGTCATGTTATTATTCATAACTTTATTTAGCTTGGCTACTAATCTAATGATGTTCTCAACTCCTGCTCATTTCCTGTTTATAATTTAATTATTGACATCATCCGATTTACCATTGAATATATTTTTGGAAAGTTTCAACCTATTCTATCTATATTATTAATATAAACAAATTTTATTGGTGAGATCTGAAAATAGGCAGTTATGAACATCGAATTTAGAACCTATTAATTTCACATATTACATTTCTATGAATTTTAAGGTCTTAATCTAGGTTATCCATATTATATTTTATATAAATCTCTCTAAAATAACATTATATTAAAATCATTCATAATGGTTTGTACATATTATATGAAAGAATTAAAGAATATCACATAGGAGTTTTAAACTAGGTTTATAGTTGGGCCACTTTTTCATGAACCAAGTGGTGATATAGTTAATACCCAATCTACAATTTTTGTGTTTACTGGCCCTTTTCATGTCTATTAGAGAACATATGTCAACTTATATTATGCCTATATGGAATTAATTTCTTTTAAATCCACATACACAAAACATTACCAAAATATTTAGATTTTATATTATACAGAGAATTACCACTAGGGTTCTCATATGTGTTCCCTAATACGAATACCCAAAATAACTAAACCTTCATTTGATGAAAAATATAGCGATATAAGCCTTAAAAACATTTTATTTGATTTTTTTAGAATAATGAGATATTTTCCAAAGGTATATGCCTCCTTTATTGAATAAAAACTATTTCATAAAATCCTAAATAATCATTTTTTATAGAATTCAATTTTCCAGAAATAAATAAGATCATCAAGTGTGTCACTGATCTTAGAAATATAGGGATCAATAATCCCATTTTTACATAGCCTATCTAATAAATTATTTTCCTCCCAGCATGCATGAGTAATGATGTGATTCATGGATAAAAGGGTGTTCCAACTATTTCTCCATCATGATTTTTGATTCCATGAAAGGTGAATAATATAATTTCTGAAATATTAAAAAATAGTTTTGGAATGATATTCAAGTAAAAAATTATGATATAATCATTGATTTTCAATTTCTATCTCATTATTAGTAAAAATAAATTAAACATCAATAGATGTGGATATATCACAAATACCAATGAAACATTTTTTCCTCAAATATTTCATTTATGAAAATTGAACCATAACCAGGACCTAGATATCCCCTCGAGGCTCCATACTTATTTCATTTCATCTATCATATTAGTAGATGAATCCATCTAAAATCCAGTGTACCAGGATGAGGTATATAATTACCTATAAAGTAAAATTTATTAAGAATATAAAATACCTGAATAGGGTTATCACAACACCCCTTTTGATAACCATTTTCTTTTTTAAAATCAACAATCACACTAAAAATATCCAATTAAAGGGATAATGAAGTACTAATATGTTTTAATTTGTTCATTTTTTATTGAATAATGTGAGGAAATTATGAACATTACACTACAAATTGATTCCTCAACTGATGAGATAGTGGAAAATCAAAACACATGATCAGGTGGTCACATATTGTCTATTTACAATGAATACTAGTTTCAAAAAAATATTCTACTGTATTCCACCTTAAATAAGCTATAACCATTCACAAAAACATATAGATGATGTCGTCATGATGATTCTTGTATAATATAAAATTTGAGTAAATACTAATTCCAAAACCCAATATGAAATCTTAATTAGGGTCTTTTGAATAAATAATATATAAAAAATGGATAATCTAGAAGGAATATTCCATTCTTTATAAAAATATTTAGATAATCCAATAGTATTTCCCTTTAAAACCTTGGGACACATACCCCTTTAGGAAAACCTTCCATTTCCCACCAGTTCCCAAAAAACAACAACCTCCCCATTAATGAAATTATAATTCAACACCACCTCCAATATATCATAAGTAATTTCATCTAATGAGTTTTGGTTCTTCTCTTTGATAGAAAAATTTATGTCCTAATAATAGTTATGGAGTTAAGAGAGTCATTAAAAGGTATACATGTCCAATTTTCCAATACAAATTTAAGGAATATTTGGTTCTAAACATCTAGTGAGAGTTAATTTAAATTTTATATATATAAATTTTGAGAGTGTGCTAGATAGAATAATTCACATAATTTAAATTTCTAGTTTTTAGAATTTTTAACAATCTAGTTCTCTGAAAAGAAAGGGCATATAAATCCTCATTTATAATCCTATGTACAATGTTATCCTTCATGTATTTTTTGTATTTATAGATATTTTTTATGTTAATCTCCAATAATCAAATTTTCATATAATATTATCTCTCTAGCATGGTCAAAAGGATGTGCAAAATAATGCTTCCACCCGATATAAAATTCCTAACTGATGTAATAATACCCTTGATGAGGTAATTTGGCCATTGTAAAACCATAAAAGAATAAAAAAAATTAATATAATAATAGATTCAACAAGTCTATGTAACACCCCAAGATTCCAGGGTACGTTTCCCTTCGAATAATGCAGTGGCGTGCATTGTACGCAACTTTGAGATTCTAACACACCACAACCAATCAAACTAGCTGTTATGAATAGTAATACCTACTTTTTGAAATTCTATAAATTCTATCTCTCACAATGGACTTCATTTTTGGATTCTTAATATCGAAATTATCCTAGGGTGAAATTTTGGTAATTTTCGGATAACTTTCATATTTTGATGAATAGTGAAAGTTAATAAATTTTAATTAAAAACAACTTTTTTAATCGAAATAATTAACATTGATAAATTATGAATTTTAGTGGTTATAAAGTATATTTAGCCTATATTTTTATCATTAAATTCAATTTTTGTCATTGGACATAATTTCACAATTAATCCAGTCATAAAAAAGTCCCAATATTTTGATAGTTTTTATCTCTTAAAAACACGCTTTTTGTTTTAACAGCGGGACTTAATTTCAAATTAATTTCTGCCACTTCTGTGTTTGGAATTTGGAAAAATGGATTCCATATTTTTAATCAGGATGTTGAAATTTATTAAATAGGTTACTTTTAATTTTAGACATTTTGAATAATTACTTCGGTAAATATTTTATTTACCATGGTTAAAAGGTAAATCTGGTAAATATGGGTTAAAAAATAATATTATTATAATATTAAATTACCCAAAAACATTTCCTAACCTTATTGATTGATACATGTCCGACCATGGGCATCGTTGGGTCGATTTTTGGGACCCCATGGTGCCACTTGTAAGTGATAGGGACAGTTTATTTTAATTAAGTTAAAATGAATACAAAAATGACACAAGCATATATCTTTTAGATAAAAAAATTTTACGAAGGGTTATATATATTGGATTTTCGACTATAAATATTAATTAGAAATATAAAATGATTTCTTACATAATGGAATTTTATTTATATTTTTTAGACATTAAATAATTTAATTTATTTTTGACACAATAGTGATGCAGTAATTACCTAATTAATGAAAAATTAGAATAATGGATATTATAAATACCCAAATAAATTTAATTTGAGATGTTTATAAATAAAAATAATTATATATATTAATATGACATGTTGGAATTGATTTAATTAAACTTATTCTAAGTAATAATTCTGTTATGATTTAAAAAAAATCCATTAATGAATAGTTTCAAAATTGAAATAAAAGAGTTTTTAAAACAGATATTATATTTTTATTTAATAATAAATTTTTAGAAATCTAAGGTTCGGCCAAGAGACTTATATCATGATAGTTGTATGATTAATGGACATCTTGCGGGTCGCTTGGATGTAGATAGTATGTTTATTGACAATATAATATAAAAATACAAAGAGATATTGTAAAAGTGAAACTAATTAACTAATAGTTAATACTTAAAGATAAGGTTAATATAATGACCCAAACCTGTCTAAATTCTATTGGTTGAGTGGTTTTCAACCCATCCGAACCTTAACCTTTAAATAATACACTTTGAAGCAATTAGAAACCGAATATTAATTTATTGTAAAATAATATTTATAGCTTTTCCAAAGGTGCACCCCACCCCTCTTATTAAAGGGAACTCCCCCTTCTCATTAATTCACACCTTCAAAGCCTTTTGGTTTGGCCAACCCATACCCAAATACTCTCTCAAATTACCTCACTACAACCAATAAGCCATTGTTTGATCAGAAAGCCAACTTAAGGAGCCCTTTTGATCAAATCAAAAGGAAGAACCCGAAGAAGAGGTAATGTTTTCACAACCCTTTTTCAAATTCATTTCTTCTTCAACTATTTATTTCTTTGTTATTCCCATTATAAAATAATTAATGAAGTACCTCCTATATAATTTAATATTATTATAAATATGGTACAACCATATTCAGTATTGTATCCATCCTTTGAATAACATGTCACCATACGTGCGTACGAACGACTTACCATCTCCACATCGTGGTGTAATTGTTATTCAATAAATTATTATTCGGATGGGTATAATAATGATTTGAAATTTATGTAAATAATATATATAACATGATTATTATTCTGTATATATGATATACCATCCAATTATTTATTATTTTGACATCAAAAGAATGATATTGTCCCTTGTGCATATGTACGAACTACCATCTCCACGAACGCAATGAGATTCATTCTCTATAGTATCCATTAAAGTATAATTCTCATTTGATGATTAAAAATAATTATTAAGGGATTTATATAATTCTGGATATGAATAATATAAAACCTATCCATAACAGATTTGGCTTACGTAACAAATAATATAAAGGAAAACGAGTAAGTTAACACCCAAAATGATGATAATACTAAGATATTATTAACAAATCAATGTTAAAATATCATATATGATATCATATTAATGTAAATGATTCTTGTATAATTAAATAAACATTATTTAACCATTATACAGGTGGTTAACCTACCGTCGACCAAGGAAAAAGTAAAAGCAAGGGGTTTCTTATCTCACATTAAATTCCGCGAGATTTCCATTGTTCACCACTTATTTATTGCATGTGGTGTGTGTACTTCCCATAATTGTATTAATTGTGTAATATACTTTAATTTATGGATATTTACATCATCATTTTATTATCCTTATTTCATGGGTGCATGTTTCATAAGTTACCAAATCTATAAGGGAATTTGAAATTTCAATTTCCACTCATTCGGCTTTACGCATACTTCATTGATTATTTTACTCCAAGATTATGTGTAGAATCACTATTAGTTTGATTATGTCATAAATTCCACTCCCCATTCTGTGGATATACTTTTGATACACTTAATCACTCCAATTATAAATTCTCATGTTATCGGTATGAACGTGATAAGAGTAATTTTTAACTCAATCTCTATTTGTTGAGTTAAATATCCAATTCATTGGTGTTGTTTTTACAAGAATATATGTGAATGTCCTATGATTTATTTACACTAAATATCCAATCATATTGTGTTTATTTATATTTTTCACACATAATTATGTCATTGATTTATCTTTAACCTAAGTATATGGTCTATATAATAGAATTGATCTCAATTTACATTCCATTGAGACTTCTTTGTTGTTATACACCAAATCACTTTTATGTGGTGTATATAATGTACTTTGACATAGTATATAATTAATCCCTTTATTCTCATGATATTATTACGTATTGATTACCGCAATTATTTGTATTCATGTATCTCTCTTTTGGTTGAGAACTCTAAGCAAAATATCATTTTAAATGTTTTAATGACTTATTATTCTAAATTGATCTCATTAATTTCCATGTTTTAAAAAAAAGTTTAAGGATTTATTTATATGGACATTAATGTTCTAAAATTTAAACTACTTTTAAAAGTTTCAAAGTGGTATGGGACACTTTGATTCAAAAATCTATTTATAATGGATTCTTGACAAACAGTGTGACTTTTAAATGTTTTCAAGAAAAGGGGGGACATTTCTCTCAAATAGTTTTGATGGTTATTTTCATCTATGTCAATATCATTCATTATTATCGATTAAGGTTAATATGATACAATACAATCTTCCATATTGTATTGAATGAGTTATGTTTGACTGTGGATGTGATATTTTTATACAATTCATGGTTTTTGGTTAAAGTATTGATATTTCATATGCTAGTTTTAATACGAATGTTTATGTTATGTTTAAACATATTCATATGAGGAATGCATTAGACTTAGTAAGTGATAGGTGGAGCCCACTATAGCTCCTCGATGCATCGGTAGGTCTCATGAGACAAACTAGTGTCTTGGAACAAGGCCTTGGCAAGATATTATTTGTAGTCTTGGCACGAGGCCTTGGCTATGTGGTTATGATAGTCTGGCATTATGCATTACATCATTATGAAAGTGGTTATTGATATTTCATTTGATTATTTCATTATCAGAATATCCATGTGAATACGTAAATGGCATTATTTAATTTTATGTTTGACATAGTATGTTGATGTTCAAGTTTAAAAGGCGTTTTTTTAAGTTATACATTGCCTTAAGTGTTTATGCTTATCTATGAAAGTTTCTGCTATATTGTTATCCTTATTGATAATCTGATCTCACCCATTTCAATGTTTTATTTTTTCTAGGATTGTGAAGAAGTAAATTATTAATGACCTGTAGGTATAGTATGAGTCTGGACTATGGAGACTATGTTGTCTTAGTTCTCAATTTATGATGTAATGTAAACTTTATTAATGTATCTAGTTATTACAAGGCTACTAAAATAATCGGTCTTTCGATACTTGATCATTCTTGTGATCATGCCAATGTTATGTAATAATGCACCGACTCTGGGTATCAAGGGTCGGGACATTACAGCTGGTATCAGAGAGAGTTTAGTACAAACCATGGATTCTAGATTTAGATAAACTCTGATTAGAGCACGTAGACCTAAGATGATCATTGAGGATTAGTATAGAAGAACTTCAAAGAATTTTGGTATTGTAGAGATTTTGTGAGTTTTCTGAGCAATACATCCCTGTCTGGATACGAGCAGGTAGAGGTAGCTCTAGCACAGATGTACCTAGGGGTAAAACCTGAAAACACCGCTTTGAGCTAGACTTGAACTGGAACTGGTGCACGACAACGGGCCTTGCTGCTCTCTTTGTTACGACACTCCCGGGGGATATTATTAAGATAATTTACATTTTCTTTACAAACTGATTTGAAGTATTATATATATAATATGAGAGTAAATTACCATGGTTAATCCTAATGTGTTTCAAATTGAAAATGTGGTGACATGTTAATCTCTAAATGATTTTCTGACTACTATTACTCACACAATGCTTTCTGGTTTTAGTCAATGGATGGATTCCAAGGAAGTCATAGTGACTTTGAGAATGATGTACAAGGTGGGAACGATGGTGGCAATGAGAGACAAAATGTAATATTGATAGGCGTAAAAGATATCGTCTTTATACCAAATAAATTTTCCACAAATATGATCAACAATATATATATTAACAAATTCCTAGAATCAACAAAGATGAGAAAGGTGATGAATGATAAGAGCTCCAGCAGTGGAGACCATGGAGAAAGGAATCCTCAATTTCCATCATGCAGGAAATGTGGATGGAGACACCTAGGAAAGTGTCTCAATGGGACCAAGAAATGCTTTATTTGCGGGAAGGAAGGACATAAACTGAATAATTGCCAAAGAAAAATGAAGAGTACTATGGAAGATGATAAAAATGGTCCCAAGAATCCATTTACAGTCATTGGCCGTAAATGTAGGGGACCTGTCCATTACCTGAGTGAATGCCCTATTCTATAGGATGTTTTCTTGGTCAAAGAATAAGCTATGTGCAAATAAATGGTTAAAGAAATGATTAAAAAGTATTAGTGACCCTTGTTTGTGGGTTTACTTTGGAATAATTTTCTCTTTTATTTTTGACCATGCAGTTTTCCATGTGAAATGTTATTTGAGGAAGAATTATCTTTTCTCTTGTGGATATAGTTATAAATAACCATTTGGTTTTATATGATCGTTGGGTTTGAGGCAATTAAAAGTTATTATAATTTGGAATGAAAATTCAAGGTATGAGATAACATTTGTGGTCAAATTATGTTATGGTTATTTTTGAGAAATTTATCTCATTTTGGAATTGATGTAAAATATAGTATTTGACAAAGGACAACACACAGACCGTGTGACAACTAGTCGTGTCGGACAAAGCTGTGGGAATCGAACCCACAACCAAAGTGCGATTGGGATTTATCACCTACCACAAGACTACGTGAAGTCCCTAGTTAGTGTGACTATTATTTTTAGTTAAATGATTTTATTGATCAATAATAATTTGATTTGGGATCCTGTGTCTTATCAAATGAATAACCTTAGTATAGGAAAATGATTTGGTGATTAAGTGATAAATGTTATTTTGTAAGTTGTTTTCTTTGTTGTGAACCCTATATTCCCTAGGAAAATAGAATATTATGGGATTTTATTTGAGGAGTAATAGAAGATTACTATCTATGTTTTTATTTTGGATTTATAGTGATTTGGGTTATTTATGGAAATGATTAGGTTAATTACTTTAAAGTATCTGACATTAAGAGTAATTAATGTCATTTGGAGATAAAATTTAACGTGGAAGACTACATTCTTATAAGTTTTGGGTTTCAATATCAGTTTGGATTATATTGAATGATTTTAAGGACAATTTATTACTGAATGGTATTTATTTAACTTTGGGGTATTGATGGTTTAATTTTAGAAATTAAGATTAGTGTTTTTTTCTCTAATGGAATATCCAATTGGGGGATCATTAGATATTATACGAACCATTTTGGTTTTGATTGATCTATAAAGACAAGGTAAATATATAGTTTATCATACGTGGATCATGTATTTCTATAGATGTTTATTCTATCTCTTCCATTGTGACCAAGTCTTCATGATTACTCATTTTTCCAAAAAAATGAGTTAGTGGTAAAAAGTTATTAATGAATGAAACTCTACTTAAAAAGTAAGTATATCTCTTTATGTTCGTAGTTAATATCCTAAATGAATTCCTCATCCTTATGTAATGTAACTTAAAACAAAAAAAAATTTCCATTTACTTTTCCTACTGGGAGACTAATGACCGTTTGTCCCAATACAAGTTTGTGATTTTCTTATTGTTAACTTTCTCCGGATCATGTTTTCGATCCCTCTCCATCAGAACATAACACTTTTTTTATCATCAATATCCATTTTTTCCTACTTGGAATCTAATTATGGGTTATCTTGGTTGACCTTTATACCTCTCTTCATTTCTTTTAAAGTGATAGTTTTATTGACTCTATTTCTGGTGTGGGACTTTCCATTATATTCTCAAGCCAAATTTAAAAAAAAATCGAGGATGCAATTTATTGAAGGAGGGGAGAATGTAACACCCTATGATTTCACGGTACGTTTCCCTTTAAATAATTCCATGGCATGCATTGTACGCAACTTTGAGATTCTAACACACCACAACCAATCAAACTAACCGTTATGAATAGTAAAACCTACTTTTTGTAATTTTATAAATTCTATCTCTCAAAATGGACTTAATTATTGGATTTGGAATATCTAAATTAATCTAGGGTGAAATTTTGGTACTTTTCAGATAACTTTCATATTTTGATGAATAGTGAAAATTACTAAATTTTAATTAAAAACATCTTTTTTAATCGAAATAATTAATATTGTTAAATTATGAATTTGAGTGGTTTTAAAGTATATTTAGAATATATTTTTACCGTTTAATTCAATTTTTGTCATTTTAGATAATTTCACAATTAAATCGACATAAAAAAGTCCCAATCTTTTGATAGTTCTTATCTCTTAAAAACACGCTTTTTGTTTTGACAACGAGTATTAATTTTTAATTAATTTCTGCCATTTATGTGTTTGGAATTTGGAAAAATGGATTCCATATTTGTAATTAGGATGTTTAAATTCGGTAAATAGGTAACTTTTATTTTTAGACATTTTGAATAATTACTTCGGTAAATATTTTATTTACCATGTTTAAATTGTAAATCCAGTAAATAAGGGTTAAAAAATAATATTATAATAATAAAAAATTATCCAAAAACGTGTCTTAACCTTATTTGTTGATACATGTACGACCATGGACATCTTTGGGTCGATTTTGGAACCCCATGGTTCCACTTTTAAGTGATAGGGACACTTTATTTTAATTAAGTTAAGATGAATACAAAAATGATACAAGCATATTTCTTTTAGAAAAACAATTTCTAAAAAGGGTTATATATGTTGGAATTTAGACTATAAATATTCATTATAAAGATAAAAATATTTCCTACATAATGGTAGTTTATTTAAATTTTTTATACATTAAATAAGTTAATTTATTTATGACGCAATAGTGATTGTGTAATTACCTAATTAATGAAAAATTAGAATAATTGATATTATAAATAGCCAAATTAATGTAATTTGATACATTTTAAAAATACAAATAATTTTCTAGATTAATATGAAATGTTAGGATTGATTTAATTAAATTTATTCCAGGTAATCATTCTGTTATGTTTTTTACAAAAATCAATTATTGAATAGTGTCAAAATTTAAATAAAAGAGTTTTTAAAACAAATATTATATTATTAATTGATATTAAATTCATAAAAATCTATGGTTCGTCCAAGAGACTTATATAATGATATTTTTGAAATTAGTGGACCACTATTGGGTCGCTTGGATGTATATAGTAAGTTTATTAACCTTATAATATAAAAATACAAAGAGACATTGTAAAAGTGAAACTAATTAACTAAGAGTTAATACTTAAAGATAAGGTTAATATAATGACCCAAACCTGTCTAAATTCTATTGGTTGAGTTGTTTTAGACCCATACCCACCTTGAAATTTAAATAATCCACTTTGGAGCCATTATAAACTGAATATGAATATATTATAAAATAATATTTCTAGCTTTTCCAATGGTGCCCCTCACCCCTCTTATAAAAGGGCACCCCCCCTTATCATTAATTCACACCTTCAAAGCCTTTTGATTCGTCCATACACTGCCTAAATACTCTCCCAAATTCCCTCACTACAACCTAGAGGCCTTACTTTGATCAGAAATCCAACCAAAGGAGCCCTTTTGATCAAATCAAATGGAAGAACCCAAAGAAGAGGTAATGTTTTCACAACCCTTTTTCAAATTCATTTCTTCTTCAAATTCTTCTTTCTTTGTTATTAACATTATAAAATAATGAATCTATTATATCATATATACTGTAATATTATTATAAATATGGTACAACCATATTCAATATTCTATCCATCCATTGAATAACATGTCACCATACGTGCGTACGTACGGCTTACCGTCTCCACGTCGTGGTGTAATTGTTATTCAAAAAATTCTTATTTGGATGGGTATAATAATGATGTGTAATTCATGGAAATAATAAATATAACATGATAATTATTCTTTCTATATGATATACCATCCAATTATATATTATTTTAACATCAAAAGAATGATATTGTCGCTCGTACGTACGTACGGACTACCGTCTCCACGAACGCGATGAGATTCATTCTCCATCATATCCATTAAAGTATAATTATCATTTGATGATTAAAAATAATTATTAAGGACTTGATATAATTATGGATATGAATAAGATAAAACCTATCCATAACAAACGCGGCTTACGTAGAAAATAATATAAAGGAAAACGAGTAAGTTAACACCCGAAATGACGATAATACTAAGATATTATTAAGAAATCAATGTTAAAATATAATATATGATATCATATTAATGTAAATGATTCTTGTATAATTAAATAACAATTATTTAACCATTATACAGGAGGTTAACCTACCGTCGACCAAGGAAAATGTACAAAGTATGGGGTTTCTATTCTCACTTTTAATTCCGTGAGATTTCCATTGTTCACCACTTATTTATTGCATGTGGTGTGTGTACTGCCCATGATTATATTCATTGTGTAATATAATTTAATTTATGGATATTTACATCATCATTGTATTATCCTTCTTTCATGGGTTCATGTTTCATAAGTTTCCAAATCGATAAGGGAATTTGAAATTTCAATTTCCACTCATTCGACTTTACTCATACTTCATTAATTATTTTACTCCAAGATTATGCGTAGAATCACTATTCATTTGATTATGTCATAAATTCCACTCCCCTTTCTGTGGATATAATTTTGATACACTTAATCACTCCAATGATAAATTCTCAAGTGATCGGTATGAACTTGATAAGAGTAATTTTTAACTCCATCTCTATTTGTTGAGTTAAATATCCAATTCATTGGTGTTGTTTTTACAAGAATATGTGTGAATGTTCTCTGATTGGTTTACACTGAATATCCAATCATATTGAGTGTATTTATATTTGTCACACATAATTATATCATTTATTAATGCTTAACCTAAGGATATGGTATATATAATAGAATTCATCTCAATTTACATTCCACTGAGACTTCTTTGTTGTTATACACAAAATCACTTTTATGTGGTGTATATAATTTACTTTGACATAGTATATCATGAATCGCTTTATTCTCATGTTATTACTAAGTATTAATTACGTCAATTATTTGTATTCATTTCTCTCTCATTTGGTTGAGAACTCTATGTAAAATATCATTTTAAATGTTTTAAAGATTTATTATTCTAAATCATTCTCATTAATATCCATGTTTTAAAAATATTTTTAAGGATTTATTTATATGTACAATAATGTTTTAAAATTAAAACTCCTTTCAAAAGTTTCAAAGTGGTATGGGACACTTTGATTCAAAAATCTATTTTAAATGGATTCTCGACAAATAGTGTGACTTTTAAATGTTTTCATGAAAAGGGGGGATATTTCTCTCAAATAGTTTTGATGGTTATTTTCATCTATGTCAATATCATTCATTATTATCGATTGAGGTTAATATGATACAATACAATCTTCCATATTGTATCGAATGAGTTATGTTTGACTATGGATGTGCTATTTTTATACCATGCATGGTTTGTGGTTAAGGTATTGACATTTCGTATGCTAGTTTTAATACGAATGTTTATGTTATGTTTAAACATGTTCATATGAGGAATGAATTGTACTTAGTAAGTGACGGGTGGAGCTCGCTATAGCTCCTCGATGCATCGATAGGTCTCATGAGACAAACTAGTGTCTTGGCACAAGGCCTTGGAAAAATATTATTTGTATTCTTGGCACGAGACCTTGGATATGTGGTTATGATAGTCTGACATTATGCATTCCATCATTATGAAAGAGGTTATTGATATTGCATGTTATTATTCGATTAGAATAATATCCATGTGAATAAGTAAATGGAATTATTTCATTTTATGTCTGCCATACTATGTTGAAGTCATGTTTAAAAGGCACTTGTTTTAGTTATACATTGCCTTAATTGTTTATGCTTATCTATAAAATCTTCTGCTATATTGTTATCCTTACTGAGCATCTGAGATCACCTCTTTCAATGTTTTATTTTACCTAGGATTGTGAAGAAGTAAATTATGAATGACCTAAAGGGATATTATGAGTTTGGACTATGGAGACTATGTTGTTTTATTTCTCATTTTATGATGTAATGTAAACTTTATTAATGTATCTAGTTATTCTAAGGATACTAAACTAATCGGTCTTTCGAGACATGATCTTTCTTGTGATCATGCCAATGTTATGTAATAATTCACCGACTCTGGGAATCTAGGGTCGGGACGTTACAGTCTAACAGTTCATTACATTGAGGGAGTCTGGACATTCCATGAAGCTAACTTATTCCTATCCCAAATTACAATTTGAGAGGAATGGATGACACAAAGATTACCCCATATTCATATAAACATTGAGATATGTGAAATGAATAAAACCATCCCAATTGATCGTCTCGTTAATGATGTTATCTTTTATATCTACTATAATATTTTTACTAAAGTATTTAGAAGACTTATTCTAACTGATCTCTTGACATGAAAATTGAATTATTTAAGAAATTAATATTTTATGTTTTTGATATTTATTTTATCTACTTTATTGTTAATTATTATATCATCAGAAAAATATAAGTGATTTGTATTTGAAATTACACTATCATATGTAATGGGATTGAATTTATTATCATTATATTTATTGAGAGAGTCGTCTAAAATAATTTTCAACAGTGAAAAAAATTATGGAAGAAATAACATCACCTTCTTTTAAACCTACATTACATGGGAAATATTTCTTAGGGGAACCATTTTTCAGAACATAAATATGTTATTAACTCAATTGAGTTATATCAAGTTTAATAAAAATGTAATTAATGAAAAGACTTCTGAAAACTTTTCAACTATTTCGTTCTTTTTAGAATTGTTCTCAAAAAAGTAAAATACATGGATTGAGATGTCTAGTGTCTTTGGAGATTATAAAATATTAGTACTTCATAATAAAAACAAATAAAATTAACATTATTTAAAACCCCACATATTTTTATTAACTCCAATAGTTCTTCAAAAGCATTATTCGATACACCGCGAAAAATTCATAATGAAAAGTAGTGAGATGGAAATCGTTACATGGGAATAAAAATGATAACTTAGAATATCTTGTGATACCATATGCATAAAACGGTATCCTAAAATGAGAATGATAATAATTTAGAAATCGTGGTACCTGATAATAATATTATAAAACAATGGAATCATAAATACGTGTAATCAACATAAAGCATGAAATCATAAGCATATGTCATGGTTCACTTCTAATACCATCAACACATTGTAGAAAAATTGCCATGGAATATTAGGTTTATTCAAAAATCCCATATAAATTATATCACAATACATAAATCATTAACAATTTCAATTTAGGGATATATAATTTTTATCCAACCTATCATTACAAAAGTGATGGACCCCGATAATGGATTAGGAACACTCCCTAATCTAATAATATATAATAAGATATAATGTTATGCCCAATTAGTTACAGATATGTATTATTATAAGACCACCCATAAACTGATTTTATTTTCTGAAATAATTGTGAGACATGGTGAAAATGATACCCCACATAAATAATGATCATGATAAAACCCATGAGTAATAAGTGTGTTTCCAAATCATTCCTCAAAGAATAACCAGAAGAAATATCATAAGAATACTCATAAGTTGGGGTCATATAAACATCAAGTTTCATAATTTAAATAAGTTACATAGGTCATTGAACATTTGGTTTTGATGTATATAAATTCATTAAAAGGATCCAGTGGATATAATATTTAAAAAAATAACAACATATAGATTCCTTTTGAAATGAGAAAATGATCCTTTTTGGAAGACAAAATGATTATTATTTAGATTTAAACTAGATTTATCTCATAAATAGAGAATCATTTTTTAGTAAAGGATTAATTTTTAACACATGGAAGTACAATCATATGCTAACCAAAAGGATTATAATGAATGAAGTGCTTGAATCAGAATGGGGAGAAAGAAAACGAAGAAGTGATTTTTCTAGCATGTCAGCTATAAAAAATGGATTATGAATTGGTTTTTATTAGAGAGAATGGTACTATTTAATAATTAGAGGATAGTTTTTATATTATGTGATTTATTATAATCACATTAAATTATAATAACTATAAAATTAATGGTCTTGTCTGAGAAGAAGTACTCAGATCAAATGGTGGAGGATGACATCCAGTATGTTTATATGTAGATTTCTAATGATTAAGAAGGATCCTTATATCCTTATTAAAACATTGTTAGGGATTTAGGAAGGCTGAGGGATTTTAATTTTATGATAAAGAACTTTGGGGTGCATGTTGATGATAGAATGGGTGGGAGTGATCTCTTATTATAAGCTAAAAAGAGGGTCTTCTCAAAGGAAACTACTATTTGGTAAGGGTTAAGAATAGTTTCACATGGTGGTTATGTGGGTTTGGTGAATTGGGTGAATTATGGAGAGAAAAAAAAATATATTTTATGGTATAAATTCCCAACTTACTAAAATTTATTCTAGAAGGTCCAATTGTCAAAATCATTTATTAAAATTCAATCCACATTATGTTTCCTATTTTAAAACATACTAATAATGATTAAATATTAATAATAAATATTATTTTTTGACTAAAAAATAATATGACCATTCATACAAAATTTAGACACGATAAATCTATATTTCGGCTCAAATTATAAAAATTAAATTTCAAAATAATAAAAATTTATCTTTATTATTAAAATATATGATCTCTAGAAAAAAATAATTTCATAAAAAGATGGTGTTTAAACTAATAGGGTTTCCTAACCACATTTATCATTAACTATCAATAAAAGGATCTGAAATTTATTTTATTTATTTAAAAACATCACATTATATTCTAAATTTAGAATTTATCCATTTAATAAAAAGCACAATATTTAGAAAAGAATCTCACATTGAAAATAATTGTTTCTCTGCAGTTACTAGTTATTAAAAACATAAATCATTTATTATACCAAAAATAATTTCCATTGTATCATAATTTGTACATTAATATTAAAAATAATATTATAATTTATCAAATACAATTTATATGAATAAGAAAAATCCCTTTTAACCATAGAGCATGTAACATGTAAAAAACATATTTTTAGAAAAAATGTATATTCAATCTGGAAATATATATTTAAGGTAGAATTATAAATGTCTTTAAAATTGATCATATAAATTGGGATATCAAAAAAATTAAAAATTATTTTACTTTCAAATCAATCCATAATGAAATTTTACCAAAATAGTATTTAATTAAATTAAAATATCACAATAGTTTCATTTTTTTGGAAAATGTTACTAATGTTTATAAAATGTAGTACTAGTTTTTTTTGTATTTATAGAAACATATATTTACTACTTAAATGCATATTTGATCAATTAAAAATGTTTTTGGAACTTCGGGGTATTTATTTTAGAATAAAATTTATAGTTTTATAAGAGAACATTATTTTCAGTATTCACATATAAACCAACTACATTATAAAAATAGAAAAAATTAATCCTAAGGAAAATTTATGATGATTATCAGAAAATATAAGTAATTAATTATGTTGTGAAAATGTATGTGATTAAAATTATTAATTGATATAGGTTTCTAAAATTCAATAAAATATTATTTATTGAAAATTTATTTAAAAAATATATATATATTACTATAACAAAATATTGATTGTTATCCAAAATGTAATACAATAAACATATTTTGTTATGAATTACAGACAATGTGATGTTAGTTTTTATTATATATATTACCTAATATGACATAGATATAAATTCATAATGGGAATTTCTATATGTAAATGTTTTGATCCTTACATATTGGATATTCATATGTGTCACACTAAATTCATTTATCATAGTGATTTTTTTTTTCAAAATTACTTAACATCAACCATTTTGAAAAAAATTCTTATGAATTTGTTTTGTGGACACATATATTGTTCTTTTATATTGGTTTATATATATTTTTAGTATCTCTGTAGAATTTACCTATTATATGTTGTTATATATCATTATTTTAATAATTCATTTTTTGTGAGAATTTATGTGTATATATAAGTTTTTTCAACATAATTTTTTATATATTGTATGAATAATAGTTTTTACTACTATAATAAAATATATAAATTATTATTGTTTCTAAAACACTTGTTAAACATTAATTTATTTATATATTCAATTTTTTTAGAATGATTTTAAAAAACACTATAAAATGTAAAAAATAGTCTTAGTTTTATAAAACCTTCACTGAATAATTGATTTAGTAATGTATTTTAAAAAAAAATTCATTAAGTGTTCATTAAGAAATTAAGACACCTTATCTTATCTCTTATTGTTCTACCTAAACTCATGATTTGCAGCCCTAGTATTTTTCACCATGCTCACTTCCATCATCACATCCCTCTACACCCAATTACCACAACCCTCTCCTCCTAACATCGGCACTCTCCCCTCCTACAATTGTTATTATATAAACTGATTGTCCCTTCCCCCACTATTGGTTTAGTTTTTAATTTTATGTCTAATAAATTGATTACCTAAATTAAAAATTGACTAGAGGTCTTCAGGACATGTTTTATTTTTCACATAAGTAATAATAATAATATATATTTTATATTAAAAATATATTCAATTGAAGTGTTTCAATATTTACAATCCTTTTCATTGACTGTCCTAAAATATAGAAATGTATAGAATAATTTATAATTATAATTATACTTTTGGTAATATTCATAGCATGATATGGAATTTAAATTAATATGGTATATGAAATGGATTGCAATGAATGGTTATCATTTTATATGGAATAGGAATTTCACTATTAATTTATAATGTGTAATAGTTTATTAAAATAATAATACTTCATCCAATAGATAATTTTTCAATCAGTAATTTTATAGTTTAGTATATTGAGTAATATTTTATATCAAATCAATATAGAGTACTTTATTAATTTTTTTGGTAATTTTTAGTTATAATTCCCTACCATTTTTTGGGAACATGAATGGTATGTATTATTTAAATATATTAAAATTATATTTAAGAAAACAAACAATCAATGGTATCTAGAAATAATTTATTTCACATTGTGTCTAAGTAAAATTTTAAAAGAGACATAATTTTAATATTGTATGAAATTTAGTGTAATAGTGTTGTATCATTGTACAACAATATAAAAATAGTTCTAAAATAAAGGTACTTTTCGAGAGAGAGAAATATTTCTAAAGAAACCAAATGAATGTGTTGGTTGTATTTATTTTCAGTAAGTATATCAATATGTATTAGTGCCTTTGGTGACATAATAACAGTCCAATAATGTATATTGAGATTCTTCCCTTGCATTGATGAGAAAATATGATATTTAAGCTACAACCTAAATTCAGGAATATTCAATTTCATGATAGAAGCATATATATCTAATGATTGTAGGGCTAGTTTGAATAGAATCTTTCACTGGAATAGATATAATAAATAAAAATATTTCTCTAATGTTTTTGGATTCATCTTAAAGAGATATCAATGTCAATTATGAAAAAGAAATATGTTAAATAATAGATATCTAATTTTAATGTCAAGAATAAATTATATGAATTTTGGAGCATGAATTTTTATGTATATTATATTAAATAACTCTTGAATGATGTTTTTGGGAAATTGAATTAATGCATGAAATTGAAGTTCTAGGGAATATCATTAATGTAATAAATTTTTTGAAAAGAAATGGTTCAAGTGAAATTGGAAATTTATGGAAAAGACTTGTATTATTTTTATATTTTCCAAATAAAGTAAAAGTAATTTTGGGATAATTTATTTATTCAATGATTCATGAGGTGATATAATTATATTATAAATTAATTTTAATGTTTTATAAAATTTTGAATTTGGAGATTAAATTTTAAAAAAGTTAATAATTTCTTTTTATTCTATAAAATTATTTTACAATTATGATGAGTTTGATTATTTAAATGAAACATTGGAAGACAAAACGAAGATTTTTTAAGAATTATTTTCCAAAAAATTAAAAATAATGGAAAATTCATGAACACCATTAATAATCCTAGTTTTCATATGAAATTAAAAATGAATCATCTAAATCACATAATAGTCATCCTATATCTTTTTAAGTTTTATCTTTTCATATTTTGATAGTTATTTACACTAACAAAAAAACATTTTTAGTGAAAATATACCAAAATAAAGAAACTATAATAAATCTTAATATTAATTTAATCATATAAAAAAACCGGTTCATTAGACATAGATTAATCCTATATTCATTATAGAAATAGTGAGAGGCATTTAAAAAATGTATGTTTCATTTAATCTTTCAGAAAGAGAATATTCTATAATTTATGAAAACTATTGACTCAAATGTATAATTTTTTGATTTAAGGACATTGATAAAATATCAAGGAAATAAAAAACTAAATAAAATAGTAGTTTGTATAAAATTTGAAGATATTCGTGTTATAAATCATTTATATGGATAACACAAATGAAATTTTGATTCAGGTTTAATAGTTGGGAATATAAATATTTAATCTAAGAAGAATATTAATATTTAGTGATGATTTTTGTGAATGAAATTAACGATGAAGGATTTTATAAATTTTTTTTAGTTTCACACTATGAAGAAATGTGGCAGACCAAAGGTGATGTATTATTGTATATTTTTATATAATTTTGATTAATTTTTTATTACTTATTCTTTGGAAAATATATTTTTTATAATAACTATACATTTTATTTATAAATAAAAATAATGATTTTTTATAATGGTTCTAAAATAGAATAAATCAGAATAATTGAAATCTCAAAAAATAATAGAAGAATAGTAGCTAAGGAAAAATGGAATATTTTGTTATTGTGGGGAGAGACCCATGTGAAGAAATTGAGGGTAGAGATAGGATATCAAAATACATAGATTTTTAAATATTTTATATATTAATTATATATCAAAAAGAATCTATGATAGGAGATATTTAAAATGCTACAATAATTAAGTTGGATAATTTATTGAAATGCAAATATTACTCTATAAAGAAGTAGTTTTTGTATATAGAGGGATAAAAAGAACCATATGAGATAAATGTGAAGTTCATCTAGTGTATATAAGCTGAAGTAAGAAAAATGTTGAGAAATGTTTTCATAAAAAAGTCATATTCTATGTAAGATCATATTTGTTGGTTATTTATAGAGATTAAACTGTATTCTATTTAATAAACCAACTACAAGTTTTCAAATAATCTATTAAAGAAGAGAATCACATTGATTTAGTGTCATCTATTTTTTTGATGTAGGATTTTCTTTAAGTGGACGGATGAATATTTTAGAACAAGTTGGAGATTGTATTATTTTTATATAAGAGGTGGTAACTATTCATCTATGTAATATGTAGTGTAATTTGGGGAAGCAAAAGGTTGACGATTATACATGATTAATTGTTTTCATTTGAATAATAAGTAGAAAATATATATCTTGGGAAAAATTGAACAGATAAAGGAGCAGGTTCCCCACATTGTAGAGAAATAATAAAAAAAATCACACATTTTTCTTTATTTTACATAGTGAATATCATGAGGTTTTTGTGTGATTAAAAAAATAGAAATAGGCCAACCAGTATTTATTAGTATGAGGGATTCTAAAACCAAATGTGGTAAAGGTTTATAAGAGTTATTATAATTTTGAAAAAATATCCCTACATCAATCCCCCTATCTCAATGTATCTACATCCTGATCACTTTAACTTGTATTAGAGAAAACCAGGAACCCTCTGGTTGGTCCTAATTTTTTTACCAATGGTTTCTATTTATAATATGATGTCTCAATTTACATATATTTAAAAAAACCATAGATGAAAAAAAATATTTTTCATTCATATTGAATAATATAATAGTTTTATAACACATTTTTTAATATTTTATGAAAATAGATGAAGTGAATTTTTCAGAAAATTTGAATGAGAATGTTCATATACCACAAATAATTTAATATAATTCAATTGGTATTACATCAGCAAAAATTTTTTTGATCATTTTAATCAATAATGTTTTAGATATAAAAAATATAATGGGTATTCATATATTTAATAACATAGTATTTTTATTATGAAGGTAATTATTTTATTTAATTTTCCCCCATTGATGTTTTCACATATATATGTATATATATATCAAGATTATACTATATAGAAAATAACTACTCGAGTTGGAAGTTGATGCAATGAAATAATTGTTGTCCTAAAAGTTTCAAAAATTTAACTCTCTCCCTAAACATTCTAAAACTAGTGAATAATATATGTAACATTAAATTGAAATATTTTCTCCAGTTATAATATAAATGAAAAGGATTTTTTTAGAAATTCAACATTAATAATTTTTGTTAATAAATCCTTCATGAACAGATTGATGTTATGAATTTCAATAATTCACAATATAAAATTAAAGCTATAATGGTGAATATAAGAGAAAATTCCTTACAAGAGAAATAAAATATGCATAAAATCATATTGGGAAGGTGAAAAAAATATGAATTTTAAATCACCTCATTTGAATTTCATGAATAATATTTCCTACATAATGTGCCATGAAGAATAAGATATTAAAAAATTGTTTTTTGGTGACCGAAAAAAGGTTCATTGTATAATGTAACCCATTATTTAGATAATTATTTTATAACTAATGTAGTTACATCACCAAGAATATGTTTAAAATTAAATTATAGAAAAATATATGTAGAAAATATTACTAATAAATCCACCATATAATCGATGGTCGATGTCAGTATAAATTTGAAGATTTTTTTTAAAATTGGTCCGAAAATAATTTTGAAATTTCCCAAAAATAGAAATGTTCTAAATCCAAATATATTGCACATTAAGGAATGATAAAATGATTCGTTTGAAATTTTTTGTATTGTTGGAGGTCTGAATATATATTAATATATTACTAACATAATATGTCATCCAATTTTTTTTTTACATAATCCTATAATTGAGTGGAATGGAAATTAAGTAATGAATAATTTTTCTGTGATGAATTAATAATCCCAGGATATATGAAATATTTCCACTAATAAAAAATATAGATGAATTTAAAAAAATTTGATTACTATAAGAGTTATATTTATAGTAATGGTGAGTATTTCATTCCAATTTTCAAGAACAATTGATATAGATGTTAAAAAATAAGACCAAGAATTAAAATAAAACATGTGAAAAAATAAAAACAAGTATTTCAATGGGAATAAAAAAAGAAGTTAATATAACCCAAAAAACATAAGAATAGATAAATATTATTCCAACAAAAAAATGTTAATTTATTTTGGAATGCAATTCCATATCATGACCTATTAAAAAATTTCCATGAAAATAATTCAAAAAGGGAGGAAACTGAATTCAAATAAAAACCAATCTTGGGGAGGACTTGTAGGATTGGTTTGGTATAAAATTTCCCAAATTGAATTCTTGAGAAGTTTTCAAATAATGAAAAATAAAATTATATAGAGAAGTTGATTGTAATATTCATATAATATAGGCATAAAACTCATAATATTATGATATATGATTTTTGATTAGGTGATTTATTTATGATCAAAGGTAATGAACTACTGATATCTTATGACAATATGATTTTTAATAAAAAGAGAAAGTACAAAAAAAGTGAATGTTTTGTATATTCTTAAGGAATCATTAAAAATATTTCCAAATAATTTTTAATTGTCAAGGAATATATAATAATTAAAAAATAGATGTTATTTTCTCTGTAATATGAAGAAGCTTATTCAAACTATGAATAAATTTAAAGATAAAAGGAAGTACATACTGTCCAAATAAGATCAAATATATAAAATCAATGGTGATTCTATAAGGAATAGTTCTCACCGTTTTAGATATATAAATAAAAAGAGTACCTATGATGAGATTCATGTCTCAGTTCTATTTCTAATATTATGGTGCTTGTGGAAACTCATATTACTCCAAAAAAAATTCGGTGCACATCATGTAAATGGAATTTAAGGTGATGAAAATTAATGTTAGAACTAAAGGATAACTGATGTATTGTTTTAATTTTTATGCATCATGAATATCAACTAATTATGGAAACCATCCATGAGGAATTATATTAAATATAATCTCTTAACGGGGGTTAAAAAGTTAAATAATCTTCAATATTTATATTATATTTTAATTTAAAGATAAATTGGGGAGAAAAATCATTAAAACTATAGTTTGAGGTATGATTATTACTTTTCTATATATATTATCATTTTTGTTAAATCTAGAAATTAATGGTGTGACCGTTATGTTAAAGAATGACTCTAAAGTGGAAGATTTTTTTTTATTTGAGTGGTTTTGATCAGTTTGTTGAAAAAACTTCAAGTTATAGAATATCATCCAAAATATTTTTACATAAAACATAAATAATGGAATTACTATTACTGTCACATTTTTTATAATTCATGGAATTCATTGTGTTCTTGATTAATCAGTTTTTTTTCTATACTGGGTATTTCTCATGTAAACATGGAGTTGAATAATTTATGGATCATTGTAATGTGAAATTTCATGCAACCATTCATTCCTGAGAAAATAAAAAATGATCATATTAAAGGAAAAAATAAATAATAATATGAAAACCTAAATGGGTTGGAGAAATGAAGGGACTTAGACGGATAAACTGAGTTTTTTAATAAAATAATGATGATTTCATTTATTTTCAATAATTGGGAGAAAAAAACTACTAGAATAAAAGAATAAATTGTGGAATTTTTTTATGAATTATTTATTAGTATTAATAACATATCTAATGGGGGATATTGAAAATCCAATGTATTTTACTAGTTTTATTTATATTAAATATTAATGTAAATATGTATTTCATTCTTTAGTGATGGAAGATTATCATATGAATGTTGATTGAGATTATTTCCCTACATTGATAAGAAAAGGAATGATTGAAGCCAGTTTTTGAAGAAAGTGAATATTCAAGTACATCAATATATATATCTGATGATTTTAGAGAAACATTTTATGTAATTAAAAGAATATATTTCTAGAATGTAGAAAGAACATTATGAAACATGTTTTGGAATGATTTTAAAGAGATTTATGGGTGAATAGTTTAATTGTATTTTTTAAAGAATATAAAGTTGGATATAATGTTGTAAATATATTCAAGGACTCTTGAGAAGAAAATATTAAATATAAAATGTTCAGTAATCGTTTATTGAAGGTTTATAGAATCAGATTTTGGGTTATAAATTAATGTGGCAGTAAAGGTCATTTATGTACACTAAATTGAGTGGTTATGTTTTATAAATAATATTAGAGATTTAATGAATAGATTAATAAATATTTATATATTTTATTAATACAATTAATTATATTTAAGATTCATTTAGATGATTAGAATATCATTGATACGAAATAAGGATGTTCTAAACTGATTAAGGTGAATTCTAAAATTCTAGAATTAGAGATGAAAATTGATCAATTCCATATTCTCCTGGCTTTTTAGATTGTTCATTTACCCTTATGATGAGATTCATGATAGAGATATATTAAATAGAATAATCCATACTTATTTTTTAAGGATCATTTATAGATTAAATTGTGGTATAATTAAACAAATTCATGAAGAACCTTGACAATCATAACAGTCATTTGGAATTCATCAAGAGTCATGGATATTTTTTAAGTATCATTCAAAAACTATATAATATTCATTTATATTATGTAATATTCATGATAGATTTTCCTAATGTCAATTTAATCTTATTAAATTCCATTTTATGTGGAAAATTTACAAAATCATGGAACCATATAGAATTAAAAGACTCATTTACCCATATGAAAAAGGCAGTTCATTAAAAATATACAATGTATATATTAGACCTAAAAATATTAAGATTCAATTAGAAAATATACGACTATATTCCTATTGTGAAAAAACTATAGTCTGTACTTTTAAAAAATAATTAACTCTTAATCATTACTCTTAGAATCACCAAAAGTATTAGAATATCAAGGAGTTCCAAAATTAAATGCTCTAAATAATGAAAAAAAATATTTGATGACTTTTTTTTTGCTTCGTTGATCTAGGGAACAAAATCACATTATGATTCAGTATGAATGATTGAGAAAATAATATTCACACTAAGATGAATAAAATCAAGTAGTGATGAATTTTGGGAATGAAATTCAAGAAGAAAGAATCTATATTTTCAGAGACTATCATGTTATAAAGAAAATTTTCATGTTCAAATAAACATATTTCTCTTGATTTTTCATATATTTTTTAAGAATGTCTTACTATATATTATTTAAAATGATTTCTCAATAAAATTCATAATAATTTATCATAGTATTAAAAAAAACTATTAGAATTATATTCTTATAATAACATGGTAGAATATTTTTTGAGGGAAAATGGAATATTCTTTGATCGTGGGGATAGAATAATATGATGATGTTGATCAAAATTAGATGATATCTCATCATAGATATTATTAATGCTTTTCTGAATTTAATATATTGAAACATTATCTATAATTCAATAAATATAAATGGAAGGAATTATCTAGTAGTAAAATTGACTTTGAACTTGATACTATTCTATGAATAAATAATATTTTTATATACATGGTGAATAAGAGTAAAAAAATAACTTTTTGAAGATAGAGTGGGTCACTAAAGGTGAAGAAAGAAATAAGAGGTTAAAAATGTTCAAAACCATATCATGTGTTGAACATTATTTTAGATGTTGTAGGTAGAGTTTAAAAAGGAATAAAATAACATGCACTTTTGTATATAAAATTTTATGTACATAATTTTAGATTGATTAAAGGTAATACTAGGGATCATTATTGTAGTCAAGATCATATTTATTGGGTATTTATTGATACTATGTTTTGTATTATTTATTAAAACATTTATATAAATATAAAGATATTGTTTAGGAATATGATCATGTTAATTTTTTAAACTCTAATATTTCAATTTAAAACATATTTAAGAAGTTTTATGAATGGTTTAAAACTTGTGGAATAAATATTTAACAATTCATAGAATATGGTGAATATTAACAAGTGTGATATTGTGAATACTCACATGTGTTATATGGTGACGATAGTGTCAAAAATAATACTTCCCCTATTGTGAAAACATGTTTAATATAGTGTATGATCTATGTATTTGGATAATAATTTAGCAAAATAAGGATTTATTTCACATATAAGGACAAAACATTCTAAAAATTCTATTTTATGACCTTAATTTTCATTTTCAATTAATGTGGTTATTATATACTAAGAAAGAATAAATATACCCCCCTCATCCATATATTATATAGTATTAGAGGTTCAAATACATAAAGTGGTATAATTTTATTAGATTAATTGGAATTTGGTAAAAACAAGTTTACACTTATTCCCCCCCCCTCGGTGCACCAGTTCCCATTTTTGGGAACTTAGACCTCTCTATGTGATAAATAATGACATAAAGCATAAGGATATAGTTATATGTGTTTAAAATCTTGAAATTTGATTGATTCCTATAGATATACCATGAAATTTCATATCCAGGTAGTTTTCTCAATGGGCCACAGCACTAGTAGGTACATGGTTATACACTTTTCCCCCTCTTATTTTCATCCCATTTATGGTGGATAAATTTCCCTCCCATATGAAAAAATAGGATCATGCATCTATTTATATGTGGCACTAAATCAGATGATATGACATAGGTGTTCTCTTACAAGAGGTAGATGTGAGTTGATGTGAAGTAAAATACAACATACCGACCTGAGAGCCACTAAATAGAGCCATGAGATGGTGGGTCACATGTACTAGAGAATTACCTAATGTATACCATAGGGGAAAATAATTGAGAGGGTAAAATGTGATATGGTGGGGAGAATATACACTCATAATGAGAGTAACATAATAGCGCAATAGAATAATGAATCGGTAGAAGCGTAACATAATACATTGATAGGAGAAAGATATTAGTAAAACTAAGTATTGAAAAAATAAGTATCATATATAATACGATGATCATGTCATATGTGTATAAATAAATTAAGGAAATAAATTTAAATAGGCAACCCATATATTACAAGAATGAAAACATTAAAAGACTAAAAAGAAACTATCTCTAAGTAGCATCATGATCATTGCTCGGTCCTGTGCTCGCCTTCTCTAGTGAAATGATCAAATAAAGCATTTTATAGAGGTTAATTTTGTTAGAATCTACCTACATCCATGAATTCTTTCTATATACCCAATAATGGATCAAATATTTTCAGAGATAACACTCATTTGGAAACTACAAATAGTATATATACCATGTACAGTCTTTGTGTAAATAGTGATGTTGTGTACAATATATCATAGGTACAATAGTAATAAAATTTATGTTTTGAATGAAGATATGATCATATCCATCCAAACATGGATCCCTATAAACAATACTCAATCACCCATAATAAAGGGGAAATTTTATTCCGATAAATAAAGCACAATGGAAAATTTTATGCAATTATTTGTCAGGTATGAAAGCGACTGTTCCAAGGTATAAATGACCAAGGGATCGTTATCAATTCCATGGAGAATCTTGTTGGAATCTCAGTAAATAATTGGTTTTATCCCAAGGATCATGTCCAAAGAGTATGTCCAAGGAAATTCTATGAAATTTGGATCCCATTAGTATTATTTTCCTCAACATCCAATCTAAACTGGATCCTTGGATTATAAATGTGCATTTCATCCTATGGAATCAAGACCAAATAAGTATAAATTTTCAAGGAATACACTAAAATAATCATGATCCATGGAGTATAAATATCCTTGTAATTTAATCTTGATCCAATGAGTATACATGAACAATTAATCCATTACTTTTATCAATTCATCATCACATTTTGTACCCAATTTTATTATCACTCTCATACCATGAGTCCATCCAACCCATTCCAAATATTTTCATTTAAAAATTCCACAATTTAATCATAATTGATCTCTTTAAACTGAGTAATAAACCTTCTCCTATAACTCATTTAATTCTTATAAATATAGCTGAGGTATAATCGCACACCACAGATGGGATAATCGTATAAAAAAGTAAATAACATAGCCAATGGGTGTCTTAGGCTATGGTGAACAACCTCTAACCATATAACAATGCTTATTGGGCAACATAATAAGGTTCCAATCAATTTTCTCGAGAAATTAAATTTATATTTGGATCAATACTGGAAGGTATTCCCAAAAACACAACATAATCAAAGTTATAAAAACCAAAATTTTAAGAGAAATGTATTTACCACCATTCATATACCAATGGTTTAACACTCATCTAGTATTTACACCTAAATTGACCCAAATTAAAAATAGACATATAAAAATATGATTACCCAAGAAATAAGGCATATCAGCTTGCAAAAAAATAGAATTTTTATAGAAAGTAAAATAGTTCATTGATCATAAGCCATAATTTACCCTCCAATAGGAATAAATCAGGCTGATGGGTGATTAATCTGAGTCCAGATAGTGATTTAAAAGAAAATACTAACTTATTATCTCTTCTTATATGAAAAAAAACCAATACAATGGTAACTAGAAATAACAAATGAGTTTGAATATTTAACGAATCTTGAAATATTTTCATTTTACCATTAAAAACAGGGTCTCACAATTTAACCGCATAGATAGAGAACCCATGCCGCACCCGTGAACCCCTCATTAGTTCAACAGAGAACCCAAATTTGTCATGTATACAATTTGGAAAACCTTGTGAAAACTATTCCATTAGAGACTTTCCAATAATCTCTTATCATGGACATGGAACATGGTTTTAAAACTCTTACACCATCCATTATTTTTATCTATGATAAAAAATCCAGGGGATGACACATGTGCATGAAAAGTTAGAAGCACAGTTCCATCAAACTATATGGCCCTTATCTTCCATCTAAAATCCCCTTCATGGTTCATAACAATTATTTAGACTAGGTGGTGTGGTTTCCAAAATCATGAGTTTGGGGCGGAACATTTTCTACTAGCTATATGGGCCATATTATTTTCCCAAAAACAAGGACTCCCAACTCTAAACAAGCCCGAGACAACCACAAAACTCTTGTGATCTCATTAGTCACACACATTATGTTATAACTGTAGATACAAACTAAAATAAAAAGGACCATTTCTTATTGAAAAACCTGGGATATTATAATCTCCCCCCAAGCAATTCACCCCCAAATTTCCCACACAAGGGTGGTCAAGAATTGTATGAGAATAAATCTCACCACTGAGAAAGTATATTCGCCTCCCACTCCCATGTTTAATCCTAAACACAGTTGTGCTTCCATATCACCCATAATAAAGTAAATAACCATCCTTGAAGGGAAAAAATGCACCTATAAAAAATATGTATAGGATAATTATCAAAGGATTAATCCACCGAAATCTCAACCTCATTCAACTAAATATTGTGAAATGGCTGTGAATGATAACAGCATATTAGAGATACAAGGAAGACATTGTGGATTGATTGATAACTTTGAGTTAACTGCAATCGATTATCTACCTACCTGAATCTCTCTATAATCTTTAATGACCGTACACATCATTGTATAATCTTACCCATTCACCTAATAATTATATTCCTTATCCTCAAGGAGATTTGTAAAAACACTAGATCCCTGACCTCAAACTCTATAGGTCGTCAATGGTGATAAGAATAGGTTTTTTTCTAGATTGTGTAGTACCCATCTACTTTCTAATCAAATAAACCTTCATTAGAGAATCCTTCACGAGATATGGTCCAAACAAACTTTCATCTCTAGACTCTATCTATCATTGAGGTGACAAGAATGGCCTACCATACAAGGCCTAATTAGGTGATAACTGAATTGTCACATGATTTTTATTTTTGTAGGTGAACTTATCTAGGAGCATATGCCTCTCCCAAGAACCCCAAAAAAATGTATTTTTATTCTAAAAATGACTTATAGGACCCTTATAATGTTCACTTCCTATCCATTAGTATGAAGGTGGTATTTCATGCTACGAAGATCCTATGTACCAAACACCCTCTATAATCAATTCCAACACCAAGATGTAAACCATACATCGCTGTACAAGACAATGGTTTTAGTAACCCCATGAAGGCACAAAATCTCACATATGTTTACTGACTCAATCACATCTACTTAGTAGGTATCCCTGACTGATAAAAAATGGGTGACCTTTGTTATCCAATTGACAATAACCCATACATCATCACTACATTGTGGTAACCTCCACAATCTAGTCATGATATTAATTTCAACGCCATCACATTTCCTCTAGTGAATGAATAAATTATGTAATATCCTTGATGGTCATTGGTTTTAATTATTTAACTTATGATAGTTGGAACACCTCATAACATAACCATCTACCTTATATTTCATTCTTGTCCACCAGAATTGATATAAAAAGTTTTGATAAGACTTGGTAATTTTGGGATGTACTTCACAAGAAAAGAAATTAAAATATTTCATTAGAACCTTTTGTGTGTATTCTATAATGCATATACATCCATGTATTCATATGATTTCATCCTCACCAATAGTACCACCATATGGATTGTCCTCTCCTAACACACTCCCTTATAAGAAATGTCCCTCAACATCAGATAACTATCCCATCCTTGATATATCTAGAATAGTGGATGTCACTTCTAAGGAAGTGATAAAATTCCCCCATGAATATCCTTCACCTCCATGTGCATGGTTGAAAATATTTCCACAATATTACACTTATTACTATCCTTTTTAAATACCTTTATTTGAGTCCTCCTACTTTGTGAATATGCAACTGCATTTCCTTTATCAAGAATGTAATAAAGCTCAATGTCAAATGACAGTAAGTATTCTTCCCACCTTTGTTTCCTCAAGTTCAATTCATGTTGTCTAAATATTTACATGAGGCTTTTTTGGTCTGTTTAAACAATAATATTCTATCCCAGTAAATTATTCCTACCAAAGTGCAGGGAATGTAAAACATTGTCCATCTCAATATCATGTATTGGGTAGTTCCTCTCATGTGGCCTCAACTAATGAGATCCATATTCCATGACTCACTCCTCCTATATCAGAACTACTCCTACCAAAATTTGTGATTCATTACAATACATAGTGTTTCTTCTTCTTCTAAGATCTAGAATCATTCGGACTAGTACTAAATTTACCCTCCCTTTTATCACTTGAAAGGATATCTCATAGGTTTCTATCCAAACATACTTTAAAACCTTTTTAGTCAATCCTATAATAGGTTCTTCTATGTTTGAGAAGTCTTATCTAAAATTATTTTATATCTATATTTCCATAAGAAACATCACATGTCAATGATATTCTTGGGATAATCCTAGGAAACTACATATCTCACATTATATGGGTCAAATGATACTCATGTATCTGAGATAATATGACCCTATAAGTGAGTATTTTCTATTCATAAGTGGCACTTTTTGATCATATTATATAAATTATTCTCTCTCAGTTTATCTAGAATGATCTCAAGAAGTATGGCATGGTAATGTGTTGTGTGATAATACACTAATATATCATCCATAAATACCACTAAAAATGAATCTATATTAGTATAGAAAAAAGTTATTAATCAGCTCCATCAAAACTATCTTCTTATTTGTGAGACTGAACAACATAACCAAATTCTCATATAGACAATAATTTCTATGGAATAATGTTTGAAGTATTTTTAAAGGTCGTACACATACCTAAGGTTAACCTAGCCTCAAATCAATCTTCAAGAACACACTATATCCTTAGATTAGGTCATAGATATCATCTATAAGTGGAAAGTGATAAAGGTTCATAACCATCAACTAGTTCAATTTTTGGTAATCCACACATATCCTTAGGGTTCTACCTAGTTTTTTTGTAAAAATGATAAAAGAACCCATGGATAATTACAGGATCATATAAACCTCTTTTCCTCCAAGTATTATAGCTTACTCTTAATCTCCTTTAACTCAGTATTATCCATCTTGTAAGGTTGAATGTATAATGATGTAGGTCTTAACATATGCTCGATAGAAAAAAATGCACCTCTCTCTTATGAGGTAAACCAAGAAATTCATCTAGAAAGAAATACCTAAAATAATTTACCACTAGAGTAAAATATACTTTGTTCCTTCCCTGATCATCAAAATATAATAAATAAATATCGTCTTTCATCCTTCCCATCACAAGATACTCTAGTCTAGCTCAACCTACCTAGACCTCTCATTCACCATTGTGAATAAAAACCCCACCCATTGTTGACATGAATGTCACTATATAGTGATGAAATTCAACATGGTCGTGATAAGAAACTATCTAGTAAATCCCTAGAATGATGTAAAATCAATTAATCTTTAGTAAAAAGTGATCTCATATGAAGTGACACCCACCTACCCCAAGGTGGTGCTCACTGCACTTGCTTATATCTTCTGATATGATTCCCAATAGAGTATCAAGTGTCATAACTCAATCAAAAAAATAACATTGAGTCTAAAACTATCCATAAAAATAACAAATATAAATAATGAGATGATCCCATATCAAAAAGTGTGTATACTAGAGTATGTGCCACTAATCTCACACCGCTCATTATAGACTTCTCAACACACTGCTCCTCAGGTGTAGGATGTATAGAATATATATGGAATGAACTGAAGCCCCATAAAACAACATCACTACATAAATTATGTCCAATATTTTATTGTGGTACATCTTGGGTATGGATTCGGTTTCTGTGGCCACCACCTCATCCAGTCCCAGCTTGAGTTAGAGCTGTGAATCCTTCTCATAAACAAATAATCAGTGTAAACCCCCTTCAACTAACACATGTAGGTAATATCCTATACAATCTATGTAAATATTCCATCATATCATTTATCAACACTCGTTTGGGACTCTATTTCCCTGTATCCTCATATGTAATCATCTCCCAGAATGGTTAAAGAATACAGAACTACCAGCACACACACTCTCCCTAGAATTCCACACATGAGAATTCTAAAATAGGCACTTCCTTGTAGTTTTCATTGAACCACTATGTCGAGGAGTGTCACTAACCTACTATGGACCTCTAGTATCCCTCAAATTCTATTTACTAATAAGCACATGATTCACTATTTTATTAATCGTATTTAATGGAAACATGTTTATCTATAATCAAACGGTGTTATTCAGACCTTCCTCCAAGAATCTCACCATTTATGGATCATAAGAAAAATGAATTATTGAAAATTTATAAATCTCAATGAATCGTGATCAGTACTCTATAATGATGATAAATCCATACTCCATAAAAATAATCTCATTGGCCTGATCATCCCTCAAAGTCTTGAGAATGAATTAATCATAATTCCCATATAAAAAATCACTCAAATCCATTTCTTAATGAGTATCAGACTTTTTCAAAAATGTACCACTCACACTTAGCTTCTCCATGAATCATTAATGTAGCATCTTATACTATTCTCTCATGAGGTGTCTCAAAATACTTTATGATCGATAGAAGAGTCTCAGAACATAGCTAAGTAGCATGTGAACATTCAACCTCTATAAAATGGGAATGTGCTACTGGAAAACTCAAATAAACTCTTCCATAGATGAGATAGAATGTGGGGCTCCCTAATCAATATGAATAATTCCTAATAAACCCTTATTGGCTTCCATTAACACCCATATATGGTATAAATACTGGTTTTCTAAATGTCACTACGAGAGGTTCTATTGGAGACTTAGGTCCCACTACCACAGAAGTTTGTTTATCACCACCCTCCTAGCACCTGACTCGAGGACATTGTAGTGTAATTTATATAAAATTAATCACACATGTCCTAGAAAATAATATTGTAGTGAATTAGTCACATATATGAATCTATACGATATGTTTAATACTTTCTACAAATAAGAAACACCCCTCTTATTTCTCTGAAAGCTAAGAATGTGTAAAAAAAATTTAACGAACACTAGAGACACAACATACTTCCAACTCTAATTTCAGTTCTAGTTCAAGATATATATTTCAAAATATATTTCCTAGTATATGGATTGTTCGGTTCAATTTACAAATCCATTTATCGATAAGGATCTCATTTCAGTATTTTAATTTCATTTTAATACATATTTCTTTACAATGACCTGTAAGTGTCTCAACCAAATAGATCACGACTTCCAGTCCATAAAGGAATATTCACCATATAATCCTATGTGTGTAATACGTGTAATATCAACCATGAAAAATTCCAATCCATGAGACCAGTGGTCGATGACTTCGTGTGACGTAATTGAATACATAGGGTGTCTGTTGTGGCCTATGTAAGAAAATGTTGTTTCGGTTATGGAATACTCTTTATTGACCAATCATGTTTCTCAATTACCTATAAGAAATTTATATTATAACAATTCCATAATACAAGTCACATATCAAAAATGGAATTAATTTTGAAAATGAATCATATATGGTTGGGAATATGGGTAGAATGTGAATCTGGGAAGGTGACTAAAATGATGCCTGACATGGAATTCCCTCATCTCATCGAGAAATGGTAAAATACAAAATCATAAGTAACATTAAACATCAAGTGTGTCACCCGATGGTAGAATCATGTCATCTATAATATAAGAAATATATAAAAACACGTCCCCATTGATGAAATTTATATTTTTCCTTTATTGGGTTACCTACACCCAGTCATATGTCATTAACAAATTATCACATATATTAATATCCTTTTTAATATTCCCAAAAAATAATATAAATTAATATAAAACCGATATGATACCACTTTGTAATGTTACAACTAGGGAGCTACTAAAGGATGTCTTGAGCTAGTGGGACACATGGAGTCAAGAGAGCCTCTTCATACACAGGAGGTAGATGAATATACGTAATGGTATAAGTAGATATAGTTTTGAAACTTTACCATCATAATTAAAGTAACATAGTGGTTTAATAGATTAATAAATAGGTAGAACCATAACGCGAATTAGCAATATAAGAAAGAAAATAGTAAAATTAAGAAAATACAAAAGTAGTGTCGCATATATTATGATGAAGAAATAATTTTTCAATAAAATAGAAATGAAATAAATGGAAACAATCGTCCCGTATAGTACTGGAATCCAAAGAAAAAAATAACCCAAAATGAACTATCACTATCTAGCATCTTGAGCCTACAATGATCTTATTCTCCCATGCTCTAATGCAGTGGTCAAATAAATAATTGTATAGTGGGATCCTTCTATGGACACTAACTACTTCTATAAAGTCTATCTGGGTACCCAATGAATATTCGATGAGCTTGTGAGATTAAATTTATTAGGCCACCACTAATGGTGTGTGTAACATGTCTAGTCTTGGTATAAAAATGAACTAGTGTGAAGTATATCACAGGTATATTAGTAAAAAAGAGACGTTTCAAATGTATATGTGATCCTATCAATCCAAACACGGGTCCTAGTGAATAATAATCATGTACCCATATTCAAGGGGAAATTGTTATCATTATAAAGCATCTATAATGGAACCTGCTGTATAATCAAGTATTGGAGATGAAAGGGATGGATCCATGGTATAAATGAACTAGGAATCCTCATCGATTCCATGGACCATCCTGATGAAATCTAAGAAAAGTCTTAGGTGGAGACCAAGTATAATGTCCATGGAGAAAGTCTAAGGTGATTACAAGCAATCTGGATCCATGGAGTAACAATTTCTATGTAATTCAATGAAAAATGTCTTCATGGTAAAGAAATTTCCACGGAATCCTATGAATCAAGATCCTAGTTGTAGATTTGTACATGGAATTCACTACCACAATTAGGATCCATTGAGTGTAAATTACCATGTCAGCCAATGGATTCAGGATCTAGAGAGTAGAAATGGTCAAGGAATCAACAACCCTTATGAGTTCATTATCTCATTTAATAACCCATTTCATTATCACTCATATACCATGAGTTTATCTCACCCATTCCACATTTTCTCATATAAAAATTTTCTATGTAATCATATTTATTCACATAAAAAGGAGGAATAAAACTTCATTTATAACTCATTTAATTATCATAAACATCGGTACAGGCTCAGTGCACCCCATGGGTGCCCTAATCACATAAAAAATCAGCATGCACACCATCGGTGGTTCGAGCTAAGTTGAATAACCTCTAACCATATAAAATTTATATTTTGTTATCCTAAAATGATTCTATTGAAGTTATTTATGTTTTAAATTAATTATAGGAACAATTATGGGGGTCCTGTCATGCGGTACAATATCAACATGGTATATAAACACCAAAAATTAATGTAAAGTTATAGACCAGCTACAAATAACATGTGGTACAACCGACATATATTATCGAGACCTAACTCATCCCAAATTGGAAGAAAATATAGAAATAGGTTATTATAATGGAAATAAGGCTTTTTATATTTCACAAAATTATCTTTGTTAATATAATTAAAAATAATGAAACTTGACTACGGAAAAAATCACTCACTAGTAGGAATACGATAAGATGATCAACTCTTGAATTCGAGTCCAGATAGAGAATTGTAAGACAATCATAGTATAAGATCTCCTCACATAAGATAATGGGATCCATGAGTTTTGGAAAACATAAATAATTAATGGGATAAGACATTTTATTACATAGGTAAAAAATAGTCATATTCCCATTAAACACTAGGTCACACAGTTTTGTCAAAGAGTTGGCCAAACAATGAACCAACCATGAGGCCCTCATAGCCTCAACAAAGAACCAGAACAGTTCATGTGCACAATTTGTAAAACCATACACAAACTGTGACACATTACACTATCCAAGACTCACCTATCTTGTTTATTCAACATGGTTAGAAAACCTATGAACTGATCGTTGGATTGAAATATAATAAATTACAGTTGTTCATTTATGGGTGTCCAACCCTGGAATTATGGTTTCCTCAAACCATGTAGCCCTGATTTTCCATATGAAACTCTATGTGTGGTCAGTAGTAACTATGTGTCCTAGGAAACATGGTTTCTACTCACCATGAAGCCCAGAATAGTTTTCCAAAAACCATGCCATTGGGATCTGAACATGCCCTATACACCACTGAAACTCCTATGATCTCATTATACACTCAAATTATGTCGAACCAAAATATTTCGACAAAAATTTAATATAGAAAAACCTCATAAAAATAGGTTCATAAAAAGTATGTGGGAGAAATATGGGGATGATTTCGGGTCATAATTGGTGATGGTCATGGAGTAGTATCTCAGTAGGATGTTGTGCATTAGGATAAATTTCATGTGAGCACATGGTGATGTAGCTATGTCTTAAGAAACATGCGCATCCAAAAATATATCACAAAAATTATTTTCATCCAACATGACACTATGAAAAAGAGATCATATATGGATAAATACTAGTGAGGGTGTGGGAAACGCATTATGTAGCGATAAAATTTTTATTATTTAACTAAAATGTATTACCTTATACATATATACTTATATAACATTATTTTTTATTTTAATGTGTAGGAAATAATTAACTTATGGATAAAACAAGGATTATATTACATTGGAACTCACATACGTATGTTAATGGTAAATGTTCTGAATTTCTAAATTCTAAATCTATTGATGGATGAAAAAAAGTATAAATTTCCATAATTTGATTTTATATTATGTTCAAAGAGAGATGAAATAACTGAGAACTTGTTTTGAAATAATTTATTCCTCAATGAGTCTAGTGTATTTGGGATAGATAATTGAACATTATAGATTGTAAAATTGTTTATTTTCACTATCAAAAAGAATAAGTTCATTCCTAATGAGTGGATAATAAATTTTAAATCATGTCTAAAGATTAATTAATTATAGTATGGAAGACCATAAATGTTTCAATCGATAAATTAATCTAGATATTGGTTTTGTTGATATTTGTGAAATTTTTAGAGTTCTAAGAGAATCTGGTTAAGATAATAACATATTAATGGATGATCTTGTGATCAAAAGAAGAATGGAAAACATAGATGATTAGACAATTTCATTTCATGAATTATTGAAAAAAATTTATAATTGTGTGTTGAATATTGTAATTAATTAAGACAATTATTTTTTCTAGAATATTACTATATCCAATGCATATATTGAATTATAAATAAAAAAGTATTCATGATATTGTAATTTTTGTATTGTAAATTTGTTGAAGAAAATATCAAAAAATCAATTTATCAGTTGATGAAGGTTATTCTCAATATTGGACATAATTTTAAGAGGATACACATAGTTACCAGTGATTTTATGCCACATTAAGTATAATATTTGAATATAGAGAAGTATAAAATATTTTTTACTTCTATATGTAAGTAAATATAATTATACTAATATAAATAAAGAAAAAAAAATAAATTAAAAAACCTCTAATAATTTTATTTCTTTAATATTTTTTTAGAATTTTGATTGAATATATTCATTATGTCATCTAAAATGGTTGATCATATTATGTGGAAAAAAAATTATAATAACAAAAATGAGATCATGTAATATCCTTGTGACTCAAATTTTTTGAAGAACATTGACTTATTATATCTATATTTCTCTTATAATCTTAGAAATATATTATTTATCTTATAAATTTATAGATTCCACCATTTTTCACATAAAGTAAATATTTTTTATTATCGATGATTTTTTGATCCATTTAATCTACCTCCCTTGATGTATATATAAAATCATTTATTCATCATGTCAATGATTATTACAAATATTAAAATTCCTTCAAATGACATTTATTTCGATGTTATGATTCTAATATAAAAACATTAGGATTTACATAATTATAGTGTAGAAACAAAAAATGATTCTACTATAAGTATGTTAAAAATATATTAATCCTTTTAATGTACCATAAGTGGAATTCATGGGATAGAAAATATTTTTAATTCGAATACACAAATTGCTTTTTATTATCTAGATTATAGCTTTAATGTTATGTCTTAGGGACTAAATAGCTCTAAAAAGTTATTTTTTCACATGTTATAACCCATTCCTTGATTAATATCGTTAATTTAACTTTAAAAAGTCAAAATTAGAAGGAAAATTTGATTTTATGATTCTGTTAAAAATTATTATTTAGATAACGGATAATGGAATAATTATCAAATAAAATTGTAAGGTTTAAAAAAACATTCTAGGAATAATGGTTATAAAATAGTTTGAACACCATTAAATAAAATATGAAAAAACAAATGGAAAAATAGTATAATTTATAAAATTCAATATTGAAAATTTGATATGTTACCTCATAATCATGACATTATGCACAATAAAAAGAATATGTGAGATAATGTTTAAATTGGATTTCTTAATTTTTTTAGAAAAACAATGTATTATAAAAAATATATAATATAGAGATGAATCAATAAATTTCATGCATGATCTATTGGTAAATTTTTATTTAAAGTATCTTATAATATTATCTATATTGAATAATTAGAAATATGTTGTTTTCCATTAATTTTTAAAACATGTAAATGTATATAAATAAATTTCAAGTAACATTTCAGGATATTTTGATTTCAATACTTTTAATTACTTGGATATAAAATTTATGAATAATATATCTTTCAAGAGTGTTTTATAGCTATACCAATACAAACTTTTTACCTATAATAATAATTACAATTCTAATAAACATTTTCAAATTCCACATAAAAAATTTTCAGAATCCTCAAACCGAATTAGTCTGAATAATCATTGGGAACAAATTTAATAGATGATATATCATTTGAAGATTACATTCTCTAACTTTTTTAAAATTTACGCTTTATTTGACTATGAATTTGGTTATGGATGCTAACATTGGAGGACCGAAAAATTATTGATGGATATACCCAATTCATAAGCCCTTAATTTAATTTTTCTTCTCATTAATGATTTAAAATTTTCAATGTAAATACATAGAATATTTTTGAATTAATTTCATAATTTTATTCATTTAATTTATATGTTATTTATAGTCTTACGTGAAAAATAAAGTTCAACTAGATGGTTGTACTACAAAAGAATACCTAATGGAAGTGTTTCTAACAATTTTTAGGTACTTGGATTTAATAGATACAAGAATAAATCATTTTGGAAATTTAATGATAAGAAATCATTATTATGACACAAATAAATAATATATATTTAAAACATTATATTCTTATAATCTAATTTTATCCCAACTTTTATCGATATAATTTCATATATGAAAAGAACACAAATATGTGTTACTGGAAACTAATATTTCTGATCCGCAGTTCTTATAATTAGGGACACAAATGAAAGTAAAACTTTGGATTCAAATTTTAAATAAGGAAAACATAAAAGGTGTGATTAATAATGAAATTATTGATTGGTTCTCATGTCATGTATGTTATCAATTTATTAAAAATCTCAAAGTCGCTGATAATTTTAATATAATAGAAATATTTTCTAATGAATTATATTGAATATCAATTCTAATAATTGAGTCAAATTTATAAAATATTTGATATCTTTTTCTCAATATCCTCTAAATCATAATATGATATTCAATGTATAAAAATATTTTTGTTTCATGTTCTACAATATTAAAAAAAAAATTTATAAAAATGAAAAATAGTAGTATATTTACTATTTTATATTGGGGATAATATTTATATTTGTATTAATTTTCAAATAAAATTATCATGTGGAATTGTTATTTGTTTTATTCAAATGAATCTAGAATAAAATTAATAGTGATATAGGGAGATGTATTTTTTAATTTACTTTTACAAACATCCCATGGTTTTTAAACACTATAAGTGTGAATAACATGATTCGTGTTTTTTATCTTCCATAGAGAAAATGGTATGTTATGTCATCGATATTATAGAGGAAGGGTGGAGTTTTTTTATCCATAATAAACCCATATATATGTTTTATTTTGTAAATATTGGTGAATTAATTTGTGACAATTTACCCCACTGAGATCATCACATTGAACTATTTCACCCTTTTGATATTGAGAATGACAGTCTTATAAGAGATGGTAAAGAGAAAGAAGAAGAGGTAATGTTAATGATAATAGTTCATTAGAATAATTCCATCCATGTAGAATAATACCGTGAGATATATAAATTCCTTTTATAAGATTTAATCATGTAAATATAAATATAATGACTTCTGATTATTGAATGTGTTTTATAGAAATTAATTTTGATATTTAGGTTTAACACTTAATATTAGTTGATATGCTATCTTTACATGTAAAATTTAATATCTTACAAATTTTCTTCAAGAATATCATTCAATGATTTTTTTTAAAAAATTATCGACTACACAGTATAAAATTTTCATTTTACTCTTTCTACACAGTGTATGTTGTTAGTACAAGACAATTATTTAACCCATGTGGCATATAGCGCAGTAACTATAAAGTATAAACATTTTTTCTTTTATAAATATTCTAATTACTTGTATTCCATGAATATTTATTTTGGTACTATTTAATATTATAATAGTATTTTTTCAACCCTAGGTAAACCCTTTGTTGTGGTTTTTAGGGCATCATGTGGGTCAGATATAATGAATCCCATCGATAATTAAACCATTAATTAGTTAATGTTTAGGATCTATTTACATGTCACAATTCTTAATATATATTTCAACGTTGTAACATTTTTTACATAAATGTTTATACAAATTATTTAATTTAAATTTTAAATAGAAAAAATAGAATTTAATGGAGGTAAACTTAAATAATAAAAATATTTGGAACTTCAAAAACATTAAAATTGATGTCCCATTTTATTTTCATATGGTACTATTTGAGGATTTCATTGAAATTTGTGGGAAGATACTATATTAGTTTACATGTGAGGAAGCATCCCTACCCATTCATTATTATAATTTGATGAATATTCTATTTTCTTAAAAGGAATATGTTATCTGTCACCCATGTAAAGTTATTTCCCAAATAATATATTTTTATACGATCAAATTAAATACTACCTATTAATATGTTAATAATATAAGGAATTTTTAGATTTTACTTATAGTTTTTCTTCCATTTTGAAATGTCTGATGATATGTAATGTATATGAACATTAAAAAACCATGGTATGAGCTTCATGCATATCATAATGTATATAAACATATTATTAGATTCCTAGGGAATATAGTGTGACTTTTAACCATTGATGTCTCTGGAAAGGAGTGCACAAAATATAGTTTTCACGGGTGAAAAAGGAAAATATAATTAGGGATGAATTTGAGGACTAGAAATCATATAGAAAAGACATTATAATTCAAATTTAGAAATATGTGATCAGTTTAGGTCTTACTTCACATTTATTATTCTCTCGTGGTCATCAAAATTAAATCCATTTTTTATTTCTTAATTCATAAATTAATAGTTCTAGAATTCTTCCCCCTTTTCACAATTGATTGACATTGATAATAGTGAAAATAGTCATAAAATTCACATTTCCTGGGACTAATCTCCTTCATATGTGTGAAATATGAAGTGAATCGCCCTTAATTAAATTTTACAATACCCAAGTAGTTGTCGTTATTCCCATGTAACTATTTATAGCCACTATAACTTCCTTACACGTCAAAAATCATTAAGAACTCCACTATTTTTCCCTTGATCATTAAATAGACATGATATAAGTATAAATTTTAAGATATAATTAATCCGTGATCATGTTTTCACATAATATGATAGACATAACTTATGAAAAATTGCACTCATGATTAAATTCACAATCATATATCTTTACCATATAATTTCTGGAAAGGAAAAAAATTCCATAGAAACATATGAAACTCAAGAATCAAAAACATTTCTCTATCCCTTCCCCAGTCACTCAAGAGTTCTACCCCTCCTTTATAGAAGACGTAGAGAATTACGGTTTAGTATATAACCTATTAAAATAGAATAAAATACAAACAAAGTTAAAATATAGTGGATCCTCCATCCAAGTCTTCCATGATCCTTCTATTTTTCTATAACTATCATCTTTGATATTTATTGGCATTAGAATCCCCTCATCAGATAATTTTTTTTCCCAAATTCCATAATCAAATTTTTAAAATTTTCCCTGATTAAATCGGGTAGAGTATTATCTTTTTATTTCCATGAGATGACCTCCTTCTATTATCAACTAAAGGGAGGGTATGTGACATTTTTTTCCTTGTTCCCGATTCATCAGATTTAGGTATATCTTGATTTACTATCCCTTCATCATATACTTTATAGGAATAAAATTTTCTTCCCTCATCCAAATTTAAATAACCATTTATGTGGTGTATTTGAATTCATGTAGTTGAATCCTAATAAAGAATTTTACTTAGCCAATGTTCTCTACATAGATGATGTGATGCACATTATCTATTTTATTCGAATATTTTTAAACACTAGAAAACATCAACATCATTGTATTTTTCTCAAATAGTGATTCTATCATAATCACTGGGTTCTTGTAGACCATTAATTGTTTTCCATTTTTATCAAAAACTTAATTTTAGAAATTTGGCTCAATATCAGGCTCAAAGAGAATCATCTATGAAATTTTTTCGTGGCTCTAAAAACCATTATATTTCCTGTAAAAATTAGTAATTACCTTTACATGACATTAAGAAAAATATTTTTACCTTATTTCATGTATTTTAAAAGTATGATTCAGATTTTACGTATCATTTAAAAAAAATAAATTACATTTACATATATCTTCTATTACCATTATAAACATCATTGAAAAACTATGGTACATGTATATATCCCCTTCTATACATTTTTGAAACTATGGGTATTCATGGGTACCATTATGTATATACTGAAAAAAAGGTTACACCTATAAATTTTTTTTACCTTTATGTAACTCTATTTTACTTTTATGTCATGTTCCCTTAAACATATATTGTTCTTGAAATGTATGGTATCAATTAAAATTGACGATTTTTCCTTTACGTCACCTTTATAATCAATTAGATAACATTACGTGACATGTAAAATCCATATGTTACACGTGTGTCTTAGCTCCTTACCTATTCATAGCCTATTTTTATCAATACGTAGAGAATGAGATCCTTTCATTGCAGTTAAATTGTGTCTAATATACACATATTCAAATTATCTAAACTCCATGTGGCCAATATAGTTGGAGTATTGTCCTATAATGTATTAGATAATAGTTTTCCACCTTTACATATCTTCTAAAAAGGACTCATGTGTAAATGTATTCAAATTTCTTCCATTAGGAATTCCTTTAGAGATGCATAAGGGTAAAATAATCAAAATTATATAATTTCATCATATTAATAATTTTCATCGTTTTTCCTCCTAATAAATTATGAAATGAGATTACCGATGTTTTGATAATCCAATTATATGCATGGGTGAAATAATTAAAAAACAGTAAAAATATTTATAAAATGGTTCAAAAATTTTCATGAAAAATATGTGCATCATCAAGAAATAGAAGGATATATATTGGTTATTATGACATGAAATTAATGACACATCCCTATAAGTAATCCCATGTATGATAATGTACATAAAAAAATTCATATGGATCACAATAAGGGATAATTGGAATAACATTATATTGAATCAAAACATGTACATTCTTATGTGTTAGTAGATTAAAAGAGTTATTTTAATAACATTTAATGTTTTATTTATATATAATTTATTTAGGTAGATGTTTGAATAATTTCTTTCTATTCAAGGGAATTTAGTAATTCCCTAGACATTTGTGTTGAAATATTTTTCTTTGAAATGAGAGGTAGGGTGAAAATTAATTTTTTACAATATATGTCTCTAAAACCTCTAGTAATTTATTTTTTTTAAATATTTAGTTATATATTTTTCAATGTAGGTTTGGGAGGTTAGTCATGATGTTGGAAAAATATAGATGTTGTTTGATTTTATTAAGAATTAAATAATCTAAGTTAATGAAAAAATAAAATCATAATGAAATGTTATTTTATCTGTAGTATAAAATCACAAAAGTGTGGGATTCCAACCCTTAATTATAAACATTGGCATCCCATAAGGATATTATTGAACATATATTTGATAAATTTCATTATTATTTGGTGATAGGTATAGGTTTTAGACATATCTATCAGGAGTTGTTTGAAGGTCACGTACACCATTAGGGAATCTATTAGTTTTGGTGATCCTAAATCGCATAAAAAAATTTATACCCTAAGGATTCATTTTAATGATCAGGATTCCATAATAATAATAAATTGTGATCTCATATTGACATGATAGTTTGTGTTATGCTTTATGTTTAAAATGGGTTTAGATAGTACTCCGTAGTAAATATACAAACTAATAGGGAATTAATAATGAGTAAATTGAAAAAATTCAATCTTATATTCTATGTTATTTTATATACATTTTGTTTTTAAGAACAACATCATTATATTTTCACGCATATGCATATAAATCTATAGGGATGTGGTCAAGAAATTATTAATTAAATATTCTTATAATCACTAAAGAATATAATAGTTTTGTATTACAACAACATAATTAAACATGCCAAAATAAAAGTTTGCGATGAGTATTAAGAAAAACTAAATTATAATTTAATGTTACTTTTGATCAATGTATCTTTACTCATTATCATAGAGAGTCAGTTTTACTTAAAATCTCTTACATGAATTTTTATATAGTGCTTTTATAGTTTTAAGATTATGTAATTATTAATAAATAGATAATTAAAAACATGACCAATTGGTTGATGGATTTTTTATAGGTTTTTTTGATATGTTTTTAATAAGTGTTGTCAAAAATATATTAAAGAATATCTCAATATTCAACAATTTTTTTCAAACATTTCATAAATTGTTTTACTCAAACAATTTACATTAATATTATTCCATGTTCATTGATTTTTAAATTATAGGAATGATGGGGTTTTCATTAATAATTTATAATTAGTATAAATACAAAAGTAAAAAAGAGTTTTTACATTAGTTATATTTTATTCCCATCTAATATTAATATTTTGTCTTGATTTTTTGTGGGGTTCTTATTCATGAATCAAATCATATCCAAGGTTTTGATTTAGTTTAATTTTTTTGTTTTTTATAAGAAAGTTAATGTTTTAATATTCGAGTATTATCCTTCGTGTATACATCCTTAAATAATTTAATGGGTAGTTATGTTTTTGTATTTTATGTATCTATTTCAAAATTAGTTAAACATAATTTTTTATTTTCTTAATATTTTAATTTCCAATGTAATTTTAATAAAATTTAAATTAACATATGTATTTAAATAAGACTAGAAATTAGGAATTCAAAATAAATATTCAACTTCTTACTTAAAATATTAATTCCTAAATACTTATTTCTCTTATTTTTCATGGATTATGTGAACATTAATTTATAAATGACGAAAAAAATCAAACTAGAAATGATACCCTATTCATTTGAAAATTATAATTCTATTTTCTCACAATATGCATGTATTAGATCAATATTGATGAATGGGACATCATCTAGACCGCCCATATAGGTATTATATCTCCAAGGTCCTCATTCTTCAATTACAAGGTGATATCATCTGAAATAATAGTGTATTTATGATGTATATTATATCGTACATTGAATGGGATATTTATTTTTGAGATAGAATCGATTGAGACTTGTTTTTAAATTGGATTCTCTCTTTAAAACTTGAGAGAAAAAGAGTGAGAGTTACAAATTTTTAAAATATGTATACAATATATTTTTCTAAAAAAACATATTATTATACTAATTCTTAAGTTTCCATAAATTTTGTTTTAGTGCATATGGAAAATTATCCATTAAAAGCATACAAAGACCCATTTATTTCATAGATATCTTTTCATTAGATTCATAAATATTTTATGAGCGTATTTTGAAATTATTGCCACATCACATGATAAAATGGGAACCATTTACTACACTATTATAATACTAAATGAATTAAACAAACCTTTGAATTTGTTGCGTTAATTCAAATAATTTTAACTTCATGTATTCACTTTTGAAATTAAATATTATCTGAATACCTTGAAAAATAATCTCAATGATTATTATTCTGAAAATTATTAATATAATTGAATTATTTTACTTTTCATCATCCACACTCAGACATTATCCATCCCCCACATGTGGGGTCTACTTCTTCCTAAAATCATATTCTTCTGAATAGGTGCAACTTATAGATAAAATTAGTTTATAACCCTTTATGTCATTATCTCAATAATAGTGTCTGTAAATTATAAACTAAGAGTGAAATCTAACATCCCATTAAGGCCCCTAAAGATAGACACAATTTCATAGCTATGATAACCAATTATGAACACACGTCGTATACTATAATCTCTTTATCAAATGAAATCTCATAAAGTAGGATGCACACATTATACAATCATCCTTTTTTCATTATTTAATTATTTACCTTACTCAAAAAAACATACAATAAATCACCCTAGAAATTGATTTAATAAAGATACCATCATCTCGATCAACTGGGTCCAAGAATTCAATCCCTTTTGGATGAAAAAACCATGTCTTGATCATTCAACTAGTTCAATACTACTAATGAAAAATCCAATGAAATATGCATCGCCACAATAACAATACTCTAGTTTTTATATTGTAATAATGTATGAAATAAAATTGTACAAATTAATATTGATTTCAATTCAAAATAAAAATATTCAAGATCACGTATCAGAATAAATAATAAAACCCATTGAATGTGGTCTTCCTATTATTAGTCTAGTCCTTATGATATATTCTATGTGAAAAAACCAACTGTGAACTTCATGAAAAGATGTATTAATTACTATTATCCCACAATAACTACTAGTAATAAAACATTGGTGTCCTATCAGTATGATATATTTAAACCGTAGTTCATGTTTTTAATATTAATTTCATAGTATCACAAGGTTCTCATTATATTTGGTAACTATTATAACCTTTTTATTTGACATTTATGTTAAGGATGTTACCATAAAAATAGTTCACATAGAAGAAATGTTATTATGATGTTAAGAGAGAAACATTTATATATATTGAACTTTAACATGTAATGGAATTCAATGTATATATAGAAGGTGGGTATATAAAAACCACTCAAAACTCTCCCAAATTCACTAGAGAAAACAGTAAAAAAAAATTCAACATAATGTCTCTCATGTGGTAATCATACTTCATATGAGATATAGTGTTAGTATGGGAATCTTCCCTGTAATCCTCTTTTATTAATCCACTAATAGTGACTTCACCTCTAATAATAAAATCTATCAAGAGATTAAACTTCCAATGAATATGTGTTATCCTCTTGTGTGACATGGTATCCAAAGAATATACTACTACTAAAATATTATCACTACAATATAGTAACATGATCTATAATACTAAGTGAAACACCATGTTGTGAGATAATTTTATTTTTCCAATGTTCATTCTTAGTAACATCAAAAGTTATTATATGGTTGGATTCTACTATAGAATTAGTGACCTTGTACGGATTTATGATTATCTATCTCCTTCTACCACTACTCAATAAAAAGGTATATCTTGAATGAAATTTAATAGAATACTAAAATATCTATACTATATAATTGGTTTAACCCCTCATGACAATATCCTTATCTCTTTCATGAAATAGAATTACATCTTTTATACCTATCAACTTACTAATGATAATTTTTTCATATTTCGAATGAATCTATCCATGATTAGATTGCTATATACCCACATACTAAAATAATAGAAAAATTAAAACATAGTACGTTTCATGAAAGAATTTATATATCCCATTGAAAAATAATAAGTGATCGAAGGCATTATTTAAATATCCTCATGTTTCTATGGATATATTTTCATAGAGAGAATAATACCACTTGAAATTAGTAATAATATTCTATTATATGGTTCCATATTGTACTTTTTTAGTACCTTATCAATGTGTATACAATGAATTAAAAAAAATCATCCTTTGAGATCTACATCCATAGATCTTAATCACAAATATTTTGTTAGTTTCATCTCATTCTTTCAGGGATATTAAATAATTTATCCAAATTCACCTTAAATGTATGATATGAAGTTTTTTTCCAACGATTAATATGTAATCAATATATAAAACCAATAAAATAATAGAATTCACACTAGACTTATTGTAAGAACATGTATATCTTTAAGTTTTAATAAAACTATATTCTCTTCTAGCCTCATCAAAATGAATATTTCATTTTCATGAATCTTATATAAATTTATAAATGGATCACTATAGCTTCAATATATAATTGAAATTATTTGAAATAATATTCCCTTTGGGTTGTGTTATATAGAATTTATTAACCAACTTCTATTTTTTAAAATAATTTTTTTCATAAATTTTCCAAATTACATAATCATGGTTGACTATTATTACACGTAATATTTTGATGGGCCTCAACATCACCATTATTGAGAATGTTCTATCATTGTGAATACCATGATGTTTCCTAAAAACCTACGTAACCAATCATGATTTATAAGTTTTTACATTACCAATAAATTCAATATATTTCTTGAACTCACATTCAGAAAAAACATTTTTCACATCAATTGGAGGATGTACCCAAATATAAACATTATTTTGGAAAATGTACTCCATCTTAGAAATCCCTACTTTTTTTATTTAGCATAATATTTCCATTCTACTAATTTCTTATAGGATAGATATTCATTACCATAGATGAGTAAAATTTATCATAACTCAGTGATATGAAAAAAATACCTCCTTATCTCATTACCCTCTCTAGTATACAAATATTGTTTTTATGTCTTGGGAATGTCTTTATCTCCCACTAACACTTATTGGGAATGATCTTGTATAAATACTTGTGCATTCGAAGCATCAAATTCATCTATATTAATCCTTCTCCAAATATTTCCTTTGGAAATGTATTCACTTTCTAGAAATATTACATGTATTTCCATAATAAATTTTTCATCTGATGGTTTATATAGGGTGTATCCTTTTGTTGCCTTATGATAACCTATAATGATTCACTTCATATATCAAGATTATTGTTTTCTTATTAGATATTGATTTAAAAAATTCATCTGATCCCTATACACATATATAATATATATTACGATTCAATCCATACCATAACTAATATATAACCCTATAAAAACATTAAATATCACTCAATGTGTTGTATATATCCCAATTTTTAGTATTTATCACAAAAAAGATAATGTTTGGGCTACATGAATCATTATTGAAATTAATATATCAATAAAGGTATGATTCCCATTTTTCTAACATCATTCCACTAAAGTGTATAACGAAGAATGTGTTCGAAAACAATCTCGCACTTTTTTAAGTGATAGATGATCTCTTCCTTGAGGTATTATCTCCCACAAGATTTACTAATGATTTTTTATAGTTTTATCGATCTAATTATTGACTACTTTGTGATGTTCCATAAATAACTAAATGAAATATTCGTTTTACCTCCTTATATATATTTCCATACATTCTATAGTAATCTATAAAAGTAATGAAATAAAATTATTGTCCACTTTTCTCTCTTATAAATGGACCCGATATGTTAGCATGAATAAACTCCAATAGTTTTGTATCCCATAATCCTTTTCACAAAAAGTATATTTGGGTATTTTTCTTTGAAAAAAATAATGAAAAAATACAAGGGTTTTAAATAAAAGGTGTTTAAATACCCTTGTTTATATATTTTTCGTAAACACATATCATTTAAATGAATTATATTAATATTCCATAAATAGGTATATTATTAGTCATTATCACTAGTTTTTTCATTTATTAAAAAAATAGGGTTTTCAAGTTCAATTATATAAAATCCATTGATAATATATTCCATACCATAACATATTATATATTTATAAAAAGTAAATATTTATTTCCATACATGAAAAAAAACTATTTAAGATTTAAAATTAGATTATGTTTCATGTATGTGAAGGTACATAATAACATTATTTAAAACAAGAACAAAATCATTGTGTAAGGTGATATGTTAATCATTCACTTCTAAGGTTTCCAATAATTAACTATTTGTTTCTTGAATATATACCTCACAATTTCAAATATTCTTGAAACTATATGGTTATTTTATTTAAATTCAAATGTGTTATCCTTTTTCTATATCCAATGCCCAACTCATAGATATACAAGGATTGATTAAATGTAAAATATAGATAAAGAAGAAGGAATAACCTGCTTCTACTTCCAAAAAGTGGAATTATTCATCCAGTTCCCTTTCATTTAAAATTAAAAGAATACTATGTCTTATTAATTACCCTCCCATTGTATCTTTAAACTTTTTTAGGGCTGGTGTATCCATGCCTTTATGATTGGCTCATCCTTTAACACCGTAGCATTTCCTTTCCTTTTCATGTTCACCATATTATAAAAAGAATTGTAATTCATCATATCCTTATCAAATTGATGAACTAAAGACAATAAATTTTGGAGAAACATGTTCATGTTATTTATATAATATTTAATTATTAATAATGAGAAGATTTATAATAAAGAGGAATGAATGAGATTAATTTCTATTTCCAAGTTCAATTTGAACCTGAGTGAATCCATTATCCCAATGTACCCAACCGTTTAGAGTACATATGGTCCTAATTTATTCCCTTTTACTATCTTGAATCTGTATAGTTTACATGATATATAATATCTGTATTCTTTTATCCCTCTTCCAATATAAATCTTATATGGGATATACCATCTTATAGGCATCTTCGTCCTGATTCATTTTCTACATCTCAATAGAAGTTATTGATTACCAGATTAATTGGAAATATAGTGCATCATCTACATGATTCTTACATTTATCTTTATCTACCATCTTATCTCTCTAAGCATTATTGGAATGAATTGTCCATTCCATAACATATATCTTCCATTCATGGAATATTACTATGTGAATGTTAATATGCCACTATTGAAGGATATTATCTGTAAATGCAATCTCTTTATTCAAAATTTGTTATAGTGGGGTAGTATTGGTGGTTGTGATATCAATTTTATGTACACTAAATAAAATTTATTATAGTAATTTTTTGTAATAATTACAAAATAAAAATATTAATTTTATTAAATTCAAAATGTCTCCCACTATTTTATCAATATCTAGTATCTCATAAATACTAAATTTTAAAAATTCATTTTCTTAAATACTTTAGTGGAAGGGATAATTATAATGCACTCTATATATTCGATGCTTTAACAACATCATAAAGTAGACAGTTTTGAAATAGGATTTTGACTAGTCAAAAACATTGACTCACATATCCTTGATCTATTGAGTGGGGTCACAAATTCTGTAAATCATAACCTAGTCTTACTCAACACTTTTCCTCTAAAATTATAGCATGATAAATTCAACTATATATTTTCAACCATATTTAGTTAAATTGACCCACATATTTTTATTTGAACACAGTAGTTTTAAGGGGAATTCTCAAATAGGGATGAAAAGTGTAAAAAATATATATTTTGTTCATATTAAAGTCCTGAAAAGTGTTTTGAATTAATATATATTCGAGTGATTTTAGTTTATTTTAGTGAAATTAATCAATTTTGAGTCATCAGGTAGTCATTGTGTGATCATTCTCATGTTAGATCATACATATATATAAGTAATTCACTGTGTATTTAATCATTTGTTATCATTGCATGCTTGTTAATTATTATATTATGTGAACATGTAAAAATGAATTAAGAAAATAGTAAACCATAAAAGCAATGAAAATGAGTAAATAAATAATTATGGGGTCTTGATTTAATATCTATGATTTAGTCCCTTATATGATTAATGTATTAACTAAAACCTAAGATATTTCATTAATTCAAAAACTACCTGAAATATCATCACTCATGAGATCCCATTCATTTGAAATGTTTTGTTTTACACCAGTACTTGACATGAAAAAATATGCTTAGAACACCTCAAACATTTACATTTTATACTCATTGGAAGGTGAGGGGGACTTTGGATGGGATATTATATTTTAACAATTAATTGTGGATATGCATTCCCTTATAAAATTAATGTGTGTGGGGTGATAAAAATATCATGCTAAAAAAAAATTTTATATTTTAAAAAAAACTTTTGATATAATTGAATAAAATAAAATTAAACCAAACATGCATGGGTAACTCTCAAATCATTATCATCAAACATAATATTAAATTTCATTTGAAAAAATAAATTTTTGAAAATTCAAATTGACAATGATCTTTATGAATTAGAATCAAATTAAAATTATATAATTAAATTATCAGTATATCCCATGGAACATAAAATTATTTAATTAAATTTTATACTATTAAATTTAGTTTTTGAAGAATAACATATAATTTTTAGTTAAGTGTGGATATGAAGAAAGAACGTATATATTAAATATAGGCTTCCATCACGATTTTTTCTAAAAAATCCATTGATTTCCTATTAATCATACCATGGATATGTGAACCCAAATCCACATGACTTGTATGATTTGTGACTTTATATAATCCCAATTTTTAAATCTTATACCATTTAATTTAATTTTTTATGTTTTAACTCAAATTATCACATGATCACTATAATATAAACTAAAAGAACATGGGGCTTTGTATAAGAGTGGAAAATAAGTATTTAAAAAATATGTGATTCACATTCATGTTACAGAACACTGAATACAAAATACCAATTTCATAGATATTTCATAAATAATATGAAAATTTATTTAATAAGGAAGATCAAAAATTAACGGAACCACAAATTGTACCTTATTTCTTTGAAAATGCCAATATGATTTTCTCACCATCAACATGTCTTAGAAAAATGGTTCCAATATAAATTCCTTATAGACCATACAAACATAAAACATATCTATTAAATTGTTGTTCATTGATTCTTGGGTGCTCTCATGGGAAATAAAAGTGCTTTATGGCATCCCATCTATTATATGAAGAGTGGGTGATCTATTTACAAGATGGAATTAATTGAGACATGTTTTCCCTTCAATTCCTCTCCCTAAAACATGAAAATGAAGGGGATAGAGCTCCAAAAATATGAAATAAGATTATTAACTCATTTTTCATCTAGGATGAATTTATATTCAAAGGGTTATGTTTCCATAAATTATATTTTCCCCAAATTGAAACATAACATTCAAAAATTCCCAAAACACCCTTATGACCTTGTTAACTCGTACTAAGCATCATAAATGTTTTATCACTGACTTGTGACATTATTAACCTATAATGTGATAATATTTAAACCACTTACTCCACTTTTATGATCCTAAATTAATCTATTGAACTATTGAACATACAAAATTTGTTATAAAACATATATTCTCTCATATTAAAATTTATAATTATATATCTTGTAAATGGATTTATAAATAAATTTGATAATAATTATTAAAAATTAATATAATATGATAGAATTATTTTACTTATGATCATTCTAAATTCTCATTCACTTTCCAGCACACATGGGTTCTATTTCATCCAAAACATTTATTCATATAAATTGGTGGAACGTGGGGTTACATTTAGTGTGTATTCCTCTAGTCCCTTATCTCAAGAGAAATAATTATTACTAATATACTGAAACTAGATTCAAGTGACCTATAAAGGACCCTATGTTGATAAGTAATATTATAGTAATGAAAACCTCTTACAAACATGAATAATTTAATATAATCCATTTGTCTCATTATATATCCTAACGAAGGATTCACAATCTGTATTATCATCTTTAATTTCTTTATTTATTTGTTAAAAATAATATTTGGACTTAATATCAATAAAAACTGTAATTTATTTTATAATTTTACTTCTATCCTGATAAACTTTGCATGAGATATCTCTTCCTTTCATAACAAATTATCTTAATAATTCGACCAATTCCATACCACCAATGACCCACTCCATGCATTCTACCTCAAAAAAACATAAATGTTAGGGTTTTCATCATTAATAACAATATGTGATCTAATGGAATAAAATTATAATTAACTCCATTCAATAGACCAGAAAATATGATCAAATATATGAACAACCAAGGACAGTTGATACATGTCATGTTCTTATTAGTGAGTCATCCCTCGTGATATCCCCTACTCGATATCCCCATGTATTAATTTGATGAGAAGAAATGTGAATGAAAATAATCCCTCAATACATGATAGTGGGACCTCATATATGCCCTGTTAGTGTGATATATCTAGACCATAAGACATGTGTTCAAGATTGATCCCATATTATTTTGATTTGTTCACTATATTTGGTAAATATTGTGACCTTTTATATAAAATTTAATCTAAGTACAGTTCTATAAAAATAATACTTGAAAAAAATGTTATTATGATTGTAATAGAAAAACACACACACATATATATATATATCAATCTGTATACTTGTATTGGTAATAAAAGTACATAAATACATTGGTTTTTAGACACCCATAAAAAATAATTTTAATACAGGAACCAGAGAAAAAATTTAGGCAAAAAGGCGATGATTGAAAATAACCAACTAAAGAGAGAGAAGGGGTTGAATTTTAATAGTAAATTTATTAAGTGACGTTCTTATAGACATTATGTGATAAGTAATATTAATGACATACATAATAGTTCAAATTTTATAGTATTTAGTATCAAACTGTTATATTATATTATATATATATATATCTCTATTTATATTATATATGATCACTACTGGAAAAACGACTTATACCCACGGTTCAATACCGTTGGTATAGCCCCCAAAACCGTGGGTATAGGCTATACCCACGGTTTTGGGATCCGTGGGCTAGAACGGCGTCGGTATAGGGGTATCAACCTATACCCACAGTTTTGGAGAACCGCGGGTATATGAGGGGGGGGGGGTCAAAGTGTGCACCACGGCTGTACAACGTGGCACACAACAGACCCCATGGTTTTCAAACTGTGGGGTATTTAAATTCAAAAAATTTACAGCAGCGAGGATTCGAACCCACACTCTCGCGGGTCCTCATGGATGTGCAACACCAAGGGACCAACCAGGCTACAAACTCACTTTGATATATATCCATAAATCAACTTATTATATTAATTTAATCCACCTGAAATACAAAAAACGCTAGAGTTGGGATTCGAACCCGCATCTCACGCTAGGCTTCATGGTCGCGTACCACCAAGTGACCAACCACGCTGTAAATATTTTTTAATATATATCCATACATCATTGTATATATATTAATATATTCCTCTTAAATTCCAAAAATGCAGACCGTGGGATTCGAACATGAGTCTAACGGCTGCACCTCCACTATTGACCAACTAAGCTACAAAAATTATGTGTATATAAATTTATTTTTATATAAATATATTAAAATAAACCCTGAAAAAATATTTTTCTGCCAATTTTTTTTTGTCCCACCTAATTTTCATTCCTCGCCATAAGCTATACCGACGGGTCTCCAGAACCGTGGGTACATGGCTTCAAAAAAACCCCAATACCCATGGTTTTGAATAACCGTGGGTATAGGTCTTCAGAAAGTACCCTATACCCATTGTTTATTGAAAAACTGTTGGTATAGACCTATTTTCTAGTAGTAGATGATGTTTCAGAACTATTATTATTTTAATTTTATAATATTTGTATATAAGATTATATATTGTTAAAATATATATTTCTGACATCATGGAATATAATACAATGGGGGGTAGCGGTGAAATATTTATTTTTTAATATTATAACTACTAATTTATTAAACCATAAGAAAATATATGACATAAATATCACTATTAATTGATTATTTAACCAGTGGTTATTTCTAAACCCACTATTAATATTTTATGACCACTATTACTTATAATTTAATTATAATCCAAAAATATCATCATCGAAAAGTTTCAATAACCACTAAAAATATTATTATATAGTTTTGTAAAAAAATTTATAAATTACTATGAAATAATTTTTTCTAGATTTAAAATACCATTTTTCATAAAAATATATTGTTAAGTATATATTTCCATTAGTACAGTGCTGATATTTTGGGATTCTTGGATGATGAATCATTTTATCATATTTGAGTTTTGTTTGCAAAAAAATGATGAAAATGTTTATGGATAAATACTATATTTTCTGTTACTCTATGTATATAATTATTTATTTTTAAAAATAATGAAAAATAAATGAACGTTTTCATGAAATATAAGGAAAATACTATCATAATTTTTAGATAAAAGGTAGTTGATAATGCAAAAAAAATTAATTAGGTGATGAGTGGTATTTTGTATAAATTTTTTAATGAATATTATATGAACAAACATATTTTTTCTATGAAATATTAAATGTATCTAAAACAATTCTGATCCCATGGGTGATTAATTTTTTCAGTTTAGTTTATTTTATTATATCATTTTTCATTGTATACTTTGATGTCCCCAGAAAAAGGGAAAGATCCTAAGGGTGAGTAATATTAATATATCAAAATTAATTTATACTCAATGGATGGATATTCACTGAAAATTTAATGTTTTATAAACATGGATTTTTCCAACTAGGATTTGGGAAAATATAATCATCCAATTTTCATTGAAAAATATGTGTTAAATGATTTTATGCTCTATAATATCCTGATTGGAATGTTCTGTCGACAAGAACAATTGATATTCTAAACATATAGATCATGGTATATAATTTGTTTCCTTTATTGTAGAGCATAAATATCTCATTCATATATTCTAATACGTAATCTCATTATTATTTATATTTTTAGATGTTAGATTATGTTATTGGTAGTTCTAAACCATTCGATGATACTTCTCATCCATCTAAATGTTATATCCTAATGGAAATCATATTTTATGTCCTTGGAAACTATTTAATCAATAATCATAGTCTTTCAAATAGACATATCATATATTCAGTGAACATAATATTCCAATAATTATATTATAATTGTTTTAGTATTAAGGAACATAAGACAAATTATTTGGGAAGATTTTATTTTTATATTACTATTAGACCATTCCAATATCAGTATTGGGAAATTATTTTGTTTTTTAGATGGTTTTAACCATCAATGCACCTTGTACACTCCTCCAAAATATTTTTTTAAGGGGGTGTTCATAATATACTAGTATTATACAACATAAATAAATTATAATACCCATAAAGTATCAAAAATCACTTAACTGAATACAAAGATCCAAAATTTGAATAAATGGGTGACTCTAAATGATTAACTAAGTTAGAGGAAGAACAATTGTGACTATGTGGAATATTCTCAATGGATGAATGTCTGCTAATTTAATGATATCTAATTTTTATCTAATTCAATAATTTCAATATTCAATTACATTTATGTTTTTTCTCTTATACAAAAAATGTGACATTATATTATAAATAATATTGGTATGACAACATTTATTAGTAAATTAAGTCACATATTTTTCATTCTAACTATATCTCAAGAATTATGTTTTGGTTAACACCCATATATAGATCTTAGGGGAATATTGATTAAGTAATAATGAATGTCCATTCCATAAACAAGGATTTAGAATTTACTAACCCAAGGAAGGATGTGTTCTTATTAGTTTGTGGAAAAACATAAATCATTGATCAATAAGAACTAATTATTATAACAAAAAATTACAAAAACCCAAAAAGTATTAACATTATCATTTGAATGGAATATTTATATTGATGGATTTTATATAAATTTGGTGATTATTAATTATGAAACCATGCATAATTAGTTAATAAATTGAGTTTACATGATGATTTCATATTTCAATACAAAATACCGACACTCAAACAAATTATTGACCATTTTTATTTTAGTCTTTCAGTTCAAAATTAATTTACATCATTACATCTCAGTTATCCTAGTTTGAAATGACACATCATAATTATATAGTTTCTATACATTACATATAAATTAACATGATTAAACTATAATATGTATCCATATACCTATGGATTTAACATTTTCTTTATTGATTTACTATTTCCATGATTTACCCTAGGCCATTATGGAATATAGGAAATCATTTACGGTGTTATTATGGTTCCTTGTTATCAACCATGAGTGAATGAAATTTAAGGATATTTATAAAAATATAATTAATAAAAAATATAATATTATCTATCTTCAATATAAACATTTTAGGACATGTGAGTAAATATATTTAATTTTATTTTAACATTTATATTTTTCATCTATCATTGATTGATTGAATTATACGAGTTGAGTATTTATTTATCTAATAACCACTTAAAAAAATATACCCTTAAAGGGAGTTGTATTTGATTTTAAATATTATTCCTTAAAAATAAATGGTTTCCCTATGTTAGAAAAAACATAATTAATCTATAAAACTCTATCAAACCTCCACATCATTAAAATATAAAAATCAAATTTTATTATACAAAAAAAATTCATGGCTCGTGAGACACCGCAGACCTCATTCCCCAATATATATTTTTTAAAAAATTATATATTGGGTTTGATACCATAAGATGTGACCCAAAAATAAACATCAATAGTTACAATTTCAATAAAATTATTTATTAACATACATACCCAAAACATCCTAGGTTTAGAGTTCCAAAAAATTTGAAAAAACCATTAACTAATAAAATCTATATCTTTCCCATAAAATGAATATTAATTACACTAATCCAAGGATTACTTATTTTACCATAAGTAATTGACATATCTAAAACATTTTCACACCTAATATAAATCTAAAACTTATATATATATTATACTTATTCATAACTAGTGTTAATGGAAGAAAAATAATGTTGAGCTCAAATTATCTATAAAGCAAAACATTTTTGTTTAAAATCTATTATCATCAGTGGGATCAAGAAAAAGAGGTATTTATGATATCATAATGAAGGTTTATAAACACTTCATCTGTAAATAAAACCATATAAAACAATGATAATAGTTAATGAATCATAAATAAGTATATATCATAGGATCATGAATTGATAATAATAAAAAAAAATATGTTTTCAAAATCATAAGTCAACTATCACTACCAAGACAACATGAATTTGTGGAAATAGTACCATAGTTCATTTGGTTAAATTCCAAATCCATTACATATCATCTCATGACATGTAAACCATTAATCACTATATCACAGGGACGTATAATTCGAATACCACACATCAAATCATAATATATACATGCATATGTATCCCACAAAAGGAAAAATTCATATTTCATCAATGAAAAATTAAATTAATAAAAAATTGGTATTTATAACTATTTAAACAATGCATATTCATTACCCATCCAATGAAAGAATATGAGTTGTACTATTAGAACATGTCTTTAGTGAATAATTAGAAGAGACCAAGTATTTCTTCTCTAATACTAAAAACTTAATATTCAAAAATAAATACATCATAATAGAATTCAAATGGTAATAAATGAAACATAAGACCAAAGGGGATATATTACATAATTTTAGAGATGGAAATTGAAGTGAAATTATAAAAAAAGATTTCCTAAATATATTATTACATAGTTTAAAAAAACATATAATCCTCTTTAAGAAATAATTATATGGTGATAAAATATTGAATTGAATACATTAATTTTATCATAATTCACAATTTAATAACATTGAAAATATTTGAATTTTAAGATAAGAAATATGGAGTGGGTATAAGGCCGAAACCTTACACCTTACTTAATCTTGAGTTATTACAAGATTTCACCTTGAGGATCTTTTCGGGTTTAGAGTTTTAGAGAATTAGATCATAAAACTTGCATTACATTCCTCATATAAACAAAGTGGTTACAAAAAGATATTATTCTTCATTCCCATCAATGGAAACATATTTAAAATAAACATGGATTCTATCTTGACACTTCCTTGACACTATCATCATATCATGTACCTTTCCCTTGACCTGTGAAAAACATTTCAAAAAACATGGGATGAGCATAAAATGCTCAGTAAGGGATATAAAAATATGGAAAGGAAACATGGGTACATATATACATAAGGATGAGATCATACTTTACCAATAAAACATAAGCACTTTAACATTCCTCATCAAATCATGAATAAATCATAGAAATCATAAGACATAAAGGTAACTTGAGGCATTCATAACATTCTTACGCAGGGAGTAACCCTCTTGGTTACGTTTGGAATAACCATCATAGTATATTCCCTAAATCTCTTCGGAGAAACCTTAACGTTTCACTCCTTCGCGTTACCCAATGCATTGGAGAGCTATATCGGGCTCACCCGCCCTTAGTTTATCACGGAACCACCCGTTTTCAAAATAATTCCCAAGAACCTCAACATAATCATATCACATAAAACATGCATAAAGGAAACATAACATTCCCACCTTTCAATCACAAGATATCAATACAACACATTGATATAAAAAAATTATGAAAACCATTTTCGATACCAAAATAAAAGAAAAGTAAAACATGGTATTTATTTTTCTTTTAAAAAGAAGGTATGGCTTGTAGAGGAAGCCAAAACTCAAATAATGGTCACGACGGCGGAGAAGTCGTTGTCGCTGCATACATACGACAAAATCATTCCATTTTTTCGTTTAGTAAATGCTTCATATAAAAAAGATTCCTTTTGAATAAACGTAAATGTCAACGGGTTTTATACACCGTATAAAAGAAAGTTGTGTATAAAATAAAATATGCCTCAATGAAAGGAGATTGAGACGAAGTCCCATACCTTGGGTCCGACATGACTCGATCATTCTTTAATCTCCTGAATAATAAACTTGAGTTAATCTATATTTGCTTAAGAACCTTTTTCAAGTTCATTATTCCTTTTATACCATGTTATTAACATCATGTAATCATTTAAGTTAATAATGTTCATTTTGTCGGTATTTGGTTCTTAAGTCAAAAATAGATTTCTTACACTTACATGTTGTTAATTTGGTCAAAGGTTCGTTATATCCAGAATTATATTAATGATTTGGATAACATATATATCATATATATTCATCATATACATGTATTTATAATATTACATCACATTTAGAGGTAAGAAATGAAATGCACCGTTCATGGAGACGGTAAGTCGTACGTACGCATGAATGCTACTTCTATTTCTATTTCGTATTTTCTGGAATGGAATCATAATGATATAAGATTATATTATAATTCCAGTATAATAACATATATAATATCATTAACTTTATCCTTTACACATCCCACATATGGTATTAATGAATCAAATCACTTTCAGGGGGCGGTAGTCCGTACTTCCTAAAATGAAGATATCGTGTTTAACCATAATGGAAACAATAAAGGTATACCCAAAATGAAAAATAAAGAAGCTTAAGTAAAACATAAAAATATTATATATCATATATAAAAATATTGACATCATAATGGCCACCTTTGAAGGTGTTAAATGAGTATTGAACAATCATCGTTTCGGGAGGCAGAATTTCGCCATCCACAGAAACCGTAAGTTCTTTAACCATTTGATGTAGTTGTGTGAGAGTGTAGCTATAATAAATCTTATAAAAACATCCTAGTATATTGAATATACTGGTGTTGTTACAAAAGAAGTAAATAAAAAGAGTTTAGGGGGTTGGAGAAGCAAAATAATACAAAATGACTCAAAAGAAGACATTACCTTAAAATCGGGTAACTCCCTTTGGTTGGAGCTCAAAGGCTTCCTTGGGAAGACTTCTGCCCAAAGTGAGGATTAAAGGAGTAAGAGAGGGAAGTGGAGAGACAAAATGGTCAGGGGTTGGCTGAGCCAAAGGCTTTGGGAGTGTGGGTAATGAGGTAGAGGTGGGGGCCTTTTATAAGAGGAGAGGAGGGGCACTCTTGGAAAGTAAAGAAATATTAATTTATTTGAAAATGAGTTTCGGATTTAAATGGTCCCATATTGATATAATTCTAGGATAAGTTGATAAGGGTATGAAATATACCCATCCAATGGGTTTTGGACATGTGTAGATTTTAGATATTACATTATCCTTTCATTTTATTTAAATTGTTAAATAATGAGGTCATCGTTGCATCATCATGATGTCATAAATAATTTAATTTATTTAAAGTCTAAAAATTATTAAAAAAAATTCTATGATGTAGGAAATCTTTTTATCTTTCCAATTAATTTTTATAATAAAAAATATGATCTTTATAACCCCATGTAAAAATTGTTTTTGTAAAAAATATGATGTTTGTGTCATTTTTAATTTTACATTAAATAAAAGTTATTTATCTCATTTCCCAACCAAAGTGGCTCCATGGGGTCCCCAAGTTGACCCATGGCTTTTATTGGTCTTCCATGAAACAACCAATAATGGTAGGACATGTGTCTTGGTCATCTCATTTTATTAAAGCATTTTTTTTACCTTAAACTACAATAATTACCACTAATCGCGGTTAAGAACTTAATAAGTTACTATTCACCAAAAAATTATTTTAATCCCATTGAACCACATTTTACTTCTTAATGACAACCATGTATTTCGGATTTTTGAAATTCAAAACACAATGATGGCAAAATTTCATTTAAATGAAAAATCAGTTTATATAAGTACCACTTAGTGGTTTCACTATTCATCAAAAATTGATGTTTTTCAGAAAATTACCAAAAATTCACCCTAAGCTATATTTGATAATCCGAATTCAAAAATGATGTCTATTTTAAAAAATTCAAATCATATAAGTCACAGTAATTAATTTAATAATCAATTTCCGCTGTCATACAAATAGCGGGTTTTTTTGAAACAATATCTATGAAACCTTTGGCATTAGTTTATGACCAATTCCAAAGTGAAATTAATCCTGATGACCACCATTGGATTAAATGATAAAATTATATTCGAATTACACTTTAAGACCAATTAAAAATATATTCTAACTATATAATTAAATTAAATGAAAAAGCAGTTTTGATGTAAAATGCAGTATTTTTCACTATTCATTAAAAAATGAACATTGTTAGAAAAATACCAAAAAATCAACCAATGTAAAATTAAATGTCCCAATAATAATGAATATGTTTATTTTGAAAAATATAGATTATAAAATTTTCAAATGATTGATTTAAAAATGGTTTGCCATCAAAAGGTAGTAAAGCAATCTTTTAAGAATATTAGTTTATTCCATGCATAAGATTGGATTTATTTTCATTTTAAGCCTCTAAAACACTATCTAATTCATTAATAGACATAAATAAAAATATCTATTATTCATTACTTACTTGGGATGTTACATCCTTCCCCCCTTTAGAAAATTTCATCCCCACAATTTATTTACTTATCAAATAAATGGGGGTACTTATCCCTCATTTCATTTTCAAATTCCCATGTTGCCTCTTCCATCATGTTGTTTTTCCACAAAACCTTTACATGATTAATCACCTTATTTCGTGACACTTGCTCTCTATGGTCAAGAATTTGTACCGGTTGTTCCTCATAAGATAGGTTCTCTTCCAGCTGAACTACCTCTGGACTCAAAATATGAGATGGATCTGGCATATATTTTCTCAACATCGAAACGTGAAAAATATTGGGTACCTGAGATAAACTCGGAGGTAAAGCCACCCGGTATGCAACTGATCCAACTCTCTCCAGAATTTCATATGGTCCAATAAACATTGGACTCATCTTTCCTTTCTTACCAAAATCTCATCACACTTTTCCAAGGAGAAACCTTGAGAAAAACATGATCTCCTACCTCGAAAGATAGATCCTTCCTCCGGTTATCCTCATAACACTTCTGCCTGCTCTGAGCTGTTCTCATGTGTTTCTGAATCAGCTGAACTTTTTCTTCCATCTATTCTACCAATTCTGGTCCCATCAACTTTCTTTCACCCACTTCATCCCAAAAAGTTGGAGTTCGACACCGCTTCCAATATAATGCCTGAAATGGTGCCATCTGTATACTGGAATGAAAACAATTATTATATGAAAATTTAACCAAAGAAAGATGTTGGTCCCAACTTCCCTGATAATCCATAGAACAAGCTCGTATCATATCCTCCAATGTCTGAATTGTTCGTTCTGACTGCCCATCTGATTGAGGATGAAAAGCTGTACTAAAATTTTATTCAGTACCCAACGACTTCTGAAGGCCTTTCCAAAAGTTAGAAGTGAACCCGAGATCACGATCAGATACAATGGAGAGAGGAACTCCATGTAACCTGACTATCTCTTTAAGATACAAACGGGAAAGTTGATCTTGGGAAAAATTATCTCGTATAGCAAGGAAATGAGCAGATTTAGTCAAGCGATCGACAATAACCTAGATTGCATTATTACCTCGATATGTTTTTGGTAATCTCACAAAAAATTCCATGGATATATTCTCCCATTTCCACTCTGGTACTAGTAAGGCTGAAGCATCCCTTTCGGTAACTTCCGCTCTGCTTTAACCTGTTGACATGTCAAACACTTCATAGTAAAATCAGCAATATCTCTTTTCATTCCATCCCACCAGTAATACTCCCGCAGATCCCTGTACATCTTAGTACTGCCAGGATGAACTGAAAACATAGAACTATGAGCTTCACATAACAACTCTCTCTTCAACTGTGAATCACAAGGCACACACAATCTCTTCCCAAATCTCAAAACACAATCATTATCAATGTTGAATTCAGGAAACATACCTTTCTGAACCAGCTCTACCTTTTTCTGCAACTCACTGTCTTGCTTCTGTGCTTTCTTGATTCTATCTGATAGAGATGATCTCACTGATACCTGAAACAAAACAGAAGAACTTCCTGCACCAACAACTTCTATGCTAAAGTTCATCAAATCCTTAACCAAATGATCACGTTCCAAACGCAACATTGATAATGAAGAATTACTTTTTCGACTCAAGCATTGGCCACTTTATTTTCTTTTCTCGGATGGTAATGAATTGTACAATAATAATCCTTGATTAATTCTAGCCATCTCCTTTTTCTCATGTTCAATTATTTCTGAGTGAATATATACTTTAAACTTTTGTGATTGGTATATATTTCACACTTTACTCCATACAAATGATGCCTCCAAATTTTTAAAGCAAAGACAATAGTAGCTAATTCCAAATCATGTGTAGGGTAATTTACCTCATGAGTTTTCAACTGTCGTGAAGCATAAGCAATTACCTGATCATTCTGCATTAGGACGCAACCAAGTCCTTTCAATGAAGCATCACTGTAGATAACAAACTCACCATTCCTGGAAGGTAGTGCCAAAACCGGAGCATTCACCAATCTTCTTTTTAATTCCTGAAAACAATCATCACATTCTTTTGTCCAGATAAACTTAACACCCTTCCGAGTTAGCTTAGTCATTGGACTAGATAACCGTGAAAACTTTCTAACAAACCTTCGGTAATAGCCTTCCAAACCAAGGAAGCTACGAATCTCCATTACATTTGTGGGTCTTGGCCAGTCTTCCACAACTTTTGTTTTTGCAGGATCAACAATTATCCCATCTTTAGAAACAATGTGACCAAGGAATGAAATTTGTTGCAACCAAAACTCACACCTGCTGAATTTCCCATACAATTTATTTTCTTTTAAGGTTTTCAAGATAACCCTTAAATGACTTTCATTCTCTTCTTTACTTTTAGAAAACACCAAAATATCATCAATAAAAACCACCACAAACTTATCCAAGAAATCATGGAAAATTCTATTCAATAAGTCCATGAATACAGCAGATGCATTGGTTAGCCCAAAAGGTATTACTAGAAATTCATAATGGCCATATCTTGTACGAAACGCAGTCTTCGGAACATCTGCTTCCTTTACCTTCAGCTGATGGTACCCCGATCTCAAGTCAATCTTTGAAAAAAAACTGAGCTCCCTGGAGCTGATCAAACAAATCATCGATATGAGGAAAAGTATATTTGTTCTTAATACTGATATTATTCAAGGCCCTATAATCAATGAAAAGTCTTATAGAACCATCTTTCTTTTTAACAAAAAAAAACAGGAGCACCCCATGCTGATGTGCTAGGTCTAATGAAACCTTTCTCTAATAAATCTTGCAATTTCTCATTCAACTCTAATAGTTCAATTTGATCCATTCGATAAGGGGGTTTTGAAATTGGATTATCATCAGGAACTAAGTCAATAGTAAACTCAACTTCCCAGTCTGGTATTATTCTAGGCAACTCATCAGGAAAAACATCAGGATTCTCATTTACCACTGGCACATCATTAATCTGAACAGTTCCTTTATTTTCAACGATGTGTGCAAGGTAACATTCATTTCCATCTTTTACCAGTTTCTCGGCCTCTCGATAAGTTATCAACAGTAAGGGTTCATTCTTGTAAACAAACTGAAAGTATTTCTGAAAAGAAACTTCTTTAGCTCTACAGTCAATCTTAGCATGGTAAATAGAGAGCCAATCCATACCCAGGATAACATCAAACTCTACTAGAGGTAGAACAATAAGGTTTGCAAGTAGGTTCTTTCCACAGATAAGGATAGGAATATTCTTATAAATTCTTTTTGCCTCAAAATTTCCCCCAGGTGTTTTTACCACAAGTTCAGAAGTCATTTCTTGATATGGTATTCCCATTTTACTAGAAAAGGTTTCAGAGATGAAAGAATGTGTAGATACCGAATCAAACAACACACTGGCATAATCTAAAAAAACAAACAAAGTACCTGATACAACTTCATTTGACGGCCCGACATCTACTGAAGTAGTTGCCAAGGATTTCACCACCCCTTTCTGCTTGTAGTCTATTTGCTTCCCATCACTCAAGCTATTTATCGGACACTCATTTGCATAGTGACCCATCTCATTGCACTTAAAACATTTCACTAACTGTAAATCGAATTTGTTCTTACCTTGACTATGATCCTTTTCAGTTCAATCACGAGCCTTATGTCCCGTCTTACCACATCGGTAGCACTTTCCAGAATTCAGAAGACATTCTCCAGCATGCCTTTTGCCACATTTATCACAAACTGGAAACTTAGTTTTCTTACCATCAGAATTTTTTGAAAAATTCTTACCTTTCTCCTGCCACCTCGGTCGCTTCTTCTGTTGGTTGTTATAGAACACTTGATCATCGGTAAACTCCATTTCCACCTTCTCAGCACACTGAACAAGCTTTTCATAATTTTTAAACTCACGAGAAGCTAATGCCCTTCGATATTTTGGCTTTAATCCTAAGTAAAAATGATTGATTTTACTATCAAGGTCTCAGATAAAATATGGAGCATACCTTGCCAATCGAGTGAACCTTTCATCATAGGTAGCCACTAAGTATTCATATTGCCTCAATTCCAAGAATTGATTTTCCATCCTAAGTCGAAGAGCCTTAGGAAAATACTTTTCAAAGAAACATACCTTTGAATTCATCCCAGTCAAGAGCATCAATCTCATCGGCGTCCCTGATATTTTTAACCATAGTCCACCACTGATCTGCCTCACCCTCCAAATGGTAAATAGCAAGACTAACCTTTTGATTGTCTGAACACCCCATGACATCGAAAATCTTCTCCAGTGCTTCAATCCACCCTTCAGCTAGCACAGGGTTAGATGATCCTCTGAATGATGGGGGATGTTTCCTCATGAAATGTTCCACCACTGACATGTTCCTATGCGGTTGATCTGGCTGATCTCATGCATGGATACCACCACCATTTATAGCCTAATTCAACTGCGCCATTACTGCAACAAACTATTCAGTTCCAATTCCGACCATCTCAGGATGCTGATTCGAAAGGTTATTTCCTTCTGTATGCCTTCCTAGCACTGCTTCCCTGTTTCCTCTACGGAAAACCATTCTGAACAAACATGTCTTAGATGAAGCAACATGGTAATCTTCAAATGCTATATCATTTCAATTTGACCATAAAAAAAACTTTTGGACAATCATTTCATAGAATTCTAACTCTTAAAGTTATCTAAACCAACCTTTGATACCGACTATAAGGCCCCATCCTTAAACCTTACTTAATACTGAGTTATTATAAGATTTCACCTTGAGGATCTTTTCGGGTTTAGCGTTTTAGAGAATTAGATTATAAAACTTGCATGACATTCCACATATAAACAAAGTGGTTACATAAAGATAATATTCTTCATTCCCATCAATGGAAACATATTTAAAATAAACATGGATTCTATCTTGACACTTCCTTGACACTATCAACATATCATGTACCTTTCCATTGACCTGTGAAAAACATTTCAAAAAACATGCGATGAGCATAAAAATCTCAGTAAGGGATATAAAAATATGGAAAGGAAACATGGGTACATATATACATAAGGATGAGATCATACTTTACACATAAAACATAAGCACTTTAATATACCTTATCAAATCATGAATAAATCATAGAAATCATAAGACATAAAGGTAACTTGAGGCATTCATAACATTCTTACGTAGGGAGTTACTCTCTCGGTTACGTTTGGAATACCCATCACAGTATATTCCCTAAATCTCTTCAGAGAAACCTTAACGTTTCACTCCTTCACGTTACCCAATGCATTGGAGAGCTATATCGGGCTCACCCTCCCTTAGTTTATCACGGAACCACCCGTTTTCATAATAATGCCCAAGAACCTCAACATAATCATATCACATAAAACATGCATAAAGGAAACATAACATTCCCACCTTTCAATCACAAGATATCAATACAACACATTGATATAAAAACATTATGAAAACCATTTTCCATACCAAAATAAAAGAAAAGTAAAACATGGTATTTATTTTTCTTTTAAAAAGAAGGTATGGCTTGTAGAGGAAGCCGAAACTCAAATAACGGTCACGACGGCAGAGAAGTCGTTGTCGCCGCATACGTTTGACAAAAACATTCCCTTTTTTCGTTCAGTAAACGCTTCGTATAAAAAATATTCCTTTTGAATAAACATAAAAGTAAAAGGGGTTTATACACCATATAAAAGAAAGTTGTGTATAAAATAAAATATGCCTCAATGAAAGGAGATTGAGACGAAGTCCCATACCTCAGGTCTGACTTGACTCGATCGTTCTTTAATCTCCTGAATAAAAAACTTGAGTTAATCTCTACTTGCTTAAGAACCTTTTTCAAGTTCATTATTCCTTTTATACCATGTTATGAACATCATGTAATCATTTAAGTTAATAATGTTCATTTTGTCGGTATTTGGTTCTTAAGTCAAAAATAGACTTCTTACACTTACATGTTGTTAATTTGGTAAAAGGTTTGTTATATCCAGAATTATATTAATGATTTGGATAACATATATATCATATATATTCAGCATATACATGTATTTATAATATTACATCACATTTAGAGATAAGAAATGAAATGCACCGTTCATGGAGACGGTAATCCGTTCGTACGCATGAACGCTACTTCCATTTCTATTTCATATTTTCTGGAATGGAATCATAGTGATATAAGAGTATATTATAATTCCAGTATAATAAAATATATAATATCATTAACTTTATCCTTTACAAATCCCATATATGGTATTAACGAATCAAATCACTTTCAGGGGGCGGTAGTCCGCACTTCCTAAAATGAAGATATCGTGTTTACCCATAATGGAAACAATAAAGGTATACCCAAAATGAAAAATACAGAAGCTTAAGTAAAACATAAACATATTATATATCATATATAAAAATAGTGACATCATAATGGCCACCTTTGAAGGTGTTAAATGAGTATTGAAAAATCATCGTTTCGGGAGGCAGAATTTCGCCATCCCCGGAAACCGTATGTTCTTTAACCATTTGATGTAGTTGTGTGAGATTTTAGCTCGAATAAATCTTATAAAAACATCATAGTATATTAAAGATACTGGTTTTGTTACAAAATAAGTAAATAAAAAGAGTTTAGGGGGTCGGAGAAGCAAAATAAAACAAAATGACTCAAAAGAAGACATTACCTTAAAATCGGGTAACTCTCTTTGGTTTGAGCTCAAAGGCTTCCTTGGGAAGACATCTACCCAATGTGAGGATTCAAGGAGTAAGAGAGGGAAGTGGAGAGACAAAATGGTAAGGGGTTGGCCGAGCCAAAGGCTTTGGGATTGTGGGTAATGAGGTAGAGGTGGGTGCCTTTTATAAGAGGAGAGGAGGGGTACTCTTGGAAAGTAAAGAAATATTACTTTATTTGAAAATGAGTTTCGGTTTTAAATGGTCCCACATTGATATAATTAGAGTATAAGGTGATAAGGGTTTGAAATCTACCCATCCAATAGGTTTTGGACATGTGTAGGTTTTAGATATTAAATTATCTTTCCATTTTATTTAAATTGTTAAATAATGAGGTCATCGCTGCATCATCATGATGTCATAAATAATTTAATTTATTTAAAGTCTAAAAATTATAAAAAAAATACTATGATGTAGGAAATATTTTTAGCTTTACAATGACTATTTATAATCAAAAATATGATCTTTATAACCGCATGTAAATGTTTTTTTGTAAAACATATAATGTTTGTGTCATTTTTACTTTTACATTAAATAAAAAGTTATTTATGTCATTTCCCAACCAAAGTGGCTCCATGGGGTCCCCAAGTTGACCCATGGATTTTCATGGTCGGCCATGACACAACCAATAAGGGTAGGACATGTGTCTAGGTAATCTCATTTTATTAAAGTATTATTTTTACCTTAAACTACACTAATTACCACTAATCGCGATTAAGAACTTAATAAGTTACTATTCACCAAAAAATTGTTTTAATCCCATTGAACCACATTTTACTTCTTAATGACAACCATTTATGTCGGATTTTTGAAATTCAAAACACAATGATGGAAAAATTTCATTTAAATGAAAAATCAGTTTTTATAAGTACCACTTAGTGGTTTCACTATTCATCAAAAATTGAAGTTTTTCAGTAAATTACCAAAAATTCACCCTAAGCTATATTTGATACTCCGAATTCAAAAATGATTTCTATTTTAAAAAATTAAAATCATATAAGTCACATTAATTAATTTAATAATCAATTCCCGCTGTCATGACAAATAGCGGGTTTTATTGAAACAATATCTATGAAAAGTTTGGCCTTAGTTTATGACCAATTCCAAAGTGAAATTAATAATAATGACCACCATTGGATTAAATGGTAAAATTATATTCAAAATACACTTTAAGACCAATTAAAAATATAGTCTAACCATATAATTAAATTAAATGAAAAAGAAGTTTTGATGTAAAATGCAGTATTTTTCACTATTCATTAAAAAATGAACATTGTCAAAAAAATACAAAAAATTTATCCAATGTAAAATTCAATGTCCCAATCATAATGAATATGTTTATTTTGACAAATATAGATTATAAAATTGTCAAAATATTGATTTAAAAATGGTTTTCCAACAAAAGGTAGTAAAACAATCTTTTAAGAATATTAGTGTATTCCATGCTTAAGATTGGATTTATTTTCATTTTAAGCCTCTAAAACACTGTCTAATTCATTAATAAACATAGATAAAAATATCTATTATTCATTACTTACTTGGGATGTTACAGTGGGAGGTTAAAATATACAATGATGAAAGGAAATCACATTATTTATTCATTAAAAATACTAAACATTAGTTCTTAAAAGAAAAGGTTCATAACTAAATTGGAATATAATTTTTTTGGGAAAAAATGAAATATTTAAAAGGATTGTTATTAATAACAAATTAACATAATGGTGGGAAAATATTTCATGCCGAAATGATAATGATATAGCCATCTTTATTTATGGGAAACCTTACAGTTGGATTTTTAAGAAAATGTAGATAGAATGATAATAAGTTATATTAAACTAAAAAATATTCAAATAATAAGGGTATATTTTTTTGTTAGATAAAATAACATATAATTTCATCCAATGTGTACTTTTACATAAATAATCAGAAAAATAATGTGATTTTGAAAAGTAAACACTTACAGATTTCATAACAATTTAATTAATGGCCAATGAAAGAGAGGTTATGAAAAAAAAATTAATTAAATGGATAATAATGATATAATATGTAAAATATTTTATATATACACTAAAAAAATAAAGTACATTCATATTAAAAAACATGATTAGAAGAACAAAATTTGAGATTGAAAACCCCTTATAGACATCGAAAGTATTGAATTAAAAATTCATTGGAATGATATTAATGGGAAATAAATGTAAATACCATGAAAATAAATAGGTAATAAAATATAATAAATTAATAGGGTGGGATAAGAAAACATAGAAGTGTAAAGTTAAAGAACTACAATTATAACTCAATGAAGGTCAATTAAGTTAACAATATCCATTATAACTTCACTAATATACGAATCAAGGGATAAAATTTGTGATATATTAAATTATTATGAATATAAATATAATAATGAACAATTTAGTATATAATAATTTGATAAGTTTTTATTTATACCATATTATATTAAATTTGTACATATTAATAAACATGTCTCAACGAATTGAAATAGAGACAAAGAAAGACTACCATGGATCCCAGCTTAGTCAGCAATTCACTAACCACCTATAATGTAGACTAATACTCGTTAACAATTTTTATAATTAATCTATTAATTTATATTTAAATTTTTAATACCAATTTATTAAAATATCTAATTAATTTATCCTATATTTTTTCTCACATCATCCACAGGGGGTTTTTAGTAAATTTCTATAAAAATACATTAGTATTTGGAACATTTTATTTTTTCTATAAAATAAATAAATATGACCAATAATTTTAAAGTTGAATGATATTTTTTTTCTAGTATTAAAAAATTTATAAGTGTCAATAGATTTTCCATAATAGAGTCACCTTGTGAAATATGTCTCGATATACTTGTTTTTTTGGGGTAAAATTACAATGATCATGTATTTTTAATATCATTAATATAATTGAAATCTTATCATTCCATAATTTTAATCATATCATAAATATCATACAAATTAATTAATTATAAATTTTGAACTATAAATGCTTGGTGGTGAGGAAAATTAAAATATATCTTTTAATGTGGTGATGGTTAGACTACGATAATGGTGACATTTTCATTTTATAAATAGGAGAGAGGTTGGTAAATAATAGTGTTTACATAAAAATAATAACATATGTGTATTAAAATCATGGTTATTTCATTATATTAGTATATTTATAATATAATTTGATGAGTTACAAAAATAATTTACAGAATATAAACAAAAAGGATTCATTAAGAGTTCTTACATCACTCCTTTGGAATACTCCTTTTCTAGTTGGATTAATCCTTTGAGAGGTGATATTATTCTCACGAACCACCCCCCAGTGTCATTCCATGACTACGCCAATCCAACCTCCCATAGGCCAGGGGCCGGTGGAAAGTTTTGACTAGGAATATTCCAAAAAAATGGGAAGTATTTTCTAAAGTACATGTATGGAAATACACAACTCCAAGCCACAGATGCTGGAGAGTGAAAATGCTATGTAAAAAAACACAATGTACGATAGTTGGAAACTGATGATAAACAGGGCCATAATGTAAGACCATAAAAAAGTACAAGTACATTTCTCTAGAAATCCTATGTAGATAACCCTACCTGAAGGGTTGGTATAGAAACAACTTTTGAATTCATAGAAGTACACCTCATCCGTCGGGTCACTCTATCCTCCACCTAGCCCCAATCCTTAAGGAATCATTCAATGCATCAATAATCTATACAAGAAATGTCATTTTTTTGAAATGAAAGTATAGGGGTGAGTAAAACAATACTCATTAGGGAACCCCAAAACAAAAAGAGAAATAGCACTAAGAAGATACAGTCAGCGCAATGCATGTATGTGTCAGCAACAAATATTATAAGAACATCCAGGTATACTCATAAATTACTCCAAGACTCAATGTGTCATCCACTTTCCACCATATGGTCCTTCTTGTAGCATGCTCATTCAAATAGATCTCACTCTTTGAGATATCTAATAGTAATTAAATACAATAGTTCAGCCAAAAGTATTTACGAGAACACCTGGTCTTGATACTTCACGAACCTTCACAGAGACATCTGTTCTCTCTAAGTCATGGAGTCTCGATATAACAACCAATACATAATAATAGGATCATACTCAAGGCATACATGTTTTGGGAGAAATCACTCTTAGATAAATGAAGTAATGGAAGACCCTCACAAATATGTTCCACTAGATTTAGCCTCGCCCAATGAGAATAGACTGAGAACTATCCAAAGCACACTGGTCAAGCCAATTTATGAAGGAAATAATCTGATCTCGATACACAGATTGGGGGACCTTTAGCTAGGGCTCACTAGAGGACTCCTGGCCCTACTGAAAACATCATCCCAGATATAGGATAGGTTCCCACAAAAATATTGGCCTCACCTTCTCCACAAACATCTTCTAACGTACCACAAAGATAATTGAAGACCGACTAGGCATCATGGATTCAATATATGCTCCAGCCCGCTAAGTCACTATCGAAGTTGGGAAGAGACAACTCGCATCAGAACACAATTCATCCTTTATAATAGGAATAATATCCCCCATCTATCCTTCATATAAAATACAATGGGAATGACCTCAATCTATACAATCACCCTCTATGATGGGATTAGGATCCTGCATCGATCCCTCATATAAAAGTTAAAGGGAACTCTACCATCCCATACTGGTCAAACTAAAAACCCACCAAGCTATCTCAAAAAGACATCCCCATAAAAAGGGTTGCAACGAAATATGAGGCTCGACAGATGGATTCTCTTTTTGAATGATACATCCATTTTTAATAAAAAAATGTCCAATTTAGGTATGGGTGGGGTCTGACCTGACCTGACAGGACCTGGGTCGGATGAACTAACCCGATCTTTCCCACTGGGACTAGTCTTACCCAGTCCATTGGGCCTGGCCTACTGGGGTGACTCGATGCACTAACTGGGCTGTAGCCTGCTGGACCGTTGGACCTAGCCCGCAATGCCCCTCGGCGGCCCAGTTCTTCCAGTTTGGCCTGGGTCACATCGGTCGACTTCCCCCAGTACGTGGCTCAGCTGTGTGCCACCCCCATCCAGCATGGTTCATTCACATGTACATGAAATCCCATGTGTGGCTCAATTGTATTCTTATAGTCAATGTGGGATCCTCTATGTTGAATGAGGAGGACTGTCATGTCCCGCCAGCCCTATGGCATCCACTGTAGGCTCCCACAATCTCCACTATTTATAGCCATCCTCCACCGCACCAGTACATGGATTCCGCCTACATACCACCATCGGGACAATGGTGGCCCCTTCCACAGGCCACTAGATTCTCTCTGGTGCTCCAATTGTTTATCTGAAAGATCTTTCACTATCCTCAAGTCACCACCTTCACTGTCATGGGCTCAGATACATTCAACAATCCAACCCATTACAAATCCATTCGAGGGTAGATATATCCTTCACCAACTCGGTCAATATTATACCATCTTCATTGTAAATCCTTCGTAAAACATCCATCCCAAGTCCATGATATTGGGTCCTTAGGCCAAGAATCAATTGATCAACGATTTATCGATCATGAATTGTCGAGTCGCGGGCCAAATAAAGAATACCCGCGATGAGAGAAGAACGGAGTGAGAAAGGTTCTAACAAAAAATGTGGAATGAATCTCAATTGATTTTAATGTCGATTTTGGTTCATTTATGTTAGAACGGTTAACAAAAATTTATAATAAAGGATAATCGATATCAAATAAACAATCCCCAATAAACCCCGAAACTTAAAACTGATCCCGAAAAAACACATAAACCTTGGATAAATCCTTTGTGCAGTTAATCCAATTTCATCAAGGTGATAAATAATGGGGATGGAAAAAAGATTAAAACACACACCATTCCTAGAGTTTGGATTGGTCGATGTTGGGGTTTGATCGTCATTGGCGATCCATTCAGAGTCATCACGATCCATCATCTTGTCGATCCTAGTTCCTAGATATATGATTTATGATCCATGATTCATGATCGACCAATGTTCATCGTTTTTTTTTCATTCTCCAATGGGAGGGAACCAACAATTCATTTCTCTAGATTATCTAGGAAATTATTTGACTATGAATTAGCCCTGAATTCCTATTTAATTAAGGAGAAAAGAAAACATTCCAGTATGTTTCAGTATTGCAGTGTTGCCACGCTGTTTCATTTATTAAATTAAATGGGCTAACTCATCGCTACATCGTAGTTTCACTAGGAATTTTTTTAAAAAGAAAAGAAAAGAAATTATTTAATTTTATTCCAATCTTTCATAAAACATTCATAAATTAACTTTCAAAGTTGGCCATGTTCGTAGATTTTACGGCCCACCTAAGGAAAAAGGCACATTACAAACAAAATTGTGGTCTCCGATTTGTAATTCAAGCCACTTTTAATTAGTTATTAAGATTTTAAAATAAAGTAATTTTATTTATTTATATTATATATGGTTACATCATTTTTGGGCTTTCTCACTGGAGACCCACACTAACTAATTCTATGTCGTTCCTAGGGTAAACCCAACACCATAAACTTAATAGTGCCATCTGATTTCTCATCTAGGAACCTATTTAATATTTATTCCAATTATTCAGAAAAAACCACTCATTAAAACTATAAAAAACATAACATTATTCACTGAACCATTCCAGTCACACCGGTCCTTCGAATCACATGTCGCCTCAGTGCATGGTCTCAGAATTTTCCCTTAAATATTGTATAAATAAAACCATTAAATTATGAGTCATTACATTTATGATGTGAAAAAACATCAGTAAATAAATAATATTTTTGGAAAATGGTTTTGGTTTAGATTTTTTAGATAATATTTTTAATTTTGAGGTAAATTGGGGTTGTGAAGGCATCCTGTTATAAGTGTTAAAGGTGGAATTTCATTAAAAATGGAGTAATTAATAATAAAGGTAATTTCACATTCAATTGTAGTGGATGAAAATTGATGTATAGTGATTATATGAAAATATAATGTTACTAGATCTATCATACACAAATATATAAAAACAAATTTGTGATATTTTGTGACATTACGTCTTGATTTTACACTTTACTTCATTTTGTCCTTTATTTTGTGACTATTTTTTTACCTTTTTCTTAATTTTAATGACCTAAAAATTAATTGAACATATTTAATAATAAATATTATTCGTATTGAAAATTTTATACTCATTTTATTTAATTAAATTTCTAATAGTGATAATAATTTTCATCAATATAATACCTATAACACAATAATAACAATTCTCAAAAAAATGTATTTTTAAGTAGAAAAATACATATTTAAGACAAATATTACTATTATAATTAATAATAATGATATTTATTGGTTTATTAATAATCAAAGTGTTTTTATATTCCATTACAAACAGATAAATATCTTATTGATTCCTATGAATACTAAATTAAAATAAAATAGTCAAATATTGTTTTTTATTAGAATAAAATATAACATGGGATCAAAAGTTTCAATCATATGACTCTAATTCAAAATAACAATTTTTAAATGATTTATTTAACTCAATAAATAGATATTTGGTCCATAATAAGGTTACAAAATTATTTATATTCCACTTATAATAAAATGATGTTATAAAATTTATAGTATTTGTAAATAATTTCTTTTGAACTATTAATCTAAATATTTCTATTTTTAGAAAAATATCAAAAAATTATCCATAGATAACAATTAAATGATCAATAAAAAAATGAATAAAATTCAAAATTTAATGTGTTTAAATTTTATGATTAAATAAAAACATAAAATATTAAGAAATTTTTGTTTATTAAAATATTAATTTTTAAACTATTAGTTATCTTAATAAAATTTCATATCAATTACTAATTAAATGAGTGTATATTTTTAATTGAAATATATTCATATAATATTATTTCAAAAGTTATAAATTTTGTTTAATATAATAATTCATGACACCTTAACAATAGTTCTTTAAAAATGTGACACTTTTAACAATAATTAATTGAAAAAATATTTCATAAAAACTTATTTTAGAACCCTAAAATTTTAATTAAATTGTTAGTATTAAAATATATGAAATTATTAAAATAGTAGTAACATGTGTAGAATTAGAATATACATTTTATAATAAATAAATTTTAATAATTTTTTTTATTTACTTAAGGTTTTACACTTATTTTAATTTTATTAATGATATTTTTTATTTTATTCACATAAAGTATATATGTTTATTAGGAATTGTACTAAAATAAATTATAGTTAATTTTAGATGAGTTATTTTATGATATAATATATTTAGTATATTATTCATTTAAAAAATACAACATACTAAAATTACAAGGTGTATAATTTTACATGTTAAATAATTACATCCAATAAATTTTAATTTCTCTCTCCAATGAGAATACATAAATTAATAAGAATATAAAAATTAAAACTATTATATTCTAAAATGAATAAAATTAAAATAACACATAAGTATAATGGGTATCATAACATAGAATTTCTATATTTTAATTTTACTTATCATTAATAGTTTTATTATTATGTTCTCTAATCGAATTAGTTATATATTAAATTATACAGTTATAAAATACCATAAAAATATATATTAAATTACTTCATAATGTTCTATAATGAGCATGTGATTCATCCAAGACATATCTCATAGGAGTGTAAAACCAACTGTGTAGTTCAGATCCTTTGTTTTGGACCTAGGGATGATCGAGTAAATAAACTAACACATTTTTTAATTTTTATTATCCCTTGATGCACTTGAGTAAGAGCATACATCAAATGAATTATTCTAAAAGAGGTTTCATTCCAATAAAAACACAGACTGATATTTAAGGAAGATTTTAGGGTATTTCCATATACTTTCAATTATCCATATGGTGTTCTTTAATTTTTTACCTAATCCCCAAATATAAGTAACCCAAAATGATCAAGAACATTATTAATATACATTAAACCACAAATCAAGGAATTCAATACTAAAAAAACAATCAAATCTACTATACTTATACAAAATAATACAACATATAAATCAATATACCTTAATCATATATAATCTCAAAGATATTTTAATATTTTCTTAGAATAAACCAAATTTAATTAACATAAAATTAATTTTGAATCGCTAAGATTATCTCATTATATATTCCCAAAATCAAATAAACCATGTTGATATCTGTAAAATTTAATAAATCCTCATGTGATAAAATTGTAACCACCATAATTATCTAAACCCTACATTGATACAAACAGATTCATCTTTGAGACTAATAGGTTTCATGTTTTTCAGTTAATGACGAAGCTGGTGAAAAATAAATGAGAATACTTAAGGTTTTGTCTTATGTAATTAACACATAAATCAACTTATCCAATAGAAATTGTTTTGGAGTAAATCTACAGGAAGAGCACTAAGATTCTGTGGGATAACTTCTATGAATTGAATAGCCATAATAAATTTTCTTCCATGAGTATGATAATAGATCATCTATGATTATGTGAATTGGGAATGGATCTTATTTAGTTGAAGAAGAAAATTTTGTAAGTTATATGTACCGGAATGTAGTGTATATTATATTCATTAAATCATTTTAGAATAAAATATGATGATTCCTGGTAGACCAATAGTCAAATAATCATAAATCATGATATTGGTCATCAAGATTCTTGAAAATTTTGTTTTAAATTAAATTTTTAAGAAGTTAGATGGACTATAATAGAGGAATATGAAGTATGGTTGTTGGTTGAGGAAGTGAAAAACCATGTTTTAAAAAAAATCCACATAGGGGTTTATCTACTTACGTATATCTATATAGCCAATTATACTATTAAGTGCAGAAATATACACAAAATAATAACACTACATACATAAATTGGGATATGTAACTGGTTATGTAGTTAAATCAATAGAATTATATTATATTCAACACATGTGAATTGGTAAAGTATTATAACATAGAACTATATGAAAATAAACAATTTACATGAATTATTTCTAATGAATGTACGTGGATTGATATTTTTGTAAATTCTCCTTGTAACTAATTCTTTAGTGAATTTTCATTTAGGGATGTTATTTTTCACATATATAAATTATCTACATGTGTGAAATAGTCAAATCAGGGAATATAAATATGAAGTAAAACATTTGTTAATTGACCACATATAAAAATTTTATCAGGTATATGAATATTTCCTAGATTGGATTGGGATACATTAGATTCCAATGCTCTATATAAGAAATTTGATCTCTGTGTAATCTTTTTACTAAGTGTAATAATTTTATGTAAGACATTAAGAATTATAGAATTTTTTGTTTCTATATTTTCATGGGTATTTAGGAGAAATAATTCCAATATTTAAGATACCATTATTTTTTATTTGGTGTATTTATTGTGAATATGATTTAATTGGATTAATTGTTGACTAAATACCATTTTAAAGAAGGATAATGATGATATGATATTCCTATAGGTTTACATAAATTGTTTATTCATTTTTATTATAGATCAATTGAATTTATAAATTTAATTACTGTTTGAGTTTTAATATACTGAGTAATTAGTAATTATATATAAGAAGAACTTATGGAAGAAAATTTTGTATCTAGGTGAATACCGTGAAGTGAAAGATCAAAGGGTTTTGAATTACTAATAATCTTGGTAATTCAAAATATTTAATTCATGTGGTTTTTTAATATAAATAGAATAGAAGTATATGGTAAGAATTAATTTATGTTAGATGACATAAATTTTATATTTATTGTAGATCATGTGTGTGTGTGTAGGATATTCCTAGAATGAGTTATCAAAAAATGAATGAAGAAGAGAGAAAAAATATGATAATTTCTTATTTCTTACAGTTCTTTTTCATATTTTTTTGCATGTGTTGTATTTTTTATTAGTTAGATAGTAAGTAATGAATCAATTAATGTAAACATGTATTATAAAAGGATAGTATTTTGGAATTATATGAGATATCCAAATCATTTTACTGATGGTTATCCATCCATAAAAACTCCAATGTTCATATGTTTTAATTTGAATGAAATGAATTAAGTGTTACATTATTTGAACCAATTATAATTAGCATGGACAAGAATATTTTATACAATAATGAATTCACTTAAATATCCAACCATTGATGATATTTGAGGACATATATACATATATTTATGTAGATAAGTTGATAATATTTTAAAGGCCAGGAAAAATAAATTTTTATTTTATCATCATCAGTCATTTATTAAGAAGAAATTTGAGTCCACATTTAAACATAATAGTTGGTTATTAATAAGTATATAAAATTAGTTCCAACAAAAGGATTATCCAAGTATAGAAAACTATAACAGGCCAGCTCGATCCCTTACTAGTGGGAGTAGACTAAACCACTTGGGAGAGCCAGACCGACCAGATAACCATGGTTGTAAAGAGTGGGAGGGAATAGGGTGCATATTTATTTCATATGTTTTAATATGGTGTACACACAATGTGAAAAGAACTTTTTTATGGGGGATTGTGTAAGTATGTGGCATGGAACATAAAGGGAAAGTGCGTGTAAGTGTATCATATTTCTGAATATAGTTCTTGTTAAAGATGTGTAGAAAATAGAATTTATTATTAACTATCCCACAAATAAGATGAAAAATGATCTAAGATCCTACAACAAAGGCACAATTCATCCACCATTAAAATTTTGTGCTTATAATGGAGTTGTTCAATGATGCTAATCTATAATTTCTAATTATATCAACTTTAATCATCATCACCGACTATATTTTCTTCTATACGAAATCTACACCATAGTTTTAGAAAACCAAAATCTTGATATCACTAATATACATGTTCCCGACCAATCCCATTGTTCCATTTAAAGGGAATAATACATTCCGGATCACTCAGAGTCATGTATGCAATCTATTTCTTTAATACACGCATCTATTTAATGCATGAGATACTACCATACCATTTTTGATCAAATATGAACATATTAGGACATGCATAAGTTTGATTATTTAAAATGATTAGGCATGTTATTGTTATTGTATAAAAAAGATCATTCCTTCACAAATGTATTTTCTATATATATGATGTGAAAACAATTCTCAATTTTTGGTGGACTTGAAAAACAAGAAAAAAATCATGTGGGAAATTTTTTACATGGATTGGTCTTCTAGAATTAAAATGTACATGATTTATGGTTTTTTAAATGATCTCAAACTTCGTATTAATCCTATAGAGAGAACATTCGGTAGGATTTTGAATCATTTGAAAGATTCATGACATGGAATGAAATGTGGATCCATGATATTAAATTAAAAGAACTAGAGATATAGTAACATCATATGTATATATTTAGTCAAGGGTTATGGTTAGAGTAACTTCCATTCATGATTTAAGGATCTCTCATTTTTAATAAGAAAAAAAATCAAGAACCTCAATTCCTTCACTTTCATTAAGGAAGAATCTGTGTGCCTGTAATGACATGAACATTTATGAAAAAAATTAACATTATTTTAAATAAATGTCTTCTAGTTATATAAAAAACATGAACCATTTTCGTTATATTATATCTAATTGGATTTAAATTATGGTTAAGTATCCTTAATGTTGGTAATATAGCAGTTGAATAGTGATCATGTGACTAGTACAAATATAGGGTTTTAACAAACCCTTTTGACATAGACAAAGGAAGTGATAGCCCCAAAAAGTATGATGGTGACCTATGGAGCCCATTTTTCAGAGACTTTGAGGGAGATTGTATTTTTGTATTTTTCCTTAGACCAATCCCAAGATGAGAACTGATAACATAATCATGATATAAACTGTTTATAGGAGAATTTCAATCTCATCGATATCACTTCACAAACCATGTTCACTAAACCGACCCATGGAAGCCCCACCACTGCACACCTTACTCTTAGGGCGTATTCTAGTGTAATAAATGGTTATGTAACAATACCCTATCATTATGTGCATTATTTATGTATTTAATAATGAATATACTTACATTTTATTATCATTACTATGTATATTATTTTTAAAGAAGAAATAGTATTTTTGGTTAATATTCAAATTTAATTAAGAAATATATTTTGATGAATTAATGGATTCTATTAATTAAATATTATTTTGATAAAATAATATTATAAAAATAATATTATTAAATATAAATGATTTTATGATTTTTATAATGTCAAGTGTACTTTTTTTTAAGCACTGAAAACTGTATTTTTCCAACAACCTGTCAGTTTTCAATAAATGTCAGCTTTGATTTTAAAATAGAATATTCACATATTAATAAAAAATTATACAAAAATGTATTTTATTTTTGGAATGAGAATTTCTAAATTATCCCACAATTATTTTTTTTAATTTTCATATATAATTGGATTTTTGGGTAAAATTAAATACTGGATAAATATATAATGTATTTTATGACATTATATTGACTAAATAGTGATGTAATAAGATAATATAAAATTTATATTCAGCCAAATATATCTTTTTTATTTAAAATAATTCAATTTTATGTTTACTTTATTTATTATATAATGAATTATTGAGTCCTCAAAGACATATAAAATATTTGAAGGTTTTAGAATCATTTCCTTGAATGTATAACTCACCTCCTCATAAGCAAATGTAATATTTTAATATCTTTCACACTAAGCCTTATAAAATATTTTATAACACCCCCCCCCATTCTAGAAACCATGGGAAAAAACATTTTATGGTGTGTGTTTTTTAATATTTTAATGTGTAGTGTCCAAACCCAGTATATTACAGAATTCCCCCACCTTACATATATAAACCCACCTAAGAACCTATTTATCTTCGTTAAATCCCTTTGAATATCTACCACCCTATTAAACTAATCTTGATAATCCTACAAATATTTCCCTGGGACCGAATAAGCCTCCCCCAATCCTTTATTATCACACATCCAAGTAAGGGATCTCACTCTCTCCGTTTTCTTCAAGTACCTCTTTTATGACATGCCTTTTCATTCAAATTCGTTTGTTTTGGGATATGTTCTATCATAAATACTTAATTTCAATTTGATTTATACATTATTTTATCTTCTTTTCATTCCATTAATCCCCCATATGATCTTTTAAGCCCACCCATTACTATGAAAAATTCTGTAAGGGATATCTCTCTTCTCATTTCCATTGATGCATTTCATTTATAATATGCATCTAAAATTCCATTTCACATGTGGGGAAATTATTTTACATGATCCTATACTGTTAATTTAATTTATAAATAATGTGATACCACTTTCTCTCTCACAAACCCATTTTATTAATTTCTATATGATGTCGTTATGATGCCAAAATTTCACTTTGATTTTTAATACCAAAATCATCATGTAGTGATTACCACACCCGTTCTTCAATAAGGGTATTCAACTTTATGCACATATAGTTTTTTATTGAGGAATTACATGTATTTATTACACATTACTTTATTTTTTAATAAATTATTATGTTGATTGAATCCATTTTATATGCTCAATGAGGCATACATACGCATGAGATTGAAATGATTATAAATGGTGCAACTTGATTGAGCTCCAATGTGCTGGGTAATATTTGGTATCTTGATAAGTCATGTTGGGATATACATGTACCTGATTCATTTATATTAATTTTTTCACCATGATGGGACATAGGTTTTCCTAATTACGTTATTGTAACACCCAAAGCTTCCACTGAATGTTTCTCTTTGAATAATGCAATAGCTTGCATTGTACGCAACATTGAGGTTCTAACACACCATAACTAATCAAACTATCCATTATGAAAAGTAATACACACTTATTGAAATTATATAAATTTTATCTTTCAAAATAAAATTCAATTTTGGATTTGGAATATCGAAATTATCTTTGGGTGAATTTTTTGTATTTTTCTGAAAACATTCATTTTTTGATGAATAGAGAAAAATACAAACTTTTAATTAAAAACAACTTTTTTAATCAAAAAAATTTATCTTGCTAAATTATACTATTGAGGGGTTTCATAGTATAATTAGATTTTATTTTTACCATAAAATCCAATGTTGGACATGGGATGTAATTTCACTTTTATACTAGACATAAATGAGTGCCAATCTTTTGATAGTTACTGTTTCGTAAAAATACTCTTTTTGTTTTGACAATGGGAATTAATTTTAAATTAATTTCTTTCACTTTTGTGTTTTGAATTTAGAAAAATTTATTACGTATTTAGAATCATGAGGTTAAAACGGTGGAAATAGGTAACTTATATTTATAGTCATTTTGAATAATTACTTCGGTAAATATTTTTTTTACCATGGTTAAAGGGTATATCTGGTAAATAAGGGTAAAAATAATATTATAATAATATTAAATTACACAAACACATGTCCTAACATTATTTTTTGATACATTTTATACCATGGGAATCCTTGGGCAGATTTTTGGACCCCATAGTCCCACTTGTAAGTGAATATGACACTTTATATTAATTAAGTTAAAGTAATTAAAAAAATGACATAAGCATATATCTTTTAGTACCACAATTTTTACATAGGTTTATATATGTTATCTCTTCGACTATAAAAATTAATTAGAAATATATAACTATTTACAAAATAATGGTATTTTATTTATAATTTTTATACATTTAAAAATTAAATCTATTTATGACATAATGATGATTTAGTATTTTCATTTTTAATGAAAGAATCAAATAAATGACATTATAAATGTTAAAATAAATAATATATGAACGTTTTGATGACATCCATGGATTTTCTAGGTTACTATGATATGTTAGGATTGATTAAATAAATATATTTCGAATTAATAATGTTTTTATGACTTTAACAAAAATCAATTATTAAATATTGTCAAAATTGACAAAAAAGACTTTTAAAAAAATATTATATTATTAATTGATATAATATTCATAAAAATATAAGGTTCGGCCAAAGGACTTATATGATGATAAATATATCCTGAATTAACCACTTGGGGTTATCTTGGCAGTTTATAGTAAGCATATTAACCATATAATACAAAAATACAAAAAGACATGGTAAAAGTCAAATTGATTAACTAAGAGTTAAATCTAAATGATATGGTTAATATAGTGACCCAAACCTGTATAAATCCTATTTTTTGAGTGGTTTTCAACCCATAACCACCATATCTTTGAAATAAATCAATTTTCAGAAATTATAAAACGAATATGAAATTATTATAAAATAATACTTTAAGATTTCCTAAGGTTCCCCTCACCCCTCTTATAAAAGGGAACTCCCCCTTCCCTCAAATTCACACCTTCAAAGCCATTTGGCTCGGCCAAAACCTAAAAAAATACCATATAAACATCTCTAACTTCATCCAAGAGGCCTTACTTTAATTAGAAATCTATCCTAAAGATCTCTTTTGATCAAATCAAAAGTAAGGACTTGAAGAAGAGGTAAATATTTCATCACCTCTTTCAAGTTCCTTTCTTCTTCCACTTCCTCTTAATTTGTTGTTTATATTATAAGATAATAACTCATGTATAGTCTAAATAATTTGATGTTATTATAAATATTTTACAACAATATTCACTATTCTATCCATCCTTTGAATGACATTTCACCATACGTGCATAGGTACGGCTTACCGTATCCATGTCGTGGTGTAATTGTTATTCGATAAATTATTATTTGGATGGGTATAATAATGATGTGTAATTGATGTAAATAATAAATATAACATGATAATAATTATTTATATATGATATACCATCCAATTATATATTATATTAATATCAAATAAATGATATTGTCGCTCGTGCGTATGTACAGATTACCGTCTCCACGAACACAATGAGATTTGTTCCCCATCATATCCATTCAAGACTAATTTTCATTAGATGATTAAAAATTTTTTTAGAGACTTGATATATTTCTGGATATGAATAAGATACATACAATCCATAAAAAATACAACTTATTTAACAAATCATATAAAGGAAAACGAATCTGTTAACACCTGAAACAATGATAATACAAAGATATTATTAAAAAAGCATTGTTAAAAGATAATATATGATATAATATGATTCTTGTATAATTTAATAACAATTATTTTACAATTATACAGGAGTTTAACCTACCCTCAACCCTGGAAAATTTCAAAATAAGGGTTAATTTTTCAATCTCTTTATTATCCGAGTTTGTTTTTACATAAGTATCTACTAGGACCTCTTTATCATCCACATCCATGTTTCTTAAAAATTTATTACAAAAAATTTAACTATTTACTAGACTATGGGTTATGGTCATTTATACCCTTATTTGAAATTATATATTTTTAATGGAATCTTTCCATTATCTTCTAAACTAGGTACCATATGACCTTTTCGACAAAATTAAGGTATGATTTATTTTTTAACTTATACGGCGGTTGTGGCAATTTTCTGCCATTATAACATCATCAAAGCTTCCCTCACAATCTTATAATAATATTTTCAGAATAAATGTTTTCTTTATAATTATGTGACTCTTAAATGATATCAAAATAGAAAGCGATATTTCTCTAAAAAGGTTTCGATTTCATCTATGTCAATATCCTTTGATAAATTTTAAGATTATATGAAGTTGATTTATTATGATACAAAAATTGCATATTTTATTAATGGTTTTGTGATATGTTTGACTGTGGATGTTCTATTTTTATACCATTCAGAGTTTCTGGATAAAGTATTGACATTTTTTATTCTAGTCTTAATATTAATGTTTATGTTATGTTTAAAACTTTTCATTTGAGGAATGCATTGTACTTTGTAAGTGACAGGTGGAGCCCGCTATGACACCTCGATGCATCTGTATGTCTCATGAGAAAAACTAGTGTCTTGGAACAAGGCCATGATAAAATAATTTTTGTAGTCTTGGCACAAGGCCTTGACTATGTGGTTATGAAAGTCTGGAATTATATATTCCCTCATTATGATGGTGGCTATTGATATTGAATGTGATTATTTGACTAGTATAATATCCATGTGAGTAAGTCAATGGAATTATTTTGATTTATATTTTCCATATTATGATGATTTTTATGTCAAAAAGGATTTTGTTTTATTTTTATACATTGCCTTAAAATTTATGCTTAATTATGAAAGCTTCTGCTACATTTTTATCCTTACTGAGCATCTAAGATCACCCCTTTTTATGTTTTATTTTTCCTTGAAAACGAAGAAGTATATAATGAATGCCCTGCAAGGATAGTCTATGGGATCTCAGTGTTGTCTATAGAAACAATGTTGTTGTTGTTTTTCATTTTATAATGTAATGTAAACCTTATAAATGTATCTAGTACTTATATGGATACTAAACTAATCGATATTTCGAGACATGTTCTTTTGGGATCATGCCAATGATACTTAATAGTGCACCGACTCTGGGTAACTAGGGTCGGGGCATTACATTTGGTATCAGAGGATATTTAGAAAAAACCTTGGAAACTAGATTTTGAAAAAATATGATTAGAGAACATTACCCTAATATAGATATTGAAGATTTCTATAGAATAACTTCCTAGAATTTTGGTATTATTGAGATTTTTTGAGTTTTCCAAGAAATACATGTAACACCCCGAGATTTTATGAAAAATATTCTTTTTAATTTCATTAATGTCTTGTGTTTTATGCTACACCAAAAGGAGCTATCACAACACGCATCCTTGACTTTCCTTGCATTTCACGAAATCGCGACCATCCTCGATAGCGTGTGTAGTACGCAATACCGGGTTTCACTAAACTACGATATGCTATTAAAATATTATTAAAACTAGCCGTTATGAATTGTAATAACCACCTTTTGAAATTATTTAAATTTTTATTTTTTAAAATGGACATAATTTTTGGATTCATAATATCGAAATTAGCTTAGGGTGAAATATTGGTACTTTTCGGATAACTTTTATATTCTGATGAATAGTGAAAATTAGTAAATTTTAATTAAAAACAACTTTTTTTATCAAAATAATTAAAATTGATAAATTATTTATTTGAGTGGTTTTAAAATATATTTAGAATATATTTTTAAAATTTAATACAATGTTGTTCATTGGATGTAATTTCACATTTAAACCAGACATAAACAAGTGTCAATCTTTTGATAGTTATTATCTTTTAAAAACACTCTATTTGTTTTGACGACGGAAATTAATTTTTAATTTATTTAATGTAAATGATATTTTTTTAATTTGGTAAAATAAACATCATTTTTGAATTCATAATTTCAAATATAGCTTAGGCCTAATTTTTGGTATTTTTCTGGAAACTTTCATTTTTGATGAATAGTGAAACCACTAAGTGGTAGTTAAAAAATTGAATTTTTCATAAAACATAATTTTACCGCGTCTGTGAGTAGAATTTCGAAAATATGAGAGACACGGTTAATATCAAGGACTAAAATGTGGTTCAATGAGATGGAAATAATTTTTGGTGAATAATAACTTTTTACTTTTTTACCACAGTTAAAAGTAAATAGGGTAATTAATGGTAAATATGATATTATTATTACCCTAAAACATGTCCTAATTCTATTGGATAAGTGTAATTCGACCAAAAACAACCTTAGGAATAACATATGTCCATTTAGGCCCACATGGATTAGATTAGGACATTTGTTATTAATTTATTTAAAGAAGGGTTAAAATGGTTAAAATCAAAGTTTAATAAGTAAATCATTTTTAATATGGGGTTATACATAAGATAAATTCGACTCTAAATATTCATTAGAAAGCTAAAACTATTTCTTAAATAATGGTATTTTATTTGTAATTTTTAGACATTAAATAATTTAATTTAATTATGACACAATGATGATGCAGTAATTATCTTATTAATGAAATATTGACATAATTAATGTTATAAATACCCAAATAAATGTAATATGAGACTTTTTATGAGTTACACTAATTTTCTATGTTAATAAGACGTGTTAGTATTGATTTAAGTAACTTGGTTAGAACTAATCAGTGTGTTATGAGTTTCACAAAAATCAATTACTAAATAGTGTCAAAATTGACATAAAATAGTTATTAAAACAAATATTATATTATTAATTGTTTTTTTATTCCTAAAAATCTAAGGTTCGGAAAAATGACTTAGATAAGGTTATATATATTAATAATAAACAACTTGGGGTTTCTTTTTCTTGATATAGTAAGTTTATTAACCTTATAGTGTAAGAAAACAAGAAGACACGGTAAAAGATAAATTATCTAACTTAAAGTTAAATCTAAATGATAAGGTTAAAATTGATACCTAAACTTGTCTAAATTCTATTGTATGAGAGTATTTCGACCCATACATACCTTATCTTTGAAATATATCAATTTTGAGCTATTAAAAACCGAATTTGACTTTATAATAAAATAATAGTTTTTGTTATTCCAAAGGTGCCCATCTCCACCCTTATAAAAGGGGACTTCCTCTCTCTCTTCCTCACACCATTTTTAGCCTTCATTCTCGGCCAAACCCTGCCAAATTATCTTCTCCACTTCCCTAGAAATATCCTAGAGTTCCTGGTCTTCTTCAAAGACTAATTTTAGTTCCCTAAGAGGAGGACTCAAAGAGGCGCTTCAAGGAAGAGAGAATGTCCGTTACCGATTCATTAAACTTTATTTCCTCTTCCACTTATTCTTCTTAGGTTGTTTGATTATGAAGTAATAACATCAGTATAACTCATATACTGATATGTTATTATAAGTATGAAACAACCCTATTTAACCATCTATCCATCCTATGGAAAACGAAATCACCGCGCGTACGTACGTACAGAATACCGTCTCCACGCCGTGGTGTAATCTATTTTCCACCACCAACTTACTTGGATGGGTATAATGGTGTAAATAATAAGTATATATGATTATTATAAAGTGATATTTATTCTTTAATATTATACATACACTCCAATAAAATTCCACAATCATGGGAACGATATCATCGCTCGTGCGTACGTACGGAATACCGTCTCCACGACGCGATGAGATTCATTCTCAATGATTAACCATTCATAACTGATTATAAAGTATATATAATAAGTAATCATGAAATATATGACATAATAATGATAATGGATTTATGTATATGTATATGTATGTATGTCATCCAATTAATTCCATTCAATGAGGAAACGAAAACAACGTTCATGGGTACGTACGGCCTACCGTCTCCATGAGCGATGTATTTCATTACATTTATCGATCTATTATATATATATATATTCTGAATATATATTATATAGAAATAATGTTTTATATTATAGAATTATGTAATCATGATCTATGTAATCATATGAATTATTACAAGTCAAAACACGGATGAAAAATGAAACGATTTTACCAAAAACGCTCTTTAACATAGAATTTACAAAAGAACGGGTAATATAAAGTCATAAGTGATATCATAACAATGAATATGATTCTGTAATAAATCAATGACATTATTTAAATCAATATACAGGATTTTCGGATACATATGAAGCATATCAGACCTAAGGTAAGGGATAATTTTTCAAATCTCATTTTTATCAGAGATTGCTTATTCGTAAGTATTTACTGGGGTTATTATTATCATCCATGTCCATGTTTCCTAAAAATGGTTTCATGTATGTTGAAATTCCTTTTTACCCATTTTGACTTTTTCCCAATGGTATGTAAGGAATATTTCATTTATTGACCCTACAAGGTACTTTTTTACTTTTCCGACAAAAGTACGAGGAGAATATTATTTTATACGGCGTGAACGGATTTTTACGGTTTCATAACACCTCATTTTAAAGAAGATTCCTCTACAAGATTGCATGATTTTTTTCAACAAAACCCTTATCTTTTAAAATTTCATGGAATTTTGTGAAAAGAAAATGATTTTTAAAGAAGAAAGGATATTTTCCTCAAGAATTCATATCATGTGTTTTATCAAAACCATTTTCCATCTAAAATGAAATTATTTCATATGTGTATGTTTTAAGTATAATGTCTCTATGATTTACATGGTTTCACTTTTCTTATTATGAAATGATATCCATTTCTTTTATATGGATTATGTGATGATGGGATGATGTTTATGAAACCCATGTTATTCGTTGGGTTATTATGAATGATGTATGATTATTTTGTGGCACAAGTAAGAATGATTTAATTATGAGATGGGTGGGACCTATATCTCCCTCCAATGCATTGGGTAAAGATTTATATCTCATGAGATAGACATGGCTGGAATGGTAAGTTAATCCAGTTTAGTGTTACAGGAATTAAACGAGGAGTGAACTCAATTCAGAATGGGACTTTGTCCACTAAGATGGTCTTGGAAGCAATGCCTTGGCTACTATGGAAATCATTACATGTGCTTAATGGATACCACAATTACATGTTTTATTCCCATGCTATTTTATCAAGATTTATGTTCCATTATGATCTATTCCTTACGTACTTCCATGTTTTATGTTGTTGCTCATGATTTTTAATGTTCATGTTTTTTTAAGTTCAAATGTATATGGTATGTTTTATTTTATCCATGCCTACCCTTACTGATCATTTGAGCTCACCCCTTTTATCTTTTCTATTCCCCAAGGATTAAAATAAAGATTTTAGGTAAGGGAAAAAAATGGGAAGATCTTTATGGGAGATATTGAAGATCTTTCACCAGGATTAGAGGATTACGTTCCATGTTTCCAAAGACACTAAAATATTACGGTCCTTGTGTGTCTGTTTTTGTTATGTACTACGTATTCCGCAAAAGTAATGTAATGTCTATGTACGTCATGCTTCGGGTCTCTATAGTTGGTATCAGAGGAACGGTTTAGTCAACCTTTGGAATCTAGGATGCGTGAACTTTAGTGAGATCCCTAGAGATATTTTTAATGTATGTCTAGGGATATCCCTAAGGATAAGTATACGTATAGGTCATAGTCCTAGAATTACGCTAACGATCTTAGAATTAAACCTAAGATATTAGATATTGAAGGTACTACCCCTTTATTATGTTGTTTTCCCTAGCATGATTTTTACCTCTCACACTATTCTTTTTGGGTGTTAGAAAATGGCTGGAAACAGGAAGATTCATGATAATGGAGGATATGACAGACAATGGAATGATAGTCTTCATGAGAAACCAAATGAAACGGGATTTGGAAGTCCAAAAATCATTATTATGCCTAATCAGCAATCTCATAATATGACCAATAATCTCAACTTTGGTAAGTTTCTTGACTCGGCTAATAAGAGAATGATGGAGTTTCATGATGATCATAGAGGAATGAAAGTTCAATTTCCCTCATGTAAATCATGTGGGAAGAGGCATCAAGGAGAATGATTCCAAGGAACTGGAAGATGCTTTGGGTGTGGAAAAGAATGACACAAAGCCAGTAAGTGCAAAGGAAAAGGTTCAGTTAACACCAGGGATGAGGATAATCGTATTGCTACGACATCAACAATGGTTAAATGTTTTAAATGTTGAATGTACAGGCATTATGAAAACCATTTCCCTAATGGAAAGTCTCATGAAGAGAATCAGTATGGTCGTATGGGTAGTATTTATGTTGATGATGAAGAAGAGACTAAAAATGATATGTAAGTGGAAATAATTTTTGAAGCTCGATCAATGGTTTAAGAAGGTAGTGGAATGATTACATGTTTATCAGGTGTAATGTTGTATAAGTAATCTCATGGTACTATGGAATAAAGAGACATCTAAGTATTGTTACACTGTTGTCTTTCCTTAAGTTTTGAAAGTGTATGATGAATGGTACCAGTAACCATGAAAGGTTATTCATATATTTTTGGAATGTAGATGATATGCGCATAATGAAGGGACAAGGAGAAAATTAAATGTTTGATAGTATTCATGAGCTCATGACTGATATAAGGAAATAGTTATATCATGGTTTGAGTATATAGAATTTTGGGGTTTTTGTATGTGGAAAGAGTTAACTTTTGACAGCACTCATGTTTTTACTAAGGTTCAATGGGTATTCATTTTTTCAAGAGAATACATGATTAATGCCTTCGAACGTTCGGAATGTGACCAACAAGAAATATCTTATGATATATGGGGATCAACGATGGTATTAACATGCTTGTTATAAGAAATCTCTAGTAATTGTTTTCACTATAATATGACAATGGACTGCAATATTATGGATAAGCCTAAAGATTGGAATGGAATATGTTGGACATAAGTTAGTATTGATTAAGGATAAAACCTTTTTCGATATTATTTATGGGATGTTATAGTAATGTCGTTTTAGAAAAAGGACAACCTGCAAGATGGGTGACATCCCATCGCGTCAGACAAGTTTGTGGGAATCGAACCCACAACCGAAGTGCGACTGACCTTTATCGCCTACCACTAGCCTACAGGAAGTCCCTGTTTAGTAGAAACCAGTTTTATTATATTAAGCAGTGTGATATATGATGATTAAGTCAATTTTAGGAACCATATATGATTAATCTCACTATAGATGGACTAATGTATTTTTTGATAACATTTCTAGCCTTTTGTTTGAGACAGATGGAATGACCCGTCATTCTATCACATGATCTGCTAACACATCACGAATGACAAATTCAACTTCATTTCATTAAGAGATGAAGTGGAAATTGTCCAATGAATGACCAACGGTGAGACTATACCAAAATCACGAAAGTATTTCTTCTAATTTCAATTTCATCAACTTTAGGGAAATGATCTTTAAAACCAAAAATATTGTCCTCGTGCTCTTATATCTGATGAATCAGATGGTACCTTAGATCGTCACAAATTTATGGCTTTGTGATTGCTGGATTTTCCATATCCATGTTCTTTACCACTCTCTATCAGAACATGATGGTTAGATTTCACTTCCATATCCATATTTTCACCTATGTGGAAACCCAGTGATTAGTATACTTGGGAAACCGTTACGTTTCATAATTTTGTTTTTAAATATTGTTTTCGGTATTCCTTTTTACGATGTGGGTTTCTATTAAAGAAACTTTTGAGTACTAAACCATTTATACACCCGACGAATTTTGAGGGCAAAATTCATTTTAATGGGGGTAGAATGTAACACCCCGAGATTTTTTGAAAAATAATCTTTTTAATTTCATTAATGTCTTGTGTTGTACGCTACACTAAAAGGATCTTGCACAAAACGCATCCTTGACTTTCCTTGCATTACACGAAATCAGGACCTTCCTTGATAGCGTGTGTAGTACGCAATACCGGGTTTTACTAAACTACGATATGCTATTAAAATATTATTAAAACTAACCATTATGAATAGTAATAACCACCTTTTTAAATTTTTTAAATTTTTATTTTTCAAAATGGAGTTCATTTTTGGATTCTGAATATCGAAATTATCTTAGGGTGAAATTTTGGTACTTTTCGGATAACTTTCATATTCTGATGAATAGTGAAAATTACTAAATTTTAATTAAAAACAACTTTTTTTATTCAAAACAATTAATAGTGATAAATTATTGATTTGAGTGGTTTTAAAGTATATTTAGAATATATTTTTACAATTTAATAAAATTTTGTTCATTGGATGTAATTTCACATTTAAACCAGACATAAACAAGTGTCAATCTTTTGATAGTTATTATCTTTTAAAAACACGATATTTGTTTTGAAGACGGGAATTAATTTTTAAATTATTTAATGTAACTGATATGTTTTGAATTTGGTAAAATAAATATCATTTTTGAATTCATAATATCAAATATAGCTTAGGCCTAAATTTTGGTATTTTTCTGGAAACTTTCATTTTGGATGAATAGTGAAACCACTAAGTGGTAGTTAAAAAAACTTATTTTTTCATAAAACTTAATTTTACCGCTTATGTGAGTAGAATTTCAAAAATCTGAGAAACAAAGTTAATATCAAGGACTAAAATAAGGTTCAATGAGATGAAAATAATTTATGGTGAATAGTAACTTTTTACTTTTTCTTCCACGATTAAAAGTAAGTAGCATAATTAAGGGTAAATATGATATTATTATTACCCTAACACATTTCCTAATTCTATTGGATAAGTGTAATTCGACCAAAATCAACCTAAGGAATAAAATATGACCATTTAGGCCCACTTGGATCAGATTAGTACATTTATTATTAATTTATTTAAAGAAGGGTTAAAATGGTTAAAATCAAAGTTTAATAAGTAAATAATTTTTAATATGGGGTTATACAAAAGATAAATTCAACTATAAATATTCATTATAAAGCTAAAAATATTTCCTAAATAATGTTATTTTAATTTAAATTTTTAGACATTAAATAATTTAATTTATTTATGACACAATGATGATGTAGTAATTAACTTATTAAGGAAATATTGACATAATTGATGTTATAAATACCCTAATAAATGTAATTTGAGACTTTTTATGAATTAAAACAAATTCCAAGGTTAATATGACATGTTAGTATTGATTTAATTAACTTGGTTCGAACTAATCAGTCTGTTATAATTTTCACGAAAATCTATTACTAAATAGTGTCAAAATTGACATAAAATAGTTTTTAAAACAAATATTATATTATTAATTGTTATTTTATTCCTAAAAATCTATTGTTTGGAAAAATGACTTAGATACGGTTATATATATTAATAATAAACAACTTGGGGTTCGTTTGGCATGATATAGTAAGTTTATTAACTTTATTGTGTAAGAAAACAAGAAGACACGGTAAAAGTTAAATTATTGATCTTAAAGTTAAATTAAAATGATAAGGTTAAAATTGATACCTAAACTTGTCTAAATTCGATTCTATGAGAGGCTTTCGACCCATACCCACCTTCTCTTCGAAATATATCAATTTTGAGCTATTAAAAACCAAATTTGACTTTATAATAAAATAATTTTTTTAGTTATTTCAAAGGTGCCCCTCTCCCCCCTTATAAAAGGGAACCTCCTCCCTCTCTTCCTCACACCATTTTGAGCCTTCAAGCTCGGCCAAAACCTGCCAAATTCACTTCTCCACTTCCCTATAAACATCCTATAGGTCCTGATCTTCTTCAAAGACCAATTTCAGTTCCCTAAGAGGAGGACTCAAAGAGGTGCTTCAAAGAAGAGTTAATGTCCGTTACCGATTCTTTCAACTTTATTTCTTCTTCCCCTTCTTCTTCTTAGGTTGTTTCATTACGAAGTAATAACATCAGTATCAATAATATACTGATATTTTATTATAAGTATGAAACAACCCTATTTCACCATCTATCCATCCTACGGAAAACGAAATCATCGCACGTGCGTACGTATGGAATACTGTCTCCACGCCGTGGTGTAATCTATTTTCCACCACCACCTTAGTTGGATGGGTATAATGGTGTAAATAATAACTATATTAGATTATTATAAAGTGATATTGATTCTTTAATAGTATACATACACTCCAATAAAATTCCACGATCATGGGAATGATATCATTGATCGTGCGTACGTACGGAATACCGTCTCCACGACACGATGAGATTCATTCTCAATGATTAACCACTCATAAATGATTATAATGTATATATAATAAGTAATCATGAAATATATGAAATAATAATGATACTGGATTTATGTATATATATATATATGTATGTCATCCAATTAATTCCATTCAATGAGGAAACGAAAACAACGTTCATGCGTACGTACGGCCTACCGTCACCATGAACGGTGTATTTCATTCCATTTATCGATCTATTGTATATATGTATATTATGAATATAAATTATATATTAATAATGTTTTATATTCTGGAATTAAGTAATCGTGATCTATGTAATCATATGAATAATTACAAGTCAAAACACGAACGACAAATGAAACGATTTTACCCAAAACGTTCTTTAACATGGAATTTACAAAAGAATGGGTAATATAAAGTCATAAGTGATATAATAACAATGAATATGATTCTATAATAAGTCAATGACATTATTTAAATCATTATACAGGAGGTTCAGATACGTATGAAGCATATCAGACCTAAGGTAACGGATAATTTTGCAAATCTCATTTTTATCCGAGATTGCTTATTCGTAAGTATTTACTGGGGTTATTGTTATCATCCATATCCATGTTTCCTAAATATGGTTTCATGTATGTTTAAATTCCTTTTTACCCATTTTGACTTTTACCCAATGGTATGTAAGGAATATTTCTTTTATTTACCCTACAAGGTACTTTTTTACTTTTCCAACAAAAGTACGAGGAGAATATTATTTTATACGGCGTGAACAGATTTTTACGGTTTCATAACGTCTCATTTTAAAGAAGCTTCCTATACAAGATTGGACGATTATTTTCAACAAAACCCTTATCTTTTAAAATTGCATGGAATTTTGTGAAAAGAAAATGATTTTTAAAGAAAAAGGATATTTTTCTCAAGAATTCATTTCATCTGTTTTATCAAAACCATTTTCCATCTAAAATGAAATTATTTTATATGTGTATGTTTTAAGTATAATGTCTCTATGATTTACATGGTTTCACTTTTCTTATTATGAAATGATATCCATTTCTTTTATATGGATTATGTAATGATGGGATGATGTTTATGAAACCAATGTTATAGATTGGGTTATTATGAATGATGTATGATTATTTTGTGCCACAAGTAAAAATGATTTCATTATGAGATGAGTGGGACCTATATCTCCCTCTAATGCATTGGGTAAAGATTTATATCTCATTAGATAGACATGGCTGGAACGGTAAGTTAATCCGGTTCAGTGTTACAGGACTGAAACGAGGAGTGAACTCGATTCAGAGTGGGACTTTTTCCACTAAGATGGTCTTGGCAGCAATGCCTTGGCTACTATAGAAATAATTACATGTGCTTAATGGATGCCACAATTACATGTGTTATTTCCATTCTATTTTATCATGATTTATGTTCCATTATGATCTATGCCTTACGTACTTCCATGTTTTATGTCGTTGCTCATGATTTTTAATGTACATGTTTTTTTAAGTTCAAATGTATATGGAATATTTTATTTTATCCATGCTTACCCTTACTGAGCATTTGAGGTCACCCCTTTTATGTTTTCTTTTCCCCCACGATTAAAAGAAATATTTTAGGTAAGGAAACAAAATGAGAAGACTTTATCGGAGATATTGAAGATCTTTCACCAGGATTAGAGCATTACGTTCCAAGTTTCTGAAGACACTAAACTATTACGGTCCTTGTGTGTCTATTTCTGTTATGTACTAAGTATTCCACAAAAGTAATGTAATATCTATGTACGTCAAGCTTCAGGTCTCTATAATACATCTCTATCTGGATATGAGTAGGTAGAGGTGACTCTAGCATAGATGTACTTAGGGGGAAATCCCAAAAACACCGCTTTGAGCTATTTTCCCACATGAATTGGTGCACCACAACGGGGTTTGTTACACTCTTGGTTAAGACACTCCCAGGGGATATGCTTAGGATAATTATCATTTTCTTTCCAAACCATTATATAGGGTTTATGTTTAACACCCCAAGATTTTATGAAAAATATTCTTTTTAATTAATGTCTTGTATTGTACGCTACACCAAAAGGAGCATGCACAACACGCATCCATGACTTTCCTTGCATTACAAGCAATAACGACCTTCCTCAATAGCAGGTGTAGTACGCAATACCGAGTTTCACTAAACGAGATATTATTATAATATTAATATGAACTAGCAGTTATGAATAGTAATACCCAATTTTTGAAATTTTATAAATTTTTATCTTTCAAAATGGATTTCATTTTTGGATTTGGAATATCGAAATTAACTTAGGGTGAAATTTTGGTACTTTTCGGATAACTTTCATATTTTGATGAATAGTGAAAATTATTAAATTTTAATGAAAAACATCTTTTTAATCGAAATAATTAATAGTGATAAATTATTAATTTGAGTGATTTTAAAGATTATTTATAATATATTTTTACAATTTAATACAATTTTGGTCATTGGATGTAATTTCACATTTGAACCAGACATAAACAAGTGTCAATCTTTTGATAGTTATTATCTCTTAAGAACACGCTATTTGTTTTGACGATGGAAATTAATTTTTAAATTAATTAATGTAAATGATATGTTTTGAATTTGGTAAAATAGAAATCATTTTTGAATTAATAATATCAAATATAGCATAGGCTTATTTTTTGGTATTTTTCTGGAAACTTTCATTTTTTGATGAATAATGAAACCACTAAGCGGTAGTTAAAAAACTGAATTTTTCATAAAACATAATTTTACCGCTTCTGTGAGTGGAATTTTGAAAATCCGAGAGACATGGTTAATATCAAGGACTAAAATGTGGTTCAATGAGATGAAAATAATTTTTGGTGAATAGTAACTTTTTACTTTTTTTACCACGGTTAAAAGTAAATAGGGTAAATAAGGGTAAAAATGATATTATTATTACCATAACACATGTCCTAATTCTATTGAATAAGTGTAATTCAGCCAAAAACAACCTTAGGAATAAAATATTACCATTTAGGACCACTTGGATTAGATTAGGACATTTATTATTAATTTATTTAAAGAAGGGATAAATTAGTTAAAATCAATGGTTAATAAAAAAATTATTTTTAATATTGGGTTGTCCATAAGATAAATTCTACAATAAATACTCATTATAAAGATAAAAATATTTCCTACATAATGGTATTTTCTTTGTAATTTTTAGAATTAATATAATTTAATTTATTTATGACACAATGATGATGCAGTAATTATCTTATTAATGAAATATTGACATAATTGATGTTATAAATACCCAAATAAATGTAATTTGAGACTTTTTATGAATTTAAGTAATTTTATATGTTAATATGAAATTTTTTTATTGATTTAATTAACTTTTTTTGATCTAATCATTCTGTTATGATTTTCACAAAAATCAATTACCAAATACTGTCAAAATTGACATAAAATAGTTTTTAAAACAAATATTATATTATTAATTGTTATTAAATTCTTAAAAAAATCTAAGGTTCAGCAAAGAGACTTATATCATGATATGTGTATAATTAATAGACCACTTGGGGGTCGCTTGGATATATATAGTACGTTTATTATCTATATAATATAAAAATACAAAGTGACATGGTAAATGTCAATCTAATTAACTAAGAGTTAAAACTAAAAGTTAAGGTTAATATAATGACATAAACTGTATAAATTCTATTTTATGAGATTATTTAGACCCATCCCCACCTTAGATATTAAATAAATCAATTTGGAGCTATTAAAACCCGAATATGACATTATAATAAAATAATATTTTTAGTTATTCCAAAGGTGCCCCTCTCCGCCCTTTTAAAAGGGAACCTCCTCCATCCCTTCCTCACACCAATTTTAGCCTTCAAGCTCGAAAAAACCCTGAAAAACTCTCTTCTCCACTTCCCTATAAACATACTAGAGTTTCTGGTATTCTTCAAAGACCATCTTTAGTGCTCTAAGAGGAGGTCTCAAATATGCGCTTCAAAGAAGAGGTAATGTCCGTTACCGATTCTTTCAACTTTATTTCTTCTTCTACTTGTTCTTATTTAGATGTTTCATTATGAAGTAATAACATTAGTATCAATCATATACTGACATGTTATTATAAGTATGAAACAACCCTATTTCACCATCTATCCATCCTATGGAAAATGAAATCACCGCGCGTGCATACGTACAGAATATCGTCTCCACACCGTGCTGTAATATGTTTTTCCAACACCACCTTACTTGGATGGGTATAATGGTGTAAATAATAACTATACATAGTTATTAAAACATCATATTGATTCTGATATATTGTATCATCCACTCCAATTGAATTCAAAAATTATGGAAACGATATCATCGCTCGTATGTACGTACGGACTACCGTCTCCACAAACGCGATGATATTCATTTTCCATGATTAACCATTCAAGAATGATTATAAAGTATATATAACAAATAATAATGAAATATATGGCATAATATTTCTACTAGATTTATGTATATATATATATATGTTTCATCTATTTAATTTCATTCAATTCAATACGGAAACAAAAACAGCGTTCATGCGTACGTACGACCTACTGTCTCCATGAACGGTGTATTTCATTCCTTTTATCGATTTATAATATATATATGTATTATGAATATATAATATATATAAATCATCTTTTACATTCTGGAATTATGTAAATCAGGATGTAAGTAATAATATCATGAACGACAAATCGAAACACATACGATAAATGAAATGATTTTACCCAAAATGCTACTTTAACATGGAATTTACAAAACAACGGGTAATATAATGTCATAAGTGAAACATATATGATATTATAACAATTAATATGATTATGTAATAAGTCAATGACATTATTTAAATCATTATACATGAGTTTTGGATCCATACCAAGCATATCAGACCTAAGGTAAGGGATAATTTTGCAAATCTCATTTTTATCCGAGATTGCTTTTTCGCAAGTATTTTCTGGGGTTAGTTCTATCATCCATGTCCATGTTTTATATAAGTGTTTTCATGTATGTTTAAATTCATATTTACCCATTTTTGACTTTTACTACATGGTATGTAATGAATCTTTTTTTTTACGTTACGGGGTATTTTTTAGATTTTTCCGGCAAAAGTACGAGAAGAATGTTCTCTTTATCTTATACGAAATGAAAGGATTTTAATGGTTTTATAAAGCCTTATTTTCATGAAGCTTCCTCTAAAAGATTTCATGTCTATTTTCAACAAAATCCTTTTCTTTTAAAATTGAATGACATTTTGTGAAAAGACAATGATTTTGAAGAAGGATATTTTCCTCAATAATTCATTTTAACTGTTTTATTAAAACCATTTTCCATCTAAGATGACATTATTTCATATGTGTATGTTTCAAGTATATTGTCTCTATTATTTACATGGTTTCAATTTTCATATGATGAAATGATATCCATTTGTTTTATATGGATTATTTTAGGATGTAATGATGTTTATGAAACCCATTTTATTCATTGGGTTATGATGAATGATTTATGTTTATGTTGTCCCACAAGTAAGAATCACTACTGGAAAATAGGTCTATACCCACGGTTTTCTAAAACCGTAGGTATAGGGATAGTATGTGAACCTATACCCACAGTTTTGAAAAACCGTCGGTATATGTCACCTATACACATTGTTGTGCCAAAAACCATGGGTATGGTTTTCTTTTAAAACCTATACCAACGGTTTTGGAGAAAACCATGGGTATAGGGTATTTTTCGAAGACCTATATTGACAGTTCTTCAAAACCATAGGTGTTGAGGTTTTTTTAAGACCTATTTCCACGGTTCTCCAAAACCGTGGGTATAGCTTTCCCGTGTTACGGCGGGGAAAAAAATTAGGCGAGACACGAAAAATTTGGCGGGGAGACATTTTTTCATGGAAAATATTAATATATATAAGCAGATGAATCTCTATATATTGAATAATAATGTTAGCTCAGTTGGTAAGCGGCGTAGAGGATTACTGCGAGACAACAGTTTGAATCCCCTCATGAACTTTTTTTGAATTTAAATACGTTATATATTAAAATATATAGGCAGATATATGATTGTATATTAGATTAAAATAACAGGTCGTTTGGTCCGTCGTGGGGTGCGAGAGCGAGGCGTAGCCGGAGACGCAGGTTCGAATCACCGAGGCCTCGCTTTTTGAATACGCGATGTAGGATATATTAATATATATTTGCAGATATGTTTATATATGACATATAATAGTTTCAGATTGGTTGGTCCAGGGGCTCGCTGTGAAGTGTCACGTGCAGGGTTCAAACATTGCTGATGGCGATTTATTTTAAAATGAATCGAATATTCCCCACGGTTCAAACCGTGGTGTAATTCCTTTCCACGATGTACCGCGTGGTGCTACTGTGTGACACACCTATAACCACGGTTTGGTACCGTGGGTATAGGTTAAGACCCCTATACCGACGTCGTTCCAGCCCACGGTTCCCAAAACAGTGGGTATAGCCTATACACACGATTTTGGGGGCTATACCCACGGTTTTGAACCGTGGGTATAGCCACTTTTTCCAGTAGTGAATGATTTCATTATGAGATGGGTGGGACCTATATCTCCCTTCAATACATTGGGTAAAGATTTATATCTCATGAGATAGACATGGATGGAACGAAAATTTTAACCGGTTCAGTAATACAGGACTGAAACGAGAAGTGAACTCGATTCAGAAAGGAAATTTGTCCACTAAGATGGTCTTGGCAGCAATGCCTTGGCTACTATGGAAATCATAACATGTGCTAAATGGATGCCACGATTACATGTTTTATTCCCATTATATTTTATCATGGTTGATGTTCCATTATTATATATGCCTTATGTACTTCCACGATTTATGTCTTTGCTCAAGATTTTGATGTTTAAATTTCATGTTCAAGTTTTTGCTTCCAAATGATTATGGATTGTTTTATGTTATCTATGTTTTCCCTTACTGAGCATTTGAGCTCACCCATTTTATTTATTATTTTCCAATGTAAATAAATAAAGGTTTTAGGTAAGGAAACAAAAAGCGGAGGATTGTTATGGGAGTTGTTGAAGATATTTCAACATGATTAGAAGTTTATATTCCGAGATTCCAAATACACTAAACTATTACGATCCCTGTGTGTCTGTTTTTGTTATGTATTAATTATTCCACAAAAGTAATGTAATTTCCATGTACATCGTGCTTCGGGCCTCTACAGATGGTATCAGAGGAAAGGTTTAGTCAACCTTGGGAAATTAGGATGCGAAAACATTAGTGAGATCCATAGAGATATTTCAAAGGTATGTATAGGGATGTCCCTAAGGTTAAGTATACGTATAGGTTATAGTCCTAGAATTGCGCTAATGATCTTAGAATTAAACCTAAGATGTTAGATGTCGAAGGTACTCCCCCTTGATTATGTTATTTTCCTTGTATGATTTTTCCCTCTCACAGAATTCATTTTGTGTTTTAGTTAATGGAGGGAACCAGAAGGAATTCGGTTAACATTGAATCCAATGGAAAAATTGGTGACTATGAGCAACAAGATTTCGTAATGCCTAGAGAGAAAGATATTGTGATTATGAAAAATCATCCATCGCGATATATGATTAACAAGGTGAAATTTAGTGGAATGCCTAATTCATCAAATAAAAAGAAGATAGACTTTTATGCATGTTCGCATGTTGAGGAGCATAAAGAAAGGAAGATTGAGATTTCCAAATAAGGGAAGAAGAACCTTGAGGAATACCTCAAATAGAGGGACAGATGTAATCTGTGTAGAGAAAAGGGTCATAGAGTGATAGACTATTATGGAGTTCAATGTATTATTTGTGGATAACATGGGAATTACCCAACTCAATGCCCTGACCTAAAAAGTTACTTCTAAATCAAGGAATTACTTATTCTAGGACAATCATTGAAGAGGATGGATTGAAGTTTTTATGTATTGGTATTCAATAATAATGTTGTTGAGGTACTATTATGGTGTATTGGAATATTTTTGTATTAGTCTATTGTGGTTTTCAATAATTTTATGGTACTAGTAAACATGAAAAGTGATTCAAATATTTTTGGAAAGATGATGAAATGTGCATATGGAAGTGATAAGGAGAAAATAATATGATAGTAATCATGATCTCATGAATAAAATAAGGACAAAGTGATATCATTGTTTGACTATATAGAAATTTTGGGATTTCGATATGTGGAAAGAGTTAACTTTTGACAGCATTAATGTTTTCACTAAGATTCAATGGGTATTCATTTTTCAAGAGAATACATGATTAAGGCCTTGGAATGTTTATAATAAGACATATCTCATGATATATGGGGATCAATGATGGTATTAACATGCTTGTTATATGAACTCTTTGGTAATCGTTTTCACTATAATATGAGATTGGACAACAGTATTTTGGATAAGCCTAAATATTGGAATGGATTATGTTGGACAAAAGTTAGTATTCTTTAAGGATAGAAGTTTTTTCGATATTATTGATGGGATTTTATAGTAATGTAGTTTTAGAAAAAGGACAACCTACAGGATGGGCGACAGCCCATCGCGTTGAACAAGGCTGTGGAAATCGAACCCACAACCAAAGTGTGACTGGCCTTTATCGCCAACCACCGGCCTACAGGAAGTCCCTATTTAGTAGAAACTAGTTTTATTATATTAAGCATTACGATATATGAATTTTAAGTCCATTTTAGGAACCATATATGATTAATCTCACTATAGATGGACTTATGTATTTTTTGATAACTTTTCTAACCTTTTGTTTGAGACAGATGGAATGACTCATCATTCTATCACATGATCTGCTAACACATCACGAATGATAAATTCAACTTCATTTCTTTAAGAGATAAAGTGGAAATTGTCCAAAGAACGACCAATGGTGAGACTGTACCAAAATCACGAAAGTATTTCTTCTAATTCCAATTTCATCATCTTTAGGGAAATGATCTTGAAAAACAAAAATGTTGTCCCAGTGCTCTTATATCTGATGAATTAGATGGTACCTTAGATCATCACAAATTTATGGCTTTGTGATTGTTGGCTTTTTCATAGCCATGTTCTCAACCACACTCCACCAGAACTTGATGGTAATATTTTTCTTCCATATCCATATTTTCACCTATGTTCTCCTACGTGGAAACCCAGTTATGAGTTAATTTGGGTACCCGTTACGTTTCATACTTTAGTTTTTAAATCAAAGTTTTTGTATTCCTTTTTTTACAATGTGGGTTTTTATTAAAGAAACTTTCGAGTAGTAAACCATTAATAACCCCGATGAATTTCGAGGGTGAAATTCATTTTAAGGGGGGTAGAACATAACACCCCGAGATTTTTTGAAAAATATTCTTTTTAATTAATGTCGTGTGTTGTACGCTACACCAAAAGGAGCTTGCACAACACACATCCATGACTTTCCTTGCATTACACGCAATCGCGACCTTCCTCTATAGCGTGTGTAGTACGCAATACCGAGTTTCACTAAACGAGATATTATTATAATATTATTATGAACTAGCCATTATGAATAGTAATACCCACTTTTTGAAATTTTATAAATTTTAACTATAAAAATGGACTTCATTTTGGGATTCAGAATATCGAAATTAGTTTAGGGTGAAATTTTGGTACTTTTCGGATAACTTTCATATTCTGATGAATAGTGAAAATTACTAAATTTTAATTAAAAACAAATTTTTTAATCGAAATAATTAATAGTGATCAATTATTAATTTGAGTGGTTTTAAAGTATATTTAGAATATATTTTTACAATTTAATACAATGTTGGTAATTGAATGTAATTTCACATTTAAACCAGACATAAACAAGTGTCAATCTTTTGATAGTTATTATCTCTAAAGAAAACGCTATTTGTTTTGACGATGGGAATTAATTTTTAAATTAATTAATGTAACTAATATGTTTTTAATTTGGTAAAATAGACATCATTTTTTAATTCCTAATATCAAATATAGCTTAGGCCTAATTTTTGGTATTTTTCTAGAAACATTCATTTTTTGATGAATAGTGAAACCACTGAGTGGTAGTTAAAAAACTAAATTTTTCATAAAACTTAATTTTACCGCTTCTGTGAGTGGAATTTCGAAAATCCTAGAGACCCGGTTAATATCAATGACTAAAAAGTTGTTCAATGAGATGAAAATAATTTTCGGTGAATAGTAACTTTTTACATTTTTTACCAAGGTTAAAAGTAAATAGGGTAATTAAGGATAAAATTGATATTATTATTACCCTAACACATGTCCCAATTCTATTGAATAAGTGTAATTCGGCGAAAAACAACTTTATGAATAATATATGACCATTTATGCCCACTTGGATTAGATTGGGACTTTTGTTATTAATTTATTTAAAGATGGGTTAAAATAGTTAAATTCAATGTTCAATAACTGAATAATTTTTAATATAGGGTTATCAATAAGATAAATTCAACTATAAATATTCATTAGAAAGATAAAATTATTTCTTACATAATGGTATTTTATTTTTAAATTTTAGACATAAAATAATTTAATTTATTTATGACACAATGATGATGCAGTAATTATCTTATTAATGAAATATTGACATAATTGATGTTATAAATACCCAAATAAATGTAATTTGAGACTTTTTATGAATTTAAATAATTTTATATGTTAATATGTCATGTTATTATTGATTTAATTAACATTTTTCGAACTAATCATTATTTTTTGATTTTCACAAAAATCAATTACCAAATAGTGTCAAAATTGACATAAAATAGTTTTTAAAACAAATATTATATTATTAATTGTTATTAAATTCCTAAAAATCTAAGGTTCAACCACAAGACTTATATCATGATAGGTGTATCATTAATTGACCCCTTCGGGGGTCTCTTGGATGTATATAGTATGTTTATTAACTATGTAATATAAAAATACAAAGTGACATGGTAAATGTCAATCTAATTAACTAAGAGTTAAAACTAAAAGTTAAGGTTAATATAAGGACCTAAAAATGTCTAAATTATATTGGATGAGAGGATTTAGACCCATCCCCACCTTAGATTCGAAATAAATCAATTTTTAGCTATTAAAAACAGAATATGACTTTATAATAAAATAATATGTTTAGTTATTCCATAGGTGCCCCTCTCCTCCCTTATAAAAAGGCACCTCTTCCCTCCCTTCCTCACACCAATTTGAGCCTTCATGTTCGGCCTAAACCTACCAAATTATCTTCTCCACTTCCCTATACACATCCTAGAAGTCCTAGTGTTCTTCAAAGACAAACTTTAGTGCCCTAAGAGGAGGTCTCAAAGATACGCTTCAAAGAAGAGATAATGTTCGTTACCGATTCATTCAATTTTATTTCTTCTTCTACTTCTTCTTATTTAGTTGTTTCATTATGAAGTAATAACATCAGTATCACTCATATATTTTTATGTTATTATAATTGTGAAACAACCCTATTTCACCATCTATCCATCCTACGCAAAACGAAATCACTGTGCGTGCGTACGTACGAAATACCATCTCTACGCCGTGGTGTAATCTGTTTTTCCAATACCACCTTACATGGATGGGTATAATGGTGTAAATAATAACTATACATAGTTATTATAACATCATAATGATTCTGATATATTGTATCATCCACTCCAATTCAATTCAATAATTATGGAAACGATATCATCGCTTGTGCCTACGTACGGACTACCGTCTCCACAAACACGATGAGATTCATTTTCCATGATTAAATATTCAAGATTGATTATAAAATATATATAAAGAATAATGATGAAATATATGGCATAATAATTCTAATGGATTTATATATATATATATATATATAAATCTATTTAACTTCATTCAATTCAATAAGGAAACGAAAACAGCGTTCATGCCTACGTACAGCCTACCGTCTCCATGAACGGTGTATTTCATTCCTTTTATAGATTTATAATATATATGTATATGATGAATATATACTCTATATAAATCATGTTTTAAATTCTGTAATTATGTAAATCAAGATATAAGTAATAATATCAAGAACTACAAGTCGAAACACATACGATAAATGAAATGATTTTACCCAAAACGCTACTTTAACATGGAATTTACAAAATAATGGGTAATATAATGTCATAAGTGAAACATATATGATATCATAAAAATGAATATGATTATGTAATAAGTCAATGAAATTATTTAAATCATTATACAGGAGGTTCAAATCCATACAAAGCATATCATACCTAAAGAAAGGGATAATTTTGCAAATCTCATTTTTATCCGAGATTGCTTATTCGTAAGTATTTAATGGGGTTATTTCTATCATCCATGTCCATGTTTTATAAAAGTTTTTTCATGTATTTCTAAAGTCCTTTTTACCCATTTTTGACTTTTACTACATGGTATGTAAGGAATATTTCTTTTGTTTACGTTGCGAGGTATTTTTTTTTGATTTTTCCGGCAAAAGTACGAGAAGAATGTTTTCTTTAACTTATACGGCATGAAAGGATTTTTACAGTTTTATAAAGACTTATTTTTTAATGGATCTTATTCCAAAATATTTCATAAATATTTTCAACAAAATATTTTTCTTCTAAAATTTCATGACATTTTGTGAAAAGAAAATGATTTTGATGAAGAAAGGGTATTTTCCTTAATAATTTATTTCAACTGTTTTATTAAAACCATTTTCCATCTAAGATGGCATTATTTCATAAGTGTATGTTTCAAGTATAATGTCTCTATTATTTACATGGTTTCAATTTTCTTATGATGAAATGATATCCATTTGTTCTATATGGATTATGTTATGAGGGAATGATGTTTATGAAACCCATTTTATTCTTTGGGTTATGATGAATGATTTATGTTTATGTTGTGACACAAGTATGAATGATTTCATTATGAGATGGGTGGGACCTATATCTCCCTCCAATGAATTGGGTACAGATTTATATCTCATGAGATAGACATGGCTGGAACGGCAAGTTAAACCGGTTTAGTAATATAGGACAGAAACGAGGAGTGAACTCGATTCAGAAAGGGACTTTGTCCACTAAGATGGTTTTGGCAGCATTGTCTTGGCTACTATGGAAATCATAACATATGCTGAATGGATTCCATAATTACATGTTTTATTCCCATTATATTTTATCATGTTTGATGTTCCATTATGATATATGGCTTACTTACTTTCCACGATTTATGTCTTTGCTCAAGATTTTGATGTTTAAATTTCATGTTCAAGTATTTGCTTCCAAATGTTTATGGATTGTTTTATGTTATCTATGTTTTCCCTTACTGAGAATTTGAGCTCACCATTTTTATGTTTTATTTTCCCCAGAAAATAAATAATGGTTTTAGGTAAGTAAACCAAAAGGGGAAGATAATTATGGGAGTTGTTAAAGATATTTCAACATGATTAGAAGTTTATATTCCGAGTTTCCAAAGACACTAAACTATTATGATCCTTATCTGTCTGTTTTTTATGTATTAAGTATTCCACAAATGTAATTTAATTTCCATGTACGTCAATATTCGGGCCTCTACATTATGAGTATATAAATCCTCAAAGAAATCATTAGATTATATCCATAAATTATCAAATTTATGGTAAGTGTTTTACAAGTTTGGATTTATCTGTTTCGATTCATAAAATAATCTAGTTTATGACATTGTTTAGAAATGTTTCCTAGTGGAAAGAATGGAAACTATATCAACGCACTTAATCTGTGTCAGGATTTCCCTCCTACTCAAGATAATGATAGTGGAGCTGGTGATACACCTGGTGCTGATCATCTTCTCACTATATTGAGACAACTCACTCAGGTTATGAATAATAATCTCACCCATATAGAGAACCCTAATCCACAACATGGAGGATCAATGTTGGACTACTTTATGAGGCAACAACAAAAAAAATTCAATGGAGTAACAAATCCACGAGTATATGAGCAATGAATAAATTCCTTAGCGAAAAAATCCCATGCCTTAGGGAGCAGTAAAATGGAAAAAGTTTTCATGGCTGTTTACCGCCTCAATGAAGATGATGATCAATGGTGGTCATTGATTCAAAAACCAAAGGAAGATGAAGAAGTATAAAATATGGAATGGAAGTAGTTTAAAGAGATTTTCTTAGAAAAATACTTTGTTCGTGACCGTCGAGCAGATATGGAAAGATATTTTTTGAGTTTGAGGCAAATGGAGGTTTAGAATATCACAAAGAATGAGGCTAAATTTACAAGGTTAGAAATGCATGCGACAGATTATATACTTACTTCAATGAGTAAGATTGATTTATTCTTTGATGGGTTAAAACCATTTCTCCATCGAGAAGTAGTCTCATAATCCTTCTCATCATACGAAGATATTATCTCATGTGCCATCAAGACAGAAAAGGAATTCTCTAAGTCTTACTACTATAAATCAAAGTAAGTGAATAAGAGATCTACTGAACACTATGAAAATAGAAATAAGGGGATGAAGGGAAAATTTGAATATCCATACTATAGTGAATGTGGTAAGAAACATCCAGGTACATGTTTGAAGGTATTGGGAGTCTATTACATGTGTGGTGAAAAATGCCACCAAGATCATGATTGCAAGGGGAAGAAAGAGTTTGTCGATGTTGAATGCTAGAATTGTAGAGAAAGGGGGCATTATGAAAATGAATGTCCTAATAACAAAAGAAACATACCTTAGAAAAGTCCAAGGGATCAAGGCCAAGCTTATTGTATCACTACTTCTAAGGTTGAAGCTTCGAAAGACATGGTGGCAAGTAATTTAATGGTTTCATGAAGTTTTGAAAATGCTTTATTTGATTCTAGATGATCGCATTGTTTCATATCTTCCTAGTTTTCTAAGAAAATTAGATATTTCCAATTTGATTTAACAGGGGAGTTATTAGTAAAACTCCTAAGGGAAGTATCATTGCAACAAGGTTATGTGAATTAGTCCCCATTAGGGAATCTAAATGTTCTTTATCTATTGATCTCATCGCCATACCCATGATTGAATTTAATATTATCCTTAGTATGGACTAGCTTTCAAACCATGATGCAAAAATTTATTATAAGAAAAAGGAGGTTACTATTTTTGATGAGGATGTTAAATAACACATTATCTTTAGAGAAGAATTGTCACCACCTAATTCTTATCTCGATCCACCCACCGTAGCTCAACAAAATTTAATTATTGGAGAGGAAGAGAATGAAATAACTGTGGGTGGGGAAAATAATGTTCAAATAGAGGATGTAATTATTGTAAAAGAATATGTTGATGAGTTTTCAGAAGATTTACCTGGACATCATCCATAATGAGAAATTGAGTTTTCCATTGGTTTAATTCCTGTCTGAAGGCCCATATCAAAGTCCCCTTATAGAATGGCCACTGTGGAATTAGTGTAACTAAAGAATCAACTTGAGGAATTGAGTAATAACAGATTTATTATCCCTAGTTTTTCTACATGGGGATCCCCTTTTCTTTTTGTTAAGAATAAAGATGGATCTATAAGGTTTTATATTGACTACAAGGAGATCAATGTTATAACAATAAAGAAACGGTATCCCTTACCTCGCATTGATAACTTATTCAACCAACTTCATGGAGCCTAATAAATTTCAAAGAATGAACTTCGATCTAGATATCATCAGTTGTGTGTGAATAAGGAAGTCATTCCAAAAACATCATTTCGAACCATGTTCGGGCATTACAAGTTACAGTAATGCATTTCGGGTTGACTAATGCACCCTTTGTCTTCATGGATCTAATGAATTGAGTTTTCAAGGAATATTTTATGACTTTTTTGTGGTATTTATTGATGTTATCTTGGTATAATCCAAAAGATATGAAGAACATGAAAATTACTTGTACATTATCCCGAACACTCTTAAGAGACATGAATTATATGGGATGTTTAGCAAGTGTGAATTATAGCTTCAGAAGATTTGTTTTCTTGTCCATATTGTCTCTAAGGATGGAATCTCTAGTGATCCTTCTATGAAAATTGCAATATAAGAATGGTCAGTACAGATGAGTAAAACTAAGGTACACAGTTTTATTGGTTTAGCAGGTTATTATTGGCATTTCGTCCAGAATCTTTCTTGATTGGCTAACCCATTAACCAAGATCACACGTAAAGGGGTTAAATTTGTTTGGACAAAATAGTGTGAAGAATGTTTTGAATAACTGAAGTGAATATTATTCAATGCTTCTATATTGACTCTACCTTCATGGAATGATGAGTTTATTATTTATAGTGATTCATCAAAGAAATGACATGGTTGTGTCCTTATGCAGAATGATATGGTTATTGCCTATGCATCAGGACAACTAAAAATTCATGAACAAAAATATCAAACTTGTGATCTTGAGTTAGCAGCTGTAATATTTTCTTTGAAGATTTGGAGACACTATATATATGGTAAAAAATGTGATATTTATACTGATCAAAATAGTTTGAAGTATATTTTCTCTCAAAAAGAACTCAACATGAGGCAAAAGAGACGGCTTTAACTACTCAAGGATTACAATTTTATGATAAACTACCACCTGAGGAAGGCAAATAAGGTGGTAGATTCTTTGAGTAGAAATGATCTTGGAGTTTCGAACAAGATGAGTGTTTAAGGGATCCTATTTTCATGGATCTAGTAAAGATGGATATGTTAATAAGAATGGAAGGTGAAACATCAATACTTTTTCAAATGGTTTCCAAACCATTCTTACATGAAAAGATAAATAGTTCATATACCAATGATGAAGAGTTTCAAAAAATGATTAATGTTGTGAATGATGGGAGATTGAGTGAATTTGGGTATGGAGATGAAATTTTGAAATTTGGGAAGAGACATTGTGTTCCAAATAGACCAGATCAAAAAATGGAATTGTTGGATGATGCTCATAGTTCCTATTAATCTATACAATCTGGAATCTCTAATATGTATAGAGATTTGATGGATCATTTTTGGGGGGAGAACATGAATAGGGATATTGCTGATTTTGTGTTAAGATGTGTCGTTTTTCAACATGTGAAAGATGGAAGGCAACTTCCTGGATGAGTCATGCAACCTCTTCCCATACCTGAGTGGAAATGTGATAATATTACGATGGACTTTGTCATGGGACTATCAAAGACTCCTCGAAGGAACGATGGAATATGTGTCATTGTTGATCATCTTACCAAGTCATCACAATTTATTGCTATATGAAATGATTTACCACATGATCATTTAGAAATACTATATATTAATGAAGTTGTAATACTTCATGGATTACCCCCATTTATTTTTTCTGATCGTGATCCACATTTTACATCATGATTCTGGAAAAGTCTTCATAAATCTCTAGACACTGAACTTCATTTGAACACTGCATACCAGCACCAAACTGATGGAAAATCAGAACAAACTATTCAAACATTATAAGAGAGGTTTAGATCATGCTCACTTGACTTTCAAGGTATGTGGGATCAATATTTACCTCTTGTAGAATTTTACTATAACAATAGCTTCTATTCAAGTATTTAAATGGCAGTATATGAAGTGTTATACTAAAAGATATGTCATACACCAACCTGTTGGGATGATGTTGGTGAAAGAAAAATCGTAGGCCTAGAACTTGTGGAGGAAATGATGGAAAAGATGAAGGTAATCCAAATATAAATCAAAGAAGCTCAAATTAGGTAGAAGAGCTATGTCGATAACCGAAGGAAGTATTTGTAATTTCAGGTAGGAGATCATTTTTTCTTGAAGGTATCTCCATGGAAGGGTGTTATAAGTTTCAGTTAGAAGGGAAAATTGAGTCCTATGTATAACAGAACATTAGAAATTCTAATAAAAAAATGGGGATGTAGCTTACAGTTGAACAATGCGTCCATGTCTCTCCAAAGTTCATGATGTATTCCACATATTATTGTTGATAAAATACATGCCAGAACCAACGCATGTAATCACCTATGATGAATTAGAACAGGAACCAGATATTTATTATTGTGAAGATCCTATTATGATTCTTGATACAAGAGAACAATTATTGAGAAACTGAACGAATCATCTGGAAAAAGTTCTATGGAGAAATCATAAGATGGAAGAGGCAACATGGGAACCCAAGGAACTTATAATGAAGAACCACCCGAGTCTTTTTACGCAGTAATAATCTAGAAATTATGAGGATGCAATTATTTCAAGGATTGGAGAATGTAGCACCCCAAGCTTCCATGGTACGTTTCCCTTTGAATAATTCAATAGCATTCATTGTACACATCATTGAGGATCCAACACACCATAATCAATCAAAATAGTCGTTATGAATAGTAATACCAACTTTTTGAAATTTTATAAATTTTATCATTCAAAATGGACTTCATTTTTGGATTCATAATATCAAAATTATCTTAGGGGGAATTTTTGGTATTTTTCTGAGAACATTTATTTTTTGATGAATAGTGAAAAATACAAAATTTTAATTAAAAACAACTTTTTTAATAAAAATAATTTATTGTGATAAATTATACTATTGAAAGGATTTAAAGTATAATTAGATTATATTTTTACCATAAAATCCAATGTTGGCCATTGGACGTAATTTCATATTTATACTGGACATAAACGAGTGTCAATCTTTTAATAGTTATTATTTTTGAAAAACACGCTTTTGTTTTTACAACGGGAATTAATTTTAAATTAATTCCCACCACTGATGTGTTTTGATTTTATAAAAATGGATTCCATATTTAGAATTAGGAGGTTTAAATTGTGTAAATAGGCAACTTTTATTTATATACATTTTAAATAATTACTTCAGTACATATTTTATTTACCATGGTTAAATGGTAAATCCGGTAAATAAGGGTAAAAATAATATTATAATAATATTAAATTACCCTAAAACATGTTCTAACCTTATTTTCTGAAACATTTCAGACCATTGGCATCCTCGGGTCAATTTTGGGACCCCATAGAGCCACTTGTAAATGATAATTACACTTTATATTAATTAAGTGAAAGTAAATAAAAAATTTACATAAGCATATATCTTTTCGTAAAATAATTTTTCCATAATTTTAAATCTTAAACTATAAATATTAATTAGATATTAAAAATATTAACTATATAATGGTATATTATTTATAATTTTTAGACATTGAATAATTAAATTTATTTATGACACAATGACGATGCAATATTTTCCTTATTAATGAAAAAATCAAAAAAATCATATTATAAATTTTAAAATAAAAATAATTTAATTTTTTGATGAAATCCATGAATTTTTTACGTTACTAAGACATGTTAGGATTTATTTAATAAAAATAGTCCTAATTAATAATGTTGTTATGACTTTTGAAAAAATCAATTATTAAATACTATCAAAATTGACATAAAAGAGTTTTTAAAATAAATATTATATTATTAATTGATATAATATTCATAAAAATATAAGGTTCAACCAAAGGACATATATTATGATAGTTATATCATTAATGAACCACTAGGGGTTCTCTTGTTAGTTAATAGTAATTGTATTAATGATATAATATAAAATTAAAAAGAGAATGGTAAATGTCGAACTAATTAAATAATAGTTAAATATAAAAGATAATGTTAATATAGTGACCCAAAATAGTCTAAAACCTATGGTTTCTGTGGTTTTGTACCCATACCCACCATATCCTTTAAGAAAATTAATTTGTCTCCATTAAAAACAGAATATGAATTTATTATAAAATAATACTTTATATTTTCTTAAGGTTCCCTTCACCGCTCTTATAAAAGGGCACTCCCCCTTCCCAAAAATTCAGACCTTAGAAGCCATTTGTCTTGGCCAAACCCTACCCAAATACCCTCTCATGAACCCTACCTTCAATCTAGAGCTATTACGTTTGTCAGAAATCCAGCCTAAGGATCCCTTTTGATCAAATCAAAAGGAAGAACTCGAAGAAGAGATAAACATTTCATCACCTTTTTCAAGTTCCTTTTTTCATCCACTTCCTCTTTGTTTGTTGTTTCCATTATAAAATAATAAATCCAGTATCTTCTATATATTGTGATTTTATTATAAATATGGTACAACCATATTCATTATTCTACCCATCCTTTGAATGACATGTCACCATATGTGCATATGTACGGGTTACCCTCTCCACGTCGTTGTGTAATTTTTATTCAGTAAATTATTATTTGGATGGGTATAATTATGATGTGTAATTCATGTAAATAATAAATATAACATGATAATTAATCTATATATATGATATACCATCCAATTATATATTATTTTAATATTAAAAAAAATGATATTGTTGCTCATGCGTACGTACGGATTACTGTCTCCACAAACGCGATGAGATTCATTCCCCATCGTATCAATTCACGACAAATTTTCATCAGATTATTAAAAATAATTTTTAAAGACTTGATATCATTCTATATATGAATAAGATACATCTCATCCCTAACAGAAACGACCTATGTAACAAATCATATAAAGTAAAACAAATCAGTTAACACCCAAAATGATGATAATACATTGATATTATTAACAATGAAATGATAAAAGATCATATATGATGTCATATGATTCTTGTAAAATTTTATAACAATTATTTCACCATTATATAGGAGGTTAACCTACCCTCGAACAAGTAAAATTACATAGTACGGGTTAATTTTACAATCTCTTTATTATCCGAGGTTGTTTTTATGTAAGTATCTACTAGGACCTCTTTATCATCCACATCCATGTTTCATAAATATGTTTTCCAACACATTTTACTATTTACTATACTATGGGTTAAACTCATTTATACCCTTATTTGACCGTATATGTTTTGAAAAGAATCTTTTCACCTTTATCCAAACAAGGTTCCTTATGACCTTTTGGCAAAATTTAGGTATAAATGTTTTTTTAACTTATATGGTGGTTGTGGCTATTTTCCACCATTATAAAATCGTCAAAACTTCCCTTAAAAGCTTATAAGAATATTTTCAAAATAAATTCTTCCATTATAATTATGTGACTCTTAAATTTTTTCAAAATAGAAAGAGATATTTCTCTAAAAAAAGGATTTGATTTCATCTATTTCAACATCCTTTGATGGATTATAAGTTTATCTGAAGTTGATATATTATGATACAAAACTTCAATATTGTATTGAAGGTTTTGTGATATGTATGACTGTGGATGTGCTATTTTTATACCATTCATGGTTTATGGATAAAGTATTGACATTTTGTATGCTAGTATTAATACAAATGTTTATGTTATGGTCAAACTTTTTTATATGAGGAATGCATTGGAATTATTATGTGATGGGTGGAGCCTGCTATATCTCCTAGATGCATCAGTAGGTCTCATGAGACAAACTAGTGTCTTGGAACAAGGCCTTAAAAAAAACTTATTTTTAGTCTTTACATAAGGCCTTCATTATGTGGTTATGAAAGTATATAATTATGCATTCCATCATTATTAATGTGGCTATTGGTATTGCATGTGATTATTCGACTAGTAGAATATCCATGTGAGTAATTAAATGGCATTATTTTGATTTATAACTTTCATACTATGATGAAGTTTACGTCAAAAAATCCTTTTGATTTAGTTCTACACATTGCCTTAATTGTTTATTCATAATTATGATATAATCTACTATATTGTTATCCTTACTAAGCATCTGAGCTCACACCTTTTTATGTTTTATTTTTTCCAGGATGCGAAGAAGTATATTATAACTGACCTGTAGGGATAGTTATGGGATCTCAGTATTGTCTATGGAAACAACATTTTTGTATTTTTCCATTTTATAATGTAATGTAAACCATATCAATGTATCTAGTACTTCAAAAGATATTAAACTAATCGATCTTTCGAGACTTGATCTTTTATGATCATGTCAATGATATATAATAGTGCACTGGCTCTATGTAACTAGGGTCATGGAATTAAAATTATGTTAATGATGAAATCAATATTGGAATTTGAGACATTTGGGACAGATTATTTGTGACAAGATCCCATAAAAAATTAGCTTTTGTGATGGGGTCCTGTAACAAATAGCTCGTTGCAGAAAACGGCGTCGCAAATAGTATTTTGTTATATAAAAAACTTTTTACGATTGGTACATTGATAAAAAGTATTTGTGAAGGGCCCATTTTCCCATCTCAAATATTTATTTTAAAAATTTATAAATTATTTTTAATGGGAACCCATCACAAAATGTCCCGTCACAAATACTTAATAAAATAAAAATATATATTCAATAAAATTATGATTAATTAATATTATAAATTAATAATATTATTAATCTATTAATATAATATTATATAATATTATAAAATAATAATACTAATATTAATAATATAATGAAAATATTATTATAATATTAATATTAAAACAACAATAATAATAATAATAAAATAATAAAATATTAAATAGAAAAAAATTTAAAAAATTTAAATAATGTAATATTTGAACCAATATAAAATAAATAATCTATAAATATTTAATATTACAACAAAACAATAATTCAAATGTCATTAACATGATAAAAGAATCACTAGGGGTGGTCTTCTGGAGGAGGTGGATGAGCTAGAGGAGATGGTGGAGGAAACTCCATCCCTAAACTATGAGTTGGACAATGCATGTACTCCATCTACTCTTGTTATTGTTTCTTCAATTGAAACATCTACTCCTTGTGCTACTGTTGTTGCCTTCGGTGCTCCTCCCTTCGTTGGTGCTGCTGCTGACACATCTTATCCTGCTTCTTATGCAAACTCTTTATAAGCTCATTCTGAGCTCACAGCTACTCTTGATACTATGAGCCAGAAATGTTGCCTCTCCACAAGCTCCTCTAGAGCTTGAAGATGAAATCATAGCAGTACCAAAATAAGTCCTAGGAGTCAATAGAGAGCTGATAACAACGATTCGGCCATTCTCAAAGGCATATTAGTTCCCCTCCAACCATGTTGCCTCATCGAAATGGTGGGAACTAGTCTGAATAGCCATCTCGGCCTAACTCTCAACTTGTGTCTGATAGGTGATGACCTTATATGACTCCTTAAGTTCCAATTTAAAATTAAAACAGTAAAAATATTATATGTAGTTAATTTTCAAACTGAAAAAGAAATAATACTGACAACAATCAGAAGCTGGGGATCACCTCCAATCTCGCCAGTGGCTGGATCTCTGTATATCCTTTGATAAAAGTCGTACTCTAAAATATTGGGCTCCTCGACTACATATATTAATATAAAATAGACTTCTTATATATAAATTAATATAAAATATTTAAAAAATTACATACCAGATACTCTCTATGCGTACTGAATGTACAGATACAGGCTTGATATGTCACCTCATGTATCCCCGGTTCTGTTGGCCCAAGGAAGATCTCCTCTGAAATCCACCACCCAACCAATGTGAACATTCATCCCAAATGTGAGATGAAACCTAATTTTCTTGGTGGGATCTAAACGACTCATCAAATACTTCCCCTCCTTCTTTCATCATGGTCATCCTTCTCAGATTACGAAAAAAATGATGGAAATGGTCATGTATAGACACCTCTCATGCCACGTGGATAGATTTATGCTTTCTATCATCGATGGGATACCATAAAACCTAAAAATAATTTATAATATCATGTTATTAATGGATTAAATTTCGAAATAAATATTATTTATTTTCATAGTGCCCCATGATCGAACACGTCATGCTGCCCATCAATAGAAATATGTTTCCCTGTGATACTTTGCCGAGGAAAAATAATTTTCCAAGATAGTGCTCCCCTGTCCAATAGCTATATTCTAAAAAATGTGAACAAAATAACAATATCAAACAATTATTATATAAATAAATTAATTAAATTTAACTAAAATACACCGTTTACCATACCTATTAATGTGTGCATTGAGTCCAAGATGTGGACGTCTCTCAAGGATAGGGTCAAGAATCATTATCCGCACAAGACCGTGCCCCCTATGTGTACCCCATGAACCTCCAATTGGCTCAGAGTCAGATGATACCAAATCCTCCACATCCAAAGGTAGCTCAGACTTCTACAAGATCATTATCCATCTGAAACACAAAATGATTGTTATTAGAAAATAGTTGAAAATAAATATTATATATATATTTATTAGTTATGATTATAAACAACATTTTACTATGAAAAATGGTCACCATCATCATCATCTTCATATTTGACGATGTTAATGTCTTTATATTCCTACTCATCATCACTAATATCAATATGAGTTTTAGTTTAATCCTCTGTTGTGATTTAAAATTCATTTTTAACATTAGTAACATCATCGTCACCATCGAACCTTCAATGTGGGGTGTCATCATCGATAATCATGTCTCTTTATGAATAATATGTATTTTGATTAGTCTCTTGAAAAATTTAAATTCCTTGAACTTCAGTGAAACCACATTCACATTGAGTAAAATTAGTTTTATGAAATTTTATTTTTATTATGCTCCACCTATCACATAGGTCTCTTGAAATAGAAAAGTAATTTGAGTAATAAATTTTATTTTCTTATTGAGCTAGTAAAAATGGTTCATTTACTGAAATAAGACTTTTATATTTAATATAAATTATTACATGAGTCAGATGAACACACATTCCTATCTCATTATTAAACCACCTATATTTAAACATCATTATGTAATTTTTTACAAGATAAAAAAAGTCAATAGTTTCATCCAGTATGTCGTAAAATACAACTTAAGTTTTTATATGATTAGATACTCTCAATAATAATACATTGTTAATTGTTATTCTCGATTCCCTATATGCATGAGTATGAAATCAAAAACCATTCACCACATATTCAATATAAGATTTAACCATTTTGGATGATGGTGTACTCAATATAACATGTAACTTATCAATTCTATCATCATGTTGATAAACCTAAAGATTTGTAAAGTAGTTATAAATATAATAAATAATAAACTGAATTGATATGTTAAAGAGTAAATAATTTATGATATAATTTTTTTGAAACCATTGAGAATTTTTTTTAGCGGTTCTCTTCAAGAGAAACTGTTGTAATTTTTGGAAGATTTTTCTTGATATGATTAACATATAACATCCAAATAAAATAAGTCTACTTATTGTAACATAAATTTTTTAATCAGTGATAGAAGAACTCAAATTAGAAATGATGTCATTTCTTTTCAGTTGAGAAGAACATATGTATGTGCTCTATGATGTTCATCATCTGAAAATCATCATTCATGATCTACACTGAATCCAAGCTCTACCTGATTGAAAACTTATAATCTGTTTCCCATTTCATCATCATAATTCCCCTCATTCCATCCCATGTAGTTGTGTTTTGAGTGATATTCATATCTGAAATAATTGGAGATTAAAAAACAATTTCTATCTTTCAAATAAGCTTCAGTAATTGAGCCTTCAATTGATGATTTGTTACGTACTTTTTTCTTCAATTTTGCTTTGCATCACTTGAATGGGTTCATCCATAGAAACTATACTAGACTTTCAATTTTTTTTATTCATTTAGGAAATGTCCTATAAAATGTTTCATTGAGTCAAATAAAGTCGACGAGAATATTTTTTTTTCAGTTTATATATAATTAAAACAACTTCTTTTTCCAGCTTTCTTCGTGTGTCGTAGTCTATTGTCCCCACACAAATGTCTCAGAAAAAATATATATGATATTTCTGTTATTGAATCTCAAATCATAGAATTCACCAACCCTCTTAATCTAATCGACATAATACATTCTATTATAACACGATAATCATGAGTTTTTTCATCTAGTAATATGACCATTCCTGACACATTTTTCTAAATTGGAAGCATATCCATCAGAAAGTCCCGAGTCTGAAATCCACTGACAAAATAATAAAAGACACCCTTTGGAAATTTTATAATCCTTTTTTGGCTTCATTAACCACTATGATATGATATTTTAAAATTGTTCAAGTTTTGGTCAACTATAAATTTGGGGAATAACTAATCATTCCTTTAAATTATTATTGGTCGTGCCTAGTGTATCCAAAAATGTATAAAATAAATTATCAGAATAGTTATTCTCAATATGCATAACATCCAACATCTGGCGGACCACAAACTCAGACAAATATGACAGATCCCAAAAAATTATCAGTTTTATCCAATTGTGTCCTTTCCTATAGCCATGAATTTTTTATTGGTTTATTATTGGTCCAAATGTGATGGTAGGTAATGAAAATACAAATGATTCTAACTATGTACCTAAGATAATTTTTGGAGGTTTATCCCTTTCAATTGTGACATTTTTGAAATGAGATTTTTTCCTCCAAATAGAATGATCAGTTTGAAGAAATCATTGATAACATTCTAAATAGCATGGTATTTTCCATTGACGATCATGAATGCTTTTTTCTCTCTCATACAATAAGGACATGATTTAGGACCATGTGTACTTCATCTAAATAACATTCCATATTCCAAGAAGTCACTAATTATCCACATCAACGCATCATTTAATAAGAAATTTTGTTTCAAATCCTCATCATATGTTCTAACACCATTAATCCATAATAAATTTAAAACATCAATCAATATTTTCAAATAAACATCTATATTCTTTTAAGATATCCTAGGATTAATAAGGTCAAAAAGATATAATTCTCCTTCATCAACATCCATGGATGTAAATTTTATGAAGTTATAAAGACAAGCCGACTTGAATACAGACAACCATATGAATCAAAGTGATAGAAACCATCAGTAAAAAACCCAATTGCATGTTTTGAGCTTCAAAATAAAAAAGGCAGATGTACTCTATGAAAATGTTTGCATTAATCACTATTAGATAGATGATTCAAGCTTTTACCATTTAAAATCATGGTTTTTTGCCACGATGTCATTTACACTATGTTCTAAGACATAAATAAATACTAAAACCTGGGTGTAAGTGGGAAATATCTCAAATGATTTACATGATTCAATCTAGCCATCCTCGGCTGAGCTTCTTTATACCTTGATTTTCAACATGTGGGAAAAATATACAATGACACATTTTCACTAGAATATATGATGAAATCATTTGAACTTGAATGACTATTATGATAACTAAGGCCCATATTATGAATCAATCTCTTTCAATTGTAGTAATTTGTAGGAAACACAATTCATTCATGTAACAATATTTTAACCAAATAAAATATCTGATAAAAATAGTTGTTTGACATTCCAATATCTAATATAATAGCCATAAATATTTCCAAAACTTATAATTTTCTTATCTTTCAACTCGGATATAATTCATCCTCAGCAAACCTCAACAACTCATAAAATTGAGACTTTTCCAACTCAAGAGTTATATCAATATCATCCTGATTTTTAGTTTATTCAACAGATGGACCTACAACATCATGTACTAAATTTTGAAACCATGATCGATCCGGAATCAAATTATTAGTATCTCCTCTGGAACTGCACTCACTGTGTTGATACCAAAAAGCATAATTTGGTTTAAAACAAAAAGGAAAGATAATACCATCCAACGTTGTCAAATATGTCAAACGTTCTAAGAGCACATTTTATACAGGGAAACATAGTTGTACCTTCTGAAACAAATTATATTTTGATGAATAAAATGATAATAAAGGATCAACACCCTCAATATATACCGTATTTAAACCAAAACCTTTTGGATTTCTATACTGATTTATCCCAGAGAGATCATCTAATAATGACTGTTTTCGAATTCCTTGTTCCATGTTTTTCTACAAAATATAAAATCATTAATGTATTAGAATAATTTTATATAAAAAAACACTATCCAAAAATAGAGGATAAATAATTATAGCTACTTCTAAATAATTACCTCTAATTATGGGTGACACAATTTCCATTGGATTGGAGGCCCCTCTTTTGTCTAACGACTCATTTAAATTAAAAATTCCCACACTGAAATCAGAATGAATAATCTAATCAAAGGTAAACATATCCATTCTCATGCATAAGAGAATGAATAGGTATACCTCTGATCAAATTCTTCATTGTGATTTTATTGTGATAAATATGCAAGTAAATGAGACGTTGGTCAAAAGAGCCCCCTTTTCGTTGATGAATCATCTTATTTTAACAATTACCGTTTGAAAAAATAATCTTGAAAATGTGGTCCTGCGAATTCATATCCAATATCATGTATAAAATATTTTATATGCATACGTACGAGCACATTTTTTATAATGTTTTACGTTAGTGATAGTTGAAAGGAGAAGAGTCATTGATCTATAGGAGTGTTCCTAATCCACTATAAATTGTGCCACATTCTAATAATTTATTACTATTATCCCTATTTATTACTAATTCATTCAATTTATTACTAATTCATTCAATTTTTTACTACTAATTTCTAATTATTGAAAATTATTATTAATTATTGCTAATTATTAGTAATTATTGGTAATTATTTCTATTTATTGCTAATTATTTTCATTTTTTAGTATTGATTGAAATTTATTAGTATTTATTACTAATTATTTCTAATTATTACTAATTATTACTAATTATTACTAATTATTACTAATTATTACTAATTATTACTAATTATTAGTAATTATTAGTAATTATTTTTATTTATTATTAATTATTAGTATTTATTACTAATTATTAGTAATTATTAATATTTTTTAAAAATTATTAATATTATTTACTTATTATTACAATATTTTATAAATGTTTACTATTTATTACTAATTTCTAGAAATTATTACTATTTATTGGAATGTATTACTAATTGATAATATTTATTACTATTTATTACTATTTATAACTAATTGTTACTAATTAATGATAATTTTTACTAATTATTACTAATTAGTACTAATTATTACTAATAATTACTAATTGTTCCTAATTATTATTAATTATTCATAATTATTACAAAATATTACTATTTATTACTAATTATTATTATATATTACTAATTATAAGTAATTGTTATTAATTATTAGTATTTGTTACTAATTATTAGTATTTGTTAATAATTAATAGTATTTTTTACTAATTATTAGTAATTGTTACTAATTATTAGTACTTGTTAATAATTATTAGTAGTTATTACTAATTATTAATATTATTTAATAATTATTAGTATTTGTTACTAATTATTAGTTTGTGTAGCTAATTATTACTATTTGTTGCTAATTATAACTATTTATTGATATTTATTGTTGTTTGTTGCTATTTATTAATATTTATTGCAAATTATTTCAAATTATTACCAATTATTATAAATTGTGACTAATTATTTCTAATTGTTACTAATTATTGCAAATTATTACTAATTATTTCTAATTATTACTAAATATTTCTAATAACTACTAATTATTTCAAATTATTACAAATTATTTCTAATTATTACAAATTAGTAGGATTTATATCTATTTATTAGTAATTATTACTAATTATTATTATTTGTTACTAATTATTATTATTTGTTACTAATTATTAGTATTTTTAATAATTTTAACTACTTATTATTATTTATTAGTAATTTTTATTAATTATTAGTGATTATTAGTAATTATTTGTAATTATTTGCAATTATTACTGATTATTAGTATTTATTACTATTTTTACTAATTATTACTATTTATTCCGAATTATTACTAATTATCGCTAATTATTACTATTTAGTGCTAATTATTTCTATTTATTTCTAATTATTGCTAATTATTACTAATTATTGCCAATTATTACGAATTGTTTCAAATTATTACTAATTATTAGTATATATTAATATTTATTAGCAATTATTACTAATTATTACTATTTGTTACCAATTATTTGTATTTATTACTAATTATTGGTATTTTTTACTATTTTATAATATTTATTAGTAATTATTACTAATTTTTACTAATTATTATAAATTATTAGTATTTATTACTAATTATTAGTTTTTATTACTAATTATTACTATTTATTCATAATTATTACTAATTACCGCTAATTATTACTAATTAGACTTAATTACTGTTAATTACTGCTAATTACTGTTGAAAATTACTAATTACAACTAATTATTTATATTTATTAATATCTATTGATAATAATTCATAATTACCATTTATTATTAATAAATAGCACAAATAATTTGAATTTAATACTACAAATAAATACTAATAACAATACAATATAATCTAATTTAATTAAAACCAATTAAAAATAAATAAAATAAATATAAAAAATAAAATAAATATTAAATTAAACAAAACATAATTACCTTTAAACTTGATCACTTATAGGAGTAGACAACTTCAAAATTTGTTCGTCAAAAAAATTTAACTCAGTAAATTTTATATCTAAAATTAGAGTTTAGAAGGGGAGGGAAAGTAGCAATAGAGAAGAAGAAGGAAAAATTGATGGGGTATATATAGGTTAGATTATTTGGGAAGAGACTATTTGCGACGAGTGCCCCATCGCAAATAGTATTATTTGCGACATGTCTCGTCGCCAATACCATCGGCCGAATTAATTACTTTCAACGGTTAAAAGGGTATTTGCGACGGAACCCGTCACAAATAGTAACATGCCGACACAATATTTGCGATGGTGGAATATCTCGTCGCAAATAGTATATACCACCATCGGGTACTTGCAACGGGGGGTTCCTCCCCTTTCCAAATAGTATTTACCACCACTAGGTATTTGCGACCTGGCGGCACCCCTCGTTCCGAATACCCTTCCCACGGTTTGGCGTGAAAACCGCGCCAAACCTTTTGTGATGGTGACCCCTTTTCTAGTCGCAAAAAAACTCATCGCAAAATATCGTTTTTTCCATAGTGAATGTTTTAAGTTGTTGTCACATTTTCAGGTTATTATAATCATGCTACTTGATGCCTTTATGATAATGTTTCTCTTATTGTACATTGATATTCCCATTCCCTAACATGTATTGTATTGTTCATGTTATTCCTTTTTTACTCCCTTACTCGGAATTATAGCTCACCCTTTTCTTATATATGTCCAACGGTTATCCAATGAAATTCTATGTACGAAGGAATGTTGTGGTCATGTAAAATATGTTTTCAATAAATACATGTATTTCATGTTTTATGTTGTTATGTAATGTTCCTAACCTCCAAATACACTAGACCTATCGATCTTTTAAGTTATATTAAGTGCAAGTATATGTAATAAATGATGTTTAAATATGAAATAAAGAGCATGGTTGTTATTGTTGGTATCAGAGTATAAGCTTAATTATTTTTGGTATTAGGATTAGAAAACTCGAGTGAAAGTCATAGGGATAAAGATAAGTATAAAAAAATTAAACCCTAAATTGTGGTGAGTATATAGTAATTAGTTTATCAGGAATATACATCCCTTTCAGGATACAAACATGTAGTGGTGGATCTGGTATAGATGTATCTAGGGGTAAAACCCAAAAACACAGCATTGAGCTAGACTCAAACGAGAATAGGTGCACAACAACAGACATTGTTCAACTCTTGGTTTGACACTCCGAGAGGATATGCTCTAAAAAAGTCATATAATGAGTATGAACTATTATTAAGGGAACAAAAAAATTACCCTAAGAATATAGGTTAAGAAATAGATCATGGATAACATATATTGAATCATAGAAATTCATAAGTTAAGGAGATATATGCAATTTATAAGATATCACTTTAGTGTCATTGAATTTCCCTTTATGTCTCAAATAGTATAAATTTACTCATCCATTACTCTATATTGGATAAATTATATTTATACTCAAAAGGTGAAAGGTTGGGTTATCATCCATAGTTCTACTCATTCTTTTATATCTCAAAAGTTTAGTATATCAATCCAAACATCACAAAAAAGCATGGAATTAGATATGTCGCTGAAAACATAAAATGGGGAAATTATAACATCCCATGGATATGACTCATCCCTTATCACAATTTGTGGATTGAACATTCGGGTGAACCATATCATACTTCCCTTGGTATAATTTGATGCAATTCATGGCTTAGATTGGATTCCCCTATATAGAGACAATATTAAGTTCCACGACAGGGAAATCACTCTTTATATAATGAATCGAACACCGATTCTATAAAAGTGAATGGAGTCGGATGAATATTCTTTAGTAAAATCATCTCATTCATGGATATTACTACCACATGGGAATGCATATCTTTCTCTTATGATTGAGTCTAACGAAGGAACCATCCTCAAAGATGTGCCTATTGCGAGGAAATTTGATGATGTGTTTCTCGAGGAATTGAATACTCTTCCTCCTAGAAGAGATGTTGAATTCACAATTGATCTTATACCTAGTGAGTTTCAAATATCCAAGACTCTATATAGAATGGGTTTTTTGGATATTGATGACATAAATAAAAAACTACATGATAATCTGAATAAAGGGTTTATATAACCATGTTCTTCACCATGGGGTGTACCAGTCCTGTTTATCAAGAAGTAGAAAGAGTCAATGCTCTTTTTCATTGATTATTGTGAGATCAATGAATTTACAATGAAGACAAAGTATCCTTTTCCATGAATTGATTACTTGTTTGATTAGATACATGGATAACAATACTTATCCTAGGTTGATATGTCGTCGGGATATTATGAAATAAGGGTGAAGAAGGAGGATATCTCCAAGACTAGGTTTTGAACAAGGTAGGGGAACTATGAGTTCATAGTGATGCCATTCAGACTCACTAATTCTCTAACAGTCCTCATGGACTTGATAAGTATAGTAATTAGATATGACCTCAACACATTTTTGGTAATCTTTATAGATGATATTCTAATATACTCCAAAACCAAGGAGGAGCATGAAGAGAATTTAAGCATTGTTCTAGAGACCTTACAAAATGATAAGCTCTATTCAATGTACAGAAACTGTGAGTTCTAGTTGAAGGATGTCTCAGTCTTGGGGATTATCATAACAAGAAATTGTAAATCTATGTATCCTTCCAAAATAAAAGCATTTTGGGGATTTCTAAGGCTGACATCTGTGACTGATATCAGTAGCTTCCTAGGGTTAGCTGGATATTATAGTAGATTTGTGAGAAATTTCTCATGATAGTCAAACCCTTTTACCAAGCTAACTCTTAAGGGAATATAGTTTTCAGGAATGATGATTTTGAAGAAATTTCAAAGAGTTTTATAAAAGGCTTAACACTACCCTTGTTCTCACACTACCCATATGTGGTAGATTTTTGTAATCTTCAATTATTCTTTGAAGAAGGGCATGGGTTGTGTGTTGATGCAGAATGACAAATTCATGGCCTATGACTAATGTCAGTTGAAAATTCCCGAGAAAAACTATCCCACGCACGATATGTAGTTGGAATATGTGATCGTTTCATTGAAAATATGGTGGCATTATCTCTTTGGAGATAAATTTGAAATATATACGGATAAAAAAAGTCTCAAATATATATTCACATAGGAAGTGAATAATATGGACCAATGATGATGGTTAGATCTCATCAAGGATTAACAATTCTCAATCCATTACAACTATTGGAATGCGAACTGGGTGATGGATACTCTAAGTAGAAATGACCCAACAATTCTATCATTTATGAAAATTAAAAAGGATTCATTCTTTTTAGAGTTGATGAAGACAGACATGGGAATCATAAATAAGGGAACCTCATCAATCCTTTCACAAATTATTTCTCAATAGTCTCTTTTGGAAATATTAATGGATGCTAAAAAAGATGATATAGGAATTCAGAAGAATGTAGGGACAATTCAAAATGGGAAAACCTCGCAGTCCAATGTTATGGAAGAAGGAATTGTGAGATTTGGGTCAAGACTATATCTTCCATCAAATATATAGTTAATGAAAGAACATTTGGATGATTCACATAGTTCAAATTTCTTTATTCACCTATGAAAAACAATGATGTATCAAGATATATGGGATCACTATTGGTGGGATAAAAAAAATATTAAGATTGGAAATTATAAATAAATGTTCCTAGTATGTGAGAAATTGAAGGATGAGAGTTACAAATCTAAGGGCATGATGCAACTATTACCCATACCTACAAGGAAATAGAAAAACACCACCTCATACTTTGGCACCAGACTTTTAAAAAAATCCAAAGGAAATAATGTTGTGTAGGTTGTTGTGGATATCCTTACAAAGACTACACACTTAATTTCAATTCGAGAGGATTTTTCACGGGATAATGTTACATAGATATACATCATAGAATTGGTAAGGTTGTATAAAGTACCACTATCTATTTTGTCTGATTTAGATCTAAGATCCACACCTATGTTCTGGAGGAGTCTCATGTTCTCTCTAAACACTGCGTTAAACTTTTGAATGGAATATCACCTTTAAACTGATGGCCAATCTAAGTGGATTGTCTAGACACTCGAGGACATGTTGAGAGATTTATCAATGGGATTTAAAGGCTGATGGGACCATTATCTTTTTTTGGTGGAGTTCTCTTAAAACAACAGTTTCCACTCATGAATCCAAAGTGATCCTTATGGATCTTTTCAAAGGATATTTTGAAGACCACTGGAATATTGGGATAAATTTGGGGAAGGAAAAATTCTTGTCCTGAAAATGGATAAAGAAATGGTGGAGAAGTTTAAGAACATACAACAAAAAATAAATGATGGACAAAGACAACAAAATATCTATGTTGGGAATCATCGATGAGACCTAACGTTTTATGTTGGATACATGGTTTTAATCCTCATATCTTCATGGAATAGAGTTATGAGATTTGAGAAGAATGCAAATATTTTTCCAAGGTACATCAACCATTTTGATATCCTTGATTGCATCGGGGTGGGGGCTTATCGACTTGTACTCCCACCGAACCTGTCTCAAGTACATGATATATTCCATGTATCCATCTTCAGAAAGTACATACCTGATCAATCTCATGTACCTAATACAGAGGTCGTACCACTAATGAAAGGCATATCCTATGAATAAAAGTTGATTATGATATTAGATTGTATGGAAAAAGTTAAACAAAACAAGACAATACCCCTCACCAATGTGTTGTGGAGAAACCAAAATATTGAATAGGAAATGTGGGAACCAGAGGAAGTGATGAGGTAGCATTATTCTCATCTTTTTTAGTATGGAAAAATGAAATTTTAATGGTGAAATTTCTTATGGGGGAAGTTTGTAATGACCTGAACATTTTTTAATAAAATTACATATCATTTAAAATAAATGTTTTATGGATATAAAAACCATGTGAAATATTTTTTTTATTACATAAAATAGGATTTAACTGAATATTATGTATCCTTAACATTGATAATATTACCTTTGAATAGTTATCACATGACTAGTATAAATATAGGGTTTTAACAAATCTGTTTGACACGGACAAAGGAATTGATGTCCACAACTAGTAGGATCATATCCTATGAAGTACATTTATTAGAGCTTCTGATGGAGAAAGGATTTCATTTATTTTCCCTTGACCAACCCCAAATTGAGATCCACAACTTAAGAATGAGTGAAGCCATTTATGGGATATTTTCATGTTCATCGAGATTATAACCCAAACTGTGTTCCCCGAACAGCCCCATGAATGCCCCTCCATTACACACCGTACTCTTAGGGAATATGTTGGTGTAATAGAGGGATATGTAATAATACCATAGCATTTTGTGTATAAATTTTTTGAGAATAATGAATATACTTTCATTTTATAATTATTACCTTGTAAATGTTTTTTAAATAACAAATAATTTTTTTGGTTAATATTCAAATTCAATTAAGAAATATATTTTGAGGAATTAATGGATTTTTGAATTAAATAATATTTTAATAAAATATTATTTTTAAATTACTTTTGTTAAATATAAATGATCATATAATTTTTATGATGTCAATTCTAATTTTTATGATGTTTTGAAAACTATTTTTTTCAAGACCCATCAATTTTTAATAAATATTGGTTTATATTTTAAAAGTGAAAATTTAAAAATTTAGTAAAAAAATTAGATAAAATTAACATTATTTTTGGAATTTGGATGTTTAAATTATCCAATAATTAATTTCTCATAATTTTCTGAGAGAGTTTATTTTTTGTGTAAAACATTAATATCGTATAAATATACAATATTTGTTATGACCTCATAAAGACCCAATGATGATGTAATAAAATAAAATAAAATATATCTTTGGACTAAAATATTTTTTTTACTTTAATATAATTTAATTTTAGGATTGTTTTATTTATTTTATAAAGCCTTAGATAATCCTCCAAAACATATCAAATATTTTATGTATTTACATTGATTTCCTTGAATGTATGCCTCACATACACATAAGAATGGGAAATATTTTAATATATTCATCCCATAGACTTATAAAATAATTTATACCACTCTTCTATTATAGAAACCATGGCAACCCCATGGTATGGTTTTTGGTTTTGAATATTTTAATGTGTAGTGTCCAAAACCAAAATAATAAATAATTCCCCCCACAATTCCTATATTATCCCACCAAATCACCTATTTATTTTTACTTAAGAACATTGATGCTCTATAAACCTATTTTCCAACTCCCTAGAGTCCTCCAATGTTTCCCCAATCCCCCAAAAATGCTCCTCAAATCCTTTGGGATCACACATCCAAGTAAGGGATCTCCATCTATCATTTTTCTTAAATTACCTCTTTTATGTCATTCCTTTTGATTTCCATATTCAGTATTTTGGATCTGTTCTTCCATACCTACATAATTTCCATTTGATTTATGAATTTTGGGCTCTTCCTTTAACTCCCATTAATACCCCGGTTATCGTTTACTCCCACCCATTATTATGTTGAAAGTATGTAAGGGGTTTCTCTCTTCTTATTTCCATTCAATCATTTATTTTATAATATGCATCTAAAATTACATTTTACATGTTGTTATATTATGTTCCATGATACCCTACAATCCATTATATGTTTAAATGTTGTGAGATCCCTTTCTCTCACACCATTCCATTTTATAAATTTCTATATGACATCGTTATGCTTCTGAAATTACATCGCTCTTTTTCAAGCCAAAGTCAACATATACTGAATACAACACCCTTTCCTATATCATGGGTATTCACCATTATGTATATAAATTTTTTGATTTAAGACATACATATATGTATAAAACATTCATTTATCATGGAATAAACGGTTATTTTTAATGAATCCATGTTATATGATCTATGTGGCGCACTTAAGCATGAGATTGAATTGATTATGAATGGTGATCCATGATAGTGACCTAATGCATTAGGTAATGTTTTGTATGATGGTACATCATGTTGGAACAAGGGTTTACCTTATTCATTTATAGGAATTGTCCCCACCATGTTGGGATAGGGGTTTACCCGATTCCTTTATGTAAGTGATTCAGTGTTTTAAGTTATTTAAACATTTCAATGTTATGATAATCATGCTATATCATGCCTTTATGTTCATGTTTCACTTATTATCTATTGATATTCATATTTCCTAACATGTATTTTATTCTTCATTTTATGACTTTTTTACACCCTTACGGTTTTTTATATCTCAACATTCTCTTATTTATGTCCTTAGGTTATCCCATGTAATGCTATGTACAATGGAATTTTGTTTTCATGTTAAATATGTTTTCAATAAAGATGTAAATTTAAGGTATTAAGTTCTTATGTATTGTTCATGACCCCCAAATACACTAGACCCATTGATATTATGGTTTGTATTAAGTGAATGTTTTATTAATAAATAATGTTTAGATATGAAATAAAGAATAGGGATGTTATAGAGCTTACATGGGTACATGAAGAGGGAAACAAATTTTTAAAGATACACAACTACATGAATAAGAGGTTCCATTCCCAAATTTTTCATTAATATGAACCATATACATACATTGTTAATCATTGTATATAGTTTATGAATTCAATTTTCATATTCAATGTACACATGAGGGTTGCATGAAGTGTAAAATATTGTCTTAGTGTATTCCCACTACTACAATAAGTCAATATTTTATCATTATTATCCACATATCCCTCATGTTTTTTGAAAATGACTATGTTTCCTCAAAATCTAATACATTAGGAGGAAACAGAAATATTTCATGACATACATTCATGAATGATAATTATAGCAATAAGAAAATTTTCAATTGTGTGATGAATATGATGACACTGGGGGTGAGTGCAATCGATAAACACACAATCATGAATGAGCTTACACGTATGATCCCATAAATATATTACCATGTTTAGTTGTTTCAATGGAAAAAATAATATTTTTTTACACAAACATGTACAATAAATATAACGAAGTGAGTAGATAAAATATTAAATAACACATAAATTAATAAAATTAATATTTTATATAGGTTATAGTGTTTAAAACATTAATAACCCTACAAAACTCATTCATGAAATACTATTAATAATAAAACACTGAAATTTGATATCTCATATTGTATATCATTGATAAAAAAAATAATTTTTTTGGAGATAATATTAATTGATTATTATTTTGATCAGATAATTTTAAGATATCCAGTCTTAATAAATATAAATAATATTCTAGTTGAAGAAGAAGAAGAAGATATATCACTGTAATTATTTTATTTAAGGTATCCATTTTGATTTCATTAATTCTAGGAAGATTATTAGAAATAGTAGTGTCTATTATATAAGACATTTTATACATATCTAATCTTAAGGGAAGGGATCTGTTAATATCATGTATTCTTGTGCGTCAATGATAAAGCATGCATTGTACCAAGATGGTCCCCAGAGAACGGTTCTAAGGACATTCCCTTAACTGTTCCTTATTTCGTAATAAGAATTAATTACTGTCTATGTTGGATAAAAACAACCATAAAAAGGATATATTCATTTATGTTGGAGTTAAGCCTCTTTAAAAATCAGGTTGTTCTTTGTCATTTAATTATTTTTATTCATTCTCAATAATTATAGGTAGATAAGAAAAGATTATTTTCACTTAATGATTAACATAGTTATAAAATTAAAAAAAATATTTAATTTAGTACAAATTTATCCCACACCATTTTCCTCCTCCAACATAGTGTGGTAAACTTAAAGTGATCATAAAAATCACTATATGAGTGAGTCACACCTATTATTTGATTATTCAATTTATATATTGTTGAATATTTGATAAATATATCTTCAAAAATTAGAATGGATTGAAAACATGGCAGAGTTATGTGTACTTTTGATCAGAGTTCAATCTCAACCATGATTTTGAAGAATAGAAACAATAAATATTTAATTCATTTTATTTCATGAATTCTCAACATGTGATCAAAGTAAACAAGAAAAAAGATATTGACACCTTACTATAATAGAAAAATAATGTTCATGATAGGGATATTTTAAAGATGAAGAAATAATACGTAGAATGTATGAAGTAAATGGAGGACGATAACTTCATCTTAAATATTATGTTTCTTGAACTAGGAATCAAATAGAAAAATATTGAAGATGTTTAAGGTATTATTTTATAAAAAGATGAATATTGAGATGTTACTTCAATCTCAAAATATTTACAAAATTTTATAAATTACTCTTTACCTAAGAGACATCTAATGGGTGGAATGAATTGATTGAAAGCACTTAATGATCAAACTCAATCAGTATCTAAAAGAATGGTATCATATATGACTAATGATAATATTTATGATAACTATGGACTTATAAAAAAATTATTTTCAAAATAAAAAACTATAAAAATGTTAATGGATAAGTGAATTGAAGTTATCACCACTAAAAATATAGTGATGAAAATTACTATAAATTATTTATCCCTCTAATGAATTTCATCCAAAAAATGAGATGAAATAAAAAATTGTACGCATATAAATGTACATTTATTTTTGTTCCCAGGAGGAGATATATATTTTTTTGGTTGTTGTTGATTTTTCAAATGTTTATTATAATTTTTTTTATTTTTTTATGATAGATTAGTATGTTAAAATAAAATGATGCGTAAATCAATTTGGATCAAAATAGTGATGAAGAGAATTCCACATAATGAAATGATGAATTCTACTTTCATAAATAGATTTCAATGATTAGAGAACCTATGTGGTATTTCCAATGGAAGTGTAAATAGTGAATATGTATGAATGTATAAAAAATTTCATGAATTACCATAAAAAATTAAAAGAGAAGTCTACATAAGCTAATAAATAGAGATAAGACTACATTCAGAAAGAATCTAGATAATATATTTACGAATAACATTCACAATATTCTTATAAAAATTATATAAGGACGAATATTACACAAAAAATAATTTGATTCTATTATGGAGGATGTGTTTACACCATTTATCACTATAATGAAGAAATGGATATCACAGTAAAAGTAATACAGCATAAGAAAAGAAGAAGAAGATGAGTCCAATAATAAAATAAAATGACTAATATGGAAAACTGAACACCATAAAAGTTTTATGGAACAACCAAGAATGATTTCAATATTAAAATTAACATTACAGTAATTTGAAGAACATGTTTAAAAAGAAAAGTAAATTTTTTAGAATCCCATATGAAAGAATATGATCATGTAAAATATATTCAATAAAAAATAAAATTTCATGAGAGGATATAAATAAATAATGACCAGAACATCATAAAAGTACTATGTGGAAGGTGAAAAGATGATAAAAATATATTTGATTATTTTTTTCATAACAATAGATCACGAAGAGATGTGGAAAAAAATATGTAAGCACAAAGTGATGAATTTCCCTTGATGGTTGTGTGAAAATAAAAATTCCCAAAAAATTCAAAAATGAGAGTGAATTTAACATGATACCCAAAACACCAAATAAATTCATAAAATTAACCATATATACATCACCATCACTTCGATAAAAAACTTAATGTGTAATTTGGTTGAGATGTAATTTTCATACTTGTTTCTCTCACTGAAGAATAAAGGAGATTCCACCATATTCCAATCTACTTTTGTATTCATTACACATAGGGAATTGAAAGTGATTGAAATATTATTAGGGAGAAATAATTTAAATATTATATGGAGATATCTAAAATATATAATATTTATTACATGATGTTTGGAACAAACTATACTAGTTTGGTTTATCTACTAATATCGTTAATATAATTCTGTTTAAAAAGGTAATAGATCATCTTTGATTAAGATGATCTAACTATTATAGATGATCAATAAATTCTAAATCACTACCATGGATGAGAAATACATTAATTGGAACTCATATTATCAACTAATGAGAAGATCTTTCTTAATAAGGTGAAAATGGAGATCATCCATTGTAAGAGACCATTTAAATAATTTCCCATATCGTTATACTTCATAAAAAATGATATATTTGAAAGGTACTTGTACAATATTTCATTGATGGGTTATGTGGGTCTACTATCCAATCCTTATTCAAAATAATAAAATGAACTATTATATTATGGGAGAAAACATAAATAAATCATACAATTGATCGAAATTTTCTTAAAGTATTTCCCAGACTAATTTCATTTAAATTAACTTCATATTATGATTTAAGGTTATTAATTTTTGTTTTAAGATGATTGATGGAATTTTAGGTTGAATTTATGTTGATAATTTTTATTTAAAATGGTATCATATAATTTTAACATAAATTGTATTAATTTCTATCAACCAATTACTATCAACCTAGAAACATTTGAACACACTATATGGAAAAAACAAGATATTTTGTACTAGTTGGTAACATATATTGATTTGATAATGGAAATAATTGATATATAAATTGGTCCCATTTATCTTCTACACTTGTTTATCCGATGTAGACTCAGAGTGGAATAATTTATAAAACATTTCATAATAAATAAATGATATCATCCTTTCTCATCTAGTTAGTATTTATTATAAAAAAGGGGGAGGGAAAAAATAAAAATGGAGATAAGAAATTATGAAGATCATATTGTGATCATAGTTTCTATATTTGTATTGACTGCAAATACAAAGGGGGAGATTGATTATCATACTTTGTGTTATTATTATATTTGTTTTTGATGAATTTTGTAACCAATGAATCTATTGATGTTAATATATATTGGAAAATAATAATATCATGGAAGCCTACTGGTGATCCAAAACATATTATAGAATGATATCCATCCAACAGAATTTAAGAGAAATTTTTAATATTTTGGATTAAGTGAATTAATCATAATGTTTATAGAATTGATCATAATTCTCAAGGAAAAGGGAATTTTCCTTAGAAATTACCATTAATTAATTTCCATCTATTTATAATATCTTAATACATATATACATATTTTTCTTTAAGATAAGTTGAAATAAATGTAAAGGACATGTAAAATATATTCATTTTTTTAGGATGAATTATTTTTAACATTGAAATTTTCTTGGGTTATAAATTTTATACATGTTTTTTATTAATTATATAAAATGGTAGTTAGGAATAAAATTATCTAGAAATAAAATACCATTATAGGCCATCTCGATCCCAAACTTGTGACATTTATCTCAGCCATAGTGGAAATCTAGGCACACTACCCAACCATGGAAAAAGAGAGTGGGAGATTGTAGTTATAATTGGGAGCACAATTTTGTGTGCATGAAATGTGTAAAAAACATATATAATTGTGTCCAGGGGACCATCAAAGTGTATTGAACAGCCCGTGTAGGTTGACTATGCATATGTGTGTCTGACGTTTAACACCATTATCATCTCGAGATGTATCTGGAAGAGAAATTATTATTAATAAACCCATGAAAAAGAATCCCACTAATGTGGTATACCATTAAATGGGTAATATTCAACAATCAATTTAAGGTTTTACTTATAATAGAGTCATCCAATTGGCTTGATCTCAGATATCCAATGATATTATGAATTTATCATCAACCTAAGCTAGTTTTCCTTCATACAATATCTACACCACAATTCAGGAAAACTAACATCTATCCATCACTGATTTCCATAATCCCTACCAATTAAATTTATCATACCAAGGGGAAGAAGACAAGGTCTATCACTGACAGAAATTCATGAAATCTCTCTCTTGTATTCATCGATCTATTTGATTAATGATACACTACTGCAGAAATCATGATATTATCTGATCTCATGAAACCATGCATATGTTTCATGTCTTAAGATGGTGAGTAATGTGACATTTCATCCATTGAATGTGAGAATTATTTTTTGATAGAAGCATCCAATTATGATAAGTTCCCATAATTCTCGATGTCGCGTGATATTGAAAAATTAGAATAAAATTTATAAGAATGTTTTTTGAAATAGTGAAATCATTAGGATACCAATGTTACTTGATTTTCATGTTCTTAAATGGTCCCAAACTCGAAACAAAACATGGAATATAGAACATAACATATGCTTTAGAATCATTTTAATTTTTCTTAACACCCCATAAAATGAATATCCAATGTGGTGAAATCAACATGAAGAGGAGATGGTCATATCTTCTATAAAAATTGTTGAATGACTGATGATTAGAGCTATTTCCATTCATGATTTCGAGAGATCTCATTTTTCATAAGAAAAATAGGGCACCTATAAAACTTAACCTACAATAATAAAGAATATGTCAGCCTAATTTCCTATAAAAAATTGGTTAGTAGGTTCTGTGAGCCACTTCATAATGTAAAGAAGTGGTTCTAGAAAAAACAATTTTATGAAGAAGAAACATTTACTCAAGCTATTATATGATGGATGGATTTTTAGAAAGTCATTTCCTATTCACAGAACACATGAGGGTTAAATGAAGAAGAAAGTATTATTTTTTGTATTTACAATTCTACACTAGGTTCTTATATTATAAATTTTATATAAAAATACCTCATGGTTAAATCATGTGACTAATATACTGTATAAACTATTACACAAAGAATAAGGATGAAGATATCATAAAATACTTGTGTAAAGGATAATGATGAAACTAAACATCTATTATTATGTGTGAAGATAAATACAGAACAATGGTATTAAGTGGCGTGCATAAGCAGATCAATTTCAATAAGATTACATATATCCTCCCATGCATGTATAAAAATGTGTAACAGATTGATGATTATATAATAATATATGTATATACAAATATACATAAGTAATAAAAGGAATTTAGTCAACATAAACATAAATGGAACATAAAATAATAAGTATAATATTTTAAATATTTTTGGGGTTTATAATCTTGATATCCCCTCCAACAGATGAATGAAGTATTATTAAGAATCCAAAACTGAAATTCAATATCTCATATTGATTTTCAATGATCCAAACAAGAATAATCAATTGTGTGTTAATATGATATTTATTAATTATTATTTGGGTAATATAATTATAATATATCCTTTCTATGTAGAATATTCATTTTATTTCAAATTTTGATGAAAAAAAGACACCCCACTTATCACGGTAATATTGGTATCCATTTTTATTAATATAAGTTGTGGGATTTGATCAAAATAATTTTTTATATTAATGAATACCTCTTAGAAATTTTTTTTATTAAAAATTTACAATAAGATATCATGTATTCTTATTCTTTAATGATAAATCATACATTGTACCTGGTTGATTTTAGGAGAGTGGGTATAAGTAGTGTCCCTTTCTCATTCTTTCCTTGATAATAATAAAGAGTTTTTATAAGGGGGGATAATAACCACCATACACTGATAATGTATTCATCCACACTTGAGGTCAAACTCATTTAATATCATAGTGTTTTTCTATTTTTTGCTAATTTTTTTATTAATACAGGTAAATAATACAATAAAAGCCTTCATTGAATATGTTACTAAGGAATAAAAATTGGATAAAATCATTAATATTGTAAAAATTATAATTCACCCCCACCCACACAATGTGGTAATCCAATGTGATCCTAAAAACAATTTTATAATAAATTGAATAAGAAGTAGAAATGACTTGTAGAAGTGTAAGTGTGAGGAATCCAATAAATAGAGGGGTGATTTTTAGAATCATGTTGGGGAAGGTCTATTTTATTTTTAAAAAAATATTTATCAAATCAACTATGTGATAATCACCTTCACTATCAAATAAATTGGATTCAATGAAAGTTATAGATATACCTTACTTGTTATAAACATAAATAATTGGGTTATAGTAGAATTTTGGATCTAAAATTGTTTCTTGATCATTAAAAAAAACTAGCAACACTTATTGAGTATAGAACCATGTAAATTTATGGCTTCCTATTGGTGGGATTTTTTGGGGTTCAACAAATTCATTTTCAATAACATTAGGAAAATGATATTTTATAAATAAGAAAACATAAAAATCATTGAATATTTATTCACCCCCACCTCTATAAATGATCACATAGAACATGATTGGTTCCTTCCCACACCTCAGACCTACACTCCCAATCTTAGTGCTAAAAAATATTCTTTACAAAAAGGATTTAACACTAAATAATCTAACCCAATAATAAACATCCATAATTAAAAAATTAATAAAGATATTTTTTCACTTAAAAACACATTAATTTTTTTTAGAGTTTTATATAATTAAGAAAAAAATAAAACAACAAGGTTTAGTGTTTATATATTAAAGAAAAAACATTAAATAAAAAAACCGATATAATTCCCACTAAATGATAATTTTTATCACAAAATAATGGATTTATTATTTTACAAAAAATGCACAAAGATATCCAAAAAAATCTGTACATATTATTCACATATATAAATTTTTTATTTCATAATATTATTTATAACATTATGCAATGGTAAAATAATTATGTTGATATCAATTGTTATATAAAGGTACACAATTTTCATTGCAATCGAATATCATAATTTAGAATAATATAAACATGTAGTTTTGACAACATAATCAACGTATATATACACATAATATGGAAATCGTAGCCAATAATATATGGTTTATAATTTATAAACCATAAGATAAGAAATTTAGAAAATATAAGTAGATATCATTGGATTATGGAATAATAATAATTTGGAAACAAAAAATTCTGACATCATAATCATAAGTCACGGATCACTACCAATAAAATATAACATTTTTAAAAAATTCCCATAGTGTATTTTTTTCCCTTAATAGTTCTTTACATGTCATTTCAAATGATATAAAATATTACCCAATGTATTTGAGGGATATATAATTCTGATTCAACTCGACAAGTAGTAATATGTACAAGTATATTAATTCCATATATATATATATATATTCGTAAAATAATAATTACATTCATAATAAAATTTGGTTTTTGGAATAATTCCACAAATCATTATCATAATCCATCCATAAAAAGGATATGATTGGTAATATTAGAGCACATTTTCAATGAATCACAATAATATATGAAGAAATTGATCATTTGATACTGCATACTCAATCTCCCAAAAGAAATACAACATAATAGAATTTAGAGAGTAATAAATGAAATATTACTCCAAATGATATATATATATATATATTATATTTTTAGAGGTAAATAGAGTAAATATTATTAAAATTGTTTTTATTAATATTTTATAACATGGTTTTTAAAAATAAATTGTACTAACCGCCATAAATCCATTTTAATGCTGTGAAATAAGAAAATTAAAAAACATTATTTTAATAGAATTAATATTATTGTATACATAAAAATAAAATATGTTACAAAAAAATTAATATATATTAAAAGAATAAAATTTACATCAATCTAATGAAATCAGTATATTTATCATTCTAAAATATTAAGATTTATTTATAAAAGGAATAAATTGAAAAAAAAGAATAGAAACAAATTTTGAAATAAAATAAAATACGTTTTATAATGAATAATTATTAAAACACTAATTAAATTCATTCATGAAAAAAAATTAAAAAAGGTGTTCCGGTCACATTTCTATAAAGGAGGTCCAAAAGTGACCATTCCAGACAATATTAATGTGATCCCTTTTAAACGTATTCAAATAATGTAAATGATAAGGGATATTAATCTAAATAAAAAATTTATTTTACTAAAGATTAATATTGAGAAAACATAAAAAATATGGACATTAAAGAGAAGTATTCTAAACCTTAAATAAATGACATGGTTGGTTTCACTTTTGGGAAATCATTTAGTTAAATTCTAAATCCAAATGAAATGGAATGATAAGAAGGATCTTAAAGCCCATAAATTACCAGATAAGAAGGGAGATTCTTTTAGATAAAATGACAATATAATTCCCTCACATTGGAACTTTTATACAAATAATCATGAGGAAAAAGAGAGGTTGGAAAAACCCATTCTATATTCTATGACATTTGGATAAAGGGACCATGAAATAGATAATATGAAATGAAAATTTAAATTCTATGATAAAAGTATAATGATTATATGATACGTTAAATATTAAACATAAACACCATATAAATAAATTAGGATAAGATTTTAATACATTTCTCAAATAATGAAATTTGATATGGGAGAATCCTTTACAAACATCATAATTTATTATGTAAGAATCCTTTAGAATGTAATTAATGATAAATAAATATAAAACCCCAAAAACAATAGACTATGAATAAAACATAATAAAATCATAGGATAGGGGTAACAAAATATATAAGGATAAAGGTTGAGAATAAGGGTTATAACTCTATTAAAGAAAACTATGTTAACAAAAATCCTTATATCTTTGGTAAAGTGTAAATCGAAGGAAAAAAATAATGAGGGACTAAATGAAAGGGAAAAAAACTAATTAAAAATTAATTAATATATACAAATTCAATATGATATTATTTTCCCCATATATTATTAAATTTTTCAATAATAATGAGGATGTCTTAATGAATTTAAATTTGAGAAAATAACCCTTTTCTTGGATTCCTGAAGTGTTATACTCCCTCTAACCTGTTCTATAATAGACTAATACATATTAATAATAATTTTTGTAAAACATTTCATGTATATATAAAATTTTAAGGACAATTAATTATAACATTTAATTCATTTTTCATATATTTTTTTCTCACATTGCCCACTTAAGGTTGTTTATTTAATTTCCACAAAACTACATTACTATTATGAACATGGTAAATTATGATAACATATAGATACACTTTCTCAATAATTATAATTTTTTATGTTATTTATCATTCTAGTGGTATACAAATTTTATATCACAACATATTTTCAAAAAATAGATCCAAATTATGATATATATATTATTATTCTTGTTTTTTGTGGTAAAACATACTATGATCATTTATTCTAAACATAATTTCATATTGTAAATTTTATATTTATATAATATTAATAATTTAATTAATATCATATTTTTTCATTTTATATATTTTCAGAATAATCTCTGTTAGATGGTGTGGAGAAATAAAATATTTTTTTCATAGTGGCCATGAAAAAATCATGATACAAGAAATGTTTTCATTTTTAAAATTTATTATATGATGTTATATAATAGTTATTACATTAACACTATCGATTTTTATATTTAAAATGATATTATGTAACAACCATGATCCAAGTATCCAAATGTTTTTGGTTATTTTCTTACAATAGCATACATTCAAGAGATAACATCACCAATGATTTATCGTATTAGTAGTCTTGAATAACTATATACATTCATGGTTCCATTATTATATTTTTTTATTAATCATTGATCATAATAAAGTAAAATAAACTTCCTCCTTGATAATTATTCAAAGAATTTTTATTTGTAACATGGGGAAGGAAATAAAATAAATGTGTGAGATAAAATTCTCAGTAAGGGTTGCAGGAATCAATAATATGTGAATCAAATTCAATAATACAAAATCATTATGGAAATTTCAAAAACTATAAAACAAATGCCATCAACAAAATGAGAATGAAAATGTGTCAACAAATTTTATTCGTAGTGTAAAAATCATTAATAGTAATAACTGAATGCCTAATGAAGGGAATTCATAATTATTGGATGCCATAAACCAAGAACATGATCCATTGAATTCAAGAACATTAACAAGATGTTTTAATTTCACATGTAGAAACCCATGTGATTCTTATTAGAAACAAACACGAGGGGTTTGGTGCCGACAATTTTGTCTCATGAGATATGTCAATTCATCGAGGAGAAATATAATTTTGGGCCCCACGCATCACTAAAATTCAAAATAATTCTTCAGAAATAGATTTAATTCAAGAACAATATTACCAATAAAAATAGCCATATTGAGTAGATGATACGAATTCATTAATATTCCCATAGTTAACCCAATATTAAAAACAATGTATGTAGAAATTATATACATATATGAAATTAATAATATAAACAATACAAGAAATATGTATATTTAATGATATTTTCATTGAGTGGTGAACATAAATGAAGTGTTTCAGTATACATACGCAACACACGATGCATATGTGGTGAATAATGTATATCTCACAATAATAAATATGGGATGATAAACCCCTTACAAAGATCATAACATTGGAGTGAGGATAAATCAATGAACAAATTATGTGTGAAAATTTTAAATTCACTGAATAAATGTGGTAATACAGTATAAAAAAATAAGAGTTAATTTCACATATATTCTTTTAATAACATACAAAAAAACATATATTTTTATCTGAACGAATAGAAATTAATTTAAGAAATCCCTTACCTTATGTCCAAAATTGTTATTCACATGTAATAAATGTCATTGATAATAAAATTAGATTCATTAATAACTTAATTCAGAAATTTTTTTGAATTTATTTTATTTATTTTAATTTTTTCATATTCATGTTTGAGATTTTTTATTAGTTATAATAATAAATTTCATCATTTCAGGAGTGTTTGTTTTCTTTGTTTTTCAGGATTGGTTCGCTTGTATACAAGAATAGAAGTTCATGTAAAATGAAAATAGTTCTCAGGAATTAATTTTTTTTATTATTGAAATTAAATTAGTTCAAATGTCCTTATATATAATCTGGTTATATCTTATCAGAAAGATTCATTAGATAAAATGTTAATGAAATTGATTTAAGTTATTTTGGTGGTTTTTATGACCATCACGAACTTATATCATTTTATTTCATATCATTTTTATATATTGGTTTCATTAAATGATATAACTTATAATATGTATATGGTTATCTTATTTAACCATAATAATTTTTTTATGACCAAACATGAGCATTGTAATAGAAAATGAAAATGCATTTTTCATGATGGCGGTAAATACCCAACCATAGATGATGTTTTCATTTTTATAATTAAAGGGAGAAGAGAATGAATTTGATGATGGATATTATATTAAAATAATAATATATTAGTATATATAATATAATTGAGTTATATATCATATTTGTATAGAGGAGGTGAGGTTAGGTTAATAAAATAAAAGATATTTAATGAAATTTAATGAGAACAAAAGTGGATTTTCCCTCTTGTATAGTGTCTTTTTGAGAGTCTCTGTAAGGCACATGGGTTTGGCCCTTTCTTGATAATAAAATAATAGAATGTGAGTAAAAGGAGTGATAGGGTAATTGGGTAGAATATAAGAAATTTACAAGGCTTTGATGGTGTGAGAAGAAGAGGTTGTGAGAGGTGTTATTTATATTTGAGGAGAGAGATGTTTTTTATTATTTTATTAATTTGTGTATTATTTTGGCTCAAGACAATAAATAGTGATGATTTATTAAACCAATTATAGTAACTATTTTAGGTTATTTATAACTAATGGACCTTAAATCATCTTTAAAACATCCAAGACTCCATAATTCTAGAATTTAGTTGTTATCGAAAATTAGTGTATTTCACTATTCACCATAAAATCAAATATTTTAGAAAAAAACCAAAAATTCAACCTTATAATTTTTTACATGTAGATTTCAAAAATCGACAAAATTTTATAAGAAAAATATATATATGAAAATTTTAATTTTTATTTAAAATCATCGTTTATTTAAAAAATATTGATTTTAAAATTATATCTGATTTAATAGCACTTTGAAAATTTAATTAAGGTCCTGTAAAATAATATTATAATCACAAGAATAAAAAAATATTTATTTATCAATATATTCTATGAAAATAAATTTTCTTTTAAATTATTATATTAATTATAAATTTGTAAAGAAACATTTACGTTTCACAAAAAATACGCACATTTACTTTATTATTTTAAAAAAAAATATTTTCTTAACAAAATGATAAAAATATATCATATTTTTATTTATAAGATACAAAATTTTAATTTATTCTTTCAGAGGTTACGTTACTATTCTATTATTCGATTTACTATTCCAAATGTTCACATTACTATTCTAGTGATCATGTTAATATTTAACAGTATATAACGGTTCGTTTAAGCTCGTAAGCTATCAATTATATTGAATTTTTTTATAAAGTCATGTACCATGAAATATTGGGGTGGTAAATTCTCCAATCATTCAGAAATTTCATCATCAAAATTTTTCATGAATATTTCCTTTAAAACACATTGGGGGGTTCTTCTTCATAACATCCTCGGGTTCTCTTATTTCTTCTTCCATTTTATGGTTTCTCCAAATAACATTAACCAGTCGAGTCATCTGATTTCTAAAAACAATCTATCTACTATCAATAATATTGATATTCTATTCATAGTATGAAAAATGTAGTTCATAATCTATTTCTTCATAGGTTAGTGCATTCATTGGGTCTACAATGTTTTTCTTTGAAAGGGACATATAAAACACGTCATGATCATTGGAGAGATATGGTGGCCAAACAAATCGGTATTCTATAGCTCCAATTCATTCTATAATTTTAAAAGATCCAATATTCCTAGTGATTACTTTCCATTTGTTACAAAACCTAATTCCACCCATCCATGAATATCCATTCCGATATAATTGATCACCCGCTTGAAATTATAAATCCTCACTTCGGTTTTCACAATTACTCTTTTGCATACATTGATATGCTTTTAATATGAGCCCAAATAAACATTACCTTCATCATCAACTCTTTAATAATTTTTGGGCCTATATGTATCCTCTCACCAACATCTTACCAACAAGTTTGAGTTAGATACATCATTCCATATTATGCTTTTTATGGATCCATTTGAATATTTGAAGGGAAACTATTATTGTGGAAAAAATATAATAAATGTAAATTCTGATCCCATATACCATGAATTTATAGTGAGAAAAATATTAACTTTTTTTCTAATTATTGAATAGTCCTTTTAGTTTCTCTATTAGTTTTAGGGTGATATGGAGTACTCAAATGACGCTTAGTATCCAAATCCTTCTGAAGGACCTTCTAGAATTTTGATATAAAACAGGGTTCAAGATCAAACTCAATTGATAGAGGTGTACCATGAGGTCTTACAAATTCATTAATATATAATATTTCTTTGTCCTCAAGAAGTACATATTCTCATATATAATTAAAATGAACTAATTTTTTAAGTTGATTAACAATAACCTATATCATACATTCATTATAGGGGAATTTATTAATATGGTGACTAATTATATAGTAATTTCATCCCACTTCTATATTGGAATTTGTAGATTTTTCATGAATCCTGTAGGATACTGTATCTCATCCTAAAATTATTAAAAAAATATAAATCTTGACAAAAAGTTAGTAATTTCTTGATTTATGATTTATAGTAAAATTTTCCTCTAGATAGCTATACATTGTGGTATTAGCATGGTGTATTGAGAAGTTTGAGCTAAGAGCATCATCTAATAATTAACTTTTTAGCTCAAGTATTGGTGGAACACATTACCATTTTCTAAATTTCAGAATTACATCATCATACATGAAGACTTCTTAACATCCATCATTAACATAATTAATTTTCTTTTAACAATTTTCCTCATCATATTGAGATATTTTCATCTTCTCTAGTAAAGATGAGTTTTCAATCATTTGGAAAAGGCATGATGTTTTTTCTTCCTTAACAATTCCTATATTCATCTTTACGGAATCCAAGAACATGGTATATTTATCATTCCACATTTGGGTTAGAAGTCCATGATCGTTCCTATTTAATGAATATGCTTTCATAAATTCATTTCATGGGTTGTAGTATATTGAGAAATTATAATCACTTAGCAACTATAACCATCATATTTTCATAATGTCAATTTATTTCTATGTAAATATGAATTTAATACTCTTGTGATCCGTATATATCTCACATAATTTACTATAGATATAGTTTCAATATATCTTCCAAGAAAATATTATAGCATCTAAATGTAGATCATGAGTCAGATATTTTTTCATGAACCTTTTAGTACCTTGATGCATATGAAATGACATTATCATTTAGCATAAGGAATACCAAACTATTTTTTATGTGTCATTAAATATTAAAAACATTTAATTTAATAATGGTAAATTAAAAATTGTAGAATTGAATAATGTTATCATTAATTACTAAAAAAATATTCACATTCTTTTTTTAATACAAATAGTACCCCATTATGTGTGATATAGGTCAATGGGAAATCTAATCTGGAAATATTCTAAATGAAACACTTATAGTAACCTTATAAACTAATGAAACTACATAAATTGGTTATGATTATTGACATAGTATATTCTTGTATTTCCCTTTCCATATTAGGATCTTCAATGATTCCATCTATAGAGACAATATGGCTAAGAAAAGAAATTCCCCAAAGCCCAAATTCTCACTTTCTCAGTTTACAATATATATTTTTCTTCTAAGATCTACAATAATGATCTAAAAGTGATTTTCATTGTCATAATAGTGTTTAAAATACACCAGAATATCATCAATGAATACTAAATAAAAATCTTCGAGATATTTATTGAATACTCTTGTCATTATATCTTTCAAAACATAGGCTTAAATGGTTAATCAAAATAGCATTACAGTAAACTCTTAATGTATATACCTTATTTGGAAATCTTTCTTTAAGAAATATCCCTTTCGTACATGGAGTTGATGATACCCAGAATGAAGTCCATTCTTTGAAAAATATAGATCTTCATTAATTTGATAAAATAACTCATCAATTAGAGTTGAAGGATACATGATAATTTTTGTAATAGCATTCATTCCCCTATAGTCAATGCACAACCTCAAGGATCCATCTTTCTTATTTACAAAGAGAACATATGATCCCCATGGGAAAATATTAGGGAGAATAAATTCATTATTAAGCTTGTAGAGACCCAAATCTTGACGTACATGGACATTACATTACATTAACGGAATAATTAATACATAACAAAAACAGACACACAAGGACCGTAATAGTTTAGTGTCTTTTGAAACATGGAACGTAATCTTCCAATCATGGTGAAAGATCTTCAACATCTCCCATAAAGATCTTCCCCTTTTTTTCTTACCTAAAACATTTCTTTATATCCTGGGGAGAAGAAAACATAAAAAGGGTGAGCTCAAATGCTCAGTAAGGGTAAGCATGGATAAAATAAAACATACCATATACATTTGAACTTAAAAACATGAACATAATGTTTAAACATCAAAAGCTTGAGAAATTACATAAGACATAGAAGTACGTAAGGCATAGATCATAAAGAAACATTAAGAATGATAAAATAGCATGGAAATAAAACATTTAATTGTGGCGAACATTAAGCACATGATATTATTTCCATATTAGCCAAGGCATTGCTGCCAAAACCATCTTAGTGGACAAAGTCCCTTTCTGAATTGAGTTCACTCCTCGTTCCAGTCCTGTATTACTGAACCAGTTTAACTTTCTGTTCCAGCCATGTCTATCTCAGGAGATATAAAATCCTTACCCAATACATTGGAGGGTGATATATGTCCCACCCATCTCATAATGAAATCATTCTTACTTGTGCCACAAAATAAACATACATCATTCATAATAACCCAACGAATAAAATGGGTTTCATAAACATAATCCCATCATCACATAATCCATATAAAATAAATGAATATCATTTCATAATAAGAAAAGTGAAACCATGTAAATAATAGAGACATGATATTTGAAACATACACATATGAAATAATATCATCTTAGATCAAAAATGGTTTTGATAAAAACACTTGAAATGAATTATTGAGGAAAATATCATTTCTTCTTCAAAATCAATTTCTTTTCACAAAACGTCATGAAATTTTAAAAGAAAGATATTTTTATGATAATAGTCATGAAATATTTTGGAGAAATCTTCCTGAAAATAAGGCTTTGTAAAACAGTAAAAATCCATTCATGCCATATAAGTTAAAAAAACATTCTTCTCGTACTTTTGCCAGAAAAGTCAAAAAAAGTACCTCGTAACGTAAACAAAAAAAAATGATTCCTTACATACCATGTTGTAAAACTCAAAAATGGGTAAAAAGTTCATTAATCATACATGAAACCATTTTTAGAAAACAGGGACGCGGATGATAAATATAACCCTAGTAAATACTTACGTATAAGCAATCTCAGATAAAAATGAGATTTACAAAATTATCCCTTACCTAATGTCTGATACGCTTCGTATGTATCCGAACCTACTGTATAATGATTTAAATAATTTCATTGACTTATTAAAGAATCATATTCATTGTTATGATATCCTATATGGTTTACTTATGACTTTATATTACTCGTTCTTTTGTAAATTCCATGTTAAAGAGTGTTTTGGGTAAAATCGTTTCATTTGTTGTCCATGTTTTGACTTGTAATTATTCATATGATTACTTAGATCATGATTACATAATTCCAGTTTATAAAACGTGATTTTATATATAATATATATTCATAATATACATATATATAATAGTTCGATAAATGGAATGAAATACACCGTTCATGGAGACGGTAGGCCGTACGTACGCATGAACGCTGTTTTCGTTTCCTTATTGAGTTTAATGAAATTAATTAAATGACATACATATATATATATATATACATAAATCCAATATCTTTATAATGTCATATAATTTATTATTAATGATTATATATACTTTATAATCATTCTTAAATGGTTAACATGGAGAATGAATCTCATCACGTCGTGGAGACGGTATTCCGTACGTACGCACGAGTGATGATATCATTCCCATAATTATTGAATTGGATTGGATAGGATGATACAATATATCATAATAATTATGACGTTATAATAACTATTTATATTTATTCTTTACACCATTATACCCATCCAAGTAAGGTGGTGTTGGAAAAACAGATTACACCACGGCGTGGAGACGGTATTCTGTACGTACGCACGGGCGGTGATTTCATTTTCTGTTGGATGGATAGATTTTGAAATAGGGGTTTTTCATATTTATAATAACATATCAGTATATTAGGGATACTGATGTTATTACTTCATAATGAAACAACTAAATAAGAAGAAGTAGAAGATGAAATAAAGTTGAAAGAATCGGTAACAGACATTACCTCTTCTTTGAAGCGCCTCTTTGAGACCTCCACTTAGGGAACTAAAATTTGTCTTCGAAGAAGACCAGAACCCATAGGATATATATATGGAAGTGGAGAAGATAATTTGGCAGGGGTTTCCCGATCATGAAGGCTCAACGTGGTGTGAGGAAGAGAGGGAGGAGGTGCCCTTTTATAAGGGAGAAGAGGGGCACCTTTGGAAATCTAAAAAATATTAATTTATAATAAACCTAACCCCACTTAAAAAACCTCCAAAAATGACTCATATTAGATTATTAGATGAGATAGGGTTGTAATATCATCAACCAATAAAATTTAGACATGATAGGAATTTATTTTAAACATTATCAACTTGATTTATCCTTACTTGATCAATTTAATTTTATTTGTGGTAATAACATTCTAAATTTTATATTATAACAAATAATTGCGTATTTTTTGTAAATTGTCCATAATTTTATATTTATAATATTTGAGACCATATAAATTTAAATTTATAATTTTTAAATATTTTTGTGATTTTTAAACAATTTTATAATATGTTATTTTTATAAAATAACAATAGTTTCAATTTTGACACTATTCATTTATTTGAAATTAAATAAAATATATACAGAAGATATGTTCAAACTAAATGATTTAATAGATTTATAAAAGGTCATATGTATATAGAAAATTATTTTAGCACATTAAATAGTTCTTATAATATTTATTTCATTATTTTTAAAACAATTTATTTGGCTCGTCTCTTAATAAAATAATTACTACAACATTTTTGTATAATTAATTAATATACTTATTTGATGAATAAAAATTAAAAATAAAATCCTATTATGAATATAAATATATTACCTTTCCCATTAATAATTTTACTCGAATTTATCATCTTAAAATCACAATATTTAAATTGTTATATTTATTAAATTATGAAGGTGACAACTATGGCATCATTTAAAATAAAATAATAGAAGTGTCATAATCACATTTATGAGACTCCAAACGGTTATAAATTAGGTCATTGGATTATTATTGTATATATATACTACCAATATGTATTGGTCAGGTTTATGGGCCTTTTAATGGGTATTATTATTTCATTAAAATCTATATTACTGATTTTTCACTTAATAAATAATTTCTGCATCATTAATGTATCACCATTAATGACAATTATTTAATCCCTAAAAACTCTAACTAAATTATCATGATGTATATAATGTTATTATATTTTTTTATACTATTCATGTTCGAAGTTTTATGATTTTTATCACTAAATTAAAATTATTATACTTATAAGATTTAAGAGAGTGACATGTTGTCACTTTCTTTGGTTTTAATAATAATTAAATTATTTTTCTAGTCAAAAGTCCATAAAATGAATCTAATCCGACCATTAGGTGATATGGGTCTACTTTTAGCCATCCAATTGAATTTTGGGATGTGTTAAGGTAATTTTATAATATTATATTTACGTTTAATTAACCGATTTACATTTAACTATGGTAAATTTACTGTAGTTACTATTCAAAATTCCCAAAAATAAAAAGTAGCCTATTAAAATAATTTGGACCCAAAGATTCCAAATATGGAATCCAATTTTTCAAATTCAATACAAATAAGTTTCAGAAATTAAATAAAAATTAATCCCGTTGTCGAATGAAAACGAGTTTTTGGTTTAAAACATTACAAAAGATTGAATTGATTTAACCTACGAATTTAATGTAAAATCAATGATAATGACATACATTATATTAAATGGTAAAAATATATCTATTTATACTTTAAAACCATTCAGTATTATAATTTAACCATATAAATTATTGCGATGAAATATGTTGTTTTTAATTAAAATATAGCATGTTTTTACTATTCATCAAAATATGAAAGTTACCAGAATAATATGAAAAATTCATCCAAAGTAAATTTTTATTTCATGATTCCAAAGAAGAATTTTATTTTATCAAATTTAACTTATAAACATGACAAATACTAGATTTAAAGTGTGTGCGCCATCAAAAGGCGGAAAAACTGTATTTTTTTAAAAATACTTATTTTACCCGAAAAATTTATTTTGTTCTTATACCATGTTCTAGAAAATGTGTAAGATGAATAATAATTTTATAAAATTAAAAATTTAGTTAATACTATTAATAACAGCTAGTTTGTAATAATATTATAATAATATATCGTTGTTTAGTAAAACCCGGTATTGCGTACAACACACGCTATCGAGGAAGGTCGTGATTGCGTATAATGCAAGCCAAGTCTGAGTTGCGTGTTGTGCAAGAATACTTCATTGTTTCATATAACAGAATCCAACCATATTTCATTTATACATTGTATATATATATATATATATACTCAATGTTGCGTAGAATAACTATTATCAAAATTGTGTGTAACACAATCCAAGAATAGTGTTGCGTATACTGCAAGCTAATACAGTGTTGCGTATAGTGCAAGGTAAACATGGTGTAGCATAAAACATAAGAAATTAATTAAATCAAAAGAATATTTTTCATAAAATCTTGGGGTGTTACATTCTACCCACCTTAAAATGAATTTCTCCCTCGAAATTCATCCGGGTTATAAATGGTTTACTACTCAAAAGTTTGTATAACAGAAACCCACATCGTAAAAATGAATACCAAGACATGGATTTAAAAACTAAAGTATGAAATGTAACGGTTACCCAAATTAACTCATCATTGGGTTTCCACGTAGGATAACATAGGTGAAAATATGGATATGGAAGAAAAATATAACCATCATGTTCTGATGGAGAGTGGTAGAGAACATGGCTATAAAATAGACAACAATCACAAAGCCATATATTTTTGATGATCTAAGGTACCATCTAATTCATCAGATATAAGGAAACAAGGACAAAATTTTTGGTTTTCAAGATCATTTCTCTAAATTTGATTAAATTTGAAATAGAAGAAATACTTTCGTGATTTTGGTACAGTCTCACCGTTGTTCGTTCTTTGGACAATTTCCACTTCATCTCTTAAAGAAATAATGTTTAATTTGTCATTCGTGAAGTGTTAGCAGCTCATGTGATAGAATGATGGGTCATTCCATCTGTCTCAAACAAAAGGTTATAAAAGTTATCAAAAATACATAAGTCCATCTATAGTGAGATTAATCATATATGGTCCCTAAAATGGACATATACTTCATATATCATACTACATAATATAATAAAACTAGTTTCTACTAAACAGGGACTTCCTGTAGGCCAGTGGTAGGCGATAAAGGCCAGTCGCACTTCGGATGTGGGTTCGATTCCCACATCCTTGTCTGACGTGATGGGCTGTCGCCCGTCCTGCAGGTTGTCCTTTTTCTAAAACTACATTACTATAACATCCCATCAATAATATCAAAAAAAGTTATATCCTTAATCAATACTAACTTATGTCCAACATAATCCATTCCAATCTTTAGGATTATCTAAAATACTTCAGTCCATGCTCATAGTATAAAGAAAACGATTACATGAAATCTCATCAACCAAGCATGTGAATACCATCATTTATCCCCCATATATCTTGTTGGTCACATTCCAATCATGTGAATACCTTAATCATGTATTCACTTGAAAAATGAATACCCATTAAACCTCAGTTAAAACATGAATGTTGTCAAAAGTTAAATCATTCCACATACCAAAATCCAAAAATTCTATATACTCAAACCATGATATAACCTTATCCTTATATCAGTCATGAGCTCATGAATACTATTAAACATTTAATTTTCTCCTTATCCCTTCATTATGCGCATATCATCTACATTCCAAAAATATCTGAATAAACTTTCATGGATACTGGTACCATTAATCATACACTTTCAAAAGTCAAGGAAAGACAACTGTGTAACAATCCTTAGATGTCTCTTTATTCCATAGTACCATGAGACTACTTATACAACATTACACTTGATAAACATGTAATCATTCCACTTCCTTCTTAAACCATTGACCAAGATTCAATTTTTGTTCATCTCACATATCATTTGTAGTCTCTTCACCATAATCAACATAAATACTACCCATACGGCCATAAAGATTCTCTTCATAAGACATTCCCTTCGGGTATTGGTTTGCATAATGCCCGTACATTCCACATTTAAAACATTTACCCATTGTTGATGTCATAGCAATACCATTATCCTCATCCATTGTGTTAACTGAACCTTTTCCTTTGCAATTACTGGCTCTGTGTCCTTCTTTTCCACACCCAAAGAATCTTCCTGTTCCCTTGAAACAATCTCCCCGATACCTAATCCCACATAGTTTACATGAGGAAAATTGAACTTTCATTCCTCTATAATCATCATGAAACTCCATCTTTCTATTATTATCTGAGTCGGGAAACATACCAAAGTTGAGATTATTGATCATATTATGAGATTGCTGATTAGGAATAATAATGATGTTTGGACAAACAAATACCGTTTCATTTGGTTTCTCATGAATAATATCATTCCATTGTCCGTCATATCCTCTATTATCATGAATCTTCATGTTTCCAGCCATTTTCTAAAACCCAAAAAGAATAGTGTGAGAGGCAAAAATCATGTTAGGAAAAATAATATAGTAATGGGGGAGCACCCTCAATATCTAACAACTTATGATAAATTCTATGATCGTTACTGTAGTTGTAGGACTATATCCTATAGGTATACTTATCCATAGGGACATCTATAGACATACCTTAGAAATATCTCTAGGGATCTCACTAACATTTTCGTATCCTAGTTTCCAAAGGTTGACTAAACCATTCCTCTGATACCAACTGTAGAGAACCAAAGCTTGAATTACATGGACATTACATTACTTTAGCGGAATACTTAATACATAACAAAAACAGACACACAAGGACTATAATAGTTTAGTGTGTTTGGAAACTTGGAACATAATCTTTCAATCGTGGTGAAAGATCTTCAACATCTCCCATAAAGATCTTCCCCTTTTTTTCTTACCTAAAACCTTTCTTTATATCCTAGGGAGAAGAAAACATAAAAAGGGTGAGCTCAAATTCTCAGTAAGTGTAAGCATGGATAAAATAAAACATACCATATACATTTGAACTTAAAAACATGAACATAATATTTAAACATAAAAAGCTTGAGAAATGACATAAAACATAGAAGTACGTAAGGCATAGATCATAAAGAAACATTAAGAATGATAAAATAGAATGGAAATAAAACATGTAATTGTGGAAACCATTAATCACATGATATGATTTCCATATTAGCCAAGGAATTGCTTCCAAGACCATCTTAGTGGACAAAGTCCCTTTCTGAATGGAGTTCCCTCCTCGTTCCAGTCCTATATTACTGAATTGGTTTAACTTTCCGTTCCAGCCATGTCTACCTCATGAGATATAAAATCTTTACCCAATGAATTGGAGGGAGATATAGGTTCCACCCATCTCATAATGAAATCATTCATACTTGTGCCACAAAATAAACATACATCATTCCTAATAACCCAACGAATAAAATGGGGTTCATAAACATAATCCCATCATCACATAATACACATAATAGAAATGAATATCATTTCTTAATAAGAAAGTGAAACCATGTAAATCATAGAGACATGATACTTGAAACATAAAAATATGAAATAATGTCATCGTAGATGAAAAATTGTTTTGATAAAACAATTGAAATGAATTTTGAGGAAAATATCCTTTCTTCTTCAAAATCAATTTCATTTCACAAAACGTCATTCAATTTTAAAAGAAGAAGATTTTTTTAGATAATAGTCATGAAATATTTTGGAGGAAGCTTTCTGAAAATAAGGCTTTATAAAACCAAAAAAAATCCTTTCATGCCGTATAAGTTAAAAAACATTATTCTAGTACTTTTGCCGGAAAAGTAAAAAAAAGTACCTCGTAACGTAAACAAAAGATTGATTCCATACATACCATGTAGTAAAAGTCAAAAATGGGTAAAAATGACTTTAATCATACATGAAAACATTTTTAGAAAACAGTGAAGAGGATGATAAATATCACCCCAGTAAATACTTACGTATAAGCAATCTCAGATAAAAATGAGATTTGCAAAATTATCCCTTACCTTATATTCAATATGCTTCGTATGTATCCGAACCTCCTGTATAATGATTTAAATAATGTCATTGACTTATTAAAGAATCATATTCATTGTTATTATATCATATATGGTTTACTTATGACTTTATATTACCCGTTCTTTTGTAAATTTCAAGTTAAAGAGTGTTTTGGGTAAAATCGTTTCATTTGTTGTCCGTGTTTTGACTTGTAATTATTCATATGATTACTTAGATCATGATTAATTAATTCCAGAATATAAAACATGATATATATATAAAATAAATATTCAGAATATACATATATATAATAGAACAATAAATGGAAAGAAATACACCGTTCATGGAGACGGTAGGCCGTACGTACGCATGAACGTTGTTTTCGTTTCCTTATTGAGTTGAATGGAATTAATTTGATTACATATATATATATATACATAGATTCAGTAGCTTTATAATTTCATATATTTCATTATTATTGCTTATATATACTTTATAATCATTCTTAAATGGTTAACATGGAGAATGAATCGCATCACGTCGTGGAGACGGTATTCCATACGTACGCACGAGCGATGATATCATTCCCATAATTATTGAATTGAATTGGATAGGATGATACAATATATCATAATCATTATGATTTTATAATAACTACATATATTTATTCCTAACACCATTATACCCATCAAAGTAAGTTGGTGTTGGAAAAATATATTACACCACGGCGTGGAGACGGTATTCTGTACGTACGCACGCGCGGTGATTTAATTTTCCGTAGGATGGGTAGATGGTGAAATAGGGTTGTTTCATACTTATAATAACATATCAATATATTATGGATAATGATGTTATTACTTCATAATGAAATAACTAAATACGAAGAAGTAGAGGAAGAAATAAAGTTGAAAGAATCAGTAACGGATATTACCTCTTCTTTGAAGCGCCTCTTTGAGACCTCCACTTAGGGAACAAAAATTGGTCTATGAAGAAGACCAGAACCCCTAGGATGTATATATGGAAGTGGAGAAGAGAATTTTTCAGGGGTTGGACGAGCTTGAAGGCTCAACGTGGTGTGAGGAAGAGAGGTAGGAGGTGCCCTTTTATAAGGGAGGAGAGGGGCACCTTTGGAAATCTTAAAAATATTAATTTATAATAAATCTAACCCCACTTAAAAAACCTCCAAAAATGACTCATATTATAATATTAGATGAGATAGGGTTTTAATATCATCAACCAATAAAATTTATACATGTTATTAATTTATTTTAAACATTATCAACCTGATTTATCCTTACTTAATCTATTTAATTTTATTTGTTGTAATAACATTCTAAATTTTAAATTATAACAAATAATTATTTATTTGTTGTAAATTTTCCATATTTGGATACTTTATATCATTTTGGACCTGATAAATTTAAATTTATAATTTGTAAATATTTTTGTGATTTTTAAACAATTTTATAATCTGTTATTTTTATAAAATAACAATAGTGTCAATTTTGACACTATTCATTTATTTTAATTTAAATAAAATATATACAGAAGATATGTTCAAAATATAAGCATTAATAGAATAATAAAGTTCATATGTATCTATAAAATTATTTTAGCACATTAAATAGTTCATATAATATTTATTTTATTATTTGTTAACCCATTGATTTGGTTTATCTCTTAATAAAATAATTACTACAAAATTTTTGTATAATTATTTAATATACTTATTTGTTGCATAAAAAATAAAAATAAAATCCTATGATAAAGATAAATCTATTACCATTCACAATAATAAATTTAATCGAATTTATCATCTTAAAATCACAATATTTAAATTGTTATTTTTATTAAATTAGGAAGGTGACAACTTTGGCATCATTTAAAATAAAATAAAATAAGTTTCATAATCACTTTTATAAGACTCCAAATGCTTATATATTAGGTAATTGGATTATTATGGTATATATATATATACTACCAATAAGTTTTGTTCAGGTTTGTGGGCCTTTTAATGGGTATTATTATTTCAATAAAAACTATATTACTAATTTCTCACTTAATAAATAATTTCTGCATCATTAATGTATCACCATTAATGTCATTAATTTAATCCCTATAAATTATAAATAAATTATCATGATGTATATAACTTTATTAGCTTTCTATATACTATTCATGTTTGATGTTTTATGATGTTTATCACTAAATTAAAATTATTATACTTATAAGATTTAAGAGAGTGATATGTTGTCACTTTCTTTGATTTTAATAATAATTAAATTATTTTCTTAGTAAAAAGTCCATAAAATGAATCTAATCCGACCCTTAGATGCTATGGGTCTACTTTTATCCATCCAATAGAATTTTGGCATTTGTTAGGGTAATTTTATAATACTATATTTACCCTTAATTACCTGATTTACCTTTAACTATGGTAAATAAAATTTGCCATAGTTACTATTCATAATTCCCAAAAATAAAAAGTAGCCTATTAACGTAATTTGGAACCCATTATTCCAAATATGTAATCCATTATTTCAAATTCAATACAAATAAGTTGCAGAAATTAAATTAAAAATAATCCCGTTGTCGAATGAAAACTTGTTTTTTGTTTAAAACATTGCAAAAAATTGAATTGATTTAACCTACGAATTTAATGTAAAATCAATGCTAATGACATAAATTATATTAAATGGTAAAAATATATTCTATTTATACTTTAAAACCATTAAATATTATAATTTAACCATTTTAATTATTGCGATGAAAAAAAGTTGTTTTTAATTAAAATATAGCGTGTTTTTACTATTCATCAAAATATGAAAGTTACCAGAATAATATGAAAAATTTATCCAAAGTAAATTTTTATTTTTGATTCCAAAGAAGAATTTTATTTTGTCAAATTTAACTTATAAACATGTCAAAAACTATATTTAAAGCGGGTGCGCCATCAAAAGGCGGCAAAACTGCATTTTTTGAAAAATACTTATTTTACCCGAAAACTTAATTTTGTTCTTATACCATGTTCTATAAAATGTGTAAGATGAATAATAAAGTTATAAAATTCAAAATTTATTTAATACAATTCATAACAGCTAGTTCATAATAATATTATAATAATATATCATTGTTTAGTAAAACCCGGTATTGCGTACATCACACGCTATCGAGGAAGGTCGTGATTGCATGTAATGAAAGCCAAGTCAGGGTTGCGTGTTGTGAAAGAATCCTTCGTTGTTTCATATAACAGAATCCAACCATATTTCATTTATACATTGAATATATATAAATATATATATACTCAATGTTGCGTAGAATAACTATTATCAAAATTGTGTGTAACACGATCCAAGAATAGTGTTGCGTATACTGCAAGCTAATACAGTGTTGCATAAAGCGCAGGGTAATCTTGGTGTAGCATACAACACGAGACATTAATTAAATCAAAAGAATATTTTTCATAAAATCTCGGGGTGTTACATTCTACCCCCATTAAAATGAATTTTGCCTTTGAAATTCTTCAGGGTTATAAATGGTTTACTACTAGAAAGTTTGATTAACAGAAACCCACATTGTAAAAAGGAATACCAAAACATGGCTTTAAAAACTAAATTATGAAATGTAACGGTTACCCAAATTAACTCATCATTGGGATTCCATGTAGGAGAACATAGGTGAAAATCTGGATATGGAAGAAAAATCTAACCATCAAGTTCTGATGGAGAGTGGTAGAGAACATGGCTATGAAATAGCCAACAATCACTAATCCATAGATTTACGATGATCTAAGGTACCATATGATTCATCAGATATAAGGGAACTAGGCCAACATTTTTGGTTTTCAAGATCCTTTCCTTGAAATTGATGAAATTGGAAATAGAAGAAATACTTTCGTGATTTTGGTACAGTCTCACCGTTTTTCGTTCTTTCGACAATTTCCACTTCATCTCTTAAAGAAATAAAGTTGAATTTGTCATTCGTGAAGTGTTTGCAGTTCATGTGAAGGAATGATGGGTCATTCCATCTGTCTCAAACAAAAGGTTATAAAAGTTATCAAAAATACATAAGTCTGTCTATAGTGAGATTAGTCATATATGGTTCCTAAAATGGACTTATACTTCGTATATCATACTACTTAATATAATAAAACTAGTTTCTAATAAACAGGGACTTCCTGTAGGCCAGTGGTAGACGATAATGGCCCGTTGCAGTTCGGTTGTCTGTTCGATTCCCACAGCCTTGTCCGACGCGATGGGTTGTCGCCCATCCTGCAGGTTGTCCTTTTTCTAAAACTACATTACTATAACATCCCATCAATAATATCAAAAAAATTTCTATCCTAAAACAATACTAACTTATGGCCAACATAATTCATTCCAATCTTTAGGCTTATCTAAAATACTTCGATCCAAGCTCATAGTATAAACAAATCGATTACTTGAAATGTCATCAACCAAGAATGTGAATACCATAATTTATCCCCCATATATCTTGTTGGTCACATTCCAATCATGTGAATACCTTAATCATGTATTCTATTAAAAAATGGATACCCATTAAACCTTAGTGAAAACATGAATGCTGTCAAAAGTTAACTCTTTCCACATACCAAAATCCAAAAATTCTATATACTCAAACCATGATATAACCTTCTTTTTATATCAGTCATGAGGTCATGAATACTATTAAACAATTAATTTTCTCCTTATCCCTTCATCATGCGCATATTATCTACATTCCAAAAATATCTGAATAACCTTTCATGGATACTGGTACCATTAATCATACACTTTCAAAAGTCAAGGAAAGACAACAGTGTAACAATCCTTAGATGTGTCTTTATTCCATAGTACCATGAGATTACTTATACAACATTACACATGATAAACATGTAATCATTCCACTACCTTCTTAAACCATTGGCCAAGATTCAACAATTCTTTCATCTCACATATCATTTGTAGTCTCTTCGTCATCATCAACATAAATATTACCCATACAGCCGTACTAATTCTCTTCATGAGACTTTCCCTTAGGGAATTGGTTTGCATAATGCCCGTACATTCCACATTTATAACATTTAACCATTGTTGATGTCGTAGCAATACCATTATCCTCATCCATGGTGTTAACAGAACATTTTCTTTTGCACTTACTGGATTTCTGTCCTTCATTTCCTCACCCAAAGCATCTTCTAGTTCCCTTGAAACAATCTCCCCGATGCCTCTTCACACATGATTTACAAGAGGGAAATTGAACTTTCTTTCTTCTATGATCATCAAGAAACTCTATCTTTCTCTTATTATCTGAGTCAGGAAACTTACCAAAGTTGAGATTATTGATCATATTATGAGATTGCATATTAGGCATAATAATGATGTTTGGACTTCCAAATCCCATTTCAATTGGTTTCTTATGAATAATATCATTCCATTGTCCGTCATATACTCTATTATCATTAATCTTTCTGTTTCCAGCCAATTTCTAAACCCAAAAAGAATAGTGTGAGAGGAAAACATCATGCTAGGGAAAACAACAAATTAAAGTGGGAGCACCCTAAATATCTAACATATTAGGTTTAATTCTATGATCGTTACCGTAGTTCTAGGACTATATCCTATACGTATAATTACCCTTAGGGACATCCCTAGACATACCTTAGAAATATCTCTAGGGATCTCACTAACATTTTCGCATCCTAGTTTCAAAAGGATGACTAAACCTTTCCTCTGATACCAACTGTAGATACACAAAGCTTGACGTACATGGACATTAAATTACTTTAGCAGCATACTTAATACATAACAAAAACAGACACACAAGGACCGTAATAGTTTAGTGTCTTTGGAAACTTGGAACTTAATCTTCCAATCATGGTGAAAGATCTTCAACATCTCCCATAAAGATCTTCCCATTTTTTTCTTACATAAAACCTTTCTTTATATCTTGGTGAGAAGAAAACATAAAAATGGTGATCTCAAATTTTCAGTAAGGGTAAGCATGGATAAAATAAAACATACCATATACATTTGAACTTAAAAACATGAACATAATGTTTAAACATCAAAAGCTTGAGCAATGACATAAAACATGGAAGTACGTAAGGCATAGATAATAATGAAACATTAAGAATGATTAAATAGCAAGTAAATAAAACATGTAATTGTGTCAACCATTAAGCACATGATATGATGTCCATATTAGCCAAGGCATTGCTGCCAAATCCATCTTAGTGGACAATGTCCCCTTCTGAATCGAGTTCACTCCTCGTTCCAGTCCTGTATTACTGAACCAGTTTAACTTTCCGTTCCAGCCATGTCTATCTCATGAGATATAAAATCCTTACCCAATTAATTGGAGGGAGATATAGGTCCCACCCATCTCATAATGAAATTATTCTTACTTGTGCCACAAAATAAACATACATCATTCATAATAACCCAACGAATAAAATGGGTTTCATAAACATAATCCCATAATCACATAATACATATAAAAGAAATGAATATCATTTCATAATAAGAAAACTGAAACCATCTAAATCATATATACATTATACTTGAAACATACACATATGAAATAATGTCATCTTATATGAAAATTGGTTTTGATAAATCACTTGAAATGAATTCTTGAGGAAAATATCCTTTCTTCTTCAAAATCAATTTCTTTTCAAAAAACATCATTCAATTTTAAAAGAAAGATATTTTTTTGATAATAGTCATGAAATATTTTGGAGGAAGCTTCCTGAAAATAAGGCTTTATAAAACCGTAAAAATCCTTTCATGCCGTATAAGTCAAAAAAAATCTTCTCGTACTTTTTCTGGAAAAGTCAAAAAAAAGTACCTCATAAGGTAATCAAAAGAATGATTCCTTACATACCATGTAGTAAAAGTCAAAAATGGGTAAAAATGACATTAATCATACATGAAACGATTTTTAGAAAACAGGGACATGGATGATAAATATAACCCCAGTAAATACTTACGTATAAGCAATCTCAGATAAAAATTAGATTTGAAAAATTATCCCTTACCTTATGTCTGATATGCTTCGTATGTATCTCAACCACCTGTATAATGATTTAAATAATCTCATTGACTTATTAAAGAATCATATTCATTGTTATGATATCATATATGGTTTACTTTTGACTTTATATTACCCGTTCTTTTGTAAATTCAATGTTAAAGAGTATTTTGGGTAAAATCGTTTCATTTGTTGTCTGAGTTTTGACTAGTAATTATTCATATGATTAATTAGATCATGATTACATAATTCCAGAATATAAAAAATGATTTATATATAATATATATTCAGAATATACATATATATAATAGATCAATAAATGGAAAGAAATACACCGTTCATGGAGACGGTAGGCCGTACGTACGCATGAACGCTTTTTCGATTCCTTATTGAGTTGAATGGAATTAAGTAGATGAAATACATATATATATACATAAATATAGTAGCTTTATAATGTGATATATTTCATTATTATTTCTTATATATTCTTTATAATCATTCTTAAATGGTTAACAAGGAGAATGAATCTCATCGCGTCGTGGAGACGGTATTCCGTACGTACGCACGAGCGATGATATCATTCCCATAATTATTTAATTGAATTGGATAGGATGATAAAATATATAATAATAAGTATTATGTTATAATAACTATTTATAGTTATTCTTTACACCATTATATCCATCCACGTATGGTGGTGTTGGAAAAACAGATTACACCACGGCATGGAGATGGTATTCCGTACGTATGCTCGGGCGGTGATTTCATTTTCCGTAGGATGGATAGATCGTGAAATAGGGTTGTTTCATACTTATAATAACATATCAGTATATGAGGGATACTGATTTTATTACTTCATAATGAAACAACTAAAGAAGAATAAGTAGAAGTGGAAATAAAGTTGAATGAATCGGTAACGGACATTACCTCTTCTTTGAAGCGCCTCTTTGAGACCTCCACTTAGGGCACTAAAATTGGTCTTTGAAGAAGACAAGAACCCAGAGGATTTATATATGGAATTGTATAATAGAATTTGGCAGGGGTTGGCCGAGTTTTAAGGATCAATGTGGTGTGAGGAAGAGAGGGAGAAGGTTCCCTTTTATAAGGGAGGAGAGGGGCACCTTTGGAAATTTTAAAAATATTAATTTATAATAAATCTAAACCCACTTAAAAAACCTCCAAAAAATGACTCATATTCGAATATTAGAAGAGATAGGGTTGTAATATCATCAAAAAATAAAATTTAGACATGTTCGGAATTTATTTTAAACATTATCAACTTGATTTATCCTTACATAATCAATTTTATTTTATTTTTGGTAATAACATTCTAAATTTTAAATTACAACAAATAATTACTTATTTGTTTTAAATTGACTATAATTGAATAATTTATAAAATTTTAGACCATATAAATTTAAATTTATAATTTGTAAATATTTTTGTGATTTTTAAATAATTTTATAATATGTTATTTTTATAAAATAACAATAGTGTTAATTTTGACAATATTCATTTATTTGAATTTAAATAAAATATATACAGAAGATATGTTCAAAATAAAAGCTTTAAAAGATTCATAAAAGGTCATATGTATCTATAAATTTTTTTTACCACATTATATAGTTAATATAATATTTATTTTATTATTTTTAAAAAATTTATTTGGTTTATCTCTTTATAAAATAATTACTACAACATTTTGTATAATTATTAAATATACATATATGTTGCATAAAAATTAAAAATAAAATCCTATTATGAAGATAAATCTATTAAATTTCATAATAATACTTTTAATCTAATTTATCAACTTAAAATCACAATATTTAAATTGTTATATTTATTAAATTATGAAGGTGACAACTTTGGCATCATTTAAAATAAAATAATATAAGTGTCATAATCACTTTTATAAGACTCCAAATGGTTATATATTAGGTAATTGGATTATTATGGTATATATATATACTACCAATAAGTTTTGGTCAGGTTTTTGGGTCTTTTATGGGTATTATTATTTCAATAAAAACTATATTACTGATTTTTCACAAAATAAATAATTTCTGCATCATTAATGTATCACCATTAATGACAATTATTTAATCCCTAAAAATTATAAATAAATTATCATGATGTAGATAATTTTATTAGATTTCTATAGACTATTCATGTTCTAAGTTTTATGATATTTATCACTAAATTAAAATTATTATACTTATAAGATTTAAGAGAGTGACATGTTGTCACTTTCTTTGGTTTTAATAATAATTAAATTATTTCCATAGTCAAAAGTCCATAATATGAATCTAATCCGACCCTTAGGTGATATGGGTCTACTTTTAGCCATCCAATAGAATTTTTCCATGTGTTATGGTAATTTTATAATATTATATTTACCCCTAATTACCCGATATACCTTTAACTATGGTAAATAAAATTTACCGTAGTTACTATTCATAATTCCCAAAAATAAAAATTAGCCTATTAACATATTTTGGACCCAATGATTCCAAATATGGAATCAATTTTTTCAAATTCAATACAAATAAGTTGCAGAAATTAAATTAAAATTAATCCCGTTGTCGAATGAAAACGAGTTTTTTGTTTAAAACATTGCAAAAGATTGAATTGATTTAACCTACGAATTTAATGTAAAATCAATTTTAATGACATAAATTATATTAAATGGTAAAAATATATTGTATTTATACTTTAAAACCATTCATTATTATAATTTAACCATATAAATTATTGTGATGAAAAAATTAATTTTTAATTAAAATATAGCGTGTTTTTACTATTCATTAAAATACGAAAGTTACCAGAATAATATGAAAAATTTATCCAAAGTAAATTTTTATTTTATTGATTCTAAATAAGAATATTATTTTATCAAATTTAACTTATAATCATGTCAAAAACTAGATTTAAAGTGGGTGCGCCATCAAAAGGCGGCAAAACTGCATTTTTTGAAAAATACTTATTTTACCCTAAATTTTTTTTTTCTTATACCATGTTCTAGAAAATGTGTAAGATGAATAATAATGTTATATAATTCAAAATTTAGTTAATACTATTCATAACATATAGTTCATACTAATATTATAATAATATATCGTTGTTTAGTAACACCAGGTATTTCGTACAACACACCCTATCGAGGAAGGTTTTGATTGTGTGTAATGAAAGCCAAGTCAGGGTTGCGTGTTGTGCAAGAATACATCATTGTTTCGTATAACAGAATCCAACCATATTTCATTTATACATTGAATATATATATATATATATATATATACTCAATGTTGCGTAGAATAACTATTATCAAAATTGTGTGTAACACGATCCAAGAATAGTGTTGCGTATACTGCAAGCTAATACGGTGTTGCATATAGCACAAGGTAATCTTAGTGTATCATACAACACAAGACATTAATGAAATCAAAAGAATATTTTTCATAAAATCTCAGGGTGTTACAAATCTACTCCTCTAGTTGTTACATTCACTCTACTAACTCAATAACGAATATTCTATAAGGATTATATGATATTAATCTTGTATCAGGGATTATATTAATGGTAAACCCACCTTCACTCTCTTCGTGTGTCTAGGTAATTCCTTAAGAAATACATTAATTTATTCATTTATATTTCGTACATCCTTAATTTTAATACTATTTTCCTCTTCCCAATATTTTATTTTTACTTCCTCTATAAGAATTTCATTTAGCTGAGCTATTAGGGGTTTATATATATATAAAGCAAATGAATAATATTCCAATCAAATGATAATGGATCCTACATCTTTCTCAAAAATAGTAGCTTCCTTTTTACAATAAATGATTTCATATTATTTTGATATCCATTCCATACCAGAGATTATATAAAAGTCAACCATTGGTATAATGACAATTTTAGAAGCTAAATCCCATAAATGTTTCTTAATGGGGACTGAATAACACATTTTTGTGGCAATAAGACATCCCCTAATAGTTTTTATTGTAAACTCCTTTATTAAGTCAAAAGGTAAATGTTTAATTTTATTTTCAATTTGGGTAGATATAAAATATTTCAGTGGTCTCGTACCTACCCCCATATCACTGTGTACTTATACATTAGTTGTGGTGATCATATAAGCTTGTCTATATCCCATTGGGATCTTTTTTGGTAGATTACTATGATTCTTTGGATATTTATTTGAATAATTATTTATTTCATTGATGTTGAAGAATTTAACATCATTTATTTTTATCATCCACTTGTATTCATATCTCAATGACCATTTTCTCCACACTTATATAAATCTCTCAGGCCTCTCATGAATTTCCCAGTATGATTCTCTCTACAATATTTTAATAATGGGAATTAGTTCATTCCCCTATTCTTCATTTCATTCTCCACCTTTTCCATGTTTGTAAAATGAACTCTTCTTGTATTTATTTAGATAGAACATATATATTCTAAAAAATTCATCCACCATTTAAATGGAACATAATACTGTTACATCATACAATGAAAATGTTTGAGAAATGAGTTCCTTTTGTTGACATGACTTATGAACTTGAATGAAATGATCAATCTTGTTTTATGAATCTTGTATGTAATTTATAGCATACATGGAAAGTCTCGTAAAGGTAGCATCATAATTCTCAACACTCGCTTAATACTTTTACTTTCTATTAAATAATTTTCAATTATTTTCATTTCCATACTCTTTTGGGATATATTTGTTATAGAATGTTTATTTAAAGGAATTTTATTCCATGTCTTATTTTTCATATTCCTCCTTAGTATTACATATAAATGACCATCTGGATAAGAATCTCCCTTGAGAAAATATACTATAAGTACAACCTTTTTATTTTCATTTAATCCTAATTCCAAATATAACTTTTCTTGAGACTTGACCAACTTATCAGCTGCCACTAAATTGTTATTCTCAAAAAAATACGGGGCTTCTACCGAATTAGACAACCCAACATAGGTGTGGAACGACTCTTCCTTATATCTTTTGTATCTTTTACTAATATTTCATGATCTTATTAGCTCCAACACTAACACCGTTGAATTGATCAGTAGGTAAATTAATACATTGTCTTTGGGTATTGATTCCCTTTATACCATTATAATCCATCACTAAATAAATACACACACCATGTCTGCTCCAAATAATCATGAGTATCAATCCAAATACTCACTATAAATAAATATTATAACTGTCATGTTATTTTAACATCTGATTCCTAGGGCCTCTATTAATCCTTCTCTAATACCAATTTAACACCCATGGACCTTATTTCCTAGAGTCGGTGGTTAATTTATTAAAATAGAATATAAAAAAGTGATAACATCACCATGTATCTATCAGTTTATTACTCTTTAAGAATAATATTAATATATTATTCTATTATTAGATTGGTAATTAAACATAGAACATAAAAATTGGAAATAAACTGCTTCCTCTTCACTTATTCAAATATTTCATCTTCATAAATTTTGGAAGGAACAAAACAAAAGGGTGGGCTCAAATGATTAGTAAGGGAAAAATTGATCAATAACAAGTGAAGAAAATTTAATAAGGAATAATCATTATGGAAAGGTAAATAACTAAAAAACCCATTCCATTAATAAACTGAGAATTAAAATTTACCCATATATTTTTTCATAGTGAAAATCTCTAAGATAGTAATAACCAAAAACTGATTAAATGGATTATTTATTAATTAGATGTCATGTATCTCGCACATAATCATATAATATCAAGACCCTTCATAAGATGTTTTAATTCCATGGGTAAAAACCTATCTAATTCTTTTTAGAAATAATTGGAAATGGTTTTTCACCAACTGTTTTGTCTCATAAGACTTATCGATGTGTCGAGGGTCTATATAAATCCAGTCCCCATCCATAATTTCATATCAAAATCATTATTCATACATAGATATAATTTAATATAAATATTATTTATCAAAATATCTATATTTTTTATAGGATATGGATTCATCAATATTCCCTAACTAAATAACATTAAAAATAAACCTCGTATGTAAATAATGGTATACTACTAAGATAATAATAAAATCCATGAAAGAAGAAATTTAGATATTTAATTAAATCTTCAATGAATGGTGATCATAAATAAAGAGGGTAAGTTTACATATATAATAGACTAGGAAGAAGTGTTGAATAAGTCTTATCTCACAAAAATAAATCTGGGATGAGAAACCCCTTACATTGATTGTATCATTGGATTAAAGATAAATCATTAAATAATTAGGTGAAAAATGTAAATTCAAAAACTAAAATTAGAAATGAAATATAAAACAATCAGACTTAATTTCACACATATTATTTGAAAAACATGACCAATGACATAGAATTTTGACCCAATGAATAGAAATTGAATTAAGAAATCCCTTACCGTATGATTGAAAGCATTCTGCACTTGTACTTAATGTCCAAGATAATAAGATTACATTCATTAAATACATAATTTATAACCATTTATATATTAATTTTCTTTAATATAATTTTATAATGATCATTTATGTCTTATTAATGAGTTATAATATTCAATTTTTTTTTGTCATGGGGTTTTCGTTTTCTTGGTTTTTCGTGATCGGTTCACTTCTATACAAGTATGTAAGTTCATTTCATGTGGGAATTGTTCTCTAGAATTTAAATTATATGATATTAATTTTCTTCCATAATTTTATGGGATATTTTATATCACTTGGTTATATGTTATGAAAATTATTCATGAGATAAAACATGAATGAAAATGAATTAATTTATTTTTGTGGATTTTACGACCATCATAAAATTATATCGTTTTATTTAATATCATGAACATATATTGGTTCTCGAACACTATATTACATATAATATGTTTAGTAAAATATTATTTAACCATAATAATGGTTTTATTATCATCATTTAATGTGTTAATGAAAAATGAAAATGCACTGTACCTGATGGCGGTAAATCAACATATTACGGAGGATGTTTTCATTTTTAGAATAAAAGGGAGAATAGATATGTTTGGATGTTGAATATTACATTAACACAATAATATTATAGTATATATAAGAAACTATATTTATCATACATTTTTATATATATGAGGTAAAGTGATGATTTGAAAAGAAATGAAATTAAAATAAAAGTTGAAAGACAATGAAAGACGATTATACCTCTTGTATAACATCTCCTTGAGAACCTCTTTAAGGCACCTAGGATTGGTCTTTCGATGATTCCAGTAAGACCAAAACGTGGGTAAGAGTCTTGATATGTAAATTGGATAGAATATAAGAAATATAAAAGGCTAATAATGTGTGAGTAGAAGGCGGGGTGAGGGGTGGTAGTTATTTTAGAGGAGAGGGGTGTTTTTTTATTATTTAATTGATTTGTATATTATTTTTCCTCAAGAATATCAATAGTGATGATTATTGTGAAAACATACATTATATAGTTCATGTGAGTTATAAATGATAATTTTTAAATCATTTATAAATCATCCCTGACTCCATAATTCATATGTTTATTTAATATTTTAAATAACCATATTTCACTATTCACAAAAATTCAACTATTTAAAAAAAATAACAAAAATTTACGCTGACGATTTCTTATTGTTGGGATTTCAAAAATGGACTCCATTTTATGAAAATAATTTTCTATTTTTGAGATTTTTTTAAATAAAATAAATATATATTCCAAAAATTCTGATTTTAATATTATAACCGATTTTATGACACTTTGAAAAATTAAATAATGTCTGATAAATTTATATTATAACCATTAAAGAATGAGATATTAATTTACAAATCACTTTTATGCAAACAAATTATCTTTTATATTATTATAATAATTATAAAATTTTATATAAATAGTTCTGTTTGATAATATTACACACAATTAATTTATCATTTTTAAAAATTTAATTTACTTAATGCATGATATAAATATATCATATTTTCATTTATAGGATACCTAAATCATATTTTTAATTTTATATTTTAGTTTACTATTCTATTGGCCAATTTACTATTCTTAATGATCGCATTACTATTCCAATGGTCAAGTTGATATTTAATAGTATATCAGAATTTTTTAGGCTCATGAGATATCGAAAAAATTAAATTTATTTAAGAATAAACATACCATTAAATATTATGGTTTTATATATTTATTTAATAATAATTTTATGGTTTTAATAAATTTAAAGGATATTTAAAAAATTTAAAGGGATATAAATTAAATAGAGTGATTATGATTTCATAAATTACTTGTTGAGATAACTCATTTACTAATTTTATAAAGAAATAGAAAATTATTTTTATGATGGGAAAAAACATATAATACATGTTTAATAGTTTTTTAAAATATATTAAGTATATCTAGTATGATAGAAGAAGAATTACTTTTGAGGATAAGTGGGGTGGTGAAGGGGTCCTCTTATAAGTGGTAGGGGCATATATTTTTAATATTAATTTCTCAAAATAAAAATGGATGTAATATTCAATGTAAAAGGATCTAAAATTGATAAAAAGTGATAATAATATATTTTATGTAATTAAATATCTCATTTATCCAATTATAGGTGAGATTTTTTGATATTTTTTACATTGTCTCTTTATTTAACACATCTACATCCTTTTAGAATTTATCATGTTAACTAATTTTTAAATCTGAAACATATTATTATGCACTATAATGATATTATACATATGAAAAAATATTTTTTATTATTCTTCGAAGTATTAAATCTAATTAATTGAAAAAAATTATAATTTTCATAAAAATTAACTTCAATATAATTACACATAACCCAATAAAAACAATTTTTTATAAAACTGTATTTTTAAGCATAAAAATAATTATTTAGGCCAAGGATTATGAAAAGAATTAATAATCATGGTATTTATATGTATTTTTTATTAAAATTAATAGAGTTATATGACATTAAATTCATTAAAAAAATAAGTATAAGCATGTGTATATTTAATTAAATGAAAAGAAATAAACAAAGTTTTTTTGTATAATAAAATATACCTTGGGGTCAAAATTTTCTATCATAGGATTATAAATTGAAAAGATAATATTTAAAATATATTATTTTACTTCTTCAATTAATATTTGGTAGAAAAAATTGTTTAATAAATTTTTATTTTAATTTTATATCGGGCTGATTTCATATAAATAAGGTATTTTAAAAATATATATTTGTTAATATGCACCTAAAAAAAAAAAAAATCAAAAACATCCCAAAAAAATAGATATAATTAATCATGAATTTTTAAATCAAAAAAATTTATTTCATCATATAAAAATTCCAAAATTTTTGATTTTAACGTTTGAATGAAAACATCAAATGTAATGGAAATATATTATTATTATAAAAATGAAAATTTAAACATTATTAATTTTTAATATTATTTTATATCAATTACTAATTTAATGAGTTTTATTTTTTCTATAAATTGAAATATATTTTTAATAATCCATTAAAAGTGATTATTTGTATTTTTGATAAAAATACAGAACACCTTAAAAATAGTTCTTTGAAATAAAATCCCTTTTTAACATCAATTCGTTTTAATCACATCCCATTAATTATTTTTAGTATAACTATTAAAGTATCAATAAAATTTTGGTATTTTAACTCATGAAGACCTAAAAATATTAATAATATTTAAGGAATCCGAATATAAGATTTTATAGTATATTATTTTTATTGATTATTATCATTTTATTTATAAGAGGTTTTTACCTTCATTTATTGTACTGGTATTTTTTTTCAAATGATGTATTTATGTTTATCATGAATTTTAAAAATATACCTCATGTTTTATTTCAGTTCATTGTTTCATTTGAATAAACTATTTAACATATAATTTTTTTAAAAAAAACTGGTACTAAAATCATGGTGTATTACAACTTAGCAAAAAGGACTGCATCCAAGGAATACAGAATCATTTATATGTCAGTGCACTAAAAATAAAATTCACTATATGTTATTATAGTATTTATTTATTGGGAAATACAAGGAAAGGCTTATTATCCCTATAAATCTATCTTCTAAATACTTTAAGATGGAGAATAAAACAATAATTCAACATATAGTTTTATCGGGATGAATCAGTCAAGAGATAAATAACACACCATAAATATTTTCTACCCCCCTTCATGTCCTACATCATTATAAGAAATTAATCTTCAATCACATTCATCAAATAATAAAAATCTTAAAATGAGTAGTTCTATTTTTTCAAAAGAAGTAAAACATTTTAATTCCTCTAATTTTATTATTTTAGCTCTCTAATTTGATCATCCAAAAAATATCCCACATTGCATAACTCATGTAATCACATTATCAACCTATAAATCAATTTATCATGAACAAATAAAATACCTAAAATACATATTTCTCCATTAATTCCAATTATATTGAATATATAATGGAAACAAAAATTTCATAAACAATGGCATGTTTCACCTCACGACTACATGGTTTGGTTCGACATACACTTTAATTCTAAAAATATTATTCATTGAATTTAAATTACATGTGAAATTTTTCCATGTAAAACATTAAAAATTCTCAATCTAAATTCACAAAAGTTTATCACTTTCTAAAAAATGTCATGGTAAAGCTATCCAAAAATAAAAAAACCCTTATTACTTCTACCAAGATAAATGTTCATCATTGTAGTGTCCTCCATTTTAATGATCATATTTTTATCAAAATTGTATAACCAGAAATACTATTGAACCATTATTGTCCATTTCAAAAAACAACTACAGAATGTTCTTAAAATGTATCCAACACAATTCATTATCATTGTAGATGAATAGATGTTGCTACATACCATATGTGAACCTCCTCATACACCAAAATTAATTGACCAGTAGTGATGGTTTCAATATTAGTCGAAGAGATTATAATATTGGATACAAATAACCATTAATCACAAAAAAATTAATATCAAACATTGAAATAGGATAACAACATAATTTGGTATTATGATTACAAACAAACCAACCATAAAGAGTCTATCATATACTATAAGAAGAAAAAAATAACTATAATTTGAGTTATGCATACAATAAATGCGGTCCGTTTGTTGGATGACAATATGAACAATAGTTTGACAGAAACTAGATTGTAAAAAATAATTTATGAATTCTTTTCCATTACCTTTTTCCTAGAACCAACCATGCTTTACCTTCCCACCCACCATCTATATATCTCTTTCCTTTACCCATACCTCTAACCAAGGATTCTACCTAGGTACCATGTCACCCATGTATAGTGTTATTGAAAATCAATAATCCACCACCAATAATTTCCTAGGAAATTCTAATATAAAAAGTTGTATGTGTAGTTTTATATGGTCATAAATAAATAATGAAAAAAGTAAAAATTTATAATAAATCATAGCTAGGGTATTTCTCAACCGTCTTGGGGGATGCAATACCTACATTGGTTTGTGTTTATGTGTCACTAATCATATAGCCAAAAATACTTATTTTGAATCACATATCTACAAAAAATAATTGGTTTAATGTCCTATCATAATATATAACACAACTCATTTATTGTGTTCACAAGAAACCAACTCATAACTACAGGTATATAATAACAATATCAATGGCCAATAAGTGGGAATAGAAACATCAAGCTGTCAAACAATTATGGTCATCACTCCCTAACATATGTTTTAAGACCGGGAATAGTGTTTCAAATAAATAATATAATAATATTCAGCGTTACATAAAATTTTTACATGTATTTTGAAAAAATACCTAGTAACAATAATCTATAAGGGGGCCTAACATCCTGGAGCTATAATGAAAAATTAGGAATAAAATCTGAACCACATCACTGAAAGAGGTCATATCATCCCTATCCATGGGATGAACATGTAGATAGAAATTTATCATTAATCCCAAGCCACTTCATAAGTTTGAGGGTATCTTATCCATATAAAATCGAACGTAAATAAGATCTTGATCCCTTCCTTGAATGAATTATTATATTGGAAGAAGGTCTCACTTCTAGGGGTAAAACAACTAAATGATCAAAACATTCCATTTCCAACATTATTAATGTCACATGTTCATTAAATTCTATTAAGATGGGCATAACATCCGTGATTTTACCCTGAAACATAATGGGATTAAAATCCATCATCATAGGTAATAAGACTTATGAGGGAATTTCATCCAATTAATAATAACTAATAAAAAAAGAGAATATTAGCTAGATATATAACCATAATCAAAACATGACATATCAAATAAATCGACAAACAAAGTATAAGAAATTTATATTAATATAGGAATAGAGTCCAACAAAATTTATAATAATTCTACTGTGGATGTAAAATATCCAACTAATTCAAAATTCATTATCAGGTATATAACCTACCCGGGTATGCTCAAGATTGATGAGGAAGAACAGACATTGTATACAATTCCATAACTAGACAAAAGGGATAAATTTCAATCAAAACTCACATGTGGGTCAAGAATCTAGTCAACTGCTACGAATAAAAAAAATATTATATGTATCAGAGGATAAAGATACGAATTGATGTCTACTGGGTAATAAATAAAATTGTAATACCCCTTATGGGTTCCAATTCACACCATCGATGGTACGTTAATTTGGGTATATAAACTCTGATGTCCTTGGAATCCAAAAATAGAAATGAGGAATCCAATCATGGTTATAATAATCATAGTAAATTTTCAAAAGAAAATAGAATAAGTTATTAATTAAAATCACAGACAATTGTGCAACAGTTGTGAGACCTTTATATAACATAATAATGAAACATAACATAATCCATCGAGAAATCATATAGGCCAAATTAAAAAAACCGAACATGATGACACTTAATGAATTTAAATAGATAAATAAACAAAATATCGTACAAATATAAATCCCTCAAAATTACAATTTTAACTGACAACATTTAATTTGAACATGTAATGGGTTGGGGGATCCAAATCATAAAAAAATAATGGTTTTGAAAGTAGGATTTCATTTGGGGTGAGATAGGGAAAAACGTGGATACTGAGGGGTTAAAATCATCAAATTAAGATAGTTCCCTAATTTAGACTCATGGATCGTAGGATCCCATAAAAAGTAGGGTGGGACCCACCAGAACATCGATGGTAGGGACAATGGCACCTCCCACAGACCAATTTCAATTGAGGTAAAATAGACATACAGAAAAAGCTAGGTGGGGTTGGAAGTTGTACACCCTAAAGCCTAAGTTGACTGAAATTTTTATGTGCCACCACCTGTCTTCTAATTTCCAATATTCTCTTAATAATATTTCCATTATATGACTATTTCGTAGAAAATATTGAACCAAAACACCCCCTGGAACCTTCTATAGCCATATAAATTAAAGAATTTAATAATAAATTTAAAATGAAATATTTACCCCCTATACACAAACTCTATTATAACATCCACATGTGGGGGAATATATTCCCTAATATTCATTACCAAAAATCACTAATTAAAAAACTTCCAATAATTAAACTCACATATTATTATCTTATTCCCATGTATCTTCATGGATTTTATTGTGCTTCTTCTGTACTCACACAAAAAAGGAAAGTCTTTCCATGTATAATTTTTTAGTTGTTCTATGATACAAATAGATAATTCACAAAATGAAACATTACGACCAAACTCATTATCATGGATTATAATCACATTAAATGTTTAGGAGGGGAATCTCATGAGATATGATACATGAAACATGTCATTCCTATCACTATACTGGTGAGGAGGAACTAATTAATATTTCATGGTGTTGATCCTATCAATAATGATGAACAACTACACATACCTGGGAACTGGATTCCTATATCTCTAAATATAATGATATCTTAATTTGGGTGACACTCTTACTGAAACTATGTTATCCAACTCAATCTCAAGAGGATGAAAATGTTAGACTGTATAAAATCGCTACCTATCTTAGGAAATATTAGACCTCTTTTAGAGTGATCAGATATTTTGTGATGTCTCCAACATATGACCTAATCTGATAATCGTTGCCTACACTACCTTTATAAAAATGTAAAGGTGAAATAAATGACCTATCATATACAACCTCATTGGTTCCATCTAAATAGAAATCTGATAACTATTATTAAATAAAATTGTACTAAAACATGATGGACCTCCCTTGAACTATTGATACCAATAAATCATTCCTATATAATATCCTCTAATATCTAAATAGTATTCATAGACAACCAATTAGTCTAATCATGTAAATTATTCCCAAATACACCTATATACCTATATCGTTTTATAAGTCTATCCAAAAGTGTTATGTATAATGGGTATCCCAATCAAAAACAATTCTCTTGGGGGCCCCATGGAGACTCATTATCACCTATCCACATATCTCACAATACTCGTCAATATAATTTTTTTAGATCAATAGAAAATACATGATCATGATAAATTGATCAATAACAACTCATACCATATTATGATATTGATATGAACTTGGTGATCATAAAAAAAATTCTATGATTAAAACATACCACTTCCACTAAATAATGGAGGAGAATTCAAGAAGAATAATGGGTTGTTTGTGCTGATACATGACCCTCTAAAAATTAACACACCATGAAGAAAAATTCACAATGTATTTTTTCATGTTAAGACAATAGTGATGCCTATGGATGTTATGATAAATCATGGAAACAAATGATTTAAATACAATATTGTTCATGGTAATAATATGTCATATCCTTACTCAAGATCAAAGTGTATAACATTCATCACAATATATAAAATTTTCATAATAATTCAAGTAACAATCATGTTATGACTCCCCACTATATAATTTTTTCCTCACCACCAAACAATTTAAATATAATGACAAAATCTAAACTTCTTAGGATGTAATGAGGTAATATCCATTTACACCAGGGTCACTCTACCATGATACTCTTAAATGTCATGAATCTTTATAGTAAAGAGGCTTATCATTTTCTGCTCATTTATATAATCCTATATCACATGTTCCAAATTCTTTTAAATTAGGTCATTCTCTATATCATTACCTATTATAGGGGTGTTTTGCATTTCAAAATTTATGGACTTCCCATACTGGACAAATTTTCTCTATGAAATGTTCATGTCACACTATGGGAAGATGTATCAAAGACACATTTTTTCAATATAAAATAAATAACTATCACTGAATAAGTAGTGATGAAAACATCACAACACATTCACTACACCAAAAATCTCTAATCAGGAGTTAGATAATTTTTATCATGTAGCCTCAACTATCTTGATCCATTATCATCATCACACCTATCCTATATTATAAATAATAAAAGGAATATACTAGATAAATGATAATAGAAGTTACCCTCATTAATCATCATAGATGAATTCAAAATAATAGATATAAATATTACTTACAACACCTGATAGTATCACTCACAAGAATCATACTACAGAAGCATTTCCCTCGCCTTGGTTAGAAACTTCATTGGTGCTACCAATCAGTATAATTCCTGAATGAACAACCTATAGTAACATAAAAAACCTAGGGAACCATAAATCAGAAAAAACATTCTCATGTTATTCGTAATAAATCACACCCTCAATCTCCTTAGGATCTATTGATATTTCTTCCTTAGATATCAAATTCCATAGGAAACAAACTTCATTGATATAAAACTAATATTTTGAGAGTATTTCAATAGGTAATGATCTTTTAGTGTTCCCAAAAAAATCCTTAAATAGGGAGTTTCACCCTCAAATGAATAAGGTTATAAAAATATTTTATCATTGGAGAAAAACATATATGAATCTGTAAATTTATTTAAGACCAGATTTTTTAGAGACTTAAAAATAATGGGAACAACTGTTTAACCAAATAACATAATAAGAAATTTATACATACCATACTCACTTCTGAAATATGTGTGTGGAATAATATAATTCCTCAAAATAATAGAATATATCGCAAATTTGTAATAATTTTTTTATAACCACAAAGGTCCCCTCACCCTATCAATTAAATCATTTATATGTTAATTATTATTGTGGTTCTTGATCATAATAGGGTTCACCCTTCAGTAATCTACACATATGTATAAGGACCATCACATTTCATGGGGAACAACTAGTGGCACCCTTTGGGGAATTATAGGGTGAATAAATCCCTTCACCTATTGATCTTATAACTAATATTTTCAATCGTGATCCTCAAAAAGTGAAATCATATATGGAGGAATTGATACAATCTTCATACAAATAATGAGATCAATCCAATAATCAACTTACCACTCATGATCATAATCCTAATGTTGTCCTATGAAATTTTCCTAAAATTGATCAACCACTATTGGAATGGATGTTATGTATCCTAATGTCTAAAATAAACACTAAAAAATTGGGATAGATTCTCTCCAAACTACCAAAGAACAATTCCCAAATGTCCTCTTATAAATTCCACTCCCCAACATATATATATCAATCTCCCTTAAATAATATGAAATATACTTACTTTTTAAAGAAGTTGATGTGTCAATGATAATGATTCGACCAATCCCTTCTAAGGATCAAATAAAAATCATGCTTCCTAAATATCAATTAATATTAGATATAATACTAAACACTAATCATTATGGAACATCATAAACACTTTCAAATACACATATATCCCCTCCCTGATGTTCTATTTATAGATAAAACCCAAAACATGATCTCAACAACTGATCCTAGGTCAGTAACCAACTTTGTAGATATAAATGAAGATGAATCATTATGATTGAATAAAATAGTAAATATATTACTAAAAGAATACATTCAATTGTAAATGGACTCTTTTCATAACCATATGATGACTTCTTAATTACATAAAACTAGAATGTGTAAGTTTCTCTGCATGGTCCCCCAACTAACATGGTTCCCTAAAGAGATCTAGCATGCTACCTCAGATACTATGTATTAAGAACTTTTTTGATATATGTTCATTTGGGGGAACTCTATGAACCAAATTTTGGTATAATATTAGATACAAACTATGATCCTGAATCTTATCCATCATCATGAATAAATCCTATTTGAAAAGAAGATTTAAAAAAACATTTCTTGTTTCTCATATGAGTAGATGAACAATACTCTATAGGGTCTTCGAGTCCATTCAATCATGTATTCCACTCTATACGACAGTGAAAATTGACTAGATGAGAGTTGATACTCAAAGGAATATATGGGCCACATGCTTGACATGATTTCTTATTTATACTTTAGAGAGAATCCCTAGTATACCACTTCCATCTACCCATAAATCCAATCATGATACCATTATAGGAATAAATATTTTAATGAGGCCTTCCCTTTCGAAAAAGTCCTCTCAGTATGAGGGAATAGTTCATAGACTCTCAAAAATATATAGACCAATTCATATTCATTTGAGAAAAAAGAAAATTTATTGGTCTATACAAGAAATAGAAAACAATAGAAGTCTCATCAGTCACTAATAAGGGTGTAAAACAATGAAACTTTTTTAAAATAGTGTTAAATCTCAATTTTGATAAAATCATGTAAACCAATCTCATGAACCCCCAAACCCAAAAAATTAAATGAATTTCTTGGAAACATTCTCAAAGAAATGATCCTAAAATATCTTCAATAATGGCTATATATATTTATATTCCTAGATAATAATATCTCACCACTACCTCATTGTTCCTTGAAGCATATACACCATAAGATTCAACCACCTTTACAGGGGTGTATCGTGAGGTTAAAAGGAAACCTGAAGATTCTTATCCCAAATCTCAAATAACTGATGATAATCCCTCTATTGTAATCGTAGGGTGGTTATAAAAATAAATCTCTATGTTTGTACTAACATGGTTGTATCATCCCATGGATCCCAATGTACAATATACTTGATCACATCAAGATAAATATCATGGAAAAACTATTCAATAAGAGTAATTGGTGAAATTGGGGGTTTTTATTCAAAAACCCAATGGGGGATATTCATCTCCACCCTCCTATAACTCACATATTTCCTACTGTAGAGGCATGCCTCTATAATGAAAAACACACAGCTCAAAATACAATCTCATAACAATTTAAACATAAAAATTTATGATAAGAAGTAAAATAATGTGAATCCCACTATGTTATTCATAAAACAAAAATCAAAAGGAGCCCCCACATAACATTGGTAAATCTCTCTATATATCTATTTTTAGAATTGGCTACCCCCTCTTAGGACTCAGATCATATAAAAGGAGGACTCACATCATCTATTATTAAACCTTTTAAACATAATAAAATTTTGAAATAATCAATTCCCAATATCATAATTCGCGTCATCAACCACAATAATGAACATGCATGTTGTGTGAATCAGGAGTACCAAGAATGAGTGTGCGCACACACCCTCTTTATTTATTGGTCCAAGAGTAAAACCATAAAAATCAATGATATCTATAAAATAAATTATATTTAAATATTATATATAACCAATAATTAAAAATCAATAAAATGAATACCATGTTTTGTACCGTAGACTTTCTAAATATTGGGGAAAGATTTTGACTACATTCTACCCCTTTTATATTATAACCAAATAGTACTTAAAAGAAAATAGTGGTTCTAATAAAACATTAAAATAAATTTTAGACCCATCCACCATTGTTGTAACTGAACTAGTTGTACTAAAAACCTCAAAAACACCTACCAAGACAATAATTGTTTTCTGTAATTGGTGGGAGTCAATGTAAAAGGGGGGAGACTATACCCATTGGTAAATATGACCAAACATCATAGTATAATTAATATAAAACATTAAATTAAAATAACTACATAATGTGTTATTATAGTTATAGACTAACAACTAGAAAAGAATCTATCAAATGCTATAACAATATAATTTAATTTATAATTTCATCTAGGCATATATTGAAATTAGGATTTCCCATTGGTCGGCCATATGTACAATAATTCAATGTAAATAAATAAATGATCCTACTACAATATTGGTTTCTATATCATATTCTAACCCCATATCATATCATTAACCGTGTTCTATTAGCTCACCTATCTTGTGTATAACACATGATAATATCTATTATTCCATTTATATGATCTACCCTGGAACCAAGGTTCCTGTGTAGAGTGTACTTAAGACTCAATATGACACCCCCAATGGATCCCATAAAAAATAAAATATATATAGTATCATATAAAATGTAATATCATCTTAAAGAAATAAATAAATTACATCCATAAAAAATAATTCATATTCATTAGTTTTACTCATCCACTATAGTGTACTTATTCTTATTTTATCTATTTTTATGGTGTTTATGAATATATCACAAGAAATATTGACTCAGTATCATGCATATAATCAAAATCATGTGTATAACATCATATCATAATATAGTGCACAACTCCGGGGAAATAAATCTTTGAAACAAAATCATAATTGTTATCATAGGGTCCCATTAATAATATTCCAATAGTGGGTATAACATCCCATCACAGAAAAAATAATGGGCATCATTATTTAACATGTGTGTTAAAAGAATGCATAACTTAACTTCGATTTAATATAATATTGGGAATAATTTCCCAACATGTGAATTTAGAGTGTTAAAAACACCCCTAGTAAATATATTTCACAAGAAAACAAAGCACACAACAATCATCACACTCAAGCAAGAATAATGTCTTGGCCACAACCTCCAAATGAGTAATAGAATCTGTTTCCAATGGAATAATCATATGATTAAAAATCAACCATCTTCCCATGACTTATAACATAAAGTATGGATTCCCATTAAATATTAGGTCATACTCATACTACATATTTTACTCTTACTTGAATGCATCACAATACATGAAAACCATCAAACTAAAATGGCTATAATAAACAATCAGTAATAGATTCTCATTTCCAATATCTTTAGGGTAATATGGGAATGATATCCCATAACCACAGGAGAAGAATCCCGAAAACAGCAACAAAAAAAAATTAATTGTGTACCTCATCATAAGAAATGAGATATATGTTAGAATTATATCCCAACATTAACCATTGATGGTATAATGGGATATCATCCATATAAATAAGCATAATCAGGACATGGTATATCATGTATCTCATGAAGCATAAAATAATAAATTTAAATTATCATTATAATGGTTTCAAATAAATTCAAATTATAATAATGTTTTAACCTCACAAAACCAACCTATTCAAAATTTATTATCTAGTGTATAAATTCTCTTGTTATTATCTTGTTATAGGTGAAGGGGAATTCAGAAAATACAATTCTATTTCCATCCAAAATAGGGTAAGGTCAACTGAAAAGTCCCATATGGGTCAATCCTCATGTTTACCACTACTAATAATACATATATTGTATGTCGAGGATGATAAGGGGACCAATATAAGTGCACTAGGTCATAAATAAATTAATAATACACCTCAAGTGTTACAACTCAAAACAACGATGGTACATTGGTCTGAGTAGATGGTTTTTGGTGGCCATGATATCAAAAAAAATTATAGGGAAACTCCTACTAGTCCGATTAATGATAATAAATTAACTAATGATAATTAAGAATGTGTTTGATTAATTTTAAGGTCATTCACACACCATTAGGGAAGCCCATTTTTCACAAAGAAATGAATCCTAGTTTAAACAATTAGAAATATTAGAGACCACATACTATGATGCAGTATAATGGTATATAGTGAATATAAATATATAATAAATCATTTAATGATAAGAATATTGTTACATATATCTAATAATACCAACTCATTGAACTTAGTTAAGATACTAAATAATGTTGAAGGAACCAAAATAATATCAAAATTGAGTTTTTTAGTTTGAGTCATATTGGGAAATCTAGTCTGAAGAGTGGATTAAAAGTCAATAAAATCATCAAAAGATGATACATTACCAATTTAAAACTAGGTTTATAGAGATGAAACCAAAAATATGGTGGTATGGGAAGTGGAAATACCCATGTCCCAGGTCTAACAATGTTCCAATAGACATCCATTTTAATAATTGTTTTGTGGGAAGTAGTACACCCCAACGCTAATTTTCATAAGAAGTCTGCTGAAACCCCACAGGGCTTCCTACAGAAGACCATTATTGTGAATATTTCGACAATCTCTCCATTTTTCTTGAAAATTATTGAAAATAACTCCCTTAGATCCATCTTTTTCCAAAATAGTTTAAAATACATATGCATTTAGCTAATTTAAAATAAAAAATCTTCCTCCACACATAAAGTCCATTGGAGTTATTCCTAAAAAAACCTACCACCATGGAATATTCTTACTCATCTAACCATTTATCAACCATTATTGGTACATTGATGAACATTTTTACTATGTTCCATGTTTAATTATGTTATATCATAGGCCCCATTCAATCATACGTAACTGAAAGTAATTTTGACATGTCTCAAGTGTGTCTCCCTATATTCCAGAGTATGTCGACTAGTTGTGAGGTTCTAATGACAGTATAGTGGAAGACAATACCCTATGTATTAGTACTAAATACTTAGGGGTAATAAATAAAATTAAATAGCATTAGATAATAGTAAATTAACCGAAAAAGATACAATAAAATCCAAACATTCATGAACATAAGATGTTACACAAATAAAATTTCAAAATAATAATAGGTAATACATTCAAGAGGATATATATAGATAAATTAATAAATAAAAAAATATTCCAAATTATTTTAATATTTGGAGTACTCAATAATTACCACACGCTAATTCCATTTCTTATCCCAAAACAAGTAATACAAAAGAGGTATGATCCAATGCCCTAACCAATACCCATGATAACTTCTTGAGTACCAAGCATTGACCTGAATATGTTTTGAGTAAAACATTTTATGCCACCACCAATGGTTTCTAATTCATTCTAAATTGTTATTATAAAACATAAAAAATGTTATTTATATAAATAAGAAAGTATGTAAAGTTGACATGACCTGGGAAATACCTCATACTTTAGCCTATGTTGGACTATCTCTAATCATGAAAATAATAAAGTCATCACATCACCCATGGGTATAATCCCATGAATTTGAGAAAAAGTATTGAGTTGAATCCATAGAATGGTTCCATTCTTTACCATGTACTAAAACTAGGATAATCCAAGGAATTATCTAAGAAATTTTATAAACATAACTTCCAATCAAATATGTGGTAATCAATCCATTGTGTTTATCAATGAAGTTAAATCCATGGGATGAACATTCAACATTCCACTTTATAAAAATGCCCCGAACCTAGAACAAGGATAAAGACCACTGTAATCTCAAGAGATGTTGGATTGGAATCTGAGGACATAAACCAAGGTGTTCAATGTCTGTGGAAATAAAGCCAAATACATGAGCTTATCCCATGCATTGTAATTGTTTTTGGAATTTTAGGGTAAATAATCCATATAATGCCAATGATATCATGAACATAATACATTAACGAGGTCCATGGTTGGATTACCCATTCAAAATCCTATAAATGAATTATGTGACGACCATTGGGTTTGCATATGGAATTCCAAACAAGAATCCAAGTATTATATGTGTCAAGTCCCACTTTTAAATCATAATAATTTCTGTCATATAACCAATTTCATTATATAATGAAGTATATAATTCATTTAATTCCTATAGTAAAAAATGAGTTTAATTGAAACAATCATAGAACATGGTTCATGGAAATTCATTTTTAAACTCAACCATATACATTTATTAAATTTTAATGAATTATATTTTCCATTTAATAGTTTTCTTATTTCATTAAGGGTTTCACAATATTCCAATAACCTTAATTTAATATATATACTATAAGGTTCCAATAAAACTAAGTTATATCTTCCAAAAAAATACAAAATGGTTGTCCAAGTCATTTATGGTATTAAACATAAACACAAGTGAAGAAATAGAAACATGTATTTTATTAATATTAAACCCCAAAATTGGATGTTTCTCCCATGGTTGTCCATAAGGTACTTATATCCTTTGATAATTAAATTAGTCTACTTAATTTTTGAAGTAAATAATAAAAAATGAACTCTTTCTTTATAGTTTATTCATGAAACCCTATATTCTTAAAAATGGTTTAGTAACATGAGACATTCCCATGGTCCAACTAAGAGTTTAATTATTTATGTGTCATTCCAAACACACCCTAAGGGGTGGTTGGATAAAAATAGAATTTCGGGTTTTCCTAAATTTTAACACCAAACATAGCGTTATGTGGTGTTTTAGATACACCGTATATATGGTATTAAAGGTTTTCACATCCAATCACATGCTAATAGTAAATTTCATTACATATGGAAGGAATAAATATTAGATTTAACAGGTTTTAAACCAAACACAACTTATGAGGTCTTTTTGTTTTATAATGTCGTAAGGTCATCATGGGTTACAAACTAAACTCTCCCTAAGGGGTGGTATGAGTTGAGATTTTCAACCACCATTGCTATAAGGTATAAATTTAGTACCTTTAGGGTTGGTTATGATTGAAAAATTAATAGATTTATTATTTTTAGGGGAAACAATTTTAATTACTAGAAAGCATCACAAATGGAAATTTTATAAACATAATAAATTATAGGGAAAATTAAATAGACCTCTAACATTATTATTTAGAACCATTACTACTCTGGTATGAGTCATCAATTCTACCCTATTCAAGTTAAAGTGGGAAACTAGAAAAATTCCCTAAAAATAGGGTATAGCCCACAAAATTTATTGGAGGAATCTTGAATGTAATGAAAACAAGGAAAAGATGCTAGATGAGGGTTTGACATATTGAGGTCTATTGATCACAAGTGAATAAATTTAATCCAGCCCAAGAGAGAGTGAGGTCTATAATGGGTGAAGGGAGGAATAAGAGGGGGTTCTTGTGGGAGATTCTGGACAAATAGGGGGATGATTGTGAAAAAAATTAGGTTCATAGGGGGAAATAATTTTTTCCCTCATTTAATGAGGTTCATGGTTTTGTCACATGGTTATGAAAACCATGAAGAATCATTATTCTAGGCACTCCCACTATGCATGATTATGGGGAATAGTATATCTAAACAAGAAGACAATCGTACAACAAGTCTTCAATAGTATACAAACATCTAAATTGTTTCTAGTATCATGCCAGAATGTTTCTTAATGATGGTTCAAATATAATATAGGTCACATTATTAGGGTGTCTGGTTAGTGATAACTATTCCTTAACCATTAACATCAAGCTTCATCTCTAGAAATTGATTTTTTAAGTCCCAAATATCATTATACATATTAGGGATCCTAAGAAAAATCTATATCCAAAAGAAAATATCTAAAATGCCCTTTAAGGAATTAAAACTCCAGGAATTCTATTCTGAAGCTTAATTTTTAAACTTTTCCATCCAAAAAATTAAAATAACAAAATTAGTTTGTAATTACCAACCCATCAAGATATAGGATCTTACAACCTCCACACTATATCACTTATAAATGACATCATAAATTACAAAACACAAGACTAATCATACCCAAGAAAATGCCCACGCTCCTCCTCAAACACAAAGATAATTCTTGGAAGCTCGGATCCATCCCGAGATGCATATGTCATCATTTATTTGGATAAACCATCCCATGGTCCTCCCTACCTTCTAAAATTTATTAGAAGTCCAGTCCTGACCCTTATTACCTCCCTCTATCATACCTTCATGTTATAGTATGTTCTATTAAGTCCACTGATCAAGTCGACATGATCCGTGCATATAGTACCTTAACACACACAAGATCACCATTAACCCAATTTTAGGTCCGAGTTTCCCATTCTAAAGTCAAACTGATGATTCTTTACTATGCTATCACAAATGGAAAATCCATTAAATTCCTTAAAAATTCAATGTTACTCCCAAACAAAGTTGAAAAACTTTCCATGATCAATGATGATATGGTCTCAAACTAATAGAATCCAATTATATGTTAGAACAAAATCCAAAATACCTCTAGATGAATATTCTAAAAAAATTTCAATTTCTCCCACTAACAGATCATTACTACCAAATCATGAATCTTTTACCCCATTATATACCCCATGATCATTTAATCATGTTCCACAAGTATCATACCCAACTCTAGGTGAACTTCTATGATTGGAATATCCACATAAGTTGCCATATGGTATCATTTTAAAATTATTATATACCCTTTAATAACCTATTATAATTTCATTTTACTATTTTTAATCTTAATAAATATTCAATTTAATCTTAATTAGCTTATTATACATTCAATTTATTCTTTAGAAGGGGGGGTACACTAGCAACTATGTGATCTTTTATCATAACCCACTCATGGTTTATTTCTATCTACCCAAAAACTATCACCATTAACCAACATGAAGATCGACAATAAACATGAACTAACCATGACTAGGCCACCCAATACTATCCTGAACCCATATTCAATGTTCATCTTTAACCACAGGCAGGTTTTACTCTAATCCTAGCTCCCACTGATTAATCGAGTGCTTTTATCTCCACTTATTTTTTAGTATTATGAATTCACTATGAAAATCCAAAGATTCATCTCATGCATAAAATATCTCCCACACATGAGTACCACATACCCTGAATATCATTCTACTCTCGAAATTAGTATTGATCACTCTATTATGTCACTCAACTATTTTCAAATTATGTTTCCCATGCCTTGTTCATTTTTGAAATAGATATCTAAATGGATATGAGACCATTCAACCCAAGTAATCCCTCCAAAATGAAACCATAATCCACTTAGGGCAAATGAAAACTTTTCCAACGCCTATACTAAGGATGAAATAGACAACAAGAGTCACACATTGAGAAGAATGATGTAGTATCCCACAATATATGTCTCATCCATTACCAATTCCAAAATAACTAACCCAAATGTGTCTCACCAAAAACACATTTCTGTAACTCTCATTAGCCACACTCAGGAGTTTTCTTAGTAATATACATTTGATTCAAGACTCTATCTCTTATTAATTATGTTACAATACCTTATCCCCTTTGTAACATTATACCAATCATGGGATAACTCGTATTTTATATAAAGAGATTATGAAAATATAACTCATACTAAAACTATCAATGACTAGGTCACTCTACTTCAAACGTGAATAAAAAACGTAGCCCCCAAGAACTGATGACCCTTCTCCATATAGTTGAGAAATAAGACCCCTCAAGGTGTTAGATGATCACGTCCCTCAAACCTTTTCAACACATAAATGATTTCCAAAGAATTGTACAGGGATTGTCTGGTCACATTTAAAAACAATAGGCATTAATTGTGACAATGGATAATACCTTGATATTTAATCAACACAATGGGAGAACATATTTCAATTGATTCACAGTCCAAAATACACCACACATTCTAGATATGCGATATCAAACACAAAAGATTAACCTAAGGTCAAGTTATTTCATATGACTATAAACCTATACAACAATATATTGTGTCATACATCACAAAAAATACATTCCAAAGTTGAAATAAATGGATGATCATGTGCTTGGTATGTTAGTTCATTATACATCAGCTTCATGATGTTCATGTCTCCAATAGGGATCAACTTAATGCATGACCACCCGCCTAACTAGGGAATCATTTCATAAACTAAGAGTCTTACCCAAGTAAAAATTACTCATTGATAGAACATTATATTCCAAAAAACTCAAAACAATCATTTACCAATGCATCATTTTTTAAAGGGTGTTACCCAAAGCAGGGATAATATATCACATATAAAATGAAATGAAACTAAGTCAAGGTAACACCTAACAAGTCATTAGGATTTCCTACCAAACCACTATGTCCAATGTAACTAAGAAATCCAACTATAACTAACATGAAACGTCCATATTCACATCCAAGGAAACCATAAAATCCATTATTTAACTAAACCTCACACTATGGACTTTGATATCAATATAAAAGAAGAGTTTTTTTAAGCCATTACATCAACTCACATTTTAAATAAACATCGTGGAGGCTCAAAAAAAATGAAATGAAATGTACTAGTTATGACGATGAAAATGTAAAAATTGTTCCTAGCACTTTTTTTCTAACATCATTAATAACTATTTGAAAATTATCTTAAAATTTCATTTCAACGATTAATTATCTAAAAGTAGTCAAAACTATGAATAGTTAAAGTAAATTAAAATCACTAGATATATAATGAAATTATCACTAGTTTATAACTAGAATTTTAATTAACTGACGCCTCATATCTGTGAGGTCCAAAAAACAAAAAAAATGTCTTTTAATATTTATAGGGAATTGGTTAAGTAATATTATACCAGACACTTATATGAGACATCATATGTTTTTTTTGGAGAGTATTTAAATAACCTTCTCATTTAATATAAAAATACATGAAAGGAGTTATGTATTAAAGAATTTATAAATAAATTCAACCTATATGGATCAAATTAAGGAAAATTGGGTTCAGTTATACGGGTATATGTTCCTAATATATAGAGGGAAAACATTACAAATTATAATTTTAATCCTATTTAAGCACATCCCCTTAATAGTTAATCTATTAAATATTTTAACACAACAATATTTTGATTATCTCATATGAATAATATATAGATACTAACCTGAAAATGTCAAATCAAGAATATAAGAATTTAGTTATGTGGGTAGTCAATCCCACGTTATAGAGGTTATAGCCTTTATATGTTGATATTGTCACACCATTTAACTAACATCTATCGTTCATAATTTGGATTTATTAAGAAATAGAATATACATTTAATTTAACCTATATAGAGTCTTTTATATATGGTTATACATTTCATTTCTAACTTAAATGAACAAATCAAGCATATAAGGATTTAGTTATATAAGTATTCATTAATAACTTATGGCGGAAACCACTTTTTAAGTTTCAATTTTAATACCATTTAACAGATATCCATAATAAATAAATTGTATTTTAAAAAAAACAATTACAATTTCGATTATATATAATGATTCCATTATTGTTTGATCATTAATTATTTATGGTCATTATATTACTTTAATTAAATTCATGATGGTTATATAGGTTTTCATTATCTTTATTAACATGAAATCACAATTTATATTGATACAAAAACATTATTTAATAATCATTATACCATAATTATAACTAGATACACTATCACAGACAAAAAGAATATAACTATTCAAGGTTAAAAAATCAGATAATCAAGGTATTCATGAAATCATTCTAATGGAATTTGAATCCAATATATCTTTAATGATGTGTCAACACACCTCATTCCTTTCCATATTGGGAAAATGGATAAATAATATAAATCTATAACTAGAGTAAAGATGAAAAATAGTCACTGAATGTGGACTAATAATCAACTCTAATAATGAAAATCATGAAAAATAGTAATATCCATAGTAATGTGATATTTCCACATGTAGGGGTTGTACATTATGTGAAAAGAGCTATATACCAAGTCATGATGCATTTATATTCTCCTATCTACCTGCAAAAAATAGAGTGAATAAGGAAAAAAGTAATCTATCCTACCAATTTGTGACATCCTGGTCCCAGTTTACTCATAAGTAATTAAACCTCATGGGAACACTACCCCATGCACCCCTCCTCATATTCTATAGAATTTAGACAAGTGGTGAGGGTATAATGATGGTGTGGTGGGTTGAATATACCCTTTAGATCAGTACTAAATAAAATAGTGAAATAAATCAAATCGGTAACATGAAAATATTAGTAAACTGATAACCTACTAAGAACCAATATAAACCAACCACGCACAGACAAAATATAAAACATCTTCATGGTAGTAAAAACTATTAGTAGGTAGTAAATTTTTTTAATATTGTAGTTAGAAATACATATAAAAGTTCTATATGGATAAATTAATCAATAAATCAAATACACAACTCCTATATAAATTCCGAGTACATGCTTTGTCCACTTCAAAAAGACAATTCCAATCCCTAGAAAAGTAAAAGAAAAGATTCAAAACTGTTGGTCCTAACCTACATCCATGAGAACTACTCAGGTACCAATCAGTGGCCCCAACAAGGTGTGAATAAAACATATTTGGCCACAACCAATGGTTTTTAATGCATTCCAATAGATTAGAATAGAACATTTTAGTGTGGAGTTTGTAAATAATGAAATTAGTAATGTGGGGTTAAACTAAATAATACCACCTTATTTGGTATATTTTGGATATTTTTTGATCATTAGAGTAATAATATTATAATAAGGAAAATGGATATAATTCCATAAATCCATGACAAGTTATCATGGTGAATCCAAAAAATGTCCATGGGAATTCCCAAATATGAGAACTACTGTGATCCAACGAATACTCCAAGGAATTATATGTAAGGAACTAGAAATCCATCTCATGTTGATCAAGCCACGAGGTAAATCTATATAGTTTAACCTAAGGTATAAACCCTCACCATTGAATTTTATAATAGTAGATCTAGTCGAACCCATATAGAAATCAGAAGATAATATCAAGATTAGATATATTATAATCCATGTAGATAAACCGTGGTGTTACGGTTATGAGTAATTGATGCCAAATCTTGGAGCTTATCCTAGGAATTCCAATTTTACAGAGTTTCTAGGTGAATCATCGATATAAGACCGATGCATTCACAAAAAAAATGACATTGACTAGATCTAATGTGGGATTAGACCTTTGTATTATCATCAATAAACCATGTGACATCTATTAGAGTTGCATTTGGAATTTGAAACTATAATCCATGTTTTATCAATGGAATTTCTCACTTTTAGACCATAACCATTCCATATTATAAAAAAAATTCATTATATAAGAATGGCTATAATGAATAAAATACACTTAGGAAATAAGGGAGTTTAATAAAAACAGTCATTAAACATGGCTTAATTCCAATCATTTGGAAACACACCTTGATTATTTCATTTAACATTAAACCATTAGATATCCCATTTCAGAGTTATATTATTTAATTATGGGTTTCACTCCATACCAACACCATTACCATAATTTATATAACCCATGGTGACCATATTAATCTGTTATAAGTGAAAATAGATTACAAAAAGTAAATCTAAGTTATTATTTTTATAATTATTAAGAAGATGTAAAGTAATCAATAAATATAATATTAGAATTAAACAAAAACGTTGGATGTGTCCCCCAGGGTTTCTAATAAGGTACATATATAAATTGAAAATTAAATAAGTCTATTTATATTTAAAATTAAATCAAATTATATGAAATTCGTACCTAACATTTATTCCTGACACACTGAGTGCATAAAAAATTCTAAGTGACTGATCACATTACGATTGTCTAACTAAATATTCAACTATTTTTGTGACATTACAAAAACACCGTAAGGGGTTGTTTGATGAAACTATGATTTTGAGACTTTAATAATTTCCAAACCAAACACACATGAAGGTGCGAGATTTGGTTAAATCATAGGAATGATCATCAAGGTATTCAAATCCAATACACTCTAATGGTTGATTCCAATAAATATAAGAATAATTAATTAGGACTTTAATAAGGGACAATACAAACACACCTTATAAGGTGTTTTTATTTCCTAAAAAGTATAGTTTTCTGGGGTTTGAAGAAAAAATCACCCTAAATGGTGGTTTGAGTAGAGGTTTTCAACCTTTAACAATGTAAGGGAGGGTTCTACAAAATCAATGTTGGGATTTAGATGAAAAATTAAAGTAAATATAAATTATAGGGTAAATGTTCAATATTAATAGCATTAAAAACAATGAAAAAATTTATAAATGGAAATATTTTTAGGGAAAAGTGTATAGACCAGCATCCTTACTCATAGAAAGCTTTACTCATCTAGTAGTATATTATTGTTTGACCCGAATCAATAGAAAATGAGAAACAAATAAATTATAACAAAATAGTGTGTAACTCATATAAATGATGTGAGTAAACCTTATAGAAATCAAAGAATATAGTGGTGGTATAGTCTTGAATAAGGATCTTGAACACAAGTAAAGGCATCCAATTCATCCTAATAATTAAGGATATCACCCATGGATAAATGGAGTAGTATTTTGTGCATGTGTCAAATATCATGAATTAATGAGGAAGGAAACTGATAGAGATAACTTTTAATGGTAGCAGGATAAATTTCTATTTTTATTTCATTAATTAGGTGCTAATTTTTGTTTCATTATTGGTAAATACATCCACCATCCTTTCAGACTCATTGTCCAAAGAACCCCCAACTCAGACGATTATAGAACATGGTTTTATTTAACCATCCACCAACCATGTGATATGTATGCAATCCAATAGAGAAAGCTACAATATTTCCAAGTTCATTACAAGAAATTTCGCAAGATATAAACCTATATAAAATAGGTCTCATGGTTGGGGTTCATGGTTAAAAAAAATTAAAATCTAACTATGTTCCCATGTTACTACTACCAAAACTGGTTTTTGAAGCTCGAAGCTCCAAAAAGACCTCTCATTCTATAAAAAATATAAAAAAAAACTTTATGATGTCTATAAAATTATAATTACACTAAAAATAAATTTTTTAAAATTAACACATATAGAATATTGAAAATTCATAATTCATTTTTAATTATCAACCTATAAAAACATGAGATCATAAAATTTCCTCATATTCCACCATTTTACAATATAAGAAAGTATGTGGTTTATCATCCCATGGAAAGATGGAATTTTATTCCTAAAAATTGATTCCATTGGTGTTTTTTATTACAATTCTCATCATGGTTCATAAAACCAAGTCATGTAAAAATATATTATGGTTTAGTTTTCTTCACAAAAATAAAAACAAATTTAATCATTGCAATGTTTTCTCTACTCTTCATCATGATTGAAACCATGTAGCATCCCAAATTTTTTCACAAAAGAGGAAAATGTATATTTTTAGTTTGGAAGTATCATGTCCTTTAAAAGGGTAAAATGGTTAATTTGCCAAAGTTTTTAAATCAAAATAATTTATGATGGTTCTGTTGATATTAGAATGTGGTTTTTAACAATGAAATGATTTTTTATAATTATTTATTCTGGTCTAGTTTTTTGGGATCTCAAATATTTAGTAAATTAATATAAATTCACCTAGCGAGAATCAATGTTAATATCTCTTAATAGGAATTTAAAATGAATATATTGAAATAATTATTTTTCCTCTAATGGGATGTTTTTTCTAGGATCCACATAATTTTCATAATTAAGTGATGAGCTTTGAACCAAGCAATTATTGTGTGTTTAAATACCAAACTAGTTGACCAATAGGTGTCAATATAACATCATTTTCTACACCTACCTCTATGTTTAGTCATTATATGTTTTCCATTATTCTCCAATGATATGAATATGATGTATTATATATTTTTTTCAATGGAATCGACATATAAACATAGAATATATGTGGGGTTTCCAATAATAGATGATTAATTTTTTTGTGGTGTAGTTGAGAAAATAAAGTAGATGTGTTTACTACATAAGGTTGGACTTTGACTATTTATTTCACATTATGATTCCTTCATTGAAATTTACACTCCCAATCCTATAAGGGAAATTATGAGATAAGAATTTAGAAAATGTATATTCTAAATATTAATTAAATAGTTTTCTATGATTGAATCATGGTTTATTTATCTTATTGTGATGAAATATAAATATGTTTCTTCAAAAATTAACAATAATATGATATCAATGTTAAAAATTCATTTCAAAAAATTAAAATCTATGAGGGTTTGTTGATTATTTAAACTAATAGTACATTTTATGTTTGGTGATTAATTATACTACAATGGTCAATTTTAATTTGATTGAAATTCTTTAATACATGAATTCATATAAAAATATGATTTAGGTTGAAAATTAATTTTTAATTTATTTAATATTTAGTTATTATATATTGGTCATAATAAATCATCTTAAAGAGACAATCCATATATTTTTTGGTTGTTTTGATCAAACTAATGATATACTATAATGTTTTGGTTAATGTTTAGAAATATACTACTTTCACTAAAAATTACTATTCAATCTTTCAAAAATTTGGTTTCTTGAAAGAGGATAATGTTTTATATTGGTTCATGTTGATTTTATTTCTAAAATCATGTATTTTTATAAGTTTCCCAACTTTTGATCATATAATTATTTGTTTATAAAAATAATAATCATATATAGTTAAAAATTGTTGACTTTTAAACTGTGAGAGAATGTTAGAAATATTGGTTTTGAAAAATAAAATTATAAAAGAAATAAGAGAATTTAACTTTTTAATAAATTTTAATCATAAAATTTTAAATAAATTAAACAAATAAGATGGAAGAATTTTTTTTATTATAATGTGCTTCAGAGAAAAGTGATTGTTAAAACTCAAAACATATTTGAAAAATTAAAAATATTAATATTAATAACACTTCAGTTTAATTATAAACAAAAGATATTAATGTTTTAGTAATGAAAATCAAATAAAAAATATTTAAATTATCAATTTTTTAATTATTTTCATCACAGGTAAATGTATTTTATTATTTTTGTTGTTTTCTTATTATTTGGAAATAATAGAAATAGGTGTCGTAAAATTTTTTTTACTATGAGATTAATTGATTGTGACAATAACTTATAGTCATGAAATTTATTATTAAATAAGGTTCACAGTAAACCTAATAATTATTAATAAACTAATAATAATTAATTCTAGTTAATGTGAAGTGTTACAAAATTTATTTTTGGTAAAGCATTTTGAAGTTGAATTTTTTATGATGTCGTAATAGACTGATTACGATTAATAATATTAAATATTTTTCATGGATATTATGATTATTAATAATATCATTATTATTAAAAATAATGATATTACATGTTTATATATTGGGAATAATAATAATATTTAAATATGTCTTTAATTGCGTAATCTAGGAGAAAATATAAATTGATGTATATTAAATTTAAAAGAATGTTATGAATTCAAACAAACTACATTAGTTCTGAATGTACATGTAAAATAACCCCAGATTCATTTCACACATCATGTATTTTTAGATAACATGTGATCCCTAACTAGATGTTATGATTATTTGTATCTATGATTCAATTATAATTAATTTTTTGGTCCCACACATTGTATAGCCTACTAGGACACACAATGTATGATGAAATTACTCAAAGTGGGTGGTTGAAATACATATCGGACTACCAAAAATTGCCTATATGCCATATAAATAAGATATATATAATATGTAATGGGTAACATATTATAATTTTCATATCTTATCAGTCTGGATCCATAATAAAAAATATTAGTAGCCTATTCTGAGTGTTTTTTACATAAAACATGATGGTTCATATATATTTATCATTCATGGATTATTTTCCAATTTTATTTAATGTCTGTTATTATTTATCTTTATGAATTTATTAAATAAATTTGGGTGATATAGTTGGTAGAAATAAGGGCTCAATAAACCCCCTTAGTGAAATATTGATATGATAGAGTTGGACCATTGTATACCTATTAGATTACATAACATCTTTAGTGACAAGGTGTTGGTCCACAACCTGTAGAGTAGGTAACCCCCTCAAAGGATGTGAATCCTATTGGACATGGTGAGGGTCCTCTATAAAGGATTATAACCCCATAAAAATTTAATTATTATTTATTAAATCATGTGTCCCACACTAAAGAATAAATATGGAGAGGGATGGTGGGGTTGTATGTAGATTTAGTTCATTCCACACACATTTGGATACAGTATTCCATAGAAGACAATATTTCCTCAATTAACAAAAATTTTTGTAATGTGATGTAATTATACTCAATAGTACCATATTGGTAGTATGGGAGGTGTGATGTTCTTAATTTTTTGAAATAAATATGTTCTTTGATACTCTTGAGTTCCCTTAACAATATATATTTATAGAACTAGTTTATAAAGAATTGATCACTCTTCTTACACCTCTTTTCCTATCAAGGTGTGTTATATAGATGGTCGATGGTCTTAGGACTCATTTGACCATATTTTATCCCATGTTTCCATTATTACTAATATGATATGTTACTTTTAGTATTTTTTTAGTGATAGATTGAGACATCCCTATTTTATTTCTTTTCATTCCAATAAATAACTGATGGGTTTTACATTTCTACTTCATAATTACATTCATGTTCCATTGATCTAATATGACTTATTATTTCATCTTTTATTTATTATTTTAGGAAATTTTATTTGGTATATTTACATTAAAATACAAATATTACTCATTCCCACACACATTTTTTCTGTGTAGAATACTCAAAATTTAAAGATATACCTAGTGGTTGTGGATATGGAATCATATAAAATTTATTTATACTTGGTGATGCATTATAGTACTTTGTAGAGGAAGTTATTGATGGTGAAAACACCCTGAGAATAGATGGTATATGGAACAACATTGTGTCCCTTCTCAGGTTTCCCTTTAGTTATTATATTATGTTCTTTTTTTTCTATTTCATAGTAAATTGTAATCATGATCATTGATCATATCTTATGGATTACAGAGGATTCATTATGTTGTATTGTTTTTATTCATTCATCCATTCCCATACATTTCAACTATTTACTTATATTGATGGAAATATATAGTTATTATATATATATTATATATATATATATTAGGTTGTTATAATCTAAGACCTCTGTAATATATTTATTCCTTCTTGGTACTTGTCACCAGCCCCCTGGCCTATTGGATGCAATCTCAGAGAGGCGCCCTATGCTCACAACGAGCCTAAGGGGGTTTCCAGAGGTTCAGGTCATATTAGAATGGTATTATTGAAGATTGAGTCCTAATTTCATAGTTTGATGTTATTATTTTTGGGAGGATTGGTTTGACAATATATATAAACATGAAAATGGGTTTTGTTTTTTATTATTAAACTATGGAACCTAGTATTGGTGTGGAGGATGATGTATCCATTTACCATAACTCTAATAATCAATTGAATGAAACAGAACCATGATGAATCAATTTTGGGGTATATTCATGATGGTATACATATCAGGTTGTGGATAGTTATGGTCCATAATTCCCTTATTTTTTCATCACACCTAGATTCTTATAAACCATTATTGGTGTATATTATACAATTAATGTTTCCAACTAATGATATCTTGATCATATGTGGTGGTTGGGTTAGGAAAATATCATTCCAGTAATTTTTCCTCTAGTCATAAATCATTTGGGTGATGAGGATTACATATAGAGATTTAATTGAGAGATATAATTACATTTTGGGTAGGGATATATTATAAACCTTGTGTACTTGTTTGAAAATTATTATAGATCATATTCCAGTTCCAACTATGACAGATGAGACTACTCATAATACTATTGTTTTTTATGAGTTCAATTATTAGAAGAATCATATATTACAATAGTTTTATAATCCCCATATGGTAGAGGATCAATTGTAGTTGGTGACTCATGTATTGTATCGAGTTCAGATGCTCATTGACTAGACAATATTTTTTTCTTGAGCCCTCTACATAGAACAATGAGTATTTTGTTGGTGATGTTTTTCTAAGACTCATAATGGGTCTTCTCTACCATAGTTTTATTTTAATCCTTATTCAGGATGTGCTTCTATACATAATAATGATTATTTGAGTTCATGAAATGTTGGGCCCTTTGCAGGGTTGCATGATCTTGTGTGAGTACAAATCAGAGCCACAAACTACACACAATACTCCCTATAAATTTTTTAGGGATTATTTTCTAGAACAAAGAAGTTAAATTGGAGATTTTGAAGAGGATATTTGATCCATTGGTCACACATTTATATATCCCCACCAATTCTTGAGTACATGAGGAAGAGTTAGCTGTTGATAATTTTTAGACACATGTGAACTTTGGTTTTGGTAACAATTTTTCATACTCTTTCATGACAAATAGTTTGGTTTTATGGACATACATATGTATTAATGATATTTTTGAGACCAAAAAATATTCATGTTTACATAAATTAATCTACTGACTGGTATTTTTTTTAGGAGTTAGTGGACTGTAAGTATCTAGTAGTGAGAAATGCTTTGATCCACACTGACTAACACCAAATTTTGATATTTATATGGATCGAATACTCGTGTCTATCATTTCGAGATGACATATAGTAGAGTATATGAAGTGAGGTCCACCATCAATAGTGATTTAGACCCATAGTAATGAAATGTAGTGTTAATCCCAAATGTCTTGTAGTTAATAACGCACAAGATCGTAAACATGGTTATATATGTTGTAGGTGTATATGATGTTTTTTCTTCTTATGATAGTGAAGGAACATCAAAATACTTTCCCAAGGGTGGAACATTATTGTACCTTATTTCGAACACAGACACACACACACAAGTATATATATATATCAATAATAATTTTGTGTATCGTAATTAGTATTAATAAATCTTGAGGTCATAATGGAGAGTGTGATCAGAGTGGTGTGGAAAGGGAGTACTGGTAAAGGCCCTTAGTATGGAATTTAATGTTTAGTATATAGAAGAGGTGATTAAACTACTAGAATCTATATGATTATTCATGGGAGAGGGATACATTTTTCTCTATTGATAAATATTGGCAGCCTTAAATCCTTCCTTTGTCTGAGAAAGGCGTAAATTGGTGGTGTTGAAGGATTTGTCCTATGTGACTAGATATTCCCAAGAAACTGAATTGGAATATTTTCACAACATACATAATCACACCTTCCACTTCCATTTAATGGTAATTTCTTATCAAAAATATTTTTATTGTATATTTCTAAAAGGATTGTTATGATTAAACAACAATCATTATCATATTGTAATCAATTATAATACCTAAACCCCCCCAAGATAAATTATTTTTTATATCGGAAGTGATATATATTCAAAAAATGAAAAAAATCTTATATTGATAATTTTTTTTATTTTTATAAAAAGGATTGGAGAAAATACCTCATAGGTATCTAAAAATATCCCTATTTAATGGTGTTTCCATGGGTATTGTAAGAATCCAACCGTGGGCCACTTAATAGTGTTATAATAAGGAAGAAACATAGCCTAAGGCATGCCTCCCCATATTTTAGTTGCTATCATCTAGATATAAGGGCCAAAAACATGAATTGTGGAGTCTATTCCCTTAATATCATGGGAAAAAATAATAATAAATAACCAAAAAAATTCAACATCAAGGGGAATAGAATAAAAAAGCATTCTATCAAAAACATGATGATTTCGTACATGACTTACAATTAATCACCTATTGGGGTGATCCAAAATAAAAAACACTATAAAATTTCACTCACACTAACCCCGCTTACATATTTAGAACTCATCCCAATCTCCTAAGAACCTTGATATACCCCAACCCAATCTCCTACCCACTGTTTTCTCTAACCTAAAAAATAATATATAAGGTATATACAGGCACAAATATACTCATGAAAGGTGTGAGAAAAAACTCATTAATGTCTAATAAAGAAACCATAATACACATCATCTTTTGTGTGTATGTACAGAATTAAAATAAATATAATAACATTATTTTCATTTCATCCTTCAACAACCAGGTCACTCAAATCTTGACTGTAGCATCTTCATATCCTTATTGAAATCCACATGTCTCCTCGGTCAAACATATTGATGCCGAACCAATACCAAATGAACCGGGGAATGAAAGTGTCTATAACCAAAATCAAGTACCTATATTCACTATTCAATGTCATAAATCCATAAGCCCCAACCAATCCCTTCTCACCCAAGGATGAAATATAATTCACACCTCAGTTCATACCATGACCTAGCCCGCTAGTCAGTCCTCAGACCATCCCTACTCATGGAAATGTCCTCTTATTAACCCACTCCCACTCACATAGGATATGGTTATTTGGATATTCTCATCTAAGGTCAATTCACCTTACACAACCACTACCATATCCCTAGATTACGACATAGCTACATGAAATATGACCGAAGCTATGTCTGGAAAGTTCCTAGACCCAATACCCAAAGCATCCTTTCATAGACATCAACATCAACCATCCCCATACACTTTATTAAGCTCACAAAACATTAATACACACCTTCAAGGATCAAGAGACGTCCAGTAGTCAAAAGCATATCAATTAGGGCCCTTTTAACATCACATAGATCATTGGAGAATCCTTCAGTACTATTCTCCCATAACCTATCCCTCATTACATCACATCCCAACTCACCATACATCGCTTCCAATCAGTTCTCTAGACCCACCATAGTCTCATCCCATTGATACCAACTCATTCTCATCACCTAATGGTGATGTCACATCCTTATAGATCCTATAACTCGGGTCTCAAGGTAAAGTCAATCCCCAATAATACCCTTGTAACTATTAGTCCCACTATGTTGGGATCATCATTATATTTTTCATTCTACTAAAACCTAGCCTCAATAGGTTGGTTCCAACCCAACCAAACCCACTAGAATCTTCGATTCTATGTCCCAAAAAAACTCCCAAGACACTCACCAATGCTTTATTTTTTGCATCTTCTAAGGGATATCATTGATGACCTCGAACATGATCATCTCAATTACATGAATTAATAAAAAAATTCATTATACACATTACCAACATCGTTTATGTTAATATTTTAATAGAGTTATCAAAAATTTTATCTTAAAAAACCCATTACTATTTCAACTAATATATGGTTTTTACTATACATGGTACTATTAAATCAATAATAATTCATCAAAATATCATAAAAATTCACTTCAGAAGTTGATATTTTAGAAAAATTATACATATAACATTTATTCAAAACCAAGTGAAATGTAAAAATAACAAAGGGGTTCCCACTGATTCTTTGTAAGGGATAAGAAATGAAATAAAAAAAATATAATGGGTAATAAATGGGGAATAAATTACGAATATGAATATCAGAATATAATGATAAGTACATGAGGAATAACATGATCATATGTACATGATTCCTGATTTAGAATTGTGGATACATAAAAAAAATATTTCATTTATATGAAGATCACTAAGGATCATCACTAAGGTTCATGAAATCATATTACTTAATTTATTCACCAAGTTATCATAAAATATTAAAAATGAATAATTATAATGATTAATGAAAATTATATTTCATAGGATTAATTCTTTACCCAATGCATTAGAGTGCTATAATGGTGCACCCTACAATACCAAGGTTATTCACTAAGATATCTCAAAACATTACCATGTAATACGGCTAATCTATCATGAACAATAAATATATAATTATTAATTATTTACCTAATTTATTTGGGATTAATCATGGAGTAACCTTCATATGTTTAACATTATGAGTACAACATAAGGAAATAATATATAATTCCAAAAAAAGAATAATTAACCAAAGAAGGAAATGGGTTACCTGATAATACAAAATATAATTATAGTCTATCCAGATAAATAAGTTAGATGATATCATATAATAATATAAATGGAGTTAATATGTGGTGTTGAAATAGATATAAAATTGCAATTTTAGAAGATTTATGAAAGATGGTTTGGAAATAAAAAATATCCTTTCCAATTTGAAAACCATTATGTATTAAACTTGGAAAGTAATAATTTATTGGTGAAATTAATAATTAATAGAGTGAAATTTTCATTAAAAGGAAAAATTAAAAAAAATATATTTTCATGTGGAAAAAAACATAAATATTTATTTTAGAAAACAAATTAACATTATCATAAAATGATGAAGTTATGAGTCACTTAGAAAGGTTATTTTAAAAAAGGGGAAATAAAAAAATAAAAAAAAATTTAAAAAAGAAATCCTCAATAATACATTTTTGAAAATATCTGAAGAGTATCCTAATGAAATTTTAAATTTAATGTAAAACAAATATTCAAATATGGAAACCCATTTTATTATTTTAAAATATCTCTATTTAAATAAAAAATCATAAAAATAGAAAAAAAAACTTCCTTTCAAAAATAGAATAAGGTAAATGTGATGTTCATATGAGATAAAAGAGATTTGGGTTTCCAAATAAAAAATTATAACATTAGTGGGAAGGAAATTATATATATGGTTGGGAAACTATCTTTAAAGAGAGCAGTAATTTTTATCAACAACAATATACCTTTGAGAAGTAATTTTATCAATGTCAAATATTTTGATTAAAATTTATTTAACCCCAGAGAGAAGAAGAGAGTGTGATGAAATAAATTCTTATAGTGGAATAACCCAATAATAGAGGAGATTTTTTCAGAAGAGGCTTTATGAATCAATAAAGAGAGTAGAGTTAACAAAAACAATTTCAAATGTGGTATCTTTTGAATCTATATGAACATTAAGATAGAACATCATAATGTTTTTTAAACCCCGTTAATTTCTTTAAAATAGAAAAAATACATTCAAAAGGTGGTAATCACACCATATCTAATATATCATGGATCATGATAAGAAATATGTATCGATGAATTAAAATTGTAGAAATTATTCACTTACCATAAATCATTAGCAAACAATGAAGTCAATGAGTCTCCAATATAAAAAAATATTCTTCAAATATTTGAGAACCATTTTCAAATCCCTAAATTTTTTATCAACATTATTTATAATTATACTCTATATTTATATTAGTTGTTTATTTTCCTTATTGGGTTAGAGTAATCTTGAAAATTTCAAACTATTTTCATAATAGTGGTGTTATTATTTATTATTCACTAAAATTTCATCATTGGAAGATAATAAAATGATCTCTAATTAATGTTCTATAATTATTAATTTTTTTATAAGTTCAATTCATTTTTATTTTAGATATTATTCATGATGACAATGTCAATGATGAGCTATTTTTAGTAATTTATTAAGAAAAATGGTGTTGTCTTAATTGATGAGTTGCAGGTTTATTTAACCATTAAAAACACAAAAACTCATAAATATTTACTTATTAATATCCAATATCAAGGTTCCATATACACCGTTTATAGAAATGTATAAAACATTTTCATGTGTGTTGGTAAATCGACACTATAAGTACCTTTTGCAATTTATTTTTGTGTTGGCTATAGATGAATTTTTCTGTTATAATATCATTTATAATAAATTATATTGACCGTATTTATATTTTAATAAGGATTTGAATCAATTTTTGGGTTATTTATAAGAATATTGTAAAATAAAAATAATTGTCCACTTATAAATAAATCAATTTTCCTTTGTTTTATTCATTATAGGTAGTTAGTTTTAAAGTAATAACTTACAACTTATATAATTTAAAGAGTACCTAATTTTTAATTCATGAATTTAAATAAGAAACCAAATAAAAAATATATTAACAAAAACCATTTCTGGAACTTTTCTTGAATGGTGTTGATGAAAAAATATGTGTGTTGTGCATGGATTTGGCAATCCACACACACACATTAGTGATGTTTTAATTTTTTACACTCTAATGAGAGGGGAATAAGTAATGGTTACGTCATTAATTGGCCCAGGATTCCCTCCAACATGACCCCCCATCCCAGCCCCAAGAATATATGAAAATATATTCCCAATCCCCATGGGATAGAAACTAGTGTCTGGGAATTGAGTAACATAATTTAGAATTGATTAACACATATAATATCATGATAAAAAATCCATAAAAATTACATCACATCACATCCACTAAACATAACATGAGAGATCAAAGGAAGCACTACCAACATGAGTTAAACATTTAACATTCACAAAAAAATGTCACAAAAACCTTAATGGGGAGGATGCCAACTAAACCACTAGTGTCCATGAATCATGTGGATCAATTCCCTCATTCCACATCCACCAACATTGGTCTAGAAAGAAACCATTAGCACATTGAACCCTCATTTCCACTATAGAAAGTATTTATTTTGACTGAGTGAAACATAAAAAATGTCTACATGTCCTTGATGGTGTATTTAGGGTATGATCCATATTTTCCCTATAGGATACCACCAATGTTGATTCCATTCAATGTCATTAAATAATAAATTAACATGTTATTTTTTAATGAAATAATAAGAATGTTATTTAATTTTTGAACATGCTTTCTCATAAAAGAGGTAATTAATGTGTAAAAAATCAATGTGGAAAACATGGCATGATAACAATGTGTAATCTTAAATAACTAGGTTTGGCATTGTCTTATGATCCTCATACTCTTATTTATCAAGAACAAAGACACATCAGTTTTTCCCTTGCTTGATTCTGGTAATCCTCATCTTCAATGTTTAGTTAGTGTTTCGTTAAAATCATATAAGGGAGACTGAGCCTCTTTCCTAATTAATGGCCAAACATACTAGACAATGTCAGCCCAACTACATACCCAAGTTTCCCATGTGCTTTATTCCTCTATCTATATAATCTGAAATTTCACTTATATAATCCCAATTCTAATAATTAAAACCACCCATGAAAAATAACCATTTACCAAGGATAAATCATCCTCAAACATGAAACTCACACCAAAACCCATAAAAACACCTTCCAAACCCAAAGAAAAATTATTGAACCCATTTGAGAACCAAGGAAATCATAATAAAATTATAAAATGATTTCATGGCATGTGACCACCTACAACATGCTTGAAATCACCCAGAAACCATTGGAAACCACACTCTCACCAAGGATAATCCCTAAGTAAAAAGTGACACATAAAACCAATAATACTTCACCCAAATAAAATAATTTGGACCCAAATTATGTCAACTTTTTTACTAGGTATGACAGAAATAAAGAAAGAAGAAAGAGGCAACCAATAAGATGGGAAATGAGAAGAGAGAAGGGGCTTACTTGATGATTTCTTCAATATTATGAGGCAAAAAATCCCTTGATTTTCATCCAAATGGATGAGAAAAGAAGAGAACGGAATAACTAGGGCTAGGGTGGATGAATTGGGATATAAATAATTGAATTCATGTCAAAATAAGGTAATCTAAAAATGTAATTTCAACATTTTAATGATCTGTTAGGCCACACAATTTAGCCACATGGTTTGACTAATAGTGTACCAACCATGAGACAACTATATCTAATGGGAATACAAACAACACTGTTTTCTTAGAGGGCGTTCACTCCCTTAAACGTAGTTGTGTCCCATGGACTATTCTACTAACCTAGGAAAATGATCATCCCTAGAGGGCCACACTCCCCTACATTAGGTCGTGAAACCTATATAGTGAAACTACCCAAAGCATGTGGTTTGCACTGGGCTAGGGCATGGTTTCTACCAACCATGTTCTAGTTGTGAGCCTCCTTCTTTCTTGCCCAAAAACCAGCATCATATAAGAAACAAAAAGGAAATCCATGTAGATAATATAAGATAAAGAATAAAATTGAATATAACTCCAAATTGTAATATAGATGTGAAAATTACCCCTTCCATGAATAATTTTCACCATCAGAAATTCAAATCTAGGTCTGACCAAAGAATAAATGCAGATATTACTTATCCACTAGAGACACTCACCCACATGCCTCATGTTCATTATTATCGTACTACCATAGAACTTGAACTTGTGGAATGGAATTCCACTAAGTCACCTTCATCTGGGAGTCCATGATTCATACCAGTTATTCAAATGGAGAAATATAATATTCCAACCCCATATATATAGGTCAGAACATTATTTGGGTCTAAATTATACATATTAAATTGTGATACATGGAACACATCATGGATCAATGCCAAATGGGTTGATAAAGATGACCCATATTTCTCCTTACTGATTCTTTATGTAATATCATAAGGTATAAAAAACCTTTTCATAATCTTCCTATGCATACCAAGATGATGGTGGCCCAAGATAGGTTCCACATTTAGGAACACATGGTCACCCATTGAGAACTCTAAGTCTCAGTGCCATTTATCATCATAAGACTCATGGAGGCTATGTGCCATTAACAACTACTACATAAGAAATCAAACATTATCATACATCCCTTACACATGACGTAGTCCTGACAAGGTAACCTCACCCACTTACATTCAACAACTATGATATTGACATGGTTGACCATAAAGTTCCTCAAAGGGAGAAATATTAATAAAGGATTTGTAACTATTTCTATATCAAAATTCCACCAATATCAAATGGGTTTTCCAGGATCCCCATAAATGAAACACGCATATATGTATAATTTCTTGAAAAATTTGTTTTTCGCACTCCGTCTAACTATCCATATAGGTATGGTATGTCATACTGTGTTTGAAATGTGACCCTTTTTCCTTCAAAAGGCATTCCAAGAACTAGGAGTTAAAAATGGGTCCCTATCCTAAATGATAATTGAGGGCACACCATGAATCATAACTATCTTATGAACAAAAATATGATAAAAATCAAATACCATAATTGAATACTTGATGAAAATGAAATGGGTGCATTTGGTCAGGTGGTCAATAACAACACAAATAGAATTCCACCTCCAGGGTCTATGAGGCAACCCAATGAACAAATAGATGGATAACTCTTCCTACATCTTGTTAGAATTTCGGAATTGTTGAATAATGCATAAGTTCCTTTAATGCTTATATTTAACATACTGAAAATTATATCATTTGGATACAATGTCATCTAAATCATTCCTTATACATTACCACAAAAACTGGTGTCGCACGTTATAAAACATTTTTGTGATACCAAGATGAATGGAACACAATGATCAATGTATATTCTATATTACCGTCTTCTATAAAGATAATATATCCATGAAGAGACCCTTAAAGTAGAGTAATCCCTCAAAATACCTCAACCATCCATCAGGTACCTCCCCACTATTTTGGATTTTTCTAGAACGATAAAATAGATTTTCATTCAGCTGTTCACCCAAATCAGCTACATATGTGATGGTGTCAATTAATTTATAATTAGTAATGTTCCTCCATAATGATTCTTGGTTTTTAGATGAATATAAAAAAACATTCCCTTTAAATTCTACTCATCAGTGGAGTCTTTCAGAACATGCACTGGGATCTTCTGGATTACGGTGTTTGCTACTATAATAACACTCCTATGGGTGTAGACAATTTCAAATGAAACCCCAAAAAGGCACTCAAACCGGCATTACTTCCAATGATTCATATTATTTTAGGAGAAAATATAGGATAATATCTTATCATCTGAGTAAAACATGAATTTATCCCTAATGATATTGTGATGCCAGGTCTTAAAGGTATGCATCCCCAATTCCAGGTCCTGGTCATGTGTTTGGTGATTTATCTCATTTCTTTATAGTTGAAGTGATATGTATTCCCCCACTTTTTCATCCCGCATCAATAAACTCCCATGAATTGTACTTAAAGAATTATATTAGACCTTGTATATGCTTCCAGATTCGAGAAAATTAAAAATGAGTATTTTGTTTATTCGCCACTTGAGCACTTTAGAATATTCTTAGAATTTTGGAAGTTTTCCAAACCACACAAATTTATAGGTGATAATGTTCATGGGTAGAGAAATATGAGATAAAATCCCCAAAATCCCTCATATAATACATTTCTTGCCCTAAAAAATTCCAGATCAGGAATATTTTTTTCAGTTTCTCCCATGAAATCACCACTTAGATTTTCTCAGGGTACACTAAATACTCATGCATAAAACAAAATTTCCACAAAACACAACTCATTTAATTCAAAATGATCCCTTGGAAAGCTTAAAAAAAATTGGTCTCTAAGAGTTCATAGCACTATATTCAAGTGCCTCCCATAATCTTCTTATATCTAGGAATAATTCAAGGTGTTAACTAAAAAAACCATGAAAAAGTAGTTAGGAAATTTAGAGAAAAAATAGTTCATAAGGTCCATGAAAATAACTAGAGCGTTTCTCAACACAAATAAAATGACTAAAAACAAAAAGTGGCTATTCATTATTTAGAAGGATATATTAGGAATTTATGTCTATCTAACCCAAACATGATGTTACCCATATCATAGGTCGATCATGGAAAATCACTTTACCCATTAATTTATTCAAGGAGATCATCAATATGTTTAAATGAGTACTTGTTCTTGATTTTTACCTTATTCAACATTCAATAATCAATTCAAAACCACAGGGATCCTTCATCCTTTTTATAAAACAACAAATGGGTGGCCCAAGGTTATCCACTTTGGTGAATGGATCCTTTGGATTCCAAATCATCTATTCATATCATTAATTGCATAAACTTAGTGTGGGAGATATGATATGAGTTAATATAATTAAGCTATGTTTCAAGAACCAAATCAATTGTAAATTCAATTTCCCATTTTACAGATAAAACTGAGAAATCTTCTAGAAAAACCTCTAAGAACTCATATTCTACTAGAGGAAACCCATATTTAGATCCAAAACCAATATCCTATAGTATATGATAAGAGATAAGGGAAATGAGGTTTTCCAAATCCAAATGTGGAGGTCCATATCACCCTGAACGAGGATCCCATTCACATTGGAAGACCATAATACATATACTAGGTTCCAGTAATGTTACTCATCGATGATAATATTCGATGTGGAACTTGAAATGAAGAATCTAACCTATCAAAGATGTTTATTTCTTGAACCTGGAATTCTTATTCTAATTTGGCCCCGGAAAGAGTGCGAGCATGGGAGGTACATTTGAAACCATATTTCATCTTCTTTCCAGGTGGAATATCCAGCAGCATTGAATAAGGTAAAAAATCCAACAGTAATTTCAATAATTCCACAACACGTTCTTAAATAATGTAATTACAAGAAACCATATCAAATTAAGTGATGGGTATGGATGATGAAATAAAAATAGTACCTCAAACCCTCATAGGTCCTTCATATAATTCTGTTTATTCTTTTTCTATATCATGAGGGTTCTTTGTTTCTCTTGATGCATGTCGTTGATTACTTACCAGTGGATCTTTCTTGAGTTGACTTTACCCATAATAGGATCTATATTTTACTCCACAACCAAGATAATGAGAACACATATCCCTTCATACACAAGACTGATATATCAATTCTATATTTGTTTAGGATATTGTACCACTCTATGTTAGTGTACCACCCCTAAAAACCTATGTATATGACCGAACTTCCCACACTGATGGCAGGGTCTAGGTGGAATCGAACATGATAATCTAATGTTCCTTCTCCTTCTATAGTGGTAGCACACAACTAAACCTCCACCTATTGCTGTTGATTAGGGATGTCGAGATGGGTATCCTGAACTAATTCAACCCTTATTCTCTTTCCCATCACAGTTATTTTTATTCTCAGGTGTAAACCCACCTGGGACCACTTCTAGGACTACCCTAGATAAACTTTATTTTCCAATGTGGACAATATTCAACATCATAACTGAGTAAACCAACTCAGCCTATATCATCAACTTAAAAAATAAAACTATGGAATGATTATATTTTTAAAACCACATATAAAACCATTTATAATTTATCTTCACATTGGAAACCACCTTGGGTGTGAATGGGATGAACAAATCAATTCTGTTGGTATATTCCAACATGATCAGATCCCCTAGATGGAGATCCAGAAAATCCTAGGAATTTAAAATATACAGGGTCTCAAGACAATAATTTTGATTAAAAATTTATATAGCATTCCATACCATAAACTCATGTTTTCCTGCTCGAACCAATGAGTACCACCACCTACTATTGTTGCCCTCCATCATAAATGAATGAAATTTCAACAGGATAGCTCCAGGTGTCCTGAGAAACCATAATATACACTTTATTATTTCAATCCAATCCTCATAATTCATGGGTTCTAAGCTACCCTTGAATGAAGAAGACTTATTCGTGAAGAAAACCAGATCCTTTTCCTCTTCCAAACCTTCTTCGGTTTCTGAGGGAGAATTACCATGGTCCAATTACCATGGTATTATAGGAAATATTTGAGAATACATGATTATACACCTTTCATCAAAGTCAAAAAAACCATCAATAAATAACCTGATGAGATTTTCAACAACAAAACGACTTAAAATTGAAAAAAAATATCAAATGAAATTCGTAACAATATCAAACAACTAATTACACCACTCAAACCCAGCTCTGTTCTAATGAACAATGTGTATACAATACATCACACCTAGTGGAGGAGTGAAACCTAATCGCAAATATCCCCTTGTAACCTAAGACCTATCACGAGGTCTTTTGTCCAAACACCCTACTAAAACCTCTAACCTCAAGCCTCGATTGTCCTTATTTTAATCTATCTAGACTCTCCTAAATAACCCAACCAAAATAAAAGGAAATCCTTTCATGATACCATATTTTCTTGAACCATTTCAGGCTCCCATCTATCCCGATACCTAACCCAGCACCTAGAATGGGCCAGATGGTGTTCCTGATCCCCATGGGATATCATATACAACCTTGCAATCAAGTAAAACCTTTTCAAAAGGTTTATCCCATTATAAATCACTACCAAAAATCTACACGAATTACATTGCATCACATCAAATAACTAAAAGATGAGAGGTCAAAGGAAGAACTATAAAAATGAGTTAAACATTTAAGATTCAAAACCAAATAGCATAACAACCAAAGGGGGTAAACTAAACCATAGCTCACTATGAATCATGGGGTTCAATGCCCACTTTACACCTAAAACAACACCTATCAGAGAATAAACCACCAACACATGGAACAACAATCACCACCCTGACATGTCTTAATTTTACCTGAGTCAAACATAACCTTGTCTACATACACCTGATATTGTATGTAAGGTTTGATCCAAATTTCCTAGTAGGACATAACCAAAGCATATTCCATGCAATGAAATTATATAGTAAAATTAACATGATATTTTTTTAACAAAACAAGGAAAATAATATTTAATTTTAATGAATGATTCAATATGAAAGAGGTAATGAATGATACAATAATCTAAATAGATAGCATGTAATGATCAAAATAAGAAATACCTATGAAATATATTTAGCGGAGTGCCAGTATCCGCGTACACACATTGATAAAAAAACAAGACACACCATTGTGTCCTCTACTCAATCCAACAAATCCTCATCATCAATGTTTATTTAGTGTTGTCACGTAATCCTTTTAAGGATATCAAGCATCAGTCCTTACAACTCAGCCAAAGTACTAGTCCATGTATCCACAACTAGGTACCCAGGGTTCCCATGTTATCTGTTTTAATCTCTGTATCAAGTAAAATCCATATTATAAAATCAAAATTCCCATAATCAAAACAATACAATACAAACAACCATTGATTAAGGACAAATCATCACCAAACATAAAACTAACCCTAAATTCCATGGAAACCCCCTCTTTAACCCCCCCCCCCAAATTATTCAACCCATTTTAAATCCAAAGAATCCATAATAAAATCATCATATAATGTCAAGGAATAGAACCACCTACCACTTACTTGAAATCACCTACAAATGGTTGGAAATAAAAGGCCACACCAACTATGAACCAAAAGAAATAAATAACTTAGAAAAAATAAGATTTAACTCAAATAAAGATATTTAGACCCATTTTAAGTCAACATATCCATTATTGAATAGGGAAAATAATAGGAAAGAGAGTGGGAATTAATAAGAACTAAAAATAAAAGAGTGGAGGGGCAAAACTGATGATTTATTAATTAATATAAGCTAAAACTCACAATATTTGAAGCCCATGGGATAGGGAAAGGAGAGGGAGGTGCGCCTAGGGATTGGTATCCAAATGGGGAGGGAAACAAGTGATTTGGGAATAAATTTGGTGATGTTAAAAAATATAATTTTAATGTTTTTAATGATATAGTAGGCCACAAAGTTTGGCCACATGGTTTTTTAATTATGTGTAAACCATGATGAATATCTTTCTAATGGTAAAAATGGCCTCATTATTTTCTTGAAGGGGGAATATGCTCATACTCCTATCTATGTGCCTTGTACAATTAATCTATTATTGGAACATGGTTCGACATGGAGGGTCACACACCCATGTGATAGATCATGCAGCCCGAACATTCCCACTATATAGGGAACACAATTTTCACTAGGCTAGCCCATAGATTCTAATAACCATGAACCAACCATGTTCCTCCTTCTTTCCAGCCTAAAACTTTCCATTTTTCATATAAAATCTTAATAAATCCATGTAATAAATATAAGAACAAGAATAAAATAGATAATACCTCAAAATAAAACCATGAATGAGACATGCTATACCCTAAAATATAGTAACATTTAAGTATTTTATATATTATAATTTTATTATATATATATGGTTTTAATTGGTTTAGAGTAGTCTTAATGATGATAATAAATAAAGGAAGTTATAGGGTATGTAATAAATGTGTTGATAATTTTGATCTTTTCTTAAACTAAACAATGAAAACGAAAGAGTTGAGTATGTTTATTGATGATATAGGATTTTGAAAGTGTCTAACGGATCTAGAAGATTTAAATTTGGAAGATTTAAATTTTAATTTTGATATAGGGGTGAATATTGAAAATATTGGAATTGAAAACCATTAATGGGTGAAAATATGGTAAAACATGTGGAAAAGAATTTTACATAATGGGAGAGAATTAAATTACATGAGAGTTAGGTGAGTGAGGAGGGAAGATACCAATGATACAACACTTATGACATTACAGCCATAAAAAACTTATTATATAATGTCCAATTATGAAATTGATTAAGTAAAATTCAATCCACGTCTGATTACCTATGTTGACAAGAGAAGTCTAAATTTTTAATCCATTTAATATAATGAAATTTTTAAATATAAGAAAATTTAATTTTAAATTAAAACATATAATGTGGGAAAACTATCTTTGTTGAAATATTCATTTTAATAGTTAATTATTATTAATTTTATTTAAAATTTTATACCAATTAAATGATTGTTAATTTATTTGTATATATGTTTAAAAATCATATAAGTGTCTTAATTTAATAATAAATTAATTTATTTTAACATAAAATTACTTATGAAGGTAATTTTTTTGGAAAATTAATTGTTTTATCATCTACATAATATTTAAATTGGTAAAAAAATGTTATGCCTAAAAATAAAAATTACCATATTAATTAATTTTACCACTCTTATTATAAATATATAAATAATATTAGGTCATTAAATTTCAAAAAAAATAAAATCTAATTCAATATAACTGTGAATAACATGTCATATAATTTTATGTCAAATATATCTTCTATGAATAAAATAAAATTATTACATACCTAGTAATAAATATTGGATTTATGTTAAATTGTTTTACATTACATACTACAAATAATAATAATTTACACCATTATTTACCCATAATAAAATAAATATCATAGTGCTTAATAAAGAAAATTGTTCTAAAAATAAATTTTTACCCTTAAAATGATTTTATTTGTCATTTAACTATACTAATTGAATTTTTTTAAATTAATTTTTGCGAAAAGGGAAAATTTACTTTTTCAATATATATTTTATAAGATTTTAATAATTATATTTATCATCAAATTCAAGGGTTTCATTTTAACAATCACATAATGTTATTTTATTTTATTTTTTTTATTCCAGATGTGAAGAAAGATTTTGTGCATATCAAGTTTTAATGGAAAATATTTAATTTAAAATATTATGGTTTTACAAGTTCCCTAAATTCATCACTCTGAGGTAACCAATCATCATTATTCAACACCATGTATTGAAGAAATCCTCTATCTCTAAGAAAAAATTATACGTAATATCCCAACCTTTCTAGAGATGCCTCATACACATTTTCAGTTTTGATTGAAGTGCACTGTGTTGCATTTGTTGTCAATTATGTGTGTTATTGTCAAAAGGTGACATGGAATGGATGGATGTCAAGGAGCGTCAAGATGTGAATGTCAATGGGTGTGATGGTGATGGTGATGAATGGAGAATGGCCATGGTACTAAGATGAATGTCACTTAGGAGATTTACTAAGTGACATAGGAGATGATGGTTGAAACATTCTCTAGTCATATCAGACGATTGTAGAACTGATCTTAATGTTTCAATACTTGTATCAAGGTGATACTAAGTGACAAAACATGAAGAATGAATGATGATGGAGAATCATTACATCAGACGATTGTTGAGCTGATCTTTAAGTTCCAAGAACATGAATCAAGTGGATACAATGTTACAATAATGTTTGAAGACCATGAATTGTCTTCACAATGCATGAGGAGATGAAGATGATCCATCCACAACTTCTAAGTGGATGAAGTGGATTAATGGAGATCATGCACTATCTTTTAGTGTATGAGAAGCTGAAGAATATCCAACTGGATCTCTGATTAGATCAATGAATAACATTGGGGAATTAATTGATTTAGGAGAATCGGTTGAAGATGAACCTTCTACAAATACCTCATAAGTCCAGAATATATATTGAGGAGGAATAATGAATTCTAATGAAGTAGAATGGAGTTGAAGAAGAAGAATGGCTTGGGAGAATATGAATGGTGATGTGGCATCTGGCATTTGAACCTGGTCACTTTGTTTTTTCACAAAGGACTTGTTCTACACTTAGCAAAAAAAATATATGCCTCAAGGGCCAGCCTTAAGGGTTTAACCCAAGGCTCTTGTGGGACTGAACATCACCATGCCCATGGGGATCCCATGGGGCCAGCCCGAGAGGCTGGGGGGCCGTGTATAAGCCCCGAGGCCATGAAGGGGAGTCAAGCCTGCAGAGCGTGGGCGCCAGAGCACGTGCCTGAGAGTGGGCTCATAGCCCGCCCGCGAGAGGTAGAGGTTGGCGCAAGAGAGCGCCCGCAGAGAGAACACGGTGCGGGGCGACACCGTGGAGGGGGAAGTTAAATTGTGGGTTGGCAGGGAGCAGATGATTTTTAAACCGCGGAAAATCAGCGGGCCATTTTGATGTGGGATGGCAAAAAATACCCGGGATCTAATCGTGGCCGTCCAAGCAATCGTGGGGCTGATCTGCGCCGCTCATCTATTCGTGCCGCTCACGATCTAATCTCAGCCATCGCTGATCATTTAAGAGGTGATCCAAAGGCTCGGGGATCATCTCCTTCCTTGAGCTTGTACTGAGGACACCCCGTGCCACCCGTGTCCTCGCTGTGTACCAGGCGCCTCCCCGTGCACTGATTTCGAGCCTCCAGCCACCTCCAATCGAAGTAAAGGCACTATCCTGTTCGTCTGGCCACAATGAACATGATGATGCATAAAAATGACCATGCATGTAACGTAGTGAAGAATTCGGCCAAGGACAAGGAAAATGGAGTTGCCAAGGCCGTGCCACATCGCTTGTATGCTTAAACGAAGCCATGCATGCGTTTTCATGCTCTTGCACATTAAGGAAACCGAAGAAGAAGGAAACCTGTGGAGAACAGAAAAGAAAAACATGATGTGCGGCTTGCGTTCAATGATTTTTAAAGAGCCGAAAATCTCGGTGGTTCAAGATTTATATCCGGTGGATGTTTTGAGGATTCCTCTGCCTATAAAAGGAGAACCGAGGACACAGAATTGCTTTCTGAAAAATTCAAGAGAAGTCCCGTGAGAGTGCCTCTGTGCCTCGTGAAGAAAAGAGCTCCGTGCAATGCCACTTGCGAGGTAGTGAATCCCCGAGCCATCATAGGATCCGTGAGGTTCCTTTTGCACACTCCTTGCGTGAAAGAAGAAAGGGAGGTCCCCTGCGCGCTACCCCTTTGTGCGACAGGAAGGAGAGGTTGGGTAGCGCGACCTTGCGCGCTCCCTTTGTGCGCCGCGCCCCCTGCGCGGCAGTGGTACTTGCGCGCCCGTGGAATCACCTTGCGTGGTGCTTGAACTCAAGACCTTGTGCGCTGCCTTGTACACCCAATTGTGCCTTGAGCTTTGAAGTAGAAGGTTGGCCGCACCCATTGTGCGCCTTCTTTGTGATAAGGGTTCGGGTATAATTGAGATACCAAACTTTGAGTGTGTGCAATTCAAAGAAAGCGAAGGTCGTGGGCTAGTGGGTGTGTAAAGGAGGAAGGCCATTACATACCTACGGCTTGTGTGTTCAAGATAACAAAGAGGTTGTAGCCTTTGGTATGTGCATAAGAAGTGTAGGCCACAACAAAGAAGAACACATTTTATGTGTGCAAAACAAAGAACAAGTTGTGTGTGATAAACAAGTGAAGGTCGAAGTCTAGGTGTGTGCAAAGTGTACACATTTAGAAGAAGAAGGAAGAGGACATCCACACTAAAGTATAAAACACTTTTAAGTGTGTGAACAAATTGAACAAAGTGTGTGAGTGAATAAGGTATGTGTGCTTAAGGTGTTATTACCCTTTGTGGGTTTATTACACCAAGACAAGAAGAAGGGGAGTGCATGCATGCATGCATGCACATGAACACGTGAACAAAGCTGAATCTGGATGTGTGCATCTATGTTGTCCAAGACCAAGTGTTCTTGAAGATTATTGAGAACCCATGCAATCAGTGCACGAAGAGGTAGAGATGCCATGCACTCAGTGCATGAAGTTGTGTTGAAGTCAGACTGAAGCCAGACTGAAGATAAAGAAATCAGTTGTCTGAGTTTTCAGTAGATTGAGAAGAGCCTGATCAACTGAAGTGATCAGAAGTGAAGAGAAAGACCAACAGAACTTATAAGAGGCTGTTGAGGATTCTTGAAGAGAGAGGCCAGGACATCCTTAGAAGAAGGAGATAAAAGCCTAAGGAATAAGAGAATCCATGTTCATCATAAGTGAGTAGAAGAAAAGAGCAAGGCCAGCTGCCTTTGTCCCCGGCTGTTGAAGATACTTGAAGAAGCTTAAAGTGAAGAATAGCTACTCGTGTGACTCGAGGAACCAGGAGAAGCCCCCTGTGAGACTCAGGGTGGAGGAAGTCTTCAGTGGGATTCTGAAGCAGGCCAGTGGGACTCTGGTAACACTGTGGGATGCAGTATAAAGACCCTCCTGTGGGACTCAGGAGAGATACAGTGGGACTCTATATCGACCATTGTAATACTAACAGATTATAATGTGATAAACCATGTTGGGGCGTATAACCAACAAGGAAAGGACGTAGGCCTTTGGTTACGAAACTTGTAAATAATTGTGTCATGTGACTTTACATTTACTGCATCACTCGAGGAAAGGCTGAGAGATACAAGAAGAGTGGATCGAGGCCTTAACAAGATAAAGATGTTTAATTGATAAAGAATCAATTAGTAAAATGTTTTAAAGGATCACTGATTCACCCCCTCCCCCTCTTAGTGATCTCACTGATCCGGGCACTTCAATTGGTATCAAAGGGAGGTTACCTCTAAATGATCCAAGGGAGTCTTTATGATGTGAAGATTTGAGGAAGTGAGTGAATACACTCAAATTGAGATATCTACCAAGACTCTGAAAAACAGGAAGAAGAAACAGGAAAAGAATATGAAGAAAGTCTGTCCTAGCTGTGATAAAGTTTGAACAATGAATGATCTTTAGAATTCACTCATATATCTTCAGAAGGCTATCCCCATGGAAGTGGCAAAGTGTATAGCTACAGGCATCCATGATCTTCAAGACTAAAAATTTCAGCTAGAAGAAGAAGCCAATGCAATGGAAGATCAGTTGGCTAAAAGGGTTGGCATAACCAACACTCTCAGAAAGCTGGTAAAGGCTAAAGATGAAACATTATCTCTTTGCAATGAAAGATATGAAGAAACTAATGAAGAATTGCAAAGAATACTTTCTGAGAAAAAATTATTTAAGATAATGGTTAATGATGTTTTCCATGTGCTGGAAAAGAGGCACAAAGTGTCAATGGTTGTTAGAGATGCTCAACTAGAATATAAGGTCAAAAGGGTGAAGAATCTTGACAATTCATTGCTAGAAATTAAGAAGGTTCATGATGACTAGATGAAACAGGTGCTAGAAAATTGGGAAGTAAGGCTAAGAACTATTGAGGATGAGAAGAACTCCCTCAATATGAAATGCTTAGAACTGGAGGTGATATTGAAAAATCAGCAATCACCCAAAGCCAAAGCCTCCCAGTCAGCTGAAAGGAGAAATGTTGCTACTCAAGTATGCATTGAGCAGGATGAATCTAAAAGAAAGACATCCTATAATAAAAGAGCAACAACTTCTAAAAATAAGGTATCATCCATCCAATCTTGTTCTCATGTTTCTAAATGTGTTTCCACAAAAAGTGCAGGATGGAAGAATAACTCCAAACAAGTATGGATGAAGACAATGAAGAAAAAGAGCTCTCCTGAAACAACACAACAAGTCAAGAAAAGTACCCAACAACCAGAAGGACTCAAAAAGTCAAGATTTGTGGGTCAATGTTGGTGTTGTAACAAGTATGGGCATTGTGAAAATGATTGTTGGTACAATCCCCTCAATGTGAAAGCACAAAGGAAGACCATGCCAAGGGGGGCAAGCCAGAAGGAAAGAAGCAGCATCCACATGTCCAGTGACATCTGTTTACTGCTAACAGATTTGGATTTCTTGAAAACATCTGGGATGTTTGAAAAAGTGGTCAAAAAGATACATGTCAATCTCCAACTGTATCCAGAGCTCAAAAGAAGAAAATATCAGAGAACCTGGCTTAGAATTAATCCTTGGGAAGCAAGTAGAAGAAAGCTGAAAAAGATACCAATGAGATTTTGTCAATGGAAGTGAAGTCCTTGGATTTGAAATCCAAGAAGGGTGATGCATCCAGAAGGACCACCAAGAAGAAAACATGCTTCTACTGTGGAAAGAAAGGACATGTCATGGATCTTTATAAACAATCCATGAAATTCAATAGAGGCAGACTAGACTCAAACAGACAATCAATCCAGATGAAGCAGAAGGGATTGGTTGAAAACAAGTTTCCTAAGAAAGGTAGCTTGAAAGCATCAAAGAAACCATGTGGAATATCCAGAACTGAGGCCACACTTCCAAGTGAATTACTAGTCATATGGCCAAATCAGTTGAAACTTGCAAAATATCTGCAAAGAGCTGAAGATGACGTTCTGGAAATTGCTAAGGCAAAAGGGAAAAAGAAGATTTCACATGAAGAAGTATTGAGATCCACACCAGCACAAAAATCATTGAGGATCAAATGTGAAATTGTGAAGAATAGTGAAAATGGGAAATCTCGGTTGAGAGAATATTCTCAACCTTGTTGTTCACATTGATGAACCAAGGAGGTTCCATCTTATTCTCTTATACTTCTAGTATTTACATGTGCTAACATTTTAGGGAATTGAAGATGATGATCATTCTCATCTGGAGAGTGGTTTGGACAGAATGGAGTGCACCCCTTGAGGGGGAGCCAATCTGTAGAAGATGTGATTCTGAGATTTAATACCATCATGAGAAAAGTGAAGGTAATCCAATCATACTTTCATCCCTTGTTTCATAATTGTATTCATCATAAAAATTAAGGGGGAGTATTGATTGATGAAAAATGGTTGAAAGGGGGAGCTTTATATTTTCACCTGAACTTTCTGATGTGTTTGGTGAAGTATGTGCAGGATTTAGCAATTCATTGATATATCTGAAAAATTTCAAACCCCTTGAAGCATGATCTCACATGTACAGTAAATTTTGGACAACATTGAGTTCTTTGGTTACATCACTCTTGTTTTCTACACCGGGTTATCCCACATAGACTTAGAGTTCATCTACTAAAGGTTCTTTGCTAAAGAGAACATGTGACATCATCCCTCTCTTAGTGATTTTCAAGAAGATGCTATTAAAAGGGAGGAAGTGATTTTTTGAAGAGAACCACACCACACCTTTGCATTTGATTTCCAATCAGGGGGAGAAAATCTTGGCACACATATTGACTCATTCATATGTGCTGAAGAAGTGTATTGAAAACAAATATAAAGGGGGAGATTGAAGTGCACTGTGTTGCATTTGTTGTCAATTATGTATGTTGTTGTCAAAAGGTGACATGGAATGGATGGATGTCAAGGGGCGTCAATATGTGAATGTCAACGGATGTGATGGTGATGGTGATGAATGGAGAATGGCAATGGTACTAAGATGAATGTCACTTAGGAGATTCACTAAGTGACATAGGAGATGATGGTTGAAACATTCTCTAGTCATATCAGACGATTGTAGAACTGATCTTAATGTTTCAATACTTGTATCAACGTGATACTAAGTGACAACACTTGAAGAATGAAAGATGATGGAGAATCATTACAACAGATGATTGTTGAGCTTATCTTTAAGTTCCAAGAACTTGTATCAAGTGGATACAATGTTAAAACAATGTTTGAATACCATGCATTGTCTTCACAATGCATGAGGAGATGAAGATGATCCATCCACAACTTCTAAGTGGATGAAGTGGATTAATGGAGATCATGCACTATCTTTTACTGTATGAGAAGCTGAAGAAGATCCAACTTGATCACTGATTAGATCAATGAAGAACATTGAGGAATTAATTGATTTAGGATAATCGGTCGAAGATGAACCTTCTACAAATACCTCATAAGTCCAGAATATATGTTGAGGAGGAATGATGAATTCTAATGATGTAGAATGGAGGTGAAGAAGAAGAATGGCTTGGGAGAAGATGAATGGTGATGTGGCATCTGGCATTTGAACTTGGTCACATTGTTTTTACACAAAGGACTTGTTCTACACTTAGCAAAAAAAAATATATGCCTCAAGGGCCAGCATTAAGGGTTCAACCCAAGGCTCTTGTGGGACTGAACGTCACCACGCCCATGGGGATCCTATAGGGCCAGCCCGAGAGGCCGGGGGGCGTGTATAAGCCCCGGGGCCACACAGGAGAGTCAAGCCTGTGGGGCGTGGGCGCCCGAGCGCGCGCCTAAGAGTGGGCGCATAGTGCACCCGTGAGAGGCAGAGGTTGGAGCAAGAGTGCACCCGCAGAGAGAACACGGTGCGGGGCGGCACTGTGGAGGGGGAAGTTCAATTGTGGGTTGGTAAGGACCGGATGATTGTTAAACCATGGAAACTCCGCGAGCCATTTCGATGTGGGATGGCGAAAAAATACCCAAGATCTAATCGTGGTCGTCCAACCGATTGCACGGCTGATCTGCGCCGCTCATCTCATCGCGCCGCTCGCGATCTAATATCTGTCGTCGCTGATCATTTAAGAGGTGATCCAACGGCTTGGGGATCATCTCCTTCCTTGAGCTTGAGCCGAGGACACCCTGTTCCACCCGCGTCCTCACTGTGTACCAATCGACTCCCCGTGCACTGAAGTCGAGCCTCCTGCCACCTCCGATCGATGTAAAGGCTCTATCCTGTTCGTCTGGCCACACTGAACATGACCATGCATAAAAATGACCATGCATGTAACGTAGTGAAGAATTCGGCCGAGGCCAAGGAAAACATAGTTTCCAAGGCCGTGCCACATCGCTTGTATACTTAAACGAAGCCATGCATGCGTTTGCATGCTCTTGAACGTTAAGGAAACCGAAGAAGAAGGAAACCTGTGGAGAACAAAAAAGAAAAACTTGATGTGCGGCTTGCGTTCAAAGATTTTTAAAGAGACGAAAATCTCGGTGGTTCATGATTTATATCCTGCGGATGTTTTGAGGATTCCTCTTCCTATAAAAGGATCTCCCAAGACACAGAATTTCTTGCCGAAAATTTTGAGAGAATTCTTGTGAGAGTGCCTCTGTGCCTCGTGAAGAAAAGATCTCTGCGCAACGCCATTTGTGCGGCAGTGAAGCCCAGAGCCATCAGAGGCTCCATGAGGTTCCTTTTGCGCACTCCTTAAGTTAAAGAAGAAAGGGAGGTCCCCTGCGCGCTACCCCTTTGCGCGACAGGTAGGAGAGGTTGGGCCGCGCAACCTTGCGCGCTCCCTCTGTGCACCTCGCCCCCTGCGCGGCAGTGGTACTTGCGCACCTGCGGAATCACCTTGCGCGGTTCTTTCACTCAAGACCTTGTGCACTGCCTTGTGCACCCAAGTTTGCCTTGATATTTGAAGGAGAAGGTTGGCCTTACCCCTTGCGCACCTTCTTTGTGATAAGGGTTCGGGTATAAGTGAGATAAAAACTTTGAGTGTGTGCAATTCAAAGAAAGAGAAGGTCATGGGCTAGTGGGTGTGAAAAGGAGGAAGGACATTACATACCTACAGCTTTTGTGTGCTAAATAACAAAGAGGATGTAGCCTTGGGTATGTGCATAAGATGTGTAGGGAAAAACAAAGAAGAACAAATTTTATGTGTGCCAAACAAAGAACAAGTTGTGTGTTCTTAACAAGTGAAGGTCGAAGTCTAGGTGTGTGAAAAGTGTACACATTTAGAAGAAGAAGGAAGAGGAAATCCACACTAAAGTTTAAAACAATTTTAGGTGTGTGAACAAATTGAACAAATTGTGTGAGTGAAGAAGGTGTGTGTGGTTAAGGTGTTATTACCCTTTGTGGGTTTATTTCACCAAGACAAGAAGAAGGGGAGTGCATGCATGCATGCATTCACATGCACACGTAAACAAAGCTGAATCGGGATGTGTGCATCTAAGTTGTCCAAGACAAAGAGTTCTTGAATATTATTGAAAACCCATGCAATCAGTGCATGAAGAGGCATAGATGCCATGCACTCAGTGCATGAAGTTGTGTTGAAGTCAGACTGAAGCCAGACTGAAGATAAAGAAATCAGTTGTCTGGGTTTTTAGTAGATTGAGAAGAGCCTGATCAACTGAAGTGATCAGAAGTGAATATCAAGACCAACAGACCTTATCAGAGGCTGTTGAGGATTTTTGAAGAGAGAGGCCAGGTCATCCTTAGAAGAATGAGATAAAATCCTGAGCAAGAATAGAAGCCATGTTCATCACAAGTGAGCAGAAGAAAAGAGCAAGGCCAGGAGCCTTTATCCCAGGATATTGAAGATACTTGAAGAAGCTTAATGTGAAGAAGAGCTACTCGTGTGACTCGAGGAGCCAGGAGAATCCGCCTATGAGACTCAAGGTAGAAGAAGTCTTCAGTGGGATTCTGAAGCAGGCCAGTGGGACTCTGGTAACACTGTGGGACGCAATATAATGACCCTCATGTGGGACTCAGGAAAGATACAGTGGGACTCTGTATCAACCATTGCAATACTTACAGATTATAATGGGAGAAACCATGTTGGGGCGTATAACCAACATGGCAAAGACGTAGGCCTTTGGTGTCGAACCTTGTAAATCATTGTGTCCTGTGCCTTTACATTTACTACATCACTCGAGGAAAGGCTGAGAGATACAAGAAGAGTGGATCGAGGCCTTAGCAAGCCATAGAGGTTTAATTGATAAAGAATCAATTAGTAAAAAGTTTTAAAGTATCACTGATTCACCCCCTACCCCTCTCAGTGATCACACTGATCCGGGAACTTCAATTGGTATCAAAGGGAGGTTACCTCTAAAAGATCCAAAGGAGTCTTTATGAAGTGAATATTTGAGGAAGTGAGTGAATACCCTCAAATGGAGATATCTTCCAAGACTCTGAAAAACAGGAAGAAGAAACAGGAAAAGAAGATGAAGAAAGCATGTCCTAGATGTGATGAAGTTGGAACAATGAATGATCTTCAAAATGCACTCAAATATCTTCAAAAGACTGTCCCCATGGAAGTGGCAAAGTGTGTAGCTACAGGCATCCATGATCTTCAAGAAGAAAAATTACAGCTAGAAGAAGAAGCCAATGCAATAGAAGATCAGTTGGCTAAAAGGTTTGGCATAACCAACACTCTCAGAAAGCTGGTAAAGGCTAAAGATGAAACATTATCTCTTTGCAATGAAAGATATGAAGACACTACTGAAGAATTTCAAATAATCCTTTCTGAGAAAGAATTATTTAAGATAATGGTTAAAGATGTTTTCCATGCGCTATAAAAGAGGCACCAAGTGTCAATGGTGGTCAGAGATGCTCAACTAGAAGATAAAGTCAAAAGGGTGAAGAAGCTTGACAATTCATTTCTAGAAATGAATAAGTTGCATGATGACCAGATGAAACAGCTGGTAGAAAATTGGGAAGGAAGGCTAATAACTATTGAGGATGAGAAGAACTCCCTCAATATGAAATGCTTAGAACTGGAGGTGATATTGAAAAATCAGCAATCACCTAAAGCCAAAGCCTCCCAGTCAGCTGAAAGGAGAAATGTTGCTACTCAAGTATACATTGAGTAGGATGAATCTAAAAGAAATACATCCTCTAATAAAAGGGAAACAACTTCTAAAAAGAAGGTACCATCCATCCCATATTGTTCTCATGTTTCTAAATGTGTTTCCACAAAAATTGCAGGATGGAAGAATAAGTCCAAACAAGTATGGATGAAGACAATGAAGAAAGAGAGCTCTCCTGAAACAACACAACAAGTCAAGGCAAGTACCCAACAACCTGAAGAACTCAAAAAGTGAAGATTTGTGGGTCAATGTTGGTGTCGTAACAAGTATGGGTATTGTGTAAATTATTGTTGGTGAAATCCTCTCAATGTGAAAGCACAAAGGAAGCCCAAGCCAAGGGGGAGCAAGCTAGAAGGAAATAAGCAGCATCCACAGGTCCAGAGACATCTGTTTACTGCTAATAGATTTGGATTGCTTGACAACATCTGGAATGTTTGAAAAAGTGGTCAAAAAGATACATGTCAATCTCCTACTGTATCCAGAGCTCAAAAGAATAAAAGATCACAAATCCTGGCTCAGAAAGAATCCTTGGGAAGAAAGCAGAATAAAGCTAAAAAAGATCCAAATGAGATTTCGTTAAAGGAAGAGAAGTCCTTGGATTTGAAATCCAAGAAGGGTGATGCATCCCGAAGAACCACCAAGAAGAAAACATGCTTCTACTGTGGAAAGAAAGGACATATAATGGATCTTTGTAAATAAGCCATGAAATTCAATAGAGGCAGACATGACTCAAATAGACAATCAATCCAGATGAAGCAGAAGGGATTGGTTGAAAACAAGTTTCCTAATAAAGGTAGCTTGAAAGCATCAAAGGAACCATGTGGAATATCCAGAACTGAGGCCACACTTCCAAGTGACTTACTAGTCATATGGCCAAATCAGTTTCAACTTGGCAAAGATCTGAAAAGATCTGAAGATGATGTTCTGGAAATTGCTATGGAAAAAGGGAAGAAGAAGATTTCACATGAAGATGTATTGAGATCCACACCAGCACAAAAATCATTGAGGATCAAATGTGCAAGTGTGAAGAATAGTGAAAATGGGACATCTCGGTTTAGAGAATCTTCTCAACCTTGTTGTTCACATTGATGAACCAAGGAGGTTACATCTTATTCCCTTATACTTCTGGTATTTACATGTGCTAAAATTTCAGGGAATTGAAGATGATGATCATTCTCATCTGGAGAGTGGTTTGGACAGAATGGAGGGCACCCCTTGAGGGGCAGCCAATCTGTAGAAGATGGGATTCTGAGATTTAATACCATCTTGAGAAAAGTGAAGGTATTCCAATCATACTTTCATCCCTTGTTTCTTAATTGTATTCATCATGACAATTAAGGGGGAGTATTTATTGAAGGCAAATGGATGAATGGGGGAGCTTTATCTTTGCACCTGAACTTTCTTATGTGTTTGGTGAAGTATGTGCAGGATTTAGCAATTCATTGATATATCTGAAAAATTTCAAACCCCTTGAAGCATGATCTCACATGTACAGTGAATTTTGGAGAGCATTGAGTTCTTTGGTTACATCACTCTTTTTTTCTACACCGGGTTAGCCCACGTATACATAGAGTTGATCTACTAAAGGTTCTTTGCTAAAGAGAACATGTGACATCATCCCTCTCTTAGTGATTTTCAAGAAGATTCTATTCAAAGGGAGGAAGTGATTTTTTGAAGAGAACCACACCACACATTTGCATTTGATTTCCAATAAGGGGGAGAAAAGATTGGCACACGTATTGACCCATTCATATGTGCTGAAGAAGTGTATTGAAAACAAATACAAATGGGGAGATTGAATTCCATTGTGCTACATTTGTTGTCAATTATGTATGTTTTTGTCAAATGGTGACATGGAATGGATGGATGTCAAGGAGCGTCAAATGTGAATGTCAAAGGATGTGATGGTGATGGTGATGAATGGGGAATGGCCATGGTACTAAGCTGAATGTCACTTAGGAGATTCACTAAGTGACATAGGAGATGATGGTTGAAACATTCTCTAGTCATATCAGACGATTTTATAACTGATCTTAATGTTTCAATACTTTTATCAAGGTGATACTAAGTGACAACACTTGAAGAATGAATGATGATGGAGCATCATTACATCAGACGATTTTTGAGCTGATCTTTAAGTTCCAAGAACTTGTATCAAGTGGATACAATGTTACAACAATGTTTGAAGACCATGCATTGTCTTCACAATGCATGAGGACATGAAGATGATCCAACCACAACTTCTAAGTGGATGGAGTGGATTAATGGATATCATGCACTATCTTTTAGTGTATGAGAAGCTGAAGAAGATCCAACTTGATCTCTGATTAGATCAATGAAGAACATTGATGAATTAATTGATTTAGGAGAATCGGTTGAATATGAACCTTCTACAAATACCTCATAAGCCCAGAATATATGTTGAGGAGGAATGATGAATTCTATTGAAGTAGAATTGAGGTGAAGAAGAATAATGGCTTGGGAGAAGATGAATGGTGTTGTGGCATCTGGAATTTGATCTTGGTCACTTTTTTTTTACACAAAGGACTTGTTCTACACTTAGAAAAAAAAATATGCCTCAAGGGATAGCCTTAAGGGTTCAACCCAAGGCTCTTGTGGGAGTGAACGTCACCACGCCCATGGGGATCCCATGGGGCCAGCCCGAGAGGCCGGGGGGGGGGGGCGTGTATAATCCCCAGGGCCACGCAAGGGAGTCAAGACTGCAGAGCGTGGGCGCCTGAGAGTGGGCGCATAGCGCACCTGCGAGAGGCAGAGGTTGGCGCAAGAGCGCACCCGCAGAGAGAACACGGTGCGGGGCGACACTGTGGAGGGGGAAGTTCAATTGTGGGATGGAAGGGAGTGGATGATTGTTAAACAACGGAAAATCCGTGGGCTATTTCGATGTGGGACGGAGAAAAATACCCGGGATATAATCTTGGTCGTCCAAGCGATCTCACGGCTGATCTGTGCCGCTCATCTCATCGCGCCACTCGCGATCTAATCTCAGCCGTCGCTGATCATTTAAGAGGTCATCCAACAGCTCGGGGATCATCTCCTTCCTCGATCTTGAGCCGAGGACACCCCGTGCCACCCGCGTCCTCGCTGTGTACCAGGCTCCTACTTGTGCACTGAAGTCGAGCCTCCGGCCACCTCCGATCGAAGTAAAGGCTCTATCCTGTTCGTCTGGCCACACAGAACATGACCATGCATAAAAATGACCATGCATGTAACTTAGTGAAGAATTCAGCCGAGGCTGAGGGAAACGGAGTTTCCAAGGCCGTGCCATATTGCTTGTATGCTTAAACGAAGCCATGCATGCGTTTGCATGCTCTTGCACGTTAAGGAAACCGAAGAAGAAGGAAACCCACAGAGAATAGAAAAGAAAAACGTGATGTGCAGCTTGCGTTAAAAGATTTTTAAAGATCCAAAAATCTCGGTGGTTCAAGATTTATATCCCGCGGATGTTTTGAGGACTCCTATGCCTATAAAAGGAGCACCCAAGACACAGAATTTCTTGCTGAAAAATTCGAGAGAAGTCCCGTGAGAGTTCCTCTATGCCTCGTGAAGAAAAGAGCTCTGCGCAACACCACTTGTGCGGTAGTGAAGCCCGGAGCCATCAGAGGCTCCGTGAGGTTCCTTTTGCACACTCCTTGCATGAAAGAAGAAAGGGAGGTCCCCTGCACGCTACCCCTTTGCGCGACAGTGGTACTTGCATGCCCGCAGAATCACCTTGTGCGGTGCTTTCACTCAAGACCTTGTGCACTGCCTTGTGCACCCAAGTGTGCATTGCGCTTTGAAGGAGAAGGTTGGCCGCACCCCTTGCGTGCCTTCTTTGTGATAAGGGTTCAGGTATAAGTGAGATACCAAACATTGAGTGTGTGCAATTCAAAGAAAGAGAAGGTCGTGGGCTAGTGGGTGTGCAAAGGAGGAAGGCCATTACATACCTACGGCTTGTGTGTGCAAAATAACAAAGAGGTCGTAGCCTTGGGTATGTGCATAAGAAGTGTAGGCCACAACAAAGAAGAACACATTTTATGTGTGCAAAACAAAGAACAAGTTGTGCGTGCTAAACAAGTGAAGGTCGAAGTCTAGGTGTGTGCAATGTGTACACATTTAGTAGAAGAAGGAAGAGGACATCCACACTAAAGTATAAAACACTTTTAAGTGTGTGATCAAATTGAACAATGTGTGTGAGTGAAGAAGGTGGGTGTGCTTATGGTGTTATTACCCTTTGTGGGTTTATTGCACCAAGACAAGAAGAAGGGGAGTGCATGCATGCATGCATGCACATGCACACGTGAACAGAGCTGAATCTAGATGTGTGCATCTATGTTGTACAAGACCAAGAGTTCATGAAGATTATTGAGAACCCATGCAATCAGTGTATGAAGTGGCAAAGATTCCATGCACTCAGTGCATGAAGTTGTTTTGATGTTAGACTGAAGCCAGACTGAAGATAAAGAAATCAGTTGTCTGAGTTTTCAGTAGATTGAGAAGCGCCTGATCAACTGAAGTGATCAGAAGTGAAGAGCAAGACCAACAGACCATGTCAGAGGCTGTTGAGGATTCTTGAAGAGAGAGGCCAGGTCTTCCTTAGAATAAGGAGATAAAAGCCTGAGCATGAAGAGAAGCCATGTTCATCACAAGTGAGTAGAAGAAAAGAGCAAGGCCAGCAGCCTTTATCCTAGGGTGTTGACGATACTTGAATAATATTAAAGTGAACAAGAGCTACTCGTGTGACTCGAGGAGCCAGGAGAAGCCCCCTGTGAGACTCAGGGTGGAAGAATTCTTCAGTGGGATTCTGAAGTAGGCCAGTGGGACTCTGGTAACACTGTGGGACGCAGTATAAATACCCTCTTATGGGACTCATGAGAGATACAGTGGGACTCTGTATCGACCATTGTAATATTAACAGATTATAATGTGAGAAACCATGTTGGGGCGCATAACCAACATGGCAAGGACGTTGGCCTTTGGTGTCGAACTTTGTAAATCCTTGTGTCCCGTGCCTTTACATTTACTGCATCACTCAAGGAAAGGCTGAGAGATACAAGAATAGTGGATCGAGGCCTTAACAAGCCATAGAGGTTTAATTGATAAAGAATCAATTAGTAAAATGTTTTAAAGGATCACTGATTCACCCCCTCCCCCTCTCAGTGATCACACTAATCTGGGAACTTCAATTGGTATCAAAGGGAGGTGACCTATAAAAGATCCAAGGGAGTCTTTATGAAGTGCAGATTTGAGGATGTGAGTGAATACCCTCAAATGGAGATATCTTCCATGACTCTGAAAAAAGGAAGAAGAAATAGGCAAAGAAGATGAAGAAAGCCTGTCCTAGCTGTGATAAAGTTGGAATAATGAATGATATTCAGAATTCACTCAAATATCTTCAGAAGACTGTCCCCATGGAAGTGGAAAAGTGTATATCTACACGCATCCATGATCTTCAAGATGAAAAATTATAGCTAGAAGAAGAAGACAATGCAAAGGAAGATCAGTTGGCTAAAAGGGTTGGCATAACCAACAATCTCAGAAAGCTGGTAAAGGCTAAAGATGAAACATAACCACTTTGTAATGAAAGATATGAAGACACTACTAAAGAATTGCAAATAATCTTTTCTGAGAAAGAATTATTTAAGATAATCGTTAAAGATGTTTTCCATGCGCTGGAAAAGAGGAACAAAGTGTCAATGGTTGTCAGAGATGCTCAACTAGAAGATAAAGTCAAAAGGGTGAAGAAGCATGACAAATCATTGCTAGAAATGAAGAAGGTGCATGATGACCAGATGAAACAGCTGGTAGAAAATTGGGAAGGAAGGCTAAGAACTATTGAGGATGAGAAGAACTCCCTCAATATGAAATGCTTAGAACTGGAGGTGATATTGAAAAATCCGCAATCACCCAAAGCCAAAGCCTCCCAGTCAGCTGAAAGGAGAAATATTTCTAATCAAGTATGCATTGAGAAGGATGAATCTAAAAGAAATACATTCTCTAATAAAATGGCAACAACTTCTAAAAAGAAGGTACCATCCATCCCATCTTGTTCTAATGTTTCTAAGTGTGTTTCCACAAAAAGTACAAGATGGAAAAATAACTCCAAAAAAGTATGGATGAAGACAATGAAGAAAGAGAGCTCTCCTGAAACAACACAACAAGTCAAGAAAAGTACCCAACAACTTGAAGGACTCAAAAAGTCATGATTTGTGGGTCAATGTTCGTGTTGTAACAAGTATGGGAATTGTGAAAATGATTGTTGGTACAATCCTCTCAATGTGAAAGCACAAAGGAAGCCCATGCCAAGGGGGAGCAAGCCAGAAGGAAAGAAGCAGCATCCACAGGTCCAGAGACATCTGTTTACTACTAACATATTTGGATTGCTTGACAACATCTGGGATGTTTGAAAAAGTGGACAAAAAGATACATGTCAATCTCCAACTGTATCCAGAGCTGAAAAGAAGAAAAGATCACAGAACCTGGCTCAGAAAGAATCCTTGGGAAGCAAGCAGAAGAAAGCTGAAAAAGATCTAAATGAGATTTTCTCAAAGGAAGAGAAGTCCTTGGATTTGAAATCCAAGAAGGGTGATGCATCCAGAAGGACCACCAATAAGAAAACATGCTTCTACTGTGGAAAGAAAGGACATATCATTGATCTTTTTAAACAAGACATGAAATTCAATAGAGGCAGACTGGACTCAAATAGACAATCAATCTAGATGAAGCAGAAGGGATTGGTTGAAAACAAGTTTCCTAAGAAAGGTAGCTTGAAATCATCAAAGGAACCATGTGGAATATCCAGAACTGAGGCCACACTTCTAAGTGACATACTAGTCATATTGCCAAATCAGTTGTAACTTTCCAAAGATGTACAAAGAGCTGAAGATGATGTTCTGGAAATTGCTAAGGCAAAAGGGCAGAAGGAGATTTCACATGAAGATGTATTGAGATCCACACCAGCACAAAAATCATTGAGGATCAAATGTGCAAGTGTGAAGAATAGTGAAAATGGGACATCTCGGCTGAGAGAATCTTCTCAACCTTGTTGTTCACATTGATGAACCAAGGAGGTTCCATCTTATTCCCTTATACTTCTGGTATATACATGTGCTTACATTTCAGGGAATTGAAGATGATGATCATTCTCATCTGGAGAGTGGTTTGGACAGAATGGAGTGCACCCCTTGAGGGGGAGCCAATCTGTAGAAGATGGGATTCTGAGATTTAATACCATCTTGAGAAAAGTGAAGGTATTCCAATCATACTTTCATCCCTTGTTTCTTAATTGTATTCATCATGACAATTAAGGGGGAGTATTGATTGAAGACAAATGGTTGAATGGGGGACCTTTATCATTGCACCTGAACTTTCTGATGTGTTTGGTGAAGTATGTGCAGGATTTAGCAATTCAGTGATATATCTGAAAAATTTCAAACCCCTTGAGGCATGATCTCACATGTACAGTGAATTTTGGACAGCATTGAGTTCCTTGGTTACATCACTCTATTTTTCTACACCGGGATATCCCACATAGACTTAGAGTTGATCTACTAAAGGTTCTTTGCTAAAGAGAACATGTGACATCATCCCTCTCTTAGTGATTTTCAAGAAGATGTTATTCAAAGGGAGGAAGTGATTTTTTGAAGAGAACCACACCACACTGTTGCATTTGATTTCCAATAAGGGGGAAAAATATTGTCACACATATTGACCCATTCATATGTGCTGAAGAAGTGTATTGACAACAAATACAAAGGGGGAGATTGAAGTGCATTGTGTTGCATTTGTTGTCAATTATGTATGTCATTGTCAAAGGGTGACATGGAATGGATGGATGTCAAGGAGCGTCAATATGTGAATGTCAAAGGATGTGATGGTGATAGTGATGAATGGAGAATGGCCATGGTACTAAGATGAATGTCACTTAGGAGATTCACTAAGTGACATAGGAGATGATGGTTGAAACATTCTCTAGTCATATCAGACGATAGTAGAACTGATCTTAATGTTTCAATACTTGTATCAAGGTGACACTAAGTGACAACACATGAAGAATGAATGATGATGGAGCATCATTACATCAGACAACTGTTGAACTGATCTTTAAGTTCAAAGAACTTGTATCAAGTGGATACAATGTAACAAAAATGTTTGAAGACCATGCATTGTCTTCATAATGCATGAGGAGATGAAGATGATCCATCCACAACTTCTAAGTGGATGAAGTGGATTAATGGAGATCATGTACTATCATTTAGTGTATGAGAAGATGAAGAAGATCCAACTTGATCTCTGATAAGATCAATGAAGAACATTGAATAATTAATTTATTTAGGAGAATCAGTTGAAGATGAACCTTCTACAAATACCTCATAAGTCCAGAATATATGTTGAGGAGGAATGATTAATTCTAATGAAGTAGAATGGAGGTGAAGAAGAAGAATGGCTTGGGAGAAGATGAATGGTGATGTGGCATCTGGAATTTGAACTTGGTCACTTTTTTTTACACAAAGGACTTGTTCCACACTTAGAAAAAAAATATATATGCCTCAAGGGCCAGCCTTAAGGGTTCAACCCAAGGCTCTTGTGGGACTGAACGTCACCACACCCATAGGGATCCCATGGGGACATCCTGAGAGGCCGGGGGGCCATTTATAAGCCCCGGGGCCACGCAGGGGAGTCAAACCTGTGGAGCGTGGGTGCCAGAGCACGCGCCTGAGATTGGGCGCATAGCGCGCCCGTGAGAGGCAGAGGGTGGTGCAAGAGCGCGCCCGAAAAGAGAACACGGTGCGGGGCGGCACCGTGGAGGGGGAAGTTCAATTTTGGGTTGACAGTGAGCGGATGATTGTTAAACCACAGAAAATCCGCGGGCCATTTCGATGTCGGACGGCAAAAAATACCCGAGATCTAATCATGGCCGTCCAAGAGATCGTGCGGCTGATCTGCGTCGCTCATCTCATCGTGCTGCTCGCGATCTAATCTCAGCCGTTGCTGGCCATTTAAGAGGTGATCCAACGGCTCGGGGATCACCTCCTTCCTCGAGCTTGAGCCGAGGACACCCCATGCCACCCGCGTCCTTGCTGTGAACCAGGCGCCTCCCCGTGCACTGAAGTCGAGCCTCCGGCCACCTCCGATCGAAGTAAAGGCTCTATCCTGTTCATCTGGCCACACTGAACACGACCATGCATAAAAATGACCATGCATGTAACGTAGTGAAGAATTCGGCCGAGGCTGAGGCAAACGGAGTTGCCAAGGTCGTGCCACATCGCTTGTATGCTTAAACGAAGCCATGCATGCGTTTTCATGCTCTTGCACGTTAAGGAAACTGAAGAAGAAGGAAACCCGCAGAGAACAGAAAAGAAAAACGTGATGTGCGGCTTGTGTTCAAAGATTTTTAAAGAGCCGAAAATCTCGGTGGATCAAGATTTATATCCCGCATATGTTTTAAGGATTCGTCTACCTATAAAAGGAGCTCCCAAGACACATAATTTCTTGCTGAAAAATACGAGAGAAGTCTCATGAGAGTTCCTCTGTGCCTCGTGAAGAAAAGATCTCCGTGCAACGCCACATGCGCCACAGTGAAGCCCGGAGACATCAGAGGCTTCGTGAGGTTCCTTTTGCGCACTCCTTGCGTGAAAGAATAAAGGGAGGTCCCATGCGCGCTACCCCTTTGCGCGACAGGAAGGAGAGGTTGGGAAGCGCGACCTTGCGCGCTCCCTCTGTGCACCGTGCCCCCTGCGTGGCAGTGGTACTTGCGCGCCCGCGGAATCACCTTGCGTGGTGATTGCACTCTAGACCTTGTGCACTGCCTTGTGCACCCAAGTGTGCCTTGCGCTTTGAAGGAGAAGGTTGGCTGCACCCTTTGCGCGCCTTCTTTGTGATAAGGGTTCAGGTATAAGTGAGATACCAAACTTTGAGTGTGTGCAATTCAAAGAAAGAGAAGGCCGTGGGCTAGTGGGTGTGAAAATGAGGAAGGCCATTACATACCTACGGCTTGTGTGTTCAAAATAACAAAGAGTCCGTAGCCTTGGGTATGTGCATAAGAAGTGTAGGCCACAACAAAGAAGAACACATTTTTTGTGTGCAAAACAAAGAACAAGTTGTGTGTGCTAAACAAGTGAAGGTCGAAGTCTAGGTGTGTGCAAAGTGTACACAATTAGAAGAAGAAGGAAGAGGATATCCACACTAAACTATAAAACACTTTTAAGTGTGTGAACAAATTGAACAAAGTGTGTGAGTGAAGAAGGTGTGTGTGCTTAAGGTGTTATTACCCATTGTGGTTTTATTGCACCAAGACAAGAATAAGGGGAGTGCATCCATGCATGCATGCACATGCACACGTGAACAAAGATGAATCTGGATGTGTGCATCTAAGTTGTCCAAGACCAAGAGTTCTTGAAGATTATTGAGAACTCATGAAATCAGTGCATGAAGAGGCAGAGATGCCATGCACTCAGTGCATACAGTTGTGTTGAAGTCAGACTGAAGCCAGACTGAAGATAATGAAATCAGTTGTCTGAGTTTTCAGTAGAGTGAGAAGAGCCTGATCAACTGAAGTGATCAGAAGTGAAGAGAAAGACCAACAGACCTTATCAGAGGCTATTGAGGATTCTTGAAGAGAGAATCCTGGTCATCCTTAGAAGAAGTATATAAAAGCCTGAGCAAGTTGAGAAGCCATGTTCTTCAAAAGTGAGTAGAAGAAAAGAGCAAGGCTAGCAGCCTTTATCCCAGGCTGTTGAAGATACTTGAAGAAGCTTAAAGTTAAGAAGAGCTACTCGGGTGACTCGAGGAGCCAGGAGAAGCCCCCTGTGAGACTCAGGGTAGAAGAAGTCTTCAGTGGGATTCTGAAGCAGGCCAGTGGGACTCTGGTAACACTGTGGGACGCAGTATAAAGACCCTCCTGTGGGACTCAGGAGAGATATAGTGGTACTCTGTATCGACCATTGTAATACTAACAGATTATAATGGGAGAAACCATGTTGGGGCGTATAACCAACATGTCAAGGACGTAGGCCTTTGGTGCCGAACCTTGTAAATCCTTGTGTCATGTTCCTTTACATTTACTGCATCACTCGAGGAAAGGCTGAGAGATACAAGAAGAGTTGATCGAGGCCTTAACAAGCCATTGAGGTTTAATTGATAAAGAATCAATTAGTAAAAAGTTTTAAAGGATCACTAATTCACCCCCTCCCCCTCTCAGTGATCACACTGATCCGTACACTTCAATGATTATACCATTAATTTTATTATACACTGGATTATTATTTATTTGATTATGTTTTGGGATAAATTTGAAAATTTTTGAAGCCTAAGGGGTTATCCACTATTGGTTCATGGTTATGGAAAACTATAAAGTTTTTCCTATGAATGTTTTCACCTAAATTTGGAGGCATATGTGAAAGTGCACAGTTGGTGCTTAATTTAGCCAAACCATGCAGCCTTTATCCCTAAAATGTGCACCCTCAAACATACAGAATTTTCATGGTTGGCGCATAGTTTTTCAAATAATTCACTACATAATATAAATGGTGAACACCCGATGTAGAGTAACACTATTTGGAAAACCATTTTCCTCTACCCAATAAACTGTGCACATAGGTTTTAACCACCCCCCCAATTTTACAAAAATATTCAAACCACATCCCCCAGTTTTGTCCTCATTCACCCCCACTAAAACTAAAATGATATCCTTCATTTTTGGATGTCAATGATAAGATTCAAAGGCTCTAAAAATATATTTATTAAACAATAGAAAATTTATTAGAATAATAAAATCCTATATGGTAAGTGATTTCTTCCCTGATTGGTTTTATCTCCCTCCCATATCTCATTCTTGATGAAGCGGGATGATTTTCCTTCCATTAGTAATAGTTTAAATCTATGTTTTCATGTATCCTTTTCCTTTGGATCTCAATCATATTTATTATTCTATGTTTTTTCATGATGTTGTGATTTCAATATTTCTGCATTAAATTGGTGATTTCAGTTAGGAAAAAAAATTAACAATGACATAGAGTTTAGTTTTTAATTAACATTTCCTATAGTCTTGATTTTATTATGGTTTATGTATTTGTAAAATTTCAATTTTCACAATAAGAAATCATATTTTTTAAATTTAATTAATTAATTTAAGGATAATGGAATTATGAAATTTATTTATTAATAGGATTATTAAATTGAAGGAAACCCATTGTTTGTGATGAAGTGATTGAAATGATGATTTATAAATTCTGCATGGTCAATAAATGAAATTATGTAATTTGTTGAATAATAGATTATGGAAACAGTTCATAAATTGGTTTATTGCATGGAAATTGAAGATGTTTATTTTGTGACTGAGTTGGGGGATAGAAATTACTATTCAAAATACCCAAGGGATTCCAGACCACCTCTCTTGGCCCCCATATATATATATATGTATATTTATTAATTTATGTATTTCTTGTGATCACTGTGATATGGGACAAGGACTGTTGGTCCAAATACCCAGGGGATGTTGGACTGTTTCTCTAAGACCCCATTGTATTAATGTTAAATTTGAACTAAATGATTAATGAAAACCTAGTATTGAATGAAATGAGATATCCATTTGGTGGATTTTTTAGACTTTAACATGAGATGAAGTAGGTATTAATGGTTCGTGTTTAACCATGAACTTGAAGATTGTGTGGTTAATTGAAGAATAATTTAATATGAGAACTATTTACATTATCTTTTATACCTTATTCTTTATACAACTACATATACTATTATAGATTGGATATTGTTTTAGATATTGTTAGTAGTGTCCTATTGATTTTTAATCACACCCTACTTAGTCCACATGATTGATACAGAAATAGGCTTCCTCATTTCATGAATTGAAAAGGGATAGAGCCTTCTGTTAGATGGATGAGTTGAGATATGGGATGGATCATGGGTGAGGGAAATGAACATGACATCAGAACCCACTTGGTATTTTTTTATTTTGTGTTTATTTTGGGTTTTAACTTAACATTGGGAACTTATATGGAATGAAATATCTACTATTTTGGTTTATGGTTATTTATCCATGTTTTCAAATTGTCATATGATGTTGGTCATATTGATTATGGTATTATTCTAGTAATTTTAAATTATCAGTTGGCTATCATTTATGTATTTTAGCTATTATGATTCCTTGATATAGAGTTTATAGTCTCCCAAATATATATATATATATATATATATATCTATATATATATGACCCTCACTAATAGTCAGAAGCCTCTAGTGTTAGGGAGGAATTATTTAGGTCACGTAACAAACTAAATCAGGGCATCATCTTATAGTACCCATTTTTTGATGCTACAAAGTGGTTTAAAATGAGGTTTTCTTTTATTTTTGGTTGTCTTTATATTTGGGAAAGGTACTCAAAATATTAGAATGAGTTAGGATTTGGATATGAGATCATATATGGAATTATCTAACCCATGTATAGATGAAAACCCAAGTACCAACTATAAGATAGTTTTTTGTAGTTGAATATTATTTCACCTTGGGTGATGAACTTCTTTCGTGCTGTTATTATTTTTATGATATATTTCTTTATTGATGGGTATATTAGTAGAGTTCTGTTCAGATGAATCATTCTTGGTACTCATGTTTTATTATGTCATGCATCATTTAGAACCAAATGGAAAATAAGGTTTTGGATGCGTTGATTGAATAAAAATTCTTTTCATTACTATTTTCATTTAACTTAAATATTTCCCAATGAAATATTTAATTGGGTTAAATGATGCTAAATTTGTTAATTGAAATGTTTAAAATGGGTGTTTAATGAGAAACCAAAAATATGGAAGTGTTTACCCTATGTTATCCAGTACATAGGTGAGGGATGGTTGAGTGTTGTGATAGTGACTCCGTTTTCACTAGGTTGTGGGGTGTGCGGGATAACTTGTTATGGCCTTATGTAAATACCTCTTATGTAAATGTAGTAGTAATTTTTTATGTTTCCTAATACATGTGTTTGTAATTATACCGATATTCTACCCATGACGACGCTTGTTGATGGGAAAAAGGGAGGAAATTTCTAGAAATATACCTCCAGTAGTGGATCGAGATGCTCCAATGGTTCCAGAAGAATGGGCATGGGAACAATTTTCTATGAACTTTTCAAACTTTATGCTATTTAAGGAGAGACACCCAAGGAGGGTTGTGTGAAATATGTTCGAATTGACATGGGAGTTTTAATTAAACCACCCTCCGACATTCACCAAAATGGTTAGAACTAATGAAAATTAGTTTTGGTTTGAGTCAATCCAGGAGATACTTAACCAATTGGATATTCGTGTTGAGAGGAGATTTGAGTTAAAAGATTACATTACATGATGATTAGTGAAGTGATGGTGGGAAATTTAGACTGATATATAATATAATGAAAATTATTTATAGAATTACATTTAGGATACATTTCATGAAAACATTTACCCAGAGACACTCAGGTAGGAGAAATCAACAGAGTATATTACATTGACCCATGGGTGTATATTGATGATGGAATACTCTTTCCACATTACTGACCTGAATTAATTTGTTCTACTTTTTTTGGAGATGATGAAACAATAGTAAAATGTTTCTAGGATGGGATTATATGTAATATTATGTTTTAGGTTGACAACATTCAGTTAAGAAGTTTTTGGAAGTGGTGAATGATGCTCTCATATTTGAGGTGAACCTAAAAGGAAGATTCTAGTGGAAAGAATATGGCTTCTATTGGAATACCATTATGTATTTCATTCTAAATTAGGAATCATCACTATTAGAACATCATCCAGTGAGACATAAAAGAACATGACTATGAAGAAGGTTCACTGACTCGGAGATGAAAGTGAATATATCTCTACCTGTGTGGTAGTTTCGATCACTTTCATAGATAGTGTCTTTGACATTGAAGGGAGTCCCAATATTGTGGAAGTATAGCTCACTTATAATGTTATTTTAGGAACCCTTGATCTATGAGTGGTTATGGATGATCCTGAATGATTCAGAGTACCAGAAGATGTTCTTCTACACCATATCAATCGTGTAGTTGGAGTTATCCTAGTCATATCGGTCTAGGTGGTTAACGTGGAAAGTAATGTCAAGAGTACCAATATCAAATGATTGGTTCATCTAAGGGAACTTATACTATAGCATAGGGAATAGGTATAAGACAATTTCTTGTTGTTTATCTATAATCTGTGGACATATAGGTTAGCACATTGATAATCAGAGCTACTATTCTTACAGCTTCTATAATTCCTAGTGACTTATTTGATATTGGAGGGTGAAATTAATTTATATCTACTCATCTTTTCAAGCTTATTAGTTTGGTGGTGGACTTTTAATTGGTTTTATAATGATTTACCCACCATTAGAAGTATAATCATGGTACATCTGTTATATATGTGGTTTTATCTCATGGTTTTCTAGTATAATTTATGTTATGATTTTTTCACACATGACATGTATGGATATGACTTTATTTTGGGTATGTAATGTATAGTTTTATAGTGATCGCATATTAATTGTTATCATAGGACAGTGGCCTTTATATCTCATGAGTTTAATAATTATGATCATCATGGAGAGTGAGATATCCAAGATGGTCAGGCAGGGCCAATGCATCAGCAACTGGGGGTGCTCACCACCCATGTTGCAGGTCTTTTTGAGGATGATGTGGTGTAAATCATGATTTATTTCCACCTAAAGTGTACCAATTCAAGGATTTATTTCCTAATGAATTCATAGGGCTTACACCTAAGAGAGATATTGAATTTACAATTGATCTCATGCTTGGAACAGAACTTGTTCCCAATCCACATTATAGAATGGCACTAGCAAAGCATCAAGAGTGTAGTTTGGGGATAAGGGATTTATCCATACAATAATGTCACCTTTTTTCTTGTATTTTTTCCGTACGAAGATGGTGGGACATTTAATTTATGTGTTGATTATTGGAATCTTAAGTTGATGATAGTAACGAACAGCTATCCTCTTATGTATATCAATGATCTCATTGACTAGTTGTGAGTAGATTATGTTTTCTACAATATTGACTTGATTTTGGGGAATCATCAGTTGAGATTCAGGCCTTTTGATATATAAAAAACCTCTTTTCAGTAGATGTTATGGACTATACGAGTTTTCTATGTTGTCTCATGGGCTAAGTTATTATAATACTATGTTTATGGCCTTGATGAAATGATTCTTTCACCAATACCTTGACTTGTTATTGGATATTTTTTAATGAAATCTTGTTTTAATACACGACACATGACGATCATGAGTAATATCTTGACATCATCATGAGTACACTAACAAAGAATCATCTATAAACCAAGCAATATATGTGTTAATTCTAGATCAACATTGTACATATTGTGGGTCACATAATCTGGAAAAAAGGTGTGTCATTGGACCCAAAGAATGTTCACATAGTAATTTTTTGGATGTAGTCCAAGAATGTTTTTGATATCTGTAGATTTCTAGAGGTGGTGGATTATTATTAGAGGTTAATCTAGGGATTTTCCTTCTTGGAAACACCACTTTCAGGATTGAACAAAAAAGGGATCAGGTTGAAATTTCCAATAGTATGTGAGGATGATTTTTAGGAGATAAAGATTATTCTAACTAACATACTGATCATGATTCTACCTGATCCAAGATACAAGTATACCATGTTTTGTAATTAGTCTAGGATCATACAGGGAAAAGTGTTATTACATGGGGATTGATTTGTGTCATATGGTCATGGATGTTGTGTCCAAATGAATATAATTAACCTATTTAAAGTCTCAAGTTGGATCTAGTGGTTTATCCCCTGAATTGTTGGTGGAATTATATATTCAATGAAAATTTTACTGTGTATACAGACTACAAAAGACACAACCATTCACAGTTAGAATTAAATCACCATCCTCAAAGATATGTTTAGTATATGCATCCTTTTGATTTTAATCTAGAATATACACCTAAGAATAGAAAAAGTATTTTTGATTCTTCAAGAAGAAAGACACAAACTCAAAAATTTCAGGAGTCCAGTTCTATGTAGAAGATATTGGCCTTCCTAGATAAGATGCATATTGAGGTTTTGGATTTCCAAGAGCATATGACCCCTATATCCTTATATGTTGAGTAAAAACTTCTAAACCAGATTAGATAGAGGAATTATGAGGATCTTGAAGGTTTTTCCCTTAGGAAAATATTTGAATGAGGGGATTTTCATACTAATTAGACTATAGATGTGGATGAGATCATCTATGTGTGAAACCAGGTTGTTGTGCCTAGTTGTATGTGATAAGATCATGTGCATGAGTTTCATGCCTCAAAGTGGGTGGTGATTCCTAGTTTATCTAAAATTCACCAAGTCCTAAATCAAAATTATTTGATATCAAGAATGAAATGAGAGATTTTAGAGTTCATGTCATGACACTACACCTGGCATCAAGTGAAGGAAAATCATCGAATATCTAGTGGCTTACTACAGTCGATGCACATTCTGATTTGGATGTGGGATGAAGTTAACATGTAAATCATTGTGGAAAATCTAAGGATTCCATAGAAAATTGATTCTATTTGGGTGATTGGGGACCATTTGTTTAAAGTATTCCATTTCATTCCAATTTATAAGACATACAGAGTGGATATGTTTTGGGACATGAGAGTTTAGGAGATAGTCTCTTTACATGTGGTACTAGATAGTATTATTTTATTCGATGATCATATCTTTACTTAAGGATTTAATAGAGTCTTCCACAAGGAATTACGTACCCAGGTATTACTGAGTATGGATTTCTAGTTTCATAAAGATGGATATTTGGAACATACTCTTCTCATATTAGAGGATATTCTATGATCATTTATCTTCATATTTGGAGGGTCTTTGAAGATTCACATAGATATCATTGATTTCACCTATAAAAACATTTATTAGGTGACCATTCATATGTAACTATATGTGGAACCTTATGGTTTTCAATTTAAATCACTTTTATATTGGATGGGGGTGGGTGAGTTATATTTTTTAGGATTGAGTCTCATGAAGAAAACATTATAGCAGGTGTATATGATACATAAATATATGGCTATGACATAGAGTAGAAAGAAGATGTATGTTGATGGACTTAAAACCCCATTGAGTTTACAGTGGGAGATTGTGTGTTCCTTCGGCTCTTTGAAAGATTGGGACACTGTAGGATTCAAGGTCTGGGAATGTTGGCACCCAATATTGTTGGACCTTTTGAGATTGTGAAAAGGATTGGGTTGATGGAATACTGATTAGCTCTTCAGAATTAGTTTTTGGGTTATAAATTGTGTTTTTCATGTGTCAAAGCTTCAACATTATCACCCCAAAACTTATATTGTGTCCAATGTTGATGATGTTAAGCTTAAGGATAATGCTCCCTTTGAGAATCATCAAATTAATTATATTGATTGTTTTGATATTCTATTGCTGGGAAAGAGCATGTTGATAGTCTAACTATTGTGGTAGCACAAAAGTGTTTAGGAAGAAACATTGGAGAGGGAAACAGATATTCTAGCTCATTGGCCTGATATTTTTACCTCATAATAATATTGATTCTTATGAGCATATCTTGAGGATGAGCTATTATACGATGTGGATATTTTAAGATCCTGACCCTTCTAAAGATGCATCGTGTATCTTTTCAGGGACTATCTTCCCCTTGTCTAGTTATAACATCATAGTGTTTTTGTTTGGATATATTTCATGTGAAATTGGATAAATTTTAACCCCTAAGGATTTGTGAACAATTGGAACTCAGATAGTGAAAACCATGTTGTTTTCTCTAGTAAACAGTGCACCCTATTATGGGGACACAAGAGGTGGTTCACAGTTGCCACATGGTTTGCCGAACCATGCGGCCTCCCGCCCCAAACCATGGACCCTAAAATAAAGGAAATTTTCATGGATGGATAGCATGCTCCAATTAGAAGAAATCATGCACCAACTATATATAGGAAAACTATTTCGGTAATGGTTTTGGAAACGGTTCCCATCTTCTAAAGAGACTGTACACACGGTTTTTAACCCCCCCCCCACCATTTTATTAAGATTCATGAACCCCCCCCCCCCAATTTTATCCCCATTCACCCCTACTCAACCTAGCACATTTCAAAAAAAAATTGTGGTATTAAATAGGATTCCAAGGCACTAAAATCATATTTAGTGTTGAATCAAAGATCCAGTTGAAGAATCAAATCTTTGTTTGTGATTAATTTCTTCCTCAATTGATTTATGCTCTCTCTCTCTTGATTATAAATCTCAATGAATTGAGATTATTTTTCCTCCATTGGTGATGGTTTAGATCTTAGATTTCATTGATCTTCTTCTTTTGGATCTCGGCCTTATGTATTAGTCCTACATCTTTCACACTATTGTGATTTTTATCTCTCTGTATCATATTGGGTATTTCAATTTGGTGAAAATGAATAAAAGAAAATGAGATAGGTTGTCTAGTGAAAAATTACCATAGTCTTGATTTTATTTAGGTCTTTATATTTTTAAGAATATGACTTACACATTGGAAAAATCATTTTTATATTTAATTATTTTTTTGACAGAATAATTGAATTTTGAAATTGATTGATTAATGGGATTACAAAATTGTTGTCAACCCATGGAGTGTTTTAGCATGAATGAAATGATGATTTATAAATTCTTTATAGTTTATAAATGAATTTATGTAATGTTTTGAATAATTTATATTATAGATGTTTAACAAAAAAATATAGAATGTGGAATCATGAGACGTCAAGTTTGAGACTGAGTTGTGGGACAGTGACTATTTCACCAAATAACCATGGGGTTCGAAACTACCGCTATTGGCCCCCATATGTGTGTGTGTGTGTATCATGTGATCATTGTGTTGTTGGACATGTATTGTTTCTCTAAATACCTATGGGATTCCAGAATAATTATCTAGGTTCCCATTATATGAATTTGAAAATGGAACTAATTTATTATTGAAAAGACGTGATATAATAAAATGTGATATCCCTTTCATTGATACTTCAGAATCTGATATAGGATAAATAAAAAATTATTGGTCTACATTTCTCTATTAACCCAGGGATTATGTGGTTAGTTTAAGAATAATTTATTATGAGAAATGTTTCCTTTATCTTCTGAAACATATTCTTTATACAATTGAATACACTATTATAGACTACATATTTTTTATGATGCTATTGGTGGTGGCCTAATGATTTTTCTCAAACACTACATAGGATTCATGAGTTGTACCTAAATATACTTTATGATTCTTGTATATGATAGTGAAAGAGAACTATCTAACATGGTAGAGTTGGTATACAGTGAAGGGTATGGGTTAGAGAACTGAACATGACATCAATGTCCACTTGGGAAGTTGTCAGTGTGTATTTATTTTGGGTTTGAATGTGAAAATAAGTACTCATATGGTATGAAATATCAAATATTATGTTTTCTATTCATTTATCCATGTGTTTGGATTACCATTGGCTATGAAATTTTTAATTATGGTACTATTCGAGTTATTTTTCATCATTATTTGGTTATCATTTATTTATTTATGATATTGTGAATCTTTTATAAAGATAGTATAGTCTCCCCATGATATATATATTGTACCTTCACAACTAGTCAGGGGCCTCTAGTATATGGGGAGTTGTACCGATGGTCATGTAACCAACCAGCTTGGGGAACTCGCATGTGGCACCCAAGATGGGGCATTACAAAGGGACATGAGAGGATGTTTTCTTCACAAAAAAATTTTTATACTGTTTTTGGAAAGGTATATAAGAGACTAGGATGAGTTGGTCATTGTTGATGAGATCATAAATCAGAGTAGATAAAACATATATTGGGTAAAACCCATGTACCCATAGTGGGGTTGTTGTTTTTGATATTTTTTGTTACAGTTCAATGTTATTTTACCTTGTGTGATGCACTTGTTGTGTGATATTCTTTATTTTTTGGATATTTTTTTCATGTCCTAGTATGGCATGAGAGATGGGTATACATGTATCATTATAGTCACTCAGAAGTAATTGTGACATGCATCATTTAGGAATGCACTAAAAAGTTGGATTCAGATGAGTGGTTCACATGAAAATGATTTTATTCACTTATGTTATTTTATTTAAAAGGTTACTAATTATTTTTTTAATAGGGTAAAATGATGTTAAATGTGGGAATAGAAATTTTTAAAATTGGATTCTAATAATAAAATTGAAATATGGAAATTTTTACTCTCTGTTATCCATGACCCGGGTGAGGAATGGTTAAGGGTGGTGATATTGGCTCTATTTTTACTGTGTTGCAGGGTATGGGGATGAATTATTATGGATCTATGTGAATACATATTACATAAATTTGTTATTGATTTTTTATGTTACCGAAGTCATGTTTTTATCCTTGTAGAGATATTCCTCCACGATGATGCTTGTTGATAGGATGATAGAATTACATGGCTGTAAATCTGCCTTCAGTAGTGGAGCCAGAGGCTCCAATGGTTTTGGGAGAAGGAATATGAGAGAAATTCAATGAGAACATTTATTTCATTATGTTGTTAATGGTGAGATACCCAATGTTGGTTATGATAAAGCTTCCTAAATTGACACAGGGGTTCTATTTGTAGCACCCTCCAATATTCACTATAGAGGGTGTACCTGAGATAGATGAGTTTGAGATTGAGTCTATCCAATTGATCCTTGACTATTTGATGACCCCTATAGAGTGGAGTATTACGTTGTATTCTCACATTTTTTAAGAATCAGAAATTTGTTGGTGGGATATTCATACATAGGATGAACATCTGGAAGACATGTTATGGAAAGACATTCAAGAGATGTTTCTAGAACAAATTTACATTGATATTCTTAGGAAACATAAAGTAGTAGAATTCGTGTGGTTGATCTTGGTGATTATCTCTATTTGGGACTATGCTTAAAACATTACCAGCAAATATTGGTTTTTTCTAGATATGGAAGGAGATGAGTAAATTATAGTGAAACATTTTTATAGTTGTATTAAATGTGAGATTAAGTCCCATGTTAACATCTTTCACCTGAAGAATTTTTATGAAGTGGTATATCTTGATCTCATATCTGAGGGGAACCTGAAGGAGGATTAACATGTAATGAAGGTGGATTCATCAAGACGACTACTAGGTTTGTCTTTCATGTTTTGAAATTTTTTCTATAATAACCTCAACAAGAGTTATGGAAAAGAGTGTGTCTAGAGAGAAGGGTTAGTTACTCAAAGAAGTAATTATATATTTCCACCTGTGAGGTTAGTCAGGTAACATTAATATACAATGTCCCTGACCTCTATTGGATTGTCTATCCTATAGCATGGTGGGTCACATATAGAGGAATTATAGAAATCCTTGATTGATGGGTTGTGAAAGAGAAGCTAGGATAAGTCAGAGTAATTAATGGGGGGGCTTCTTCACCATATAAGTCATGCAGTTGGATTTCATATAGTCTCGGTTGGTGTGGTGGTGAAATTGGTATGTTAGGGAAAGAGCGCCGGTATCAGTACAGTGGTATAACTCAGGGGAATCAGATAACAAAACAATTAAGAGGTATATGATAATTTAATGTAGTTCACCCCACACATGTTGATAGTTAGTTTGAGCCATCGATAGTCATAGGTACTATTATTATACATTATATTCATGTTATTACCTTATTTGATACATAATATTCTTATTCTTTTGACATCTTCTCATCTTTTGAATGGTTTATGTTTGGTGGTGATGTTCATGATATGGACAATGAAGATCGACTCAACTTTAGGGGTACGATTGAGGGATATCTATTTATGTGAGGGGTGTTCTCTAAAGGCTAGGTAATATCATTTATATTTGTGTTGTTTTATACATTATATGTAAAGATTGAAATGATTTTGGGTATGGAAAGGATCATATCAAAGAGATCCCATATCAATTGTTACCATATCAGAGTGACCATTACACCTATATAGGGTAACGGTTATGTTCATCGTGGAGAGTATGAAATCCAGGATGGACATGTAAGACTAGTTCATCAGCCAAATGGGTAGCTCAGTGATCATGTTTATATTATTCTATTAGATGATGTGGTTGTTACGAATGAATCATTTCATTGTGTAGTATACTTGTTATAGGACATATTTCCTGAGGAATTATAAAGGATCCCAACTGAGAGGGGTGTTGGGATTACAGTAGAAAACATACATGAAGATGAAATAATTTCTATTCCACCTTACAAAATGGAACCAACAGAGATTCAAGATCTTAATAATCAGTTATAAGAGTTGATTGTTAAGGTATTTATCCATCCAAGTATATCACCATGAGGTTATATGGTTTTTTTTGAGAAGGATAATGGGAACTTCATTTTATGTTTTTATTACTAGAATTTCAAATATATGATAGTGAAGAACTAATATCATCTTCCATGTATAGACTACCTCATTAAAAAGTTGATAGGATCTTGTGTCTTCTTAATGATATACTTGAGTTCAGGGTATCATCATTTGATATTTAGGCCTTTTGATACACCAGAAACATTTTTTCGAAGAAGGTATAACATATATGTGTTTTCTATGATGTTTCTCGGGCCAAAAAATATATATTTATTTATGGCCTTGATAAAAATAATCCTTCACTAATACCTATATCAGTTTGTTGTTGTTTTTTTGGATGACATAATACTGTACTCCAAGGCTTATGATGATCATTCCCAACATATTGAAATCATCCTAAGTACACTAAGAGAGTACTGGTTATATTCCATGCTAATTAAGTGTCAAATATGGATCTACATGGTACATTTATTGGGACACATCAACTTGGAAGAATGTGTGTTATTGGGCCTTGTGAAAGTTCAAGTAATGGTTTATTGGGAGAAAACTAAGATTGTTTGTCATATTTATAGATTTATGGGGTTGGTGGGTTGTTAGCAGATGTTCTTCCACAGATTCTCTTTCTTATTAACACCACATTTAAGATTTTCCAAGAAAAGAGTAAAGTTTTAATGGTCTATATCATGTGAGGATGCACTCCAAGATTTGAATAATTGTTTGAATACCATAATGATCTTGATCATAATTGAGTCGAGTGAGGAGTATACCATGTGTTTTTATATGTCCAAGATTGAAAATGTCAATTTTTTAATGATGGTTGTCGAGATCTACCATATCGTTCATGAACATTGAGGCTACTTGAATGGAATTAGCCTATGCTTGATCCTAAGTTGGTTTAAGCGGTTTATTCCTAGTAGTGTTGGTGGCGTTATCTATTGGGTGAAAATATTGCATTGTATACAAACCACATATGTTTAAATTACATCGTTTTGTAGAGATGTTTGAATATCTAGAAGTGGGGATGTGTTGAGTATATGCATCCTTTTGATATTATGAAATCTTATACACTCGATAAGGGAAAAGGTGTCGCTGAATCTTTGAGAAGGAATACACATACTAAGGATGTTCAGGAGTCTAGTTTTGAGTGAAAGATGATAAAATTTCTAGTAGAGATTCATATTGATGTTTAGGAGTGCCAAGTGAAGATAAACATACTATCCTTATCCCTTGAGTAATCACATATGATATAGATCAAGGAGATATTGTATGAGGATCCAAATAGTTTAGGCCAAATAGAAATCTTGGAGTGTGGGAAGTCGCCTTCTGATTATACTATAGATGAGGATGAGATCTTTTATATTGTGGACTATGTTGTTTTTCCTATTTTCAAATTTGAAGAGTTGGCGTGTGAGTTTCATGCCTTAATGTGGGAGTTTCATTCGAGTCTGATGAAAATGTACCATGACCTATGTCGACAGTATTGAAGTCCAGGAATGAAAAGGTGGATTACAGGTTTTGTGACTTAATGATACACTTTTATATATGTGATGGAAAATAATCCACAACCTGGTGGATTACTACAACCACTTCCCATTGTTTAATGGAAGAATGACTATGTTACGATGGAATTCATGGTGGGTCCTCTAAGGACACCTCATAAGAATGATGTTATTTGGGTGATTGTGGACAAATTGAAAAATGTAGCCTATTTCTTACCAGTATTAGAGAAATTCATAGTGTATCAATTGCGGGTCATGTATGATAGGTAGACAATCTATTTACTTAGGGCACCCCATATTATTGTTTTAGGTCATGATTCACAGTTTACATCACTCTTCTGGAAAGTCTTATTGAATTCTTTTTGTACCCATGTATTTCAGAGTATGACTTCCCACCAGTAGAAAATTGGAAAATTAGAATGTATTATTTAGGTATTGGATAATATTCTAGGGGAGTGTGTCTTGAATGCTAGTGGGTCTTGGGAGAAGAACATAGTGGTCATTTAATTCTCTAATAATAATAGTTATATAGAGACTATTTAGATATAACCAAATGAAGCACTTTATGGTTGGACATGTAGATCACATATATGTTGGATTGAGGTAGGTGAGTCATAGTTTTCATGAAAAAGTATCATGCATGATTCATCATATAAAGACATTTTTATTCAGAAACCTATTGCTACGACATATAGTATGTAGAAGTCATATTCTTATCAATACCGATGACCCCTTGAGTTTTTTATGGGTGATCATGTGTTTCTTTAAGTGTCACCAAGATTGGGTCACTATAGCATCCTATGTAAGGGAATGTTGAAACCCCAATTTTTTGGACCCTTGGAGATTGTGGAAGGGATTAGTCAGGTGTTGTACTGATTGTCACTTCTAAGGAGGTATGATCATAAGAACAATAATTTCTATTTTTCATGGTTTCAACAATATCACCAAGTCCCTTATAATATGATCGTTGTTGATGATATTGAGATTGAGACTGATATTTCCATTACGGATCCTCTTATTCAGGTAATAGATTTGAGTGAGAGAGTTAGGAGTGGAAAGACTGTGTCGATATTCTAAGTGCTATGCATCATGTAAGTGTTCATGAAAAAACCTGGGAGAGGGAAGCAGATATGAGTGCTTAGTGGCCTGATATTTTTACATTATAATCATATAGATGCATGTGATGGAATCTCAAGGATTATATATTATAAGGTTGGAATATTGTAAGATCTCTACCTTTCTAAATATTCCTCATGTATGTTTTCAGGTACACTTTTTCCATAGTTTTAGTTATACATTGTTTGGGGTTTTTTTGGTATGTTTTGAGTGTAATTGGATACATTTTTAAGAACACAGGGATATGAAATGTAGGAACACATTTATAGAAATATAAAGGCTTTCCCCATGATGTCGTGAATGATATTTTGGAGGTACAGGAGGTGGCACATAGTTCAGACAAACAATGTGGACTCCCTCCCAAAAATACACACCCTCAAAGAGAAATAATTTTCCTGTTTGGGGAATGGTTTTTCAAACCATTCCCACGTAAAGAGAAATCGTGCACCCCAAAGTATTGGTGTATGTTTAAAGTGAACGATTTGGTGAACTATGTGCCTCTATTAAGGAAACCATGTTCATAGGTTTTAAACCCCTCGATAATTTTACTAAAATTATTGAACACCCCAGTTTTTATCCCAATTTACCCATTCTTAACCTAAAAAAGATTTCCTTATTCATTGGAGGTATTAGAGTGGATTCCATGTCATTATAAATCTACTTCACTTAAAATCAAATATATTTTTGAAGAATTGGTTATTCATTGGTAAATTATTTCTTCCCTAATTAGTTTCCCCACTCACTCTCCTGACTCTATTTCTTAGGGAATATGTATTATTTTTCTTCCTATGGAGAAGGTTCAGATCAATGATTTCGTGGTTCTTTTTCCTTGTCATCTTGGTCTTAGGTATTGGTCTAAGATATTCCATGTTATTGTGATTTCAATCCTTCCGCATCAAATTGGGTATTTCAATTTGGAATGAATTCATCAACGAACTTGAGCTTGGTGGTCTAATTGTCGATTCCCATATTCTTTATTTTATTTTTGTATATGTATTTATGAAAAGGAAATTTCATCATTGGTCAACCGTAATTTTATATTGAATTAATTAATTTATGGAATAATGGGATTTCAAAATTGATGGAATACCATTCCATGATCCACCATGATTGAAATGATGATTTATAAATTATGCATTGCTGATAAATGAATTCATGTAATCAGTTTAATAATTAATTATGAAAACCATTGATAAATTGGTTGAAAACTTGAAACCATGAAATGTGATATTTATGACTTTGCTATGGGGATGGGATTAATACTCTGAATACCCATGGGGTTTTATATTTACACACTATTACATTCTATATATATATATATATATCATGTTATCACTATGTTATTTGGATGGGATTTTTTCTCCCAAGAACCACAGGCTTCCAAACTACTACTCCTAGACCCATTGTATGAATGAGAAATTATAAATAAATGATCAATTAAAACTCATGATAAAATGAAATATTGTATCCCATTGGTGGATATATTAGACCCTATAACAAGTCTAATAAGTTATGATTGGATCATGTGTCACTATAAACTCAAGGATTTTTTGGTTAATTAAAGAATATTTAAATATCATAATTGTTTAATTTACATTTTATAACATATTCTTTATCAAACTGAATACAATTTTACTAGATGGATATTGTTTTAAATATAGATAGTGGTTTCCTAAAATGTTGTACTGACAACCTAATCGGGTTTCCTAATCAGCAACTAAATATACATTATCTTTTAAGAACATAGTATAGAGAACATCAATATTCTAGATGGTTGAGATGAGATTTCTTTTTTGGGACCCTAAGTTTGGTATTTTTGTAATATAGAAATATTTTGAATGTGGTTAAACATTTTTTGGAGATATTTTTTTATGGTTTTTTCTAGAAAATGTCTTCATACATTTGAATAAGTGAGGGTTATGAGTTCCATTTTATAATTGTCGTGGATTTCTATTTTTTTAAATATAAAAAAAATCAATAATAGAAAGTAAATCTCAATCCAAGTTCCTAAAAAATTATAAAATAACAAATTTTTGGGGTGATATGGTAGAAAAAAACAATCAAAATGAAAAAAACTAATTTTTAAACAGTTGATTCTATTTACATCTAGGGTTTCTCACTTTTATATTATTTGTTTTTCACCATAATAACTACTTTTTTTGCTATATTTAAAATTCAGTATGACCAAAATGAAGATAAACTTATTACCTAAATTTAATTATGATGATTCAAAATGGAATCAATTTTATTAAATTAAAATAATATAATTTTTTTAATTCAATTTAAAATTAACCATGTAAAACATGAAAAATAATGGTTTTTAAGAAATGCATTTTTCATGAAATGGATGATCTTATATTAACTTTATTAATAAAAATCATCATTATATAAATTTAAATTCATAAAAATAGTTGTAAAATATATTAATTTCAATCAAAAAATTCCTTAATAGTGTATATTTAAATTAATTAAAATTGAGAAACTTTATGCATTTAAAAATATTTTTCATACTACTTTGTTTTTAACCATCAAAATACACTTATACCAAATTCATGGAAATAAATTATTAATATGTAATTAATTTTATTATTGAAAATAAAATAGTTTATATGTAACTTTAATATCAAATATATATTATATTGTAACATTTATGTTAATTTATTTAATGAAAACAAATGACAGTATTTTAAAAATATGTAATTTTCCCAATTTACAAAAAAATTAAAAAAATATGAAAAATACAAAAAAGTAGCCTTCAATTAATTTTTATATTATGATCTAGAAAATAATTTGAATGTCGATAAAATAATTTTTTTGAAATATCCATAAATTAACTATTATATTTTCTCAAGAAATTCAATAAAAATAAATTTTTAAGGAAATATATTTTTTATAGAATCAAATATAATTATTAAAATTTGAATGATTATTTATTAATCGTTTATCTGTAAATTTATATTGATTTGGACCTTTATATATATTTCATAAATTTTTTAATATTATTCATACCAATCAATTTAATGGCCCAATTATAATGGTAATATATATCATGGGGCGTTTATGCTTTTTATTGCATCAATTATATGATATCAAACCTAATTGTTTTATTTTAAAATTTTAGGGTGTTACAATTTCCCCCACCCTATTTATTAAAATATTCCCTCACATTATTAACATTAAGTAAGAAATAAAATGATTGAAATTTGAAAAAACTTTTATTGAAATCCCACACCGCACAAAGTGTTAATAAAACTTCCACGTGATAATAGGTAAACGGATGTATGAATGATATATAACATAATAAATAACAATGATTCTATATATAAAAGCATTAGTTGGAAGTGAAGATATATACATGGAACCCAAATGATTATTTGAGTGATAGAGATCATTGATCACAAGAATATGAATGATCATGATAAAGTTAATAACCACAAAACCCTAAATATATGATGTGTAAAAAATGTCAATTCATGAAAAATTATTGTAACAAGATAACATCTTAATTTTAAGATCATTTTACTTGAGATAATGAGTAATTTTACTATATTAACTATAAAAATAATTATATATTCATACTTGATATGTTCCTACTTTCCAAAAATAATTTTAACCATTGGTTGTTCTTTGATTAATTTCCACTTCTCTTACTCCATTGAATGAATAAACAATATTAATTTTTTATTCCCAAAGCACTAAAATTAAATTTCGATGGATCATAAGATCAATATAATAAAAATAATTTGCACCAAATTTCTTTGAAAATTAACCTATAATGAAATGGTTATCATGTGGTAAAAAATCATTAATTCTTCAATAAAGAAATAATATACTTTACTCACCAATGTTTCATCATAAACTAATCCAGAAATAAATAACCCAAAATTCCAAATAGAATCAACATTAAATAAATTGATTATGTTATTCCCAAACAATCTATCATTTAAAACACATTTTAGACCTATGAGTTAGATTTTCCTCAACTAAATTAAACATTTTTGAAAATATCACTAATCACATCATAATCTTAAAAACTAATAAATATTTGATCCTATAATATGTTTTTGAAAATAAAATTAACGTTTATTCATAAAATAGTATAAGTAAATATAATTTCATACATACGATTGCATCATGTAGGCCATTGGATTTCACTAAAACCTTATCATCCTTTCGTTGTGGGTTCAAGCCTCACACCATGCCAGATATGATGAGTTTTGTCCAAGCATATATTTTTTACTCTTTTAAAAAACATAAGAATAAAATTTCAATAAAATTATCAATAATATGATGAACATTATCAAAATAGAATTAATCACCAAATCTTTTTTTACCACTTAATTATTCTATAATCCTTATTTTCTCCACAACATAAAATAATTATAATTTACTATAATTATTTCAACATCAGGATCATATAAAATATTTAATTTTAATCAATAATGTGTTTTTTCAGAAAATATCACCTTACGATTAAATCACAACTATATGTCATTATTATCATCCAATGTTTTCATGAATATAATTAATTAAAAACTAATACAAAACTATACTTATATTTTTCTTGATTCATATAACCAATATATCATAGATTAAAATACTTCAGCGAAGTGATTCTTGACTTCCAACACCTAAACACTCCATTTATTTCAAATCAATGATTTTCATAACATAAGTCCCTGTGAATTAAATATTGAATTAAGGAAATAACTCAGATAATTAACAGTTTCCCCAAATCTGTGATATTTAATAATTAGTGGTACCTTAGGTTGAACATTATTTCCATATGTCTTTTTAACCATATTGTTCATTTTTATTTGTGAATTAGCTCCATTGTTTTCTACTTTTACACACATAGACAATATTAAAGTTCCTTTAATTCATGTTCCATATTGTCAATTACCACATTTTTTACCTAGTGTAAATTGATTATTCATTTCCTTATCTTCGTTGACACTATAAATTCTATTATACATCATCTATCTCTTATTTTATGTTCTTGTAAATTAAACTGTGTTTTAGAAGAGAATCTTATTTCGAGAAATATCATTTGGAATTATCACAAGTTTTCGGACATCCAATCCCACTAGGTTCTTTATCTCATTAATGAAATGATTACATTTCCCATAATATTAGTTGTTGGAATTATTTATCATATTTCCCATAAAAAACTTTCTAGAATAAAATAAACAAGATTAAAATGAATTAGCTTACACAAGGGGATCTTATAAACCTAGAAGGAATAACTTATAAACGATAAGTATATCCGAGCTTATTAGGATATTGGTTTCAATCGAGGATAAATATTTTTATATTTCCTATTAGTTTTTGAAACCTATCAATTTTTTCAATTCCTTCAAAATGGTCTATAAATACAAATTGAATTTCCAAATAATAACACTCAAGAGTGTCTGACCATGTCTGTATCAAAACCCATTTCCATATACCTGGTAATGATCAATTAAATTCAAAATACACCCATTTTGGAGTTATTACCCCTAGGTAGAACTATTCTAGTGCCACATCCACTTATAGTATCCGAACATGGATGTAAATTATTTTAAACCACTATTTATGAACATAAATAGAATTCCAAGATTTTTTATACACTTAGATTTGTCCATATAGTTATCTATAATGTTCTAACTAAATTATACCAATCCAATTCCCAAAAAAATAACTAAATCATACTATGATGACAACTATTGAAACCCAAATGTTTTTGGAAATTTTATTACTTTATTTTTAATAAAAACATCTAATAATTACAACCCCAAGATCTTAAGGCTTAGTGTAATTAAAGGGAAGATTTATAATACATCAATATGAGACTAATATAAAACATATTGATTTTTATTATACTTATTTATCTCTTAAATAAATATTAGACACTAAATATTCATAGGATAACTTTGGGAATACATAGAAAAAATTTTTGACTTAAAAATCCAAGGGAATAAATCGGACAAGGAAGCATAGCCTCTGAGTCAAAGGTATAACAAAATATCAAAACAGAAAAGGATCATGATTAATCACATTTGACCCTAACATAATGAAAATTTTATCATAAGATCATGGTATCAGAAGATATTTCACAAATGTATATGACATAACATAAACATGAATCAAGGATAAATGATTAGAAAATATCTCATAGTGGAAAATGTACAATAATGGATTAGGTTTACTCACTAATCGTATATATGATGCCTTATGTGATTAAATCATTACACAATGAATTGGAGTTTTGGCTAGATTAACCCATTATAAGAGGTTTAAGATTATGTGTGCCATAAAATGGAAGTCAATCATTATTCGTAAACATATGAATTACCCATGGAACGAAAATGGGTTGAATAATTTGTAACATTTAATAATAAAATTAAATTTTATAAGGATGGTATTTGAGAGATGAAGAGAAGTTCTTTATTACCACATCAATTTAAGACATAATAATATAGGTATCTGTTTTATAGAAATTTAAATAGAATTTAGAATCAGTCCATAAAAACAAAGGTTTTCATCATTGATGAATTTTTTAAAAGATTGTGTGTAATATTTCTTGAGAAAAATAATGATTTAACTTTGAAATAACATATCTAAAATATAAAAAAATTATAAAAATTATCAAAAGAATTTCATTTAAAGAAACATGGAATCATATAATGTAAGATTAAAATAATTTAGTATTCCGAATAGTGGTTAATATTGTACATTCCTTATCAGTTTAAAATGCATTCCTTTTACAATATTGTAAAATGGTTAAAAATTACATCATTTTGAAAAACATTAATAATTTTCCTTTGATTTTTTTTAATTAAAACATTTCAATAAATGAATTTATTAAATCTTTGGGATAATTTTAATATCATTTTTTACACATGGATATTAAAGAACAAATAATTTTAGACTGATGAAATAAATAAATTCATTCTTTCTTAAAAACGTTTTACCAATAATTTTAAGTACCAAAGAGAATAAAATGGTAATATTACATGAATTTTTATGTAAAAATATATGAGATTAAAATGGATTTGTTTTATGATAGAAAATTACACAATTCCTCCAAGGGAGGCTTAAACATAAAAAATACCAAATAATGATGATATTGTGAAATAATTGGTTTCCCAATTGATTACATTTAAATAATAACCCTATAAAAGAATTAAATTTAGATTAAAAATTTTAAAAAATATATTTCTATAGATTCATGATATAATATTAAATTGAGAAATATATGTCCCACAAAAAAATAAATAATTTCTGAATATGGAATATGTATCACAAAAGTGAAAGTGAGGTTTGAAATCCCTAACCTCGATTCAAGACTTATCGTGTGAGTTTTTTATTTCTTATAAAATGAATTTATATCAATTATTGACTTTCATAAGATTATTTTACATTTTCATTATATTTTACATAAACCATTTACATCATTTAGTTTAGTGAAATATTTAATTACATATTCATTTACTTCTACATCATTTGTTTTGGGGACAATTACTTCATAATTTCATTATAGAATCGATGTGTTGTCCATGGTAAAAGGATAATTGTTCCATAATATCGCAAATAATAATAATTTCATAATTATTATTTTTATATGTAAATTAAAATTTTAAAACCAACCATGAAATATGGTTATGAAAAATTAACTATGGTACAATCATGATGATTTTACGTTGTATATACACATGAGTAGTGTCTCCATTTTTCAGTGAATCACACCACCTTGTGAGGTGATGGTCTACTAAACACACAAATAATAATATCATTTTTCGTGGGATTGTAAGGTAAGAGTTTATATGATATGTTAATTTTCATTAATGATTAATAATTCATGAAAATAAACTATAAAATCTAAATTTATCATAATGTGTGTCCATTATAGGAGAGGATGCCAAATTAATTACATCAGTACATAAGGGGGTAGTCTGCCATCTAAAAAAATGACTGTTTCATTTCTGAATTAATGGAAGAGGATATGGATAAAAATTATGAAATAATAATAATAAAATATTAATGTATATATTATAATTTTGTTGATTTATTTTATTTTTAATGAAATTATTAAAGGTCTAAAAAGTAGAGGTAAAAAAGAGTGAGCTCAGTGAAGATGATTACCTTTGCTTTGAAGAACCTCCTTAGATATCTTATTAAAGACCCTATGGTTGATATTTTAGGGGGAAATAAGATTTATAATTTGGATAAAGTTGTTGAGGTTGAATTTAGATTTTTTTTATTATAAAAAATGCTTCATAGTTTTTAAAGTGTGAGGGGAGTGGGTTTCCTTTTATAATTAAGGAGGTATGTCATTTTTTTATTAGGAAAACAATTCAATAATGGAAATTAAATACCAAGAAAAGGGAATTAAATTGATAAATAGTGTAATTTAGTGGTGATATGGCCAATCCACACCTTCAAAATTAAAAATTAATCATGTTTTAAACAAGTTATTTGATTTACCTCTATGGTTACACACTACTACCATTTTAGTTTCACACCATGGTAACTAGTTTTTTTTACTATTTTTTCTAATCTTTATGAACAAAAATACGTTGCAATTTATAACTATTATTTATGAATTTGATTATAAATATGGATTACATTTTCCAAATTAAAATAAAAATATGCAATTTTTATTTAAAATTAAATGCACAAAAGCTGTCAAAAAATAGCTTTCAAAAAATTCAGTTTTTAAGCAGTAGAGGATATTATATTTACATTATAACTAGAATATTAATTATATGATTATAAATTAATATAAATTGATTTACAATAATTTTATTAAAATATTTCCATACTAATAATTATTCTTTAAGTAAAATGGATAAACATTAATCATTTAAAAATAGTTTAGAAAAAATTGGGCTTTAAGGATAAAAGTAAACCTATACCAAAACCTGAAAATTAACGATTCAAATGATATAAATTATATTATTATAAATAAAATATTTTATGTGTAACTTTAATACAAAAACCAATATATAATAGAACAACTAAATTACTTTATTTAATGAAAATACATTATAATGTTTGGAAAACAGTGATCTTCACTATTCACTAAAAAACCAAACATTTCAAAAAGTACAGATATATCACCCTAAGATAATTTTTATATGTTGATTAAAAAAATTATGATCATTTTATAAAATAAAATTTCTAGAATATCTATAAATTAATAATAATATATTCCGTTAAAATATTGAGAAATTGTTTTTGAAAGAAACATATATTATAAATAATGAAATATCATTATTAAAAGTGTAGTGCATATTTAATACGAATTCATCAGTAAATTTATATTGATTAGTACCTTCATATATATTTTTTAAATAATTGAATACTCTCCATACCCTTGAATTTGATTTTCATGTTATGATGGTAATATATTGGTTTGGTTATTTAAGATCGATATTGCATAATGTATATGTTATCGAACATCATTTTATTCATTTAAAATTTTGGTTTGTTATATCCAGTGGTCCACAAATCTGATAATTTCATCCCACATAATGGTCCTTACATCTCTTCAACATAAACACATAAAATTCCATGGAAATGCTCAAGAATTATCTCTATTAGTCAAATATTTCTAAAACCCCTTTGTTCCACCAATAGATATTCCATCAATACACCCAATCACGCTGACTTAACACCAAGAGGCATCATAAAACAATATAAATGATGAAACTATATTACAATCCCAAATAAAAATTTGATACTATGGTCTAATCACTAACTATATACTCTAACATCTATCCTTCATCTATGATCACTGGTGTACCACTGATTTGACTCTCTCTTAGATCTCACCGAACCACCAGAGTCGGATGCCAACACACTCACTCCTACACTGACCTCATCTAAAATATAACATGGTACCCATTATGAAACCAAATAAAATTTAATATTTACTCACAACATTACCCGATGCTACCATATCCGAACAATGACTGATCTCACCTCTTCTATAACCCTAAAATCACAAGGGATATTTCTTTGTAGCTGATACAATGATCCCCATCATAAGAGTATCAATTTCATCTCTCACTAGGGGAAACAAATTCATATTCTCTATAGCCATTTCCACATCCATTACCACACATAATGAATATATATTAATTTCCACTCAAACGTATGTTTTAACAACAACACCATCATTACAATCCACACCAATCTCACCATAGTATCATCATTGTCAACCATTGAAAACTAATGACGTGCTCTCCAAAATTTTAATATACTTATGTTGTTACTCAGGTGCGGACAGAAAAAGGTCTTATAACCACATGCATAAAACTCCTTATAATGAATTTTGTCTTTCATTAACCTCTTACACCACTCCACTCTAATATTCCCTGCTAATTCCTCCCCTTGATTTCATTACTATATGGTACCACAATGCAACACTGATGTCACCTCTCACTACCGAGCGACATCTTCTAGCTCGCTAAACATTGGGCCATCATGTTCAAGAGTATATAACTAAATTACCTATAATTATACCAATATTGCACCAAAATTAATCATATATAGCCTATAAAATTATCAATGGACCCTCACATGGCCCGTTCACCAACTTACAACCCAAATGGGCACCATCCGTATCTAATGAATGCCTAACCTCACACACTGATACATTCCCGAATGATTATTTCCATACAACCCTTGATCTTTGGAAAAGGTTTTCCCTTAATAACCTTCGCACAGGTTCTTAAATACCATCCTACTAGATCTCAACCCAACCCAATGGTTGTTTTACCACATACAACTTGATCATACCACCCAAATCTTTTTCATATGAGTCTTGTCATTTCTAACCCAAACACACATTCCTAACCCACTAACCATGTCCAACACACATTTAAATTGAGATTATTTAGAGAACCCTTGGGGATAATGTTCAAAACCATCCATAACACTTGTTCCAAGTTCTATCACACATCCACCAACAAGCTAGGTATTGTTCTAAATCATACAAATATACCAATTCTCACTCTACACAATATGAAACACATTCTAAGAAACATTATTCCAACCACCAAAAAAGTAATAACCCATCCACCCACCTCAATCATAAAAACACTTTTAGTGATTCATATCCCAGAATACAGAGATATTCCTACACAACATTCCATAACCAGTATGGATTTTTTAGAGAATCCTCGTCTTGTTATCTAGAATTCCACTATGATGTTATATTAGAAAACACCATATCTGTGTTTTTAACAAATGAATAACTCAATAAATCCCAAAAAAACATTTGGGTCTATAATTCCCAGGGAAACCCATCCCAATCCTTGAATTTCCTATCATAAGCATCATCCCCTCATTGAATCACCATCAAGTCATTAAAGCCCATACTGACCCATGATCAGTACCCACACTTCCCTTGATAAAAGGGTCTATATTTTCATCTCTAAATAACCTTCATCCATAAGATCCACATGGACTAATATATAAAATAAAAAAAATCATGTCCTAAAAGAGTATAATTCCCCCAACATATTAGACAAGAAAATGCCATATTAGTTATTATTGAAACATTAAACAACTAAACCTATTTTTAAAAAAAAAATTGGAATGAAAATTTAATTCAGGTGAACATATAATTAAAAATATAATTCATGTACTTAGGCCTCATCTGAATTTTCTAATATGTATACATGGCCCTCCTTCCAATGCATCAAGTTCCAAAATCCAAAAACCATAAATCCATAACATCGTGCCAATCAGCCATGGTGAAATTATACAAATGTAACATCAAAACACATGAACAGTAATACCACTCCCACGTTTACCTATACTTATTAGCACAACATGGTTTTCTATGCACTAGTATAACATCAATCACTAGTTTCGAAAAATTCCAAGACCACTATTCTATTATGTCCCTTAATCCTAAAAATCAATTCTAAAATACAATTTTTTAATGATCAGGCAAGAGGATATTCAAGAAGTGTTTGATCGAAGACACCACATAGACTATAGAGTTCCAATCCATACACCATAGTATTCCAAAAAGTGGTGAGATCTTAAAAATGTATTGGGAGACCATTCCCTCGATTTCACATAAATAAATAAAAATAAATTTCCAAAAAAACATCTACCTAGGACTATATAGTATAAAAAAATATCCAATCACAAAAAATATGATTCCATATGAAACAGAAACCATATTTCTAATTATGTCATTGAACATTACAAAACAAACTATAAAGAAACACACACACTGTCCCTACTACCATCCATGAGCCTCATCCCAATCTACTACTCCCCTCTAGGTACACTAGCCTAATCACTTGTACATCTTATATAATGACCTAAAAACAAACATATGTAATGTGCACGCAAAAATATTATCATGTAGTGTGTTAGAATAAACTCATTAGGGTATAACCGGGAACCCCAAATATATTTTATCATAAGTGTGAGTATACATAAAGAAATTAAATACAAAAAATTAATCACCAAATCATCATTCCCTAACAATGACACCCCAACACTAACTATACCTACATAGGATCCATGCCAGATTCCCATTGAACACTCATTCCATAATATTAATTTCCATCCATTACACAAAACCGCAATGTATGGTTCCATCCAAAACATCAAAAAAATACCTACAAAAACTGCGTGTGGTTATATGTTCATAAACCATGAACCATTACTTCTCACTCATGATAGGTCCATTGGTCAAGCCATTCATCATATTGTGACCCAGCCCACAGAGTATTCATCCACCCACACCTACTTCTAAAAAGTTGATCTATGATACCTCACGATTCTAATATAAATCTACATTCAATAGTATATACAACACTTAAAAAGAGCTTAAATGAACCATGAAATATTATTATTTTAATATGATCACTATAAAATAATTTTAGAATTGGAAAGTATGAATAGGATTAAACACATTTTGAATATTATTTAAATTATTGACTCAGTATAAATGTATTGATGAATTATTATAAAATAAACACTTATTTTTTAGTTAAGTCGTTGTCAAAACAGGGAAATTAATTATTTTTAATGGGACCCCATCAAAATTGAGTTGTTGCAAAAAATGGCGTCATAAATATTTTTTTTGTGATGGGACATCAATAAAATATTATTTCTGATTTGTAGGTATCCCATCATAAATTATAATTATTCGTATATAAATAAAGTATTTTGTAATGGGAATATTAACCCATCAAAAATATGTATTTGTGGTGGATGAATCATCCCATCACAAAAAAGTAAAAAATTAAATTAAAAATAATAATAATAAAGTAAAAAGTTAAAAAATATAAAAAAATAGAAAAATAAAAATACAAATAAAAAATATTCACAAGAATATAAAAAACACACTATTGAATAAAAAATATTTGGATTTATATAGATATTACAAAAAATATGTATATACAAATATTAATCAAAATAATGGTGATAAAGAAAACATATATCATTGTGGGGTGATCATCTAGGGGTGGTTGTGTGGGGAAATTCATCCCCAAACCCTGAGTTGGGGTATTCATGTACTCCATCATCTTTTTATGTTGTTACTCAATACTTCAGTACATATCCTCAAATTTAAACTACATATGGAAGTGAAGCCCTTTTTTACATGTATGCGTAGTATCTATTATCTCTCCATAGGCTCACATATGCTTCTCAAACTTGTAGGACCCTGAAACAACCTTTGAGGGGAGCGGTGAATCAGTGTGTAAACATTTCCTTCCTAAAGTAACGGATTTGGTTCCCCTAATCATATGAACCAGTTAAACATGTCTGATGGAAACCTAAATAGAATAGTCAATTACAATAATAGAGACAAAATAACAATTTTACATGGTTTACCACTAAGGGAAAGTCCAAGGAGAATACACCAAAAGTGTGTTGGCTAAACCAAAATCCACTAATCTTCACTAGTTTTAGAATATAGAATCTCATAAATAGCCACTTAGTTCTAGTCCCACTACCTCTACAAGATTTTAGGGATAGAATATTGTGACCCTCGGAACACATCTATTTACAACCCCTTACTCACATCAATGTGAGAATCCTTACTCAATCTATTGACATGATGGTATCTTCAATATATTGGCATTGAAATAATTTTCCCTATCTAGAACAAGACGTTGTTTGCATAAAATCCCTAAATGGATGCACGTGAATGAAATAATCAAACAAATTAGATATTCAAAACTTGAATTACAATCAACTATGCTCTTGCACGTAACACCTACTCTAGCGTGCATGTTTTGAGAATATAATGCAATATGTCTTTCTCTCAACCCTTATCTTTCGTGAAACCACTCCATGAGATTCACATGGTCTTGATTGACATACAGATAATTCTTCACATAATAGTTACAGCATATAAGACTTTTGTGTATAATTATTTTGAGTGATATGGACACTAAATCTATATAGGAAAATTTTATTTCTTCAAAGAGGGTAGTCCTATATTGATAGACCTGGATGATTTTTCATGAAAGATCCTTTCACGTCATCCCCCATTTTTGTAAGTCAAAATTTTACATCTTATCTGGAACATAAGTTCCTCTTACCCATCCCATGCATTATCCATATTATTAAGTGATTATCCTAAAACACATATTATGTGAAACTCAATTTTGATGTCCCATTTGGTGAGAATGATTCTTCATTGTAAAAACTAATATTGCATGTCATTATTTCTTTTTTTGTATTTGGATGAAAGGATCCTGAAACTCTGGTTGTGTGAGAGATTTAAATTCACCTTCATTGTTGATTGAAAATTACATTACTAAAAAACTCTCCTCATTCACTAATTTTTTGTCACAAAAATTTGGTATACACTGGGAAATTATAACACCTTCAACATTGTTTTCATCTTGTACCATAAGACAACTTGATTTTCAATATCCTGGATCATCCCAATGTGGATTCTCAACCAACAAAAAATGGACTCCATTTAAAGCCATGGTTCCAACAATACTGCACATCAAGAAGATGATGAATCTCTATGAGCACCCCATGAGATGGATGATGAAATCGTAACCATACCATAATATCTTAGGGGTGTCAATCAATAGTTGATACCAATAACTTTTCCTTTCTCAAAGGCATAATGAGTCACTTGTATCCATGATTAGCCATGAAATCCTACTACACCCGTAATTTAATGTTGAATCTCATACTAACTCTCAACCTATGTTAGATAGGTTGTAGACTCATATCTGCCTTTCAATTTCTATTTAAAATGAAAATATTTATTATTTTATTTTCAATTAAATTTAGAACTTGAAAAAAAAATTATACATACCACAATGTGTCACAGTCAGCCACCAGTAATCTCTCATGTGATAGGGTCACTGCATATCCTCTTATAAACCTGAAATTTTTTAATATCAGGATGTTTTAATTCCTATATGATTATAAAATAAATAGTTCACATGTAATGTTATATAAATTATAAAAAAAAAATAAATACCATATGTCATCGATGCATAATGAATGTATGACTACCATCTTGATGTGTTACCTCCTTCCTCCCCTAGTTCATCCCAATTAATTACTTTCTCTTAGAAAAATAGATCCCGTTCTATTTTATAATAATACATCCCAAACCTGAGATGAGTTGTAATCTGGTCATTGGGTGTAGCACGATTCCTCAAAAACACTGACTCCCTCTGTCTGCATGGTCTTCATCCTCTGATTGTTTAAAAACTGATGATAATTCTCATACATAAAGACCTTACATATATCCTAGATAGTGGTTCACATTGTATCATAAATGAGATACCGTAAACCTAGAAGAATATTTAATAATAGAAATTTAATAATTAAATAGATTAAAAATAACTATTATTTATTTAAAAAACATCCAGTTATCAAACATGTGGTTGCGATCCTCAATGGGAATCTAATCTCATTTCATCGATGCTCTAGAAAAATATATCTGTAATGTTGAACTCCCCTATCCAACACCTATATGTGAATAGATATGAAAAAATAGAAATAATAAGACAATTAATATATAAATTAATTAATGAAATTTAATGAAAAATAAATAAAATACTCAACTAAACATACCTTTGTATGTGAGGATCAAACTTAATATGTGGATGTTTCTCAAGGGTATGGTCAAAAATCATTAATATTATAATAAAATGACCCTACGAGTCATCATTGTACTACCAGCTACTAGAGGGGAAGATGATGAAACATCAGGCTCATCATAAGGTAGTGAAACCACATCCAACTCAAGAAACAATTCAGATAAATGGTCATAGGTGATATAAAATAAGAAATGATTATTGTTAGTAAATAATATAAAAATTATTATATATATATAAATATTATATATCATTATAACTAGATTTAAAATATCTGAATATTCATATTTATCATCATATTCATATATGATGGTTTCAATATCTTCAAATTATTCTTTAATATCAACAATTTCAATAGAAGTTTTAGCTTCATCATCTCTCTCTATTTCAAATTCATTTATTACATTAATAACATCATTGTCAACATCAACCCATAACTGTGGGTTATTAACATTGATATATTTTTCTCTTCATGGAAAAAATGAAGTAATAGTTTTCTCTTGAAAATTTTCAATTCCTTTCACTTCAGCAGGACCACATTCACCTTGGATAAACTTATTTTCATGAGACATCATTTTTATTATTCTCCTAAAATCTATTAAACCTCTTGAAGATGAATAATAATTTTCATAATAAATTTGATGTTTCTCATCAGCCAATAAAAATGGTTCTTTTTATAAAATAAATATTTTATATTTTATAACAATAATTCCATGGAATGGATGAACACCCTAGCCTCAATCAGTATCCAACTATTGAAATTTAAACATCCTGGTGTAATTCAATCCAAGATAACATAATTCAATTACTTCTTCCATCATGCCATAAAAGTCAACATCATATTATCAATTATGAAATCCTCTCAATGAAACACCAGTATTCATTTTTTTATTCCCCATATCCATTTGTATGAAATTGAAAATTATTCACCACATATGAATTATATTCAATAACCAATTTGGATGGTGGGATACTCAATAAACAGAATAGATTATCAATTTTATAAATATGATAATATAGCTAAAAATTTGAAAAACATTTATCAATATAACTTGTAATAAATAGATATTATATATTAAACCATATACAATTTAATTTAATTGTTTTTGAAAATAGTAAGAAATTTTATTTTTTTGATGTTCTTCAAGAGAAGCTGTTGTAATTTGGGGAACGCTTTTTAAAATGATTATCATATAATATAAAAAATAATATTAATTTATTTTTAAAAAACATCTATAATATGTGATAGTAGAACACACTATACAAATAGAATCAGTTCATCACAATTAAGCAGAACATATGTTTGAGGCATGTGATATTCGTAATTTGAAATCCATCATTAATGAACTCCACCAAAGCCATGTTTGGTATGATTAATAATAAATAATTTATTTTTCATTTCAAAACCAAAATGTCCATAATTATGACCCATTTGTTTATGTTTTGAGGGATATTTTGATTTAAAATAATAAGAATAATAAAATGAAATTTTCTCATGCAAATAAGAAACTACAATTGTCCTTCAACCAATGCTTTGTTACATACCTTTTTCGTCAATTTATTTCTACATCTCTCGAATGCGAACATATATTGGAACTATACTAGTCCTCTGCATTTTGTTTCATGCATAAAATTTAATATCAAATGTTCCAATGAATCCAAGAAATCCAGTGGGGAAATTTGTTCCAGTTTAAATAAAATTAAAACAACATCTTTTTACAACATATATAGTTCGTCATAGTGTATATTCACTAAAAATATTTTCTCCAAAAAATATGATAATTCAATTAGCGCAGTATAGAAAATATAATTAAAAAATCTTATAAATCCAATCAGTATAACTCTTTCCATTATAACAAGTCATTCATGACTTTTTAATCAGGTAATTTGACCATTTCTGACACATCTAGTCAAATTGTGAACATAACCATTCAGAAGCCTAAAATAAGTAATCCACTAAAAATATAATAAACTATTTTTTTTGAATGTATATAAGCCACTTTTATATTCATTAACTTCTGTGATCTTTAATTTAATAACAGTTCATGTTTATTTCAACTACAAATTTGGAAAGATCAAATCATTCCATTAAATTATCTTTGGTCTTACCAGGTGTGTCCAAAACTGTATAAAATATATTATCAAAACTATTATTCTCAATATGAATGACTTCAAACATGTGAATGAACAACAAAGTTGACCACTATAGAAGATATTAAAAAATACTATGTTTTGCGAAATTGTGTTCTTTCCCAAATACATCTATTTTTCATTGGTTTATAGTAGGTCCAAATGTAATTGGAGGTAATAAATAGACAATAGATATTAAATTTATTCATAAGATCATTATTAGAGGACTATCACTTTCAATTATACATTTTATTTAATTATATTTATTCATATAAAAAGATGATCAGTATGATGAAATATTCCATTACAGTTAAAAAAACAAGGTATTATTCAATTTATGAAAACAAATTCTTTACTATCTATCATATAATATAGACATGATTTTGGACCATGTGTACTCCTACCGGATAACATGCCATATAATGGTGATTCACAAATTTTCCATATTAAAGTAGCATTTATTTAGAAAATTTTTTCCCAGTATGCTAACAACATTACTCAACAATAAATTTTACTCACCAGTCAATGGATTCAAATAAACATCAACATTTATTTTTGGTTTTACTAGAACTAATAATGTCAAAAATATATATGTGGATCATTCTTAAACACCCCCAGAGGTAAATTTTATAGAGTTATACAGACAAAACAAAAAGAATATTGACTTTAGTAACAACCAAATGGACATAAACCATTAGTACAAAGACCAAATCGCATATTTCAAGATTTTTTTAAAAAAAATATGGATGTACTTGGTCAAAATATATCCATTAATCACCATCATAAGAATTATTTATGAATTTATGGGTTGAAATATTGGTTTCGTTCCATTACATCAATATCAATGTGTTCTGAGTCATAAATAAACACTAAAATCAATGTATAAGTGGCAAATACATCTTGTATTTTTCAAGAATCAATCCAGACATCCCTAGTTGAGCCTCTTTATAACTCGATTTTCCTCATATTGGGAAACTAACTAATAAGTTACATTCACCAAAATATAATATTGAATCATATAAACAATCGTGATTCTTCTGAAATCCATGGTCTAAATTATAAATAATCCTCTTGAGCTTATAAAAATTTGAATATAGCAAATTTAATTTAGGTAATAGTTATTTAACTGAAAATAATATCTAATCAGAATACCTATATCAAATTACATTATATGATTTAACATCCATAAATTTTACAATCAATTAAAATTTTATTGTCATGAAACAAGGATATAATGAATCCTTAGTAGACCTCAAAAACACATAAAATTGAGATACATCCATATCAAGATTTAAATAAATATCTGCATATGATTTAGTTTAGTGATAAGATGGAATGGACTCATCTTATATGAAATATCAAAACTGTGATGAATTTGGAAAAAAATTATTAGTATCTTTCCTAGAACTGTTTTCACCATAGTGATTCCAAAATATAATCTTTTCAAAAACAAAAACATAATTGATGACCTCCAACATTTTCAAATGTGTCAAACCTCCTTAAATCACATTTGTATCATAGACACATAATTTTCCCTTCTAAAAAAATTCTAATTTTGATTATGAAAATCATATAAATAATTCACCACCATTAATATATATAGTATCTATACAAAATCTGTTTTCATTTTTGTGATTATTTAACTAATGATGATCACGTAATAAGATTTTTCTCAACATACTTCTTCCATATTTCTCAAAAAAATTATAAAAATAAATAATTTTTTTTATTTATTTTATATAATAAAATGAATTTTCAAAGAAGAGCATAAAATTAAAAAACTACAACTTACATGTAAATATTTTAAATTTTATCTATTTACTGAAGAGTTTTACTAATTAGTGCTTATATTTTCTAATTATCATTAATTAAAACTAATTAAAATGATATAAATTCTTAGACACTCAATGTAGAAAAGAATTATACCAGAATAATTTAGATTCTTCTGATGATTTATTAAATCACGATCTCTTAACAAAAAATTCCTATTTCTCGATAATATTTAATAATTATCATTAATTTTTTCTAATTATTACTAATTTTAGGAAATTTTCATATAATTGTACTGATTTACCAATACTTCTTACTAATTACTACAAATTTTTACTTTATTGTTTTGATGTACTGTAATTTTTTTCAATTTTTTTAAAATTGATGGTAATATTTAATAATTACGCAGCTTTATTGATTATTTTTACTAATTACCGCTAATTTTAACATTTTATCATTAATCCTTTACTTATTATTGTAATTTCAGTTATATTTTAATAATATTTAATAATTTCCCATAATTATTACTAATTTTTACAAATTACTACTCATTTTTAATAATTATAGTGATTTTGTATTAATTTCTCCTAATGAATGATAATTTTCACTAATTACAGTTAAATACAACTAATAAAAATTATTGTTTTTCTTATTATAGTATCTTAATATTATTTTCAAATAATATTTATATATAATGTATAATTATTACTAATCTTAACTTATCAACACAAATTTTTTCTAATTATAGTAATGTACCATTAATTTTTAATAATTACTTCTAATTTTTACTAATTACACTCGTTTACCACTATGTTTTAATAATTTTTCATAATCACCACTAAATTTTACTATTTTGAGTTATTTGTACTAATTTTTAATAATTTTCTATAATTTCCACTAAATATTACTAGTCAATGATAATTTTTATTAATAACGGTAATTTTTTTAAAATGTATAGTGATATATTGTTAATTTTTACTAATTGCTGCTACTGTTTACTAATAAATCTAGAATATAAAAAATACTGTGATTTACCATTAATTTTTAGTAATTATTGCCAATTTTTACTAATTATAGTGGTTTAACAATTATTTTTAAAAATTAGTGTAATTTATTAAAAAAATACCATAAATTATTATCAATTATTACTATGATATATACATTTTCACTATGTTCTTTTAATTAATACAATTTATTTTTCATTTATAAGTAATTTCTATTATTAACACCCAATTAATGATAATGAAAACAAATAATTACAAATTAAGACTATTTAATTTTAAGTAAAAACATTACTACAAATTGAAGCTATGTTTTTCTAATATACAATAACTATCACATGTACTCTATCATCTTCTCGTGTTATATCTTCCTTCATCGATGCATCCCCGTTCTTATAGCAATCGATATGTCACATCCTTACTTCCCCAGTTCTATTGACCTAATGAAAATTTTGCACATGGTTGGCAGAAATGGGTCATTTCTCATCACCTGAGGATTGAAAATTCTATGACTCACACCATTCTAGTAATTTATAATTTCTTTTATTAATTTATATTAAATTAGATTAAAAATTTGTGATAATTAGTGGTGATTAGAAATATTGACAACTAATTACCATGAATTTTGAATATAATTTAATATAATGTAATAAAATGTATTATAAAATACTAAAAAGTTATCAATCATAGAGTTTACAATCTTTAGGTGATGAAACAAATTTATTTCAACAATATCCAAATTTTTTATTACTCATCTTCTAAAATTTGATGACCGATTTCATTTTCAGTTTTCTAGTTATTTATACTTTTTTATATTATTTAATAATAATTTATAATAAATTATAGTAATATAAACTATTTTCATTAATTTAAATAAATTTTATATTTTTTTATAAATTTATAAAAAAAATTATTAATTAATATCAATTTATTGTGAATTATATTAGTTTCTATTGTTAATTACCACATTTTAATATCAATTACCAATAGTTACCACTAATTACAACTAATTACTATTAATTATTACTAATAACCACTAATTTTTTCAAATAACCAGTAATTATTACTAATTTACACTAATTGTTACAAATCCCCAAAAATTACCACTAATTCTTACTATTTACCACTAATTATTACTAAGTTTAATAATTTATTATTAATTACCACCAATCAAATCTCATTACCACTAATTATTACTAATTACCAATAATTACAACTAATTACCCATAATTACCACTAATTAATACTAACTACCACAAACTGTTACTAATTACCACTAATTATTACTAATTACCACTAATTATTTCTATTTTCCACTATGTTGTACAAATTACCACTAATTATTACTAATTAACTCTAATTATTATTAATTACCACTAAATATTATTAATTACCACAAATTATTAATAATTTCTTGATATTATTATTAATTTCAACAAATTATTACTAATTACCACTAAATTTAACTTAATTTTTACTAATTATTACTATGTATTAAAATTAATTTCAATGTAATTCTTATTAAAAATTAATTACGATTGAATAATTCTGATTAACAATAATTAATAACAATTAAATCTAAATATGTGTAATTAAAAATAATTATTATTACATAAAAAAAATTAAAAATAAACTAACAAATTCTAATTCCAGCGAGACTATACCCAAGTGGTAACAGATCCTTCTTGGAATCCAAAACAACCATGATCAATTTAGGGTATGTAAGAATATTCAGGGCACTATAGTAGGGTACTATAGTAGTACTGTAGAAGCAGCGGAACTCTAGCAGTGGAGGTACTGTAGTGGAACTGTAGTAGTGACAGTACTGTAGTAGGTGCTGTACAGCCTGTGTACTATAGTAGTAGTATTCACCGAAGGGCCCTTTGGTCTAAATAATGAGCAATCATGCTTGTGCTCATTTGTGATATGTATTGGGTCTCCCTCTACCCGGTCAAAAGGGGTTTTTTGCTCTACTTTAATAATAAATTGAGGATTCAGCCCCAATATTAAAAAAACTGACCTATTATAATTAAATGTAATTAAATATAATTAATAATTATTATTACTTTTAAAAATTTTATTAAATAAAATATAAATTAAATAAATTAAATAAATACATTAAAATTGAATCATTCAGTGGATGCAATGCATGAATGTTCATTCCCTTTAAAAATTTAAAATTTTAAAAACATTAAGCATGAGAATAAAAGAGTAGATGAGGAGAGGGGAGTTCATAGTAGAATGGAATAAAAATAATCGGGTTGGGGGTATATTTGTAGGTTATACTAATAATGATGGTAATATCATCATGAATATCATTATTTATGATTGGTTTGGTCGCAAATAGAACCACCATTATTCATTACGGGGGTGGTAAATAAGATTGTTTATGATGGGCCTCGTCGTAAATACCCTTTCATGATAGTTTATTTATTATAGGATATAATTTCTTAAAAAATAAAAACATATTGACGGAATTTATTCCTGATGGGTTATGTCGGAAATACATTTTTTCCGATAATTTATTTTCGATGGGAGTTAACTACCGTTGAAAATAACAATAATGGCAGGAGTGTATTTGAAACGAGGGTATATTCACATCAAAAATAATATTCCTAGGATTTGGCGTGAATTACAAGACAAATGTATTTATGAAGGGAAAACATTTGTGTTGTAAATACTTTTTTAAACACCTATTTGTGACTAGGAAAGAATCCCATCACAAAATTCTATTTTTCGGAAGTGAATATTTTTAAAAAACTATTTTCATATAAAATTGTTTTTATTTCTTCTAAAAATTGATTATTATAAATAATATCAAAAACTTTTTTTAAATTTTATATAATAAAAATTAAATCATTTTTAAATATTTATGTCAAAATAAATATTAGAGTGAATTTTTTTTGGATTTTTTTCTAAAAAAGATTAATTTTCTATTGAGTAGTGAAAAATACTAATTTTCATTGAAAATTATTATTTATTTGATTCAATAATTTACAAAGTTATATTTTTAAATGTCTTAAAATTAAAATTAGTAATATTATATTATGAAAAATATATTTTTTTTAACTTGAATCAACTTTTTGGTTGAATTTACTTAAAAGTATTTATTATAATTATAAAATGCATTTTTTCTAAAAACACCCATTGCATTTTGTGTTTGAATATTAAATTAACTTTTACCACTTACTAAAATTGAATCCTAAAAAAATGGATTCCATATTTTGAATTAGTGATTTTAGGTTTTGTAAATAGGACATTTTATTTTTTGTCATTATGAAAAGTAACCATACAGAATAATTATCACCACGTTAAGGGTAAATTGGGCAATCAAGATTAGAAAAATATGATAATATGTAAAAAATGACACCAAAACATGTATTTATCATAATTTATTGGTTTATTATGTAAATTTTTATCTAATTTTTTATCATTTGGAAACCAGGTGCCTTATTATTTTAATTATATCCATCATAGTTTTAAAGTAAAAGATAGAAAAAAATGTCATTTTTTTAATATCTATAATAGTTTATGATAAGGATAAAAACAACTTATATTCACTTATAAATGTTTATTTAAAATATATATAATTATTTATCTTGTCAATTTATTTATTATTTTTATTTAAGAAATAATTCCCTTAATTTTTTACACAACATCTATACAATATTTCTTCGATTACTAGACAAATAAAATAAATCTTAAAAAAATAATATAGGTAAGATAATATGAATGAATTATTGCATTTTATAAATGTCTTAGATAAATATACATTTTTAGGGATGTTTTAAATTTTTATATTCCAATTCATATTGTGTCATGTTCTTTTCAAAGGTAAATTAGATTAATAGTTCCAAAAATGACATAAATGGTATTTTATAATAAATGATATTTTATTAAATGATTTAAAAAAATAAAAAAAATCATATATTCAACCAATTAATTGAGATATGTTTTATAATATCAACCATGGTACATTTATGGACAAATATTTATTTTTTAGTTACTATCTTTAACCTTGAAGAATAGAAAACATGGTTATCATTGTAGTCGCTAAAAGGATCAACGGGAGGTTAAAACCAAAACGATAAGCCTGAAAACATCACCCAAAAGTTTAAAACCTTTATTTTATGCGATTATTTATCATTATAATAATATTATATTGTAATTTTACTAAATTTTATGCATTTTAATTTAAAAATTAATTTATATAAATTTAATACATTATGAGATACTAATAATTCCCCTCTTCTCATTATAAAAGGATACCCCCACTCCTCTCTTTTCAGACATCACGATCAATTTTTTTCATCCAATAATGGCCCAAATACATTAATAAAATAAATTCCCATCTTTTAAAGGTCTTATTTTGGGTAGAATATCATCTTTATAGGTCTTAGGGTGTAATGATAAGGAGGTTTTACCAAGAAGAGGTATAGCTTTTAACTAAATGTTTTGGTTTTATTTCATCTATTACCTCCTTAAAATATTCATCAAATATAAATAAATAAATAAAATATTATTTTAAACATAGTAATATGTTTTTATGTTAATGAAATACCTTATATCCATCTCCAGGTTCATTAATTGGGAAACAAAATTTTCATTCATGTGCTTGGTGGACTACCGCCTCACAAATCGATGTAATTCATTTTATATCATCCCCAATTATGTATAGTTGTAATGAATGATTTAATTTTTAGAATTGATATTTATAACATATTTATCAACATTAATATATAATATATCATCTAATTTTTTACCTTTTAATCCATTGAAATATGACAATGATGTTCATGAGTATGTATAGACTACTGTCACCACAAAGTGATGTTATTCGTTTCCATCACCACATCACATCCTTGATATATATATATTTATTTAAATTAATAATATTTCATTTAACAAATTATCATCAGTCATTAAATATAAATTAATACTTACCCTTTTCCATTTTTATCATTATTAAATGAAAATGTTACTTATCCATATGTACGGCTTACCGTCTCTATCATTGTAACGTGGTTCATTTTTCTTGACCATATTTCATGGGTGGTTTTAAAATTATAATTGTTATTTGAAAATTATAATTATTTCGTAATTTTTATTCACAAGTTGATTTAACAATTACCTATTTTAAATAGTCAACCTATCAAATTCATCTTAGATATATGAATGGAATATCATCAAAATGTCTAACATGAACATAATTAAGTATATAATTAAATATAAAATTGCTATCAAAAATAAAAGGGGATAATGAAATTAAAAAATATTATTAAGAAGTAGAAAAAATTAAAATATACCTATTATTATAGAATTAAAGGAATGTTTGTGATGATTTAGACATGAGGTAAGGGGTTTCATAAGTCAATTTAAATTTATTGGGTTATACTTAAACTTAATTATCTATGTTAAGACATTATTAGGTGTGAAATTATGTTTGATTATATTAATTTTTTACTTCAATTTTTTATTTAAATTTTTTATATATAATCAATTCATTGATTTAATTCTCATTTTAATGATAGAATATTTTTAAGGGATTTCTCATCTCACTTCTTTATCAGTGGTACCTACATCGTATTCACCACTAGTATATTTAATGTAGTGTATTTACTATCCATTCACTATTATATATCAAAATGAAATTTATATTCATATTACTTCAAAATTAATTTTATTTTATTTCATTCATTGGTGTTATGATTCAAAAGTTACCAAAGTAGCAAGGGTTTATTTCACAATGACCACATTATAAGAGATTTTTTATGTTTAAGTCTCAATTAGAGGAATTATTTGATCCCTATATAATAAACCCAATATATTTTAAACTATTTCCTTATAAAAATTACAATTCAACCATTAATTATTCTCTATTTACATTATCGAGATACCAATATAATTTTTTTAGGGAAAAATGATTTTTCTTTTCTATTGATTCACAAATATATTTCTTCCCTGTCAATATTTTCTTTAAAATATTATAAACAATATTCTTACTATAGTCTAATGATATATTAAAGAAATTTTTACCCATTTCTATCTATTTATCAAAATAGTTTAAAAATAATCTTCTTTTATTTTTTTAATTGAGTTATGTTTTGACTTTTTTCCAAATATTTGTATTCAATGTTTATATTAATGCACTCAAAATGAATGTAAATTCCCAACATAATGGAAACAAAATGCAATCTATCTTAATTTTTGAATTACCATGATTACTTTAAAAGAATTTTTTTTCTTAATAGTCTAGATGTTTTGTAAATGTATTTTAATAGTTAAAAGTGAATACCTTATAGAATTTTTATAATAATATTTTATGGTGTTTCAATTCAACAATGAAAATATCCCTTTATTTTATTTATAATACACTAGGTATGTGTTGTAATTATACATGCATTATTCTTTATTTGGATGTTTTTTGATTAGTTTTTCTGAGAAAAAATATTAACATTTTGGGTGCTAGTTTCTGAATTAAAATGTTCATATTGATCATGTCATTCACCTCTATCATATGATAAATTAATTTGACTTAGTATGTGATGAGTTTGGGATATTATATCATCTAAATGAATTAGTGGGTATCATGAGAAAAACTAGTTTTGGAATTTGGTTGATGCCTTACCCATTTATGTAAGATTTATTGGAATGAGGCCTTGATAATAAGTTTATGATTTCTAGGATTATTAATTCCATAATTATGAGATTAGTTATCAATTTTTATTGGATTATTTTATGAGTTTTTATATTAATTAATAATACTCAAACTTGTGTGATTATTTATATGGAACTATTTTATCATCAATTATTCCTTATATATTTTTATCTTTTCCCATGTTATTAATTAATTTCCATGTTCCTTCAATTATCTTCCATCCTATATTTATTATTCATTATTTTCTCATGATAGATTCAATTGTATGTGACCCTTATGGAGAATCTGTGCTTTCCCATTTCTTATATATATTATCTCTAAAATTCCAATAATTATATTACAATATTTTTAAGGATATTTTTTAGGGAATAATGATGTTCTCAATGAAACAATTATTTTATATTTTATTTCATAAAATGTAATGAAAAAATTATATATATATCTAGTTCATCAAGACTGCTACACTATTAGGTCATTTTATATTTGATCACTTTTATCTAGATACAATTTAATGAAGTAAATGTCGACTCTAGTCTATGTGGTTGGATTTTTGATAGTCAGTATTAGAATAATTTTATTAGAATTCATCGTAACTAGATTTAGAAAAACATATATGAGGAACAATAACAATATGAATGAAATTTAGAATAAGTCCAAATATGGGATGACATCCTAATGTTTTGGTGAGGAAGAGTTTATTTTATTTTCATAGAAATACATCCATGTATATATACTATAAGTGCGAACAGTTTTTGAAAATATTCATCATGGGGTTATATCCCCAAAAATAATTCGTTAATTATATATCAGACATCATTATAGTGCATGGTGTTTGTCCCCTTACTACACTCCTAGTCGGATACTCTCGGGGGATATTCTTATGTTAATTCTTATATTCATTATAAACCATTATTATAATCCTAAAATGATGATGAATTTGAATTACGTAGGTTAATTATATGATATTTTATATTGAAAATAAGTTTTCATGGTTTAGAAATCAAATAAATAACTTTCATGATTAAGTGGTTTTCCAGTGTGATTATTATCGCTCATAATACACTTTTTCTATTCAATTGGTTGAACTATGATGAATGAAGTTAAAACTGAATGTAATGTAAAATTTGGTGATTATGATATACCAAATAGAATGATGACATGAGTTAAATATATTATTCTAATCTGTTACCACAATACTTGATTAACAAACTACACCTTAACCAACTCTTGGACTCACTATGTAAGAGAATAATAGAGTTTTATAAGAGTTTTAGTGTTGGAGAATATGGAGTAAATAAGTCTCAATTTCTTTAATGTGAAAAATGTTGATATGTACACTCTTGATAATGTCTAAAGTCAATAGAAAAATGTTATATTTATAGAAAATAAGGGCATATATCTATAAATTATTGTGGAAAAATGAAGGGTTTGATATATGGATATGAATTTCATTCTAAGTTAACATTAATAGTTCAATATCTTATTGGTGGGGTATATGATCATTATCCAATTCAATTACCTAATTCAAGGGTTAACTTCAAGGCCAAGGAGAGACCTATGATGCACCAATCATTATGGTAAAACTATTGATGTATTTATATATTAGGATTTTATAATTAAGTTGTATAAGTGTTATATAAATGATATTATAGATATAAGAATCATGAGTCGTTAAGGATTATTTCATTGTAGATTTTATTTAATGATTATAATGAATATTTTGAAAGTTATTGACAACCAAGAAACTTTATTTAGTGGTAATGTGATGATGTTTGGTATGGATAAAAATATTATTGAAATTGAGGAAGTAAATGGGGTTGTATTGGTGATGTTGAAATTGGTTATTGATTTTATAACTAGGTGACTTGGGTTATCTTTGATGATTTTTATTTCATTTTTTGGATTTATTAAAATAGTATATTAATTTAATTAAATAATGATTTTATTGTTAATTTTTGAAGAATATATGTGTTAATGTGATTCTAAATTATGAGTTATGGATACCATCATGGGTTTATAATTTAGAGATTTATCCTATGTTAGAAATCATAGATACCCATTTTTGGTTTTTAAGTAACTGTATTTAGAAATTATTTGAAAATTTTATTAGGGTTTAGAAAGAATTCTCTATTAAGGTTCAAATAAATCATTGGTTCAGTATATAACTTGATGTCATGTTAAATATAGTCAATTGGGTACTGGGATATCGATAATCGTGGGGCTTAAAAATTGATTCGTTGACACAGTGATATTTTTAGAGTTTTTTGTGGTCAATTTAATGATTACCTTTTAGGTTGGTATATAAATATTATTAACAATATTTTGGTGTAAATTTCATTACCTTATAAGATTATATATATATTTATCATAGTGATTAATTATATTTTTGGGGATATAAGTTAGAAGGTATGATATCACCTCTGAGGTTGAAGAATTATTTAATGTTTATGTCATTGAGGTTAATTGGGATGCATGGTGACTTATTTATGGAATTATATTAGTTGAACCTTTACTATTATTGAAGACATTGTGATGTAAAATAATATAATTCTTTATATGGTGTTCTATAAATTTTTGATATTATCTTGCCTTGTGGAAACCATTTCAGTTTTTATTGATATATAAATATAGGAAGAATATATTTTTAACCCATTATTGATTATGTAATCTCTTATAAAATTATTTTAGTTTATAGATCTTGATAAAATAATCTTTAATACTCATTGTTTGGTGCAAAACATAATGTTGTGGTGGTAATTAACTAACGATGAAATTCTATAAGTCATGTAAGTATATTTATTTATGTTTTCATTCAGGGTAGAAAAGTAATTCCATAATATTAGTGAAATGGTATTGATTAAAAAATGTCAAATTACGTTCAGTCCTAGTGAATCAATGGTCTTATCACACATTATTGATTTATGGTTTCATGATTTTTAGCTTTATCATGAACATTCACATTCTTACGATCAATCTTATCTCTCACTCTACATCATTATTAGAATATTTATATCTCCCTATATGACTATATATTCACTTTTCTCTAATGTTACCCTATTTTGCATCATGTTTATGTGTCATTCTAGATAAAATTCATAGTTCACTTTTTGACATTTAAAATAATGATTTATTAACCCTTTTACAATATGGGTTTTCTAAAAGGGTATTTTGAAATATTAAACCCTTAATTGTCACAAAAAAAATTAAAATTTAAAGGTGAAAATTTATTAAATGTCTGGAGAATGTGAAACCCCGTGATTTTAAAATAACACAATGTTCAATATCTTATAACGCATGCAACACCGGGCTTGAATGACCAATGAAATATTATTATATAAATATAACAGTAATAACATAACTAGTGAATTGAATAGTTATAATAATATTAAAAATAATAGGAATATATATATACATATATAAAGGTACTACTCAATGAAAATGTTTTTATTAATTCTTAGGAAGTAACACATCAACATTTAATAATGAAATTTTATCCTTAAAAATATGTTTTCTCCAAAATGTTTTACATTTATTTTTATGAGAATATATTATAATTAATTTAAATAAGTTTTATTAAATTTATATGATAAAAAATATATTCTTTTTAATTCTTCATGTCATAATTATCTTAGGGTGAATTTTTAGGAATTTTTGGAAATTATTGATTTTCTATTGGGTAGGGAAAATACTGATTTTCATTGAAAACTGTAGATTTGTATGAATCATTAAAAATTTACCTTTTCTTAAATGGTTTAAAAATATAATTATTAATATTAAATTATTTATAATCCTATTATGTTCATTTGAATTAATTTTATGGATGATTTTTCTATAAAAAAATTATACTCAAAAAGGATATTTTTCCAAAAATCTATTATTCCTGGTGTTTTTAGTTATAATATTAAATTAATTTCTACCAAATATATATATTGAATAGTGAAAAATAGTTTCCATATTTAGAATTAGTAAATCTAAATTTTTTAAATATGTAACATTATTTTTTTCATTATGAATAGTGGAAATAGTCAAAAATTGTGACCATGATAAGAGTAAATCTTTTAATTAAGGATACAAATAAAATTTTTAAGATTAAAAAATGACCTTATAAATTAATTTAATCATATTAAATGATTTTATCTCAGACATATCAATCCATGTTTTTAAAATTTTGCAACTTGGTGCCATATTTCATTGTATTTTCTATTATAATATTTAAGTAAAATATATTGTAAAAAATATCACTTTATTTCGCTTAATCTATATAATATTATATTATAAGGATAAAAAAATTATATAGGTTTATAAATATTTATCAAAATATTAATTTCTTTTTTATTTGAATTTATTTTTAACTTTTATTGATAAAATAATTACCTTAAACTCTTATGGAAAGATCACATGGTATTTATCCAATTAATAAAAGAAATAAAATAAATGATTCTAAAAATATTAAAAGTAATATAATTTTATTTATTTATTGTGTTCTATAAATTATTTATACAAATATAACATGTTAGTTATTTTCAAAATTATTATATTCTAATTTATTTTCTATCATGTTGTTTTCAGATCCAAATTAAATAAATCGTTCCAAAAATGATATTAATGATAATTTATAATAAATAATATTATATTAAATGATTTAAAATTCCTAAAAACATACATCCATATAATTTATTGGTATATAGATTAAAATATAAACCATTTTCCATTTATGGGGCAATTTCCTGTTTATTGTGACTATCATGGCCCCTAATGAGAAAATACAATTATTATCATGGTAATTGTTAAAAGGGTTAACAATGAGTTAAAATAATAAAAGTTAAGGGAGAAATAATCACTCAAACTTGTCCAATTTTTGTTATATTAGATGATTCAGACTCAACCTCCTTTTATCTTTAAATTATATAAATTTTGATCCATTTTTTCAAGAAAATTAATTTATATAAATCTAATACATTAAGAAATTCCAAGAATGCACCTCCCCACATTATAAAAGGGAACCACCTCTCCTATTTACTTCTCAAATAAAAAAAAATTTGGTTCATCCATTCCAAAAAAAAATTTATTTATAAAATTACTTTTAATATTCTAGATGCCTTATTTTTAGAAAAATATCAACCTTATTGAGATAAATGTGTAAAGTATAGATGTTTTGTCTGAAATATAAGTATAACCATTTATAGAATGTTCTAGATCAATTTCTTCTTATATCCCCAAAAAATATTTATAAAATATGATAAAATATAAAAAATTATATTACATATACATATATTTTTATTTATTAATGTAATAACCTATATATTTCTCCTTTTAAATCAAATGGGAAACAAAATTGATGTTCATGTGTAAAAAAGTCTACACTCTTCTGAACTGATGAAATTCATTTTCCATCACCACCTCTCATAGCTAGTTATAATGATATATTTAATTTTTATATATGATATTCATGAAATATTTATATTTTCTTAAAGACAATATTTCATCTAATTTCATACCATTCCATTAATTGAAATATGATAATGTTACTCATACATACACATGGATTATCTTCTCCATAAACTAATGTGATTCATTTTACATAACCACATCACTTGTTTTATATGTATAAGTTTAATTTAAGAATTATTTTTATATATTTTCTATAATGATCATTCTATATATATATATAATTGTACTTGAATTATTTCTATATTGATCATTGAAAAATGAAAATGTAACTCATACATATGTATGTCTTAAGGTCTCCATGATTGTAACATAGTAATTTTTTCATAGCCATATTTCATGGGTGGTTTTAAAGATGTAATTGATTTATAAAAATTGTAATCATGTCATTCTTTTTATTCTATATATTCTGGAATAATAACTTCTTTTACCATAGTAAACCTACTATATTCATTTTGGACATCTGAAATGAATATTAAAAAAACATCCCATATAGACTACATTGATTAATCAATTAAATATAACATAGTAACAAATAAAATAAAAACAATAATAAAATTGAAAAAGTTTATTAATAGTGAAATTAACTACCATAAGTTTATTATTTAGGAAGATAAAAAATGTGCATGTCGACTCAGCCTAAGGAAAAGGTTTTCTTAACTCAATTTCCATTAATCAGGTTTTACTTATACCTAAGTTAGTATGTTATTCCATTATATGCTATCAAATGACATATTATTTTATTATGTGTTATTTATAATTTTTTTAGATTTATATTTGTAATATATAATCACTTCATTGATTAAATTATTACTCAATAACATTTAGTTACTTAATTATAATAACTTATTTGGTCTTTTTATATAGGTTTGGTTGGGTCCTTTTTTAGGGTCATTTCGAGGGTTTTAAAAAAATGGATCCCTTCGTTCTATTCAGGGATGGAACATTGTTATGGGAACTATGTGGTTCGGCACAGGAACCTGTGGGGCCGAGCATGGTCTACTAGAAGGTGGGACAATGTTTCTCCAAACTATGTGACCACCCCTATAAACCATTAACCCATAGGTAGTGGGGATATTCACTGTTGGTTTGTGGTTAAGTTAAAAATGTGTAAAAACTATGTACCCCAAATTGAATCACTATAAAGGATGCCATGTTATGGTGTGCTATTACTATAAACCATGTGACATCTCTAACAAACCATGCTTACATGATTTTAATGCTCTAAATTTTAAATTAATGATTCTCAGGGAAATATTTCAACCACTAATGACCTACTAATATCAATTATCTTGACCTAATGTTTCCACAGATCTCAATAGGTATCTTCCTTTGTATTCGAGGTTGTTTTATTTCATTCATAAAAGGTCACCTCAAGGTAAGTTTGTTTTTTATCCTATTTTTTCATTTTTATATTATAACCTCATTGGATCACATCTCCTCACATAATATAGATCCAAAAGGGGACTTTTATTCTAGTAATAATGGTTTTTATACAGTATTGATATCTTTCATATGGATCTAGGATTGTCAGGACTTGATATACTCTCCCCTAATCTACATTTTCAAATGTGGTAAGTTATACATCTATTCTTGAAGAAGTTGTTTCTATACCATTGGATAATTCAATGAATTTATTATTACCCATGTAAATTACCATGGTTTATAAATTTAATTTCATTATTGTGATTAAAATAGATATTTATTTAAAGATATCAGGTTTTTAAAAGGTGTTTTCCATAAAAACGGTTTACACACACCAATTGTTTTATGAAATACATAAATGGTTGTTTTGTTTAAAAATTATTCTTCAAGCACTGAAAAATACTGTATGGGATTTGAATGTTTTTTGATAAATTGGGATCATTGTTTTTAAATGTATTTTAGAACATTTATCTTATTGGGTTACCTTGGGTGCATCATTAATAGAAATTTTTCTCATAGTGTGTGTAACGGCACTTGGGGTTTCCTTTTTCTTTAGCATGTGTAATGCCACGAGAGGTTATATTAGTTGGATCCACTATAGTCCTATATTTGGGATTTATTTACAGTATAGTAAATATTCCCATAGTTTAGAACCCAAATGGTGTGATTTTTCATTTTTATTTTATTAATTCATGATTGATTTTTCATAGTTATTTTCTCATAGACATTAACAAGTTGTATTGGTAATGGTCACATGAAGGATTGGTCATTATTATTTTCTAACATGGTTCCACCAAATGGATTTTTTATTTTTATTTTCTTACATGTTTGCCTTGAAGAATATTTAGGGATTATATTTATAATTCACCAATGATTTATCACATATACATGTCAAGTTACTTATTTTGAGAATATGGAAGGATTTTTTGAAAAACCAATTGATGATTTACAAATAGACTTGATTTATGTGAATTATTTGAATAAATTTATTTATTTTAATGTTATAACTATTATATTCATGATATTATACATTTTATAGATTCTAAATTGGAATCTAACAGGGAAACATGATCACACAATAATTTTTATTTTTGTTGGTTGTAGATGTTATTTTATATCATCCATTTAAATGGAATAGAATCTTGTAGAAAGTTATATTATTTATTCATCATTTTCATCAAATAGGGATGGTTTGGAGGTGACATTTGGTCATATGAAGACCAGTTGTTCTATTCATGTTATACTTTCTAGTTTGTCCAGTTTGTGTAGATTGTATAGATCCTGAATGTCTCATTTTCATATGAATTTTACTATGGTTTTTTCTTATATTTTACATAAAAGGTTTGTTTCAATTTTTTTGGTGTGCCTCACCACTGTGAAGAGCATAATTAGGTGGCTTCTCTAGTTGAATCAAACTAGTTTATTATGAAATTATATCAGAGGGATTATTAACCTATAGTGTGTTAATACTATCTATGTTTTTGTTGTTTTTTTTGTCTTGGGTCGATTGGAGTTAGGACATTCAGAATTATTGTGTTAAGTGTGGAATCGTGCCAAGACATCTTAATTATATATTTGTACTTGAGTTACCATGGGTTATCCAAATTTTTTTACTTAGTATGAGACTTTGTGTTTGATATTATTCGAATAAACATGATTGTTAGTTTATTTAAATGGACCTATTCTTCCTTAATTTTTTTTTCATTCCTATAAATCATAATTTCATTAAATTCATGATCGTCTAAATCATGTACATGAATTCCTAATGTGTGTCCTATGATTTTTAAATATGAACTAAATATTATTGGTCATTATCTTGTCTCTATTATATGATTCCTCCTACAAGAGATCTTACAAATTTGGGGGGGTAATCTATGAGACATGTTTAGTAGGAAAATCTTTTAGTGGACCCTTCTTCGTAGAAGATGTAATCAAAATTATTCCTACTCTGGGTCAAGCGGGTTCCGGAAACTGATGATATCTATCAGATCATATCCTAAAATTCACTAAATATCATCCTCTCATCATTTTGGTGGTAAGGAAACCTAGGAATATGAATAGTGCATTGAGAGTATCTTAAGCATCTTGGGGACTCTTAATGAATCTATTGTATATTTTTCCACACACATGATTGAGGGATCAGGAAGGAGATGGTGGAACTCTTTTGTGTATTCTACTTTTCGTGGGGAAATTACATAAACTTCATTAAAGAGATTATTAATTGAGTATTTTTACCCTGAGATGTTATTTACAATAAAAACCTTAGGGTTTCTGGCCTTTTAGAAAGGACAACATACTGTTCTGGAGTATTCCACCAGTTTTGCTATGTTGGTGCATTTGTCACTATATATTGTCACCAATGAGTACCTAATGGCTCAGAGGATTGATTTGGTACCAAGGAAATATATTCATTATATGTTAATTCTCATGAGACTATCAACCTTTATAGTGGTATCCAATAAATAATCCTTGTAAAATTATTACATTATTTGAAATATTGGTTTGGTTTGAGCTTCAGTGGGTGGAGTTATTAGCCAAGGTTTGTCTTCTAGCCAAAAAAAGGAAGCGAAAAGGGTTTTCAATTTTCTTCAGAACCCATTTTATGGTATTAATCGGGACAGAAGTGGTTTATATTATACTACATTGAAATTTTTGGTCAAAAAAATTCTAACTATATGGATACACCTGATACATATCTTTATTTTTGACTATCTGGCCATATTAGGTGTTTATGTGAAAGGATATCCCAATGAAGAAAGGATAGATCCAATCTTCCCAAGGGTTAGCATGTTACTATGGATGATTACAACTGAGATGCATCTTATGGATTTACATGGTAGAGGATTCACAAAAGGATTCTGAAATATGGATAGCTACTATTAGAGGTATAATCTTTATTTCATCTTCTATACTTCATGATTTGTATGATACAGGTGATACTCAGTCTATTATATATTCAATGATAGTTGATGTTTTGGGATTATATTAGAAACAAATTTTATTATTGATGGATCTTTTCATGCCTTTATGTTAGGTGATGATATCATAAGTCGATGTGGTGTGGGACTTTTTAGTTATTGATCATGGCATATTTGACTTACTACTTGAAATGGATTGGAAGACTAGAGTTAATTCCTAGATATACTATTATAACTGTCAAGTTTATTTTTTATCTTATGATGGGTTTACTCCAGTTTTTTAGGGTGATTGGGACCCAAGACCGAGAATGTCTGGGCATTTTGTTCTTAGGCTAGGATAATCTGTTGTAGGTTGTCGAAGATTTTTCGTGATGGTGTTGACCCTTGTATAATATTTCATCTTTATGCAGTTATATGTGCATACATCGAGATCTTTCTGGATGGATTTTTTTAGTTTACCAATATATATAGATGTCATGTTTAATATTAACCTTCTTCTCTAGCAAGAAGACCATCTTTATTCTGTCTTATCAAATAGAACCGATTATATTAGTGGAACATAAATTAAATCTTGAATACATAGATTATAAGTAATTTATTCATCATAGTATGTCATTGTTGTCTATTCATATTCTATTTACTATGAAGGTGGATGTGAGTCTCATACATTTCTTGGATTATTGAAATTTTTACTAGGTGACTATTAAAAACAAATATCATTATCCCAAGATTGAATACCTCTTTACGAACTTAGAGGGGAAGGCTGGTTTTCAAATAATTACCTTTGGTTGGGGTACCATAATTTCATAGTTTTAATTGAGGATATAACTAATATAGTGTTAAGCGCGAATAAAAGTATTTCATGTTTCTTATAATGGAATTAGATCTCACTAACACGCTTATTATATTTATGGCTTTGATGAAGAAAATTTTTCATTGGTTATTGGAATCTTTCTTTGTTGTGATAGTGGATGATATTTTGGTCTACTCTAAGTCATATGAGGATCTTATATACCTTTTTGTTATCATTATTCAAACCTTGAAGGATCATTGTCTATATGGTAAGATTTTAAAATGTGATTTTTGGATCCAATAAGTGAAATTTATAGGGAATGTCAAATCTAAGAGGAAACCCTTAGTGGATCCTAAAAAAATTATGGTTGTTATGATCTGGGAGCATCCTAGATTTGTGTTTGAGATCTTGAGATTCAGGCTTTTATCTATTTACAATAAATGGTTTGTTCCATATTTCTCAAATCCCACATCATTGATGATAACTTCAACCCAAATGGATATAATGTTGGAATGGAATGAGTAATGTGAGAGGCATTTTGAGAAGCTAAAGGTGAGAGAGACTTTAGCATCAAATTTGAATCTTCAAAAACTAGGATTGTATTTTGAGGTTTTTTATGATACATCTGGTATGGGTTTGAGAAGTGTCTTGATGTAGGGGAGACAAGTGGTGGCCTATAGCTCTTACTAGTTATTCTCTCATGATAATAATTACCAACATATGATTTTGTGTTAGAAATAGTTATGAATGAACTCAAAATATGGAATCCTTATCTATTTAGGGATCATTTCATTGTGTATTATGATCATAAGATCATGAAATATATTTTTACTCTAAGCATATGATCATACAACAGAGACATCAGGTGATGTATCTTTAGAATTTTAATTTTGGTATTTCTACACTCTTTAAAAATGGGATGTTTTTTTCTAATTCACTAAGCATAACATTATTAACATGATCCATGAAGGAATAAGTTGAGGAGTGGTATCTAATGATTTTTTTCTAAGATGATCTTGGTAGTGGAAGATGTTTTTGGATAGGAGTTCTTGGTATTGATGAATGTTGACTCATCCATTTATGAGTGATTTCACTCAAAGAAGGTGACATGAACTAAGATGTAATGATTAGAAAAATGTTTTTATGGTGGGGAGATCTTGGTTGAGTGGTCTTGGTCTCATAATGTAGCACTATGTTGTCAGGACCCGACCCTACCCGGGCTCGAGCACCAACTACCCCAATCCCGCCTCCATAGGCTAGGGGCTGGTGACCAGCACCAAAATAAAAACAACTCGGGGTGGCCTTTGCCTAAGTACCTGTATACACACATGCATCTCACTCAATGCATAAGTGAAGAGTAAAAAAAGAAAAGTAAGGTACCATCTTTTATAAACAATCCACAAAGTGCATCGACCTCTAAACAGTACAAAGCAAGTGCTGATGGTAAACTGAAAAGAAAAGGGGAAAAACAAGTGCCCCACCAGAAAAGTTCCACAACCCGACAATAGGTAAAAAAAGTAAAATAGATGGGAGAGTCCCACACCTGGAACCCAACTACAACCACCACACTCAGTCCATGCTCCCGAACTCCTAGGCTCCTTTGATGTCATAACCAACCTGTCTGTCATCTGCAAGGGCACACCAAGTGCGAGAAAATCCAAAGCAGTGGTGGGTACAAAAATACTCAGTAGGATGCCCCGAAGGCTCGAGGGAGCAACAAAGGAGGTAATGAAGAGGTGGGTAGTAGATCAAATAGATAAAAGTAAAGGAGTACAACCAAGAGTGCAGTAAAGAGTACATCTCAACCCATTAAGAGGAATGAAGTAAAATCATCCAAGCATAAGGAGCCATAAATGGTGAGAATATGAAATTCTCGTCGAGTCTTCGCTACTTATAGCAGAAGAGTAGACTCGTCCAACCATGAGAAGCTAGACATGAAAAGCACATGGCATACCCCACGCGTCTTCACCTCTCTTGGAAGGAGAGTACCCAAATCACAAGACGTGGGTACTGGAACATGGTATATACATATCCATATGCTCAAACTTGAAACCTTAATAGGATCGTAAGGTGATCTCTATCCCATAGTTCAGCCCAAGAATGTGAGTAACCAATAGTCCTAGAAGTTGACACCATTGATGCCCAGTATCCCGCATGTCTTCCCCAAACTGCAAGTCATGGGAATAAAATCACCGCAGCTCGACACTATCCGCTTTGGGCGGCACTGACTTGCCAGTATGGTTTTAGGTCACGTCACAATTATGTGTCTTTATGGGGAAAGAACACCTTGTACTTGAGATTGTTGGGGGAGCATCAAGACACACCTCATCCCTGTCACACAGTCGAGAGGTCTTCTCATAGTCGACAGGTTCCTGCTACCCAGCCCCGTGAAAGGGTAATCCGTTGGAGGGAGACCTAGAAACACTTTGGCCATCCCTACTGGATGGTGCCCCACTAGCCATCCCTGTTGGATGGTCCTCCACTGGTCATCCCTGCTGAATGGTACCTCACTGGATATCCCTGCTGGATGGTACACCACTGGCCATCCCTGCTGGATGGTACCACACTGGCCATCCCTGCTGGATGGTACTTCACTTTTAATCAGAAAACATAGTGGGAAACACGTCATTATAGGTCATGGAAGGAAGATATGATCTCGATGCACAGCAAGGGAGTCTGCACCCAGGGCTCACTAGGGTATCTTTACCCTACTAGAAACAACATCCAGGGTGGAGGATCAGTACTCGCGTAATGTGTTGGTCACACCGATACCCAATGAACACTACCAGGGAACACGAAGGGATGTGAGGATCTCCCCGGGCCTCTAGGGGTGATACATGCTCTAATCTGCTGAGCATATTGTCGAATCGGACAGAGACAAGTCACTCTAGAAAGTGGGAGCACACCCACACTGTACAAACGCTCGCAGCCATAAATGATGCCGCAGTCCAGTGAAAGGGACGTGATATTGAAACCCCTCATAGTTGAAGAAATAGGTGAACCGAAACAACTCTATTGGCCAAACCATCGAGAACAGAACTAGAGGGAACCCACTAAACCCTTCTGGTCAAAACCATTGAGAACATGACCAGGGGAACCCCACTCAACCCTACTAGTCGAAGCCATGGAGAACAAAAGGACCCTCTACGTCGTGAGGGGTCAAAGGTACGTAAAGTAGAACACAACACACACATGGGCGCACACAATGTGTGGCCCAAAATCATCTCCAACCAAGCGCACAAACGTTCTGAGCTACAAACTACAACATGTACCTCCATGAATTCATGTATACTCCCAAAGTATGATAGATTGCGAGCCCAAGGCTATTATGTACACGAAACCCAACATCAGCGTGAAGGTAAAAAACGTAATTTCACCAACCGACATCCTCCAAGTCCCTAGCACGGCCAACCATATCTCTTTAGACATCAACTTCACTCACACGAGAGTGAATGCGATCTCACGCCAAGGCTTCGCTTCTGAACACAGCAAGAAGAACCGCCACCAGAGCACCTTCCATGCTTCCACATTTAAATGAGATCTTGAATGAGACTCCTCACATCCAAACGGATCGTACCGTTGTAATCCTCGTAGAAAAACAGGAGAGATCGACTATTTACTCACCTCCAATAGACATCCGATGTAAAAGTCGTTCAACACTGCTTTACACCCGAACGGTGTCCCGTGGTCCTGAGCCTCAGCCCCGAAAACAGTCAATCGCATTTCACCATTGCGATCCCCTCGGGAAAACACATCAAATTTACTACTCAATTGAGTGCAACTGATATCCGGAGAAAAAGATACATTTCGTCATACCGCACACGAGTGGTGCTTTGTGGGACCCGCATCTCAGTCCCGAAGCGCGATGAACGGATCACACCATTGTGATCCTCTCAAAAAAGTACACAAGATGGACTAATCACTTGTCCAAAATGGACACCCGTTGATAAGGATAGAAATCACCGCCAACTCCCAAAAAGGCCCCTGTGGGTCCCGCACAATCGTGCTGAATTAAAGCGGGAAGATTGTGCCTTTGAAATGCCATCGGAAACCACTCAGAATCGACTGCTCGCAGGCCAGAAACGGATGTCCGATGAAAAAGTTTCTAAATGCTGCTCGCAGCTTAAAAGACGGCACATGGGGCCCACGCCTCAACTCTGGTTTCATTGCACAAAACTATACTTTAAATCTTAGTCTCGATGATAGGGTTTCAACTCCACTGATAGTGCTCAAATCGGACATCGGATGTGTCCGTGCCGCCCAAAACAAAACCCCCCAGAAAAACGCCAATTCACTTAACGGCGTGTTGCACCTCCGAGGCCCTCATCTCAGACATTTAAAATCCACAGAACCATCTCAAAACGTTTGTCTTGATCCAAGTATCACATCGTCGTAGATGGCATGAGAATCTGACACCCGGTTTGAATTTTTGGGGCGTTTAAAATTTTCAGACGAAAATAGGTGGGTCGGGCCGGTTCGGCCGACCCACACCCACCATGGACCGGCGGTCCACGGTTCACTGCACGGACCGCCCCGAACCGCCCGGACCTGCTCGGACGGTCCGGTATCCGAGTGGACCCTCATGGCATGGGTCCTGTCTGCTGACCGGGGTTACAAGACCCCGGTCATTCGTGACGTCGCGCCCTGGCGATGACCCCGCTCGATGTTTCCCCCAGCTCACTCGACGTCTCTGCTTGACCGCGACGCCTCCCTCCTTCGGCCGACAGCCGCCTCGCCCGGAGCCTCCAGCTCACCCGCGAGCCGCCTCCGACCGGCTCCACTGAATCCAGCACTAGCCCTCTCTGATCCTCTATCCACAATGCCGTTCCGCCACATGGGATGGTCGGACCACCCGCCAGACCTGTCAGAACTGCCTGAAAACACCAAAAACCCTCGAAACTTTGTCGGCCCGTTGTAGACGTCTCGGGACTCGGATTTGTAACCCATAATACGAGTTATAAATCATAGAACATATAATATGCAACCAAGGGCTTCACTCTACCAAACAATTTCAAATAGATTCAACAAAATGAGATCTAAGTGGGTGAGGAAATTAAAAAAATGCAAATGCACGATCCTACCTGTAGGGGCGTTTCCTGACGCTTCATGGTCGATCCGCACCTCGCCATTGCCTCCACCGACTTGATCGGAGGTAGAGGAGGATGAGGTTGAGATTGAGAGGGAAGGGTTGAGGGAGGTGGGTTTCATCAGGGGGTGGAATGAGAATGGGGGAGAGGGAGAGGTGAGTTTAGGTATTTAAACTCGATTTAATTAAAACCTCGACCCCCCAGAAACACTAGTGTCCAAGACACCTGACGCGGGAAAATTTAGGCCATGCCTAGGGTAAAAACCACTTATTGAAGAAAATAGTGGCCTCGAGATATTAATCTGTGGCCCATCCAAAAGTTATAAAACTCAACGTTCGAGGCCGCCAAATTACGAAAACAACCATGGGGGCATTTTTCACAGAAGGTCCACCCCGGTGAAAGATACACCTCAACTAGGGTAAACGGCATGGTCCGGAATCAACGGTGCCCTCGATATTCCCTTTCGATCCACTATTTAGGAGTTACTTTAGTTTATAAATTAAACGAATAAATTAATTATTTTATTTATTCGTTTAATGTTCCAATAACGGGAAAGTGGTCCCAACCTCCCGCGCCGACATGTTCTATGTCGTTCCTAGGGTAAAAACACCATTTCGGACCCATCAAAAAACTAATATTTAGGATATGAATTACAGTTTATGAGTTACTCCATTTATTTTGCCTTCCCAGTGCGAACGCACTGAAAATTTAATTCTGGCCACACCAGGGCTCAGAATCGGATGCCGTCTGAAGGCGCTGCTCTGGAATAACATCAAGAATATTCCAAAGTCTATTACAGAAAAAAAGGGTTCTTACATAATTCCATCCGTTAATATTTTTATCCACGAAAATCAAAACCAGGGAACAACATAGGGTACTAAGCCCATACATGGCTCTCCCATACACAGAAGAACTCTTGCACAGTCCCACATCACCGCGCAAGAACCAAGGATTGATCCATTCATGTGAGGTTTTCCCTCACTGATGACGTGCATAGGAGCATGCACACTTCTTCTCAGGTGAGTCATGTGGGAGACGTCATGAACCCACTCCTGACCTTGGGGTTAGGGAAAGGCTGTATAGTACCTCGCCTACCTTTCACAGGGTCTCAAACGGCTTGAAGACCCTCGGGGTAGCTTACCTACCCGACCGAACCCCTTCGTCGCACGCTGTTACTGGAACCACTACTTGGACCTAGGACAAAGACCGATGATTCCCTCCTTCTGAATATCCATATGGTAAAACACCCAAGGATATCTTGTCATGCAATATTTCACAGTCGATGTCCCACGACCTAGACTCTCTTATAAGCTCGGAGATAAAAGGGGTCGACACCATAAACTAAAGAAAAAGGTTCCACGCCTTCTACTCTACCAACACAGGGTTACCCCGATGCCCTGCGTCACCATGGTAACAACTCAAGCAAGGACTAGGGAGAAAATAATTTCACACACAGAGTCTAAAAATTATACTTGAAAAAAGTAGAAGAGTTGAATAGAGTACCTCTTATCACCTCATGCTCTATAGGATCGTAGACATCCATAGATTGACGCTATCTGTAGTCCCAACAGTCAACTCCCGGAGTTTGAAATGGATCTTCTGGTGGTGATGGGAAGACCTTGAAAATTCATTCCCCACTTCTAGCTCCTCCCGCTCCTCTAATTGCACTACCTATCTTGGGACAACTCTGATCACGGTGCTACCTCAGACGTGGTGGTGCACTTGCTGCCTACCCGACATTCTCAGCATGCCTGGTCAGGTAGTCTCGTGCCAGGTGACCTCACTTATCGCAAGCATAACACTGACACTCCCTATGCTACATGCGTGCCCTCTGGCACCACTGTGGTGTACAACCACGCCCCTGAGTCCAGTTATTGGAAATCCACTTGCGTCGAGGTTCTGTCAGCCAATGCCCGCTAGCTGTGGTAGACGTCTTGGATCTTTCGAGTCTGCTACCACCACCAACTATAGTGCGTGACAGGAATCCCTTTGTCACATGTGCCTTCTATAGAACCTCTCCATAAGTGGAAATTCACAAGGGTACTATAACAGCACAAATCTCTCTCCGGAGATCCTGATCGAACTTCTACACTCAGAAGTTGCCGTCGTGGACCAAGCCCGGGAAAAAACGTGCATGATCTGCTAAAATTGTCTCGTACTCAGCCACCGTCATCCCTCCCTACTGAATCTGCAGGAGCTTCTAGATTTGAATGGAGCATAAGAAATAGGGAAAAAACTCTCCACGAAACAGTAGCTGAAAGTCTCCCCATGACACCAACAACTCATCGAGTAACTATGTCACCAGACTCCACCAACGCCTTGCTACTCCACTGAAAAGGCTAGAGGCCAAAGCCACCATCAGATCTGCTGGTGCCTGCACAAGCCTGAAAAGGCAAACTACTATCTCGAGCCAAAACACTATGGCCTGAGGGTTTGGCTCACCACTGAACCTCAGCGGTCTCTGCGACTGGAAATCACGGAGCACGCTCAACTTCCACTCAAGCTCAGTCAGCTCTACTGAAGTTGTCTGCTACTCACCACGTGGGGGTGCTGCTACCGGCCCACCCGGAGAAAGGGACTCGCATGATTGGTCCTGGTTTGAGGCCTCGTCGCTCACAGGGTCATCTTCACGATCCAAAGATGGTATCCTTGGTGTTTTTCTTCGCAGAAATATCCTAAATATTATCAAGGAGTGTCGCAGGTAGATGAGCATATGTGTATATAACATTCACAACATTGGTGAGCTGACTCAAGAAGGACAGTCAAAGACCCAATCCTATGTGATGCACAATCCAATTTTCCCTACAATGGGTGTCTCAACATGCCATGTCGATAAACGGGTTATCAGGGTCCTGGTGAATGGATACGTCGGCCGCCGCACTATCACTGGACTCCCTGGCCTGAGAGCCTCTCTCGAGACATGTCGACATCGTTGCCCCAAATCCCAAACAATTATTTTTAGGAACATCTGCACAACATCCCAATGAATGAACCTCCCTCTGATACCACTCTGTCACGACCCGAACCTACCAGGCTCGAGCCGCAACTACCCAAAGCCATCCTCCGTAGGCCAGGGGTTGGAGACCAGCACCGAAGGCTAAAAAATCAGGGAGGCCTTTCCCAAAGTACCTGTATACAGACACGCATCCCACTCAATGTAGAAGAGCAGAGTAAAAATGAAATGTAAGGTTCCAACATCTATAAACAAACCACAAAGTGCATAGACCTCTAAACAGTACAACGAAAGTGTTGAAGGTAAACTGAAAATAAAAGGGGCAAAACATGCTCCCAACAATAAAAGTTCCACAACCCAGCAATAGGTAAACAAAAGTTAAATAGAAGGGAGAGTCCCACACCAAGAACCCAACTACAACACTGCACACAGTCCAAGCTCCCAAAATCCTAAGCTCCTCTGATGTCACGACCAACCTGTCCGTTGTCTGCAAGGGCACACCAAGTACAGGAAAATCCAAAACAGGGGTGAGTATAAAAATACTTAGTAAGATGCCCCTAAGGCTCGAGGGAGAAACAAAGGAGGTACTGAAGAGGTGACCAGTAGATGGAAGTGAGAAATTAAATGAGTAAAACCGATAGTGTAGTAAAGATTCAACTCAACTCGACAAGAGGAAGGAAGTAAACTCATCCAAGAACAAGGTGCCAGAAATGGTGAGAAGATGAACTTCACGTCGATTCTTTGCTACATATAGCAGGAGTGTACACTCTTCCAACCATGAGAAGCTAGACATGGAAAGCACGTGGCATACCCCACGTGTCATCGCCTCTCTTGGAAGAAGAGTAACCAAAACCAAAGAAGTGGGTACTTGAAAAAGGTATATACATATCCATATGCTCAAACTAGTATCCCGAACAAGATCGTAAGGGGATCTTCATCCTGTAGCTCAGCACAAAGAGTTGAGTATCAAACAGTCCCTGAAGTAAACACCGTCGATTCTCATTATCCCGCACGTCTGCCCCAAATTTCATGTCAAGTGGCTCAAATCACCACACCTCGACACTACCTGCTTTGGGCGGCACTGACTCGCCCGAACGGTTTTAGTTCATGTCACATGGATGCATCTTGGTGGGGAATGCACCCCTCGTACATGAGAGTTCCGGGGGAGCAACAAGACACACCTCATCATTATCATAGTGTCGATAGGTCTTCTCAAACTTGATGGGTTCTCACTGCCCAGCCCAGAGAAAGGGTAATCTGCAGGAGGGAGACCCGGAACCACTCTGGCCATCCCTGGTGGATGGGGCCCCACTGGTCATCCCTACTGGATGGAACTCCACTGGCCATCCCTGGTGGTGGCACCTCACTGGCCATCCCTCCTGGATGGTACAACACTGGCCATCCTTTCTGGATGGTACCGCACTGGCCATCCCTACTGGATCGTAACTCACTGGTAACCAGAAAAAGTATTGGGAAACACATCATGATAGATCACGGAAGGAAGATATGATCTCGATACACAACTAGGGAGTCTGCGCCCAGGACTCACTGAGGGATCCTTACCCTACTGGAAACAACCTCCTGGGTAGAGGATTGGTGCCTGCATAATGTGTTGGTCACACCGATACCCAAAGAACCCTACCAGGGAACACGAAGGGACATGAGGATCTCCCTGGGCATCTCAAGGTGATACATGCTCCAATCTGCTGAGTCTATTATTGATGAAGACCGAGAAATCTCACTCCAGAAAGTGGGAGAACATCCACACTGTACGAATGCATGAGGTCGTAAATGATTCCATAGTCTGGTGAAAGGGACATGATATTTAAAACCCTCATAGCTGAAGAAACAAGGGAATCCAAACAACTCTACCGGTCATACCATTGAGAATAGAACCAGGGGGAACCCACTCAACCCTTCTGGTCAAAACCATCAAGAACAGGAACAGGGAGAACCCCACTCAACCCTTCTGGTCGAAACAATCGACAATAGAAGGACCCTCTATGTCGCGAGAGGTCGAAGGTACGTAAAATAGAACACTACACACACATGGGGCCCACACAACGTGTGGCCCAAACTCATCTCCAACCAAGCACAAAAATGTTCTCAGGTAAAAACTACAATATGTACCTCCAAGAATTACCGTATACTCCCAGAGTATTCCACATTTCCAGCCCAAGGCTATCGTGCACACGACACCCAATGTCAGCGTGAAGGGAGAAAACATAATTTCGCCAACCTACTTCCTCCATGGCCCTAGAACGAACAACCACATCTCTTTAGACATCAAATTCACTCACACGGGATTGAACGCGATCTCACGCCAATGGTTCACTTCCGAACATAGTAAGAAGAACTTCCACCAGAGCACCTTTCATGCTTTCACATTTAAATGATATCTCGAATGAGACTCCGTACGTCCAAATAGATCATACCATTGTAATCCTCGTGAAAAAACATGAGATATCGACTATTTACTCACCTCCAATAGACATCCGACATAATAGTCATTCAACACTACTTTACACCCAAACGACGTCCCATGGTCTCGAGCCTCAGCCCCAAAAGCAGTAGGGTGCATTGCACCATTACAATCCCCTCAGGAAAACATTAATTGACTACTCACTTGGGTGCAATGGATATCTGAAGAAAAAAGATACATTTCTACATACCACACACGAGTGGTGCTTCGTGGGGCCCGCATCTCGGTCCCAATGCACAACAAATGGATCACACCGTTGCGATACTCTTGAAAAAGTTCAGAAGATGGACTAATCACTTGTCCAAAATGGAAACCCAGTGATAAGGATAGAAATCATTGCAAACTCCCAAAACGGCCCACATGGGGTCCGCACCATCATGATGAATTAATGTGAATGGATTGTGCCTTTGCAATTCCCTCGGAAAAACACTTAGAATCGACTGCTCGCATGCCCCGAACGGACTTCCGATGAAAAAGTTCTTAAACGCAGCTCACAGATTAAAAGAAGGCCCATGGGTCCCACACCTAAAATTTGGATTCAATGCAAGAAACCGTATTAGAAATTTTCGTCTTGATGTCAGGGTCGCAACTCCGCTGACGGAACTCAAATCGGACATTGGATGTGTCCGCGCTGCCCAAAACAAAAACCCCCAGAAAAACGCCAATTCACTTAAAGGCGTGTCGCGCATCCGAGGCCCCTGTCTCAGGAATTTAAAATCCCTAGAACCATATCAAAACATTCTTCTCGATCCAAGTATCACATCTCCATAGAAATCATGTGAATCCAACACCTGATTCTAATATTATGGGTGTTTAAAATTTCGGATGAAAGTAGGTGGGTCGGGCCGGTTCGGCCAGCCCACCCACACCCTGGACCGACGGTCCGCGGTTCACCGTACAGACCGCCACGAATAGACCGGATCGGCTCTGCCGGACCGGTCTTCAAGTGGACCCAGGTGGCGTAGGTCCTGTCTACCGAACGGGGTCACAAGCCCTCGGTCCTGCGCGTCGTCGCGCCTTGGTGACGACCCCGCTCGTCGTCACCCCCAGCTCGCCCGACGACTCCACTTGACCATGACGTCGCCCTCGCCCAGCCGACAGCCACCTCGCTCGGTGCCTCCCGCTCACCCACAATCATCCCTCGACCGGCTCCTCTAAAGATGGTGTTGCCCCTCTGCGAGCTGCCATCCACAGCATCGCGCAGCTGCATGGGAAGGTCGGACCACCCACCGGACCGGCCAGAACAGCCGGAAAACACCAAAAACCCTCGAAACTTTTCCGAACTGCATTGGATGCCTCAGGACTTTTATTTGAAACCCAAAATATGCATCTAAAATATTATTACATATAATACGCAACCAAGGGCTTCGCTCGACAAAACAACAGAAAATCGATGCTACAAAATGAGATCAAAGTGGGTGCGGAAATTAAAATATGCAAACGCATGATCCTACCTATAGGGGCATAGCCCGATGCTTCATGGTCGATCTGCACCTCGCCGTTGTCGCCCCTGTATTGATCGAAGGAAGAGGTGGAGGAGGTTATGATTAAGAGGGAGGGGTTGAGGGAGGTGGGTATCTTCAGGGGGTGGAATGAGGATGGGGGAGAGGGAGATGAGAGTTTAGGTATTTAAAGTCTTTTTAATTAAAAACTAGACCCCTAGAAACACCCGCGTCCAAAACCCCACATGCAGTTAAAGTTAGGTCATTCCTAGGGTAAACACCACCTCCCGAGCACAACAGTGGTCTTGAAATTTTAATCCAAGGCCCCATCCAAAAGTTATAAAACTCAACGACCGAGGCTGCTAAATTACAAAAATTCCCCTAGGGCCATTTTTCAGAGAAGGGCTGCACCCATGATAGTTACACCCCTCCTAGGGTAAACGGCACGCTCTGGACTCAACGGTGTGAACATTTTCCCTATCCGAGACACCATTTAAATGTTTCTTGAGTTTAACAATAAAACGAATAAATTAATTATTTTATTTATCTGTTTACTGTTCCATTATTGTGTGAGGGGTCCCAACTTCCCACACCGACATGTTATTTGTAGTCCCTTGGGTAAACACCCCATTTTGGACCCATCAGTACACTCATAGTTATGATCCGAATTACTATTTAGGAGTTATTACATTTATTTGGCATTCCCATTGTGAACACACTGAAAATTTAATTTCGGCCACACTAAGGCTCAGAATCGCACGCCGTCTGATGGCGCTGCTCTAGAATATCATCAAGAATATTCCAAATTTTTTTATAGAAAAAACTTGGTTCTTACATATGATTCCATTGTAAGGTGGTTATCTTGATTTCTATAAGGCAGGGGTTGATGGATAGAGGTCATTGGTCTTGTTAGTCTGTACACCCAAGGGATACCATGATGTATAATGACTTGAGACATCGATACTGATGGATATGGATGAGGTGGTAAGTTATATATTTAGTATAACAGTGTCTCACTTGGTAGAAAATGAAGGTGGAACACAAAAAGCATATTTTTTGTTGGATCCTTTAACCATTCCGATACGAAAGTTGCATGAAATTTTCATGGAATTTATTTATTGTCTTCCATGGAATACTTGTGGAATGAAAGGGATTTGGCTGATCATTGATTGAATTATGAAATATTATAATTTCATAACATTTAAAGAGATTAAAAACTGGATCATTTTAGAGACATGTACATCTAAAACATTATGACACATTATGGGATTTCATCTATGATTGTTTCTGATAAGACATGAGGTTCACATCCATGATCTGGATGGTTTTGCAGGAGGGGATGGGTTCCCAGTTTAACTGGATCATGGATTAACATCTAAATGTGGATATACATATAGATAGAGATATCCAAGTTCATAGGTTTATTCTTCAAGATTGTGTGCTTGATTCTGTTGGATCTTGGGAAAATAATATTACCTTTATTGAATTTTCTTATACTGATAATTATCAAAATTCAATAAATATGTCACCCATGGAGGCACTATATGGAAAGCTGTATAGATATAACTTTTCTCGATAGAGTTAGTGGAGTGATCCTTGCTTGGTCTAAGTCTCATTCAAGAGAATATATAAATGATTCAACTGATATAGAAGATGTTTTTTATAGCTCAAATACATCTAAAATATTATGTAGACCATCATTGTTTGCCACAAAAATTTGAGGTTGGTGATCAAGTTATTCTTATATTTTTGCCATACATTTTATATAAACAATTGGGTAAATTGTAAAGGTTCCCACTGATGTTTTTTGGCTCCTGTTTGATTATATAGATACCTGTAAAGGTTGAATTTAAGTTGGAATTACCATCTCACTTGACTTTTATTCATGACATATTTTGTATTTCCCAGTCGATGAGGTTTCTATTGGATCCTTCACATGTGATTCAATGGGAGGAAAGTTGATCTTTACCCTAATACCACTATTGTTGGCTACAACATTAGATTATGGATATATGGGATAAGGCACTTTTTGGAAAAATAGTTCCCATGGTTTGGGTACTATCGAAGTACATATATGATTGCCATAGGACATGGGAGAAAGAACAATTGATGAGAAAGTAGTGGATATCTATTTTTCTGAATATGGAATCTTTATTACTTTCTAGGGATAAAAATTATCTATGGTGTGGATATTGCAACATTCTCTTACATTATTATAGGTATATTTTAAAACCATGTTTTGACTATTCATTGTTTTGGTCTTTCATTAGGTCCATTTCATGATTTTTTTTAAAAAATAGGGATCCCTTAAGGATATGCATGGTTGGCACATTTTTAAAAGAACATATGCAGTTTAGCCCAAGAAACAGCATGTCCAATGATGATCTATAGGAAAGGTTAGCACAATTTTTCTTAATCGTGTGGCCACCCCTCTAAACCGTAAAACCCTATAAAGAAGGGTTATACAGAGTCAGTGCACATTTAAAGTAACTATTTAGACAAAAAGTGTTCCCCAAATAGAAACTCTATATATGGTTTATGTATAAGTCACACAATTTCTTAAAATTGTGTAGCCTCTCTTGTAAAGTATTCATATGTATTTTTAATGTTCCAAATTTTTAATAAAAAATTCCTAGGACAACATTTTATCCTCTAATAGCCCCTTAGTATCATATTTCATCAACCTAGTCTTTCCATAGTGATCCAATGTAATATTACATTGTATAATAGGTAGTATTCCTTCATTCTTGATTGATCAACTCTAGATATGTTGTATTTTATACCTATTTTTTAATTTTTCTTCTTAGATCCTCATTAGATGTCTTCTCCTATCATCTTGTGGAACCTGAAGGGGCTATGTATGCTAAATACCATTGGTTTAATAGAGGATTGATGTGTTTCTTATGGATATTGTATCATGAGGATCCGATCTACTCTTCCATAATCTTTATTTTCAATGCTGATTGGTACTACCTCCATTACTAAGTTAGCTATTTCTATACAAGTCGATAATTTTATTAATAATATATTTTTTAAAAATTCATTTAGTTTTTCCATTAAATATAATTTACATTTTATTACAATGGATTTTTTAGAAATAAATAATGTTTATAAATGGGTTTCTCTTTATAAAAAATTTGAACAATAATTGTTTGAAAAAATACTTGAATGGTGTTCTTGGTTTAAATATGGATTTTCAAAAACCAAATAAGATTTTAATAGATTTAAAAATGTTTCATAAATTGTGATCGTTTTTCTTAAAAGACTTTATAAAAACAAATCACAATGGGTAACCTTGGGTGAATCTGAAATAGACATTAGAATCATAGTGTGTGTAATTCCACTTGAGGTTTTATTTCAATTTAGTGTGTATAATGTCTCTAGAAGTTATATCTATTGGATCCACCATAAGCAAAAATTAGGGATTTATTTTTATTTGTAGTATTTACAACCATATGTTAGATCTCAAATGGTTTCATCTGTCATTATGAATAGATTAACACATAATGGATAGTTTGTTGTACTTTTATCACATAATTTCAAGAGATGGATTGGTCACAATTATTTTCTCACTTAATTTTATATAATGGATTGGTCATAGATATTTTATTACATGTTTACCTTATATAATATTCATTTATTTTATTTTTTATTCTCTTATGATTTATCTCATACACAATCCTTATTCATGGTTTTCAAGAATTTGATAATCCTTTCTGAAAAAACTAGTGATGAATTAATTTTTTTTATCAAAAAGATATGAAAAACTATATTTTTTATAAAATCTGGAACTTTTGTATTAATTATATTGAACTTGTTATAAATTATGTGGTGGAATCATAAAAGGATTTTTTACCACATCACATTTTTTCCTTTCTACGGTTGTAGAGGTTGTCTTGTATTACCCATGTAAATGTAAGTGAATCTTTTATAATTTCAACTAATCCTCTCATCATTGCCTTCATATCAGGCTAGTTTAGAGGTTATGGTTGAAAACATGGATACTTATTGGTCTATACTTTTCATACATTATGGATTGGCCAGTTTGGGGAGGATTGTATGGATCTTTAATGTAAGTTTTTATTCTACATTATACTCTTTTTTTTCTTTTTTTAATATATGAGGCTTTTTTATATTTTGAGTTTGAACATCACCATCATGATGGGCCTGCTCGGGTGGCTTGTCTAGTTGACTCGGGTTTTTTCATTTCACACTCTAATGATGATTTTTTTAATGGATTTATCATTTCACTTTTATTTTCATGATATATATATCTTATTTACCAATATCTTCTTGTATCTAGGGTATATAATTACCCTTTGATATGATATATCATGATTAAAGTTATACTAATGAAATTAAAAGATTCATTTTATGTTTTTTCTTTTATTAGTGTTATGGTTAAAAAAGTTACCAAGGTAGTGAGAGTTTATTTCCCAATCTCATCATTATTTGAGAATATTTATTTTTAAGTCTTATCTGGGGGAATTTTTTAATCTATCTATCTCAAAAAAATATGTTCCCCTCTAGTTTTTTCCCTAAATTAAAAGTATTCCATTCATTTTTTTCTCTATATATACTTAAGATATCAAAATAATATTTTTATCGAAAACTCATTTTTTAAACAATCATGAATCTTTTTCTACCATGTACATATTTTCTATTACTTTTTTAATAAATAATTCTTAAAATATTATCCAATAATTTATTAAAGACATTATTACCCAATTTTGAATTTTTATCAAAATAGTTCAAATTGAATATTTTTTTAGTTTGGTAATGAGATATATTTATACTTTTTACTAAAAATGTGAAAGGAATCTTGTTTTAAGGTACTCTATAAGAATAAAATTTCCAACTATCATGACCACTAAATGATTTAAATAATAATTTAAATTTTTATATTACTTTTTTATAATTTAATTTTCCCTAATATTCTATATATTTCTATTTTTTGATATTGATTATTAAAGGAAAAAATTATTTTCTTCAAGAATATTTTCAATGATCTTGTAAGGTATTTCTATTCATCAACAATAACAACCCTTTATTTTATTTATACTATAATGGGGAAATATTGTAATAATACCATCCTTATTTTTTACAAGATCCATTATGAATAGTTTTATTGGGGAAAATATTAACATTTTTTATGATATTGTTTCATTATGAATTTTTATATTGATTATATTATTTCCCCTTCCATATGATGAATTAGACTAATTAAAAAATGGAAGAGGACTGTTATAGCCCCTCAATGCATTGGTAAGTCTCATGATAGAAACTAGTGTGAATATTTGGTCGATTCATTACCCAATTATGTATGATGTCTTGGAATTAGTTATTGATGGTAATATTATGATGTCTATAATTATTCATTCCATCATTATTACATTAGTTATTGACTTGTGTGTGATCATTTTATTAGTTATGATATCCATGTATGCGTTTCAATCACATGGGATTATTTATATAGAACTATTTGATAATTATTTATTCATGTTTTGTTTTTATTCCTATGAAAGTTGTTGATTAAATCCATGTATTTTGGATTATTTTCCTTTCCTTATTGATTATAAATTATTTTCAAAAGATATCTTTCATTATACATAACCCTTACTATGCATATGATCTCACCACATTCATATTTTTATTTTATCATTGTTTACAGGAAGTGTTCCATAATTGTTATGCAAGTATATTTTATAGAAAATAATAATGTAATCAATGAATATAGTTTGTTGTCTTTTATATTTTAATACGCTATGTTAAAATTAAATATATATCTAGTTCACCATGAATAATAAACTATTTGCTAATTTTCTATATGATCAATTGTATCAATATATAATGTAATAATGTTACTATCAAATCTTGGCTAATTGGGTTTCAGTCTTTATAGTTGGTATTTGAGGATGTTTAAAATAAACATTGGGAATTAGAATTAGAAAAACATTGATGAGAGGAAAGAACCCTATGACTAACAATGAGGATTATTTTAAGTATAGGATAACATCTTAAAGGTTTGGTAAGGGAGATATTATTTGTCTTTTTCCAAGAAATATATTCTGGTATGGATACATAAAGTGTCCATTGGTTTGGAATAGATTAATCTAGTGGTAATAATATCAAAAAATTAGTTTTTCAAGGATTTAATGGATTTCATTCTATTTGATGGTAAGTGTACCCTTACTTCACACTGAGTTTGACGCTCAAGGGAAATATTATTGGGTTAGTTCACATTTTTTTAAAATCCATTATGATTAATTTTAATAGATGATTACCATGAATTACCTAGTATAAACCCATGATTCCATAGATTAAAAATAAGGGTTCATGATTTAGATAGCCAATAAATGATTTAATGATTATATGGTCTCCCACTATAATTAATGTATATAATTAAAGTCATTATGGTTTTATTTAATTGTTTAAACATGGAGGAATGATGTTAGCACTGAATGTAAATAAAAATGTACTGCTTTTTAGAAACCAAATTGGATAATGACTATAGTGAAAGAAATATTAATTATACCTAATTAGTTATCATGATATATATTTAACTACCTAAACCATAACCAGTTATCTAATTCACTAAATAACATAAAAATAGAGTTTTCTGAGAGAATGAGTGGTGGATACCATGGAAGAAATAAGTCATAATTTTCATAATCTTATAAATGTGGAAGGATACATCATAGATAATGTCTTAAAGTAATGGTAAAATATTTTAGGTGTTAAAAATAAGGGAATAGATAAATGAATTGTTAAGGAAAAATGGATATTTCAATTGAGAGATTTTTATTTCATCCAAAGTTTCCATTTTTTGTTCAATGTCTTGTGGGTGGAAAATATGGGTATTGTTCATCCCAATGCCATGATCTAAGGGTTAAATCCAATTAAATGTAAGGGCCTATGTTATACCAACTATAGAAGTGAAAATTTTAAAGTATTTATGTATTGGGATTTGAGAATTTTGTTTTAGAACTATTAATGGAATGATTTATAGATATAATAATCATTTGAAATCTAATGATTTTTCTAAATTTTATTTTATTAAGTATTTTAAATCATGTTATGAATGGTACTAATAAACGTGAAAATTGATTTACTTTTATTGTGATAATTTTTTTATGGAAAACAAATATATCATTGACATTGATAAATTAAATGGTATAGTATTTTTGATCTTTAAATTGAATATTGATATGATTATGAAGTGTTTGAGGTTGTCTTGGATGATGATTATTGTATTTTTTGATTTATATAAATAGTCTATGATTTTATTTTAGGAATAAGGGTTGTATTAATTTTTGGAAGAAAATTTTTTTCATGTGAGGTGAAATTAAGAGTTATGGATACCATCATGGGTTTATAAGTTTTATGTTTATCATACATTCAAAAGCATATATACCTATTTTATGTTTTTATGTTATGTGATTTTGAGGTGATTCCGAATTTTTATTATGTTTCAAGAAGAATAATCAATTAGGGTTTAAATAAACCATTTTTTTAGTATATTATTTTATGTTATGTTAAATATGGTCTATTGGATAAGGGTATATAGAAAATAGTGGTGGCTAAAAAACGATTTTTTTTAATAAGGTGATAATTTTAGAGATTTTATTATTAATGATAAGTAATACTTTCAAGGTGAAAATATAAATTTAATTTATGATTTTTTACTATCAAGTTCAAAACATTATAATATTATATAATTATTTATCATGGTGATTAATGATATTATTAGGTATATAAGTTAAATTGTATGAAATCACCTTTGAGGTTAATACAATATTTAATGTTTAGGTTATAGAGGATAACTAGGATGTAAGGTTATTTATTTTTAGAATAATATAATTTATACCTTTGGATTTATTGTTGAAATTTTTGAAGTGAAACATATTATTTCTCCATATTATGGTTTACATGTTTTGAATATTATCTTAACTTGTGGTGACCATTTTAGTTTTGGTTTATATTTAAACATAAAAGGAATAACTTTTTAAATTATTATAGAATATTTAATCATTTAAAGTTGTTTTATTCTCTGTAGTAATGAAAGATTAATCATGAATACCCATATTTTATTAAAAAAGATGATATAATGGTGAGAATTGATTAAATTGAGAAATTATTCTCCTAAAGAAATTATATTTTGTTATGTTTTCATTCTGGGTTGTAAAGGAATTCCTCAACTATATGAAAAATAACTTGAAATTTTTCCAATTACATTCATTCCAATTAAATTGATGGATTTTCCACACATTATTGATTTTGGTTTTTTTGGTCATTAACATTCTCACAATCATTAATTTTATTATGATCAATGTTCTCTTTTACTCTCTTTACATATGAAGAAATTTCATTTTTTCCATGTCTATATATTCACATAACATTATTGTTCTCGTATTTTTATGCCTAGTTATTTGTTATTCCAAATGGACTTTTTACTTCTCATTCCATCATTTAGAAGAATTTTAATTTACCCTTTTTACTTTATGGATCTTCAAAAAAATGTATTTTAAATTCTCTACCCCTTGATTAACTATCACATGTGAAAATTGTGGGTGTGAATTTAATTTAGGGTGGGAAAATTTTACACCCTGATATTTTAAAAGATCACTTTGTTTGATAGTATGTACAACACAAAACACCAAGCCTAAACGAACCACGAAATATTATTATTTAAATATATAGCCTATAACCAAACCATTTAATTGATGATTATGAAAAGTATTAAATGAATTATAAATTGTACATAAACTAAAAACTCAATAAATATTTATAGATTAACTATTTGTAAATAAATTCTCATTTTTTAGTATATACATTTTATTCTCCAAAACATGTTTTCTACAAAAAATGGGTTTCAATAATTCTAATTATAAAATATTATAAATAATTTTTGAAACTTTCCAAAAAAATATATAAAATATATGATTTTTCAAATAATAATTTCCGAATTAACTTAGAGATAATATTTTGGATATTACCGAAAATATGAATTTTCAAATTTAACAGTGGCAAATACAAATTTTCATTGGAACTAAATTTTTTATTCCAGATTTTTTAAAAATAATTCTATTTTAAAAGTATTTAAATGTAACATTAGTTATATTATATTACTATTAATAAAATTATTTTAATTGTGATGAATTTTTTTATTTAATTTAGTATAAGAACACTTTTTTACTTAAAAAAGGATTTTTTCTGAAAAAAAACATTTTTTCATTGAATTTTTATTTTAAATCTTAAATTAATTTCTTATACTTATAGAAATTGAATCCGGAAAATGGATTACATATCTGTAATTATAAATTCTAATGTTATTAAATATTACTCTTTTATTTTTATTCATTATGAGTTGTAATCATAGTGTATAATTGTTGCCATAATAAGGGTAAATCAGGTAATGATTATTAAAAATAATATGATAAAAAAACTAAACTATTACCCTAAAAGTTGAATTTTTCATAATGGATGAGTGGAGTTTGGTCTTGTCTATCCATGTTCCAAAACCATGGAAACTCAATAGCATATTTCATTGATTTTAAACTTTATAAAATTTAATTAAAAAATATTATTTTGTTTCTTTTAATATCTATAATATTTTTTGAAAGGGGTAAAAACTGCTTCTATTCTGTATAAAGATTTTATTTTAAATATATAATATTTTTTAAATAATGATAATTTTTTTAATTTTTATTTATGAAATAATTACTTAAACTCTTACACAACATCGACAGAGTATTTATTCAATAAATAGAAAAATAAACTGAATGATTCTAAAAGTATTTAATTTAATATAATTTGAATTAATTGTTCTCTTCCAATTTTTTTATATAAATATAACTGTTTTTTATGTATGAAAGTATTATATACTAATTCCATTGTTTTTAGGTTGTTTTCAAAGAAAAATTAATTGAATAGTTCCAGAAATGACATTAATGATATTTTATAACAAATAATATTTTTTTAAAAGATTTAAAATTTATAAAAAAAATCCCCATACAAGTTATTGAGATATGTTTTCTAATATAATACATGACCCATAAATTTATAATTTTCCTTTTATAGTAACTATAATAACCCCTAAAGAGTAAAAAATCATGTTATCATGCTAATCGTACAAAGGGTTAATGGAGGGTGAAATAAAAAAAGGTAAGGGTGAAAACGTCACCCAAACATGTCCATTATTTTTGGATGAGATTTTTTAGACTCAAACTAGATATATTTTCAAATTATATCAATTTGGATCAATTTGAATATAAAAATTAATTTATATGAATTTAATACATTATGAAATTCAATGAATTTTCTTTCTCTCATTATAAAAGGACACCCCATCGTCTATTTTCATCACAATTAGAGAATAATTTTTTTATCCAATACCTAAATAAATACCTTCCTAACATGTTTTTCCACATTATAAAGGAATTATTTTTGTTAGAATATCAATCTTCGAGGTATTATGGTGTAAAGAAAAGGTGATTTTTTGAAGAAAAGTTATATCTTTTACTTAATGATATAGTAATATTTATTCTTCTACATGCATAAAATATTTTTTAAACATGTTGAAATAAAAAAAAATATTTTAAATATAATTATATATTGTTATGTTAATCTTTAACCCTATATCAATCTCTTATTCTTTAAAAATGGGAAAATAAACCATCAGTTGAGTGTGCAATGGATTATTTCCTTGTGAACCGATGTAATTCATTTTCCATCACCACCTTTCAGGTATGGTTATAATTTTTGATTTAATATTTATATATGTTATTCATGAAATATTTATCTTTATTAAAAGATAATTTCTCATTTAATGTCTTACCACTCCATCCATTGAAAAATGATAACGACATTCATGTGTGGGGGGGATACCTTCTCTATGAAGCGTTGTGATTCGTTTTCCATCACCATGTCACATAGATGATATATATATATAATTTTATCAAAATATTTAATATGGTTTTTATGATTTAATTATTCTTACATAAATATAAATTTATATTTACCCTATTTCCCTCATGATCATGGAAAAATGAAAACATTACTTATATGGACATACAACTTACCATCTTTATGATTGTAAAGCAGTTAATTTTTCATTACCAGCTTCAATAGTTTTTTGAAAAAGTATAATTTATATATATAAATGATAATTATTTCATGAATATTATTATTTATATTATTTAATAATTTTCTATTTTACCATATACAACCTAATGAATTCATTCTTGACATATGTACTGAATATCATCAAAACGTATGACATGAACTTAATTGATTGAGTAATTAAATATAACATGGTAATAGATTAAATACAATGGAATAATAAAATTAATGATAGTTCCAATAAATTAAATAATTAACATAGTTTTATTATTCAGTAACATAAAGAATGTTTGTGATGAGTCCGACCAAAGAAAATGGGTTTCTTGAATCAATTTCCATTCATTAGGTTATTTACTCTACTTCACTGATTATGATATGACATTATTATTTCTGAAATGACTTATTATTGAATTGTTTTTATTTACTATTATATTTTTTATATTTAAAATTGTTTTACATAATCGCTTCTTTTATTAAATTCTTACTCCATTAAGTCAATCATTGTAAGGGATTTATCATCTCACTTTTGTTTTCAAGATACAAATGCCATATTCACCAATTTATACATTCATGTGGTGTATATACTGACCAGTTTAAATAATATATCCTAATTAAATTTATATTAATGATATTTAAACTATAATTTTAGTTTATTTCTTTTATGGGGGTTATGAATCAAAGCATACAAAATCATAAAGAGTTTATTTAAAAAATAATTATTATTCAAGATTGTTTATATTTATGTATTCATTGGGGGGAATTATTTGACATTTCTTTATTAAACCCTACATATTTTACTTTTTTAATTGAAATTTAATGTAACCCTTTAATTTTAATCTATTTAAGTACTCATGATTCTGAAATAATGTTTCTAAGGAAAACCGACTCTTCCAACTTGGTTGGGAATATTTTACTTTCATGTCAATATTTTCCTTAAAAAATGTTACTAATTTTTTTTATTACTATCCAATGGTTTTTTAAATAGTTTCTTACCAGGTTTTTAAATTTTATCAAATTATTTAAATGAAATTTTCTTTTCACTTTCTTAATGAGGTACTTTTGAATTTTGATAAGAAAATCGAAAGAATTCATTATTTTAACATAATCAACCTAAATGGAATTTCTCAATGTCAGGATTATTAAATTAATTGAATATTTAAATAATATATTCCAATTTTATTTTCAAAAAAACATCCTTAATATTTTTTAAAAAATCTAGTTTTTAGAAGTTATTTTCAAAGTGTGAAGGGTATTTTCTGTAAGAATGTTTGTATGATATTTTATAGTATTTATATTCATAAATTAAAACAGCCCATTATTTTATTTATACACCTCTAGGAATATGTTATAACGACAAAAACCATATTTTTTATCTGGATGGTCTATAATCTATTTAACGAGGAAAAAAATTTAAAAAAAATTATGCAAGTTTTCCAATATAAATTATTATACTGATTATTTTATTCCTCTCTTTAATTGGATGAATTAATTAGACATACTAATTTATGGGTGTGAAATATTATAGCCCATTGATGAATCGGTATGTCTCAGGAGGATAAGTAGTTTTGGTTTAGCCATGGTATTACCCATTTATATAATATGTCTTGGAATGAGGCCTTGATGTCTAGTATATGTTAGGAATAATTATACATTCCATCCTTATAAGATTTGTTATTAATGTCCATGTGATTGTTTCGTTAGTTATGATATACATGATTAATCTTTAAGAATATTTTATTATTTATGTGGAATTATTTGATCATCGTTTACTACCACCATGTATTTATTCATCTAATTTATTGAATAAATGGATTTTTTTCAATTATTTACCTTGTTATCCTCATTATATATTATTTACTCATTAAAGATTCTATTCTTTGTAACCCTTACTGAGAATATGATCTCACCCCTTTCATTTTTTCCATTTATCTTATATTCCACGAAGTCTATTATGGTCATTATTAAAGGATATGTTTTGGGAGTAATGATGTTATCAAAAAAATAATATGTTTAATTTTTTTCAACTGTAATGTCAAAATTTAGTATGTTTATTACCAATACTAAAAAACAATCTGGTCTTTTGAGATGTGATCACTTCTATCTAGTGTCAATGAAATAAATAAATCATCAAATCTAGTATATTGGGGTCAAGGTATTTAGATCCTTTGTAATAATTCATCAAACACCCTCTCACATAGGTCATGGTCAACCAACCCTTCTCACTCAAGGATAAGTACCCTACCATAACCACTACAACATTACATAGTGTATAGATTTGAACATTGCAGAATAACCCAAGCCACATATGGAAAGGTCCTTTTCAAAATTCCAGAATCAACAAAGAATGATAATCACACCAAACCATCCCTATAGACTCTATGGAGGTCATGTCACACCAACCCATCCATGCCATAATCTAGAAGTGTGCCAAGAAAAAATAGCAGAATTATAGATTTTAGATGATCACAATAGTCACTAGTTTATACCCAAGTGATAGTCACTCAAAAACTATCCCGTAAATGAATCATATATCAATTATCCCAACATGGGATCTATTAGATCATCTAGAAATACCTCTATGTTGTCACATCTATACTACCTCATTTTTATTAGATAATGAGTACATACTACCTGAAGGCTCCTCAGATATAAACCTCAAGGTCCAGTGCATCCTTTCCAAGACCCTCAACACTCTTAGTGAGAGTACCCAAAAATCATCATAAGACATCACATACTTATTAACCATGTCCCTAATATATAGGGTACAACCCAACCAATAACCCATTGGAATCCTGATTCCATGTCTGAAATTACTCCCAATACCACCAATAATATTTCACCTCATATCTCTTTAGGGTGATCCCTTGACATTTCAGCCAAAGTAAATCCATCCCCATCTTCATATTCAAAGTCCAAAAAGACTCCTCTCACTATAATTAATTATCATGACTCACCTATATCCTCAGAATGAATTTCTTATTTATCGTGAGACGTAATTCAATATCTCTCATCATCACAATTAACCCAAGACACTCATATATCCCCACCAACACTAAGAACCCAAATTATGGCATGTCATATATTATCTCATTAACCAAGGTCTATTATAGGCTCTCTTCAGCTAAACCAAATCACTCATCCAATAAAGACATAGTCATCGAGTGATATCTATTCATTAAATTGATAAAGTGGACTTGAATAAGTAATGAAAGGCCTATTTAGACCTTATTCCATCAACTTATGGAACCACTAGTTTCTAAAACCCATTCTTGAACCCCATGACAAAAGAATTGCTATTAATATATTCAATTAAAGGAAGGGTGGATAACACCCACCTAAATAGGAAACCCATAGGGGGTTCAAAATTGATACAGCCCAAGGGTATCCCCTACAACTAAATAACTTCACTCTAATGGTAGTGAACCCAAACCATCATAAATAAAAACCTACTCTCCTAGTCTCTTAATCTATGAAAGCTCATTTGAAATTTAGTTTTTCTTCCTCTAGCTATGATGAATGATATTCCATCGATTAGTCTCCAAAGAACACTTCTTGATGATGTAAACAAGGTCCCAAGGAGACTCTTTCCTCCCCTGAACCATTTTCACCAAAAAAATCCACATCTGACTCCACTTCAGACACAAGAAAACCATGCCTCTTACAGGCTGTGATCCTCATAAGCAACACTCATCCTCTGCCCCCAAAAAACTACCTAGACCATAAGCCATGAAGAATACCAATGGAACCAAGCCCCTTGAGTCACATGTTAAGTCAAAAGTCTTCTTTTGACTTCTATATCATGTTTTGGAAATCACAAATGTATTCTCTCATATGTTTATAAATTACAATTGTCTTTTATCATGATTATCGTATCGTATGATGTTGATCGTACCGACCAAATCGTATCGTACTGACTCTGTCAATCGTATCGTATTGACTATGTCAATCGTATCGTACTGACTCTGTCAATCGTATCGTACTGACTTTGCTATTCAGATGATCATTATTTGTTTTGGTACTTTGTCAAAAACTCTCTCTACATATGAATTGTACTCATGTTTTTCATTTCTATATATCTCTTGTCCTAACAAAACGATTTCGTTGAGTTAGTTACAAACTAATCAAAATGATGTCGTGCTTTCTGTTTCAATATGACCGTTGGAGGCAATATGACCGTTGGAACCTGAGGCCTATAAATAGGAGGTCATTTAAAGCTGAGAGAACAACTATGAACGAAGAGAACGAATGAAGAGATTCTGTGAACTACCAAGATTCTAGAGAGAGACACTATGACTTCTCTCATCAGCCTTGTGCGTCCGATCATCGTATCGAGGGCTTTCAAGTAATTGAAAGACAGAGGTGCCGATTACCTACAAAATCGAGGGCTGCCGGGGATAGGAAGACATACGTGCCGATCATCGTATCGAGGGCTGCCGGGGATAGGCAGACAGACGTGCCGATCATCGTATCGAGGGCTGCCGGGGATAGGCAGACAGACGTGTCGATCATCGTATCGAGGGCTCACCAAGGTATTGGTGAGACAGACCTTTTATCCTAGGTGAAAGGATAACCCTTCTCTTTGGGTTAAAATAATTGTAATACTTTTACATTTCTGCTGTTACTTGTATTATAAAGGGATTTGTATTGTTTCCTTTCTTCTTTACATATTCAATTGTAATTGTTTCAATTACAATCATTCTATTACTTTTTGTATTGATTGATTCTATACGCTTTAAGGTAGAATCATTCATCTTTGTATTGCTATGATTATTGTGTTCACCTTGAATACAATTGTTTTACTTTACATTAGTATTACAATACATCATACCTTTTATATTCAATACAATTGTGGGTGTTTATATTTGTATTAGTTTAAGATCATTTAAACTAATCTCTTTGTTGCTAAAACTCAAAGGTTCTTAAATCTACAATTCACCCCCCCCCCTTGTATTGTTCCATCTAATAGACATATATATCTACTATTCGATCCAACAATTGGTATCAGAGGAGGTTTTCCACTGACTTGTATTACTAGCTTTACTTCTTATTACTATCTTGAATACTTACTACACTAACGTGTGGAGTGGAAAAGTTGTTTTTGTTATATTAGATGGCAGGAATGAACATCGGATCAATAGATAATCTGAATCCTTCTAGACCACCAATCTTTGATGGGAATGATTATGAGTATTGGAGAGATCGTATGAAGACTTTCTTCATCAATACTGGTGTAGACAATTTTATTATGCTTTCTGGGGGTTACAAAATTCCTGACAAAGAAGTTAGCACTTTCACCAACCAAGAGAAGCAAGAATATCAACTGAATTACAAGGTACGCAATACTTTATTATGCTCTATGACCAGGAATATATATAGTCAGATATCTTCATGTGAAGCAGCCAACTGTATTTGGAAGAAATTGGAAGTCACTCATTTTGGTACATCCAAAGTTATAGAAACAAGGAGAGCAATGCTTCGAGCAGAATATCATGGATTTGTTTTTCCTTATGGAGAACCTGTATGTAAAGTACAACAAAGGTTTATGACAATTGTCAACAGCTTACAATCTATGGGAGAAAAAGGACTTGATGATGAAGCTCTTGTTGATAAGATTATAGATATTATGCCAAATGAATGGGAGTCGAAAAGAATAGCTATTGATGAAAATAGAAAAGTTTCCCAGATTACCCTTGATGAACTCTTTGGAACTCTTCTACAGCATGAGACAAGAATGAATAGAGATGCTAATTTTAATAAGAAGAAGAATGGGAATGGAAGTGTAGCTTTTTCATCTAAAGCTAAAACCCCTGAAAGGCTTACAAGGTCTAAATCCAAGAAAGTTGTTATATCTGATTCAAGTGATTGTAATCTTTCGGATAATGAGCTAGCCAATCTTGCTCGAAGGATGAACAAGATTGTGGGAAATAAATATTTTCAATATAGATTCAAAAAGAAAGACAGGAAAGACAGGAAAGATTCAGAGGTAACTTGTTATGAATGCAAGAAAGCAGGACATATAAGGCCTGATTGTCCTTTACTGAAGAGGAAAGATAGAAAAGAGAAACACTCTGAAAGAAACAAGAAAAGGTTTTATAAGAAAATGAAAGGCTTGAAAGCAAATGATACATGGAGTGAAAGTTGTAGTGATTCCTCAGATGATTCTTCAGAATATGAGACATCAGGACATAGAAATATTGGACTTCTAGCCAAACTACCAATCGAAGATCATTGTCTCATGGCTAAGGTACATAATGCTGAAGCTGTTACAAACGTCTCTTTAAATGAAAATTGTGTTGATAATAGATATTATGAATCTTCAAATGATGAACCCTCATCATCAGAAGATGATTCTTTACCTTCTTTTGAAGAAGTCTCTAGATTTGCTAAGTTACTTGAAAATGAAAATTCTAAACTCAAAAAGAGATTTGAAAAAGCAAATTCTAGAATTTCAATTTTGACTAAAGAAGTATCAGATCTTTCTAAAGATCTTGATGAGAAAACTTCTGATTTTGAAAGTATTTTAAAAACTCTTGAGAAATTCAAATCTGATAAGGATAAACTTTCTAAGGATCTTGAAACTGTAATTTCAAAGAAAAATATTTTAGAGTCTAACTCTAGTTCAAATTCAAATGTTTTAGTAAACAAGAATTTAGTTTTAAAACTAAAGTCAGAGATTTTATCCTTGAAAAAGTGTTTGTCAAACTTTACTCATGGAAAAGAAAACTTTTCTAGGATGTATTCTCAAATTAGACCTTTGAGAAATCGTTCTGGTCTTGGTTATACTTATTCCAAACCTGTTTTTAGTAATAACTATTTTGTTCCTCAAAAAACCATTTTCTGTTCCAAGTGTCAATGTGGTGGACGTTGGAGAAGAGATTGTTCTCTTAACAAAACTCAATCTTTAGGATTTCATAAAGCTCATTTTTCAATACAAATGTGGATTCCTAAAATTCTTTTATCTAACCCTTCTGGATCCAAACAAGTTTGGATTCCGAAAATCTAATTGTTTCTTTTTCAGGAAAACGAGAAGTGTATCAATAAGAACATTTGGTACATGGATAGTGGTTGTTCTCGACATATGACTGGAAACAAAGATTTCTTTGAAAAGGTTATCAAAACAAAAGGTGGAAAAGTTACCTTCGGAGATAATGCTCAAGGAAAGATTGTTGGTATAGGTAATATCGTTTTTCTTGGAAAAGTTATTATTTCAAATGTTTTGTTTGTTAAAGGTCTTAGGCACAATCTCATCAGCATAAGTCAATTATGTGATGAAGGTTACCTTGTGAATTTTAGAAATGATAAGTTTCTAGTTCACAATTCCAAGGACGAATTCATTCTATCTGTCCATAGGCAAGAGAATGTTTACACTATTAACTTAAAAGACACTATGGATTTGGGACTGTTCTACTACTCTGGAAATGATTTTGTTTTAAAAAGATTTTCAGATGCTGACTTTGGTGGTTGTAGAATGGATTGAAAAATTACATCTGGAACATGTCATTTCTTAGGAGACTCTTTGGTTTCTTGGTCCTGCAAGAAACAACACTCAGTAGCACTCTCCACTGCTGATGCTGAATATGTAGCAGCTGGAAGTTGCTGTGCTCAAGTATTGTGGATGCAGCACACACTCACTGACTATGGTTTGAGTTTCTCCAAAACTCAAATTCTTTGTGATAATACAAGTGTCATAGCTCTTAGTAAAAACCCAGCACATCACTCTCGTGCAAAACACATAGATGTTAGGGATCACTTTCTTAGGGATCACACACTGAAAGGAGATATTATTTTACAATTCATCGGAACGCAAGAACAACTTGCTGACATTTTTACAAAACCTTTACCTTCCGATAGATTTGAATTTATAAAACAGAAGCTAGGAATGATTACATTAAAATAATCATTCATATCTACTTCCTGTTTTACATCTCTCCTAATAGTAAGAAACTCCTCGAAGAAAGGGGGAGGACATTTCTTTCTGTCTTTATGTTTATTTTATCTTGTGTTCTTTAACTATTTACTCTTTGGATCGTTTTTTTTTCACTGTTTATCGTATTGAAAATTTAATTTTCTGTTTATCGTATTGAAAATTTTAGTTTTCTGTTTTTCGTATTGACAATTTTTCTGTTTATCGTATTGACAGTTTTATAGTATCATTTACTATCGACCGATGATAGTATTGAAATTCTTATCTATCGTATCATTCAATAAGTTTTGAATCGACCGATGATAGTATTTAAATTATTTTCTATCGTATCATTCAATAAGTTTTGAATCGACCGATGATAGTATTGAAATTCTTTTCTATCGTATCATTCAATAAGTTTTGAATCGACCGATGATAGTATTGAAATTCTTTTCTATCGTATCATTCAATAGTTTTCAATCGACCGATGATAGTATTGAAATTCTTTTCTATCGTATCATTCAATAGTATTGAATCGACCGATGATAGTATTGAAATTCTTTTCCATCGTATCATTCAATTGTTCTGTATCGACCGATGATGGTATTGAGATTGTTTTCCATCGTACTGTCAGTTCATGGTAACCAGATTATTTTCCATCGTACGGTACGATCATAGTAATAACTTTGTTTTCCATCGGCATCATATTTTTCTCCTTACGTTTTTTTTTGATTCTTACCAAAACCAACAATCACCGACAGGTATCTTTTTCATTTTTTTTATTTTTTTCCTTTGTTTTAATCCTAACCATTAATCAGGTTTTATCTAATCTTGACCATAGAATATCAACGGTCACCCTTTTTCGACCGTAGAATATCAACGGTCATCTCTTTATCGCCTATAAATACCCCCCCTCCCCTCCCCAAACCCACATTGCTTTTTCAGGATTTCAGGCGAAGCTCTGCTCCATTAGCTATATATCATCGTACGATCTTCTCAATCGGCATCACCTTTATGTCTCAATCCTCTGCTAATACTCCCGCCGAGATGTCTTCAAAGACTTTTACAGAGAAAGACTTTAACAGAGAAAGGTTAATATCCCGAGACTTTTTTGATACGTACGATTCTACAATCAGAAGGATCATTTTGTTTCAAGGATGGGAACATCTCTGTGTGGAAAAGCGTGATATTCAAGATCCAGTTCTTTTTGATGAAGTTTGTCAGTTTTACAAAACCGTTTCTTTCGAAAAAGATATGACCATAAACTTCGCTGTGTATGATAGAAAATTATCTATGTCTGTGAAACAAGCGGCAAATTTTCTGAATGTTTCTGTAGAAGGAGATTCTTTTTGTCCATCTCACAAACTACCAGAGGAAGTTGGTACGTTTAATAGAGAAAATGCTGAAAAGTCTTTGTTTCTTATTAATGAGGAAAAGAGGAAAGTGTCTCATCTTTCACCGGAAAACCGTTTTGTAACCTTATGGATGCAAGGTTTTCTTATCCCAAGGAAAGGGGACAGAGAAACTCTTAAAGTTTATGATATATTCATGCTCGACTATCTTGTAAATATGAGAAAAGTAAATCTCATGGGGTATGTTTTTGAAACCATCAAGAATGTCAAGATAGGAGGGATCAAGTCCCAGATGATTATGTATCCAGCTATCCTTACAAAATTCATTTTTGAAAGTATGAAGTTTTGTAACATTCCTTTGAAAGGAAAACCCATGGATTTGAGGCCATCTTGGATTAGTAAGAGTACGATGAAAAAGCTGAATGTTTGTTTTGATTCAAATTCAAAAATTTTTGTCAGAGATATAGAAGCTGAATTGGCTCAGAATCAATCGGCACCTATGCCAGCCAAGGACATTCAATCCACTGGTGTTACTCAAAAGTCTGATCCGCAAACCAGTTCAAAGCCGAAAAATAAGCCGAGGTACAGTAAGGAAGTTGTAGCAAAATGGAGAAAAGATAAGGAACAGAGAAAGGAAGGTGATCCGAAGTTTGGTCTTGACCCTGCTGAGGCCTTTGCGGAAAGAGTAAGGGTAGAAGAAACCCTTTAGGCTGAAAAGAAGAAGAAGGTTCTTTTGAAAAGAAAGGCTCATGACTTTGATGTCTCTAAAATCTTGAAAGCGGTTGAGGATGCCAGTGCCCAACTAACTGAAGAAGTGCACCAAGAACCCGTCGTACAGAGTCTTCCTAAGAAAGAAAAAGGAAAACAAGTGATGGAAGAAATAGAAGAAGAAGAAGGATACTTTCTTTTAGAATTTCTTCAAAACTCAAAGAAGAGTAGAGAGGAATCGGTTCAAAAGCCGAGTGAAGGTGTTCAACAAATCCTTCATTCCGATCAAGCACAATCTCCGGACAGAATGTCTTTTCAAGAAAGGCAAGGTAATCAATCTTCTCATTCTGATAAAGTTGTTGTCATTAGTGACAAAGTGGAAGAAGAAAGAAAACAGAAAGAAAAAGCGAAAGGGAAACAGCCAGTTGTTGACTCAAGAAAGTCGTATGAACTACCATCGTATGATGAGGATACTGATTCAGAGCATACAATCTCTCTAAAAAAGGGTGATTACATTGTTCATGTTTTGAGAAGGGTGGAGAAAACCATTCCTTATTTCCCGAGGCTAGAAGGGAAGATTGATTTTATTACTGAAAATCAAAGGAAGAAGTTTGGCTCTGTAAAAGAATTGAGGAAGAATGTTTTGTCAGTAGAAGCCGATTTGAAAGTTCTTTCAGAAATCTCGGTTGCTCATAAGAAGGCTTGTAATAAGATGACCAAGTGGTCGTACAAAACAGAGAGCTCAATCAATGATCATGAGATAGCTATTGAAGATATAAGGAGGTTATCAAATGAGCTTGCAATTTCTTTCAACAAGCTTGATAGAGAAATGATTGAAAGGATGAATCTTTTGTCTTCTCAAAGAGCCGATGTTCCTTCAGTAAAAGACTTGCAAGAATGAATGAATGTTTTCCAATCTGAATTCTCGAAGGTTTCATCTTTCAAAGATGAAATGGTTTTACTGAAGAATCAAAATTATGTGTTATCCAAAGACAACAAGAATTTGCAAAACAGGATTGATACCCTTGAAGAAGTAATCAGAGTCCAGGAGGAGACCATCAGAAATCAAGATCAGATTTTTGCAGATCAAAAAGAGCTTCTCAAAACTCAGGGTGAATCAATTTCTGAAGACAAGAAGGAGATCAAGAAGATGAAAGCTGTTCTTCATGAGATTATAAAGAAGGAGAAGGAAAGAGAAAACAAATGATTGTTTTATTTGTGTTCTTTTGGAACTTGTCTTTAGTTTGTAATAACTTTTATGATCCTTTTCATTTATCTATTGTCTTGTATTGCTTCACTAACTCTTTTAGACAATTCAAGATTACTCCTTTCTTTTTCTAAATCACAAAGGGGGAGAATTTTACTAAGCAAAGATTGTTTTACAAAGGGGGAGAATGTTTTACAATGCTCTTAAGGAAAATCTACGAATACAATCCTTAGGAAAGTCCATACCTAAGGGGGAGATTAGTTGTATTCAATTTCTTATTCAGAAGAGTTTTCAATAACTTAGGGGGAGATAAGTATTTCTTGTCACATTTACTTTGTGGGTTGTGCTTTCCAAAAAGGGGGAGATTGTTAAGTCAAAAGTCTTCTTTTGACTTCTATATCATGTTTTGGAAATCACAAATGTATTCTATCATATGTTTATAAATTACAATTGTCTTTTATCATGATTATCGTATTGTACGATGTTGATCGTACCGACCAAATCGTATCGTACTGACTCTGTCAATCGTATCGTATTGACTCTGTCAATCGTATCGTACTGACTCTGTCAATCATATCGTACTGACTTTTCTATTCAGATGATCATTATTTGTTTTGGTACTTTGTCAAAAACTCTCTCTGCATATGAATCGTACTCATGTTTTTCATTTCTATATATCTCTTGTCCTAACAAAACGATGTCGTTGAGTTAGTTACAAACTAATCAAAACGATGTCGTTCTTTCTGTTTCAATATGACCGTTGGAGGCAATATGACCGTTGGAACCCGAGGCCTATAAATAGGAGGTCATTTGAAGCTGAGAGAACAACGATGAACGAAGAGAACGAATGAAGAGATTCTGTGAACTACCAAGATTCTAGAGAGAGACACTGTGACTTCTCTCATTAGCCATGTGCGTCCGATCATCGTATCGAGGGATTTCAAGTAATTGAAAGACAAAGGTGCCGATTACCTACAAAATCAAGGGCTGCCGGGGATAGGCAGACAGACGTGCCGATCATCGTATCGAGGGCTGCCGGGGATAGGCAGACAGACGTGCCGATCATCGTATCGAGGGCTGCTGGGGATAGGCATACAGACGTTCCGATCATTATATCGAGGGCTCACCAAGGTATTGGTGAGACAGACCTTTTATCCTAGGTGAATGGATAACCCTTCTCTTTGGGTTAAAAGAATTGTAATACTTTTACATTTCCGCTGTTACTTGTATTAGAAAGGGATTTGTATTGTTTACTTTCTTCTTTACATATTCAATTGTAATTGTTTCAATTACAATCATTCTATTACTTTTTGTATTGATTGATTCTATACGCTTTAAGGTAGAATCATTCATCTTTGTATTGCTCTGATTATTGTGTTCACCTTGAATACAATTGTTTTAATTTACATTAGTATTACAATACATCATACCTTTTATATTCAATACAATTGTGGGTGTTTATATTTGTATTAGTTTAAGATCATTTAAACTAATCTCTTTGTTGCTAAAACTCAAAGGTTTTTAAATCTACAATTCACCCCCCCTCTTGTATTGTTCCATCTAATAGACATATATATCTACTATTCGATCCAACATCACATAGTACCCCTCCACCTTTCATGATCCTTTTCATGAAAGAACCATCCACGTTAAGCTTTATCCAACTGAAGGGAGGGTTCCATCTGATCCACCCCCCCCCCCCCGAACAGCCTTGAACACATGGTCTTCAAATGAGGTTATACATCATGATCGATTGTAGTCCCTCTTTCAACAATGATACCAACTCACATATTATAGATCTCACCCTCATCTGATGAAAGTGAGGAGAACTCCAGGTTCCCAAATGTGCATTATTATTGGCCTCCCAAATAACCATACAATGGATATAATTATGGAATCTCGAAACTTGATATCCATTCCTCCTCTTGTCACACCAAGAAACCAGGAAGACAATGATTCCTGAAATAATAAATGATTGAAGCGGATACATGTTTTCAATGATAACATAGATCACAGAGCAACTACCCATTAACTCTAAAAGAATATGTGTTCCATTGAATGAAATAAATTATGAAAGAATCCACAAGAGTAAATTGACATGAACATGTTTTTCTTATTATATGGTCTAATTACATTAATACTATAGTTAACCCCTCACAAAGCGTCATCAAGCCTTTCCAAAGCCAACCCACAATTTCCAACACTCCTGAGAACATATCGCACAACAAACAATATAAATAATTAAATATGATAATTTTTAATTAATTATTTAATTTAATCAATATTTTCATATTTGTGTTGAATCTAACTCTACACCAATATCACACCAAAACTATAGCTAACCTCTTGAAGGTGGTTTTTATCGTACCCCCAGCACTATCATAGCCAAAATCCCAATCATAAAAAAATAGACCAACCATCATTTTCAAAAAAAATTAAAAAAACACTACAAAACTATGGTAGTGAATTACCTATACTGAAGTGGAAATAGACTTTATTCATAAAACATTTCAGAACATCCTCCATGAAATTCAAGAAAAATACCATTTGATCTTGGTTGATTCCACTATGCTCTGGTGGATTCATCACCAAAACCATGCATAAACCCATCCAAAATTAGAGATAAACAAAAGGAATGAAGATAAGGGAAATAAATGGAAGTTGTTTCTAAGATCTACCACTAGAAAACATAAAAATCTCCCTTATTATGGTGGGTTAAAGGATAGGTAGTTATGGGGAGAGTATGGAAAAAATAGCAACATCCTAACTCCCAAACCCTCAAAATTTTGAAGGCCCCAAGACCAAAAAATATGACCCCCATTAAAAAACTATCCTAGATCCATATTTCTATTCACTATACCTCTTTAGTGATCATATTATCTTAGGAATGTCCCTGGGTCACTGTCCACCCGACCGGCTAACTGATGGTAGATCACTTACTAGTCGATGGTTGTTGAAATTTTTTTTACTACAACCTGCCTCACATCCATCCTATAATTCCTTCTCCAGTTCCCAAGTCAGCACTCATTCCTTGAACACCATCCAAATGCACCTCATAGGGGTTTCCAAATTATTATAATTCCACTATATGTTCCATTTCTCAAAATGAACTATTTATAATATCAAAAAAAATACCTAAAAAAGTTTCTTGAAATCCATATGGTATTGTATTTAAAGCTAAATTACCAATTTCATGGCCCGGTGGTTTCATAACCCATGATATACTAGTATCTCATAGTAGTTATGGGATGATAAGTAAGATAAATTTGAGGCGAAATCTATAGAATATAACATCCACCCATCTGTATAGATTATCCTATTTATATGGGATTTGGGGAGACTCCGTAATCCAAATATATTTACTCATATTCTACAATGAATTAGTTTGAATCGATAATTGATAATGAAAATATCATATAAATTCACTCAAATTGTTATCCTTAACATTTTATTTTATGAAATGTTTATTACTGATATGTGGCTGAATTTATTTGAATGTTTAGTAATTAAAAATATATTTCCTTAAATTAAAATTATTTTATTATCCATGAAATATGATGTATTCATATCATATAAAATGTTAATACAATTTAGAATCAAAATATTTATGTATATTATTGAAAATTATATACCTTAATCGCAAAAATACACATCCTATGAGTTTATCTCTTTAGATTCCTCTCCTTCAATCATCCACGTACACTAAATCCATATAGACTTGGGGAAATTACACCTTATATTATATTGTAAAGAGTTATTTTTCAAACCATGAATAAAAACCCTATTATATGTCTCTAAAAAACTTATGTACAAATATCATTAACTTCCCCATGTATCACATCATATAAAATCTCTTGTGAATAATCATCACAAACACCTTTTGAATGTTCTCTGCAACACTTTTATAGTATATCTCTATGTAAAACATTATCCCCATTCATTCAACCACTAATTGTTACCCCATGGGTATTTTTATAATTGAAAATAAATATAAATTATTGAGTTCACTAATGTAAGAATAGAACAACCTCTATAAAACCATAAATGCTACTAATGATCAAAATGGATATGGTGTGATATTCATTAAACACTTGTATCTCTATAAAAAGGTTCACCATATGCATCAGATATAAGAATATATTTTTATGTGAATATATTTTATAAAACTTCGATTATCCATGAGAAACAGATTATATTAATCCCATATATCCTTCTCACACATTATTGATAATATAAGTATATACTGCCCAAGTCAAAGAATACAACACAAGTCATTCACCTTAATATATTAGTATATCATCTACCCCTCACCCAATAGATAATGAAATAATATATCTAATATAGGTATATCTATAAACTTCCTTAAGAAAAATAAATTTATGTCCTAGAGGTTATAATCATTATATATATGCATAAATCCCATCTTGGTTATTCTCTAGCAGATGACATGATCGAAAACACACCTTACTACTGCTTAACAAACTAAACCACAATGATTTATTATTATTGGAATGAAATTATGAATTTTATCAGGTTATGTGTCTCAAAAAAATGGTATGGTGACTCATAATATGAAAAATTAACCTAGATTAAATAAATTTTAAAGTGTAAATCAATCCATGTGGTATACTTCATGGGAAATATTGAATATAAAACATGTTTACTGCCTCGTGATAATATTTTGTATCTTGATATATGAGTGACACCCCTGATAACCTTAATATTTAATCATATCCTCTAATACTTCATGATAATCATGAGTTAGGGATAACTCAATAGTATACTTTGAGAGGACCATTTTCATTTTAATTCATAAAATAATTACATATGTATAAGAAACGTGAAATAATGATAAAATGGATGTTTCCTTTTTTATAACGTGATAAATTTTATATACTAAATCTTATTTAACACTAATTAACTAAACAATACATAAAATAATTTCTAATATATAATGTATAATAGACTACTCAATCATCCATATTATTATTTAATTTTATGTGGTTTTGTTAAACTCTGTAAATTTTTATGTAATTAATCAAACTTCACTATTTGACTATCTAATAAAACCATCCATCAAAATTAATTAGGGAGTAACATCTATGGATAAATTTACATAGAAAAAATGTGATACTTTGGAATTATATTTCCCATTCTTAATTCCCTGAGCAAATGTTTAAACACTTTAACATTATAAAAACAAATTTTTTTTATCGTAACATGTTTATATACTTATGAAACCTTTTATGTCGGTCATTATAATCATTATCCATGGAACCCATTTCATATAATTTTTCTTTTAATGCGATATTCACTGTTTATTTTTAATATAAAAATATTTTTTATAAAATTTTGAACTACTCTAAGTCAATTTATACTCCTTTTATCTTCTTGGACATTATATTCCCTTTATAATATATTATTAATATAAACAGTCTTTTTTATTTAGGAAAAAAAATTTATTTCCTTTAGTGGGAATATTCAATAAAAATAACATGTTACATATATATATAATTTTGTATTTCATGTGTTTAGATAATATTTTGGAAAAACATATTTTATTATTTATAATATTACATTGATTTTGGTCAGATCGTATCTCTCAAATTTTAACAAATATCTAGATAAATTTCTTTATCCCATAATGTATCAGCTTTCTTCCTCTCGAGTATGTCATAGAATATCAGGAATCAAAAAAAGTTCTAAAACCATCATCTTATATTATTTAAAATATGTTATTATTTATAAATAACTTCTCTTATGATAAAAATAATAATATGAGAATTTAAATACCACACATAGATCTATATATGTTTAATATATTCCTTTATATTTAAATTTTAGAATAAAAACCCTTTCTTTCATCATTTAAAAGAAAAGTAAAAGATTAATAAATCTCATCATTTATTTAAAATCTTTTATAGTTAAAAAAATTATGAAATATACATTTGACATCTAATAAAAACAAAAAATAAAGAAATTTATTTTAAAAACATTGATACTCTAGATGGATAGTCCTTGGAGTTTCTCAAATTCATTCAGGAGTTTTCAAAACGTTCATCCTTTGGAATCAATACTTCATCTTTTTTAAAACTCCTTTAGATTTATATGACCTTTTATTGATACTTTAAGAATCAATTTTGGTCCCCTGACTATATTTTCTTCTATTAGTTTTAACTTTTATCCATATATATTTTTAATAAATTACTTTATCTTGAACATATAAGGCCTAGTTCAACATTCCTCATCACTTTGATAAAATAGGGTGAAGATTTATTAAATACATTCACATTATCAAAAACATCTATTTATGAATACCGAATGAATTCCTTAACCAGAATAATATTGAGTTTAAACCTTCAGTATCTATAAGTCATTAGTATTATCAATCATATTTATTATTTGAGTGGAGACTAAATCTTCTTAGGACATTGTTCATTTAATTCAATTAGAGCCATGTGTAAACTATTTCATTCATTTTATAAGATTATATATTAACCTATAGAATATATTTGTTTTTTGGTTATATTGGAAGACATCATTATATCAAATATAATTTTCTCCTTCTTTAAGAGAAAATAGTCTAAGAAGTTTCATACATTGAGCTTATTCGTTCAATGATTGATCAAAATTTTAATTTAGTTATGATAACATCATTTGTTTACATTGGGTTATTTTATCAGATGTGTATAATGATTTCAAAACATTTAATAAGCTCTAATATTAAACTTCCTCCAACTAAAATGGTTACCATTGTTAAAATCACTATATCCATTAGTGGTCCAAGATCTATATTTTACTAAGTAATTATTCTGATTTAGCATTATTTTCATAATATATTTATTTTAGTCATCCATTATTCTATTAATATCATATATTTCTCTTGGATGGTTTGGTAGAATTTTTTTCACAATCTATCATATGGATAAACTCAACATTATTCATGGAGTATCCTTACTGTTATGGTTACATATATATCTATATACAAAATATCATAACAATATTTGGTAAAATAACTCTTAGGGTTAATTATAGATACCATTCCTAATACAATATATTATTTGGCAACCCTTCTAGGTTTGATAATCGAGGACATGGCATGTATTTTCATTAGAAAGAATCTGACACTTATTATTTTTTAAAGGGGATTTAATCTCACAATCTTATATCATGTATTCTATTAACATAAATTAATTCTATAAATGATTTAGTTTGAAAACATATTCCTTCCACCAAAAATGTATGTTAAACCCATATCGGTTGGTAACTATTTACACAACTCATATCCTATGTTACTTGCCTAAATTAATATCCAACTACATTCATTGTATCCCAATGCATTCTATGCATAAGGTATACAAACCATATCTCAAAAAAAATTATAATCGTACGAAATTAACAATCCCTATAAGGGTAAACATAGATAGACTAATAGTCATCCCCTCTTTTTCTATAATAGGAATAAGTGTCTATTCTAGTGAAAAATATAACCCAAATTTCCTCTATCCAATAATACTTTACTCAATAGAGAAATTAATTATATCATAATTCTTGCACGTGATATAGACAAACTATAATAAACCATTAATTTCAGTCTTAGGACATAGTTCAATCCAAAGGTATGGTAGAATAAAACTGAATAAATTATTATACCTTACATTTAACTCAACAAATGAATATATGAAAATTTTTAAAATCTATTTAACACATTAAACTAAATTATATACCTAATCATGATACATAAATTTTAAATAAGAATAATAGAGAGAATGAATAAATGAATAAATGAATAAATAATTTTTATATTTAAATATGAGATAAAATATCTATGAAAAATTCATAAACAAACCTAATTATAAAAACATTACAATTTAGATATAAATTATGGAAGTGGAATAATTATATATATATATATATCAATACTTTTATATATTCCTATATAAACTCGTTCATATTATTAATTTATGGATTTTAATTTAAATGCATGATATTAAATGGAATATAAACAATTTATATTTCAATTATATTATGTGAAAAATTTAAATAATCTAAAATGTATACATTTAATTTTATTTAAACCTTGATCGTATCTGTCATAAAAATTTATTTTGGTATTAATTAAATAATTTCCTCAAATAAGGCCTTTTATTTGTACAATTATAATTTAATAATTACAAATAATTCATATTTAGTATAAAATCCTTTATATTTTGGTGTTATTTTTAAATTTATAAATATTTCAAATACTATGTAGAGACCCAATGTTTGGCGTACATTGACATTATATTACTTTTGAGGAATACATAATACATATCAAAAACAAACACCGAAGGACCGTGATAGTTTAGTGTCTTTGTAAACTCAGAACATAATCTTCTAATCATGGTGAAAGATCTTAAAAATCTCCCATAAAGATCATCCCCTTTTGTTTTCTTACCTAAAACCTTTCTTTATATCCTAGGGAAAATAAAACATATAAAGGGTGAGCTCAAATTATTAGTAAGGGTAATCATGGAGAAAATAATACAAACCATATACATTTGAACTTAAAATCATGAACATAATTTTTAAACATCAAAATATTGAGCAAAGACATAAAACATGGCAGTACATAAGGCATAGATCATAATGGAACATCAATCATGATAAAATAGCATGGGAATAAAACATGTAATTTTGGAAAACCATTAAGCACTTGATATTATTTCCATATTATCCATGGCATTTCTTCTAAAACCATCATAGTGGACAAAGTCCCTTACTGAATCGAGTTCACTCCTCATTCCAGTCCTGTATCACTGAACCAGATTAACTTGTCATTCTAGCCATGTCTATCTCATGAGAAATAAATCCTTGCCCAATGAACTTGAGAGAGATATAGGTCCCACCAATCTTATATTGAAATCATTCTTATGTGTTCCAAAAAACAATCATAAATCATTCATCATAACCCAATGAATAAAATGGGTTTCATAAACATCATCCCCTCGTGACATAATCCATATAAAACAAATGGGTACCATTTCATCATAATAAAAATAAAACCATTTAAATAATAGAGAAAATATAATTGAAAAATAAAAATGATAAATAATTTCATCTTAGATGGAAAATAGTTATGATAAAACACTTGAAATGAATTCTTGAGGAAAATATCCTTTATTCTTCAAAATCATTTTCTTTTCTCAAAATGCCATGAAATTTTAAAAGAAAAATAATTTTGTTGAAAATAATCATGAAATTTTGTAGAGGAATCTTCATTTAAATATTTTATTATGAAACCATAAAAATCCATTCACGCCGTATAAGTTAAAAAACATTATTCTCGTACTTTTTCCGGAAAAGTCAAAAAGTACCTTATACGGTTACCAAAAGAAATATTGCTTCCATAAAATGTTTTAATAATTAAAAAAAGGGAAAAAATGACTTTAAACATACATGTAATAATAGTAAACATTTTGTGAAAAAATATTTAGAAATCATGGACATGGATGATAAACATAACCCCTGTAAATACTTACGTATAAGCAATCTCGGATAAAAATGAGATTTTCAAAATTATCCCTTATCTTATGTCTGATATTCTTCGTATGTATCCGAACCTCCTGTATAATTATTTAAATATTGACATTGACTTATTACAGAATCATATTAATTGTAATGATGTCATATATGGTTCACTTATGACTTTATATTACCAGTTCTTCTGTAAATTCCATGTTAAAGCATCGTTTTGGGTAAAATCGTTTCATTTATCGTATGTGTTTTGATTTGTTGTTCGTGATATTATTAATTTTATCCTGATTTACATAATTCAATAATGTAAAATATTATTTATATATAATATATATTCATCATATAAATATATATGATAGATCGATAAATGGAATGAAATACACCTTTCATAGAGATGGTAGGTCGTACGTATGCATGAACGCTGTTTTCGTTTCCTTATTAAATTGAATGGAATTATGTAAATGAAACATATATGTACATAAATCTAGTATCATTATTATGTAATGTATTTCATGATTATTTATCATATATATACTTTATAAGCATTCCAGAATGGTTAATCATGGAAAATGAATCTCATCGCGTTCGTGGAGGCGGTAGTTCGTACGTACGCACAAGCGATGATATCGTTCCCATAATTATTGAATAGAATTGGAGTGGATGATATAATATCTCATAATAAGTATGATGTTATAATAACCATATATAGTTATTTTTTACAAAATTATACCCATCCTAGTAAGGTGGTGGTGGTGGAAAAACTAATTACACCACAAAGTGGAGACATTATTTTGTACATGCGCACGCGAGGTGATTTTGTTTTCCATAGGATGTATAGAAGGTGAAATGGGGTTTTTTAATATTTATAATATCATATTAATATATTATTGATACATATTGTATTACTTTACAATGAATCAACTAAATAAGAGGATGTTGAAGAAGAAAGAAACTAGAAAGAATCGGTAGAAGAGATTACCTCTTCTTCGACACACCACCTTTAAGCTTCCTCTTAAGGGACTAGAGTTGGTATTTTGAGAAGACCAAAACCTTCAAAATGTTTATATGGAATTTAAGAATAGAAATGGTCAGGGTTTTTCCAAGATTTAAGGCTCAAATTGGTGTGAATAGTAGAGGGAGGAGGTGCCCTTTTATAAGGGAGGAGAGGGGCACCTTAGAAAAAACTTAAAATATTATTTTATCATAAATTATTATTCAGATTATAATTGCTACAAAGTGACTTATTTCCATGATAAAGTGGGTATGGGTAGAAATAATCTCAACCAATAGGTTTTAGACATGTTTATTTTACTATTGTAACCTTATCATTTAAATTTAACTCTAAGTTAAATAATTTAAATTTTACAGTGCCTTCTTGTTTTCTTACAATATATTGTTAAAACACGTACTATAAATTACCAAAAGATCCACAAGTGGTTAATTATTATTATATATAACCTTATATAATTCATTTTATAGAACTGTAGATTTTTATGAATAGAATATCAATTAATAATATAATATTTGTTTTAAAAACTATTTTATGTCAATTTTGACACTATTTGGTAATTGATTTTTGTGAATATCATAACAGTATGATTAGTTTTGAAAATTTAATTAAATCAATACTAAGATGTCATATTAACCTATAAAATTAGTTTAATTCATAAAAAGTCTCTAATTACATTTATTTGGGTATTTATACCATCATAGTGGACAAAGTCCCTTACTGAATCGAGTTCACTCCTCGTTCCAGTCCTGTATCATAGAACCATATTAACTTGTTGTTCCGGCCATGTCTATCTCATGAGAATTAAATCCATATAAAATTAATTTTATGGAGATATAGGTCCCACCCATCTCATATTGAAACCATTCTTACGTGTTCCACAAAAAAATCATAAATCATTTATCATAATCTAATGAATAAAATGGGTTTCATAAACATCATCCCATAGTGACATAATACATATAAATCAAATGGATACCATTTCATCATAATAAAAATAAGATCATTTAAATAGTGAATACATTATACTTGAAATTTAAACGTGCTAAATAATGTCATCTTATATGGAAAACAGTTATGATAAAACACTTGAAATGAATTCTTGGGGAAAATATCCTTTATTCTTCAAAATCATTTTATTTTCTCAAAAAGCCATGAAATTTTAAATGAAAATGATTTTGTTGAAAATAATCAGGAAATTTTGTACAGTAATATTCATTAAAATAATTCTTTATGAAATCATAAAAATACATTCATTCTGAATAAGTTAAATAAACATTCTTCTCGTACTTTTGCCGGAAAAGTCAAAAAGTACCTTATATGGTAACCAAAGGAAATATTGCTTCCATACAATGTGGTAAAATGTAAGAAAGGGTAAAAATGACTTTAAACATACATATAAGAATAGTAAACATTTTATGAAAACATTTTTAGAAAACATGGACATTGATGATAAACATAACCCCAGTAAATACTTACGTATAAGCAATCTCGAATAAAAATGAAATTTGCAAAATTATCCCTTACCTTAGGCCCGATATGCTTTGTATGTATCCGAAACTCCTATATAATTATCTAAATAATGTCATTGACTTATTACAGAATCATATTAATTGTTATGATATCATATAAGGTTCACTTATGACTTCATATTACCAGTTATATTATCTTATTATTAATGAAATTATTTTCATTGGGATGAATTTTTTTGTTTAATTTAGTATCAGAACACTTTTTTTACTTAAAAATGGCATTTTTCTAAAAAAACTTTTTCTCATTGAATTTTTATTTTTAATCTTAAATTATTTTATTCTTCTTATCGAAATTGAATCAGGAAAATCGATTACATATCTATAATTATAAATTCTAATGTTATTAAATTTTACTCTTTTATTTTTATTCATTATGAATTGCAATCATAGTGTATAATTGTAACCATAATAAGGGTAAATTAGGTGATGATTGTTAAAAATAATATAATAAAGACTAAAATATTAACCTAAAAGTTGAATTTTTCATATTGTATGATTGGAGTTTGTTCATGTCTATCCATGTTTCAAAACCATGGAAACTCAATGGCATATTTCTCTGATTTTTAACTTTATAAAATTTAATTAAAAAATATTATTTTGTTGCTTTTAATATCTATAATATTTTTTTATAGGGGTAAAAACTGCTTCTATTCTATGGTATGCTTTTATTTTAAATATATATTATTTTTTAAATCATGTAATTTTTTTTTAATTTTTTATTGATGAAATAATTACTTAAACTATTACACAACGTCAACAGAGTATTTATTAAATAAATAGAAAAGTAAACTGAATGATTCTAAAAGAATTTAATGTAATATAATTTGAATTAGTTGTTTTTTCCAATTTGTTTTAGATAAATAGAACTGTTTTTTATGTATGAAAGGATTATATACGTATTCCATTATTTTTAGGTTGTTTTCAATGTCAAATTAATTGAATAGTTCCAAAAATGACATTAATGATATTTTATAATAAATAATATTTTGTTAAATGATTTTAAATTTATAAAAAAATCCTCAAACAAGTGATTGAGATATGTTTAAAAAAATGCATTATGCATTTATTTATAATTTCCCTTTTATAGTAACTATAATGACCCCTAAAGAGTAAAAAATCGTGTTATCATGCTAATCGTACAAAGGGTTAATATAGGGTGAAAAAAATGGTAAGGGTGAAAACATCGCCCAAACATGTCCATTATTTTTGGATGAGATTTTTTAGACTCAAACTAGATATATATTCAAATTATATCAATTTGGATCATATAGAATATGAAAATTAATTTATATTAATTTAATACTTTATGAAATTCAAAGAATTTTATTTCCCTCATTATAAAAGGACACCCCATCATCTATTTTCATCACGATTAAAGAATAATTTTTTTCATCCAATAACTAAATTAGTACCTTCTTAACTTGTTTTTCCACATTATAGAGGAATTATTTTTCTTACATTATCAATCTTCGAGGTATTGTGGGGTAAAGAAAAGGAGTTTACTTGAAGAAAAGTTATATATTTTAACTTAATGATATAGTAATATTTATTATTGTACATGTATAAAATATTTTTTAAACATATTGAAATAATAATAAAATATCTTAAATATAATGATATATTATTATGTTAATCTCTAACCCAATTTCATTATCTGATTCTTTAAAAATGGAAAAATAAACCATTAGTTGTGTGTGCAACAGATTATTGCCTTTTGAACCGATGTAATTCATTTTCCATCACCACCTTTCATGTATGGTTATAATTTTTTATTTAATATTTATATATGTTTGTCATGGAATATTTATCATTATTAAAAGATAATTTCTCATTTAATTTCTTACCTCTCCATCCATTGAAAAATGATAACAACATTAATGTGTGAGGGGGATACCATCTCTATGAAGTGATATGATTCATTTTCCATCACCATGTCACATAGATGATATATATATATATATACATATAAGTTTATCAAAATAATTAATATGGTTTTTATGATTTAATTATCCTTATATAAATAAAAATTAATAGTTACATTTTTCCCTCATGATCAGGGAAAAATGAAAACATTACTCATATGGACATATAACTTACCATCTTCATGATTGTAATGTAGTTCATTTTTCATTACCAACTTCAATAATTTTTTTAAAAAGTATAATTTGTGTATATAAATGATAATTATTTCATGATTATTATTCTCTATATAATGTAATAAATTTCTAGTTTACCATATTCAACCTAATGAATTCATTCTTGACATATGTACTGAATATCATCAAAACGTATGACATGAACTTAATTGATTGTGTAATTAAATATAACATGGTAATAGATTAAATAAAATGGAATAATAAAATTGATTAAAGTTCCAATAATGTAAATAATTAACATAGTTTTATTATTATATTACATAAAGAATGTTTATAATGATTCTGACCTAAGAAAATGGGTTTCTTGACTCAATTTCTATTCATTAGGTTATTTCCTCTACTTCACTGATTATGATATGACATTATTATGTGTGAAATTACTTATTATTGAATTGTTTTTATTTACTATTATTTATTTGTATTTAAAATTGTTTTACATAATCACTTTTTTATTAAATTCTTACTCTAATGAGTCAATCATTGTAAGGGATTTATCATCTCACTTTTGTTTTCATGATACAAATGCCAAATTCACCAATTTATACATTCATTTGGTGTATATACTAACCATTTAAAATGATATATCCAAATTAAATTTATATTCTTGATATTTAAACCATAATTTTAATTTATTTCTTTTATGGTGGTTATAAATCATAGCGTACCAAATCATAAGGGTTTATTTAAAAAATAATAATTATTCAAGATGGTTTATATTTATTTATTCATTGGGGGGAATTATTTGACATTTCTTTATTAAACCCTATATATTTTCTTTTTTTAATTGAAATTTAATGTCCCAATTTAATTTTAATCTATTTAAGTACTCAAGATACTGAAATAATGTTTCTAAGGAAAAATTACTCTTTTCCTACTCAGTCAGGAATATTTTACTTTGATGTAAATATTTTCCTTAAAAAATGATAATCGATTTTTTTATTACTATACAATGGTTTATTAAATAGTTTCTTACCTAGCTTTTAAATTTTATCAAATGGTTTAAATGGAATTTTCTTTTCACTTTCTTAATGTGGTGCTTTTGACTTTTGATAAGAAAATCAAATGAATTCATTATTTTATCGTAATCAACCTGAATGGAATTTCCCAATGTCAGGATTATTAAATTCATTGAATATTCCAAAAAATATTCCAATTATAATTTTTTTTAAAATACCTAATATTTCTAAAAAAAATTAGTTTTTAGATGTGGTTTTCAAAATGGGAAGGGTATTCTTTGTAAGAATGTTTTAATTATATATTATAGTATTTATATTCATAAATTAAAACAACCATTAATTTTATTTATACACATATAAAAATATGTTATAATGATAACAACCATATTCTTTATCTGGATGGTTTTAATCAATTTGATGAGGAATTTTTTTTTAAAAAAATGCTAGTTTTTCAATATGAATTACTATACTGATTATGTTATTCATCTCTTTCATTGGTTGAATTAATTAGACTTACTAATTTATGGGTGGGGAATATTATAGCCCATTGATGAATCAGTATGTCTCATAAGGATAACTAGTTTTGGTTTTTAGCCAAGGAATTACCCATTTATATAAAATGTCTTGGAATGAGGCCTTGATGGTGAGTTTATGTTTGGAAGAATTATACATTCCATCCTTATAAGATTTTTAATTAATGTCCATGTTAATGATTCATTAGTTATGATATACATGGATAATCTTGAAGAATATGGCATTATTTATGTTGAATTATTTGATCATTATTTACTACCACCATGTTTTTATTCATTTAATTTATTGAATAAATGAATTTTTTTTCAATTATTTACCTTGTTATCCTGATTATATATTATTTACTCATTAAATATTATATTCTATGTTACCCTTACTGAGCATATGATCTCAACCCTTTCATTTGTTTCATTTATCTTATATTCCAAGAAATATATTATGATCATTAGTAAAGGATATGTTTTGGGAATAATGATGTTATCAAAGAAAATAATATGATTAATTTTATGTTTTCAACTGTAATGTGAAAATTAATTAATTTTCTTACCAATAATACAAAACAATTTTGTCCTTTGGGATGTGATCACTTGAATCTAATGTCAATGTAATAAATAAATTATCAACTCTAGTATATTTTCGTCAAGGTATTTAGATCCTATGTAATCATTCATCAAACACCCTCTAACATAGGTCATGGTCAACCAACCCTTCTCACTCAAGGATAATTACCGTACCATAACCACTACCACATTACATGATGTATGGATTTAAACATTGTAGAATAACCCAAGGCACTTATGGAAATGTCCTTTTAAAAAATCTTGAATCACCAAAGAATGATCATCACACCAAAAAATCCCTATAGAATATATGGAGGTCATGTCACACCAACCTATACAAGCCATACTGTAGAAAGGTGTGACAAGAAAAAATAGCGGAATTATGGATTTTAGATGATCACAAAACTCACCAGTTTATACCCAAGTGATAGTCACTCAAAAACTAACCCCTAAATGAATCATATATGAATTATCCTAACATGGGATCTATTAGGTCCTCTAGACATACCTGTATGTTTTCACATCTATACTAGCTCATGTTTATTAGATAATGAGTATATCACTACCTAAAGGCTCCTTAGATATAAACCTCATTTTCCTGTCCATCCTTTCCAATACCCTCATTACTCTTAGTGAGAGTACCCAGGAATCATCATAAGACATCACATGCTTATTAAACATGACCCTAATATATACGGTACAAGCCAACCAACATCCGTTTGGAATCCGGATTCCATGTCTGAAATTACTCCCATGACCACCAAGAAAATTTCATCTCATATCTTTTTAGGGTGATCCCATGACTTTTTAGCCAAAGTAAATCCATCCCCATCTTCCTATTCAAAGGCCAAAAAGACTCCTCCCACTATAATTAATTATCATGACTCACCTATGTCCTCAGAATGGATTTTTTAGTTATCGTGAGACATAATTAAATCTCTCTCATCATCACAACGAACCCAAGACACTCATATATCCCCACCAGCACTAAGAACCCAAATTATGACATGTCATATATTATCTCTTTAACCAAGCTCTATTATAGGCTCTCTTCGGCTAAACCAAATCACTCATCCCATAAAGACATAATCATCGAGTGATATCTATTCATTAAATTGATAATGTGCCCTTTCATAAGGAATGAGAGTCATATTTCGACCTTTTTCTATATACTTATAGAACCAGTAGTTTCTAAAACCCATTCTTGAACCCCATGAAAAAAGAATTGATTTTTATATATTCAATTGAATGAAGGTGGGATAAAACACACCTAAATAGGAATCCCACAGGGGGTTTCAAATTGATACATCCTAAGGGTATCCCATACAACTAAAGACCTTCACTCTAAAGGTAGTGAACCCAAACCAACATAAATAGAAACCTACTCTCCTAGTCTCCTAATCATCGAAAGAGCATGTGAAATTCAGTTTTTCTTCCTCTATCTATTGTAACACCCCAAGATTTCATAGTGTGTTATTTCTTCAAAATAATTCAATAACTTGCACTACACGCAACACCGAGTTCAATCACATCTTGACTTACAAAAAAAAAGCCATTAAAAGAGGTCATGAATAGTATTAACTAAATTTTAAACTTTAAATAATCCTTATAATTTTAGAATCCATATTATGAGTTTCTTAGTCATAATGCAAGAACAGATTCATTTTCAGTATTGCACTTTTATCGACTTTTAATAGTGAAAACTTTTTAAATACAATATTTTACACTTTTTGACTAAATGGAGACATCAAAAAAAATTTAAAATGAAACATCCCAAGCTTCCACGGTATGCTTTCCTTTGAATAAAACAGTAGCGTGTGTTGTACGCAACTTCGAGTTTTAACACACACCACAACCGATCAAACTAGCCGTTATGAATAGTAATACCTACTTTTTAAAATTATATATATTTTATATTTCAAAATGGACTTCATTTTTGGATTCGGAATATCTAATTTAGCCTAAGGTGAAATTTTGGTACTTTTCGGATAACTTTCATATTTTGATGAATAGTGAAAATTACTAAATTTTAATTAAAAACAACTTTTTTAATCAAAATAATTAATAGTGATAAATTATGAATTTTAGTAGTTTTAAAGTATATTTAGAATATATTTTTACCATTTAATATAATGTTGGTCATTGGACATAATTTTACAATTAAACCGAACATAAACTAGTGTCAATCTTTTGATAGTTATTATCTCTTAAAAACACACTTTTTGTTTTGACAGCGGGAATTAATTTTAAATTAATTTCTGCCACTTCTGTGTTTTGAATTTAGGAAAATGGATTCCATATTTGGAATCAGGATGTTAAAATTGTGTAAATAGGTAACTTTTATTTTTAGACATTTTGAATAATTACTACGGTAAATATTTTATTTACCATGGTTAAGGGTAAATCCGGTAAATAAGGGTTAAACAAATAATATTATAATAATACTAAATTACCCTAAAACGTGTCTTAACCCTATTGGTTGATACATGGTCGACCATGGGCATCTTTGGGTCTATTTTGGGACCCCATGGATCCACTTGTATGTGATAATGACACTTTATTTTAATTAAGTTAAAATGAATACAAAAATGACACAAGCATATATCGTTTAGAAAACAATTTTTACATAGGGTTATATATGTAGGATTTTCGATTATAAATATTCATTAGAAAGATAAAAATATTTCCTACATAATTATATTTTATTTATAATTTTTAGACATTAAATAATTTATTTTATTTATGACACAATGATGATGCATTAATTACTATAATAGTGAAAAATTAAAATAATTGATATTATAAATACCCAAATAAATATAATATGAAACTTTTAATGAATTAAACTAATTTTCTAGTATAATATGATATATTATAATTTATTTAATTTACGTTTTTTGAAGTAATAAATATTTTATGAGTTTCACAAAAATTAACTATTGAATAGTGTCAAAATTGACATAAAAGAGTTCTTAAAAAAATATTATATTATTAATTGATATTAAATTCCTAAAAATCTAAGGTTCATCCAAGAGACTTATATAATGATAAGTTAATCATTAATGGGCCACTTGGGGGTCTCTTGGAAGTATACAGTATGTTTATTAACCATATTATATAAAAATACAAAGAGACATTGTAAAAGTGAAACTAATTAACTTAGAGTTAATACTTAAAGATAAGGTTAATATAAGTACCCAAACCTGTCTAAATTCTATTGGTTGAGTGTTTTTCGACCTATCCCCACCTTAACCTTTGAATAGTCAACTTTTGAGCCATTAGAAACTGAATATGAATTTATTATAAATTAATATTTCTAGCTTTTCCAAAGGTTCCCCTCACCCCTCTTATAAAAAGGCACTCCTCCTTCTCATTTCTTCACACCATCAAAGCCTTTTGGTTCAGCCAAACTCTGCCCAAATACTCTCCCAACTTCCCTCACTACAACCTAGAGGCCTTAGTTTGATCATAAATCCAACCTAAGGAGCCCTTTTGATCAAATCAAAAGGAAGAACCCGAAGAAGAGGTAATGTTTTCACCACCCCTTTTTAAGTTCCTTTCTTCTTCCACTTCCTCTTTCTTTGTTATTACCATTATAAAATAATATATCCAGTATCATATATATACTGTGATGTTATTATAAATATGGTACAACCATATTCAGTATTCTATACATCCTTTGAATAACATGTCACCATACGTGCGTACGTACGGCTTACCGTCTCCACGTCGCGGTGTAATTGTTATTCAATATATTATTATTTGGATGGGTATAATAATGATGTGTAACTCATGTAAATAATAAATATAACATGATAATGATTCTGTATATATGATATAAAATTCAATTATATATTATTTTAATATCAAAAGAACGATATTGTCGCTCGTGCGTATGTACGGACGACCGTCTCCACGAACGCGATGAGATTCATTGTCCATCATATCCATTCCAGTATAATTATAATTTGATGATTTAAAAATAGTATCTAAGGACTTGATATCATTATGGATATGAATAATATACATCCCATTAATAACGAATATGGATCACATAACAACGAATATAAAGTAAAATGAACCCGTTAACACCCGAAATAACGATAATTCTAAGATATTATTAACAAATCAATGTTAAAAGATCATATATGATATCATATTAAAGTAAAAGATTCTTTCATTATTCAATAACAATTATTTCACCATTATACAGGAGTTAAACCTACCATCGACCAAGGAAAAATTACAAGTAAGGGATTTTCTTATCTCACTTTCAATTCCGTGAGATTTCCATTGTTCGCCACTAAATTATTGAAAGTGGTGTATTGTGTACTGCCATTTGATATATATTATCATGATTCTCTTTATATTCGTGTTATTCTGTAAATCATTTGGTGGTTATTAACTTTTGGCCATACGACTCAGTTGATTAATGTGGTAAGGAGTTTCTTATCTCACTCTTAATTTCGTGAGAATTCCATTGTTCACCACTTATTTATTGCATGTGGTGTATGTGTACTGCCCATGATTGTATTAATTGTGTTATATAATTAAATTTATGGGTATTTACATCATCATTTTATGATCCTTATTTCATGGGTGCATGTTTCATAAGTTACCAAATGGATAAGAAAATTTGAAATTTCAATTTCCAATTATTCGGCTTTACGCAAACTTCATTGATTATTTTACTCCAAGATTATGTGTGGAATTACTATTCATTTTCTTATGTCATATTTTCCACTCCCCTTTATGTGGATATACTTTTTATACACATAATCAATCCATTGATAAATTCTCAATTGATCGGTATGAACTTGATAAGAGTAATTTTAACTCAATCTCCATTTGTTGAGTTAAATATCCAATTCATTGGTGTTGTATTTACAAGAATATGTGTGAATGTCATCTGATTGATTTACACTAAATATCCAATCATATTTAGTGTATTTATATTTTTCACACATAATTATGTCGTTGATTTATCCTTAACCTAAGGATACGGCCTTTATGAGAGATTTCATCTCAATTTAAATTCCATTGAGACTTCTTTGTTGTTATACACCAAATCACTTTTATGTGGTGTATATAATGTACTTTGACATAGTATATCATGAATCCATTTATTCTCATGATATTACAATGTTTTTATTACCTCAATTATTTCTATTCAAGTGTCGCTCTTTTGGTTAGAAACTCTAACTAAAATACCATTTTTAAATGTTTTAAAGACTTATTCTTCTAAATCTTTCTCATTAATGTCCATGTTTTAAAAAATGGGTTTAAGGATTTATTTATATGGTCATTAAAGTTTTAAAATTAAAACTCATTTTAAATGTTTCAAAGTGGTATGGGACACTTTGATTCAAAAATCTATTTTTAAATGGCTTCTTTACAAATAGTGTGACTTTTAAATGTTTTCAAGAAAAGGGGATATTTCTCTCAAATAGTTTTTATGATTATTTTCATCTATCTCAACATCCTTAATTATTCTTTATTGAGGTTAATGTGATACAATAAAATATTCCATATTGTATCAAATGAGTTATGTTTGATTGTGGATGTGCTATTTTTATACCATTCATGGTTTGTGGTAAAAGTATTGACATTTCGTATGCTAGTTTTAATACAAATGTTTATGTTATGTTTAAACTTGTTCATATGAGGAAAGCATTGGACTTAATAAGTGACGGGTGGAGCCCGCTATAGCTCCTCGATGCATCGGTTGGTCTCATGAGACAAACTAGTGTCTTGGCACAAGGCCTTGGCAAAATCTTATTTGTAGTCTTGGAACGAGGCCTTGGCTATGTGGTTATGATAGTCTGGCATTATGCATTCCATCATTATGAAAGTGGTTATTGATATTTCACGTGATCATTCCACTAGTAGAATATCCATGTGAGTAAGTAAATGGCATTATTTCATTTTACCTTTCCCATTTTATGCTGATGTTCAAGTTTGAAAGGATTTTGTTTTAGTTATAAATTGGCTTAAGTGTTTATGCTTATTTATGAAAGCTTCTGTTATAATGTTATCCTTACTGAGCATCTGAGCTCACCCCTTTCAATGTTTTATTTTTTTCCCAGTATTATGAAAAAGTAATTTATGAATGACCTGCAGGGATAGTATGAGGGGATATGAAGACAAGATGTTTTTTTTATGATGTAATGTAAAATTTATGGATGTATCTAGTTATTCCAAGGCTACTAAACTAATCGGTCTTTCGAGACTTGATCTTTCTCGTGATCATGCCAATGTTATGTAATAAGGCACCGACTATAGGTAATTAGGGTCGGGGCATTACATCTATGATGAATGATATTCCCTTGATTAGTCTCCAAAGAACATTTCTTGATGATGTAAACAAGGTCCCAAGGTGCCTATAACCTCCCCTGAACCATTTTCTCCAAAAAAAAATCCACGTCTGACTCCACTTCAGACCCAATAAAACCATGCCACCTAGAGACTGTGATCCTCATAAGAAACACTCATCATCTACCCCCAAAAAACTACCCAGACCATAATTCACACAGAATTCCAATGGAACCAAGCCCCTTCAGTCACGTAGTACCCCTCCACCTGGCATGATCCTGTTCATGAAAAGAACCATCCACGTTAAGCTTTATCCCACTAAAGGGAGGGTTCCATCTGATCCACCCCACCCCGAACAACCCTGAAGACATGGTCTTCTAATGAGGTTACACATCGCGGTCGATTGTAGTCCCTCTTTCAACAATGACACCAACTCGCTGATTAAAGATCTCACCCTCATCTAATGAATGTGAGAAGAACTCCAAGTTCCCGAATGTGCATTATTATTGGCCTCCCAGATAACCATACAATGGATACAATTATGAAATCTCAAAACATGATATCCATTCCTCCAGTTATTGCACCATGAGACTAGGAAGACAATAATTCCTGAAACAAGAAATGATTGAAGATGATACATGTTTGCGATGTGAATATAGATCACAGAGCAGCTACCCATTAACTCTGAAAGAATAGTTGTGTCATTGAACCCAATAAATTATGAAAGAATCCACCCTAGTAATTTGACATGAATATTTTTTTCTTATTATATGGTCCACTTAATTTGATACTATAGTTAACCCCTCACAAAGCTTCATCAAGCCTTTCCAAAGCCAGTCCATAATTTCCAACACTCTTGAGAACATATTGCACAACAAACAATATAAATAATTAACTATGATAATTTTTAATTAATTATTTAATTTTGAAAATATTTCCATATTTTGGTTTAATCTAACTCTGCACCAATATCACACAAAAATCGTAGCTGGCCTCTTGAAGAGGGTTTGTATCGTAACCCAAACACTATCATAACCAAAATCCCAATCATAAAAAAACAGACCAACCATCATTTTCAAAAAAAATTAAAAGGAACACTACAAAACAATGGTAGTGAATTACCTATACTGAAGTTGAAATGGACATTATTCATAAAACATTTCAGAGCATCCTACATGAAATTCGAGAAAAATACCCTCTGATCTTGGTTGACTCCACTATGATCTGGTGGATTCATCACTAAAACAATGCTTAAACACATCCAAAGTTAGAGAGAATTAAAAGTAATGAAGAGCAAGGAAGGAAATGGATGTTTTTTCTATGATCTACCACTAGAATACAAAAAAAACTCTCCCTCATTATGGTGGGTTAAAGGATAGATAGTGATGGGGAGAGTTTGGAAAAAATATAAACATCCTAACTCCCAAACCCTCTAAATTTTGAAGGTTCTAAGACCGAAAAATACGACCCCTCATTAAAAAACTAACCTAGAGCCATATTTATAGTCACTATACCACCCTAGTGATTATATTAGCTTAGGAAGGTCCCTGGGTCACTGTCCAGCCGACCGGCTAACCGATGGTGGATCACAAACTAGTCGATGGTTGTTGAAATTTTTTGACTTCAACCTACCTCACATCATTCCTCACATCCTTCTCTAGTGCCCAAGTCACCACTCAGTCCTTGAACCCCATCCAAAAGCACCTCATAGGGGTTTCCAAATATTTATAATTCCACTATAAGTTTCATTTCTCAAAATGAACTATTTATAAGATCAAAAATAAAATTCTCTAAAAAACATATTGTCTTGAAATCCATAGGGTATTGTAAGATAAAGCTAAGTTACCAATTTCATGGTTAGGTGCCTTCTTAACCCATAATATACAAGAATATCATGGTAGTTATGGGATGATAAGGAAGATAGATATGAGGGGAAATTTTTAGAATATATCTTCCAACCATATTTATAGATTATCCTATTTATATAGGCTTTGGGGAGACTCCTTAATCTATATATATTTACTCATACTCTACAATGAATTAGTTTGTATCTTTAATTGATAACAAATTTATCATATAAATTCACTCAAATTATTATCCTTAACATTTTATTTTTTGAAACGTTTATTAGTGATATCTGGTTGAATTGAATTGAATGTTTAGTAATTAAAATATATTTCCTTAAATTAAAATTAATTTATTATCCATGAAATATGATGTATTCATATCAAATAAAATGTTAATCCAAGTTAGAATCAAAATATTTATGTATATTATTGAAAATGATATACCTTAATTTCAAAAATACACATTCTATGAGTTTATCTCTTTAGGTTCCCCACCTTCAATCGTCCACAAACACTAAATCCATATAGATTTGGGGAAATTACACCTTATATTATATCGTAAATAGTAACTTTTCAAACCATGCATAAAAAACCTATTATATGTCTCTAAAAACATATGGACATATATAATTAACATCCCCATGTATCACATCATATAAAATCCCATGTGAATAATCATCCCAAACAATTTTTGAATATTATATACAACACTTTTATAGTATATCTCTATGTAAAACATTATCCCCATTCATTAAACCACTAATTGTTACCCCATGGGTATTTTTATAATTAAAAATAAATATAAATTATTGAGTTCACTAATATAAGAATAGAACAACCTCTATAAAACCATAAATGCTACTAAATGTTGAAATGGATATGGTGTGATATTCATTAAACACATGTATCTATATAAAATGGTTCACCATATGCATCATATGTAAAATATATTTTTATGTGATTATCTTTTATAATACTTCTAGTATCCAGGAGAAATAGAGTATATTAATCACACATATCCTTCTCACACATTATTGATACTCGAAGTATATGCTGCCCATGTTGAAGAATACAACACAGGTCATTTACCTTAATAGATTAGTATATCACCTACCCCTCACCCAATAGAAAATGAAAAAATATATCTAATATATGTATATCCATAAACATCCTTAAGAAATATAAATTTATGTCCTGGAGGTAATAACCATTATAAATATGGATAAATCCCATCTTGGTTATGCTCTAGCAGATGACATGATAAAAAACTCTCTTAACCACTGCTTAATTAACTAAAACACAAGGATTATTAATATTGGAATGAAATTTTGAATTTTATCTTGTAATGTGTCTCGAAAAAATAGTATGTTGACTCCAAAAATGAAAAATTCACCTAGATTATATAATTTTCATATGGTAAATCACTCCATGTTGTATACTTCATGGGCCATCCTGAATAAAATCCATGTTTAGTTCCTTGTGATAATATTTGGAATCTTGATATATGAGTGATACCCTTGATAACCTTAACATTTAATCATATCCTATAATACTTATGATAAGCATTGGTTAGGGATAACTCAATCGTATACTTGGAGAGGTCCATTTTAATTTTTATTCATAAAATAATTATATATGTATACGAAATGTAAAATAATGATAAAATGGATGTTTCCTTTTATATAACGTGATAAATTTTATAAACAAAAACTTATCCAACACTACTTAACTAAACCATAGATAAAATACTTTCTAATATATAATATATAATAGACTACTCAATCATCTATATTATTATTTCACTTTCTGTGGTTTTGCTAAACTCTGTAAATTTCTATGTAATTAATCAAACATCACTATTTGACTATCTAATAAAACCATACATCAAAATTAATTAGGGAGTAACATCTATGGAGAAATTTACATTGGAAAAATATAATACTTTGGAATTATATTTCCCATTCCTAACTCCTAAATCAAGTGTTTAAACTCTTTAAAATTATAAAAAAAATTTATGTTAGTAACATGATTATATACTTGTAACTCCATTTATATCAGTCATTATCATCATTATCCATGGAACCCATTTCATAAAATTTTTGATTGATTGTGATAATCACTTTTTATTTTTACTATAAAAATAGTTTTTATATAATTTTGAACTACTCTATGTCAATTTATACTCCCTCTATCTTCTTGGACATTATATTCCCTTCATAATATATTATTAATATAACACTCTTTTTTATTTAGGAAATAACATTTATTTTCTTTAGTGGGAATATTAAAAAAAATAACATGTTACATCTATATATGATTTTGTATTTCATGTGTTTAGATAATTTTTTTGTAAAAATAGATTTTATTCTTTATAATATTACATTGATTTTGTTCATATCGTATCTCTCAAATTTCAACCAATATCTAGATAAATTTCTTTTTTCCTTAATTTATCATTTTTCTTCTTCTCGAGTATATCATAGAATATCAGGAATCAAAAAAATTCTAAAACTATCATCTCATATTATTTAAAGTTTATTATTATTTATAAATATCTTCTCTTAGCATAAAAAAAATTACATGAAAATTTAAATCTGTCACATAGATCTATATATGTTTAATATATTCCTTTATATTTAAATTTATGAATAAAAACCCTTTGTTTCATCATTTAAATGAAAATTAAAATATTAATAATTTTCATCATTAATTTAAACTCATTTATAGGTAAAAAATTTATGAAATATACATTTGATATCTAAAAAACAATAAAAAGGTATTTATTTTAAAAACAATGATACTCTAGATGGAGAGTCCTTGGATTTTCTCAAATTCATTCTGCAGTTTTTAAAACATTCAGCCTTTGGAATCAATACTTCTTATTTTTTACAACTCCTTTAGGTTTCTATGACCTTTTATCGATACTTTAAGAATCATTTCTGGCCCCCAAACTATATTTTCTTCTATTAGTTTTAACTTTTATCCCTATATATTTTTAATAAATTACTTTATCTTGAACATATAAGGCCCAGTTCATCATTCCTCATCACTTTGACAAAATAGGGTAACAATTTATTAAATAAATTCACATTATCAAAAAAATCCAATTATGAATACAGAATGAATTCTTTAACCAGAATAATCCCATGTTGAATCCTTCAGTATATCTAAGTCATTAGTATTATCAATCATATTTATTATTTGAGTAGAGACTAATGATTTATAGGAAATTTTTCATTTAACTAATTTAGAGCCACATTTAAAAAATTTCATTCATGTTATATGAATATATATTAACCTGTGGAATATATTTGTTTTTTGGTTATATTGGAAGAAATTATTCTATAAAATATAATTTTCTCCTTTTTTAAAGAGAAACCAGTCTAAGAAGTTTCATACATTGAGATTCTGCATTCAATGATTGAGCAAAATTTTAATTTAGTGGTGATAACATCATTTATTTACGTTGTTTTATTTTATCAGATGTGTATAATGATTTAAAAACATTTAATAAGCTTTTATATTAAACTTCCACCAACTAAAATGGTTACCCTTGTTAAAATCACTATATTAATTAGCGGTCCAACATATATATTTCACTAATTAATTATTTCGATTTAGCATTATTTTCACAATATATTTATTTTAGTCATCAATTATTATATTCATTTCATATATTACTGTTGGATGATTTCGTAGAATTTTTTCACAATCTATCATATGGATAAACTCAACATTATTCATGTAGTATCCTAACTCGTTTGGTTTCAGATATATATATATATAAAATATCATAACAAGATTTGGTAAACTAACTCTTAGGGTTATCTATAGATACCATTTCCAATACAAGATATTATTTGGAAACCCTTCCAGGTTTGATGATCGAGGACATGGCATGTATTTTCATTATAAAGAATCTGACACTGAGTATTTTTTAAAAGGGATTTAATCTCACAATCTTATATCATGTATTCTTTTAACATATATTCATTCTTTTAATGATTTAGTTTGTAATCATATTCTTTCCACCAAATAATTATGTTAAACCCATATTTGTATGTAACTCTTGACACAACTCATATCCAAAGTTACTTTCCCAAATTAATATCAAACTACATTCATATGTATCCCAATGCATTCTATGCATAGGGTATACAATCCATTTCTCAAAAAAGAATTATAATCGTATGAAATTAAGAATCCCTATAAGGGTAAACATAGATAGACTAATAGTCATCCCATCTTTTTCTATACTAGGAATAATTATCTATTCTAGTGAAAAATATAACCCAAATTTCTTCTACCCAAGAATATTTTACTCAATAAAGACATAAATTCCATCATAATTCTATCACGTGATATGGATAAACGATAATAAACCTTTAATTTCCGTCTCTAGACATAGTTCAATACAAAGTTAATGTAGAATAAAACTAAATAAATTATTATACCTTACATTTAACACTACAAATGAATATATGAATATTTATAAAATATATTTAACGCATTAAACTAAATTATATACCTAATAATGATACATAAATTTTAAATTAGAATAATAGAGAGAATAAATAAATTAATAAATAATTTGTATATTTAAATATGAGATAAACTATCTATGAAAAATTCATAAATAAACCTAATTATAAAAAATTTATAATTTAGTCATAAATTATGGAAGTGGCATAATTATATACATATATATATCAACACTTTTACATATTCCAATATAAACTCCTTCATATTATTATTTTATGGATTTTAATTTAAATACATGATATTAAATGAAATATACACAATTTATATTTCAATTATATTATGTGAAAAAATTAAATAATCTAAAAATTATAAATTTAATTTTATTTAAACCTTGATCATATCAATAATCAAAAGTTATGTTGGTATGAATTAAATAATTTCATTAAAAAAGGCCTTTTATTTAAAAAATTATAATTTAATAATTACAAATAATTCATAATTAGTATTAATTCCTTTATATTTTGGTCTTATTTTGAAATTTATAAATATTTAAAATATTATGTAGGGACCCAATGATTGAAGTACATGGAAATTATATTAATTTTGCGGAATAATTAATACATAACAAAAATATACACCAAAGTACTGTAATAGTTTAGTATCTTTGGAAACTCGGAACATAATCTTCTAATCATGGTGAAAGACCTTCAACATCTCCTATAAAGATCTTTCGCTTTTTTTTTCTTACCTAAAACCTTTCTTAATATCCTGGGGAAAAGAAAACATATAAAGGGTGAGCTTGAATTCTCAGTAAGGGTATGCATGGAGAAAATAAAACAATCCATATACATTTGAACTTAAAAACACGAACATAATGTTTAAACATCAAAATATTGAGCGATGATATAAAACATGGCAGTACATAAGGAATAGATCATAATGGAGAAACAATCATGATAAAATATCATGGGAATAAAACATGTAATTGTGGAAAACCATTAGGCACTTTATATGATTTCCATAGAAGCCAAGTCATTGCTGCCAAGTACATTATAGCGGATAAAGTCCCTTACTGAATTGAGTTCAGTCCACATTCCAGTCCTATATCACTGAACTAGATTAACATATCATTCCATCCATGTCTATCTCATGAGAAATAAATCATTTCCCAATTCATTGGAGGGAGATATAGGACCCACCAATATCATATTTAAATCATTCTTACGTGTGCCAGAAAACAATCATAAATCATTCATCATAACCCACTGAATAAAATGGGTTTCATAAACATCATCCCATCGTGACATAATCCATATAAAACAAATGGATACCATTTCATCATAATAACAATCAAACCACATAAATAATAGAGACATTATACTTGAATCATAAACATGCTAAATAATGTTATCTTATATGGAAAATAGTTATGATAAAACACTTGAAATGAAATCATGAGGAAAATATCCTTTCTTCTTCAAAATCATTTTATTTTCTCCAAATGCCCTGAAATGTTAAGAGAAAAGTTTTTTTTTTGAAAATAATCATGAAATTTTTTAGCGGAATATTCATTGAAATAAGTCATTATGAAAACGTAAAAATACATTCACACCATATAAGTTAAAAAACATTCTTCTCGTACTTTTTCCGGAAAAGTCAAAAAGTACCTTATTTGGTAACCAAAGAAAATATGGATCCCATACAATGTGGTAAAAAGTCAAAAAAGGGTAAAAATGACTTTAAAATTACATGGAAGAATATTAAACATTTTATGAAAATATTTTTAGAAAACATGGACATGGATGATAAACAGAACCCCAGTAAATACTTACGTATAAGAAATCTCGGATAAAAATGAGATTTGGAAAATTATCCCTTACCATATGTCTAATATGCTTCATATGTATCCGAACCTCATGTATAATGATTTCAATAATGTCATAGACTTATTATAGAATCATATTCATTTTTATGATATCATATATGGTTCACTTATGACTTTATATTACCAGTTCTTTTGTAAATTCCATGTTAAAGTAGCATTTTGGGTAAAATCATTTTATTTATTGTACGTGTTTTGATTTTTTGTTCTTTATATTATTACTTATATCCTCATTTACATAATTAAAAAATGTAAAAAATGATTTATTTATAATATATATTCATCATATAAATATATATTACATATCAATAAATGGAATGAAATACACCTTTCATGGAGACGGTATACCGTACGTACGCATGAACGCTGTTTTTGTTTCCTTATTGAATTGAATGGAATTATGTAAACGAAACATATTTTTACACAAATCCGGTATCATTATTATGTAATAAATTTCATGATTATTTGTTATATATAGACTTTATAATCATACTTCAATGGTTAATCATGGAAAATGAATCACATCGCGTTTGTGGAGACGGTAGTCCGTACGTATGCACGAGCGATGATATCGTTCCGATAATTATTGAATAGAATTTGAGTGGATGATATAATATCTCAAAATCAGTATGATATTATAATAACCATATATATTTATTCTTTATACCATTATACCTATCCATGTAAGGTTGTGGTGGTGGAAAAACTAATGACACCACGGCGTGGGGATGGTATTCTGTACATACACAGGCACGATGATTTCTTTTTCCGTAGGATGGATAGAAGGTGAAATGGGGTTGTTTCATATTTATAATATAATATCACTATATTATTGATACTGATTGTTTTAATTTATAGTGAAACAACTAAATAATAGGATGTTGAAGGAAAAAGAAACATTAAAGATTCGGTAGAAGAGATTACCTCTTCTTCGACACACCTCCTTTAAGCTTCCTCTTAAGTTACTAGAGATGGTATTTTGAGAAGACCAGAACCTCAAGAATTTTTCTAGGGAAGTTAATAAGATAAATGGGCAGGGATTGGATAAGCTTGAAGGCTCAAAGTGTTGTGAAGTGGAGAGGGAGGAGGTTCCCTTTTATAAGGGATGAGAGGGGAACCTTAGGAAAAACATATAATATTATTTTATAATAAATTCATATTCGGTTCATAATGGCTCCAACGTGACTTATTTAAATGATAAAGTGGGCACGAGTCTCAATAATCTCAACCAATAGGTTTTATACATGTTTATGTTACTATTTTTACATTATCATTTAGATATAACTCTAAGTTAAATAATATCACTTTTACCTAGTGTTCATGTTTTATTACAATATATGGTTAATAAACATACTATAAACAGACAAATGAACCAAAAGTGGTTAATTATTAATATATATAACCATATATAAGTCATTTGGCAGAAAATTAGATTTTTTTGAATAGAATATCAATTAATAATATAATATCTGTTTTTAAAACGATTTTATGTCAATTTTGAGAGTATTTGGTAATTGATTTTTGTGAAAATCGTAACATAATTATTAGTTAGAAAAAGGATAATTAAATAAATAAAAACATGTCATATTAACCTAGAAAATTAGTGTTATTCATAAAAAGACTCAAATTACATTAATTTGGATATTTATAACATAAATTATGTTAAAAATTCATTAATAAGGTAATTACTGCATCATCATTGTGTCATAAAGAAATTAAACTATATAACGTCTAAATTTTTTAAATAAACTACCATTATGTAAGAAATATTTTTATCTTTCTAATGAATATTTATAGTCGAACTTATCTTCTTCATAACCCTATATTAAAAATTCGTTAGTTATTAAACATTGATTTTATGTCTTTTAACTCTTCTTTGAATTAAATAATAATAAATGTCCTAATCTAATCATGGGGACCTAAAGGGTCATATTTTATTCCTAAGGTTTTTCTGGTCCATTTATACATATCCAATAGAATTAGGACATTTTTTTGGGTAATAATAATATCATTTTTACCCTTAATTACCCTACTTACTTTTAACCGTGGTAAATAAAAGTAAAAAGTTACTATTCACCAAAAATTATTTTTATCTTATTGAACCACATTTTACTCCTTGATATTAACCATTTCTATCGGATTTTCAAAATTCCACTCATAGAAGTGGTGAAATTAATTTTTATGTAAATTTGGAAATTCTCTTAAAAGGTGGGTAAAATACGGTGAAAAGTTTAATAAAATTTTTATATATCTAAAATTATTATAAATTGACTCAAATGAATTACATTGAACTTATATAGGTATTATGTATCAATTTTGACCTAAAATAAATTTAAATAAAATAAATAATTATTTAAATAAAAATTCTGTTTTAAACTATAACTTAGTGTTTTTCACTATTTATCAAAAATTGAATATTTTTAGAAAAATACCCAAAATTTTCCCTTGGATAATTTCGATATTCCGAAAAAAAAAGTGAAGTCCATTTTGAAATATAAAATTTCAAAAAGTGGGTATTTCTATTCATAACTGCTAGTTTATATAATATTTTAATAAAATATCTTTGTTTAGTGAAACTTGGTATTACGTACAACACACGCTATTAGGGAAGGTCACGATTTCTTGTAATGAAAGCCAAGAATAGTGTCGAATATACTGAAATCTAATATGGTGTTGTGTATAGCACTAGATAATTTTGGTGTAGTGTACAACACAAGACAACAATGAAATTAAAAAGAATAATTCTCATAAAATCTCAGGTTGTTACATATTATCACTGTAATTTTCATATAACCAATTTATATATATATTATAATTCATCTCATATAATTTTATATTGGTGTTCTGATATTAATAGTTAATATTTATGAATATTCCATTATTACATTTTTATTAAACATTTAATTAATTATAAACAATATATAATTAATTAATTTATAAACAACTTTATAAATTAATAAATAAAGAAAAATACCTTTTATATAATTTATAATTAATTTATACACAATTAATATCATTTAATTTTAAAAATATAGATAAAATATATTTTTCCAATCATATCAAATATTTTATCGTAATTAAAACAAACTAATGCCAATTTTTTCACATATTTAACAATAGATAAAGAGAAAATAACAAACATTTAGGAAGGTTTTGTAATAATATTCCTCGGTGATTGGCATAAAAATAACTTATTAAACATCCATACATTTAATATACTGATATATACACCAACATAATATTAAAATGGTGCCGTAAAATCCATTGTATGATTGGTTAACATGCTCTACAACCAAAGCTTCTTAAATATTAATTATTATGAACTGAAATGATTTCTCATGTACGGATAAATACACCCATAATTAGTCTCATGCTATGATATACCATGGTGTGATATTAACCATTTGTTAGAATTAATTTTTATGATATCATGTATATCTGATTGATGATATGAAAATATTTTCCAAAGTGATGCACTAATGATATCATACTATCTAGTTCCCATTTCTTATATTATAACATATCAAAACCCAAAATTATTTAACTATATCAATATATAAAATATAATATATGATAAGACATGACCAAAATAGGTTTTATGACAAAATATGTTGTAAGAAAATCCAAAATTAAACATTTTGATTGTATTTTATGATATTCCTTATGACATCAATATGATATAGAATATTGATTATTTTAAAACATTATTTTGAGAATCAATTATCATGGAAATACTCTAATACAACTAAAATATTTCATAGGATTAAACCACACATCACTATCACAAAGTTATAAATTAGAAGCCTTAAAAAATACCTTCCAACCATGATTCATACCTAAAACCAGGAATATTCATAAAATAAAGAAACTATATATCATGAATTGATGATAAATAATCTATTTTATCCCATCCTAATGCTTAATAATGATCCCTCTTAGGTTTCCAAAAGACTCCCACCTTTGTAGTATTTCTATAATTTAAAACTGAATCTCTCATCACATTGGTAGGAATCAAATCAACAGGTGTTATTTTAGTACATGATGGTACATAAGTAATGATAAGTAAGAGATATATGAGGTAGAATCCATAGAATACATCCCATACCTAAATCAATATATTATACTATTTATATATCCATTAAAAAAATTACATGATCCCCATGAATTTACTCATGTGTCACAATGCATTAGTATATAGATTTGACTGATATGTATTCATCTAAATATTATCCGTAATATTATATCTTATTAAATTTTTATTAAAGATAACCTGTAGAATTTATTTTAATTTTAAATGATAAAATGATATCCCACCTTAAATTAGCCATATATTTTAATCAATAAAACATGATATAGCCATATCATATAAAATGGTCATCAAAGGTAGTATGATATAATATATGAATAATATATAAATTGAAACACCATAATATTAAAAAACACAAAATATTATATTATGGATTTAAGAAATATTTCCTTCAGTCTTGATGGACATTTTGAGAAAGGATCACCCCTAGTGAAGTATGGTCCTTGAGGAAGTACATCAAAAATAAATTTTTATTCACTCCCAATGAAAATAAATTCATGATATACGATGTAGGATGTTTAATTATAGGTTTGAAATTTCTTTTCTTAATATTTTATCATTTTATCTTGTGTTATATAGATAACAAAGTAGTTTCATCTAAATATTTAGGATCATAAACGTTGAATTTTAAAAAAATGGTTCCCCAATAGGAAATTATATATTACTGGGTAGCTAGAGGAGTTCAAATTTTAATCTTCATCTTCTTATAAGTAGCTTTCATAAATGATATAAAATATTAAATCCATGATGTTTTCAATGAAGGATTTGATCTTATTCTTAAATGTAAGTACAACATTAGATTTTCCACTTATGTTGATTTAGAAGACCGTATTATAATTTTTCCTATGATTATAACATTTTTGTGTCTATATAATTATAAATATATTGAATATATATATAACTATCCCTAAAGGGCATGATTCCTTTTGGTACATGGTATGAAATTGTGATTTTATACTCTGTAATTGAGTTTTATGAAAACATATTATAGGATCATAGTATTAGTTTTGGATTCTCATGATGGTGGGAAGTATAATTATCCCAAAACATGTGTCCTTATTAGTTATTCATTTCAATATTGATTTTTGTGGTTCATGGTTTCACTCAATTCTAGGTATTTTGAAGGACTATGGGGGAGAAAATGGTTTAAAATATGTAGACATTAAATGACTCATTAAATATGATATTACACTTCTATTTAGGTATTTCTTCAATACAATATTGATCAATTAGAACTTGTATTATGGTGGGGACACTCAAAATAATGATTATAGGTGTGTCAATAAGGGGGTTTTCCTTTCATAGAAGATTTACTCTCAGGTTTTCTTAGGTAATATAATACTGGATAAAGATCTAGTATTTGTGAGTATAGGTGTTTATTCAATATGAATTTATTTATAAGAAGATAATCCTAGAAGTTAAGATGTTTTCATTTTTGTAATAAAAAGGGATAGAGGTGGTGAGAGTAACCCAAATTTTCACTTAGGAGTGTCTTAGAGTATTTATTTAGTTTTATATTCTTGATTCCTCTGAAAGAGTAACATGATAAATTTACCGTATAGGTTTACTTGTTAAAAAATATTAATGGTTTTTTTGAACTTGGAATGAGACGTTTTCCCTTTGGTTTAATTTTGGAAATGATTAGAAAAAGTTAAATTTTTATGTCTATTTTTTATTTAATAAATAAATAAATATTTATATTTATAGTATTAATGTTAATATTTATTAAAATAAATGTTGTTTGAAAATTACAACACTGATTTTTTATGCATAATGTGGTATTTTAACTTAATGAGGTATAAGTAGTTTGTGGGTAAAGACCCTCATACCTATCATTATCAAGTGTTTAAATATTTCCTTATGTGGCCTTTAAGTGGGGATATAAAATTATATTTTTCAAATCCATATAAAATTATCCATGGAAATTTTTTCACTCATTACAGATGAAATAAATACTATAAATGATATAATACACTTTGACATAATGGATATAGAACCCTATAAATGAAGTTATAATCATAAGGCATCAAGGATTGATTGGGTAGAGTACTGATTAACAAGTTATGTGATGAGGTTTACTATATGAGGTGGGACTATTGATTAATCATTTTTCCTCATTTTTATAATAATTCCTTCACCCATGGTTTACTTGTTAATCATCTCATGATGATAATATGTCAATAATTCACGAAACTTATATAATAAATATTTTTTAAATATTTTTTTTATGATTTAAACATTGTATTTTTTATTAATGTGATAAAATATAAATGTTTTTATGAATATTTTTTATATGTTTGTGGTGGATTAGTGTTCATACGCATCTAGTATATCTATCAGTGTTTTTTCTGATTCCATTCGAGAAAATGTTATTCTATCTCACACCTAGAATAATGGTGTACTTCATCTCATAGATCTTATACACCCGATGGAAGGATGTTTACGGGATCATGATACTCATGGTCTTCTTGATGAAGGAGATTTGTTTAATTGTGATTCCCCAATGAAGGATGCATGTGTTGCCTCTAAATCTAAGATCTCTATTGCTAATCGTGCTAATCCAGTTGATGGAGATGCATGGGGTAGTGATGATATGTCTGATCCACTTCTTCCACAGATCAAACCTATGTTTTCTGATGTTTCTAATGAATTCATGAAATCGGCCACTATGGTGTCGAAAATGCCTTTTGCCTCTTCTATTTCTGATTCACAGAGGATAATCCTGAATAGAATATCAATGCCAACATTTTCATATAACTTTTACTCTTTTTCAACAATAATTATTCTAAATGGGTCATCATCCAATGAGGAGGCTAATCCTGATGCATTTACTAAGAGATCTAAATTTGAGAAAAATTATATAATTTTACATCTTATTTTACCCAAGGTTCGGAAGTCCTAGAGTATCAATGATTTGGTCCAGAGGATGTCATTTTTGTGGGGATTCTCTGATTGGAGGTGTGTATCTTTTAGGTTTAGTTTAATTCATTGAGTTTTTCCTTGATATGTTTCCAAAATTCATATCAGGAGAACAAGATATCTATCTATGAAACCTAGATGGATTCAATTCCATGAATTGTCCTTGGACATCAATGATTAACATGAAATAAATTCCTTTTCCCAAGTCTGGTTACATCTTCATGGCCTTAATTGGTTCATTTATCATCTAAAGATTCTGTATGATATTGGAATATAAATTTGGACTCTTGTATGACTTCACAAAGAGACTGAGGTTGTTTAGTTTGGACACTTTTCTTGTATGTTAGTATATTTTTATCTTATATCCACCCTATTTGAAAAGTAAACTCATTCCACTTTGACTGATAACATTTAAATTGATATTGAGTATGAAGGAAATCCACTTTTCTATAATGAATTTATGGATGTTGGGCATTCATTAGAACTATTTCGGAGGATGATATCCTTTGAGATATGTGGTATTAAGTTTCATCCTTATAATATATTTATAAGGATATTAGAGAACAAGGATTTAGCTTTTTCACAACCCCTAGATCATAATGAAGATGTTCTCACCAAGCCATCATCCACTAAAGCGGATGTGTTGGATTTTGAGGAAGATCATCAACTTCCTTCAAAAGGTAAGGGACTGATGGAAAATATGTCATATATGAGAGCTAATAGTGGTCCATCAAATAATTGGGTAAACTTTAGAAGTGATGTTATATAAAATTATGGTTGGGTTTCTACTTCTATGTTTGGGGATATGACTGAGGTTCTTGTTTTTATGGGTTACCATTTTTTAATAACTCTTCAAACCCTAACATGAATTCTAGTCTTTGTGAAATCTTGTAATGTGATGGGACTAATATTATGGATATTATCTTGGTGGTTCACAATGGTGCTAATAATCATGTTGCAGGATGTATGGGTGATTACACCCCCCTGAGGATAATGAGCAATTACGGTCATTCCTTCATTAAGGATGAACTCTTAATAGTGACTAACAGTGAGGGTTTTACTCCTAATCCCTAGAGGAGAAGGCCAAAGAAGTATTATTCTCTCATTCCTGGAACTCTGTCTACCTAATCCTCTTCTAGGTTTTTAGGTAAGGTCAATACTAATAATTTTGAAATCATCAAGTAGAGTAAATTCCATTCTTTGTGGAAAACTTATGTTGATTATGATTAAAGAAATGGAATGTATTATGATGATATATAGTTCCTCTCTTGATAGATGAAGTAAAGTCCTTATGTTTGACCCCACCATATCTCCAATTCATTTTCGTTTTTCTTTAATAAATAGTCAGAAGCATTACTTATGATTGGAATTGTTTGGTAAAATTAATTTTTAATTTAGACTAGATTTACCTAACGTACATGATGAAAAACAAACATTAAATAAATAAATATAGCATCATATTAGATGAATATTCAATAAATATAATTATAATCCATGTTTGAACTAAATTTTTATTATTTTATTTAAAAACAAGGAAAAATAAAAAATTGTAAATAAATTATTTATATCATCTCAAAATAAATTCTTCACAACTAGATCCCTTCTTAAACCTATCATATATAAAACCTCAACATATATCATGGGGAAAGTGAAACAAAATAAAGGGTGATATTGGATTTTAATTATGGGTTCACAAGGGATATATTAATCAATTTCACTTTTTAATCAACTCATAAATATATGTTTTTGAGATCACGAGATTAACATTTTAAGATCTTATCCATTAATTCACAGATCATAACTATGGGTCATGGATTAAAATGTGGTTGTTAATAAGAGATGAATAATGATGTAATCACAAAATTTAAGGCATGAGATAATAACATTTTCATAGGGTATTTCTATAAAAGGGCGGGATAAATTGTTTCATATTCATAATTATGGAATTATTATGTCATGGCTACCCACCAGATATTAATAACAATATTTATTTGGGATAACGAACAGTGTACCAAGTTTGGTCTTAAGATAATATCATTTGAACCCTTATTTGGATAGGGATAACCTCTAATGTATGCTTTGAACTTATAAAAAAATTTACATTAATTAATTCAATGGAGGGATATAACAGAACAACCCTTCAGATAATCATAATTCATTCAAATATATTCCACAACATCATGGGAACATTTATCATTTCCACATAGCTTTCCATACTGAAAAGAAAAAGGTTTTCTCAATATCATAGCATCAATATTATAAAATGCTAAGAGAAATAATAATTATGATATCATAGGATTATAACCCACGTGAATCATATGTAATATAAAAGGATTTTATCATAGATAAAAATTATTTTAAAATATCAATAGAATATTTCTTGATGAAAATACACTTTTAATTTAGAAATTAATTATTTTAAATATAAAAAAATCCAAGATATTAAGAAATAATTTTTCTTGAAAATACCCATTAAATTTTATAAATTAATATTTAATTTAATTATTATTCATGTTGTTAGGAAATGTTATTCTTGTGGTTTTTGTTAAAAGATTATTTTGTTCACACCTTTGTTAAAGAGTAACTCATTCAAAAAAACAAGAATAGTTATTTTAAAACATTTTATAGAAATTAATAATTTGGTAAAAAAAGATTATGAAATCATTCTATAATAGTAAAATCATACTTCAAAAAAAAAATTAAGAAAATATGGACATGGAAGAAAAGGACTCACATACGAATTGAAATATAAAGTCAGTTTTTCTTAAATACATTATTTGGACATTTGAGTAATTAAAGAGAGTAAAATGAATATAAAACATGTAATATACATAAATGAACATAGGATAAAAAAATTAATATTATTTTCTAGATATTTATCTTATAATTTCATCATATTTATTTTTATTATCCACAATCTAGTTAAAAATAAGATTTAATATAATACCCTTACCTCATGTTTGACTTTATTCATAAGATATCTAGCCTCTTGTATAGCATATTATATTTATTATGAATCTTTTAAAGAAATAGATTTAAAATTATAATATCATACATTTTTACTTATAACACCTTATCACCTATTCATTAACAATTCTTTATTAAATTCACTATTATGGTTATAATTGTTTCATTTTACATGTATATTTCTATTTTGCTGTTATAGCCATTACATCTTGATAATGGTTCCATAATCTTAATAATTTTAATAAATTTATAAATATATTATATATTCAATATGTATATATTTAAAATCATCCATAAAAGGTAGATATATAAAAATAACTTACACCATTCATGGAGATGGTAGTCTGTATGTACGCAAGAATGTGGTTTTAATTTTCTAATGAAAATAAGGAAAGAAAGATAAATATTTATCAACATTATAAAATAATAATTATTTCATAAATATCATATATATTTATTAATTCAAACATTTCATAAAAAAAATTATGCGGTGAAGGAAAATGAATCATATCGGTACATGGTTGCATTTGTCCACACATACGCATGAGTTATACTTTCAAGAACCATTTAATGAAAAAGAAGCTGAAATAATTGTTATATCATCATAATAACATCCTATAATATTTATTATACTACATTAATTATGTTATAATTGATATAATTGGACTATATATGGTGGAAGAAAAAATAAAATTGTAATAGATCAGTTAACATTTATACCTTTTTTTGAGAGACCTCTTTTGGCTTACCCCTTAGAAGATTTGTCTTATGATCGGATCATGGGTTTTAGGATTAAATAAATTAATATTGGAAAGTTTATGGTTGGTTTTTTATGATGTAGAAGGTTATTGTTTTGAATAATATAGGATATGAGGTGCCCTTTTATAAGTGAGGGATAAGACACACAAAAAATTAATTAAAAGATTTAAATCATATTAAGTGATTTTCTTATGTGAGTAGAACTGAATTGAAAAATATTTTAATTTAAGATATCATATGATCAAATTATCTCTTACTAATAATAATTATATATGTTTTTGTTACATTTTTACACTAACCTATTAGTTTAATCCCTCTGGTAAACCTGTTTTAACCCTAACATTGGAAATAAATTTTTACTATTTTTTACTATTTATTATGACCAATATTGGAAGTGGAATCATTACCAAAATGTAAATTATAATTAAAAATTAAAAATAAAATTTATTATATTCCATTTATATAAAATAAATTAATTTTAAATTAAGTGTAAAATTTAACGAAAACTAATTTTTAGAAAAATTCATTTATATGAAGAAAATTAAATTTACTTTCATTGAATTTCCAGTACAAACTATAATATTAATTTGATATTATTAATTCAGTATATAATATATAAATTTTTTTATTAACAATAATAAATAATTATTTATATAATTTATTTTAATAAAAACATATTGCACATATAAAAAGTGTTTTATGAAAAATAACTCTCTTTAACAATAAATGATTTTACCTTTTATAATAACCTTTATATAATTTATGTATTGATTATTATTATTTTATTTATATAAATTATCAATATATTTTATTTAAAATATTTTTAAATAGTGATAAATATAATTTTTCTTGGTAAAATTACATAACATGTTGAAAATACATTTCTTCAAAAAACAAAATATGCTTTTTTATCATTAAATAACATTATAAAGATTGAGTGTGTATCAAAATGTTTTTTCCATTATTAATATATTACATAATGTGGTTAATCCTATTCATACAATCATATCCAATGTATTTATTAAAAAATATTCTATATCATGAGTTAATTTAGACATTGATTTTTGTTTAAATAAAGCTACTGAATACCTAATTTTTTCAAATGAAATACATAATAGGTTTTAGCATCTAACATTCTACACACATTAAAATTAATTTCATATTCTAAAAGAAAATGATGATTTCCCTTCTTCATCTCATCCTTAATCTCCCATGTATCTTCCTAAGAATTTTAATCCTCTAAAGAACAATAAATATAATATTTGTCTTATTATGTAAAAATTTATCTCTATAATCAAATATTTCAACCAGTTTTCATCATAGGAAAGATAATTTTCCCATGGTATAACCATTTACTTGAGTACATGGGAAGAATTAGGTATGTAATTCCAAAAAGTAGATACATGAAACACATCATGAACATGAGAGAGGTTCAATGGAAGTACCAACTGATAAGATACAAACCATACTCTAATAAGAACATTGAAGGGACCAATATACATAGAGCATAGATTTCCATATTTTATAAATATAATAACGATATTCTATTGAGAAACTCAAAGAAATTCCATCTCACTAACTTCATGTTCAAGATCTCACTGATGATTTTCATTATGACTCTTATAGCGAATTTGAAGTACAATTATATGATGTTGAATGGATCCAAAACGCTCTATCATTCACTTAGATTAATAATTCCTCAATAGATATCTTTATTCAACATAAAAACATCACATTATAAGTACGAACATCCTTCCATAGAAAGATTCATAAGGATCCATCTGAATGCTTGAGTAAAAGATATTGTTATTAGATAATTCAACAAGAAGGATTTATTGATCCTAACCACCCTTTAAATATAGATAAAAAGATATTAGAATATATTCTAGAGCTTTAATGGTTATCTAATACTATCCATATATTTGAGTATAACAGATAATATTTAAACCCAACATTATATATACAGATTTCTAAAAACATTACTGGAACATCAAGATAAACTATTGAAATCGATCAGATACAATAGAATGTGGTAGTCCAAGAAACAGTACCATGTTCTAAATATATATCCTATAATTTTAATTAAGAAAAAATATTAAATAATATTAATTGAAATTAGGAACATCATATGGAAATCAAAATCCACCCAAATAGCAAAATGTAATTATTATGTTTTAGGGAGCCTTGAAATGAAATCCATGGCGATGGTTTACCATTTCCATTTAAGCATGGGTAGTGGTTGAAACATCTCATTATAATTCTATGTCTCATACATAACTTGATTACATACTAAGAAAAAAGAAACATACTTTGAAATATCTCTATTCATGTTGTCCCACATGAAATAATCTTCCATATATTTATATATATTTATACATCCAGGATGAATAGAAAATAAAGATATATGATCTTCATCAAATCTCTCCCTTTCTCTTCATGAATGGTATGGATGGGACACATTCATATTTTCTAAACCTTTTCATTCCAAAATAATTAGGCTTAATCTCAGGGGAATTTATCTCCTTATTTTTCAGATCACCATCTTCCTTTTACACCTCTTTAATCATCACCTAGATAGATGGTCAAAATATCCCTTAAGAAATTTAAAATCTCTCCCCATCTATAAATATTCCATGGACTATCCTTTTCAAATCCATAAATGTTGGATACTTTTTTAACCTTTTCATATATAAGCTAGAATAATCCTCTCCACTTGAAGTATTATATACCTTTTTCCCTTTCCTGTAATTGTAATATTTTGAGTGGTCACAATTATTAATGTAATTAAAATATATTTTCTTGTACATACTCCACATTTTTGTGTGAATATATACTTTAACCTTTAATGATGTTATATATATCACACATTTCAACAAAATTTAAATTCCAATATATTTTCAATGAATCAATGAATCATACCAGCATCAGATTCTGAGTTAGATATTTTTTCTAAAAAAAATTTAATTGAAATGAGACATAATATTATCCATGAGTAATAATCAAAATATTTAATTTAATACACAACTACAGATTGCATAACCTTCTCAACTATAGGGTATCCTAAGCATAAGTGCACTTACCAAATTTCACTTCAGTGCCTTGGACTGTTCATCACATTCATCTACCCAATGTAACATGGATCTCTTTCATGTTTACATGGTTTTTGGGTTTGATATTTGTTAGAAATATCCCTGAAATCATTAGTAATATCCATCCAAACTAATAAAACTATGGATCTCAGACATTATGGTTTTTTTACAATTTAATATATTCAATCCCTAAAATATTTTTTGATATATACTCCAAGGATGTTTTATGACCCAATAATGAAACTATATATAGCTTAAATTCACACATGAAAAAAAATTTCATACGGGTTCTCCTTCCTCAGGGTCTTCATTTTAGTCCTCAAATGATTCTCATGATCTTCTATTCCCTTGGAATATATGATAACATCATCTATAAAGGCTACAAAAAAACTGATCTAGGTGATATCTAAAGACTCTCTTCATTATATCCATGTATATTGTGGGTGATTTGTTAAGTCCAAATATAATCACAATAAATTCATTGTTTCCCTTCTATTTATAGAAGTTTTCATGGGTGCTTTTTTACTCTGGATCCATAATTTATTGTATCGAATATAAAGGTCTAACTATGAGATGTTTTGATATCGTCTCAATTGATCAAACAAATCACCAATATGGGGAAATGGACACTTATTATTAATTGTGATCTTGTTAATTTAATGATAATCAATATAGTTTCATATTGATCCACATTTATTCTCTTTAAAAAGAGAAGTTTCACTAGATGGTAATGCACTTGGATGAATGAATACCTTATCAATATTTTACATGTGTTACTTCTTCAATTTCTGCAAGTTAGTTTTTTTTCATTGTAAATGGAATCATTGGAATATGTGTAGAAACAAGTTTGAGTTCTACTCGAAATTTAACTTCAAGTTTCATAGGAAGACTGGAAAAATCTTCTATAAATACATTAACAAACTCATATACAATTATTATATCCTCGATGTTGAGTTTCTCCAAAACCATATTAGATAAAATTTCCCATTTAAGTAGGCATCAAGACCCATAAAATGGATTTAATTTTGTTTATAATTTCATATTACTTCATGGAAAGATATATTATCTAATTTCATTTTTGAATATCAAATTTGACTTCCCTGCCTTGAAAATTGATATAGTATCTATATAAATAAATTCAATACATGACCAAAATATAAAAAAAATCAACATGAGGGAGAATAATAATATATTTAGGAAAAATTTCCCAAAAAAATCTATTAGAGTGGAATCATATACTTTATAAGAGACAATAATACTATAAGGATTTTCACTATTTATTCAATGGAACAATTTTGAGGTGGAAATGAGACAATTATAGAAAATTATTCTGATATAAAAGAGTGGGTGGGACCAAAATCCAAAAAAAATTATTATTTTTACAGTTTAAAGAATATGTATCTTTTATCACTTCATTCTTGTAACCCACATTAGTAATATTGATCACAATATATTTCCCATTGTCATTGGTATAAATAGTTTATTGGCATCGATCGTTATCATTAACCCTTATATTCAAGAATTGTTTATCATAATTCCCATACTCCTTGGATTTGAAACAACTATGTGTTGGTGGTGAATACTGTGGTGAATTATATCCATTCTAATCATGAGTTATATTCATTCCATCACATTGATATTTGATTGTCTGGTGAACATCATTTTCAGACTTCAATAATTTACCAGTACCCTTAAGATGGGTTCCTCTATGTTTTTTTCCAAACATATTGCCAAATGTAAGACACATATAGTTAACAATATGGATTTTATTATTATAATTTTTTTAAATTAAATATTTATTTTCATATCAAAACCATGTCATTTATTATAAACTCTAATATCAATATCTAACATTAGAATACATCAAATTTTTACTTTATAGTGACTAATATCTCTAATGGATTTCGCCTATTGGTGACTTATTTTAAATCGAATGAAAAATAGATCAATCGTTATTTCATGTTGGATGATCATAATATAATAATACATCACAATTCTTTAAAAAATATCCTTATATATACTAATAGATTCATTATACTTATTTTTTTTCTCAAGGAATTCCATCCCCATTTTCTAATGAAGAATAATAATAAATAACCTGTCTAAAACTAACCCTATAAACTCATCCCACTCCATAGATTTGATTTCTTCATGTTTTCTCATGTTCTTCATAAGATTCCACTATTGATCAATTTCTCCTTTCAAATGATAAAAAACAAAAATAACTTTTTCAAGATATGAACACTAGATTGTCATGAACTATCCCTCAGGGCCTGTGTCGTGACTACCCCAAGTCCACTTTCCCTAGACCAGGGGCTAACGACTAGCATTGGAAAGGCATATCCCTATAATGGTGAGGCATTGCCTTTAAACCTGTAGAAACATGCAGAGTAGAATACTACAAGAAGCAACCACAAAGTAAAATATTGTAGTAAAAGAGTGAAACAAGTAAAGGGCACCACATACATGCCCAACTGGAAAAGTACAAGTACAATTGAAAATTAAAAAAATAGCTGAAAAGTAAAAAACAACTGAAAAGTGAAAAGAATCTCCTAGATATTCCACAACAGATCCTACCTGAATGGTAGGTAAAACTCACGATCAGTAGTCCCTGCGTTACGTCATGCTGAATGGTCAACCTCCGAGCACCATTCATTCCTAGATCCCTTAGCCTTGATCAATGTTGTATGTCATCTGCACAATACACAACTAGGTGTAGGTGAATCCCATGTAGGGATGAGTATAATGATACTTAGTAGGGACCCTGAGACCCCGTAGGTCTCCAAAAGTTCCATCAAGGAAAAAACCACAAAGCAAGTCATCAACCCAACATGGGTATATGCCCCTACATAAACCTAAGTTATCAAGATATACTCATCTCATACATGAGGGAAGAATACCACAAAGGTAACACCACAAATAACGGATGTACCACACATGTAAAAGACTTAGTTAAAATAGAGTCTCAACTCAAAAAAGGTATTATTGAATTAAATAAGTACACATGATTAGTTGTGAAGCTGGATCACCGTATTCTATTAAGAGGCACTGCTTTTGACCATACGGAGTCAGACCCACATAGGATCGCTAGGTCATTAAACAATACTAACCCACGCAGGACCTGACCCATAAAAGATCGATATTTAACTAACTCCCGCTGAACCAAACATGATTTGACCCACAAATGATCAATAGGTTTTTAACTCCTGCAATGACCCACACAGGATCGGCATGCACTGACCCACACCGGATCGCTGAGCAGTAACCCACATAGGATTTGACCCATACAGGATTGGTTCTGACCCACACAGGATCTCCCAGTACTAACCTCTGTATGATACATCTTTAACATCCGACTCACTACCAGCCATTGGATTCCTTGCACCTGGTGCACACGAGTACCATAGAATCTTCCCTTGAGATATCGATCATACCTCGACCAAAACTATGCTCCATAATGTAGTAACCCAAAGGAATTATATGTCTTAAAGGTTCCAACACGACAGACAGTGTGTCAATCGGATGCCTGGTCTTTGAGTTATAAGTGTTATAGTTTCAGGGGCCCGGTTGGATTTAATTTCGATCAATATTATTCATATTCAAACCCTCTCTAAAAGTCAAGAATGGTTTACTAAAAAGGCCCTTCTTGATCCAAGGATCCCAATGCCATAGACGGTTCATCAAACAGACATCTGGTTCTTTGGATATTGCCCTTTAAGTTTTTTTGGGCCCGGTTGGGCCCAGGTCTGATCTGGACTAGGCTGCGCCAGGCTCGGGCCGCTGGGCTGAGGTTTGGACTGGCATGAAAGGGGGAGACTCAACCCATAAGAAGGGGTGTCCCGGCCCAAAAGAGGAGTTACCCACAAACGATGGCCCAAAAACGAAGGCCCACAAATGGCGGCCCACGACAGTGGCCCATCCAGCAAGGGGGTCGGCCCATAAAGGGCGGCCCGCAGGGGTGGTCTGTACCGTATAGGGAGGCTCACAAAGGGTGACCTAAAAAGGGAATCCCAAAATGCAGCCCACCCCATATAGGGTGTCCCGAAAAGGGAAGCCTAACCGCGTGAGGTGTGACATGCAAAGGGGGTGGCCCAGCTGTGTAGGGCATAGACCGCAAGGGGCGGCCTAGGCGTTGTTCGCCCGAGCTAGTGAGGGGTCCCTCTGGGTTTCCCAAACAGATCAGATGCTGTTCAGTTTTTTGAAATGGTGGCGCCATGTGGGCACCTCCTGGTGGATGTGGAACCAACACAGTAGGTTCCTCCTCCGTCGTGACTTCAGCCACAGTTTCTGCTCACTGGCAGCATCCTGATTGTGCCACCTCTCCCACTTTCTTGGCGGAATGCTGGTCGTACCGCCTCCCCTTTTGTGGTCGACTGATGTTCTATCTACCTCCTCTAATAACCACAGCTGACGAGTCTCAGCCCTATACTCACCGGCGGTGCGCGGTGGCGCACCGCACTCCCTCCATGGTCGGTCGGTGTCAGCTGCTCTGATGACTGCCACTGCTTTGGGTCATGGCCTCCTCTTACGGCGCGGGTCTACATGCCACCTCCTTCATAGCCGGTTGGTGTCGTCATGCCTACAGTCATCCAAGGAGGTGCAAGGATAGTAAGATAGCGAAGGGTTTGAGCCATGTTCATTAGGCCTGTGTCCTCCACATTAGTTCATAAACAAGAGGGAGGATAAAGGGTTTCATGAAATTCTTTTGAAATAAACAAGAATTTAGCACCGACCACGTAAATCTATTGGAGAATGTCCATGATTTAAGGTGGGATGTTTTCTTCATTCTCACAACACGTTCCCAACGACGCTACTCATACATCGTCCTTTAGTTCATGGTTCCGTTTCATTTGTCACCTCCCACTGGGATCGGCTCCATCCTCTAAGGGTTCGGTATCATGAAACTCTTTCATCACTTTGTTTCATGGTGAAGCTGTGTTGACACATCTACCAAGATCCACATAAATTAGAGAGGGGGATGGTATGTAACAACTTGGGGAATTAATGGGGGGTAATTAATTAGGAACCTTATTAATTCCCCAACGACAGCGTTACTTAAGATTGACATGTCAAGGAATTTGCTGGATTGACCCATCGCGGGTCCCACACTCTGCTTGTCCATTGGTGGAGTAGAATGTAAATAAAATCATAAAATTATTTCATTTCATTTCTTTTAAAAAGTCAAAAAAGATAAAAAAAATTCCGGACCTACTAAGGTCAAAGTAAAGTCTCCCTTAAGCGAATCACAACATTGTGGATTCAATTGTGACCTCATATTTTTAATCAGAGCACCAGTTCAAAATTTATAAACTGTCACTCACGTGATTACTGAACGTACCATAATAAAAGTTTCGAAATTCATTCTGAGCACTCCAGGCCTTGGAATCACAGGCCGTTAATTTTTGTAGACTCGTAATAATTCCATATAATTAAAAAAATAAATGTAAAATTCAAATGTATAAAATATCCCCAACTTACAACCCTTTATCCCCAAAAGCCACAACATAGACTAATATAAACAATGGGGGGTACTAAGCACGAATATAATCCTCCTGCTCTATGTTATCTCCTAGAGGTTCCCCTACTGCCAGAAAATGCGCACCAGAGGTATCGATAGGCCATAAAGGAATCACTCCAGTCGATCCTCAGTCCCTACTAGAACCTCCTTAAACATCACCACATTATCAAAGTCTAGCTCACCATGGTCGATGATGTGAGATTGTTCATCCACTTATCTCCTCAACTGAGTTATTTGGAAGACGTCGTGCACCCTCTCCAACTACGGGGGAAGTGCTAAGCATTATGCCACCTCTCTTTTCCATAGAAGTATCAGAAATGGTCTGATAAACATCGGTGATAACTTTCCTCCTTGACCAAATCATTGTAGTCTCCGTCGAGGTGACTCTCGCAAGAATACATGGTCCCCCTCCTGGTACTCCAAATGTCTTTGTCTCCTATCAGCATATGACTTGTATATGATATGTGCAGTCTTCATCTTCTCCCGGATGATTTTCACCTTCTCAGTGGTAGCCCATTCCAACTCTATATCCATAAGTGCTGACTCCACTGGGACTGTCTAGCATAGTGGTGATCTTCAAGGTTGATAATACAAGGCCTCAAATGGTGTCATACCGATGGTGGAGTGATAACTATTTTTGAATGTGATCTCCACCTTGGGCATGTGATCCTACAAACTACGACCAAAAATCTTGGACGCATTCACAAAGCATGTCTTCCAACATCTGAATGGTTCACTCTGCCTAACCATACGTCTAAGGATGAAAGGCGGTGCTCTAATGTAACTGAGTTTTGAATGCCTCCTATAATCCCATTCAACAACCGGGATGTAAAATGTGCACCATAGTTAGAGACGGTTGTCGATGGAACCCCATTATGTCGTACATTATTCTATACGTAGAGGCATCCCAAGCCCTCTACTAATCCCTACTCTTAGATGGGTAAGTAGTGGGCCGACATGGTGAGTCGTTCAATGATCTCTCAGTTGGAATCATGTCCCTTGGAGGTACGTGGAAGCCCTGTCATAATGTCCCTGGAGATATCATCCCACTTCCACTCTGGCACCTCTAGTGGCTATGCTAAGCCTACTGAAACCTGATGGTCAGCCTTCACTTACTAATAAGTGAGGCATCAAGAAACAAATTTTTCCACGTCTTTCTTCATCCCTGGACACCAGTGCTGACACCGGTGGTCCCGGTAGATCTTTGATACACTAGTATGTACCGCCAGAGGGGATGTTTGGAACTACCTCAACACCTCCTCATATAGTGCCACTGGTACCATGGTACATCCTCTGAATATTATGAAATGCTCCCCACCTTCATAAAATCCATCAGGTGCCTTTTCTGAGGATATCTGAGCACGTCAAGCCTCACATTCAATGTCCCCATGCTGCACCTCCCCCAATTGCTGAAGATATGGGGGAGTGACTATCATAGACTAGAGTTGTGTTTCTCCATCTTTATCCATGAAGGATATATGTAACATTTCTAGCTTCTCTGTCACCTCACACAGAAAATGTAGACTAGACCTACGACTAAGTGCATTTGGTACCATGTTCCCCTTCTATGGGTATAGAATTTCTCATTGTCATTGTCCTAGAAGATATCTAGACATCACTGCTGTCTCAAGATCAGGTCCTTTTGAGAGAATATATACCTGATAATCTTATGATCATAGTAGAAGGTAAAATGCTCTGCCATAAAGTAATGTCGCCACACCTTCAATGTGAAGACCACTGTTTTTAACTCTATGTCTTGGGTAGCATTGTTCTGTTCATGTTGCCTCAACTGTTGTATGCCATAGGTGATCACTGCTTGCTCTTGCATCAAGACATACCCAAGTCCGGTCCATGATGCATCGTAGTATACTACATACCCAACACCCACTTTCAGTACCCTCATCATGGGAAGAAATTTTCATTTTATGCCTCCACTCCTGAAAACATTGTTGGAATCTCTCCATCCATAAAGAAGGGATGTCCATTATTATTCACAGCTAAAAATGGTTCCACATCCCTAGAAAAGTCAAGTACGAATCTCTAATAGTATCCATCAAATCATATATAACTCTATACCTCAGTCACACTCCTAGGTGACTCCCAAGAAAGAACAACCTCTATATTCACTGGATCCTCTATAACTCTAGCCTTCGAGATAATGTGTCCCAAAAAGTGGACCTCTTGTATCCAGAACTAGCACTTTGATAACTTACAACAATGCTGGTGCTCAAAGACTTTATCCAAAAATATCTGCAAATGTCAGTCATGCTCCTCCTCTAACACTGAGTATATCAAGATGTCATCAATGAAGACCACCACAAAGAGATCAATGTATGGTTGGAAGATCTTATTCATGAGTCCCATGAACACTGCCGGAGCATTGGTCCCACCGAATGGCATAACCAAGAACTCATAGTGGAAATACCGACATCTGACGGTCGTCTTATACACATCTTCATCTCTCACCCTGAGGTAATGATAGCATGATCTAAGGTTTACATTAGAAAACCAACGAGATCACCTCAGCGGATCGAAATGATCACCAATCCTCAGAAGTGGATACTTATTCTTCATAGTCACCTTGTTTAGGTTCTGGTAGTCCACATAGAGTCTCAAACTCCCATATTCCTTGTTGGAGAACAAAATCATGGCTGCCCGTGGAGAAATGTTGGTCCATATGAACCCATTTCTCTACAAGTCCTCCAAATGTACCTGTAACTTATGAAGCTCTACGGGAGGCATCTGATATTCTGGTGTAGATATCGTTGTCATCCTGGGGTAAAAGTCAATGTAAAATTATACCACTTTGTATAGAGGTAATCCTGGAATGTCATCAAGAAAGACATCGGCATATTGGTCCACCACTACAGGATAGCTCAGACTCTCATCATCTACAACTCTGAGGGTAAGCCCAGCCAACTGCTGTGTGATCTACTGCACCCTCCTTTAGGTATGTCCATCTTATGTTGCAAAGGTGACCTTATCACGGGTGAAGGAAAACCTAGTCCCATCTTCATTGACACACCACACTTTGGGCCTAATATAGTCAATTTGTGCATGGACTATGGATAACTAGTCCATACCTAGGAGGACGTTGTAATGCCTCAATGCCAATACTAGGACAACCCAGCTCAAGATCTTGCCACCTAGAGTAATATCACACTACCGACGCCAGTGTGTAATTGTCAAATCTTCTCCTGTAGAAGAATCTAGCCATAAGGATTGAGCTAAAGGCTCCACCAGAATCTCCGATATCTGAACAACTGAAGTGGCAATAAAACAGTGACTCTAAACTGTGTCTATAAGTACTATAGCTAAGGTGTAGTAGACACATATAATACCTCTAATCATCACCGAAGTTCCATGGTCATAGGCCTCAACATATTGGAGCTTATCTCATCCCTGTCCACATGCTTCCTTTTGTAATGTTGGACCACCTGGTGGTTGTGGCGGTAGAACATTGTATCTCCACCCACTGCCTAATGCATGGACAACTCCTCTTCCATGTCTTCCTGATGCCTGAAGATGTCCTCAATCAATTCTCTGCCTTTGCCTCGGCGGTCCCTTGACCATCCTTAGGTCGTATTTAAGGATGGTCATGAAATATCTAGCCATGTAACCCTACCTACCACACGTGTAGCATTGTCTATTCCTCATCTAACCTCCTCTACCTCATGATCCCCACACCTCTAAACCTCCATCCTGAGGCCATACACCAACAGGTTTGGTTCACTTGGACCATTGTGTCATCTGCCTACTACCAGCCATAGATGACTCTGCTACGTGCTGCTCGGTGGTGGGTCTCGATGTCGGTGCCTACTCATCTAGGAATCACTTCACCAAAAGTTCCTTCTCTAGCACCCCATCCTGTATTGGTATGCTAAGGGATATCATCGATGATATGATCTCCAATCAGACACCCTTATCAAAGGTATGGTCCCTAAAGAAAGTGTCTCATATGATGTCTTTGTAGTAGAGAGAGAGATCAGTGAACCTCGCCGAGTACTGGGCTATAGTTATGCTCCCCTACTGTAGGTGCAACAATTTTTGTATATGCACAGAGCATTAGGTTGTTGGGATGAACTCTTCCCTAAAAAGGCTCTTGAAGTCTCCCCAGATGAGGGTTACCTTGTTGTGTATCTAGACCATCAATCTTAACCATATCCATGCTACTTCCTAGAAGAGACTAGACGTTAAGATCACCATAAGGTCAGCAAGTGTCCCAACCAAGCATAAAACTATGACCAAATCCTCTATCCAGTCCTTAGCTGCCTATGAGTCCATCTTTCCTTGGAACATCAGAGTCCCCTTCCACATAAACTCGTGCAATGCACTCACTCGGCGTGCATCCTCTGCTGGTGGCACTACCACAAAACTGGGCATTCACGGCGCCACCATTTATCAACGCTAACGGAAAAGTGCTGATAAAGGGGGTTACCTTTATAGCGCTAAAAAAAGAGTTGATAAAAGTACCCCTTTATCAGTGCTTTTTTTAGCGCTGATAAAAGTACCCCCTTTAACATTTCTTTTTTAGTGCTATTAAAGGGTTCCCATTTATCAGTGCTTTTTAGTAGTGCTGAAAAGGGGAGTCTTTATCAGCGCTTTTTTTAAAAGTGCTGATAAAGTGCCTTATTTCAACAAAATACCATTAAAAAAATATATTAATATTTAAATATATAGATATAGTTAATTGATATAAATATAATATATATTTCTTAAATAAAATTTGAAATATATTTTATATAAGTATAAATATACATTTACACTTAATATACTTAATATATAAGATATTTAGTGAAAATGGATTATAAAAAAATTAAAAAAATATTTTAAATTAATAATTTTCTAATTATTATGGATTAATAGTCATTTAATAACAATTTAAAGACTAAAAAAATTAAAAAAATTAAGAAAATTGATCCAAAATATGTTGAAAACGCCACTAGAACTTAAAACGACCATAACTTTTGATACGTGTGTCTGTTTGAGATCTACCACATTTCAAATCAAAGTCAGCGATGAGCTCTATGTCACTATAACATAGGGGGACCTTTGACATGGTTTTTTCGAGGCCAAAAAAGGCCCAGAAGGCCTCCAAAACTGAGTTTTTAGTCGGGTACCCCAATTTTTTTAACATTGTTTGCATTTTCAACCTCGTTTAAGTGGGTATTATTGGCTTTTTCTGGTGGGGACTGAATTTATTCCAAGGTATTAAATTCATATTGATATTATGTCTTTGAAATTTTATCGTTTTTTTATAATTAACTGCTATTTATAATCAAATATATAACTATATGTACATATTTTTTATATATTCACACCTAAAAATTTAATTTTTTAAATAAATAATTAAACATATTTATATATAATATATATTATCTTTATCTAAATAATAACTAATATCCATTTTATTTAAAATAACAATATATGAATATTTATATAACTATATATTAATATAACTATATATATCTTAATATAACTATATATATATTAATATAACTATAAATATATATATTAATATTACAATATATATATTAATATAACTATATATATATTAATATATCTATATATATTAATATAAATATATATTACTATATGAATAAATATAACTAAATATGTATATAAATTAATAGATATATCATAAAAAAGAACAAATCAATATTGGGGAGTGGAAAAGGCATTAGGCGCGCATGGAGGAGGTCTCGAGATCAAATCCTGGTGGTGGAAGGGGCATGCACGCAAGGGTGATTTAGAGGGGATAGCACTGATAAAGGGCGGAGGGGGGGGGGGGGTTCTTTGGGGCGCTGGAGTGGTGCAGAAAAGCGCTGTAAAAGGGGATCTCAAGTGCTATAAAATCCAACCCCGATTGTAAGGTTTTTTAATTTTTTTTTAATTTTTTTTAACTTTTATCAGTGCTAAAACAAAGTGCTATTAAAAGGGGTCTTTTATCAGTGCTAAAAATAAAGTTCTAATAAAAGACCCATTTATCAGCGCTTTGTTTTAGTGTTGATAAAAGACCCCTTTTATCTGAACTCTTTTTGAGCGCTGATAAAATGGGTCTTTATCACCTCTTTTTGGAGCACTGATAAAGGGGACCCCCCCCCAATTATATTCTCCGGAATTTATAGTGCTTTTCTAGCACTGTTAAATTCCATTTTTAGCATTGATAAAATCAGTATTTTTAGTAGTGTGGTGTTGGTTTAAATGGATACCCAACGGGTAGTGGTGCTGCTGGTACGCCACCTGAAGAATCTAACACTGTAAGAGGTCTCTGCACCGAGGCCTCATCGCTCAGTCAGCCATCATCGCATACTCTATCATGAATACCAACTGGCTCTCTATGTGGGGGAATCCTAAAAGAAGACAGGTGTGCCACAATAAAAAAGTTATACCTGGTTAGCTTACTCAAATAAATCACAAGAAAAAATCTTCAAAAACACAGATAATTTGTGCTTTCGTGTAGTGAGTCAGAAATTAGATTTCAGGGTCCTAGTGTATGGATACATCGACTTCCACACCAACAATGGACTCCCAGAACTGAAAACCACACTTGTAACAGTCAACACTATTGCTACTTTGAAAAGATAAAATTCTTAGTTCTTCGGTAGAACTGACTCCTCTGATACAACTTTGTTATGGCCCATCCATCGGGGTCCATGTCATGAGTACCCCAAGCTCTTCGTCCATAGGATAGGGGAAGGCGAGTAGCACTATAAAGTTGTATCCCTATAATGGGAAGGAATTCCCTTTAAACATATATAATCACACAAATTATAATGCAACAAAAAGAAACCAACAAGTAAACCATTGTAGTAAAAAAGTGCTGAAAGTAAAGGTTGTTGGAATACAAGCCAAAATTGAAAAATAAATGTACAAATGAAGAGTAAAAAACAACTAAAAAGTTAAAAGCATATCTTCAATCATCCACCAGGGATCCTACTTCAAGGGTAGGTACAACTCATGATCAGTAGTCCATGCTTCACGTCACGCCAAATGGTCCACCTCCGAGCACCATCCAGTCTTGGCTCCCTCTTCCCCGATCAATGTTGTATGTCATCTTCATAGGACACAACAAGGTGCAGGAAAATCTCACGCAGGGGTGAGTATAACGATACTCAGTAGTGACCCTGAGAATCTATAGGTCTCCTAAAGTTCTACAAAGGAAAAAACCACAAAGAAAGCCTTAATCCTTGCATAGGTATATGCCCATACATATACCTATGTTATCAAGATATACTCATATCATACATTAGAGAAGAATAAAACTAATTTAAAAACATGAATATTAGAAGTACCACAAAGGTAAAAGACTTAGTTCAAATAGTGTCTCAGCTCAAACCAGTTATTATTGATGTAAATAAGTACAAATGATTAGTCACGAAGCTATATCATCTTATTCTGTCAAGAGGCACTTCTTTTAACCAAACAGAGTCTGACCCACACAGGATCGATAGATAACTAACCCCTGCTAACCCATGTAGGATCTGACCCACATAGTTTCTATAGGTAAATAACCCACGCTTACCCACACAAGATTGATATGTAACTAACCCCCCAATGAACCACACAGGATCTAACCCACGCAGGATCGGTATGCACTGACCCACACAGGATCACTAATTGATGGCCCACACAGTATTTGACCCACACTAGATCAGTATGTGCTGACCAACACAGGATCTCTAAGTGTTGACCCACACATGATCACTCGATACTAACCTCCATATGATCTGTCTCCAACCTCATCCTCACTGCCAGCCACTAGATTCCATACACCTGATGCACTCGAGTTATGGAGAATCTTCCCTCTAGATATCAATCATACCTCTACCTCCACTAAGACCCACAAAGGAGTAATCCAGATAACCACCATGTCGTAAGAGTTCCAACGTGACATATGGTGTGTCAATCGGACGCCCGGTTTGTGAGTTATAAGAATTTTAGTTCTGAAGGCCTTGTTGGATTTGGGTTCAATCCATCCCATCTGTACTCCATCTATTAACAAAACTCAATAGGACTATATGAAAAAAGTACCGTCTTGATCCAAGGATCCCAACACCATATACGGTTTATCAAACAGACTTTTGGTTCTCAGGATATAGCCCTCTAAGTGTTTCTGGGCCCAATTGGCTCGGGTCCGGTCCGAACCGGTCAGACTGACCCAGCCTGACCCGGTCTGGGTGCGGCCATGGAGGGATTGGGCCACTGGGATGAGGTTTGGCCCGGCTCATATAGGATGGCCCGTAATGGGAAACCACAAAAGGGTGCCCCAGCCGCATGGGGCACGACCAGTAAGAGGGGTGGCCTGGTCGCGTTGGGCACGACCCGCATGGGGCGGACCACCCGTTGTATGCCTGTGCTGGAGAGGGGTGGTGCATGTCCCCCAAGGTATCCGAAATTCCCCGTAGGCTGTTTGGTTTTGTGAAATGGTGGTGCCACGTGGGCGCCACTCAGTAGCCGTGGAACCCGCGCGGCGGGTTCCTTCTCCGCCACTGCTTCTGCTCAGTGGTGGTGCGTTGGTCCCCCCCCCCACCCTCTTTAGTCGGTCGATGTGTCTACCCCTCCTTTAATCACCGTGGCTAATGATTCGTGGCCCTCTGCTCACAGGAGCTGTGTGACGGTGCACTACACTTTCTCAACGGTCGGCCAGTGTCGGCCGCTCTGATGATTGTTGTGACATTGTGCCACGACCTCATCTTACCAAACGCGTCGGCGCACCGCCTCCTTCATAGATGGTTTGTTCCATCACACTGATGATCCTCCATAGAGGCACAAGGATATCAAGATAGCAGAGGGTCTGATTCATGTTCATTAGGCCTATTCCCTTCGCATTTTCTCATAAACAAGAGGAGGGATAAATGGGTTTAATAAATTTACTTGAAATAAAAATTAATTAAACCCCTACATCTTAAATCTGTTAGAGAATGTACACGATGAAAGGTGGGTCGTTTTCTTCATTCCAGCAACAGGTTTTCAATGACACCGCTCATCTATCTTCCTTTAGTTCGTGGTTCAGTGTCACCCGTCACCTCACATTGGGAATGGCTCAGTCCTCTAAGGGTTTGGTGTCATGGAATGCCTTTAGCACATCATTTCTTGGCAAAGTTGTGCCGACACCTCTCCCCAAGCTCCATATAAATAGGATTGTGAGAGGGTATGTAATGATGCAAGGAATTAATGGGGTCTCATTAATTAACAACCTTCTTAATTACCCAACGACGCTATTACTTAATATTTAAAGGTCAATCCATTTATTGGCTGGACACATCACGGGTCCCATACTTCATTTGTCCGCTGGTAGAGGAGAAAGTAAATAATATAATAAAATTATATTATTTCATTTCTTTTTAAAAGTCACAATAATTAAATTTTTCTTCATACCTACTTTAGTCAAAGTAAAGTCTCCCTTAAGTAAATCCTGGCACTGCAAATTCAATGGTGCCCTCATATTTCTAATCCGACCACCTGTTCAAAATATAGAAAATTCCGCTAACGCATTTACTAAACATACCATAAAAAAAGTTTAAAAATTATATATGGTCACTCTGAGCCTCAGAATCACATTCCATCAATTTTCGTAGACTCATAATAATTCCATATAATTAGAAAAATTATATGGAAAATCTAGGCCATTACACAGATAATGGAAAATATATTTTTATTGTTGTCGATCCATTCCTCAGAAATTAGTGGATTAGTGGACCCACTAAAATATGGTGGACATTGTCTCATGAATTACATAACAAAATTATTTTCCATCTCATTAATGTTTGGAAGCTCAACATGATTTATAGATTAAAAAACAATCATAAGAATTACAATGATATTTTTTATTTCATATACTAAAACAATTGGTTTTTCATAAATAATTTCATTTAATTTTTCATCACATTCATTAATGACACTATTACATCTGCTTCCATTAATTGGATAAAGCCAAAAATCATTGTATGGGTAGAAATAATCATAGTGAGAAACCATATAATCATGAAAATAATTTATACGATGTATAAATAATAAAACCTTCATTTCAATAATTGATTCATTAGTGTTAACATAAGTCTCCATTACCATCTTCAATTACAATACTTCAAAATTTTTAATAATGAAAATGTGAATTAACCCAGAAATACCCCCAACTAATGTTTATCCATGTGCACAGTCTTAGTCTCACCCAACATAAATTTTTGAATATTGAATTAATACACAATCCTCTCCTTTCATTGTAGTTATCCAAAGGTGAATATTTTCCATATCCTCATCTAATTTCCATATTCTAGGGAAGAATTTAATTTATAGGGAAACCAAACTTCTCTTTTACCATAATTTAGGTTGTTCTCTTACACTTATTCATATCTTAAGGGTTCTCCCTAATGTTTTGTCATCATATTTTTGAAAAATTACTAAAAATTTCTATGATATAAAATGATTAAACCCAAAAATTATATATATAGATATTAAATCATATTAGAAGAATATTCATTACATATCATCATGATATGCAAAATAAAAATAAAGGTTTAGTGTCTATATAAACTTGGATATAAAAACAAATAGAACATATATGATCAACATCATCTCCTACTATGTTTTTCACAACTATCACCCTTCATAGGAAAATCATTCTTAAATCCTATCTTTATATCCTATGTAAAATGAAACTTAACAAAGGGTTAGATAATTTGTTTAATAAGGGTGAATCTGACTCCGGCTTGTAAATCATTGATACAGGGAAGGAAGTTTAATCTAGTGTGGTTGCAAAGGATCAGATTTGGCGCAAATATCTCTTCATCCTCCACAAGAAGGAATTTTCTTTTAAATTGAATACCTATTGGGCTAATGACGTATCAATGTAGAGCTTCACAAAGATCGTTATGAATTCAGGTACCATCTCATTCCATGATTTTGATTCTACCCCCTCTAGTAGGATAATAAAAAAGGGTCGCTTTACACAGGTCTCAGAAAACTAGAATGATTTTGAGGATAGGTTTATGCTATGAACGATTTTGATTATTTCTCGAGTGGTGATTCCAAAAGGGGTGAGGCCTTAAAATATTAATGATCTTTCCTATAGGATTTCTATGATGTGGGGTTTCAATGACTGGAGGATGAAAGCGATGGGATGTGGTTTATAACATATCATATTCCCCTCGGATGATATAAAAAAGAGAGATTAATGTTTTAGTTCTGTCCCCTTGAAGTTTGGATTTCTTTTGATTCATGAATGGGAAATGAACTTTGACCCTAATACTGTCAAAAACACATATTCATAGGTATGGATTCATATATGTAATATCAACTTGCTTTATTGGCATCTGCAAATTCTTTGGGACATTGCATAGTCTGTTGGAAATCCAATTAGGCTTGACAAGCATATAGAAAATCCTACATATGAACACTATGCAAGGATTATTGTTGAGGTTGACATGGATGCCACACTTGTGGTTGAGGTGGTGTTAAAAACGAAGTATGATAGTCTCAATCTTTGTATTTTCTAATATGGGAAACCAGAATTCTGATTAAATTGAAATTTATTTGGGCATGTCATTTTAGACTGCAATAGGAACAAGGTGTGTAGTCACTATAATAATAGGGGTCATGATGTTGAGAACTGCAAGAGGAATAAGGGTAAGGCCTTGTATTCTGACATTGGTCCCTCCACCTATAAGGGTACAGCTAACCACACAGACAATAAACTAGATGTTAATGTAGTCAATGGTAAATATCATTAAAATGATCTTGTTTAAATGATTATGGAGGTGCCTGTGATTCCCCATAACGATGATTTCTCCACAATGGATTTAATAGTTGATAATTTTGATGTTGTTGATGGCCAAAGATCTCATGTTTCACATGATCATCCTGTTGAGATCACATGACTATCTCATAATCATTCAGGGCATTTGATGTAGCCATTTGGTGTTGTCTCAAAGGTGGGATATTCTTTTGATAGTGAATATTATCCTAAACAGGACATTAATGCACCTATAGATCAGTCAAGGCCTCTCGTGTTTCCACCAAGTACTACCATGGAGGTTCCTTTCTATGATTGTGCTCCGTCAATGATTATAGTGTTGTCTCATGATCAGATAAAGTCATCATCTCCCCCTCACACTGGTACTGATAATAATGGTCATGTTGTCACTTCTGAGGATGTTGGATAAAAAGATACAAATATTGTGCATGTTCATCCATCAAAGGTGTAAAAAATAGTTTTCCGCTTCATTAATCTATGGTCCATTTGACTCGACTAATAGGTTCTCTTCTCTCATAATTTCTACGGAGAATAATTCAACCTTTCAAAAAGATGAGTAGGATCTGGGTAATCCTTCCTATGGTAATTCGCTTAATATTGTCAATTCGACTCATTACTATGATGGGACTAGTACTTGGATCATATCTTCTAATAAATGAATATTATATATTGGAATGGCAAGGGCTTGGGAACCCTCCGACAGGAAAAGACCATATGCATATTATTATGACAAATGAACCTATGTTAATTGGTATTGTTGAGAAAGAAATATAGTTTGAGAACTGTTTCTTGTTCATATGGCAATCCTTGGGTTATTCCCTAGTTTCTAATAATCAATTTTATAATAATTCAGTTTCCTTGTGGGTTTTGAAACATAATTCTGCTATTGTCAATTTTTTTGGGAATTACCAGAAATTTTTTACCTTATCCTTCTGCATCAATGGGATATCTATTTCAGCGACTTTTTCCATGCCTTCAAATTATATACAATAAGGATAATGCTTCTGAAGAACCTTCAATATCTTGCGGAAAATATGGAATATAAATGGATACTTATTGGTGACTTCAACATTGTCCTACAACCTGGGGAAAATCTGGTCATAACTTTTATGGGATATCATCTTCTGAATTTTATTCTTTTATTGATAGGTGATGCTTCACCGAGGTCTCTATTTCAAGTTCTATTTTTTACATGGTCTAGATACAAAATCAATGGGAGGGAGGAAAGTAAATTGGATAGGTGTTTTATACTAGTTGATAATAGAAATTATACTGTATATGTTTTGGGTATCACACTTTGAAGATTGCATTCAGATCAAAATCTACTTCGTTTTAATGTTTGTAATTACAGGTTGAAGTTTGACCTATAACCTTTTAGGTTTAATAATAAATGTTTAGTCAGACTAGTTTGCATGAAAGTTTTTTTAGATGCATGGGATGCTAATTTTTTTATAGTTCTTTGTATATCCTATGTAGTAAACTTAAGGTTGTTAATTCAAAGCAGAAGGAATGAAGGAAGGTAAATTTCTCCTCGCTTGAAAATTATATTAAAGAGTCTGAAAATGATTTTTATCCTGTCAAAATGATAACATGCCCCAGGACATGCCATATATGGATGTGATAAATGATGTTTAAAATATGGATAAACTCATGAATCTTATGGAAAATTTATCTCAGACTCAATTTAGAACCATATGGTTGAATAAAGGTGATAGAAATTAAATATTTTTTCATTTCATTAATCGGGAGATAAAGGCTAGAAAGAGTCTAAATTCCATTAATGTTGAAGGGAAATTGTTTGATATGAGAATGAGATTTCACATACTGTGACAAATTACTTTGGCATGCTTTCTTCTATTAAAGGGGTGGCTAACACTGGGGAAATTCGAAAGTATTTTGACCCATCTGTTGATGATACCCAGAACAAGGCACTTGTTGAGACACCTAAAGGTAAAGAAATTCGTGATGCTCTATTTTCTCTAGATATTTATAGTGTTTCAATATTTTATGGTTTCACAAATAAATTTTTCATGTTCTACTGGAATTTTTTATAGGTTGATGTTATGAATGCTGTGAAATAATTATTTACCTCCTCGTATATGCCCTTTGGGATGAACTCCAACTTTATTGATCTTATTCCAAAGATGGATAATGCCCTAGATATTATGGACTTCAGGCCAGTTGCAGTTGTGAATACTATTCCAAAAGTCAATAGAAAAATATTGGCACACAGATTGGTTGAAATTGTTAAAAGTTTGATTTCAAAAAATCAATTTGGATTTTTCCTAGAGAGAAGTATACAAAACTTTCTTTTTACATCTTTTGAATGTGTCAATTTCATGAAGAATAAAGTGATGCATGATTAAATGGCTTTGAAGATAGGTATTTTTAAATCCATTGACACCATCAGATAGAGTTTCATCATTACCATTCTAAAAATGGATGGGTTCTCACAAGGTTTGATTAACCTAATTAAGTCCATTATGAGGAGTTTTAGAATCTATTTTATGGTAAATGGCTCTCTTATGGGGTTCTTTCAATGCTCAAGAGGTTTCTGGAATGGGTACCATTTCTTTGGTCTTTTATTTACTACGAATAAAGACTATATCAATCATATTTTTAATGAAATTACCAATATTGGTTCATATAACAGGATGAGGGTTGGAAGGTATTATTTTCCTCCCTCCCATTTTCTATATACGGATGACTTTTTTCTATTTAGAAAGGCTAATAGAGGTACCATTTCTAGTATTAAGGGAATTTTATCACATTATAAAGAGGTTTCTCATCTGGTCATCAGTTGGAGTACGTCCTCGTATATGTTTGGGGAAGGTTTTATTGTTTCTAAGAAGAATAAAATTATACATAATCTTTGTGTCAAGAGGGGATATTTACCATTTACCTAAATTGGAGCTCCTATGTTATTGGGTAGTGTGAAGAGGTTTTATTTGGAGAATATTGATCTGAAAATTACTAATCAGTTAGAAAATAGGAAGGGGAGAACTATATCTCAAGATGGAAGAATTTGTTTGGTCAACTCTATAATCACATGATTGTTTGTATAATCATTTTCTCTATATAGATGGAATAGAACCTGTGTGAAAGAGTTGAGCAGCAAAACTAGGAATTTATTTTGGACTGGTTCTATTGATGATAAGAAATTGATCGCAGTTTCTTAAAAAGACTTTGTTAGACCTACTGATATGGGAGAAATTGGTGTTAAATATATTGGAATTTTCAATGACTCTTTGATCAAAAAATCACTTGGAAGATACTCTCTAATCTTGATATGTCCCTTGATTTTTGGAAAACCAGAATCATTAAGAAGGTGTATAATGGATGGGGTGGCTACATGGCCTCTTCTGTGTAATCTAAATTGAAGAATACCTATTCTAATCTTAAGGTATGCACAAGGTGGGCTGTCCATAAGCAGTCCCTACTAAAATGATGGCCAACTGATTGGTTGTCTTATCTAATCTACAGTGATATCATTGTGCCAATAACTACAAGGGATCAAACCATTGTTAATCTTAAATTAGACCAATCCTTGCAGATGATTCTCCCTACCAACATATGTATGGGAATTTCCAGAAATTGTTTTATGATATGGAAACTTTTTTTGGGTGAATAACCTGAATGTTGAGTTCACCACAAATGAATACTATCGACTCCTTTTAAGTCATTCAACTACTCTACCATCATGGATATCTAGAATGTGGAAACCATTTGATTCCCCTACTGATTTTTTATTACTCTGGAAGACTTGGAGAAACATACTCTCTCTATAATACCTTATCTAATGCACTGGAAGAAGTCTTTGCTCAGTCTTTCTATTCTTCTTGAGAGCAGAGGAATTAGTGTCACATAAATTTGATAACTGTTTATTTTCCAGTAGTGTTTGGTCTCATGTGGAGGCCATTGTTTTGGTATAATTTAGAGCTCCATTCTATAGAATATATGATATAGTCTATTTCAAAATACAGAGGCAGTGAGTAGGTTCAATCATTGCTCATTTCTGCTACTATTTCTATAATTTCCTATCTATGGAGTGCCCAAAATTATTTTATGTTCAGCAGAAATAAACCTGCGTTGTATATTGTTGTTTTGGCTATCCAGTGTGCCATTTGACCTGCTTGTCTTGTTCAAACTAGGTTAATGAATAATGATTTATCTGATCGTGTTCTTTCTAGGTCTATTGGTGTGAATGGAAAGTCAAATAAACCTCTCATGGTTAAATATATTCACGGTACTCCACATATCCCATGCTGGTTAAATTCAACGTTGATAGAGCTACCTCTAGTGCACCTGGACCTTCTAGCTTCGGCGGTGTCTCTCGAACTTATCAGGTTTTGGTCAAGGGATTATTGTTTAACTACATTGGAAATGTGACTTCCATTGAAGCTAAACTATGGGAAATGATTAAAGCTATCATGTATGCTATCCACTATAAATGGAATGATTTATGGTTGGAATAATAATTTTACATTGCTATCCAAATTTTGATAAATATATCAAGGAATGTACTATAGAGAATGATTTTAGTGTGGGCTGACTGACTTCATCTTCCTGACCAGATCTATCTGGATGTCATGCATGTGCTTCATGAAGACAATCAAGTGGTAGAATCCCTTTAGAAAATAGAAATTGTTGAGGTTAACTCTAGTTGTTCATTTAAAACTCTATAATTTTTTAGTCATCTTGTCATTTCTGATTACTATGGTATGGTTTTTACCCACATTTGTAAGGCTTATTTGTAATGTTCTGTTATGCACTTTTATTTTTGTTTAATTTAATAGGGTAAGGTTCACTTGACTCTTGATATTTTTAGGTATGGGTAAAGAAGGGAAATATCAATCAATAATAATTTTTTAATCATGACATGATCATATGTTTATGAGAGAATTATTTTAACAATTGAAGATTATACCAAGAAATTAATATATCAAAATCAAGTGTCTTCTCATAAAACTTGTCAGTTTATAATAAATGTATCATTAAGTAATAAAATAACGTAATATATTATTGAATAACATTTTCATATGATCATGAAAAAGGGGTGGAATAAATTTCTCTATAATCATAATCTTCTAAACCGGTTCCAAGGCTACCCAGTAAGATATTAATCTCATGTTAGGCTTGGTCCAATCTCTAATGTACCGTCTTAGGGATTGGGATTACCTCTCATGTACCATTTTTGATCTTGTGATAAACTTTAGTGTACCCTCTAAGACCATAAAACATTATTCTTTACCCATTTCATTATATGTCTATAAAAATCCCACCATTTAAATAATTTTTATCAATTCATATAAATACTACAAGATCATGAAACAATTTATCATTTCATCCTAGATTACTGCATGGAAAAAATTGTTTTGTAAATATTTATTCATCATAATCATAAAACATATAGAGGCATAATATGGATGGTATTATTTGATCATATCTCTATTGAATAATAATTAACATGAAGGGATTCTATAATAAATAAAAATTACCTTTAAAATATCATTGGAATTTTCCTTATCGAAAATACCTCTTTAATTTTGAAATAAATTAATAAAAATATAAATGTTTCCTATAATATTAGGGAACAAATATTTTAAAATTTGCATGGAAACATGTAAATAAATGTTTAATGTAATGATCATTTATAATTCCATGAAATTTCTTTCGTGAGGTATATATTAAAAAAATTCTATTAACAACTTTTATAACAAGTAGCTCATTTGTAAAAAGACGGGAAGATTCTTTTTTAAAAAATTTATCAAAAGTAAAAAAATAGTAAAAAGATATTAAATAAATATTTTATAATTTTTAAAAAACTCTTCAAAACTTTTTAAAAAATTTGTATACATTTATGAAAAATATTCCTGACTGAATAGAAATACAAAGTTAGTTTACCTTAAAAACATTATATCAGAATTTTGTTAACATATAGGGAGGAAAATGAAAGGGAAATGAATAATCTCTATAAATAACCATATTATAATATAATTCCTTTTATTTTGGGGGTATCAGACATATAATTTCATTATTATAAATTTTACCATTAACAATCCCGGTAAAAATGAGATTGTAAAGTAAAACTCTTACCTCAAGTTTGAGTTTATTCAAAAGAACTCTATCCTCATTTATAATATATTTAAAGTTATTATATTTATATATAATAATAATAATACTTATAATAGTATACATGTTTTACTATTAAAATTTTATTATACATTCATTAAATATTCTTGATTGATATTAGTGTTTCAGATTATAACTATTTCATTTTCATGTAAATTTTTAATCATCTCTAATGGTCATTGAATTTGGATCATGGTTAAATCAACATAGTAGTGTTAATAATTATATAAATATAATAAGTATTAACTATATACATAGTTTAAAACATAAATAAATTGTTTGTACTAAACAATTAATTCCACCATTCATGGAGACTGTGGTTTGTATATATGCATGAATGTTGTTTTTATTCTATATGGGAAAGAACTAAAAAATAATAGTATTTTACCATTACATGATCATAATTACATAAAAAACAGGATATATATTTATTTATTTTAGTATTTTATCCATCAATGTGAGGTTTTTATGATAAATGAATCATATAACTGTGTGGAAGAAGTTGTCCACTCTAATGCACGGGTGGTAGTTTCATTTCCCATTTGATGAAAAAGAGGTGGTAATAGTAGTAAAACAACCATAATAAAATCAAAATGTATTTATTAATTTGTATTAATAAATTTATTATTTATATAGTAGGATTAGATAATTTTGGATAAGAAGTAAAATTTAAAGATCTCAGTTAAGATTTATAAATCATCTTTGAGAGACCACCTTTGGCTTACATCTTAATCCTTGAAATGTTTGTCTTATGAGAAGAACATGGGATATAGGATTAAGGGAAGGAATACGGGATGGATTGTAAATATTTATTCACTATTATAGAATTTGAAAAATTCATGAATTAGGGGGTACAATAGGTTCCCTTTTTAAGTGAGGGAGAAGACACACCTGGAATTACTTAAACTATTTAAAAAATATAATGTAATTTTCTTTTGAAAGTGGAAAAAATGGGAAAATATTAAAAATTTACTATAATATATGATATAAATATATTCACACAATAAAAATTATACAATTTTATGTTCCATTATTACCCCTAACCCTTAGTTTAACCCCCTTAGTAAAATCATTTTAACCCCAACCCTGGTAATTTTTTTACTATTTTTAAAATTCATTATGAACAAATATAAATACAAAATCATTAAAATAACTGATATTATGATTGTAAATATGTAATCTATATTGATAAGTTTAATTTACATAATAGGAATTAATTAATTTGAAAATAAGTGTTAAAAACATGAAAATAACCAAATTATATAAAAAATAAATTCTATAGGCATAAAACAGAATTTTAATTCATTAATTGTCTTGTAAAAACAATAAAATGAATGTTAAATTATTTTAATTAATATATAATTTATACATTTAAATTATAAAATTAATTAATAATTATTTAATTTATTTATTATGATAAAAACATAATGTGCCTGAAAAACCCCATTTAATAAAAAATAATTATCTTCACCTTAAAGTGATTTTACTGTACTTACCTAACCATTAGAAAACTATTGGATTTGTGATTATAGATTTATTAATATAATTTATTGATATATTTTTTTAAATCATTTTCCAATACTGATCAATATAATTTTTTTAGATAAAAATAAATAAAATGTAGAAAAATATATTTCTTAAAAAATATAGTTATTTTAATCATTAAATGATTTTATAAAAAAGTGTGATTATCATAAAAATTTTAACACTATATATATTTATGTATTTCATAATGTGATTTATCATATACATATTCGTCCCAATCCAACAACTGTATTATATGGGTAAACTATATCACGAGGTCATTTTGGCTCGTTGTTTCTTGTAAATAAATCTATTGAATACAAAATTTTTTTTTGAATGAAATACAAATAAAATATTGGGTTATTATAGTACATTTTTTAGAAAAGGATAATATTGATGTGAAAGAACTAATGACATTTTCCATCTATCAGACCAAAGATACACTACAAAAGTTTATTTAATGTTTATGAGTACACTAGTATGATAATAATTTGTCTTTTTATCTGTTTAGGATCTGGTAAAATTAGAGAAGATAAATTTTTATATTGTGACTTGTAAATTCTACACCTAAAATCAATAAAATATCTAGGTTGATCATGTTTTAAACATAGAATTATTTATTTATAAAATAATAATCATATATAGTGAAAAGTTCTTGACTTCTAAATTATGGGAGAAATAAAAAGGTATTCCTATGAGAAACACGTTAATTTTGAAATAAATCAGGGAATTTAAATGTTTACAATTTTACAATAATAAAAAATTCAGATAAAATGGAAAGAACGAAGAAACATTATGATTATATATTGTTTTTGTGAAAAAAGAGAGATCGTTTAAATTGTAAACATTTTTAAAAGTATAGATATTATAATGATAAATAAATTTAAAAAAATGAATGTTCATTAGGGAATAAGATTTTAAATTGTGAAAAGATTAGAAAAAAATTTAAAATATAAATGGTTTTATGAGTATTGTAGAAGGTAAATATTAAATAATTTTATTGTTTTCATTGCTGTTTTTCATAAACTAACATAGGAGTCGGGATAAATATTTTTGTGACTATAAGGATAATTATGGGTGTAAAAAAAATTCTTGAAAGACCTATTATTAAATAAGGATTATAATAAATAAAATTATTATCACTATTATTAAATAGAAATAATTTTATTTTTGAATAAGTGATGTGTGAAAAATAAATTTCGATTCGAAAATCTTGAAGGTAAATTATTAGTAATGGTGTAATCTAATATTTATGAATGATGATGCTAGATAATGTCATGAATATTATTAAAATTAAGTATATTATCATAATTATACAATCTAGGATATTACATATCTATATATTAAAAATAATTATATTAATATTTTATTATTATTATCATTGAGGGATCTTACATAATATATAAATTTATATGGATTAAAATTTAGAAGAATGAAATGACATACTAGGAATGAAATGGGTTCTATAATTACTCTCATATTAAGCCACAAAGTGCTAAACACATCATATACCCTTAGATTATTCATTATTAATTTCAAGATACCATTACGATGTGTAACTATTATACACACCTAGTTAACCCATCATCCCCACACATTGTGTACCCTATCGGTACACACCGTGAAAGTTGACATTATACAAGCTAGGAGGTTGAAGTAAATTTCTAGATATCAACCAATGACTATATTACATGTACCTAGTAAGTATATGTCTTGTACTTTTCATATGAATCACCTTTATGAGAGTGGTGAAAATATATTTCAATTACCTAAGGTTAAAATATAGCATAGTGGGGACCAATGGTAGTCTCCATGGAGGGGTGTAAATTGATTTATTTGAGTTAGTATAACTAATCTTGTGCAATTTCAATTTTGGTGAAATATAAAATAATTGAAAAAACTGTTTTTTTATAAAAGTGATGACATTTTATTGTTTTCAGGGTTGTGATAACAATTTTAATGATATACCAGTCTTAATAATGGTTATCCCTTCTTTTTATTAATTAATAATTTGAAGAATAATGTTTCTTCAATAAACTGAGGTTGAGAAAAATTGTGTGGTTAAGTTTGTAGTAATTACTAAAAATAAACCCTATATACTATGTTTATGGGTGTATAATATATGAAATATCAGTAATAAACTACCCTAAAAACACTCATGAAAATCCATATGATTTTATGTCAGTCTCAAGTAATTAAAATAAAATTCAATACCTTCCACATATGTATTAGAAATATCTTGATAATGCCCACCCAATATTTCTAATTCCATTATATATATGAAAAAAAAATTGGGATAAATATGATTATCAACTTAATTTGAAAATAGTTCAAAGGAATAATAAAATGAATAAAAAATCATTCAAAATAATACACTTCCACTAAAAATAGAAATAAATTAAAATAAGAAGATTTTTATTCATTAAATTGAGAACTCAGACATTATAAAAGCATACTCCTTCCCCCTTTACCAGTCTCCAAAATAGTGTAACCCTCTATAGAAGATATAATAGGAAGTACAAATGGAATGTAGAAAAATAAATCCCCAAAATAATAAATTACTCATAATATTGATCTCTCTTATTGTTGTTCTCTAGACTCTTTTAATTGTTTCTCCCACCCCTTATTTAATTCCAGTAATGATTTTTGAGATTCTCTTTTTATTTATTTTGAATAGCCCTTGAAGAAATCCTGTATCATACAAATCCATATCATTATCTTTTTAATCCCTTAAAATCATTATCCAAATCTTGTCCCATTATATTCCTCTAAATTAATTCATGTAGTTAATAAAATATATAGAAATATCTTAATGGATGAAGATCATGGGAATCAAATTTGTGGGATTTTTTCAGTTAAGTATTATCATTAAAAGGGAATAATTCAAGTGTATTATTTTTTAATTTCATATATATCAACGTTATACATTGAATGATAGATTTAGAAAAAACACTCTCTAAGAATGAACCCGCGCTCATCTCGAATTAGATATTATGTATTAGCTTTAATTTACCCACATTAGTATAATAAAAAACCTCATATATAAAAACAGTTTATTCTATATCATAGGGTACTCATCCACATTAATCTTATTGGAAAAAAAAATATTACATACCAAGGAATTTTTATTATGTATTATTTGATGATATTATGTATCCCATGGAATTATATATATTTCACTTCTAAAACAATTATGAATATTTATATCACCAAATATTTTATATATTCTAAGGAAACACTATTCTGTTTTTTTTTTGGAAAAAAAGGAAAAACCATATGAATTAGCTAGAGAAATTATACATGTTAATGTAATTTCTTACATATCCTTTTTATTGGCTAATAAAAGTTTCTTACACATTAAGTATATTTATTCAGTGAAAAGTAAAAATATCTTAAAAACTCGATCGGAGCATTTTAATATATTATGTGACCCATAAGTATGGTTTTCAACTTAAACATAAATGTTTTAAAAACAATTATTATGAAGGATGGTCATTCCATTTATTCCATAATTTAATAAAATCTATGAAATTCTTAATTCATACATTTTAAAAAAATATTCAGAAAACAATTTAAAAAACCTTTAATTATAAAACATCGTAATACTCAATTAATTAACAAATAAAATAGAATAAAAGGATATGAATATCAAAAAAATATAATAAATTTACTAATTATATCAATTCCTCCACACATAAACTATGGACTACAGGACAAGATAACATGAAAAATAATATCCATAAAAATTTCAATGTGACAACCGAGTCCCGGTTACAGCACATGCACCCCGCCTTAACATGGTTGTCAGGTCTGGGCCTACCAAGTACAACTAGTTGCCCCGCAGACACCTGGGTCCCTCCCCAGGGTCCACCCACATGCCTGAAGGGGTTATCTGACTAATAATTGTCCCCACAGGCCAACACATGTCCTTTCTAGTGTGCTTTGTCCTCACTCACACACACCCCAGAAGGTCACCCATCCTGATCACTACTCCAAGCCAAACACACTTAACTGTAGAGTTCTAATCAGATAGGCTCCCGAAAAGGAAGGAGCACCTTGTTGAAATGATTCATATCATTTATTCATTTAACTCTCTATCATTTGGGGATGTTACAATCACCCCCCTTTAGATCACAAAGTCCTCGTTGGGGGCCCTACAACTCAACCCAGGCAGTGCACCGCACTTAAAGCTGGGTTTCTCCTTTGATACCAAATGTGACAATCGGGTCTTGGTTACAACACATGCACCCCGCCTTAACATGGTCGTCAGGTACGGGCCTACCAAGTACCACCAGTTGCCCTAAAGACACGTGGGGCCCACCCCAGGGTCCACCCAGATGCCTGAACAGGTTATCTGACTAATGATTGTCCCCACAGGCCAACATATGTCTTTTCCAGTGTGCTTTGTCGTCACGCACACACACCCTGGGAAACATCCCAGAAGGTCACCTATCCTGATCACTACTCCCGGCCAAACATGCTTAACTGTAGAGTTCTAATTAGACAGGCTCCCGAAAAAAAGGTGCACCTTTTTGACATGAGTCATATCATTTAGTCATTTAACCCTCTATCATTTGGGGATGTTACAATCATCCCCCTTTAGAGCACAACGTCCTCGTTGTAGGCCCTACAACTTAACCTAGGCAGTGCACCGCACTTAAGGCTAGGTTCCTCCTTTGATACCAAATGTGACAACCGGGTCCTGGTTACAGCACAGGCACCCTGCCTTAACATGTCTGTCAGGTCCGGGCCTACCAAGTACCACCAGTTGCCCCGCAGAAACGTGGGGCCCACCCTAGGGTCCACCCACGTGCCCGAACGGGTTATCTGACTGATGATAGTCCCCACAGGCCAACACAAGTCCTTTCCAGTGTGCATTGTCCTCACTCACACACACCCTGGAGAAACTTTCCCAGAAGGTCACAGATCCTGATCACTACTCCAGGTCAAGCACGCTTAACTGTAGAGTTCTAATCAGATAGGCTCCCAAAAAGGAATGTGCATCTTGTTGACATGAGTCATCTCATTTAGTCATTTAACAATCTATCATTTGGGGATGTTACATTCAAAACACAAACCATTGTGAGTCCCTTTTATAATATTCATATCACACAAGAATATCATGCATCCAACCTATTCTTAATTTTATTTTTTGATGACGTATATTCAATTAATTTACACTCCCTTTATCCATTTAATGTCATTAATACCTACCTTTCGTGAAATACTTAAATCATCCCACAAATTATGAATTTTCTCTAATGTATTTATCATTCCAACCATATTTAGGGGTTACCATAGGCTTAGTGATTTTATGAATCATCATCCAATGATTCATTTACCTATTTTTATCCTGAGGGATTTTGTGGTTTGTTATATGGAAATGTTTTTAAAGGTATTGTTGTTGAAAATTGAGAGGTATAATGATGATTTTTCGTTCTAATTAAAGAAAAATGAATTATTAAGATTTTACAATCCAGAATTGTACCCTCACACACTCCTCCATGTTTCCATTTAACTACATGATCATTATGGATTCTCATATAATATTCGCACTGTAATAATTTCAATACAAAAAAATCTTCTCTCCACTTACTTTAATAACTTTAATTCTATTTTTGTTATTTCACTTAATTTCTATGTAGACTTTATTTTTAAAGGTATAGAGTCAATTTTTATATTTAAATAATTATTTAAGAGTATTTTCCATATTTTTGAAGGATTTTATCCTTTCCATATTTCCCATATATTATGTTTTACCAAAAATCATCTCACAAAATAGTATCCCACACACTTATTGTTAACAATGATCACGCATTTAATTTTAAAGAAAGGTAGTTATGTGTTTTAGGTTTTTGTTTAGGCCAAAAATATTCTTTAGTGTGAGATATATTGAGATGGAGATGAATTAGGTTATGAAACACATTCTATTTTAATAACTTTTTTCTCAAACTCCCACCACCCTAAATTTTTTTGTTTTTTGAAGTTAGCATGCTCATAATTTTTTTCTTTTCAAAATTAAAATAAAACTATTATTTCAATTTTACATATATTTAACAGGATTTATCAATTCTTTCATAACACACATCCATAGATTTATGAATTTTAGAATAAAAATAAAGCTTATATATAAGAAAATTTATTTTTAATGTTTCACCAAAATTTGGATAATCTAGAGATAATACAATGAGAACATGTTTATATACCAAAATACACTATATTACATATTTAGTGGTGGTTTAGGTTGGGTTTCTTATAGTCCTAGGACCCCTTACATTAAAATTTTTATATATATCTCACTACCTCCCATGGTCACTCCCTTTACTCCTCGAATATTTCTCACTACTATTGGAAGGAAAACATTTTAAACATGTTAGATGATAGAAAATATTATCACAACTATTTTTATTGACCAAAAACCTATTCACATATCACGAGTTGTTATTGAATCTTTTACCTTTTTTCATGATGAGATATTTAAATTATTCAATTGATTTATTTAAACCTATCTCTCTTCATCCTTTTGGACTACATATTTCCCTCATTATTAAATATGTTAATATTTCCCTTTTTTATATTCCTTTATATTTACAAGATATATGATTCCATCATTTATAGAGATATATATCTCAATAATTCTTGAACATAACTTCATATATTCCTTGAGAAATTATCTATGTTTCCCTCACTAAATATATTTGATTCTCTATGAGTATGATAGAAAATTATGAATAGAAATATCCTTTAAACCCATGTTAAATTCATCCAATGGATTCACATGTTTACCTATTGAATGAAAGGTTATTATAAATATGAAAAACTATAAACACATGTTTTTCATGGAATATGGACTGTCACGAGAGCATGATACTTAGTTAATATAAAGTTCTATGAAATCCACATAATATCTTATTTTTAAATTTTTCAGATATCATAGCATGGTATTTTAGTATTCTTAATATTAACACCCACTAAATAATTATAATTATATACCATGTAATGTACATATATATTTAGAAAAAACCATTAAAATATATCTAATCCTCTTTATGGCGTGACCAATATTCTAATGGAATGAAAATATCCACAAAAATTTGAAATATTAACAAAATTTTATGATTGGAAACATATATCTATATAGATAGAAAACTAATTACATAAAATAGAAAATAAAATTACTATCAAAAATATTGTATTTAATAGAAAATATGTTATGTATACCACTTTTCATGATGAAAACTCGTTTGTATACAGAGAGAATTCGAAGACTTTTCAAAACTCTTTTATGTAACCTCTATAGACTGGTCTAGGGACTTTAAGATATTAGATTGATGATCCTTGGGAATTGATATAGATACTCTTATATATTATGGTGAATTTAAATTTATTAAATTTTTTGAAAAATATGACACTATTTAATTTTACATAACAAGTTAAATGGTGTGTATATACTGTATATATTAATTTTATTTGTCATGTAGGTGAAATATATGTATCATTGGGTATTTTTATAATTTTTTACATTTATTAAATAATTTTAAGGGTTAAACTTATGTGTTATCTAGTTTCCTTCACATATCCATTTGAATCATTAAGACATTATCATATTTCAACACTTTGTATTTCAAGGACCTTTATATATCTGTTGGACTAATCTTATTTATCACTGTATATTAATTTCCCATTTTCATATTTAGATATTATTTATGATTTACCCTTATGTATTTCAGCTGAGTGACTCTTATTCAAAACTTTTATAAATTGTTCATAGTTCTTGGGGAATTAATTTTTTATGGGACTTGATATCTTTATGTATTTACATTCCTATTTTCTAGAGTTAACATCACTTACAGTGTGGTTCTTTTCATTAATCATGATTAATTACAATAATTTATATAATATAACTCAAATATATTATGTATATAAATGATTGAAATCAATTTAATTATTCTTATTCTGTAAATTTAATTTGTGATTTCATTATATCTTCTTATACATTTAATTATAGATCATATCATCTTCCAAAATACCTTTAGAAACTCATTATTTAAATCATTACATATAATTCATATCAATTTACATCTATAAAATCTTTTAGAATGTTAACTTCTGAAGTATCTAATAGATTCTTCTTTACATGAAAAAAATACAATAATTTCTGACACATATTTCCCACTTTTATTACTAAAAAACATAACACCTCATAAATTCACACATAGAATGCCAAAGATATCCCCCTTTAGATCTATTAGAAACACTATCATCAATCCAAAAGCAAAAAAATCATGAAATTAATCATATTACATATAGAATCCATAATTTTCTCTTCTCCCCATATTTTCAACTCTTTAGATTTATCGTATTAAAGATTCGATAGTCTCCCCCTTTGATATAAATTCTAAATTAAATCATCCAACAAAATGAAAAAAATAAAAAATCATTGTAAATCGTTTTCCTTGAGAGAAAATTGCCTTACTATTAAGATTCAATGTATTATATTTAAATCCTTCAAATATCAGAGTGTGATCTTAAAATATTCTTAAAATTCACATTTTTTATGGAATAACCAACTTATCTCATGGAGTGGACATCTCTAAATAGAAGAAACCATTAAAATATTTCAAAACCTATTTATATCATAGTCATCATTAATAAATAATCAAAAAATATATATGACTGGGATAAATATAAATCATATTTTATGATTTATATTTTATATCAATGGTTGGATAAATCTTAACCAAAAAATAGAAAATTAAATCATCATAACATATCACCAATTTTGATGAAATAACAATTATGTAAAACCCTTTGTCATGAAAATGGATCATATGCATACATTTGATGATTCTAGGACTTCTAAATGTCTGTGCATGTGAAAGTTATATATTTTTCTAGAGACATTTGTATATTTTATTAAATACCCTAATGATGTTATATAGTTACCCTTGTGTATTATACTACATTTCAATAATTTTTTATTTTTTATGAATTTGAAAATGATTAATTTTACAAATCATATTATATAACTCATACATATTTTCATGATTACTTTTACATATTAGGTTTATTAACATTACATATTACAGTATATTTTTTAACTTCTGGCACATTTCTAGTAGGAATTCTCCGTTAATCTAATGTTATTATCTAATTTCCATTATGTATCCATTTGAATCTTTGGTAATTTACAATATTTCAAAACTTTTTATTTTTTTAAACTTTATGTATTGGTTGTACTACTCTTACATATATATATGTTTGATTTTACCTTCTCAATATTTAAATCATCCTTATATATTACACTTACATATTCTAGATGAGTGACTCTTTGAAAATACCTTTACTAATTTTAAAAGTTTATCTTTGACTAAATTTATATATGGATCTAGATGTCTTTATGTATCACCTTTTATATTTCCCTGAGTGAACATCACCCACAATGTTGTTCTTTTCATGAAATATGGTTCCTTCTAATATCTTATAAAATCTATCTCTAATTTATTATCCATAAACTCATTCTAAATTCATTTATTTACTACCCTTTTGGAATATTGCTTCAAAATATATCCAAACAAACATCTATAATAAATTCAATATTATCACATTATAATAACCATATGGATTCATACATTAACATTATATCACTTTTTTGGAACACTTAATACATTACAAAAAAATCCCAAATACTTTGTTAGTTTAGTTCCTTCAGAAACATGGAAAAGTAAACTTGGGTACATGAGTGTGAAACATTATCTCCTACTAGGTTATCCAATACTAGAATTCTTCTTAGACATATAATACCTATAATATATATTCATAACATAGGATAGGAAACATAAAAGGGGTTATCTTAAATTCTCAATGAGTATAAATAAGGGAGATATATAAGTATAGACATGATCATAAGGGTATGATAACATGATCATAACATTAAAAGAATTTTTTTTTTGAAAAAATCAGGACATAAATAACCTACATATCATATGATTGTAAACATGAATCAGGAAATAAATCATGGCATTTCATAAGACATGAAAAATAAGGAAATAAATAACATAAAACATAAAATCATAATATAGGAATAATAAATGAAATTGTGGTAGACACATTAGAATATATAATGTTTTCAATAATAGTAAAGTAATCACTTCAATTGACATATTAGTAGAATGGGATCACTCCCACACCATATTGGTAGTCGTGGTTCACTCTGATTAACATCATAGTAGTATAAGTTCACAACCCATAACATCTTGGTAGTCATGGTTTACTCAAATGGCCATCTTAGTAGTATGATTTAACTAACCATACCATCTTGTAAGTCAGAGTTTACTCATATGGATTCTTTATTAATCATGGATAACTCCCAAAACCATCATAGTTTATCTCACGGGATATAAATCATTGCCAATAATTTTTAGGGAGATATATAACCCACTCATATAATAATGAAATCATACATACATGTTCCATGAGATCATAAAAATTCATATCATAACCCATGAAATGAAATGAGAATCAGTAACATGTATTCATATCACAATATGTGGAAAAAGATACTGGTTTCATAAACATTTCGTCAAAATAAATCTTGTAAAATGAAATGGGTTTCAAAATCATATAACCTATTAAATAGAAATGAATTTCATAAAAAATCATTCAACAATAACATTAACTAGTTAGGGAAAGAAAATGTGTCACGAACCAAGCCAGGATTCCATCTAACCCGACACCCAACCCAATATGCGACAAGTCTCGAGGAGCATTCTTGATCCCCCCCCCAAAGATGGAAACTAGTGTCAAGAATCCAAATAATACAAGGGGAAAGGATTTAACCTGAAATAAGAACCTAGGATCATATAAATATAAATAAATGAACCAAAAAAATAGCAAACAAAAAATTATAAAATATATTTAGTTACAATATTTTAACAAAATAAAATTAAACAAAACCAAAACAAAAACTGAATGACCCAAACTGGATCTCCATGTGACCTCTTGGTCACCACCTACCACGACACCACTTAACTCCAAGATCTTACACGAACTAGGGAACCTGAACCATAAAGAAACTTACAACTAGAAAGTAATATATAGGCGTGACAACCAGAATGCTCAGTAGGGATTCCAAGAGTGAACCACAGAACCCATGGAATTTCCTTTTCCAAAAGATTCAAGTAATATTAACTTGAACTAAAATTATAAAAATATGTTTCTCAAATATAAATTGTATTAAAAAAACTAATCAATCACATTCCATTTCCCTTATAATTCAAAATAATGTATAGAAGAAAAAAAGGGGAAATTGTGCCTTCTCTTTCAAACTTCTACATTAATGTTTATTTTAAAACCAACCACACATTTATAGTTTTGAAATAAAAAAACCAAAACCAGATTCAAGGTTATAAGTATACACAAAACAAGGGTAATGATACTAAAAGTGATCACATATAACGATCATAGAAAACATAATAACTCTGAGGAAAATAAAGCATACTAATACCTGCGACTCCATCCCCCATAGCATGCCACACACGACAGATTCAAATGCTCTAACATCTGGCCAACCTTTCTTAGGTTAGACAGAGGGGACCAATCTCATAGAAATAAACCCGCATAACCACCTACTATGGGCCACTGGATAGTATGTGAACATCCAGTATCGGAATTGTTGTCAGTAATCCTCGTTGCTAGGCTAGGTTTCTGTTCTATGATTACAAAGGGATGAACCAGACATTCAAACAAAAATCCTCATATATAACGAAGAGCATTGCACAATCCAACACCACCCTAGCTACCTCAAAGTTATTCCCTTGCCTTAAAATAAATATAATTAAAAGGAGGACCCATACTGGGGTCCCTCCAATAACATGATCTTCAAACAAGGAAAGAGACCTAACCAAAGAGAGGGTTTCCAAACATACCACTTTAAAGATAGAAAACATTCCTTATAAAAATCCCACACATAAAATTTTTTATAGTTATCCATTTTCAAATAAAAACTGTTCCTTTATTTTTACCACATTCAACCATTTATAAAAAAAAATTAGAAACCATTTGTAAAACAATCCTAAATACCAACTTTTAATAATGTGGCCTAACGGGCCCTTAAACCAAGAATTAACCAAAAATTGACTAAGCTCGTTTTGAAAACCAATTTAAGACACACAAATATCATGGATGTTCTAAATAGGATTTCAAAACAATCATAATCTAACACTCTTTTTCCAAATTATAAATGACCATAGTTTCCAACAACTCACCCAAGCATGTGTCATGTCCAACAAGGACAAACCACAGGGAATACATTTGATGTTAATTTTGAAATACAAGGAGTACCATTTTCCAAATTTTAGAAAACATGGAATCATTTTAGGGAAAATAGAAGGAAGAGGAGACGAGGTACTCTTGATGGATACTAGCTCTAGAGTTCCATATTTTCTTGGATTCACTACCATGTATGCACCTACTCCACCCATGGTTGTGTCTTCATCCAATAAGAAACTCTAAAACCAATCATAAAATTTTAAACACAATTTCATACAACACTATTTTATTTCAACAAAAAACCATCCATTTACATCAATAATAAAATAAAACACAAGTTCATAAACCAAAAAACCCTCTTTAAAACATTCTTCAAACCATACCAAGAAACATCACCAAGTTTCACTGATAGAATCCAAAACAAGATCCAAATCTATTTAACAAAACATTTCAATGGAAAAAACAACACTAATCCATCCAATTTCACCCAAAGAACATAATTTTCATTTTAACAAACAACTTATGGCACAATACACACGTTCATAAACCATGATTCTTGTAAAAATCAATTTTTAACAACACAGAAAAACATTAAAAAACCACAACAAGTTGTAAATAGGTACCTTGGAGGACTGTAGTAAGATAATAACTTATTTAAAAACATGAAACATCAATGGAAAATCAGTGGAATGGAAATTCATGGGTTTTCCTACATTATCCTTGTGATAATGGAATAAAAATTGAAGGAGAGGTGGATCTAAGCCCCATTAAACATCTGCATACACTAACCATAATAAAAATGAACCACATGACACAAACCTAACCCTACGGTTCTTCCAAGGGAGTGAACCCCAAAGAAAATCATATAATCAAATAGGGGAAGATAAAGATAGGACTTTTGATGAAGGAAAAGGAAAAAATCACTAATATTCATTTAGAATTCACCTTAAAAGTTCCCCAAAATGATGTAGGATGATAGGGGAGGATCTTCTGGTCGATTCCCAACTAATAGGGATTTGTTTTGGAGGTAGAATCACTAAAATAGGAGCTCCATGTCAAATGTTATTAATCCATTAATTGGTTGCACTGTTTTAGAGCATGGTTTTGTTAATCGTTCACAAACCGTGTGAGGGATAATGGAAAAAATATATAGCATTATAGGGTTAGTTTGCACGGGATGGGAAAATCATGATCAAACTGTATGAGCTAAAAAATTGTCCAAAACCCTCAAATTAGACCCCAACGACTTGGGATGTTCACCTAATGATCCCTAAATTTTTTAAACATAATATGGAGACACCAAGAGCATCACAAACTCTCCAACATACCACTTTCTTCCCAAACCAATTATAATAACCAAGAATCGGGTTATAAGAAAACAAATACCACCAAAACACATATACATTTGTTGGGAACTCAACCCGATCCTCACCTAAATGATCTAACATCAACAAAATAATAAAATAAAAGAGTATATGTGGTCAGGGTGTGACAGTTCTCCCCACCACAGACACTTTCAGCCCCAAAAAAGTCACTAATTCAAAATTTAGAAAAAACTAGAGTTTATTCCCAATTAAAATCAAAAAACACAAACCACAGGGTGAACTTTCACTCCACAAGTCATACATGACCGATGAATAAGAAACCAAAAACATTAAAGATGATTAGGGGAGAACCCGAGAGGATTATCCCCATTACAAGAACTCTACTAATAAGAACAACATTTAAACCCCAAACAACACCTCACTAAAACCAATAATGAGGGATTTTATAAATTAACATTTTTGGACAGCTCGCATGGTTTGGCACGGTTTACCAAACCGTGCGCCGACCATGCACGAACTACTAGAAGGGAGGGTCACCCCATATAGCTTTGTTGCAAGGTTTTAAAACCATGCACCAACAAGTCCAACACTGTAACACTTCAACCCCAATTACTCAAAGTCAGTGCTTTATTACATAACATTTACATGATTACAAGGAGTCAATTCCCAAAAGACCGATCAGTTTAGCAGTCTTGGAAAACAGATTACATTCATGAATGTTACATCACACATTGGAAAATAAAAAAAATCAAAAATGATCCTTTGATAATTCATTTATTCCTCTATCATAACGCTATTTATCAATCATAATACACTTCATTGAATCCTGGGAAAATAAAACATAAGAAATGGGGGAGATCAAATCGTCAATAAAGGTAAGAAATACAGTGGAAGATAACATAAACATTAGGCATGGTGAATAATTTAAAACACATGCCTTTAAAAATAATAAATATAAACACTTTATGGTGGGCATATGAGCAGAGTAAATAATTCCATAATAAAACATATTTATGGTTATTCTACTAGTTTAATAACCATATGAACCATCAATAATATTTTTATAATCAGGGAAAGTATAATGTGGAACATTCTGAAACATTTTTTGAAGGCCTCGGGCAAGATGTCTAAAAATGATTAATGCCTCGTCCAAAACCAGATATCAAATTAAGAAAGGCCTCGGCCAATTCCCCATCTACTTTTCTCATGAGACCTATCGATTCATCGAGGAGAAATAGAAGGATCCACCCATCACTTACTAAGTCCAATACAATCCTCATATGAGAAGGTTAAAACATAACATAAACATTCGTATTAAGACTGTAATATGAAATGTCAATAATTTAACCCTAAACCATGAATGGTATAAAATTAACACATATATGGTCAAAAATATTACAAAAACTTCAATACGATATGGAATATTTGAATCATAATAAATCAACCTTGATCAAGAATAATATCCTGTAAAGGATGCTGACATAGTTGAAAATGATCAGCAAAAATATTTGAGAGAAATATACCTTTTCATGATATCATATAAAATCACATAATTTATAAATGAAGTTATTTAAAAGATAGTTTTCAATCAAAGTGTCACATTCCAATTTATAACTTTTGAAAGGAATTAACATATTAGAACATTCATGTCTATATAAATAAATCAATTTTTTTTTGAAAACATAGACATTAATTAAAAGAATTCAAAAAGATAAATCTTTAAAACATTTAAAATTATGTTCGAGATAAATATAACCTCCCATAAAACCATTAAATATTCCATTTGAAAAAAATTCTATGAAATATTTGTATCGATGATGAATATGTCCTAGTAAATACTTACATGTAAACAATCTCGGATAATAATGATATTGAGGAAATAACCCTTACCTTGTACTTTTCCTTGGTAGAGGTTATGTTAACCTCCTATATAATAGATAAATCATTGATATTAAATTATAAATTAATAATAAACATAAATATGATATCATATCTGATCATTTAATATTGCTTTGTTAATAATATTTTTGCACTATCATCGATTCAGGTGTTAACTGATTCCTTTTCCTTTATATGCTTGGTTACGTATGCCATGTTTGTTAGGAATAGGATGTATTTGAATCATATCTAGAATGATATTAAGTTCTTAAAAATTATTTTTTATATTAAAATGAAATTTATTCTTGAATGATTTGGATGGGGAATGAATCTCATCGCATTTGTGGAGACGGTAATCCATACATACGCACGAGCGACAATATCATTATACTGATGGTCAAATCATATGTAATTGTATGTTATATCATATATAAATAATCATTATCATGTTATATTTATTATTTACCTCATTTATAATCATTATTATACTCATCCAAATAATGAAGTGTTTGAATAACAAACTACATAACGACTTGGAGACGGTAATCCGTACATACGCATGTATAGTGACTTTGTAATTTATAGGATGGATAGAATAATGAATATAATTTTAGCATATTTATAATAACATCATAATATGTATATTTTACTGGATTTTTTATTTTGGTATGGAAACAAAAATGAAAGTGGATGTTGAAGAATAAAATAACATGAAAGAGGCTGGAGAAATTATTACCTCTTCATCAGGTGTTTCCTTTTGAGTTGATCAAAAGAGATATTAAGGTTAATATTCAGATCAAAGTAAAGCCTCTAGGTAGAATTGAGTAAATTTGGGAATATAAATGGGAAAGGTGTTGTCCGGGCCAAATGGATTTGGATGTGTTCAATTAAGAGAAGGGGAACTACTCTTTTAAAAAGTGGTGAGGGTCACTTTAGGAAAATCTTGAAATATTATTTTATAATAAAATAATTTTCGTTTTCTAATGGCTCCAAAATGATTTATTTCTAAGAAAAGGTGGGTATGGGTCCAAATACCCTAAACTAATAGGTTTTATAAAAGTTTAGGTTACCATTTTATCCTTAGCTTTTAGATTTAACTCTTAGATAAATAGTTTAACTTTTACCGTGTCTTCTTGTAATCATACACTATAAGGTTAATAAACATACTATAAACTTCCAAGAGAACTTCAAGTGAATCATTAAGGAAATATATAATATTATTTATGCCCTTTGGTTGATCCTTATATTTTTAGGAATATTATATCAACCAATAATATAGTATTTTTTAAACAAATTAATGTCAATTCTGACACTATTTTGTATTTTGTTTTTGTTAAAGTCATAACAACAACATCGCATGAAAAAAATTTATCCAAAAAACCCTAACAAGACATATTAAATTATAAAATTCATGGATGGCATCACAACCTTTAAATTTTATTTATTTTAATATTTATAATGTAAACTATTTTAATATTTCATTAAGAAGGTAATTACTGCAACATCATTGTGTCATAAATAAATTAAATTATTTAATATTTAAAAATTATAAATAAAATACGATTATTTATAAAATATTCTTATCTATATAATTACTATTTATTTTCAGGGTTATCTTTTGTATAACCCTATATTAAAACTGTTTAGTTAATAAACATTTAATTTAACACTTTTAACTCTTCCTTAAATAAAATAATAATAAATGACCTGATCTAATTTATGTGGACCTAAAGGATCTTATTTTATTCCTAAGGTTGTTTATGGTATAATTAAACTTATCCAATATAATTATGACTTGTTTTAGGGTAATTATAATATCATTTTTAACTTTAATTACCATATTTACTTTTAACCGTGCAAAATAAAAGTCAATAGTTACTATTCACAAAAAATGATTTTCTTCTTATTGAACCACATTTTACTTACTTATATTAACATTTTCTCCAAAATTTTTGAAATTCAATTCACAGAAGCGGTAAAATTATGTTTTATTCAAATTTGCAAATGCTTCTAGAAGGTGGGTAAAAGATGGTAAAAAGTTCGATAAAATTTTATACATCTAATTTTATTATTAATTGACTCCAATTAATTACATTGAACTTATATAAGTATTATATATCCATTTTTACTTAAAATAAATTTAAATAAATTAAATAATTATTTAAATGAAAATTTGGTTTTAAACAATAACACATTGTTTTTCACTACTCCTAAAAAACTGAATGTTTTCAAAAAAATACCAAAATTTTACCCTATGAAAATTTTAATATTAAAAATACAAAAATGAATTATATTTTACCAAATTCAAAACATATAATTTGCATTAATTAATTTAAAATTAATTCCCATTGTCAAAACCAAAAAGCGGGGTTTTAAAAAAGTAAAAACTATCAAAAGATTGACGTGTCTTTAAGTCAAATTTAAATGTGAAAATACTTATAATGACCTAATTTGTATTAAATGATAAAAATATAATCTAATTATTCTTTAAAACCATTCAAATGAACAATTTATCACTATTAATTATTTTGATTAAAAAAAAATTTTTCAATTAAAACATAGTATTTTTCACTATTCATCAAAATATGAAAGTTATCAGAAAAGTACCAAAAATATGTCCATACTAAATTTTAGTATCCTACTTCTAAATAAGAATTTTATTTTTTCAAATTTAATATAAATTTTTCAAATATTTCATTTAAAAAAATCTCCATTAGTAGGCGGTAAAATTGCATTTTTAAAAAATACATTCTTTATCTGAAAAATTAAATTTATTCTTATATTATTTCTAAGAAACACATAATATGGGTGTTAAAATTATATAGAGTATATAAGATTCAAAATTAATTTAATACTATTCATAACTAATTTTTTAATGACTAGTTTTGTAAGTCGTGGTGCGCTCGAACTCGTTGTTGCCTATAAGAAAAGTTATTGAATTAATTTGAAGAGATAACATACAATGAAATCTTAGGGTGTTACATTCTCCCCTCCTTTAATAAATTGTGTCCTTGAAATTTGAAATTTTTCTTTGAAAATAAAAGGTTAAAAATATAATACTACCTTTGTGGAAAACCCACATCAGAAATTTCTTCGAAAAATTTAGTCTTAACAAGAGGGAAAGGGAAATAAAATCACCACCAAATTGTGATCTCGATTAATAGAACATTGGTAGAAATTAGAGACACATATTTGGAGGAAAAAACATAAATATTTCTATGGAGTTATTGAGGTCTTAAATCACAAACAAGTGTAAAATTGAAGGCCTCAAAGCTATTAATCTATGATGATTTAAAATATCATCAGTTTAAAAAAAACATAAGGTATTAAGATAAAAAAATTTTGGTTTTAAGATACCTTCCATAAATTTTAAGAGTTAATTTATTCATAGAATTAGAGTTAAAAAATATACTTGATAGTATAGTTTCATTCCTCAATTAATTCCTTCTGCAAATCATTTTTCACTCCAAAAGATAATAGAATTCAAAAATATTCTATTTATCATAATCGTTAGGGTTCCGAAAAAAATTAATTTATAATTAATTTGTCAGAATATTTAAAAAAACTATATTATACAAACTAAGAAATCACATAGTCTTTGGAAGGTGATACACCCTTGTCGCCCTTCGATTGTGGGTTCAAGTCTCGCGACCTTGTCGGATGTGACAGGTTATCACCCGACCTCTGGGTTGTACTTTTTATGACAATCCAAAAAATATCTCAAGAAATTTTTTTACCTTAACAATAGTATCCAACGTTAAACTTAATCGATTCCTACCTTTATACTTATCCAAAATACTTCTGTCCAAACCCACATTCCAAAATTTATAAGGAAGTTAAACACAATGAAGACTCTTTGTTTCCATGTAATAACATGTGAATACCTTCATCATGTATTCTTTTAAAACACTGTCACACACTGAATTATCATAAAACCGTATTTATTGCATTCATTCTCCCTTATTCCTTATATAATACTGGATATAATCCTTCTATCGAAAAATGCTGTAAACTCCAACAATTAATGAATATAAGAATCACTAATCAGTTTCAAGGTAGTCAAGAATATCCAATATAATTTATCCAAATCAATTATATATAATTCCATATTCACTACCTTTGTATCAGAACCATATTATGGTTTATCATTCTCTCAATCAAATATTTTCAAAAACAATTAACCTACTATTGATTCAATTTTCTTGGTTCCACACAATCTCAAGCCCTTAATAAAATAGTGATGTAGTACAATCCTTATATACTCTATAATTCTGATAATATGTTTATCATTAATATAATACTCAAATGACACAATACTTTAATAACAACATAAGAATATTAATCATTCCTCTTCATCTCCAGTGGTATCATAACTGGATTAGTATCCAACAGCATCGTTTGGGGTATACTCTGATTATTTGGATATTGATTGACATAGTGTCTCAACTCCTTGAAGATGAATCATTGTACATTTGAAACCTTTTTCATACCCTTGAGATCATGTAGTTTGTTTCCTTTTTTCTCCACACTTATAAAAAAATCCCATTCCCTTCATTAAATTACCTAGGTTATTCTTTCTATAGTTATCACATATTGTAAAATCTTACTTTCTCATCTTTCCTTTATCCATATTCCTCACTTCCATACTTTTCTTCTCTTGCTTCCCTTCAAATCCATAGGACACAAAAAAATTATTTACTTATATTATTAACACATGATACTATTTCTCCATATGATGAGAATACGTGGGAGACTATTTCCATTTTAGATGTTGGCTAAATACCTTAAAATATATGATCCCTCATCATCATTTGATCAGGCATATTACTAGAATTTTGATTCCTTCTACTAGGAGCCATTTCTAAATAATGGAATACACTATGTTTGTTTATGAATCGCAATGCATAATTACAAACTTCTAAAATACCAAATGTAAATTGAATATATTATTCATAGAATATATAATCATAAAATGTTTTATTTGAGGACATATTTACACTTAAATCCTTCATAATGGCTTGTAATGAAAATGTGAATTATCCTCAGCATATCCCCTGGATGTTTTGTAACCAAGAGTGTAGTAAGGCCCATTGTCATGTACCAGGATACCTCAGGTCAAGCCCGAAAATCCTTGTTAGAGTTTTCACTCCAAGGTACATTTGTGAAAGAGCCACCTCTATCGGCTCGTATGCAGATAGGGATGTATTTCATAGAAAATACACAAAATCTATACAATTCCAAAACTCTAGGAAGTTCTTTTATAAAAATCCTTAATGTCTATATTGCGGTAATTTTCTATAATCATTGTTTATCAAAATCTATTTACATGGTTGTTGCTAAACATCCAATGATAACAACTATAATGCCCCGACCCCAGTTACTTAGAGTTGGTGCTTTATTAAATAACATTGACATGATTACAAGGAATCATGTCACGAAAGACTGATTAGTTTAGAAATCTTGGAAAATATATTACATAAATGAACGTTACAATACACATTAGAAAATAAAACAGAAAATAAATGATCCTCTGATAATTCCATCAATCTCATAGCTTATCCATGATTTTCAATCATAATACACTTCTTGGAATCCTGGAAAAATAAAACATAAGAAAGGGGGATCTCAAACACTCAATAAGGGTAATAAATATAGTGGAAGACAACATAAACATTAAGCATGGTGAATAATTGAAAACACATTCCTTTACAAATAACAATAATGAACACTTAATGGTAGGAATATGAGCAGAGTAAATAATTCCATGATAAAACTTAGTTATGGGTATTCTAATAGTCTAATAACCACATGAACCATCAATAATATTTTTATAATGAGGGAATTTATAATGCAGGACAATCTGAAACATTTTTTCAAGGCCTTGTCCATGACGTATAAAAGTTATTAAGGTGTCGGTCAAAACCATATATCAAATTAGGAAATTCCTTGGAAAATTCCATATCTAATTGTCTCATGAGTCCTACCGACGCATCAAGGAGCTATAGCGGGCTCCACCCGTCACTTACTATGTCTAATACATTCCTCATATGAAAATGTTGAAACAAAACATAAATATTTTTATTAAAACTAGCATACAAAATGTCAATAATTTAACCCTAAACCATGAATGGTATAAAAATAACACATCCATAGTCAAATATATCACCAAACCATGAATACAATATTGAATATTTTTATCATAATAAATCAACCTCGATCAAAAATAATATCTTGTAAAGGATGTTTACATAGTTTAAAATGATTAGTAAAAATCATTGATAGAAATATCATTTTTTCATGAAATCGTTTAAAACCCACATAATTTATAATTTAAATAATATAAAATATATTTTTGACTCCAAGTGTCTCATAACACTTTGAAAAATATTAATGGAATTTACATTTTAAAACATTCATGTCCATATAAATAAATCCTTAAAATCATTTTGAAAACATGGATATTAATTTGAAAGAATTTAGAAAGATAAATCCTAAAAACATTTAAAATGATGATGTAGTTAAATATACCCTCCAATAAAACATTAAAATATTTCATTTGAAAACATTTTTATGAAATATGGGTATTGATGAAAAATATTTCCCAGTAAATACTTACACAAAAACAATCTCGGATAATAATGAGATTGAGGAAATAAACCTTACCTTGTACTTTACATTGGTCAAGTGTATTGTATCCTCATGTATACTAGATAAATAATTGTTATTAAGTTATAAAAGAATCAAATACATAAATATGATATCATATATGGTATTTTAATATTTCATTGTTAATAATATTTTAGTAGTATCGTCGTTTTGGGTGTTAACTGATTCATTTTCCTTTATATTCTTGGTTACATATACCATGTTTTTTATGAATAGGATGTGTTTTATTCATATCAAGAATTATATTAAGTTCTTAAACATTATTTTTAGTAATAAAATGAAATTTATTCTTGAATGATTGTGTTGGGGAATGAATTACATCGCTTTCATGGAGACGATAATCTATACGTACGCACGAGAAACTATATCATTATATTGATGGTGAAATTTTATGTAATTGGATGTTATATCATATATATAGAATCATTAAAATTTTATATTTATTATTTACATGAATTATACACTTTATTATACCCATATAAATAATAAAGTGTTTGAATAACAAACAACACTATGAGGTAGAGATGGTAAGTCGTACGTACACACGTATGGTGACTTTGTCATTTATAGGATGGATAGAGTAAAGAATATGGTTCTAAAATATTTATAATTACATAACTGTATGTATAAGGTAATGGGTTTATTATTTTGGTTTGGAAACAAAAGAGAAAGAGGAAGATGAAGAAGAAAATAACTTGAAAGAGGGTGGTGAAATTATTACCTCTTCTTTAGGTGTTTCCTTTTGAGTTGATCAAAAGGGAACTTTAGGTTAGATTTATGATAAAATTAAGGAATCTAGGTTGAAGTTATGGAAGATTGGAAGATATTTATTTAGGTTTTCGCCAAGCCAAATGGCTTTGGAGGAGTGGAATTAAGATATGGGGAAGTACCCTTTTATAAGAGAGGTGAGTGTCACTTAAGGAAACGTTTGAAATATTATTTTATAATAAAATAATTTCCTATTTATAATGGCTCCAAAATTATTTATTTCGAACATAATGTGGGTATGGGTAGATATAATCTCAAAAAATAGGTTTTATAAATGTTTAGGTTACCATTTTAACCATATCTTTTATATTTAACTCTTAGTTAAATAGTTTATCTTTTAACGTGTCTTCTTGTATTGTTAAACTATATGGTTAATAAACAAACTCTAAAGTTTCTAGACAACATACAGTGATTCATTAATGACATATATAATATTATTTATGACCTTTGGCCGAACCATAGATTTTTAGGAATATATATCAACCAAAAATATTGTATTTAAAAAAAAAACTAATTTATGTCAATTTTGAAACTATTTGGTATTTTGTTTTTGTGAAAGTCATAACAACCGTATCACTTTGAAAAAAATTATCTAAATGACCCCAAAAAGTAATAATAACCTATAAATTTCATGGATGACATCTAAACTTTTAAATTCTATTTATTTTAATATGTATAATATAAACAATTTTAATATTTATTAATAAGGTAATTATTGTATCATTATTGTGTCATAAATAAATATAATTATTTAATCTCTAAAAATTATAAATAAAGTACAATTATGTAAGAAATATTTTATCTTTATAATGAATATTTGTTGCCGAATTTATCTCATTTATAACCCTATATTAAAAATTTTTCAGTTAATAGACATTGAATTTAACACTTTTAACCTCTCTTTAAATAAAATAATAATAAATGTCCTGATCTAATCCATGTTGACCTTAAGGATCATATTTTATTCCTATGGTTGTTTCTGGTCGAATTACACTTATCCAATATAATTAGTACTTCTGTTAGGGAAATAATAATATCATTTTTACCTTTAATTACTCTATTTACTTTTAATCGTGGTAAATAAAAGGAAAAAGTTATTATTCACAAAACATTATTTTCATCATATTGAACTAAATTTTACTTACTGATATTAAAAATTTGACTCTCATATTTTTGAAATTAAATTCAAATAAGTGGTAAAATTATGTTTTATGAAAATTTTAAAATGCTCCTAAAAAGGGGGTAAAAGACGGTAAAAAGGTCAATAAAATTGTATACATCTAATTTTATTAAAAAATGAATCCAATGAATTACATTGAACATATATAGGTAATATATATATTTTTTGACTTAAAATAAATTTAAATAAAATAAAAAATTATTTAAATAAAATGTCGGTTTTAAACAATAACCAAGTGTTTTCACTATTCAGCAAAAATTGAATGTTTCCATAAAATTTCCAAAACAATTACCCTAAGATAATTTTGATATTATGAATTTCAAAATGAATTCTATTTTACCAAAATTAAAACATAGAAGTTTCATTAATTAATATAATATTAATTCCATTTTTCAAAACCAACAAGTGGGTTTTTTAAAAAGTAAGAACTATCAAAAGATTGACATGTGGTTATGTAAAATTTAAATGTGAAACTACTTATAATGACATAAATTGTATTAAATGATTAAAATATAATCTAATTATACTTAAAAACAATTCAAATTCATAATTGAACAGTATAAATTATTTCAAATTTTAATGTGGTTTTCAATTAAGACAAAGTATTTTTCACAATTCATCAAAATATGAAACTTTTCGAAAAAGAAACAAAAAATTTTCCAAACTAAATTTTTATATCCTAATTCTAAATAAGAAGTTTATTTTGTAAAATGTAATATAAAAGTGTCAAATGTTTATTATTAAAAAAATTCACTATTAATAGGTGGTAAAATTTCATTTTTGAAAAATATTTCCTTTAGTTGAAAATTGAATTTGTTCTTATATTATGTATAAGAAACACATAATATGGGTTCCAAAATTATATAGAGTATTTAATATTCAAATTTTAGTTAATAATATGAATAACCACTTTTTGAATTTCATGTTTTGTAAGTCATGGTACACTCGAACTAGTTGTTGCGTGTAGCCCAAGTTATTGAATTACATTGAAGATATATCATACTATAAAATCGTGGGGTGTTACATACACCTCTACCCAAAAATGACACCAAGCTGCATGGTTATGAGACCTACCGCATGACCATGTTCTGGCCATGTATTTGGTATTGTCTTCATGGCTAGGGATGCATGGCTTCCACTAACCATACGGTAACCGTGCTTCATTCGGAAGAATCTACTAAAAACTCAAAAAACCAAAAATCTTGATTGGGATCAAGTCTTAACATCCCTATCCCAGATGAACCCTAATACCACTAAAATGTAAAACCCCTAAACAAATCCAACCAACAAAAATACCATTTATACAATACTCAAACATCACAAAATGAGCACCGTTGAATGTTAAAACAGAGATTGGACTATAAAAAGACATGACACACTGAAGCGATAATGAAAGTTTTCAATGGCCACATTTGGATAGACTGAACTTCTTGGGTTACAAAAGATAAAGTTCAACATAGAAATATCACAAAAAGTTATCTTATAACATCAAGGTGATAAGAATAAAAATATTTTAATCATTTCCATATGAACATAGAAAAATAACTAGGTTGGGGTTTAACACGCCCTTCACTTCTGACTGTGCCAGAGCTTCACCCTGAGGCATATGGATGAGGCTCGGACGTCAGAAGAATACCCTTTCTCATAGTTAGAAAAAATATCCTCTGATCAAGAATTATTTTTCAGATAGTTCCTCCTATATAAATTTTCTAAATAAACCAAATGGATATAATGGTGGTATGTCTTTGGATGAATATAACAGGATGGATTTGAGTTACTAAACCAAATGCACGAGAAACATACAAGAGAATATTCTAACAAACTGGAAGCAGGATCCAACCGAGGATGTTTTTTCAACAACTGGTTCCTCTAGCACTCCCTACTTGACAAACATTGAGCCTTGATGAGAACCAGAAACCTCTAACTACACCCCAAAAACTAGGTGATCCATTAACTCCTCATCAACCAACATCTCAAAAATGGTTTCACCAGATGAGAGCACTTTTTCAACAATATCAAAAAGAAGACCCCTTACAAAAATAAGGGTCTTTATATAATCTTCTGATGATACATACAAATAAAATGGGACCAGATCTTTAAAATGCTTGATATAAGACCTCATAGACTGTTGACATTGCTAAATTTCCAACATCTCTACCACTTTTCACAACATCACCTCCTCAGCTATGAACCTTTGGGTGAAAGTAACCATAAAAACATCCCATGTTATCCAAACTTCCAACAATGATAGGAGAACTAGCTTACACTAGTCTAAGGATGGACCCTCATGAAACCCCAAGAAAACATGATCTCCAAGACTCGTGTGTTCCCAACAACATGAAGACATTATATACCTCTTTAAAACACACCACCGACTCTAATGATCCTCAATAACCAAGAAATATAGGTTACACTCTTTATGAATCAAAATAGGGCATGACTCATTTGGAACTTGGGGACCATTCGGGGTGGCATTTCATAAAAAACATGAAAAGAATATACCAAATACAATATCAAAATAAGGCACAAATAAAAAGGAAAACCTAAAACCAAAAATAAATATCTCAAGACCCATGTAAAAGAAAACACCTCAAAAAAATCCATCTTTCAAAACAACTAATTTACTTTTAAAATTAAAAACATCCTTCTTCCATGGAAAATTCCCAAATACCAAAAACCCATATTTCAAGAAGAAACAATTTCAGAAATCATTTCCCCATTCTAATCAACATTATGAAAACCATTACAAGCCTTTAATTATATAACCTAACCCATGGTATTCCATGAAATGTTACATCTGCGTTCATCCATTCCCATCCTAATGTGCCAACATGAACTTCTCACACATACCCACAAACATGTAAATATCCATATGAAATACCAAGGGCAAAATTCTATTAACATTCTCAAACCCAAAACACCCTCAATGTTTAAAAACCCACTTTACCAATTTAAAACCACTTCATGGAATACATTTCCTTTTTAAAATACAATTTCATTTTAAAATACACTTTCATTTTCAACATACAGTTACACCAACTGAAACCAAAATGAAACAAAACAAACAATGGACCACCAGAATGAGGGACTAGTTCATATGCCTAACCCAAAGGAATGGTTGTGGGTCATTCCCCATGTAAGGCATTACACTAAGTGGGAATTGAGTCGGAACATGGTCTCCACATGTATCACCACCCCAAGTGAGGCCACAACATGACATCATTTTATCTCCATTGTTATCCCTAAATCCAAGAAAACCAAGAAAAGAGTCTCAAATCCTATACTACCCCTGGTGACTCAAGGTTGAGGATGATCAAGGGTTCATGATGCCCTTTCTACACCTTCATCCTGAGTCCAAAAATTCCAAATCATCATCTACCAAACACCCCAAATAACAATAACCTCCTTTGATTCCATTTTTTCATTAACCAAGATGGGATTCCATATGACCCAACACCCAACCCAGTCCGTAACATGTCATGAAGAGTGTTCTTGATCCCCCCATATGGAAAATAAATTCGAAAATCAAAATAAAACAAGAGGGAACAATTTATCCTAGAAGAAACAACTATTATCATATAAATAAATATAAATTAACCAACTAAATCCCATATGAAAAATTACAATATAGATTTAGATACAAATGCTTAACAAAACAAAATTAAACCAAAAAAAAAAAAATGAACCACACTAACTAGATATCCATGTGACCTCTTCGTCACCACATGCAACAAAACCATATAACTCCACAAGACTACACGAATAATGGTACCTGAACCATAAGAGAACCTAAAACTAAAATTGTATAGATAGACATGTTCACTAGAATACTCAGTAGGGATGCCATGAGTGAACCACAGAACCCATGCACATTCATTTTCCAAAACAGTCCAGTAATTATAATTTGAATTACATTTATGAAAACAGTTTTATCACATATATATTATATTAAAAAACTAATCATTCACATTCCATTTCCCATATAATTAAAAACAATATAGACAAGGAAAAATGGGAAATTTTTCCATCTCTTTCAAACAACAACATTAATGTTCTTTTTAAAACCAACCACATATTTACAGTTTTAAAATGCCAACACCAAAACCATGTTCAAAGGTATAATTCTATACACAAAAATGGAAATGGTACTACTAGTGATCATATCTAAGGATCATTAAAAACATAGGAACATGGAAGAAAACCAGCACATACTAATACATGTGACTCTATCCTCGGTAGCATACATCACACAATAGAATCAATCACCCTATCGCCTAGCCACCATTTCTCAGATCAGAAAAAGGGGACCAATACCATAGCAATAAACCCACTTATACACCAACTGTAGGCCACTATATAGTACATGGGCTTAAATTGCAACAATTGTTCTCACATCCTTACTATGCTAGGTTTTTGTTCCATGTTTACAAAGGGGTGGTCCAAACATTCAAAAAACATGCCTCATATATAACTAATCACAATACACAATCCAAAACCACCCCACATGCCTCAATGTTAGTCTCCTTCCTTAAAATCAATATAATTCAAAGGAGGACTCATATTGTGATCCCTCCCATCTAATGATTTTCAAACAAGGAAAGAGACATAACCAAAGAGGGGATTTCCAAACATACCACTTCAAAGATGCCAATGGGGCCTTATAAAAATCCCACACATCAAACCATTTATAGTTATCCATTTTCAAATGAAAATTAGTCCTTTAGATTTACCATATTCAACCATTTGTTAAAAAAATTTATAAACCATTTGTAAAACAATCCACAACACCAACTTTAAAAAAGTGGCCAAATATTCCCTTAAACAAAAAATTAACCAAAAATGGGCCCAAGTGCCTTTTGAAAACCATGTTAGAACACACCAAACACACATAATTTCCAAAAAGGTTTTCACAAAACTCACAAGGCAACACTATTTCAAAAAAGCCAAATGGCCATAGTTTTTAACCAGTCACCGAAGAATGTTTCATGGACAACCGGGCCAAACCACATGGAACACATTTGAAGTTACGTTTGAAAAAAATGGAGTAACACTTCCACAATTTTGGAAAACATGGGAACATTTTAGGGAAAATAGATGCAAGGGTAGAAGAGGTACCCAAGAGGGAGACTAGATCTAGATTTCCATATTCACTTGGTTAAACAACCAAGTGTGCAATTAATACACCCATGGTTGTGCCTTCATCAAATTGGAAACTATAAAACAAATCAAAGAATATGAAACACAATTTCATAAACCAAAATTTAATTTAAACCCAAAACCATCCATTTCCCTAATTTGTAAAATATAATAGAAGTTTGTAAACCAAAAACCACTCTTTGAAACATGCTTCATACCATGCCAAGAAAAATCACCAGGCTTCACACATAGAATCCAAAACATTATCCAAACTAATTTCAAAAAACATTTCAATGGGAAAACTCCCACTCAACCATCCAATTTCACAAAAAGAAAACATGTTTTATTTTAACAAACACCTAGGGCACAATACACAAGGGCATAAACCAATATTCATGTAAAACCCCATTTTTAACAACACCAACATCGTTAAAAACAAAAAAAAAATCTATAAATATATACCATGTACGTGTGTAGAAATCTAATAAATTAATGACAAACATTATGCATCAATGGAAAATCAATGGAAAATAAAATCATAGATTATATTACCTTACAATTATGATAATGAAACAAAACATCTAGAATGGGGATATCTAATCCCCATGAACAATCTATATACCCTAACCATAAGAAAAACGAACCACATTATCCAATCCTAACCCTCGGGTTTGTCCAAGGGAGTAAACCCCAATGAAAACCATAGAAACAAATAGGGGAAGAGAAAGAGAGGAGATTTGATGATAGAAAATGAGGAATCACCAACCATTCTTTATAAATATCCCCAATGGTGCCCCAAAATTATGGTGGATGAAGTGGGACGATCAGTGGCATATGACCAACTAATAAGGATTAATTTTAGAGGTGGGATCCCCCAAATTGGAGCTCCATATAAAAATTTATTAATCTTGTAAGTGGTTGTAGGATTTGGATACATGGTTTTTTAAATCGTGCGCAAACCATATGAGGGATACTGAAAAACATTTGTAACTTTGCAGGGTTAGGTTGCATGGTTTGGTAAAATTGTGCTCAAACTGCTCGACCCCAAAAATTTTCCAAAAACCTTCAAATTACATCCTAACCACTTGGGATGTTCACCCAATGATCGCTGAATGTTTTAAACATAATATGGAGACACCGAGGGCATCAAAAACTCTATAACATTACACATTCAACCCACAACCATCACAATAACCAAGAATCCTGAATTAAGAAAACAAATACAAAAAAAAGTATTTTGTTGGGAACTTGACCCAAACATTAACCAAAATATCCAACATTGAGAAAAGAATTAAATAAAGGAGTATTCATGGTCAGGGTGTGACAATATGATTGTAAACTTTTAATAATTTCCCTAGAAAGTCATAAATAAAACCAATGGATGTCATCTTTGATGGGATTTTTTTAAAATATCTATTAAAAACATTTCTACATGAAAATATAAATTCTTCTTGAAAAATGATTTTTAAAACATAAAACCTTTTGAAAAACATTTTCATTATAAACATATAAATTAACATTTATAATGTCTTGAAAATCAATTCTTTAAAAATACATTGGAAACCTATAAATAAATCTTGACTGTTTTTTAAAACAATATTAATTGAAAACTAATACTAGAATATTGAATACAATTTGAAGATAATTTCATTGAAAATACATTGAATACTAAAAAATCTTCAAAGTAAATGGAATTATTTTCTTTGATTACAAATTTTTGAAAGCTTATAATGTATGTTTTGGAAATCATTTAAAAACATTTTTTAAACATAATTTTTTTTGAAACCCATTTTCATTGAAACCCACTTTATAAAAGTATAAAATATTAGGAAACCATTTTATTTTAAAAAATTAAAGTTTTAATATTGTAAATGAAAAATCAAGGGAATGTTGGTTATCAGGGTGGGTAACTCATTACATGCCAAACATTACTTTTTCAACGTAAAAATTTTAGAAAGTTGGCTTAACCGGAAATGAAAAGAAGATTCATTTTTAAGAAAACTATTGCTTAAAATGAAAAACATTGATAAAATGTATTTTAATGATAATAGTATAATAATTGAATATTTTTTGAAACTTTGTAAAAGAAATGGTTTTCAAGGAACGTATATTTTTGACCAAAGATAGAGAAAAATTTGGACTTTTTTAAAAACACTTTCTTGGTCATATTCTGTACCAAAGAGTGAAAAATGGTATCATTATATAGATATAACATGAATAATCCGAGATTAAGAAAAAACAATAGAGTTCCTCAGAAATGGATCATACTATTTCATCAATGAAAACATAATCATAAACAACTTTGAAAAATGATTAGAATATTTCAATAAACTCTTACCACATGGTAACTGAAAAAAACTCCCATGTAAGAAAATAAAATTCCATAGAGCGTAAAAATATCATGAAAATAATAATATTAATTATATAACATTTCAATTTCAATATATACACCTCATGTAAAAATATTTTTTCATAACATGTCTTGTGTATCAATGATGGAAAATTAAAATGAAATTACTTTTCTGATTTAATAACCATTGAAACATAAACCCCATGAGACAAAGATCATAAAATGGATATTTCAATACCCAAAAATTTATTTATAAGATTCATATAATACATTCCTGGGAAATATATATACAATAGTAAATAAATTATTGGTTCATAATATATCGATCTCACATAAATAAAAACGTGATTTGAAATTCCTTTGTTTATGTCTTCACTCTCACTGTACTTATACAATATTTATTTATAATAGATGTAAATTTTTTTATAAATATTTTAAAGAAACATATTATTATATATTCTACAATATATGATTTGATTATGAATTTTTATTACCTTCTTATTAACAATTCCATGTTAAGGTTACAATTCGATTAATATTGGCTTTATTTTTTTCATATATCTTAATTGGTTATATCTTTGGTCCTTATGCTTATATCACGATTTCCAAGATTTAAGACACAATATTAATATAATTTATATTAATTATATTTTTCTTATAATAATATATATAATATATAATTATGAAATGGAAGACACCATTTATGGAGATAGTAAGTCGTATGTACATAGAAACGTTGTTTCTATTTTATTGTCGTATTGAAAGAAAGAAAGTAAATGAAATATATGTATATATATATGTATATATATATATATATATAAATTCTTGTATCATTATTATTATATATATATGTATATATATTCACTAAAAAAATACTTAAAAAATTTCATGTAGAGTGTGAATGAGTCACATCACTTTGAAGATGTGGTAGTCCACACTTCCAAAAATGAAGTTATCATATTTACACAAAATGGAAAGCATAAATGTATGATTAATATAAAAAATAAATATGTAAAAATACATGATATGTAATATATATATAATATATTAATAGAGTTTTTGTAATAATTTCCAACGATAATAGGTGGTTAAGGTAAAACTAACTATATAGTTTCATGTGGCGGTTGTTCATCGTACATAAGAATGGTATGTTTGTAACCCATTAGATGGAAGAGTATGTATTTATAGGTCAAACATTTAATATAAAAAAATATTATTATATTTATGATACATTTTAAATTATTGTTTCATGTATCTATAATAATTTATGTGGTGTAGAAAGAATATAAAACAATGGATCTTGAGGTAGGATGTTACCTCTTCTTTGGGTAACTCCTTTTGGTTTGTACCAAAGGGATTCACTGGATGGATTTCTACCAAAATGGGTGGTTCCAAGATAAATTTATGGTTTTTTGGATGTTAATTGGTAATATATTTTCCAAACTAATGTTTTTTGAGAGGTGTAAATAAGGGGGTGAGGTGGTGGCCTTTTATAAGATAGGGGACATACTTTAAAATTTGTAAAACATGTTACTTATACCCACATTTTAAACTAAAAAATTCATCCTAAAAATCTCAATTATTTATGGTTTATAGAAGAAATATGGTCATATTACTAGTGTTGGAATTTTTTATAGTTCATTTGGTCCCTCATGTTTATGGTTTATTCCCTTGTTAAGCTTAATTTTACCTCAATTGTTGAAATTAATTTTAATTACATTCAATCATTTTTTTTTCAAAAACTATTTTTACCTTGTTATAAATTATAAATTTTTAATATTGTTAAAAATATGTAATCCATTTTTCCAAATTAAAATCTCTTAAGTGATACAAATTATTTTAAAATTATTCTCATAAATGGGATGTTACAATGCGTTTTTAATGTAAAAAAGCTCAAAAAATTTTCTATTTTTTTATATATAATATCAATGTCAAAAAGGATATGATGACCTAAATCGGATTAATTTATAAAAAACTAATCTAATAAAAAATTTAATCCATTAAAAAATAATTTAACATTATAAATTAATTAGATGAAAAAACAATTTTGAATTAAAATTCATTATTGTTCACAATTCGTTAAGAGATGAAACATTACAAAAAATAGCAAAAATTAACAATAGTTGAATTTTTATATTTCTCTTTAAAAATTTAACATTACTTAATTATATGAAATTTATAAAGGTTCCAAAACAAATATTTAAAATAGTTTCACCATTAAAAGGCAGTAAAACTAAATTTATAAATGTATAGGTTTTTATGTCAATTATTTGGTTTATTCTCCTCTTATGAATATAGAATCAATTGGATGAATGTCAAAAATATATTTTTTAATATATAAAATATAATTTTAAGTAATATTATTCACTATTAGTAAGTAATTTAACATATTAAGATAAATCACCTTTTCACGTAAAATTATTCATTTATAAAATCATTCTATTTATATTAATTTGGTTTCTATAATAATTTATAATTAATAAGTAACCAATTAATTAAACTATATATATTCATAAGTTAATACAATTCATTTTAATGGATATTTTATTTATTACAATTATAAATAGTAATATTTTTAATAATATTTTATTTTTCATTAACACTCTATCCTTCATGTCATGCAAGTCATCAAGGAAAGTCAGTCATGTGACTAACATAAGTTAACCTTGGTTTTACAAGTAGAGAAAGATAAAAAAAATTGTGTGTAGTGTATGATTAACATCTCATTACTTGTAGTACAATCCTATTCAATTCTATTTGAATGTAATATCTCACTTTATGTAATGGAATACATCAATAAAAATTAATTTATTTGAGAAAAAAAGTTCCATAAAAACTCAGGGTGTTCCATTCTACCCCCCCCCCCTTAAAATTAATTTCTCCCTAGAAATTTATGTAGGTTATTAATGGTTTGATACATGAAATTTATATTCCTAGAAAATCACATCGTAAATATGAATGCTAAAACTTATTTTAAAAAGGTAAAGTTTGAAGAATAACAGTTACTATCACATATTTATCATCCTTTTCATGTATTTTGCTCTTCTATTTTGGGCCTAACATTCCCCTTAGGATTCCCCCAGTATCCTCCATTAATTTTGGAATAAAACAAAAGGTTTTGGGTGGCCAGAATAGGTTGCACGGTTTCGAAAAACAGTTTACTAAACTGTATGGAAAAATCGTGCATAGTGTCCATGTGTTAAAAATTAGATTTTGAACATTTTTTTTCTAAAATAAACCTAATTCACTCTTTTCTTCCCCCATTCAACCATTTCATCCTTGGAAGGCTTCCAAGACCCCTCAAGGTTCCTTGGAAATCATTATTGAAGGGTTTTTTTTGGTGGGGAATCATCAAGAATCTTTATGTGACTGAATTACATCATTGTTACATCCTTCTCCTTAGGGTTTATTCCTTCCTTGAGGGTATAAATTTACAACAGCTAGTATTTCTTCCCTAGGGTTTAATATTGAGCTTATTAGTTCAATATTATTTTTTGGGGCTTGATTTCAGTCATGTGTGGTATGGTTGTGGTGTGTTGGAAGTTATGAAAAAATATTTGAGGTTTTTGATATTCAAGGTAGGTGGTTCCATGTGTAAACATTCTTTGATGAATTTATCTTTAATTATTAACCTATTTCTAAAGATTCCCATCAATTGTGTGTGGTGAAAAACCCATTTTTTGGTATAATTGATTGGGTTTTTAATTTTAAAGATTCATTTTGACATGAAATTTGGTGTTTTTCATGTGTATTCCAGGTTGTATCATTTGGGGTTGTTTTATGAATAATAATATCATTTTATTTAATGCTTCCAGGGATCCCATTTTTTTTATTCTGGAATGGTTGGGCATCTTTCCTTAAACAGGGCTTTTTGAATGTAATTTTTGTTCAAACGATTGTGTTACCCCTTGAAATTATTTTATAAAATCTTTAAAGGGTTTATTAAATTACATTGAGGTTGCATAAAATCTTTTTTTACTATTTGGTGTGTGTATGATTTAGAAATGGTTTTTTATGTCTTAATAGTATTTTATTACATGTGAAAATTTCTTGAGCATAAAGAGGGAAGCCTGGGTATCTAGGTGGGGGGACTAGGACTCGTATGCTAGTGATCTGGTAGTGGTCTTGTCCCTATTGCACTTAGAAAGATTAATGATGACAATACTAACTAAACAATTATGATGTTTTGGGACCAATATTCCATCGGGTTCTCACCTCGTATTGTATTGTGCATGAGATGGTAATTGGATATGGTTACTTTTACACTATGATACGATGTACCTAGGGCCCCAAAGCTAGCTAGTGCCTACAGGTTTTCCTATTACAAGTGATCATCCAATATATAGTACATATCATAAGCATTAATTTTTTTTTTGAAAATTAATTATAATGTCTTTTTTCTTTAAAATTGTTGATTATTTAATGTTACCTTTTTAAAAATTGTTTTCATTTCAAGATTCAACTCTTATAAATTCTCACATTCATTTCCAATTTATGAAAAAATTTAAATCTCTTTATCTAAAAATGTTTATCACATGGAATTTTTTTGTGTGTAATCCTATTAGGATTATGCTCACAACCTACTTACTCCTTTGGGTCAAGTAGACTTGGTAATTTTTGAGACAACTAAGGTCAAGGTCCTTGGAGATGTAGGTTCGGGTTTTTAGCTTCCATCCATGATGCGACATTGTGAAGATGGAATGAGGGAGATTCTACCTTTAAGTATGGTGGTTTCTGAGTTAGACATGATGTTACATTTTAGTTTTGGACCTCTTCGGTTTTTCTAAAACTATCTAATTCTATTAAAAAAATTTATAAGACATATTTGGTGAATTTTTTTGGATTCCATTTATTTATTATTGTTGGTTGATTTATGTTCCAAAATCATGTAAATCATTAACAGACCTTTATTTTTGATACATGGGAACTTATACCTGCCATGGCGATAGGTAATGTCTTTCAGGCCTTACCATGGAGTAGGTTGGGTGCCGGTTTGGATGGTGACTCCTCTTGGTTCAGGACAAAATGGTATCAGATCATGGTTAAGCTCTTTGGGTCACATTATTTGGGATGAGTCAAGATAAAATAGAGCTAGGAATATTGGGGCTTGGATTTCTGGAAGTGAGTAGGGTTCCTAGTCCACAACTCTCTTGATGTACCTCAAGTCATCATGTGATTCTTGAATTCTTGTTTGACTACTCTTCCATGTGGGACATGTAGGCTGTAGACTACATGTGGACATTGGTTAGGGGTAAAGTAGTTTATTTCATTGTTGTAATGATTTTGATTTATTTATATTTTATGTTATTGATGTTATTTTTTTGAACATTTATACTAATTATTTCTCTTGTGGCTGTTGCCTTTTTGTAGAAATATGCCTCCCCAAAAAGATCTCTTGCACCAATGGGAGGAAGTCGTTGATATTTCATCTGCACCACTTGATCATAGGTTGGTAGAAGTTGTGGTTAGGGATGTCCAAACCCTAGGGAGGGAGTGGGTCCTTGACCTACTCTAGTTAGATACGATGAACATGGTCCTAGGATGGAAGAAGCCCTGAAGATTCTGATGAACAAGCCTCCTACTTTCCTAGGTATCATGAAGACTCATGAATAAAATGAGTCAATTGAGAAGATAAAACGTATTTTAAACTTCCTTGACACACATGAGGAGGCCAGGGTGATAATTTCCTCATTCTTGTATGAAGTTACCAGCCATAGGTGGTGGGAATCAGTGCTTCAAGCTGGGAAGCCTGAGTAGATGAGCTGGAAGGACATCAAGGATATCTTTAATAACCAGTACTATCCTGAAGTGTTGGATTATTCTATATCCCAAGAGTTAATGGATCTCATTCAGGGGGACCAATCAGTGATGAATTATGACAACCTCTTTACTGAGCTAGCTAGATATGCCCCTGGGATAGTCTCTAACGAATAAACAAAGGCTCAGATATTTGAAAAGGGATTGTGGAAAGAGATCTATTATCAGTTATTCTTATTTAAGATGAAGACCAATTTTTAGGTATTTGATCAAGATTTTATGGTAGAGAATGAATGAAGGGGTAAGTATATTTTCTCTGGGATAGTATCAGTGATGGGTAGTGGTAGTTCATGGGAGCGGAAAAGGAAGCGAGTAGAGCATGGGAAGAAGGGAGATGATTGTTTATGCCCTCCTCCCAGGTGGTTTTCATTTGTTGAATATGATTTAAGCTCTATTTTTTACCACCATATTTGGATTATAGGGCACACACAACCATTATGTATGTCTCCTTTTAGGCCTTCTTATTAGTTTCGAGTTATGGGGCACTTTCAGCACTTTCGCAAGGTGAAGCGTCCCCTTCAGAGTGGGAAAAGATCTGTGACTTCTAGGGGAGTGTCAGTTTAGTCAGAGCAGTATAGGATAGTGGGATATGAATTTTGTGGTCATAGAAGAATGTAAGGATCATCTTATTGGAAGATCCAATTTAGTAAAGAGCCATAGCCGAGCGGCTGTTCTCTGGTAGAGACTCGGAATCTTCCTGATGTAGATCGGGCCCCAGTAGGGTCAGATGCAAGACCTTAGATAGTTCTAGGTACAATTATGATTGAATCGTTTATAGTTGTTATTATCTTTGATACCATGGATTATTTTTCTTAAATCTCTTCATGTTTAGTGAATCATCGGAATTTTCCAACCGAGTTGTTGTCTTTTGTGATAGATTTGTTGACGTCGTTGGGTAAGAAAAATGAGAAAGGTATCAGCTGTCCATTATTTGTGCTTTCCATATTAGGGGTTTAGATAGAATGGGAGCTCCGGGTAATGTATATAGAACTTTTTTATGTAATCCATATCATGGATTTTATATTTCACTTTCATCCACATATGAATTTATATAGGTTTTAGCTGAGTCTGATGGAACCTGATGGGGGACCTCGCATTTTTCTTGGGGAATGAGATCCTCAGTTGGGTCGTGTGGGACCACCACTCTTGGAATTCAGAAACTTTATCTTGTAGTTATTATCTCTCATGCTAGGGGATTATGGTCATGATCATAAGGGTAGATTACCTCATGTTGTGGATCAGTTCCTAAAGGTATTTCCATATGATTTTCAAGGCCTTCCCCCAAAATGAGATGTGGATTTCTAGATTGATTTGGAACCAGAAACAAAGTTCATATCTCTTACCTTGTATCATATGGACCAAACAATGTTGTGATAATTTCATATACAGTTGGACGATTTGGAATCTAAAGGATTCATTCGCCTGAACGTCTCTCCTTAGGATGCTCCTATTAATTTTCTAAAGAAGGCTGACGGGTTTTCTGGTTGTGCATTGACTACTGAAAGCTAAATAAGGTAACCATAAAGAAAAAAATTCGTTTTCCAAGAATATATGAAATATTTTATTAGTTTAAGGGGGAGAAATTGTTTTCCCAAGATAGAGTGTCATTCAGGTTACCACCAAATCCGGGTGTGAGAGGAGGATATCCTAAAGACAGCCTTCCAAAGTAGGTACATTCACTATGAGTACTTGTTCATGACATTAGGATTGACCAATGATCTAGTGGTCTTTATGGCACTCATGAATAGGGTGTCCCACCAATATCTTGACTCTTTCATTGTGGTATTTGTGGATTACTTCCTAGTTTACACTGGATCTCAGGAAGCTAATGACCCTTACTGTAGGATCATGTTGGGCACTCTACTGGATCATCGCCTTTATGAAAAGTTGTCCTAGTGCACATTTTGGAATATAGAGGTGAAGTTTTTAGGTCACTTCATCTCATAAAAGGTGGTTTTTGTGGAACCTAAGAAGAGCAGTGCAATTATTTTATGGGAGTAGCTGAAGAATGTGTTTGATATTAAGATTTTCCTCAGGTTAACAGGTAACCACATACAGTTTGTTTTGGATTTCTCTCATCTTTCTTCACCCATGACCATGTATACCTAGAAATGGGTGAAGATTTAATAGGGACCATTATTTCAATAATCCTTAGATAAGTGTAAGAGGTAGTTTACTATTGTACCTGTTTTGATCTTTTGAAAATATGGAATGTGCTATGTGGTGTATTGCAACACTTTAGGTATGGATTGTAGGTGTGTGATTATGCAGGGTGATCACATGGTGGTGTATGGATCTCACCAACTCTAACCACATGAAAATAATTCAATACTATAAAATGGGTTTATACCCACACATCTATACCCATGGATTAAGAAAATCATGGGTATAGGTGGTAGTTTTTAACTTACAACCATATTTGTGATAAAATCATGGGTATAGTAACCTCAATTTCAATATTTTATCGGGATCCCCCTCTTGATTTTCATTTCCTACCCCTCTTTTCTATAGACCTGGCTTCTCCACCCTCCCATCTCCTACCCATCCTTGACCTCCCACCCTTGGCTCCACCTCCCAACCCCTGCCTCCCTCCCTCTGCCTTCTCACCTCCGCATACACCTTCCTAGCTGCCTCCGCCTCCGACCCATGCCTTTGACACTCATATTAAACCTTTGTATCCCCAGATACCTCCACTTTCACAGATGCCTCCACCTCTTCCTCCTCCTGCCCTCCATCTCCACCTCCCCTAGCCTCCACATCCTCTCAGCCTCAAAAGGTATTCATATTATTCAATGTACTCTATTGATTTTTTGATTCTGTTGGCTATATATCTCTCCTTATGTAAAATCTATACTTGTGATAACAATTTCATACATTGAGCTACCAAATATTGATGAAAATAGAACATTGATCACATATCCCACTTTTTATCAATTCAATTTATTTCTCCTTTGATAATTTAATGTGTCTAACCAAAATATTTGAAACATATTTAAATATAATCAGTTCAAACTGCTCGATGAAATTTTTATTTTACTCCCTTTGAGACAACACAAAGAACTCATTACCCTTATACATTTCAATATTAATCCCATGAATCTTATTTACAACACTAAAATCCTTCATTTGGAACGATATTGTAAACTCCCACTTCAAATCAAAAAACTGATGAATTCACAGTCTCAATAGAATCATACCATCATCATACAATAGTAGTATGATAAAGTAATCCTCAATAGAAATATTTTTGATAGAGACAGAGATATGAGTTACATTTTATGAAACCATTTTTAATCATGAAATCATTAAATTTATGGTTATATTTATTTGGTAATGTTTTCATTCCATATAAACTATATTTTACCTTAAACAAAAATCCAAATTTCTATTAATCTTGAAACTATATGATTGTTTTATGTAAATTTAATCCTCTAAATCACCATGTAGAAATTATAACTTTACATCCATTTTTCTAAACCTAAATCACTGATAGTACCCATTCTTATTATTTTCTGGATGGTAGTTTGTTTAACTACTATGTAATGTTACCCATAGAAATCCACTCCCTAAATCTATTGAAATACTTTCACCACCTGAATTTCATTATTCCATTTAATACCATACAATTCTTCCTTCATTCAAAAGATACATTTATTTTCCATATCTTTATTTCTTCATGGTCATCTTGTTTTCTCCTAGGATTCATTGGAATATAATGAACCCATTTCCTACTCCATAGATAGCTTCCATATAGTGGAATTTCATACTAATGTTTCCTATTATAGGATTCCAATTTCTCTACCATCCATTATATTTAGATAATGAAAATTATAGTCATATATTTATAATATCCAAAAATTTATAAAATTAATTTTACTCTGGAATAATGTCACAATTCAATATAATTCATACACATCTAGTGTAACCTCTTTTTTTGTATAAACTTTTGGAATATGAACATCCAAGGATCAGATTCATGACTCTAATGACTTGAGTAATAAGGTATATTTACCTTTTTTTCATCATAAATGTTTATCCCATCATCTAAATTCAATGGAACTTGAGTGATTTTAATTATCTCATCTAGATCGACTTGAGTATTGCCTATAGATTCCTTGAACCCTATTTTAATATATGTTATGTTTTTGTCTTTTTAAAACACCCTTTAATTAAAGATAATTTTTAATGCTTTGATGATATTTATAATTTTGTAATCCTTGAGATGATAACTAATGTTCTCATATCCATAGGCAATAAATAAATAAATTTTTGAATTATCCAAAATATTATCCATCTTTGTAGAATCATTGTTAACATATGTTAGACAATAGAAAACTTTCATATGATGAATATTTGTTGGTTTATCAGTCCATAACTATTCGTAAATATATTTTCATACTATTATTTATGGAATTATATTAAATAAATACAAAAAAATAGTTATTTCAACCATATTTCATTAGACATAGTAAAATGAAAACTCATGTTGTTTCCCTTCTCAATTAATTTTATGTTCATATATTTGGAAACAATTTTATTCCTGTGTACCGAGAAAATTTTTCTCATGCATGATTCCCTTATTCTAGGAATATTCATAAATGTTCCTTCTATTCTATTCTTCACCATTATTTGACCTAAGTCATTTGAGACTTCTTCTAATCCCTCTATCGACCATGGATTTCTAATTGATGAAACTTACAAACACTTTAGATTTATAATTCAAGAAATAGATCCAAATTTTCTTATAGATTCATTAATAAAAGTGAAAAATATAAGGGAAGTCCATGATACTAAAATGGGGATTGTCCCTATACATCAAAATGAATAAGTTAAATATTTTTTCATTAAGTCCCCCTTCTATTAAACTTAATTATAGCTATCCTTTTTTCTATTTTTATAACTCTCACAATTTCTAACCTTGGTATGATTAAGCTTCAATACATCCTCTCCCAAAATATCCTTCATATTTATATCACTAGGATGACCAATCTAATTATTTCACAATTACGGACAAAAAATAGTTATAGTTCTAAACAAAAAACTCTAGTATGCCCATTTGGTTTGATACAAGTTTACTTCATTGACTCCCATTTCTAGAACCATTAATACTAGATTGACTTTATATATAGCATTAAAAACAATTAGCATCATATCCCTCTTAATATATCTTTCTAATAGAAATGATATTTTTTATAAGCCGTAGATATTTCATTATTCCTTTAACATCTCCATGCATTCATTTGACATCCAAACATACACATTTCCATTTTTGAAAACTCTAAGAGCCTCATTATCCAATAAATGTACCTTGATAAAAATTTTAGAAACATAATTCTCTATGAACCCAAGATCCGATGTGGAATGAAAATATTTTCTAGAAACAAGTACCCATGATTCCATTGGAATAAGAACACTTTAACAGAAAAATTTGTTATAATATACTAACATTAAAGAACTGTAACTTTTTGCAACTAATAATTCATAATTATATTTATAATCCTTGTAATAAGTCATGGATTCCTCCTATTACCATTGTTCCAACAAGAAGTTGTGAGTCTATTTGATTTACCTCTACTCCCATTTGATGAATTCTTATCTTTCTTTTGACTCATTTTCTGTTTGGGTGACCATCCTCTACCATATAAAATAAACATATTTATAGATGTTATTATAAATCCCTAAACCTAATTTATTCATTCAATATTAAATTTTTTACTTCTTCAAAGACTTATTTTCTAATAGAGTTATTGTAATATGTGACCATTGACTCCAAAATTTCTAGTAGCATTGGAAATGGAAGAAGTTCCCATATATCATTTATGAAAGTGAATTTTAGTAACTTGAGCTAACTCTGGAATATGTACCAGTCATTAAAATGTTTTCAATTTGGTCCTCATTCCATCAATTCATTCCCAAAATCCTATACATTATAAGAACCTTGTTTAAATTTATTTTTTTTCATAAATTTCTGTCAAGGTATTCATTAGTGTTTGAGTTGTTTTCTTCTCTTAAATGTTGAAAGAATCATTCCTCACCAATTTCAGCCTCAACATTTTGTGTTCCATTTGATCTATCCATTACCATTAACATTTGTCTATATTATTCAAATTAATTCCAAATAATGGAAGACCTATTTCATTTTTAATGTTTTAATCATCTATCTATATTCTCCATAATCTGTAGTTCCTTAAGTAAAACTTATTATCACTAATATTTAAATAAATCAGTTATGGACTTATGCAACACTAATAGGTGGGGTGAATCAGTGTTAATGATTTTTCAAATAAATTTACTCTTTTACGTCCCCTTTGTTATGTATTCTATTATAGATAGACAAAATGGGCCTCTCTTTCTCCCTTATCAACATTGATTATAAATAAAACACATCCAAATACGCATACATACAAATCGGAAAGTGATTTACATGGATCACTACTCAATAATAGTTTCTAATCCTTAGTTTGAGTGGTAAAACCTCCAAAAACATGACCCGCTATTAATACACCTATAATCTATTACAAGGATGGAGTACCCATAAACATTAATTACAATATAATCTCTTGAAAATGATTTAGTTATCGTGAAATGGATATATTATTCTCCATTATCACCATCGGTGTACTAATTGTCTCTTCTTATTTGTCCTCTATTATATAAACAACATCATGAAAGTAACATCCTCTTCTTATTTGGTATGAACAACAGTAAACACACTTCTTTATAGCAAAAAACATGACTATTTCATCTTCTTCATATTCATATATTTCTAAAAATCAGATGATAAAGAATCCTAAATATTCTTATTTAACAACATTACTATATGAAAAAAATTCTTTCTATCTTAATATCATCAACATCTGTTCTAGGTTTCTTCCTCCTTATCTTTTTCAAACTAAAATGTACTATGAGAAACAATTTCAGGCCCCCTTCCCTTCGAAATAAAGTTTTCCTTCTTTATAAATTAGAACATCGATCACCACAAACTACTTTTATTTGATCTCTCATAGTATATCTCTCTCCCCTCAATTCATCACTCAAATTAGACCATTTAATAACCAATTATTGTGTCATTTATTTTTTTCTATTATTTAATAATGGAGGAATATTATAGGAATATTATTTTTAGAATTTCCTTTGGGAGTTTCGTATTAAATTTCATTATTACCTTTAATGATTGTCGGTGCATCTAATTTATTCTTGGGTGTTTCATTCCTTATAATGATTCAATCTTAAGGGGTATCCCATCAATTTTGAATACCTAAATTGTTTCATTTTATGATAGTTTATTGGCATCGAAATGAATTAATGATCATTACTTGGTTTGTGTTTACACTAGAGGCTGCATCGATGAATGCTTCAAATCCCATGTTTGTTTTTATACGTAGTTTAATCAAATGTGTGATGATTAGTTTATAAAATCAATCATTTTTTTATTCATGGATCTGGTTGTTAGTTCTATGTTTGCTTCCAGGCGAGAGAGGAGTGACTGTTGGGAGATATTCCACGGAGGCTCTACATCCCCGACACTTGCAAGGGTTCTATTGTATGGTATGTAAATGCCTTATCTCCTTTTTCAAATGAATTATTTTATGATTATAACATTTTTTCATTGAAGACTATGATCAAATTTTCTCGATAGAATACCAGGGGAATCTACCCCACACAAACAAATAAATAGTTTTTATAATTTTTTTTAATTTAATCTATTAAAGCTTCATTGAATTTTATTATCGATTATTTCTTATTATTGTTCTATGAAATCGTAAAAAAATTGATTGAAATTTGTTATAATTTGTATTCTGTTACGATGAAGATATAGAATTCAGCTGGCTAGCCTGTTTTCCCTTAACAGTGATCGAGCATGTCTATGATGTTTCCTTTGTAGATGGAATTTCTACTAAGGTTGTTTGAGCTGTGGTTACTATTATTCAGAATAATTGGACAAACATACTTGATAACAATGCATTACGGTCAAATATTGAGAGGTATTTTTCAAATATTATCTTTAATACAAATAATTTTATCACAATCCTTACCATTTAATTAAAAACGTGATTCATATACTCTGATTATACATGAGAGAAGCTTGATGAATTACTTTTTGTTGAATCTCAAATGAATATTTTTATAGAATCTAAAATTTACTAGAGACTAATTTTATTTTCAAATTTTTTTTTTAAGATTAAAGGCATATATAAGTCTTTATTTCACATAATTGACATTAGAATAGGGGGTAATCATCTATTATGTTTATAATCACCCAGCTTTTTCCCATTGATGCAACTTTAAAATGATGTTTTCTTAGTCTAAGAAACATCTTTATGTTTGGGGAAGATTACTTGTACTTTTCCTTCATGAAAATGATAGGGTTATCAATATGGAAAAAGAATTTGGTATTTCTTGAAATTGGGTATATTTTAGCACTCCATTAAACACTCTTTTATATTTAAATAAATTTTATTAAAAATCATTACTAAATTCAAATCTTCCACATCAACCTCTTCAATTTCTACCTATGATTTTGGAATTTGTTTCTACTATATAATGTTTTAAGAGAATCTATATAATCTACTGATTTAATTTCTAGATTCAGAATCCAAACTCTTTAACCCTCATGTTTTTTGTTCTTGTTTTAGAATCAAACCATTCAAATACTTCTCCATCAATCATAGAAAAAAATCTATCTTCCATACTCAGCATCAATAATGAACTATTTTCAAATATTCAGGATGATTGTTACATTAAATGATCATTATTGAATAATCTTAAGTAACTTATAGAATATCATTCATGAAACCTCAAATTATTCCAAATAGATAAACCCAAGGTATCACTTTAATTTTAACACATACATATTATCTTCTTAGCTATTACATAAGAACCTATTATTCTTATGTATCACTATGAGAATTCATTCCACATTCTTAAGATAATTTATCTTCTATTAATCATTTGTGAACTTTTTCAAGGTTGTCTTATTTAGCTTCCATTGAGGATTCTATATCCAGTGATCAATACATTATCTTTTGGATTAATAAAATATTTTTTCTACGAATCATATTTTGATAATGTATCTATATTATTCACTGACTTCAACATATCTTCCAAATGTCCACCATCCATCATCTATCAGATTCTATATTCACATAAGATTATCATCAATAAATAATCTTTTAAATTTGTGACAGTAAATTCTACAATTCATCATCCTCTATGTAATGTTAATATTTTAGAAATAATTCTTATAGACAACATCTCGCATACTACTCTTTACTGATGCCTCAATATCCCACAGTTTTAGGGTCTATACCCATGGATTCAACCCATGGGTAGAGGTGATTGTTTTAATAGTGATTACCTGACCCACAACATGGACTTAGTATCATTGGTTCGTTATTTGAAGACATGGTTTCACTACCTATTTGAGGAGAAGTTTTTGGTCTAATATGATCATAAGAGTTTAGTATAAATCCTCACACAAAAGGAACTTTATCTAAGAAAATATTGTTAGATCAAGTATTTGACGGGTTCAACTTTGATATCTTATATAAACCATGAAAGGGTATTGTGGTGGCTGACTCCTTGAGCAGAAAATGACTAGTGTAGGATTTAATGAAGTTCAGTGATTAGTAGACTCTGATGGGACTCTATGATCAGATGCATGTGGAGACCAAGGAGCATAGTGTATGTGTGATCTTGGTAAGCATTAAGTTGACTCCTTCTCTTTTAGAGTTGATTATGTGGGAATATCCTAGTGATGATCTATGTTAGTGGTCTATGTAGTCTATTCATGGTGGGGAGATATCTTCTGATTGGTCTTTGAATCCCAAAGGAATTTTGGCTACAAGTTTTGTTTAGTGGTATCGTTGTCTTTGAGGAAGGTGGTGATGAAGTATACCCACTAATATCAATGGGATGTTCATCCTGAGGATACCAAAATATATTATGATGTGTGTAGATAGTTCTAGTGGTCATGTATTATACAATATATTGTGGACTTCAAGTTATGATTTTATACATTTTAGTAGGTAAAACATAGCATCAAAGGCCCTATGTTTTTCTTCAACCATTACACATTCCATCCTAGAAGTGGGATGATGTCTCCATAGATTTTATTTTTGGCTTACCTCGTACACATTAGGGTAAGAACACTATTTGGGTAGTGATTAATCATATGACCAAATAATCCCACTTCATTCTAATTAGATATACTACAAAAGTGGATGATTTGGGCCGATTATATATTTAAGAGGTGTTAAGTCTTCATGGTGTGATGTCAGCAGTTGTCTCAGATTGAGATTGTTGTTTTAACTCTATGTTTTTGAAAGGCCTTTATAAGTCTTTGGGGTCATAGATTAAGATGACCATGATATAAAATCCTCATATGAATGGTCAGATGGAGCCGAAAATTCAGATTCAGGATGACATGCTTCGTGCATGTGTTTTTTATTTCATGGGATTGTGGGATAGCCATTTTGGGATGGGTCATGTTTTTTTTACAATAACAGTTATCAATACTCTGTTGAAATTGATACTTTTGAGGTGATCTATGGTCGGCCTTTTCTACCCCTCGTGTTTTGTCTTGAGGTAGGTGAGACCTCATGTTAGGACTGAGTCTTGTGCAATAGACATCTAAGAAGGTCAAGTTGATTAGACAGTGGTTTTTGAAAAATCAGAGTCACCTAAAATCTTATTCTGATTGGAGGTTTTATGATCTTTAGTTCTCTATGGGTGATCGTGTATTCTTGGAGGTGGCACCGCATTTGGGCCATCATTATTTGGGAACATTGGGAAAGTTGACACCATATTATGTCCTCCTATTTGATATCACATAGCTGATTAGTAAGGTGGAATTTAGGATAGCTCGTCCTTCTCAGTTGACATCAATTAATGATTTATTCCATGTATCTCAATGGAATAAGTACAATATTCATTCGTCTCATGTGTTTAATTAGACTTAGTTATAGATAGAGCCTAGTTTATCAATGATTGAACAGCCGGTGAGAATAGTGGATTCCCAGGATAAGGTTCATTGGAAAAATTCAATTCCATTGGTCTGGATCCTTTGGAAGCATGGGAATTATGTTCATGAGAATTGGGAGTGGAATTCATGGGTTGAGCTATAGTACCCATTCTTTCTTTCAGATCAATATTCATGTTTACTTTCCAAGGTGGAATGTTTTCATGGTGTTGAGAATTACCACATCTATGTCCTTCGTTATAGGTATTTGTCTTCTCTATTCATGTCCTACATTTCCTCTAGGTTTCCCCTTGTATCCCAATTTAATTTTGTAAGAAAATGAGGTTTTGGGTTGCTAAAACAGGCCACACGGTGAATCTGTGTTAAAAAATGGATTTAATTTTTTTTCCCATCTGAAAATAAATCAAATTCACCTATTTCTTCCCCCATTCGACCATTTCATCCATGGAAGCCTTAAAAGTCCCCTAAATATTCCTAGGAACTAATTTTGAATGGGTTTTTGGTGGGGGTAACTTCAAGATACATCATGTAAGTTAATTCCTTACTTGTTCCTTCCTTATCGTTAAGGTTTCTTCCCTCTTTCTTGAGGCTCTAAATTTCCATCATCTATGGTTTCATATCTAGGGTTTAATACTCAGTTTCTTTGTTAAATACTCATGGTTAGGGGTCTTTTTCACTCACTTATGTGGTGATTATGGTGCAGCTGAAGTTTCACCCAAAGATTTTGTTTTTTTGATATTCATGGTAAATTCTTTCATGTGTAAACATTCATTGATGAATTTTTCATTCTTTATTAACCTTTTTAAAATGTTTCCCATCCATTGTGTATCGGCCCAAGAGTATTTTTGTAGCAATTTTTGGGTGTTTAATTTTAAAGTTTCATTTTGACATGATATTCGGTGTTTTCATGTGTATTCCATTTTATATCATTTGGGGTTATTTTATGATTAATGAAATTGTTTAATTAAATGGTGTTAGGGATGTCAGTACTAATTAGATATGGTATGGTCTTGAATTTTTCCTTATAGAAAGACTTTTGAATGTATTTTGAGTGAAAACCCTTGTGTTACCCCTTGAAATTATTTTATAAAATATGTAATGTTTTACTAAATTACATTGAGGGTGCGAAACGTGTTTGTGTACTTTTCGGTGTGTTTATGATTTAGAAATGGAGTTTTCTAGGAAAAATGTATTTTATAATAGGTGGAACTTGTTTGATCACAAAGAGGTAATCCCATTTATCTAGGTGGGAAGACTAGGACTAGTATGGCAGTGATTTGGTAACAGTCTCATCCTTGTTTCACTTAGCAAGATTAACAATAAAAACTATTACTAAACTATGATGATGATTGGGGACCACTAGACCATTGGGTTCTCCTCTCTTAGTGGAATGTTCATGGGAATGTAAATACATATGGTTACTTTTACTTGGATATATGATGTACCTAGGGAACCACATCTACCTAGTGTCAAGGGGTGTTCTCATGACTATTGTAAATCGAGAATATTGTACATACTTTTGGAATACAGTGTATATTTTTGTTGATAAATTCACTATCATGTGTGTTTTCTTTAAATTTTTTCATTATTTAAAGTTAACCTCTTAAAAATTGTATTCATTTAAATATTCATCTCTTAGAAATTGTCACCTTCTTTTCCTATTTATGAAAACATACAAGCTCTTTTTCATAAAATGTTTATCATGTGGAATATTTTTTGGTGGAATACTATTGGCCTTAGTGTAACAACTCGCCCCTTCCCCATTGGCTTTAGGAGGCCGTGAGTGTTACTTGGCCTTAAGTGATGTTCCCAAGGTGCTAAAGGTTGGAAATAAACGCTGAGGGCTTCAAGGACTAGTGGGGAATGATTTTCCCTTAAGAAGATAACCCAACTCAACCAACCAAAAACTAAACATTCATGGACATTCAAACACAAACATGTGATACTACCAATTCCATCACAAACCCCAAAACCATTACACTAGAAAAGTCCACAAAACATCAGAGTACAAAGCAGAAACTAAATAATAAAACACCACGATCCATGACACCACCTCATCTCCACACCAAGCTCCAAGCTCCATGCTCCAAAAAAAAAATCGCAATGCACCACTAAAGGAGGGTGATGCCTTAACTTTTCCCATGTCACGATACACAACATCTGAAAAGACACCAAAGTGACAATGTATGGGGTGAGTACAACTACTCATTATATTTCCCCAACTGACTTCCCTACACATTCCACTAGGATAAAACTGTTAGCACATTTATATAAAAAAGTTTATATAAAACATTAAACAATTCAAAAACTACAAATAATCCAAACACACCATTACAAAGCCCCTACACAAACCATGAAAACCAAGGGCAATCCAAACAACCAAGCCATAATCCAATTCAATATTTCATATTTTCACAACAAATTCCATCTATGAAAAGAAACAAAAAACAAAGAAACCATAATGGTGGGAATTCCACCAATCCCGTTCACCCCGTTTTCAGCTAGCGGTGTTTCCCGACCACTATCTGATATGGTGGTTCTTCCGACCACAATCCATAACCTTTTATAGTGAGACTTATCTCCCAATTTCACACAACAATTGAACAAGCCATAACTAAACATTACACACCAAGGCCACAACAATATGAAATTACTCATTTCCATCACATGTCAATCCACTTCAATAAATCACCCATTTATTGAAATCACTCATTTATCATTTTCCATGTCAATACCCTGATTAAATAAAAGAACTTCTTTATTGAAATCCATTTTAATAAACCATTTACTTATCCCAAGCTAAGAAAAAAAATTTAAAATCTACATTTTAAAATTTAACAACAAGAACATTCAACCACAAAACCCCATTTCCCAAAAGAATCAATAAAGCATCCTCAAAGGGATTTTCGATCAACTTCGCACAAAAAAAAAATTAATATTAAGAGACACAAATTAATTGAAACCATGATTCAAGTTCTAGCAGAGTGGAGTCAATAGAGAAGCCACCTAACTTTTGGGTTCTGAAAAAATCGACCAACAAGCTACCACGCCTCCTCAAATCTAGAGAATGGACCACCGAAATCGCTCTATATACCTTTCCCTGACATCCACCAGTCTTAAAATCAACACCTATTTCAACCACAACCCTATATATACACACAATGGGTGTGGATCTATAAAAATAGGATAGAAATATATATAGATCTAGAGGAAAACACAAAGAAACCAAGAGGAGAGAGTTACCTATGAGAAACCACCTTCAAACGACCTAGAAAACCCATTAATTTTTTTCTTAAATGTGTGGGAGAGTCCCTTAGACCATTGAGAACCGAAAATACCGAGTGAGGTTCAAGTGGGAGAAGATTTTGAGTGAAATAGGCCAAGCCTGAAAGAGCACAAATTTTAAAACCCTTCCTTTAAGTGGTCTCAAGGTTAGTCTGCACGGTTTGACAAACTGTTCCCTCACCATGTGCATAACACTATCTCGGGAGGAGGGGTCCACATGGTTTCCTCACACAGTTTGGAAAACCGTGCATAGGCCATGTGAAGCCTACTACGTCCCCCTACATGGTTTTCTGGAGAAACCACACGGTTTCCCCTAATCATGCTCAAATCGTGCTCCATAAGAAAAGCCTCCATACATATTCAGAACCATTCCAAACTCTCCCAACCTCTTTTAAACTAATTCCATGCACTTTAAGAACAAAAAAAGAATAAAAAAGGTTACATACATCAAATTGGGGGTTCTAAATTTTCCCCACCATTGGAATTTCCATCCTTGGAAAGTAGTGAGGCCACCCTTTTCCGAAAGAGATCAGTCCATTGCTCAACCATCTCTTTCTCCCGCTCCCATTTCTCCTCTTGGATCTAACCATGCTACCACAAAACCCATACTAGACCGATGATTTTACCCCTCATGAATTTCTCTTGCTTATAAACAACCCGCACTTGGATGTGCACAAACGAAGCATCCGCCTTTAGCTCAACATGATCCCATCAAATAACATGGCCTAGATCTGGCTGATACTTTTTCAATTGCAACACATGAAACACGTTGTGAACCGCACTGATCCTAGGTGGCAAAGACAACTGATAAGACACTTCACCAACCTGCTAAAGAATATCAAAAGTTCCAATATACGTCAGATATAACTTTCCTTACATCCCAAACCGACGATGTCCCAACGTAGGAGATATCCTTAAGAAAACATGATAACTCACCTCGAACGACAACAGCCGTCAACGATTATCTGCATATTATTTCTAAAGACTCTTATTCGTCTCCATTATCTTCATGAGTAACTTGATATTCACTATAATCATCGGGAAAACGCTAGATCCAACCATCGAGGACTCACTCGTTTCCACCAAGCATAGTGGAGAACAACACATCCTCCCATACAATGCTTCAAATGGAGCCATATATATGGATTCCTGATAACTGTTATTGTACAAGAACTCAACCGACAACAAGTGCTCCCCCCACGAGCCACCAAAATCCATGACACAATCCCACAACACATCCTCCAAAGTTTGTATCATCCTCTCAGATTGACCATCCATTTGAGGGTGATACACCATATTCATAGTCAACTTAGTTCTAAGGGTTTTCAATATGGATTTTCAAAAATGAGATGTAAACCTCAGATCCCTATCGGATTCGATCAAAACTTGAACACCATGCCTCTTTAGTACCTCCCGGATATAGATTCTACATAGATCCTCCACCGTATGAGATTCTTGAATTGGAATGAAATGGGCCTAATTCGTTTGCTGGTCTATTATCAACCAAATGGCATCGTGCTTTTTGACCATTCTTGGGAGACCTGTGAAAAAATCCATCATTATTTGCTCCCACTTCCAAACAGGAACTGGTAAAGACTCCAACATTTCTGCTGGCCTCTGATGCTATTCCTAGACCTACTGTCAAGTCAAGCATCTCGAAACAAACTCAGTCATTGTTCTGTTCATACCAGCCCACCAGAACAAGGATTTCAATGCTTTATACATTTTCTGAATTCCAAGATAATCATCCCATCGGGAATGATGATACTCCCTAAGAATATCTTCCAGAAAATAAATTGCTACAACCATCTGATTCCGAAAACAAAAAATTGAATCTTCATTCAACTGCCAATCGCCAATGGTCTCCCCACCATTGAGTTTCGACCTCATGGACACACACTCATAATCAGATATATGTGCCTCTTTAACCAGGACAACCAAAGTAGGAATCAAAAAACTGAAAAGCTGACTGCTCTATTACCCTGTTCCTCACATTCCAACCGCATTTCAACTATAACTGACAATAACTGCCACTATTCTGATGCCTATTTTCCCACCTGATCATATGATTTTCTACTTAACACATCATCCACCGAATGTCCCTTACTCGGTGTGTTCATCAAGTCAAAATTGAACATCTGGAGATATTTAATCCATATCCTTTTCCTCAATGTCAAATACCTTTGTTAGAAAATGTGCTTCAAGATCTTATGTTCTATATATACTGTGAATTTCTCACTGAAAAGATAATGACGCCACGCTTTCAAATTATGCTACACTACTGTCAATTCCAAATCACGAGTTGGGTAGTTCTTATCATGAACCCTCAAATTTCATGATCCATACACAAACACATGATTCCATTTCATGAGAACACACCACAACCGTGATCCTGATGCATCGTAATACACCACGTAGCCTTTCTTGGTTCTAGAAAAAAAAAAGATTGGTGATGATGTAAGGAGACCTTTTAGCTCTTAGAAACACTTCTAACACTGTTCATTCCACTGGAATGGGAAATTCTTTCTTGTCAAAGTTTTTATCGTGAATCCAAAATTGAAAAATCACGAACAAATCACTGATAATACATAGATAGACCAAGGAAAATCCATACCTAAAACCCATTTTTTGGTGGTTTCCATGAGATAACAACCTCTCTAAATTCTGGGTCCACTGAAACACCACTTTCAGAAATCACATGTCCAAGAAAATTGACTTCCTGTATACAAAATTCAGACTTTGACATTTTGGTATACAACCGAGATCCCTCAAGATCCCTAGAATTGTCTCCAAGTGCTTCTCATGCTCCAAACATGCCGTTGAATGCACCCGAATATCATCCAGAAACACCACCACAAATGAATCCAAATATCTCTGAAAAATATGATTCATCAATGCCATAAACACCGCTGGCGAATTGGTTAGACCAAAGGGCATAACCACATATTCATAATGTCCATATCTACTTCTGAAAGCTATTTTAGGAATATTGTCCTTCCTCACCCACAATTAATGATATCCCATCCTCAGGTTGATCTTGGAGAACAATTGGGATCCCCTCAACTTCGACGTAAAAATCATCAATTCATGGAATTGGATATCTATTCTTTATCGTAACTTGGTTAAGTCTATGATAATCAATACAGAGCCTCAAAGTTCCATCATCTTTTTTCACGAACAACACTAGCACTACCCACGAATATGTTCTTGGCTAGATAAATACTTTGTTTACTAAGTCTTCCAACTACACTTTCAATTCCTGCAATTTAGTAGGTTCCATTCGGTAAGATGGAAGTGAGATAGGACTAGTACCTGAAAGAAGATCAATTGTAAAATCCACTTCTCTTATAGGAGGTAACCTAGAGAATTATTCAGAAAAAAAATCCATGAACTGATCCACCATTCCCGGAAGAACACTCTGCTCAACACCCTCTACCGATTCAAGCGACAACACCGCCAACTGATACGATAACATGCCCACTTCTGGTTCCAAAAAAACCGTTGCACCCTGCCGTTAAAGCCTCTCTCCTCTAAAGAGATTTATAATTCCATCGTGTTTCCTAAAATATATTTTTCACACATTACAGTCGATTTGGGCCTTAAAAACCACCAGGCAGTCCATTCCTAGGATTACATCATACTCATCCATCTCAAGAACTGAGAAATTCCACATTATCCTAACCTCACCAACAATGATACAACATGCTCTACACAAGAAGACTTGTCACTCTCTTCGACCCATATGAGTTTGATGTTTCAAATCTAAATGCATAATTTCTACCCTTAAACCTAGCAACTCAACCACACGTGCATCAATAATAGAGTGTGAAACACTCGTATCAAACATCACTTGTATCAAGGTAGAATTTAAAAGAATAAAACCTCTCACCTTGGATGGTCCCAACTAATCATACACCACAACCTACTCGACTATGAAAAATGCATTGGTTTCCACACTCTTCTCTTTATTTCCCTTTCTGAGGAATTGTGGTGTTTTGAGAATCACCATAACTGGCTTTGCTCTACTAACGAGGGGTATGCTGCTATCCCCATCTCGTCTAAGCATATGACATCTGTGATCCCTGAGGAGTGTCACACAAACTTGACCTTGGAGAATTCCTAAAATAGAGCGGAGGATGCCCTATTTGTTTTCAATTAATACATTCTTGATGTGGTGTTGTATAGTCCCACTTGATGTGTTCCATAGAGCCACACTAAAACATCCTGGTTTTCTCTAGGGCTTCAAAGGAATATTTAACAATCCTACCATCAGATTATGTTCCATACTCATGCCCTATGAATATTTTTCCCTCCTCCATTTTAACCTAGCATTATAGTTCCCAATATTTTCCTTCGGTACCACCATGCTTCCTCCGCCAGGAGCTCCCAACAGATCATGCTCAGCCACCGATGCTCAATTCACCATCTCTATGTAATCATCGATACACAACACTACAAATTTTGGACGGATCTCTTGACTTAACCCCACTTTGAATATACTCTCCTTCAGTGACATGCTTCGCACCACCTCAAGTGAAAACCGCACTAATCTCATAAACATAGCTGCATACTCTGTCATAGAGATATGCTCTTTCTCCAGACTAAAGAAATCAATTGTGCGCTGAATTCTGGACATATATGTGTAGAATTTTTTATTAAATAATTCCTCAAAGCCTTCCCACATCATACCTTGGTATGTTCCCACTAGGACTACCAACCCCCACCACTGAATAGCACGATCCTCTAACTTATACGTTTCTATCTTTAATTTTAACTCGACCGACATTCCCAAGAATTCGAAAATTCTGTTCATTCTGGACAGCCATGCCTCTGCCCTTTCCATGTCCGAATCACCCCTTAAGACGGGTGGATACTGCTTCTGAAACTGAGATGCATAATCAACATGCTTTGGCTCTTCCAATCTATTCACACTACCCGCAGCTTGGAAATCTTTCACTATGCTATGGAGTAACTGCTAGTTCACCTGGGGCTTAGGTGCAACCATGTTCTCATCGGCCACTTCTGATTGGTCTCTATGATGCCTACCTACTGCCATTTATATAAACAGAAAACAAACAACCCTGAGTCTCACATCTATAGACATCAACAATTCCCATTTTAAATCGCATTCCACAACACTATCACAATGAGGCTGTCCACCTTTCCACACTTTCCCTGTTTCACATTTTTTGAAAACCAAACCATTTTCAAAATACCAAATTTATTCACATTACTATTTCAAAAATCTGAAAAACCATTTCTTAATTCAGTGCATAAATCATTATTCCCAATGAAATATGAATCCTAGAGAGAAGTCATTTCTACCATACATTCCATGCATATCTCATTAGCTACTCCCACGACAATGAGATTGTCAATGCCTATAAGTGTCTCCAAAACACTTTTGTACCCAACTCCCTGGAAACTTGAAGTTCAACATAAAGGGTTAACTACGTCCTTTTAGGCTATAAATTCCATGTTCTGACATTCCTATGCCTTGATACCATCCCGACTCAAGGAATATACCTCACCGAATATCAACTCCAAATCCGAGAATCAACTCCATAGGACCGAACAAGCTGATACCACTTGTAACACCCTGCCCCTACCTCATTGGCATGAGAAGGTGGTGAGTGTTACTTGGCCTTAAGAGATGTTCCCAAGGCACCACAGGCTGGAAATAAATTTCTATGACTTCAAGGAACAATTGGGAACGATTTTACCTTAATAATATACCCCAACTCAACCAACCAAACACTAAAGATGCATGCACCTTCAAACCCAACCTTCTAATACTTAAAATTCCATCACAAACCCAAAAACCATTAAACTAGAAATGTCCACAAAACATAAGAGTAGCAAGCGGAAACTAATCAACCAAACAGCATGAGCCATGTCACCACCACAACTCCACACCATGTTTCATGATCCAAGCTCCACCAAAACATCACAGTACACCTCTAAAGGAGGTTGATGCTTTACCTTTGACCACGTCACAGTACACGACATCTGCAGAGACACCAAAGTTCCAAAGAAGAGGCGAGTACAAATACATAGTAAGATTTCCCCCCACTGACTTCCCTACACATTCCACTAGGATAAAACTGTTAGCACATTTATATAAAACAATTTATATAAAACAATTCAACAATTACCAATAAACCAAACACACCATTACAAATCCCCTACCCAAAAAATGAAAACCAAGGGTAATCCAAAAAACAATTCCATAAGCTAAGTCACTATTTCATATTTTCATAACAAATTCCATCTATGCAAAGAAAAACACAACAAAGTAACCGTAACGTTGGCACTTGTGCCCATCCCGTTCACCCCATTTTCAGCTAGCGGTGCTTCCTGACAACATTCTGATATAGTGGTTCTTCCGACCACTATCTGTCACCTTTTATAGTGAGAATTATCTCCCACTTTCACACAATATTTTAATAAGTCATAACAAAACATATCACACCAATGTCACAAAAATATGCAATTACTCATTTCTATCACATATCAATCCACTTCAATAAATCACCCATTTATTGAAATCACTCATTTATCATTTTCCATGTCAGAAACCCGATTCAATAAAACAACTTCTTTATTGAAATAAATTTTCATAAAACATTTCCTTAGCCCAATCCAAGAAACAAATTTTAAAATCTACATTTTAAAAATGTAACAACAAGAACATTCAACCGTAAAACCCCTTTTCCCAAAAGAATCCGCAAAACATCCTCAAAGGGATTTCCGATCAATTTCACACATCAAAAAAATAATTATTTTTATGTGAAAAAAATTAATTGAAACCAAGCTTCAAGTTATAGTATAGTGGAGTCGAGAGAAAATCCACCTACCTTTAGGGTTGCGATGAAATCGACCTACAAGCTACCAAACCTCCTCAAATCCGGCGAATACACCACCAAAATCGCTCTATATCCCCTTCCCTCAAATCCAAAAGTCTTAAAATCAACATCCAAGGAAACCAAAACCCTATATCTACACACAACGGGTGTAGATCTAGAAATCCGAGAGAGAGAGAGAGTGATGTAGATCTAGAAGAAAACACAAAGAAAACAAGATGAGATTCTTACATGAGAAAAACCACCTTCAAACTACATAGAAACCCATTTTATTTTCTTACAAAATGTGTTTCAGAGTCCCTCCAACAATTGAGAGCCGAAAATCATGAGTGAGGCTCAAGTGGGAGATGATTGTGAGTGAAATAGGTCAAGCCCAAAAGTGCCTGAATTTAAAAACCCTTCCTTTAAGTGGTCGTATGTTTTGAAAAACTCTGTGCATGCCACTGTATCAAGAGTAGGGGTCTTCACGAGTTCCATGCATGATTTGGAAAACCTTGAGCAGTCCATACGAAGCCTACTGCCTCCCCCTACACCATTTCCTAGAGAACCCGCATGGTTTCCCCTAACCATGCTCAAACCGTGCTCCCTAAGAAAAGCCTCCAAACTTATTCAAAACCATTCCAAACTCTCCCAACCTATTATCAACTCATCCCATGCACTTTAAACACATAAAAAAGCATAAAAATGATACATACCTCAAACTGGGGGTGCTACACTTAGGCCCACACCCTGCATAACCAATTTTGTGTATGTAGTCTTGGTAATGTTTGACATAGGTAAGGGAAATGTAAATAGAGATGATTGTTCTGATTGTTAATGTAAAGGCCCATAAAATTCAAGGAATTTTTTTCTTAATTTTATTTGGAATTTTACAAGAGTGCAGTTTCTGACGGCACTTGATTCTGAGACCTGGTGTGCCCGGAATCATTTTCTGAAGATTTTCTCGGGTACGTTCAGTGAACAAACGAGCGGGGTTTTCTAACTTTTGAACCGGTGCTCGGAATCGAATTATGAGGGCACCAGTGGAATCACAACATCGGTATTTTCTTAGAAACGCCTTTTCTGGAGTTGTGTTTGCTCGGGTGTGGTTTTTAATTTTTTTGGGTTAAGTTAAGAAATAAAATAAAAGTGGTGCGACACTTTATTTTATTTCAATTAAAGCCACTTAAGCTAAGTTAAACGGATAAGGTGGAACCCACAATATCCTACCCACTTGGTAGGATATTAGTGATTTGGGGCCCACATGAGCCCCACCATTTCTTCCCTCCTATGTAACTCACCCGCAAACCCCCTTTTAATGAAAGTCAACCCTTACGTTTTTCTGGTTAAGAAACTCTTCATTAAATTGAGCAGTTAAATCATTACAATTAATTCTTTGAATTAATTGTTCATTTCTTATCTTTTGAATTTCAAAAGAATAGGTCGATAATAAATTAAGTGTTGAACTTATTTTACTTAGTTGGTTGGGTAGTGCTATGTTAATGCTTTGGGAGAAAAAAAGAGAGGATTCTTAGTTCATTGACGAAGAATGCGAAGAACGCTCTACCGCCAACAAAGAACGCCAACCTCTGTCGGCAAGAGACGCCTTCCTCGGAGGTCACCTAATGCCAGCGACGTTCCTTCCACGACGATCCTCTTCTTCCGCGATGACTCTCTTCTTCCGCGATGGTTAATTCTACGACGAACGCTCGTTCGATGACAACGTTGACGTAGGAGTTTTATGCGTTTCTCTTTTGTGTTTTCTTCTGTCGTTATCTTCCCTTACATGAACCGCCTGTTATCGTGATAACGGGGGGTGGTCGGACCGCACAAACACAGCCGAAAATCATCCCCTTTTTGGTTGTTGATTTTTTATGCGGCGAGCAAGGCAACGCTGTGCCGAAGCACCGTTCAGACATTGTAAAAAGGGAGAACGGAAAAGCTCGGCGCCATCGCCCCGCGCCGTTGGAAGCAATAGATCTGCGGCACCGTCGCTCCATGCCGTAGAAGATGAACAAAGGACGTGGTTCTGTCGCGCCGTGCCAGAGGACCTCAGCAGCACCGTGGCCGGAGCGGGTCCATGGCGGAAGGGCGCGTCGCCGTCGCGTTGCGCCGGACGAACCAAGGTCGCGGCCGGTTCTGGGCCGCGGCGATGCAGGGGAACTGGTAGCCAGTACCGGGCCGCTGGCGTCGGAGCAAGGGGACCGGCCTTTCCGGTCCCGTGGCGGCAGAAGATGGCTGGCCGGAGCGGGCCGACCGGACCGTGGAAGAACCAGGGGTCTGAGACCCCCGGCTGGCCAGACATGAGAGGCCCCATTAAGGGGTCGTGGTTTCCTCACACGGGGGCAGTGCCCCCCCTGCCAGTAGTGCTTGGCCATAATGGCCGATCGGGTCACCAGGCCTCCCGGCCAGCGCCAGCGCGCCTGGGCCAGGCCGTACCGCGCCGACGAGGTCGGGCTGCGCCTAAGCGGGCCGGGCTCGGACCCAGTTCGGGTCGACCCAGTTCGGGCCGACCCTGGGGGTATCGGGCCGGGTCGGACCGGGCCCGAACCCCCTATTACCGAACCTCTTTCGGTTTGTTTCGCATAACATGAGATACATGCCTCCGATCAATGCACCCTCAGTTGTGATGCGATCCTTGGATCGAGACGGTCATTTTGGTATATCACACTCAAGGTTTAAGAGCACCTTGGGTTCATCCGGGTTGGTTCGTACACGGAACCAACCGGGCCCTCGGAGCGGAAACGCTTATAACTTGAGTTCCGGACGTCTGAATGACGTGCCATTGACATTGTTGTATTCTTCTTAGTGAGACGGATCTTTTGGATTTACTCCATTCGAGGTTTGGATGCAGGTGGAGTACGGTCGGGTTGGTTTTGACTTAAAAACTATCCGAGGCCCTGGGATGAAAAAGCAAATAACTCTCAGACCGGGCGTATGATTGATGTGCCATCTGTGAAGTCGAGTTCCCGTTGACGATACGGAACTTTTGGATACATCAGCTCCGGAATATGTGTTAGTGGATGTATCAGCCTCTTGGCCCACGGAGCGGACCCTCCCGAACGAGCTTGCTGTGTGCGGGAACCCTAGAGCTGGCTGCAACAGCGACGACGATGACAACTGTGCAGAGATCCTCAGTGGATTCGACGGCGAAGACTACATCACTCAGTGATCCTACATGGGTCAGTGCTACCGATCCTGTGTGGGTCTGATCCTGTGCGTTTCAGTGCTCAGCGGTCCTGTGTGGGCCAGCGCCAACAGATCATGTGTGGGTCTGATCCTATGTGGGTCATTACAGGGGTTAGTTACCTATCGATCATGTGTGTGTCTGATCCGGTGTGGGTCATTACGGGGGTTAGTTACCTATCGATCCATTTTGGGTCAGATCCTTTATGGGTCATTGAGGGGGTTAGTTACCTATCGATCCTTTGTGGGTCAGATCCTTTGTTGGTCATTGCGGGGGTTAGTTACCTATCGATTCTATGTGGGTCATTGCGGGGGTTAGTACCTATCAATCCTTTGTGGGTCCGACAGCTTAGATGAATCAGTTGCAATATCTGATCATCTTTATCATCTTACAAAGAATTATACCTGTGTGAGCTGAATCCTGTTTTGCTTTCCTGTGTGGACTGGGTTGTGATTTCTTGTGTGGACTGGGTTCTATTGAGCTCAGATGTTGGAGCCGAACTGTAATTGATGACTTAGGTATATGTATGGGTATATACCTAAGCAGTGTCTAATGTTACTTTGTGATTGTATCTTTACTTTGTGGATTATCCTTTGTGGATTCTAGGAGACCATCGGGGGTCTCGGGGTCCTTGCTGAGTAGCTTATACTCACCCCTGCATGGGCTATGCCCACACTACATTGTGTTGGTTGCAGATGAAAGACAGCACTGATCGTGGTTGAGGGTTGTGGAGCAGGAAGGTACCTGGAGGTGGACCACTGGGCGGGACTTACTCGGAGCGGACGGCTAGACCCGAGGAGCGGTGGAGGCTATCTCTACTCACCCTTCAGGTGGGACTTCCAGTGGACGAATCGACGTTGCGGCTTTACTTTCAGGTGTTGTTTTCCCTTTCCAGTTGTACTTTACTTTCAGTTTGGGTTTGTATTCTGCCCCACTTACTTTTCTACACTTACTGTTGTACCCAGTTTTTACTTAGTGTTTAATTCTACTGCTTTCTTGCTCTGTGGTGTTTGTTTACTTTACAAAGGCAATGCCTTCCCTTTTTACCGGGAATTACATCTTGGTGCTAGTCGCCATCCCCTGGCCTATGGAAGGCGGGCTTGGGGTAGTCACGGCACGAGCCCCTGAGGACGGGTCGTGACTAATTGGTATCATAGGAGTTCAGTTCTACCACAGAACTTTGGAATCTGAACTTTTTCTATGTGAAGCAATAGTGTTAAGAATATTGGGTGTGGTTATCAGTCCAGGGAGTCCAGTGTTGGTGCGGCGGCCGACGTATCCGTACACCAGGACCCTGACTTCTGATTTCCAACTTAATGCGCGAAAACATTGATTGCATGTGTGTTTCAAGTTTTCTTTGTGATTACGTTGTGTCAGCTCACCTGGTATACTATTCTGACCATGGCATACCAGTCTCTTTTTAGGATGGCCCCATGATGGCCGCCAGCTATGGTTCCGAGAGTTTTCGTGACGATATCCCACTGAGCGACGAGGCCTCGGTACAGGGCCCTATGACAGCAGAGGCACCGGCGGTTCCTTTACCCGCCGAGCCACCGATGCTACCAGCCCCAGATACTGACGATGCACGTCGCCTTAGTGCACTGCAAGAGTTTCAGTGCCAGCCACCGCCCAGGTTCCACGGGGAGATATACCCCCAAACAGTCGAGGATTGGCTGGAGGCAGTGGTATGAGTTTTCAGGTTAGTGAAGACAACGGCTGACCTCATGGTGATCCTCGCAGCGAGCCTACTGCACGCGGCAATAGGAAGATGGTGGATCTTGATGATCTAGGTGCTAGATGAGGCATCTCTCCTCTGGACGGACTTTTAGAGCCTCTTCCGCTCAGAGTTCATCCCAGCCACCCTCCATGCAATGCGCATCCAGAAGCTTCTACAGCTGCGGCATGGCAGCTTGACTATCGTCTAGTACTCTGCGAGATTTACCGATCTCTCACGCTACTCAACAGACATGGTACATGACCCATTCTTCCGGGCCCAGACCATTGAGCAGGGATTGAGGCATGAGATCAGGGCATCGCTAAGCTCCCTTAGCATTCCGATCCAGGCAGGAGTGATGGAGAGAGCCCTTTTGATCGAGAGTTTTTTTGCTGAGTCTACTTCAGCAGTGAGACCTACCACGGGGAGGCACGTAGAAGAGTCTTCGGTAGCACGCAGTCGACGGATGACTCATGGGTCTAGGAAGACCAGTCCCTCAGGTAGACGACCTCAGGAAACTGGCTCAGCAGTGCGGGGAACACAGTGCGGAGCCATTTTTTCGAGAGGCAGGCAGTGCTACACATGCGGCGGGCAGGGCCTCATGGCTCGTGACTGCCCGACCCGCCGTGCCGAGGAGCAGTAGAGGGTTGATCGGCCACCCAGGTGGATGAAGAGGGTCAATCGTGGCGATCCACAGGGAGCAAGAGGACGAGGCAGAGGAGCTGTCCGAGCAGTAGGTGGTGGGTGACGCTTTGAGGCTCTACCACTACCACGACCATGAGGTCCACCCCGACCAAAGGGAGCTAGCGGGCAGAGACAGGCACAACTCCAGGAAGCGAAATCCTACGACCACGGCGTGCCCGAGATGATTCAAGGTACTATCTGTGTCTATTCCGCCCTTGCTTCAGTTCTTATAGACACAAGAGCGAGTCACTCTTTCATAGTCGCTGCCCTTGTTCAGAGCTTGAAGATTCCGACAGAGCCGTTGGCTCGATCCTTACGGCTAAAGACTCTTACGGGAGCAGACTCGATGATTACGCAATGGTGCCGGCAGTGTGAGTTTGCTCTAGGAGTTTAGAGCTTCGGGTGGGATCTTCTTATAGTGGCGTCGAGGCATTACGACGTCATCTTGGTCATGGATTGGTTATCTACAGTCCATGCTCAGATCGACTGTATTAGGCGCAAGGTGACGTGTGTACGCACTGAAGGGAGAAGGTTCACCTTCATCGGTGAGAAGGGAGACTTCGCAGCACATGATGGACTCCCACTGAGGAGAGGATAGCCCATCACTCATCAGTTGGCTAGCCTCATCCTAGAATTAGTTGACGTGCGAAGTCCTAGTTTTCCTGCAGTGGTGGATCAGTATGCAGACGTTTTTCCCGACGACGTTCCAGGACTACCTCCTCATAGAGAGGAAGACTTTTATATTGACCTGTACCCTGGGACAGTCCCGATATCCAACCTAGCGTATCGAATGGCTCCCGCCGAGCTTCGAGAGCTACGGGTACAGTTGGAGGACTTGCAGGGCAAAGGATTCATCTGACCCAGTGTTTCACCTTGGGCTTCCCCGATATTGTTCGCCAAGAAGGCGGTTGGGAGCTTGTGACTTTGTGTCGACTATCATCGCCTAAACCAGGTGACAGTGAGGAACAAGTATCTGCTACTGAGGATTGATGACCTCTTCAATCATCTCAAGGGAGCATGGTGGTTCTCAAAGACAGACCTCAGGTCAGGCTATCATCAGCTCAGAGTTCGGGACGAGGACGAGCAGAAGGCGACCTTCAGATGTCGGTATGGCCACTATAAGTTCTTGGTTATGCCATTCGTCATAACCAATGATCCGGAATTGTTCATGGGCCTCATGAAAAGTATCTTTTTTCCATACCTCGATCGATTTGTCGTGGTCTTCATCGATGACATTTTGATATACTCGACGACTGAGGAGGAGCACGCCTACCACTTGCGGGTTGTACTGGACACTCTACGAGAGAACCAGCTTTATGGAAAGTTCTCAAAGTGTCAGTTCTGGATACGTGAGGTCCACTTCTTGGGACATGTAATCTCTGAGGCGGGAGTTTCGGTGGATCTTGTGATGATCGAGGCAGTGCTAACTTGGGAGCCACCCAGGAGCGTGACAGAGGTGCAAAGTTTCTTGGGACTAGCTGGATACTATCAGAGATTTGTGCCAGACATCTCCAGAGTTTCAGCACCACTCTCAACCCTTACGAAGAAGGGGAAACCCTTTGTGTGGTCAGACAGATGTCAGCAGAGCTTCCAGGAGTTGAGACATAGATTGACCAGCGCACCTATCTTGAGGTTTCTGGAGGAGGGAGTAGGGTACGTAGTCTAATGCGATGCATCACAGACTAGACTCGGGTGTTTCCTGATGCAGGAGTGGGCAGTGATCGCCTATGGATCACATCAGTTGAGGCCGCATGAGTAGAACTATGCTACCCATGACCTGGAGTTAGCAGCAGTGGTATTCGCTCTGAAGACATGGTGACACTATCTGATGGGCGAGTGATTTATAGTCTATTCTTACCATCAGAGTCTCAGGTAAATCTTCTCTTAGAAGGACTTGAACCTTAGACAACAGCGATGTCTCGAGTTCCTCCAGGACTATGACTTTGAGAAATTCTATACTCCTGGGAAGGGGAACGTAGTAGCCGATGATCTCGGCAGGAGGACGGGCATTCAGCTACTTGAGGAGGCGACAGAGCAGCTAGCCGCTTTGTAGATATCCTTCGTGGATAAAGATGGAGAAACCTTCCTTCAGTCTCTCACAGTCACCCCTCCACTACTGCAGTGAGTCATAGAGGCACAGTGTGGGGACGCTGACAGTGAGATGCGGCATGCACAGATATCCTCAGGATAGGCACATGATGGTTTCTCCTTTGGAGTAGAGCACACTGTCCTTTTCAGAGCACATACCTTGGCACCAGTTGCTTTAAAGGAGGACATGCTGAGAGAGTTTCACACTTCTCCCTTGGTGGTACATGCTGGAGTGGCGAAGATGTACCATAACCTCAGACGATATCAATGGTGGCCGGGCATGAAGAAGGCTGTCGAAAAGTTCGTTTCTTGATGCCTCACCTGCTAGCAGGTGAAGGAGGAGCACCAGGTACCAGCAGGCTTGGTACAACCCTTAGAGGTCTTGGAGTAGAAGTGGGATGGCATATCTATGGACTTAGTGACTGGACTTCCACGCACATCCAGAGGTCATGACTCCATTTGGGTGATTGTCGACCGACTCACCAAGTCGGCTCACTTTTTACCCATCAGAGTGTAGGGATCAATGGAGAGCTTGGGATGTCTCTACATTCGAGAGATTGTACGGCTTCATGGTGTTCCATCATCTATCGTCTCCGATCGAGATGCTCTCTTTACTTCCCGGCATTGGAAGGGGTTGCAGGAGGCGTTCGGGATGCAACTATATCTGAGCATCGCCTTTCACCCTCAGATAGATGGCCAGAAATAGTGGACCATTCAGACTCTCGAGGATATGCTCCGCGCATGTGTCCTCGACATTGGTCGTAGCTGGGAGGACCACCTACCCTTGGTGGAGTATGCGTACAACAACAGCTACCACTCCACCATCGGGATGACACCATACGAGGCATTGTACAACCGACCTTGAAGATCTCCTCTGTGCTGGAAAGACCCTGGGGAGCCAGCACTTGTGGGACCGGAGATGGTCCAGGCCATGACAGAGAAGGTCCAGCTCGCCCAGGAGTGGATGAGGACAGCTCAAAGCTGGCAGATGTCCTATGCTGACTGGCGGCGGAGGCCACTAGAGTTTGAGGATGGCGACCACGTCTTCTTGCGGGTCTCACCTAGATGTGGATTACAGAGATTTGGCCGAGGCGGCACGTTATCTCCGTGCTTCATCAGACCCTTCCAGGTCATCAGCAGGATTGCCGAGGTGGCTTATCACCTGGCTCTACCACCTCAGTTGCACCGGGTGCAAGAAGTCTTCCATGTATCTCAGCTGAGGAGATATGTGCACGACCTGATGCATATCTTTGACCATGGGGAGTTGGACTTTGATGATGGGGAAACTTTTGCGGAGGTCCCGGTGGAGATCGAGGATCGAGAGGAGCAGGTCCTACGTGGACGGTCAATTCCTCTAGTGCGCATCAAATGTCAGCACCAGAACCTCCAGGAGAGCACTTAGGAACGGGAGGCTCAGATGTGTGCTTAGTACCCACATTTGTTTCCCATGATTATGATGTATCTTTACGGGGACATAAATCCCTGAGGTGGGAGTATTGTAAAGGCCCGTAAAATTCAAGGAGTTTTTTTCCTAATTTTCTTTTGAATTTTGGAAGAGCACAGTTTCGAACGGCACCTGATTCCGATACCCGGTGTTCCCGGAATCATTTTCCGAATATTAGCTCGGGTACGTTCTGTGAACGAAAGAGCAGGGTTTTCTAACTTTTGAACCAGTGCTCGGAATCGAATTCTGAGGGCACTGGTGGAATCACAATGCTGGTATTTTCTTATAAACTCCTTTTCTAGAGTTGCCTTTTCTCGGGTGTGGTTTTTAATTTTTTTGGGTTAAGTTAAGAAATAAAATAAAAGTGGTGAGACACTTTATTTTATTTCAATTAAAGCCACTTAAGATACGTTAAGCGGATAAGGTGGAACCCACAATATCCTACCCACTTGGTAGGATATTTGTGAGGTGGTGCCCGCACGAGCCCCACCGTTTCATCCCTCTTAATTAACGCACCCACAACCCCTCTTTTAATGAAAGTCAAACCTTACATTTTTCTGGTTAAGAAACGCCTCATTAAATTGAGCGGTTAAATCGTTACAATTAATTCTTTGAAATATTTGTTCGTTTCTTATCTTTTGAATTTCAAAAGCTTAGGTCGATAATAAAATAAGTGTTGAACATATTTTATTTGGTTGGTTGGGTTGTGTGGTGTTAAATCTTTGGGAGAAAAAAAAAGAGGATTCTTCGTTCTTCGACGAAGAAAGCGAAGAATGCTCTACCGCCAACGAAGAACGCCAAACTCTGTCGGCGAGAGATGCCTTCCTCGAAGATCACCTAATGCCAGCGACATTCCTTCCGTGGTGATCCTCTTCTTCTACGACGACTCTCTTCTTCCGTGACAGTTAATTCCGCGACGAACGCTTGTTCGACGACAACATTGAGGTAGGGGTTTTATGTGTTTCTCTTTTGTGATTTCTTCCGTCGTTATCTTCCCTTCCTTGAACCGCCTGTTATCGTGATAACGGGAGGAGGTCGGACCGCACGAACACGGGTGACACACCTCCCATTTTTTGTTGTCGATTTTTGATGCGGCGAGAAAGGAAACGCGGTGCCGAAGCACCATGCAGACATTGTAAAAAGGGAGAGCGGAGAAGCGTGGCACCGTCGCACCATGCCGTTGGAAGCAATAAATCCACAGCACTGTCACGCCGCGCCGTAGAAGATGAAAAAAGGACACGGCACCGTTGCGCCACGCCGGAGGACTTCCGAAGCACTGCGGCCGGAGCAGGGCCACGGTGATGCAGGGGAACCGACGGCCGGGACCGGGCCGCCGGCATCAGAGCAAGGGGACCGGCCATGCCGGTCTCGTGGCGGCAGAAGCCGGCCGGCCGGAGCGGGCCGGCCGGACTATGGAAGAACTAGGGGTCCAAGACCCCAGGCTGGCCAGACATGAGCGGCCCCATTAAGGGGTTGCGGTTTCCTCATGCGGGGGCAGCACGCCCCCCCGCCAGCAGCGCTCGGCCATAACGGCCGAGCCGGTCGCCATGCCCCCCGGCCAGTGCCAGCGCGCCCTGCGTGTCGGGCTGGACCCGGACCCAGTTCGGGTCGACCCGGTTTTGGCCGGCCCTGGGGGTATCGGTTCGGGTCAGACCGGGCCCGAACCCCCTATTACCAAACCTCTTTCGGTCTGTTGCCCATAACGTGAGCAACGGGCCTCCGATCGACGTACCGTCAGTTGAGATGTGATCCTTGGATCGATATGGTCGTTTCAGTATATCGTAAATAAGGTTTCGGGGCACCTTGGTTTCGTCCAGGTTGGTTCGTACACGAAACCAACTGGGCCCTCGGAGCAGAAAGGCTTATAACATGAGTTCCGACGTCCGAATGACGTTCCGTCGACTTTGTTGGATTCCTCTTAGTGAGACGAAACTTTTGGATTACTCCTCTTGAGGTTTGGACGCAGGTGGAGTATGGTCAGGTTGGTTTTGACTTAAAAACCAACCGGGCCCCTGGGACGAAAAAGCCAATAACTCTCAGACCGGGCGTCCGATTGACGCGCCGTCTGTGACGTCGAGTTCCCGTTGACAATACAGAACTTTTGGATACATCAACTCCGGAATATGTGTCAGTTGATGTATCAGCCGTTTGGCTCATGGAGTGGACCCTCCTGAATGAGCTTGTTGTGTGTGGGAACCGTAGAGCAGGCTGCAACTGCGACGACAACGACGACTGTGCAGAGATCCCTAGTGGATTCGATGGCGACGACTACAACACTCAGCGATCCTACTTGGGTCAGTGCTACCAATCCAGTGTGGGTCCGATCTTGTGTGGGTCAGTGCTCAGCTGTCTTATGTGGGCCAGTGCCTACAGATCTTGTGTGGGTCTGATCCTGTGTGGGTCATTTCGGAGGTTAGTTACCTATCGATTCTGTGTGGGTCTGATCCTGTGTAAGTCATTGCAGGGGTTAGTTACCTATTGGTCCTTTGTGGGTAAGATCCTTTGTGGGTCATTTCGGGGGTTAGTTACCTATCGATCCTTTGTGGGTCAGATCCTTTTTGGGTCATTGCGGGGGTTAGTTACCTATCGATCCTGTGTGGGTCCAATCATGTGTGGGTCATTGCGGGGGTTAGTACCTATCAATCCTTTGTGGGTCTGATGGCTTAGATGAATTAGTGGCAATATCTGATCATCTCTATCATCTTACAAAGAAGTATACATGTGTGAGATGAATCCTGTTTTGCTTTCCTGTGTGGATTGGGTTATGATTTCCTATGTGGATTAGGTTGTACTTGAGCTCGGATGTTGGAGCCGAACTGGAATTGATGACTTAGGTAGATGTATGGGCATATACCTAAGCAGTGTCTGATGTTACTTCGTGATTGTATCTTTCCTTTTTGGATTATCCTTTGTGGATTCTGGGAGACCTTGGGGGTCTCGGGGTCCCTACTGAGTAGCTTATACTCACCCCTACATGGGTTATGCCCGCACTACGTTGTATTGGTTGCAGATGACGGACAACGCTGATCGTGGTTGAGGCTTGCCGAGCAGGACGACACCTGGAGGTCGACCACTGGGCGGGACGTACTCGGAGCGGACGGCTTGACCCGAGGAGTTGTGGAGTCTATCTATACTTACCCTTCAGGTGGGAATTCCAGTGGACGGCTCGACGTTGCAGCTTTACTTTACATTTCTGTTTTTCCTTTCCAGTTGTACTTTACTTTCAGTTTGGGTTTGTATTCTGGCCCACATACTTTTCTACACATACTATTGTACCCAGTTTTTACTTAGTGTTTACTTATACTTCTTTCTTGCTCTGTGGTGTTTGTTTACTTTACAAAGGCAATGCCTTCCCATTTTACCGGGAATTATGCCTTGGTGCTAGTCGCCAGCCCCTGGCCTATGGAAGGCGGGCATAGGGTAGTCACGGCACGGGCCCCGAGGATAGGTCGTGACAGTTGGGGTCTTTCCATGGTGCGGTGTTTTTGAGATCGCTTGAGGGTGATTCCCCCTTTCCATGTGGTGGTTTTTGAGTTGTAATTGCAGCTCCTTTGAAGTTGTGTCCCTCTTTGGGTTTTCTAAACTATGTAATTTAATTATTAATTTTCGTTAATATCTGTTTGGTGCATTTTGTAGATTCATTTTTTAAGGTTTCTAAACTTGATTAAATCATTCCCAACCCTTTATTTATGATAGGTTTCCACTTGTGATAGCTTGAGTGGATAGGGAACACGATTTGAGCATTTCCATGGATTGAGATGGGTGCCAGTTTGGTTGGTGACCTGGATTGGTTAGTGACAGTTACCCAAAGTATCACATAGATAGGTTTCAACTTAGAATAACATAGCTAGGAAGAGAAGATCGTACATGAAAAAAGAATTAATAATCATAGATATTGATAAAGAACAGTGATCAAATGAAATTTGTTGATCTAGATATAATTAACAACCATAAAACCGTAATGTGAATAAGCAAGAAAGAGGTCATTGATATCATCAAAAATGATGATAATAGGAAATTTTTTATTTTGAGACACTTTTTCTAAAACTGAATATTTTATATCAATATGATATACTTACCTGATTAAATTTCATTTTATAAGTAAAATCTCGACCTTTGGTCAGGTCTTGATCAATTTACACATCACCTCTTTCTCTAAAAAGACGGTGAATTTTTAATTCATGGAACACTAAAAAATAATAAGATCTATGATAATTTATTCCATCTATATTTAGTTACCATCAACAAAATGTGGTTTGAAATGGTTATCCAATATATCTAAATCCTGATTTGAGGATATAATACTTTTATCTCACAAACTTTATCTGATTTTTTACAAAAACATTCCATAAATTTAAAACATATAACCCTTCTAAAAGATGAATAACATATATTTAGAAATAATAACTTAAAATCAGGATAACATTGATCCACCATATATCATAATGTATCTCTTGGTTATTACATTCCAAACATGTGAATACCTTCATTAAGTATTCTTTTGAAACATATTAATGACCTAAATTACCATAAATCCTTATTGAAAACATGCATGCTTCCTTATTTAAAATATTTCTGGATATAATCCTTGAATACAAAATGTTTTAAACTTCATCCATGATAAAATAGAATTTTTTTTCAATAAATCCATTATTAGTTATGATGTCATAAATTCTAAAAAATTTAAATTATCTATATAATCACATCTTTATCAAAATAAAATATTATTTTCTTATCATTGAGAACATGTTAATAGTTACCTTCCCTTAATGTAACCTTTCCATTAAATCAATTTTCTATGTCATCAGAATCATTTAACACGTTCTTAAAAATACATAAATAAATACATCTAAAACAATACCTATATATTTCATGTTTCATAAAACATAATCTTGGAATTCCAAAACCTATTCACTCCAATCATACAACAATATTCTTAAATCATTACTTAGGCTTAATAAACCTTTTAATTATACCTATTTCCTATAATATGATATATAAATCATGTATTTAGGTTGTTCAACCTCAATATAATCATTATTATTAGTTTTAATGTAAACAATATAGGAAGAACGTCACATACATTTCACATGTCTTTTTCGATCTCTTTATCATTTCATGTATAACCAATACTCATTCCATCTTTCTGATTCTATTTATGATATTTACCCTTGGGAAATAGATTTTCTTAATGCCCATACTTTCGACATCTAAAAGATTCTAATGTTAACCAATTTCCTTTTAGTTTCCACCATTGAATAAAACAAGAAATCCTAGGGTGAGAAACACTCGGCATAGTAAAAACCCACAGAACCAGAAAAAATTACGTATTGAATGTATAAATCATGGTTCTTAATTCAGTATTATATAACACCTTATGTTTACCCTAGTCATTCATAGTCAAATTCATTTTAAATCCTTCATGATGTTTCATGAAAATATTGTGAATTCCCAAATAATATCCCTCAGGAGTGTCAAACAAAGTGTGAAACAAGACCAATTGTCATATACCAAGTTACGTCGATTCAGAACCGACACTCCTTGTCGAATTTTTCACACCTAGATATATTTGTTCCAGATCCACATCCACATGAATTATCTAGATAGTGATGTATTTATAAGAAACCACATTATCTATATTTTACTAAAATTTCAAGATATTTTCTTATAATTTTTTCTTTATTCATATACTTATCCTTAGAGAAATCATAGACATACCATTTGAAATATCCCTAGGGATATCAATAAATTTTTCTAATACCTGTCCCCAATAGATTATTAAATCTTTGCTATGATACCTACAATAGTGTCCCTCAGTTTTTATACATTAACATCACATTACATTTTTGGGATACTTAATACATTACCAAAAATATATGCCCCATGACCGTGTTAGTTTAATTCCTTTAGATACATGGAAACATAAATGTCGGTATATGATTAATCTAAATTATCTACCAATTGGTTCCCCAATACTAGAATCCTTTGTAGACATATTATACCTATAGTATATATTCATATCCAAGGGAAGGAGACATAAAAATGGTTGATCTTAGATTATCATTAATATAAAATAAATATATATTTAAGTATAAACTTGAGAATAAAGGTTTGAGAACATGATCATATAAATATAAGATCATACCCTATTTATCATAATATTATAAACATGGATCATTTCATAAATCGTAGTACTTAATAAGACATTAATCAAAAGGGAATAAATAACATAAGACCTGAAATAATAACAAATGAATAATACTTGAAATTGTGTAAGAAATATAATAATATAAAATTATTTCGATAGTATTCAAGGCATCACGACAAAGACCATCTTAGTAGTATGAGATCACTGTCAAACCATCTTTGTAGTCAAGATTCACTCCCATGCCCATTGTAGTTGTATGAGTAAACTCACTATGCCATATTTTTAGTCAAGGTTCACTCCCACGACCATCTTTGTAGTATGAGTTCACTCTCCATGCCATCTCAGTAGTCATGGTTCACTCTCATGGAAATCTTAGTTGTCACGTTTCACTCTCAAGAACATCATACTCTATCTCATGAGATATAAAACATTACCCAAATCATTGGAGGGAGATATAGGACCCTCACATATCATAACTAAATCATATATATCTGATCCACAATGATCATAAACATCCATATCATAACACATGAAATGAAATGCATATCATAAACATATAATAATATCATAAGCTCTGGAAAAAGATTCAAGTTTCATAATCATTCCATAAAAAAATAACCCATGAAACAAAAAGGTATTAAAATATTATAACACATGAAATATAAATTTATTTGAAAAACATCATTCTATCATAACATAAACCTGTTAGAGAAATAATATAACAAAAACATTGAATCATTTCCCCACAAAGGCATGAGTAACACCAATGGATGTCAACATAAATGGGAAATGATATTGAAATATCTTTTGAAAAAATTTCATTATGAAATTATCCTTCTAAATTAAAAAAATATTTTTAAAACATAAAACCTTTTGAAAACCATTTTTATTGAAAACTTATAAATGAAGGATGAAACCATTTTCAGAATCTATTTAATTGAAAATACTTTGAAATCTTATAAATAATGCTTGAAAAAGTCTTGTAAACCATTATCCATGAAAAATTTTAAATGAAGAATGAATTTTTTTTAAAAACATTTAATTGAAAATAATTTGAAAATTGAAAAAACATAAAAAAAATATGGAAATCCTTTTCAACGATATTTTTTTTTGGAAACTTATAATGGATGTTTTTAAAATCATTTAAAATTATTTTCTAAACTATAAAAATTATTTGAAAAAAAATTTCTTTGAAAACCGCTTTCAAATAATAAATTTATAGTATAACGGGAAAATATTTTGTTTTCATAAAATAAATTCTTAATCATGTAATAGAACCTTCAGGGAATTTCTATCATGACAGCAGGTAGCTCTATATCTTCTGAACATTCATTTTCCTCTATAAAAAGTTTATAAAGGTGCCTAATCTAAAAACAATAATAAGATTCACTTTTTAAAAAACCCACATTTGTTTAAAAGGAAAATATATGGGTAAAATATATTTTAAAGTTCATATTATAATAGTATATGTTGACCTCACCTATTTTGATAATCCCAATTATGTGTTCATATATTGTGCTATTCTCAATTACAGTTGATCTATATTTTAATTCTTTCAAATCAGTGATCAAGTTAATAATAATGTTTAAATAATTTCTGATTTACGTTAATCTCGATTATCCTTGTTTATACAAGCTTTGAAAAAGTTCTAAGTCAATTAGATGTGGTTTGCATAAGACACAGAGAGCTACCGATAGCCAGAGCTACCGATAGCCAGAGCTACCGATAGCCAGAGCTACCGATAGCCAGAGCTACCGATAGCCAGAGCTACCTATAGCCAGAGCTACTGATTCCCAGAGCTACCGATAGCCAGAGCTACCGATAGCCAGAGCTACCGATAGCCAGAGTTACTGATAGCCAGAGCTACAGATAGCCAGAGCTACCGATGGACACAGAGCTACCGATGCACAGAGCTACCGATGGATAGAGAGCTACCGATGAACAGAGATACCGATGCATAGAGCTACCGATGGACAGAGAGCTACCGATGCAGAGAGAGCTACCAATGCACAGAGCTACCGATGGACAGAGAGATACCGACGCACAGAGAGCTACCGATAAGAGCTACTTATAAGAGCTACCGATAACAGCCACTGATAAGAGTTTGAAGAGCTACCGATGGAAGATCCTACACTGAGTCAACCGTACACGTCTACAAACAAACGACTACCTATAATGAACTCGACAGTATTTGTTTATTATACTAACGGTTACATTTGTTACTTTTGATGCATTTAATGTTATTAAATGATTTATGTTGCCATTACAGGAAACCATACCAAGTACGATCAAAAAGCATAATCATTCCTTCTTCTCAGAAAGACAAAAAAGGGGCATAAAAAGGACATCGTGTATGTATCAAGAAGAGAGAGACACAATAGACTTGAAGAGATTGAGCACACAGAACACACTTGTGATCAAGCTCAAAACGTGCCAAGAACAACTGGAGAACTTTCACTCACGAGACTACTACTACCAGCCTCCAGAACATAGAGCATACATCGAGCAATCTATGCTAAAGAAAAACTACACAAAACTCTTCAATCTTTGAGCCAATAAGCAAGCTGAACCTGGAAGTCAAGGAAACAGATGATACTCTGTTTTCCAGACAAAAACCAGAAGAAGACTCAGAACGAATTCTAATCAACAAAAGGAGTCAAGAGCTACACGAAGATCACTAGAGCCTTTTCTAATCTCTAAATCTTTATCTCTAGGATTTACTTTTTACATTACGATCAGTGTGTGTTATCTGTTGTATTTTACACACACTGTATCCTGAACCTTAACTGGAGGATTTGTAAATCCTCACTCACTATCTTTTCATTCTTTTCCCACTGTGGATAGTGGTAGAGGTCGTGTGTGACCTGGACAGCTGGTTGCTGTTGTTTTGTTTCCCACGAATAACAGTGGTAGATGTCTTGGACCTGGATAGTTGTAAAACTGTTGAACCCCGATCCAGGGTGTGGATCATCCTTATATAAACTTAGAGAGGACTAAGTCTCGGCTTGAGACTGAACCTCTTGGTTAACTACTCTGTGTTTTTAGTTATAGTTTATATCCATACAGTACATATTTATTTCATACTCCGCTGCTATTACTTTGAAATATAATTTATTTTCAAAGCTACTTTGATAGTTATACTCGCAAGTGTTTATAATTATTGTAAACCAGTAAGTTAGTTTCAAAAGTTAAATTAATCATAAGATTAAGTTAACTGAGAACTAATCAATCTTTGTGAAACTAATTGAACCTTTATAATCTATATAAATTCATTACAGTTTAATTTTTTTTTGAAATTGGAGGATTTTAATAGAAATTTTTTTAACATGAATTTTAATTGGAACTCAATTAACCCCTCTCTTGAGTGTCCACTCCGACAAACATTTGGTATCAAAGGATGGTTAATATCTTCTAAATTACTCTGTTTTCAACTGTGGTTTTAGTTTTATTTTAATGTTCTTAAAATTTCTTTTATTTTTAAATTTTTATCTCTTTAAATTTTGTTTATAATGGATAATAGACTTGAGGGTGTTGCTACTAACCAGCCACCTTTCTTTAATGGAAATAACTATGCTCAGTGGAAAATTAAAATGAAAATTCATCTAGAAAGCATGAGTTTTGATATTTGGACTGCTATTGAATCTGAATACAAAATTCCCACTACTGATAGATCTACTTGGGATGAACCTACAAAGACTGCTTACAATAATAATTGTAAAGCTATGAATGATCTGTACTATGCTCTAGGAGATGAAGAATTCAACAGAATTTATGCATGAAAAACTGCTTTTGAAATTTGGGATACCATGGCTGTTTCTCACGAAGGAACAACTAATGTTAAAGAAATGAGATTAAACACTTATACTATTAAATATGATAATTTCAAAATGAAGCCTGATGAACCTATTTCTGACATGTATCTCAGGTTCTATGAAATATTAAACACAATGAGCTCACTCGGAAAGATTGTTCCTGCAAAAGAACAAATTATGAGAATACTGAGATGTTTTCCAGATAGATGGAGAGGTACATCCGTTTCAATTAGAGAATCCCGTGACATTGGAGCACTGCCTGTCAAGGAGTTAATTGGTAAGCTGATGATGTATGAAGAAGAGCTTAAAGTAAATAAAGAAGAAGATGAGGAACCCAAAAGAAAATCTGTAGCGTTTAAAACTACTGCCTTTAAGAGTAAAGACAAGGATAAACTACAAATGGAGACTGAGAGTTCAACGAGTGAAAATTCAGAATCTGACAGTGATGCTGAGATGGCTCAAATAGCCAGGAGATTCATGAAGTTTTATAGGAAAAAGAAATTCTTTAGGAAAACAAATTACAAAGGAAAGTATGATCAACAAGGAAAATGGAAAAAGGATTGGAAGAAGGCTGACAGAACTGATGAAGTTGTCTGCTATGAATGCAAGCGAAAAGGACATATCAAAGCAGACTGTCCAAAGTTAAAATTCAAAAAGAAATATGATTACAAAGACAAGAAGTACAAGAAAGCCATGAAGGCTACCTGGATTGCTTTAGAATACAGCACAAGTGAAGCCGAATCTTCGGACTCTGAAAGGAATCGAGCCAACACATGTTTCATGAAAAAACTTATGAGGTAGCATCTGACACTCCAGTTTTAAATTTATATTATTCTAGAGATGATTATGATTCGGAAAACATGTCAAAATCTGATCTATTTGAGTACTAAAATATGTTGGAAGAAACCTGTAATGAGCTAAAAGACAAATACAAAGGTTTAAAGAAACAATATGCTTTAAGTGTTAAGCATAAATCTGATCTTGATATAGAAAAGGAAAAGAATGATCAACTACTAAAGGAAAATGTTGAACTAAAACTGTCAAATGAGCAACTTAGAAAGGATTTAGAAAAATTCACAAATGGAAAGGATGCTCTAACTCAAATGCTAGGAAAACAAGTTGCACCTAGATATGCTACTGGTTTAGGATACTAACCAGGACAGAGACAGTTCACCAGAACCCGATTTATTCCAAAGTCTGAAAAAAATATTGCTAGTTCCAGTTTTGGAAATTCATATGCTTCAACAGGATATTCATATGGTTATAGACCAAATAAAGTCTATCTTTCAAAATCTGTTACTTCTGTTAATTGTATAAAACCAATAAAACAAATCTAGGTACCCAAAGCCCTGATTTCTAACCTATCTGGACCCAAGAAAATCTGGGTACCAAAGTCATTTCCTGTTTAAATCTGTTTTATAGGAGACCTGCTTGAAGAGCTGTCACAAGAAGATATGATATTTAGACAGTGGGTGCTCAAGACACATGACTGGAGATTATTCTTGCTTCAAGAGCTTAATAAAGGTTGATGGAGGTCATGTCACCTTTGGTGACAACTCTAAAGGAAAAATCATCGGCCTAGGCCAGATTGGTAACACTGACTCAGTATTAATTTCTAATGTTTTATTCATTGATGGACTTAAATATAACTTGCTTAGTATATCTCAATTATGTGACGATGGTTTCAATGTCAAGTTTAAAAATGACTCGTGTGATGTTTTTAACTCCAAAAATTCTTTAGTATTTTCTGCTCTAAGGATTGAAAATGTTTATGCTATTGATTTAAATTCTTTAGCCAAACAAAATATTTCTTGTTTGAATGATTTTCATAAAGAATCATTGCTATGGCACAAAAGATTAGGACACTACAACATTCACTCACTCAGAAAACTTGCTAGAAAAAACTTAGGTAGAGACTTACCTAAATTAGAATTCCCAAATGACAAAGTGTGTAATCCCTGTCAAAAGGGAAAACAACACAAAGTTTCTTTTAAATCAAAGAAAGAAGTCTCAACTTCTCAACCACTTGAGTTGGTTCACATGGATTTGTTTGGACCATTAAGAGTTTCTAGTTTAAATGGGAATCATTATGTCTATGTCCTTGTAGATGACTTTTCTAGATATACTTGGGTATACTTTCTAGCTCACAAAAGTGAAGCTTGTCCTTAATTTGTTAAATATTCCAAGTCTGTAGAGAACGTTAGTGGACTTAAGATTAAAACCCTAAGAAGTGATCATGGTCGTGAGTTTGAAAATCATGAGTTTGAATCTTAATGCTCACACAATGGCTATAGTCACAATTTCTCTTCCCCTAAGACACCCCAACAAAATGGTGTAGTAGAAAGGAGAAACCGAACCCTTCAACAAATAGCTAAAACCATGCTCAATGAATATGAACTGCCTATTTACTTTTGGGCTGAAGCTGTTAATACAGCTTGTTATGTTATCAATAGAGTCTTGATCAGACCTATTCTTAAGAGGACTCCTTATGATTTGTGGAACCATAGGAAACCTAAGGTTAACTACTTCAGAGTTTTTGGGTGAAAAGTCTTTATTCTCAATATCAAAGACAAATCTTGACAAATTTGCATCCAAAAGTGATGAAGGAATTTTTCTGGGCTACTCTATTTCAAGTAAAGCTTATAGAGTTTTCAATAAGAGAACCAAATGTGTGGAAGAATCTGTTGACATCAAATTTGATGAAACTGATCCACATGAGCCTAAAACCTCTCTTGAGAATCTTGAAGAAGATTTGTCTATTCTGGACCTTAATGATAAATCTAAAGAACCTGTTATAAAAACATCCAGTTCTGGACTTTTTCCAGAATCTGCTTCTGTTGAACCCAAACCTATAGATGAACCTGAAGTTTCTAGTCCAATCTTTACCAAATCGACTAAGATTCTAAAGAATCATACTTTAGATGCTATTGTTGGTTATCTTGATAGAGGAACACAAACTAGAGCTTCTCTAAGGAACCAGGTTGAACATCAAGCTTTTCTGTCACAGTTAGAACCCAAAAATATCAATGATGCTATCAATGATGAATTATGGGTAATAGACATGCAAGAAGAGTTAAATCAATTTGAAAGAAACAAAGTCTGGGAATTAGTTGAAAAACCCAAGGACACCTTGACAATAAGCACAAAATGGGTTTTTTGAAATAATGTTGATGAATCAGGAAACATAGTTAGAAACAAAGCTAGACTAGTTGCACAGGGATATAGTCAAGAAGATGGTATAGACTATGGAGAAAATTTTGCACCTGTAGCTCGACTGGAAGCTATTAGGATCTTACTTGCATATGCATCACATCTGAATTTCAAGTTATACCAAATGGATGTCAAAAGTGCATTTCTAAATGGTTTTATAATTGAAGATGTTTTTGTGGAACAACCACCTGGATTTACAGACCCTCATTTTCCAAATCATGTTTTTAAACTTTCTAAAGCTTTATATGGTGTAAAACAAGCTTCAAGAGATTGGTATGATAGACTCAGCAATTTTCTTATTTCAAAAGGTTTTACTAAAGGGATTGCTGAGCCAACTCTTTTTATTAAAAGAATTTCTAAAGATGTTTTAGTTGTACAAATCTATGTTGATGATATTATATTTGGATCTTCTAAACACTCTTTATGTACTGATTTTTCAAAAAGTGTGCAAAATGAATTTGAAATGAGCTTAATGGGAGAGCTTAAGTATTTTCTTGGTTTTCAAATTTTGCAAACTAGAGATGGAATTATTTTAAATAAAAGTAAATATAAAAAAGATCTTTTAAAACGTTTTGGATTGGATAGTATTAAAAAAAATGATACACCTAAGAGTACTACCTGTAAGTTTGATGTAGATGAAGCTGGGAAACCAGTGGATCAAACAAATTACAGAGGTATGATTGAGAGCTTACTTTATCTTACTGCTAGTCGACCAGACATTATGTTCAGTGTATGTATGTGCGCTAGATTTCAAGCTAATCCTAAATAATTACACTTACTGGCTGTTAAAAGGATTTTTAAATATCTTAAGCATACTGTAAATTTAGGTTTGTTTTATCCAAAAGGACAATCATTTTACCTAACTAGCTATTCAGATGCTGAATTTTCTGGATGTAAGTTAGAAAGGAAGAGCACATCTGGAACATGTCATTTACTTTGGAAATCCCTAGTGTCATGGTGTAGTAAGAAACAGAACTCAGTTGCATTGTCTACTTCCGAAGCAGAGTATATAGCTGCTGGTAGTTGTTGTGCACAAATTCTGTGGATGAAACACACTTTATTGGACTATGGATTTGAGTTTAAACATGTTTCAATTAACTGTGACAACACTAGTGCAATAAACATATCTAAGAACCCTGTATCTCACTCTATAAACAAACACATAGATGTAAGACATCATTTTCTAAGAGATCATTATCAAAAAGGTGATATTACTCTTGAATTTATTGGAACTGAACATCAATTGGCCGATATTTTCACTAAACATTTAAGTTATGATAGGTTAAGTTACATTAGGCACGAGCTGGGGATGTTTAATTCTCACCGATGTTGAAATTCTCACCGATGTTGAAATTCTCACCGATGTTTAAATTCTCAGCGATGTTGAAATTATCACCGATGTTGAAATTCTCACCGATGATCAATTCTCACCAATGATCAATTCTCACCGATGCAATGTATTGAAACTTTTGTCTGCCGCCAAGAATATGAATCGTTTTTTTACTTTATTCATTTATTTATGATTCCTACATGATAAAAATAAGCCTAAGCCGCTTCTCACTCCACCGGACCCAAAACCATTCACCTTTGAATCTTAGCTCCCTAATCGACTGAGAACCCTAAATCCGCGATGGAAAAAACCAAGATTCCAGCCAGCAGAGATAACAGTGTAGAGACTAAAACAAAGAAGCAGAAAGTTCAGCAAGAAGCTAGTGGAAGTAATGTCAGAACTAGGTCGGGAAAGCGACCAGTAAACCCTCATTTGCAGAATAGAGAAATTGTTATTGAAAAGGAGCTATGCGTAGATTGGCTGCTACCAAGCAAGTCGTTGGTGCTTGAAATTCTGGAAGTTCAGAGATGGGTAGATTGTTTTTCAAATAACAATGGTCCCTACTACCCGAAGTTAGTGAAACAGTTCTACGAATTCGTACGCTTCGAGAAGTCTGAGAATGAGAATCGGGTATGTTCTTTTTTAAATGGAAAAGAAATGTCGTTTTCTTTAGTAGAGTGGGCTGAATGTTTAAAATTCCCACATGAAGGTGTATCCCGGTATGTCTCAAGAGCAATTCCACCTACCAGTAACATCTTTGACTATGATACCGCTTTAAAAGAACTAACGGGTAATGGAAGTCAAAGGAAAGTGGTTTCTACTGAATTGGATGGAGAGAACATATTGATTTTCAAATTTGTTCAACATGTTTTGATACCGAGGAGAGGAGATTTTTCTAATATGAGATATCAATATTTTTATCATCTAAATCTGTTAAGACATGGTGTGAAAGTTAGTCTGTGCAGACTGCTGTTGAGTCAAATGGAAGACATGATTAGGCCAAAATCAAAGACTAATGCTTTATTCTTCGCCAAAATGATCTCTGTGATGATAAAAGTGAAAGGGATAGCTGAGTCTTAGGATGAGACAGTTGTAGTTAAGAATAACTTTTGTATCACTACTACAGTTTATAAGTACATGAAAATCAATTGGAACCCATGGAAAGGAGAATGGGTCAGTGATGACCAGAACGTGTATGATAAATTTAATCCTGTGGATTATCCTTCAAGGCCAAAGGATAAAAGAGATCCAGGTTTAGGACCTGATGAAGAGGAAGACGATTACAGTGATGAATCAGAAGAATAAGAAGAGCAAGAAACTCCTATGGATATTGGAGGAGATCCAGACTTGCCCCCAAGTCCTGTTACTGAGTTTGTATACTCAAGAATAGGAAAAGTAGAGGAAGTGTTATCTATTCATGAGGAAGACCAGCCAGTTCCTTAGCAAGAAGGAGAAAAAGAGAATGTATCTGAATCATCTGATTCTTCTAGGTTGATTCTGAGTCCATTGATTGGAAACTCAGTTGTGCCTACTGCTGATGTAGAAAAAGAGAGAGAAGAAGCTGTACCTTTTCCAGAAAATCTCCTTACTGCTGCTGAGATGGAAGTTGTTGTGGAAGATTCTGATGAAGAAAGACCAGCAGAGACTGTAGTTGTTGTACATAAGAATGAACCCATTGAGGGGGAGAATCATTCCAATCTTGGAAATGTTACAGTGGCTGTTGAGATTGAAGACTGGGTAGAAGACCCAGGTTTTATAGTCTGTGGTTTGGATTATCCTGATTCGGATAATGAAGTATCCTTGAATAGACCAAACATCAGCTATGACATCAATTCTAAGTTATTACCTGATGATGTGGTCCGAGTACATGATTTAGATGTGCTGAAAGAAAATCTCAAAGTCAGTTTTGTAGAAGAAGTAAAGACAATGGAATCTTTTTTAGTATCCTCGATTCAATCAGTCATGAATGATTCTGTAGTCAGTTTAGCTTCTGTAAGAGTATCTAGTACAGTTTCTCCTACTGATTTTGTTACAAAGTCTGATCTCGAATCCCTGAAGCATGAGCTGAAAGAATCATTCAGTGCCTCAGTTGCTGAGATGAAGCACTGTTTTCGTGAAGAAATGAAGTTGTTAGAACAATATCTTGAGCTTTCTCTTGGTTTCAATCTGTCAACTTATATGGGTGAGCTAATGGAAGCAGTCAAAGAGTGCCAGACCCAATCTTTGAGAATATAAGCAGATCATGAAGCCTTAAAGAAGTCTGTTACTGCTTTAGATTCTTACATGAGCTCAAAGCCTCAAGCTGATAAGGATTTAGCCTATGTGAAAAGTGTTGTAAGCCAAATGGTCTTAGTATTTGAAGATTTCAAATCTTCTATAAAGGATCATGTTAAAAATCAGGACTCTCAACTGCAAACTCTGATTAGTGGTTTGACCAAAAGTTTCAAAGAAACTGTATCTTTCTCAGTTGGTCCTCTAGCTTCAAAACCTACATTTGATTTGAATCAATTACGAGCTATGATGAAGGAGGAGCTTGGTTCTATTTCAACCAGTGGCTCTGTGGACTCATCAGATCTAAGCCGAGTAGTGCTCTTTACAAGAGATTCAGTCAGGGAAATAGTGAAAATCGTCCACGACCATATGCAAGAGGCCTCTGCCTCTCAGGAGGAAATCAAGAACAAGGTGGATTATTATTTCCAAAGGATTTTTACCAAGAAACAACTCAACCATCATTTCAAGCTGATGTTGGAAAACATGAATTTACCCCCTGTAACTCAAGCCTTCCGAGAACAAGTGAGCAAGATAAGGCAGCTGACTCCTGCCTTAGAAAAATTCATGGAGAACAAAGATGATTTTATATCTGCTATGGAAAGAGGAGGAGGAATCATTATGGATTTCAGAAATCTGTTTCTCCCCTTTTTGCATGTTGATTCCAGACCAGTTATTGTCCCTCCTGCCTTGCCTGCCTCTGCCTCTACTGAGTCTCTCGTCCAGATGACTCCTGCTCAGGCCATTAGAAGCCTCACACCTATGATCACTCAAGGAACTTCCCCATACAGGCCAGACACTGTATCAGTGGCTCAGCCTCCTGTGATCATTTCTGGAATTACAAAGCCCTCACCCACATCCTCACCTCCTGCATCCTCTTCTGATCCACAAGGAAGATCTCATGTTGAAGATCAGGATATCTAAAGTGGCCAGGCTGTTTGATAGGAATTTTTTTTTATTTTTTTCCCTTTTCTCTTCTGTTTATGTATGTTTTTTCTGGTCTAATACAAATTCTTTTCTTTACACTATCTCTGTTTATCAGTTTTCTATGTCTGCTTTCCCACTTTTTGATTACAACAAAGGGGGAGAAAAATATAATGAAAGGGGGAGAAAAATATAAAGAAAGGGGGAGAAAATATAAATAGAGGGGGAGAAATATCAAAGAGGAGAAATTTGAGCCTTTGATACTATTCTTAAATTTCCTTCTTTGGTACCAATTCTTTCAATGCTTATCCTTGATACTATTGTATTTAATACTAACTATGATAATTTTTGATCTATCTCATTCTATTACTATTTCCTCTATTTCCTCTGATACTACTTTCCTTGAGAAATGCGAATATAAATTGTATATTCTCTTATACTATATTCTCACTATTTTTGGTCATATCATAAGTTGTGATTATCAAAAAGGGGGAGATTGTTGACCTCACCTGTTTTGATAATCCCAAATATGTGTTCATATATTATGCTATTCTCAATTACTATTGATCTACATTTTAATTCTTTCAAATCAGTGATCAAGTTAATAATAATGTTTAAATAATCGCTGATTTATGTTAATCTCGATTATCCTTTTTTATACAAGCTTTGAAACAGTTCTAATTCAATTATATGTGGTTTTCATAAGACACAGAGAGCTACCGATAGCCAGAGCTATCGATAGCCAGAGTTACCGATAGCCGGAGCTACCGATAGCCGGAGCTACCGATAGCCGGAGCTACCGATAGCCAGAGCTACCGATAGCCAGAGCTACCGATAGCCCGAGCTACCGATAGCCAGAGCTACCGATACGCAGAGCTACCGATAGCCAGAGCTACCGATAGCCAGAGCTACCGATAGCCAGAGCTACCGATGGACACAGAGCTACCGATGCACAGAGCTACCGATGGACAGAGAGCTACCGATGCACAGAGCTACCGATGCACAGAGCTACCGATAGCCAGAGCTACCGATAGCCAGAGCTACCGATAGCCAGAGCTACCGATGGACACAGAGCTACCGATGCACAGAGCTACCGATGGACAGAGAGCTACCGATGCACAGAGCTACCGATGCACAGAGCTACCGATGCACAGAGAGTTACCGATGCACAAAGCTACCGATGGACAGAGAGCTACTGATGCACAGAGAGCTACCGATAAGAGCTACCGATAAGAGCTACCGATAACAGCCACCGATAAGAGTTTGAAGAGCTACCAATGGAAGATCCTACACCGAGTCAACCGTACACGTCTACAAACAAACGGCTACCGATAATGAACTCGACACTATTTGTTTATTATACTAACGGTTACATTTGTTACTTTTGATGCATTTAATGTTATTAAATGAATTATGTTTCCATTTCAAGAAACCGTACCAAGTACGATCAAAAAGCATAATCATTCCTTCTTCTCAGAAAGACAAAAAAAAGGGGCATAAAAAGGACATCGTGTATGTATCATAATGAGAGAGAGACAATAGACTTGAAGAGATCAAGCACACAGAACACACTTGCGATCAAGCTCAAAACGTGCTAAGAACAACTGGAGAACTTGCACTCATGATACTACTACTACCAGCCTCTAGAACATAGAGCATACATCGAGCAATCTATTCTAAAGAAGAACTACACCGAACTCTTCAATCTTTGAGCCGATAAGCAAGATGAACCTGGAAGTCAAGGAAACAGATGATACTCTGTTTTCCAGACAAAAACCATATGAAGACTCAGAACGAATTCTAATCAACAAAAGGAGTCAAGAGCTGCACGAAGATCACTAGAGCCTTTTATAATCTCTAAATCTTTATCTATGTGATTTACTTTTTACATTACGAGCAGTGTGTGTTATCTGTTGTATTTTACACACACACTGTCTCCTGAACCTTAACTGGAGGATTTGTAAATCCTCACTCACTATCTTTTCATTCTTTTCAAACTGTGGATAGTGGTAGAGGTCGTGTGTGACCTGGACAGCTGGTTGTTGTTGTTTTGTTTCCCACGAATAACAGTGGTAGAGGTCTTGGACCTGGACAGTTGTAAAACTGTTGAACCCCGATCCAGGGTGTGGATCATCCTTATACAAACTTGTGAGAGGACTAAGTCTCAGCTTGAGACTGAACCTCTTGGTTAACTACTCTGTGTTTTTAGTTGAAGTTTATATCCATACAGTACATATTTATTTCATACTCCGCTGCTATTACTTTGAAATATAATTTATTTTCAAAGCTACTTTGATAGTTAAACTTGCAAGTGTTTATACTTATTGTAAACCAGTAATTTAGTTTCAAAAGTTAAATTAATCATAAGATTATGTTAACTGAGAACTAATCAATCTTTGAGAAACTAATTGAACCTTTATAATCTGTATAAATTCACAACAGTTTAATTTTTTTTTGAAATTGGGGGATTTTAATAGAAATTGTTTTTAACAGAAATTTTAATTGGAACTCAATTCACCCCCCCTCTTGAGTGTCCACTCCGACCAACAGTATATTATTTTTTAATCCTTTTAGAAAAAATGGTTTTTAAGGAACATAAATTTTAGACCGAAGAGAGAGGTAAAGTTTGACATTATTTAAAAAAAATTCGTGATCATATTATGTACCATAGAGTGTGAAAATCATACCATTACTTGTATATGACAAGAATAAATAGATGTTACGAAAAAAAATTAGAGTTATTGAAACGTTTTTTTTAATATTTCATGAATTAAAACCTAATTATAAAGAATGTCGACAAATGATGAGATTATTTCAATAAAATCATACCACATAGTAACTCTAAAACGTACTCCACATGTATGAAATTTAAGTTAAATGGAGCATCAAAACATGTGTAAAAGAATAATATTAATGATATAACATGTTAATGTAATTACATGCACCTCATTGAAAATTATAGGTGCATAACATGGAATGCGTCTCAAAGAAGACAAATTGAGAGGAAATTACTTTATCGATTTTGTAACATTTGAAACATAAAAACCATGAGAAAAATATGCTAGAATAGATATGTAAATACCCATAAATTTAATTATATGATTAATATAATACATTCATGGGATGTATATATACCAAAAATAATAAATTAGTGGTGTATAAGGCCTATATATCACTGAAATATGAAGTGATATAAAATTCCCTTAACTTATGTCCCGACTCTTGTCGTTACTCGTACAACATTCCTGTATAATAAGTGTAAATTTATTATAAATATTTTACAGAACCAAATACATATATACTATACCATATATTATTTTATTATGACTTTATATTAACCACTTATTATGAATTCCATCATAAGGTTAAAATTCGGGTAACATCCTCTTTGTTTTCTGCATGTTTCTTAATTTGTTATAGCTTTGGTCCTTATAGTTATATCAGTATTTATAGAATATGAACAATGAAATAAATATAATTTTTATTCAGTATATTTTTATTAAAATAATCACTATAATTTATAATTATTAAATGGAATACACTATCCATGGAGACAATAGGCTATACGTACGCATGAACGTTGTTTCAGTTTTATTATCGTATTGATTAAAAGGAAGTAAATGGCATATATATATATATATGTGTGTGTGTGTTTATAAATAATTAATCAACTAGAATTAATATTATATATATATATATATTAACTAAAATCATCCTTAATGAATTCCATGTAGAGTGTGAACGAATCACATCACATTGAGAAAGCGATAGTCCAGACATCCATAAACAAAGTTATGAAATTTACAAACATTGGAAAAAATGAACGTAGGAGTAATATAATACATAAATAAGTATAAATAAATCTTAAATATCATATATATTATATAAAAACATATTTTTCATCATAATTCCCATCAATAAGGGGTACTAAAGGTAAAATACACAACATCATTTCTTGAGGCGGTAGTTCACCATACACAAGAACAGTATGTTCATCACCCATTATATGAAACTGTGAGTAAGTTAAGGTAAAAAATGAATAAAAAATATAAATATATTTAGGATAATTATTTTATTATGTTTTTATGTAATAAGAATGATTGTGTTTGTAACAACCCTAACATTTATTAATGAAGATTACTCTTGATCTAATTAAATGACTTATTATGTAAAGTGGTGATATAAAACATATGAACATCCTAGGATATATGTTTTTGGATTTTAAAATACCATTAAGTATTTTTAGAATTCCTAATATATTTTTTGAACATTGATCACATGATTAGTATAAATATTGGGCTTTAACAAATCCAATTTACTCAGACAAAGAAAGCGATGGTCTCATCCAATATAATGGCTCTATATGAAGACCATTTTTCGGATCTTGAAAAGGAGGTATAATCACTGGTCTTTGATCTTGACCAAGACCAAGCTGAGCATCAACATGTTATTCTTGAACAGAATCACCTATACGAGAAGTGGATGTTAATAGAGATTACCACTTGAGCGATGTTATCTGAGCCGCTCCAATAGTCAGTCACCATCGAACACCTTACCCTTATCTCTTATGTGGGTGTTATAAGGGGTAATGTTACAAAACCCTATCACTATGATCAAGTGAATTATTTTTTATGAAAAAAATACATTCATTTTATTATTTTTACGTTGTAAATGGGTTTTAAATCACAAATATTATTTTTTGTTAATATTCAATTAAGAAATCTATTTTGATGAATTAATGAACTTTTGAATAAAATATTATTTTAATAAAAAATTATTACTAAATTACCATTTATTAAATATAAATTATCATATAGTTTTTTATGAATATAAATGTAATCTTTATTATGGTTTGAAATCTGTTTTTATCAAAACCCATGATTTCTTGATAAATGTAGGTTTTTATTATAAAAGTAAAAAAATTAAATATTGAGAAAACTATTTAGATAAAATTTAAAAAAAAAATTAGATTTAGGAGGTCGAAATTATCTAATAACAAAATTTTCATAATTTTCTGAGCATCGAATTTTTTAGTAAAAATTAAATACATTTTAAATATATAATGTGTTTTATGACATCATAATTCCCCAATAGTGGTGTAATAAAATATTAAAAAATGTATATTTGTCCAATATATGTTTTACCTTTAAAATAAGATGATTTTAGATATTTATGATTAATTTCATGGTGCATTAGTAGACCCTATAATACTTATAAAATATTTTAACATTTTAAAATGATTTCCTTGAGAGTGTGACTTAAATCAACATAATAAAGCCTAATATTTTAATAAGATAGTCCTTTGACCTTATAAAATAATGTTTTACACACCAATTTGGAATAATCCATTGGGAAAATCCTTTTTATGGTTCGTGGTTTTGATTAGTTTAGTGTGTAGTTTCCAAAACCTAAATAATAATGAATTCCATCTCCTTTCATATGTAAACCCACTCAATCTCCCATTCCTCTTCACTAAAACCATTTTGAGCTCGACCAAACTATTTCTTTATCTATCTATAATCCTCTAAAGTCACCCCAAGCTCCCAATAATCCTCTCTAAAGCCTCTCCCTAGCCATTGGGATAAAACTTCCAAGTAAGGGATCCTCGCATTCTTTCCTTCCTTATTTATGTTCAAGTTTCCTTACGTTTTATGCCATTTTATTTTCAATTCCAAATAATGGGGTATGATTTCTTATATATACTATAATTCCCTCCTTATGTTTTAATGATGAGATATCCCTTAATCACTCATTAATTCCTCCCATGTACACCTGTTACCATGTCAAAATTCCTTAAGGTATTTCTCCCTTCTCATCTACATTTAAGAAATTCTTTTATATTATGAATCACATTCTATTACATATGATGGTATATTATGTTCCATTACCCACTTACTACCCATTTATTTATAAATGATGAGATACCCCCTTCTCTCTCATCAACCTATTCTAGGATTTCTATTTGATGTTGTTATGCTGCTGAAATTACACCAAAATTTCCCATGCCAAAATAATTGTGTAAGTAAATACCACACCCATTTAACTATCCAGGGTATTAAACATTATTCACATGTACTTTTTGATTGAGTAAATAAATTTATCTATTCCATATCTCTTATTCAGGGAATAAATTATTATTTTTAGTGAATCTATGTTGTATGATCTATGTGTCACACTTATGTATGAAATGAAATGATTAAGAAGGATGCGCCCTGATAGCACTCCAAAACAGTAGGTAAAGAATAGTATCATGATGCATCATGTTCAATTAGTATTGAATCATACAAATTCATGTGAAATTAGGGCTTACTCATGATATTTCTTGTGAAATTAGGGTTTACCCATGCTCCATGTGAAATGAGCCTTGGCTCATGCTAATATCATGTCAAATGTTGTTGCCACATCTCCATGTTATGATAATCATGCTATATCATGCATTTATGATAATGATTTTCTTATATTCTATTGATATTCCTATTAACTAAAATGCATTTTATATTTAATTTTATGCCTTGTATTCTCCCTTTCTAGGCTTTATAGCTCACCATTTGTTAATTCATGTCCTCGGGTTATCCCATGCAATTTTAAGTAAGAAGGAATGTTATGGTGATTTAAAGGCGTTTTCAATAAAGATGTTGTATTTAATGTTCTAATTTGTTATGTAATGTTATTAATTTCCTAGGACACTAGACCTCTCGATCTTCTAATTTTTATTAAGTGAAATTTTATGAAATAAATAATGTTTATGTTTGTAATAAAGGGTCGGGCTGTTATAGTTGGTATCAGAGGATAGGTTTAGTTATTTTTGGGAGTAGGATTAGAAACACCTAGTGAAAGCCTTAGGGGTAAGACTAAGTATAACAAAAAATACCTAAATTTTGGTGTGTATATAGTAATTGGTTTATAAATACAATAAATTCATGTCTTGATACAAACAAGTAGAGGTGTCTCTTGCAGAGATGTATCTTAGCATAAAACCCAAAAACACTTTTTCGAGCTAGGCTCGAATGAGAACTATTGCATGACAATGGGCCTTTCAGCACTCCTTGTTCGACACTACAAGTGGATATTCTTTGGTAAGTTCATATGTTTTGTATGAACCATTATTATGGGAAAATAATTCCCCTAGGAATATATGTTGGGATGTAAATCATGGAAAACATAGATCAAGGCCAATAAATTCATAAGTTATAAAAATAAATAAAATTTATAAGTTATCCCTTTTTTCATTGGATTCCCCTTTATTTTTTGTCCCTAAATTTTATTTTATTCAATCCACTGGCCAGTAATAAGAGGACTCGGGCTAACAACTGATGCGAAGATCAATGTGATGTCTTTTATAATGAAATGATCAATCCGATGTGACAGGTTATTGGAATCTTTGTCACAATAATCTCTTAGTTAACTCAAGTTTTTAATAGAAACATGGATCATGTTTAACACCCCCCCCCCCCAAGAACAAGCCACAATAGATATCTTCATGAAACAAAGGCCTCCTACATTTAATGTATCATCTGATGTCTCAATCATCAAAAAATGGATTAACTCCATTGAAAAGAACATATCCATCCATTAATGTTACGGAAAATATAAGGTTCTTATGGATTCTTATCATATGGATGTTGAATCTGATCAATGGTGGACATTGATCAAAAATAAGAAGCCTAAAGAAGAGATCTAGGGATTGAAATGGTATGATTTCTAAAAAAAATCAATAAATATTTTCCACGCTCCTTCCGACTTAAGATGGAAAGGGAATTGATTTCCCTTAAGAAAGAAGATGATGAATCCATAGGAGCGTACGAGGGAAACTTCACAAGTATTTCATGATATGACTCCAGCTTTGTCTTTAACCCCAAATGCAAGGTTGACCACTTTTATTGGGCTAAAACCTATCCTACGGAAACCTTAGTGATCCATGACTTTGATATCTATGAGGGAATAGTCTGATGTGCCCTCAAAGTTGAAATAGAGATTGGAAAATCTCAGGGGTATCATGGGGATAAGAAGAAGGAATTGGAATTTAATTCTTGTGGTCTCATGGGAAAATCCAATAGTGCTAAAAAATTCCAGCACCCCTCTTTCCAAAGGTGCAAAAAGAAACACCCCTAAAATTGCTTGGAGGGGATGAGGAAATTCATAATGTGTTGAAGTGAAGGGGACCTGCCCATTAATGGCTGACATGAAAAACCATATTTTGTGACAGAGGAGAAGAATGATCTTTCCAAACCGTAATGCAATTTTATTGCTTCATCCGGAAATAACTAGGGCAGTTTTCAAACCAGTACCGTAAGATAGGGGTTATCGTAGGAAACCAACAACCTCCATGGGTGAAAGGGTGATATTTTTCCATAACTACTAACAATGTGTACCTTGACAACAAATTTGTGACATATATGCTAGTTATTTATTCAATAATATAAAATATACTTTTTTATTACAGTTCTATTCATTATTTTATATCCCGAACATTTAGTATAACAATACCTACACCAACACAAATCATAGAAGTAGAGATGTTGGTGAGAACAGAAAATGGAGAAATTATTTCATCCATTGAATATAACTCCCCCTTATCACAATTTGTGGATTAAACTTCAATATTAAGCTAGTTATACTCCCTATAATTGAATTTTATACAATTCAGGGCATGGATAGGATTTCCTTATATAGAGAAAACATAAATTTCATTGAGAGGAAAATCACTCTCTATATGGAGAATTGACCCCTGATTTTGTTCATGTTCAAGGAGGAGGATGAATCTTCTTTACCACCATAATCTCAAGCATGGATATTACTACCCTATGATCATGGGTATCTTGCTCAGATGATTGGTTTTAACGATGAAACCATCTTTGAAGACATTCTTATTGGGAGGGAATTCACAGAAGTGTTTCCTGAGGAATTTTTTAGTCTTCCTCCTAGAAGAGATGTTGAATTATCAATTGATATTATACTTGGGGTGTTTCCAACATCTAATACTCCATATTGAATGACTATTGTGGAGCTTGAGAAGCTAATGAAACAACTAAAAGAGAATCTAGATAAAGTGTCTATATGCCCAAGTGCTTCACCATGGGGTGCACCGGTCCTCTTCATCAATAAGAAGGATTTTTCAATGCTCCTTTGGATTGATTATTATAAGCTAAAAAAAGTCATAATAAAGAAAAAGTATCATCTTACATGAATTTATGACTTGTTTGATCAGATAAATGGATCACAATACTTATCCAAGGTGGAACTTTGGTTGGGATATTACCATGTAAGGGTAAAAAAGGAGGATATCCCCATGACTGCTTTTAGTACATGGTATATGCACTATGAATTCATTGCAACACATTTTTAACTCACTAATTCTCATAAAATCTTCGTTGAATTGACTTATTGAGTCTTTAGATATTACCTCAACAAATTTGTGGTAGTCTTTATAGACAATATTATAATATACTCCAAATCCAAGGAGGAGCATGAAGATAATATAAGAACTTTACTAGAGACCTTGTAAAAAGAGAATCCCTCTGAAAAGTATAGCAAGTGTGAGTTTTGGATACAGGAATTCTCATTCATGGGTTATATCTTCACAAACATTGGGATAGATGTGGATCGCTCCTAGAAAAATTAAATTGGGGGATAGTCGAGGTCAACATCTGTGATGGATATCCATAGCTTTCATGGGTTAGCTGGATATTTTCGACAATTTGTGAGAAATTACTCATGATTATCGAACCCTATTACCAAGTTAACTCAGAAGGGAGTCAAGTTTCCTTGAGTGATGAATGCAAAGATAGCTTCAAGTTGATGAAAAGGCGGCTTATCACTTTACCTTTTCTCACACTACCCACATGTGGAGAACTTTTGTGGAATTTAGTGATTCTTCAAAGAAGGGCATGGGATGTGTGTTGATGAAAAATATAAAAGTCATTGCCTATGATTTATGGAAATTGAATTTTCATGAGAAAAACTATCCAAAACGTGATTTAGAGTTGGCTACAATAATCTTTACATTAAAAATTTGGTGACATTACCTATTTAGGGTGAAGTGTGAAATATAAACAGATCACAAAAGCCTCATGTAAAAAAATACTATGATATCACAGGTCTGGAGAAGGATTCATGGGATACTGTGGGTATACTGGAATCTAAAGATCCTAAATGACATCGCTTCAGGAATAGAAACTCCTCTTATTATTGACCAATGCACTATCAATGGGGACTTGGGCCTCTATGCATGATTCCTGGTGGAAATTGACATGGATCTGCAGCCACTTTAGAAAATTTTTCTTGATGTGAAATGTCAGTAGTTGGAGGTAAATTTTGAGATTGATAATTTACCAAAATTTTGCAAACATTCTTAGATGGTGGGAAATGAGTTTAAAGCATGTCATGTGGATAAGACTCCGGTCATCCCAGCTCAGCCTACATAAGATTGGATGAAGGTTTGAAAGAGCAGGAGAAGTACTCTGGAAGAACATGAAAAAGGAAAGATGTGTGTTAAGGAGGTAGGATGTTCAAAAATTTCTGGAAAGTATTGGGCCAAGATAGTGAATGAAGTGTGGAAGCTGTAAGAATTCATATAATTTCAAGATGTTATCGGGGATAACAGGTATTTAGATAGCATCAACGATTAGATGATGAATCTCTCCTCAGAGGTGTGCAGCATGGTTCAAGATATCCAGCTTGAGGTATTCACTATAAGGCTAATTGATGCTGAATTAGAGGCTCAATTGTCCTTAAATGATACTCACTCATATGGGGAGATGGAAGATAAAGCTACTAAGGGAGGGCTGGTCCAAAAACATGTTCACATTAAGGAGAATGGTGAAGCTAGGGAGGAAAAGGAGAAAAAAAAAGAGCCTAAAGGAAGCACTCGTCCAAAACATGGTATGTATAGTAGGGAACTGAGTCTAGGCGATATTTCATTACAAGAAGAGTAAAAAATAATTTCACCTATAAACCTTGGGAAAAAAGGTTGTTTGGCCTCTAAATCAACATCAAAATGAGAATTCTCTTCTGGAACTGTCATGGTCTAGCCATCCCTTCCACTGAAGGTTACCTCAGGATCCTTTATAGAAGGTACAAGCCAGAGATTATTGGAATTGCGGATCCCAAGATGAACTCCAAGTATCTAAGAAATTTGTTCTATAGTAGGGGATAAAATATTCTGGGTGCTAATGGTGCTGGCCCAAATCATGATAGGATTTGGATTCCAAATTATCACAAAGTTGATTCTCCCAAGATTATAGATGTGGAAAATCAGATTATCACATATAGTTTTATTGATGGTGGACTGAAGTTTTTCAACTCAATTGTTTATGCACACAACTATCATGTGGACAAGAGGCTTATGTGGGAGAAAATCTAGCAACTAGAGGATTCTATCTTAGATCCATGGATTTTGATGGGTGATTTCAACTCAATCGTTCATGAGGATGAAAAAATTGGACCGGTTACCGATGCCACCACTACAAGAGTCTTTAGGGAATGTATTGAGAAAGCTAGAATAGTGTAAGTTAACCTCATTGGTGCTAAATACACATGGCACATGAGAAATATCAATTGTATGAGGGTGAGTATAATTGATCTGTCCATCTTCAATAAAATAATGATTAATTCATGGAAATCAATCACATGTGTTACTCTTGCTTAAATGAACTCTGATCACCATCCTCTGCAGATTATTTTTCTTGGAAACGATGATGGGAAACAAATTACTTTCAGATTCATTAATGCATGTTCCTCCCTTAAGAAATAATCAATAATTGTTCAATAGACTTGGGGTTCATAGATATGTAATGGAAATCATTTGATATGCATTTACAAACTCATGATGCTAAAAATTAAGCTTAGTTAATGGAGTAAAGAAATGTTCAGATCGATGGATGCTATAATTGAAGCACTTGAAAGATCACTTCAAGAAATTCATGTAGAGGACACTAGAGCTAACTTCTCGGGGGACATGAAACATGAGATTAAACTCTATATAAATATGAATAACCTAATAAAGGTTAGGGACAATATTAGGTAGGATTATTTAAATATTAGGTGGCTTCAAGAAGAGGATCTGAACACAAATTTCTTCAATGCCTTTCAAAGGTTCTGAAGAGGGAATATACATCTTTCCATGCCAAAGGATGGTGACATAATTATAGAGGGAAAACTGGAACTTGTAGAATGTATTGTACCATTATATAAGAATCTATTCAATGGGATGGCTAGATCTAAGTCCATCAGAGACAACATCATTCTTAATTTAATCACTGAGGAGGAAAATCGTCTCCTTGTAATGGTTTTGATGGATTTTGAAATCAAGGAGGTAATGTTTGGTCTTAAAAAAGATAGCTCTCCTAGCCCTCCTGGATTTAGAAACATTTTCTTCCAAAGATATTTGGATGTCATTCAGAATGAGTTATACCTACTTGTTAAACACATTTTTTGAGGAGGGACCTTCACTCCAGGATAAAAATGCCCAATTTATTGCCCAGATACCTTAGTTGGAGAATGCCAGTGAAATTGAACAATTCCGTCCAGTACCCCTAGTGAACACCTAGCAAAAAATAATTAAAATAACTTTTGCCTAATAGGCATGATTGGTGACTGAAAAAATTATTTCCTAGAACCGGTTTGGTTTTGTAAAAGGCAGGAATATGGAGGACTGTCTTCTCATGGCCTCAGAATACTTCAATCTTTTGAGGAAGACTGCACAGGGTAGTAATGTTGATTTTAATCTTGACATAAGAAAGGATTTTGACATAATGTACTGGGGATTTATTAGACTGATTATCCTCAGATTTGGCTTCAGTGAGGTTTTTGTTCAATGGATCACAAAGTTGATGAAATCTTCCCACATCTCAATTCTGATTAATGGGTCATCGGAGGGATATTTCACTTGTTCAAGGGGTGCAAGACAGGGTGACCCCCTCTCTTCAATTATATTCTGCAATTTCAGAGGACTACATGAGTAGGATTATTATTAACATGGTGGAAAATGGGAAACTTCAATCATCAAAGTGGCTAGAGGTCTCTCCGCTCCCTCTCATTTATTTTTTTGCTGATGATATAGTCATTTTTATATAGGGTGATAGAAATAACATCAATAATCTAAGGGAAGAACCTTTTCATTATGAGAATGTGTTAGGGAAAGAAATCAACTAGAGAAAATCCTTTATCTACATTGGCAAGAACATCACAATGACAAGGAAGACTCACCTAATGAATTATCTTGGCCATAGAGAGAGATCAATGCCTTTTATGTATCTTTGTGCTCCCCTATTTTGGGGAAAGCCTTAGGCCTTCCACTATTCACAAGCATTATCCCATATAAGGAAAACTCATGCATCTTGGAAGGGAAATTCTCTCTCAATGGTAGGATGTGTATGTCTTTTCAAACATGTGTTTATTTAAAAACTCATTTATTAATTCATGGTCTACATGTGGCCTACCTCTGTTGTAAATAAAAATCAAATCCATGATGAAGAAAATTTTATGGAGTGTAAATGTGATGGAAAGTAAATCATCACAACTAAATGGAGCACATGTTACATGACTATCAAGCAGGGAGGTCTGATAATTAAGAATTTATACAGTTTTAAACAGGCATTTCAAAACAATTTTATCTGGAATCTTATTCACAACAGCTCTACCTATCATGATTTATTGAAGAGAAGAATTATACAATGGCTCATGGATGGAAGTCATGGATACATGGATACATCAATCTAGATTGGCCTATGTTTGGTGTTCAGCACTATCATGAGGCACCCACGTTGGGTGGTCAATGCAGATTCAAGTCTGAAATTTGGGTCCACCAACTGGACTGGCACACCACTTATGGAGAGATTAAACACAAAAGAGCATAACATTGACGTCATCTTTTCCATAAAATAACAACTTCAATTTAGAGGTTACATTCAAGATGAAATTTTCTCCATTATTGACAATTGTTATTTTATAATACAGGTGGGTATACTGCTATGGGAAGGGTCACAATCTGGCCTGCTGAACTCTAATAGCTTCTAGAGATACCTGTTCAAGGGTGAGGTAAGTTGAATTGGTTCACTGAACAAAATATTTTTACTTCCCTCTATATTTTCACTTATCTGGAGGCTTTATAATAACAAAATAAAAGTGTATGTGAACATTCAAAAGGTATGGATTTCATTATGCTCTTGATGTGCACTATGTGTTCCAAATAGAGAAGATTTATTCCACTTTTTATTGTCATGTAACACAGCTTCTTCACTATGGAACACAGTTCTTAACATATTCGAGCTGGACCTTTTCAATACTCCCTCAGTTATACGGTTCATACATTATCTACATAGAGTTAAACAATCCAAATAGCTAAATGCATTGTTTCAAGTGGCATGTGATTAATTTCTATACGTTGTATGGAGGGCTCGCAATAACTATGTTCGTCGCCAGGCAAGGTTCGATGGAACCACTGCAATCACCAGTATCCTTATGGTCATCCAAAATTCCAATACACTGATTAATGAGCCTTGTAACAACTCGGTTAGGGAATTCATGATACTCAGAAGATTAATGTTTTCATTTCACTATCCAAAACCAAGGGGTATTATGAAAGTGATATGGACTGCCCCCTTCAGTGGATGGTTAAAATGCAACACCGATAGAGCCTCCAAGTAAAATAATGGACCTTCTGGCTTCAGGTTAATTTTTAGGAATCAGCATGGGGGGGGGGGGGGTTGTGGAATGCAATTAGGGTCCATACGGGCATGCCAGGGCTTTGGAAGCTGAAATTATGGCACTAATATGCGTGGTGGATACTGCATGCCAATGATGTTGGAACAAAATTTGGTTTGATTGTGGCTTAACAACAATGGTTCATGCAATTAGGATGGGCTAGACAAGATTTTCATGTAAACTGAAAAGCAAGTGGGTAAATTGCATTAACAAAATCTCTTCCCAGAACTACATTATCATGCAAACCTTCGATGAGGCGAATTACATTACAGATGGCCTTGAAAACCAAGGCATTTTATAAGAGAGGAGCATCCGGATCAACACTGTTATTAATGACATGGTCTCTCCTATTTCAAGGGACAATTTTAAAATTCCTTTCTTGCATCTTGTGTACTTTTTTAACTTTATCAATTTGAGAGCCACCATGCTCATTTTTCTCAAAGAAACAAAATCCTCAAGTATAAATTCACACATAATGATTTTAACCTGCACCAATGAAGATGATTAGAGCTGATCAAATTCTATTATAGCTCATTCCATTACCACCCTATGAAAGTGAACAAGGTTGAGGATTCTCTATGTAGAAAGGACCCAATGAATCTATCATTTATGAGAATTGAAAAGGATCCAATATTCATAGATATTATAAAGAAATACATAGGAATCATAAAAAGGGAACATCGTCAATCCATTCACAAATGATTGCTCAACCATCTCTTTTGGAATGATTAATGGATTATAAAAAGGATGATGTGGTAATTTAGAAGAATGTAAAAACTATAATAAAATGGAAATTTTTGGAGTTAAATGTTAATGAAGAAGGAATTGTGAGATTTGGGATAAGACTATGTGTTCCATAAAATCTAGCATTAAATAAAGAGCTTTTGGATGGTGAACATAGTTCAAATTTATCCATTCACCAAAGAAACAAAAAGATGTGTCACAGTCCTTGAGAGAATCATTGGTGGGATAACATGAATAAGTAGATTTCTAAGTATACATCAATGTGTCTAGTAGGTCATCAAGTGAAGGATGAGAGGACGAAGTCTAAGGGTATGATGAAAACATTATTCGTACCAATATAGAAATGGGAGAACATCACCATGTAATTTGTCACCATAATTCTAAAGATAGTAAAAGGAAACAATGGTATCTGGGTTGTTTTGGATCATCATATAAATACTGCACAATTTATCTCAATTCGAGAGGATTTCTCGTTGGATCAACTAGAACAAATATACATCAAAGAGGTGGTAAGGATATGTGGATTACCACTATATATTGTATCCGATTGAGATCCAAGATTCACATCTAAGTTATGGACAAGTCTCCAACACACTCTAAATACTGAGCTGAACTTCAATATGGCTTATAATCACCAAACTTATGGCCAATATGATCAGAATATCAATACACTTGAAGGCATTTTGAGATAATTCTCAATAGATTTCAAAAAAGGATGGGGTCAACATCGTTCTCTGGTTGAGTTCTCTTACAATAACAGTTTCCACTCAAGAGTCCAAATGAATACTTATGAATCCCTTTTTGGAAATAGGTGTATAACACTAGCATGTTGGGATGATATTGGGGAGAGAAAACTCTTAGGTCCAAAAATAGTTGAAGAAATGGTGGAGAAGGTTTAGACGATACAGTAGGACATTAAAGTTTCCAAGAGTCGACAAAAGATCTTGGCTAACAATTGTCGAAGAGACCTAGAGTTTGATGTTGGAGACATGGTATTCCTCTACATATCACCATGGAAGAGAGTTATTGGATTTTGGAAGAAGGGAATGCTTATTCCAAGGTACATATGCCCTTTTTAGATCCTTGATCGCATTGGATTAGTGGCCTATTTACTTGCACTCCCACAGAACCTTTCAAAATTATATGACATATTCCATGTATCACTCTAAATAATGTACATACCTGACCCATCTCATGTACTAAATCTAGATGTGGTACCATTAAGGAATGACCTCTCCTATGATGGGAAGTCACTGAAGATCTTAGATTTTTGGGAAAACGTTCTATGAAATAAGACAATTCCCCTCGTCAAGGTGTTTTGGAAAACCCACATATATGAAGAAGAAACATGGGAATTGGAGGAAGTGATGAAGTATAATTACCCTCATCTATTTAAGTGTGGGAAAGGGAAATTTTGAGGGCAAAATTTATTAATAGAGGATGATTGTAACGACCCAAAAATTTATTAATAAAAATTCATCTTTCTCTAATTAAATGTTTTCATATGTAAAGTTGTTATATAAAACATATAAAACTCCAAGGTTTTATATTTATGGATTTTAAAATAACATTATGAATTTTTACCATTTCTAATATAGTCATTGAAAATTTATCACAATATTAGTATAAATATAGGGTTTTAAAAATCCAATTTACTCATACAAAGGAAGTGATGGACTCATATAGTAGAATTTCTCAATATGAGGCCCATTTCTCATATCTCAGAAAAGTGGTATAATCACTAGGCTTCTCTCTTAACCAAGCACAAGATGAACTTCAACATGTTAAGATTGAATGGAATCACCAATGGGAGAAGTGAATTTTAATAGAGATTACCACTCGAGCAATGTTATCTGAGCCACCCCAACAGTATGTCACCATCGAACACCATACCCTTAGGTATTATGGAGGTGTTATAAGGGTTTATGTAATAAGACCCTAGAACTATGATTATGTGCATTATTTTTGTATAAATAATATAAATTCTTTTTATAAATGTTACATTGTAAATGGTTTTCAAATCATATATAGTATTTTTAGTTAATATTCAATTAAGAAATATATTTCGATTAGTTAATGGATTTTTGAATTAAATTATATTTTAATGAAATATTATTACTAAATTAATTTTTATTAAATATAAATGATCATATAATTTTTTTTATGAATATAATTGTAATTTTTATTAAAGATTGAAATTTGTTTTGGTAAACACCCATGATTTTTTATAAATGTCAGTTTTTATTATAAAACTAAAAATTCACACATTTAGAAAATTATTTAGATAAAATGAATTTATTTTTGGATTCAGGATGATGAAATTATATAATAGTGAATTTTTCATAATTTTGTGAGATATTCAAATTTTTCGGTAAAAAATAAATACCGTTTAAAAACATAATGTGTTTTATGACATCATAATGACCTAATAGTGATGTAATAATATACTATAAAAGTATTATTTAGAATATAACTGTTTTAAATTTAAAATAATGTGATTTTATATTTTTTAATTGATTTTATGGTTCCTTAGTGGACCCTCCAAGAGTTATAAACAACTATAATTTTTTAAAATGATTTCCTTGAGAGTGTGACGCACCTCTATATAAGGAAGAAAAATATTATAATAAGTTCAGACATTGGAATTATAAAATAATTTTTTTCACTCCACTTTGGAAAAAACAATGGTATGCTTTTTAGTTTTGATTAGTTTAATGTGTAGAGTCCAAAACGTAAATAATAAATAATTCCCTTTACTTTCTTATATAAACCGACTCAATATCTCATTCTTCCTCACTCAAACCTTTTGGGGTTTGAAATATTTTTACCCACCTCTCTCTAGAATCCTCCCAAGGCACCCCCAAGCTCCCATGAGGCCTCTCTGAATCCTATCCCAAGCCATTGGGATCACACTTCCAAGGGTTCCTCACTTTTCTTTCTTTCTTATTTATGTACAAGATTCCTTTTACTGTTATGGTCTTTTTTAAATTAAAAATTTTGGTATATGATTTATCACCTCCCTTATACTTACCTCATTATGTTTCAATGATGAGAGACCCATTTATCTCTCATTCATTCCTCCCATGTACACCCTTTACCATGCAAAAATTCTGTATGAGATTTCTCCCTCCTCATTTACATTCAATCAATTTTTTTTATTAGGCATCTAAATTCTATTACATATGTTGGTATATTATGTTACCTATCCCCATTACTGTAAATTTCATATATAAATGATTAGATACCCCATTCTCTCTCATCAAACCATTATGTGATTTCTATTTGACTTCGTTATACTGCCGAAGTTACACCAAAATTTCCCATGCCAAAATCATCATGTAAGTCAATACAATACCCATTTCTCTATCAAGGGTTTCAACCATTATGCACAAGTAATTGTTTATTCAGGAATTAAATTTATGTATTACACATCAATTATTCATGGAATAAATTATTTTTTTAATGAATCCTTGTTGTATGATCTATGTGGCACACATATGCATCAAATGAAATGATTAACAAGGTTGTGCCCTAATAGCACTCCAATTCATTGGGTAAATAATACTATCATGATACGTCAAGTGTAATGAGTGTTAAATCATGTTAATTAATGTTCAATGATGGTTTAATCATGATACATTTGACATTATCCTTGGATCATACTAATATCCTGTTAAATTTTGTTGTCATATCTTCATGTTATGATAATCATGCTAAATCATGCTTCTATGTTAATGTTTCTCTTATGCTCCATTTACATGCCTATTTCTTAAAATGTATTTTATTAATTATGTTGTGACTTTATTAATCCCTTACTAGGCTTTATAAATCACCATTTTCTTATGAATGTCCTCAGTTTCTCCCACGCAATTGTAAGTACGAAGGAAGGTTGTGGTCATGTAGAAGGAGTTTTCAATAAACATGTTGTATTTTATGTTCTAATTTGTTATGTAATGTTTATAATTTCCCAATACACTATACATATTGATCCTAGGAGTTTTATTAAGTGAAATTGTATGTAATAAATCATGTTTAAGTGTGTAATAAGGAGCATGGTTTTTATAGAGTTGGTGGACAAAGAAAACAGAAGAAAGGACCTTGAAGAAGGATGTTACCTCTTCTTTGGGTCAATCTTTTTGGTATGAACCAAATGATTTTGTTTATAGGATTTATAAAAAAATTAATTCTTCAAGTAGGAATTGTAGGATTTTTAGAATTGAATTTTATAGATCTTTGATGAACTGAAGTGGTTTTATAGGTGTGATGAAAGGAGAGAGGTATTGTCCTTTTATTGGGAATGGAGGGGATATACCTGGAATTTTTGAAAACAAGTTCGGTGTACTAAAATTTTTACCTAAAAAGAGTCATCCCAAACCATAAAACACAATAATGGAAGGTTTTTTGCGGAAATATGTGTATAAAAAGGGTTTTGGACAATTTTCTAAGTCATTTTGGATCTTATTTTTATGATTTATTCCCTTGTTAAGCTTAATTTTACCTTAATCATTGTAATTAATTTTAATTACTCTCACTAATAGTTTTGGTAAAAAAAATTAGTTGACCATATAATAAATGATTAATTATGATGATTAAAATATGAACTCCAGTTTTCAAGATTAATATCATAGAATTGGTAGAAATAAATTTAATATTAATCTCGTGGACAAGACGTTACTGGGGGTTTTTAAATTATAAAAAATCAAATGTTTGCTAATTTTTTATATCCAATATCATGGTAAAATAGGTTACAATGACCTAAGTTAGATTAATTGATAAAACATTAATCTAATTAAACTATAAAAAAATTTAAAATTATAATTTGACCTTATAATTAAATTATGTGAAAAATAAATTTTGAATTAAAATTCATTTGTTTTTCACTATTCATTTATAATAAAACCTCATATAAAAATAAAAAAAAATACACCATAACCTTATTTTTATTTTTCAATTTCAATAATGAAGTTTATTTGACATATAAAATTTATAATAGTGATAAAATTTATATTTAATATAGGATCCCCATTAAAATACAGTAAAAGTTATTTTATAAAAATATAGTTATTTATGTGTAATATTGAGTCTCTTATAATATTATGAATATAAAATAAATTGGATTAATATTTAAATTAATTTTTTTGAATATATAACATATAAATTTAATTAATATCATCCACTAGTAGTAATTAATTTAACTTATTAAGATAAATCAACCTTTCACATAGGAATAGTCTTTTATAAATTCATTCCATTTATATTCATTTGGTTTATATATTCATTTCTAATTAAAAGGTAACCAATTAATTAAACTATATATATTAATAATCTATTTAATCATATATTATTCAATTTAACATCAAGGTTATATCTTACAATATTAAATAGTAATTTTTTTAATAATATATTATTTTTCGGTAACACTCGATCTTCCGTGTCAAGAAAGTCACCAAGGAAGGTCAGTCATGTGTGTAACATAATCTATCCTCAATGTTTCATATAGATAAATCAACACATTGTGTTGCTGGTAGTGTATGATTAACTTGTTCTTTCATGTATAATAAGAAAATTTTCTTCCATGTTAATGGAATGTTTTACATAGTGCAATGTACTACATCAATGAAAATTAATTTATTTGGGAAAAAAGTTTAATAAAACTCAGGGTGTTACACTTATCTTCGGGAATAAATTTTGAAACATCTTGTTTACTTCTAGAAATCTAATTCTGTAACACAGACATAAAAAAAACTTCTAGAATGTTAACTTCTAAAATAAAAAATACACTCATATTTACTTGAAAAGAAAATCAAACAATTTTTAATGGATAATTATTACTTTTGTTTCCAATAAATATAATTCTTCATAGCATCGCACATGGAATTTGAACAATCTCCCACATTGGATTTTCCTGCAATATTGTCATGAATCCTAAAAAACATCATGATTATAATCATATAACTTATAAGATAAATGATTTTATCTTATCTTATTATTTCTACCTCTTTAGATTAATCATATTTATGAGGCTCTATTCTCCCCATTTTTAATAAAATCATAATAAAAGTTTTCTCTAAAAGTAATAAATGTAAAATAACTAGAAATCATTTACTTTAAAATATAATGTCCCAACTATTAAACATTAATATCATGACTACCTATATTATTTATGTAAGATATAAAAAAAGCCTCAATCCGTGTATATTGAAATCACATGTTAGTATGTTTAATACAACACCATGTGTTGACTTTAATTCCACTATTTTCATTACAGGGTTCTCCTTTATTTTTTAATCACATGGAGATATAAAAAATATATTTCCCTCTATTTATAATATATTCCATGTAGAAAATTCTTAGAGGCTGGGATCCCCTATTGTAATACACGTCAAGACTCCTATGATTACAAACGTAGTCTTCATTTTTTAATAAAATTTCAAATTAGACTTCCAAACTCAATAAACACATTCAATTATTAATTCATTGTCTATAAATTTTATTGTTATAATTCAACAAATAAAAAAAGACATCTAAAAGACATATAAACCTTGTAAATTAGAAGTCGTTGTAGAAAATTATATATTATTTTTAAAACATCAATGATATCCACTATAGTCCCTTAATTTGTCATGTTATAAATAGTTAAAACATTATACTTCTACCATGGAACTCCTCCTCTTATATCAATAAAACTTTTAAAAATAATTTGTGAAAAAACCAGGAATTTTAAAATAGCATGACATATAACATTTTTCTTATTTAATGATTATATTTAGACACCAATATTTCAATAACCACTAAAATAGATTTCTTTTTTCATTTATAGGGTGTATTTTTTTGGTTGGAGGAGATAAAACCTCGCAAATATTCATATAAAAACTCTCCATAACTTTCTTTTCTTCACAACCATATGTATAATTCCCATTCAATACGATATTCACCAATATATAGTATCTTTTAATATTTTAAGAACAATTAGATGATATCACATGTTAGAACACATGTAATATTATAATAAATAAATCATGAAAACTATTTTTATTGATATATTACTTTCAAGGTGTCTTCTTCAATCATCAATGTCTAATTCCAATTGATAATTTTTTTCCCATCACACAAACAAGTTAATTTTACCTTGATACCAATATTTGGTCACTCTGAGGCTTCTTATTGCACTCATGTTCTTGCAAATCCAAATTCCACAAGCCACCACTTGAACTTCCCCAACCTCAATTGAAATATTTGATTATGTCACAATATCATTTTCACTATTCAATATAATCATCCCATGGATCACATCTCTAATAAAACCCATTACACATCAATAATAGTTATATAATTTAAATACTAGGGAAAATAGAAATTCATATTTCCTAAATTTAAGGAATTGTTTTGGTCAATGTTGACTACCACTTTTATATTTTTGATAAAAATCTTCAAATTCACACTCATTGTTGATTTATCTGTTTTTTATTCATTAAAATAGGATATAATTAAGATATTGTATAATTTTTAAAAGAAATCATTTTTATCCTACTTTAATGCTCCTTTTATTTTTTTGTACGACCACTTTGGGTTCTAAAAGAAACTATCTGCCACAATCTTGATGAGAAATATCTTGTTATAACCCCCAAACTATATATAATAGCCACCCAAATCATGCATAATATATTTTTTTCTGGTAATATTCCTTTGATAAACTTATCTTTTTAGGGTAATCTTGGATAAATAGAACACACATTTATTATTCCCCATAATTCTACAAAAAAATGAATTCTGATTTGAGCTATATTATTTTGTTTTTTAGATGCATCTACTATCACCTATTGGATATTTTGATTATTCCAAATTTAATTTACACCCAAATAAACCTTAATCTTTGGACTGTAATATTGAAACTTTGTAGGAACCACTAAAACCTTTTACTTATGATCAATACACACATTACCTTTAGTGTCCAAATTAGTACATTGATTTAACAATATATCCTCAATCTTTCTCACTTGACATCATACTTCTTCCTTAGATTTTTTATAACCAATTTGATCTAACTTTTTATAGAGTACCATGAGTAAATATTCTATATTTATATTATATTTTCTCCATAAATTAAGAACTTATCCCTTTATATATCGGTTATGATTGTCTCAATATTCCACTAGTTAGTAAAATCATTGATAATACAGATATTATTCTTGATCTACAGATTGTACTTGAAAACCTCCTCTAATTTTTCCATATTTTTAAATTTTAGATTCTCAATTTCCACCTTCAAATCACAACTCTATGGTTTCTATTATTTTTTGTATATTTTGGAATCACGAACCACTCCACTGAATTTCTTTGTATAATCTGTTGAATCATCTATCTCATGTAGTGTAGCCTCCAACACTACTCTAAGATCATCCCTCCCTTCTAAATATAATTTGTTTTCATTACCACATCCTTATAAAGATACCCCTATGGGGATGGAAATTAATAAATGGAGATGATGACTCCTGAGTCCCGCCACTAGTAGGCCCCAAGGTGGCGACCATAACCAAGTGTATACAAATCTCACAAAATTGGGGGAATTAACCTTTTATAGTAAAAAATATACGGAGATAATATGTTTCACCCCAAAACAAATCCATAATAAACATATATAAAAGAAATCAAAATTCCATCCTATATGCATCTTTAAAAATAAAACTGTTGCAAATTCAATAAAACTTCAATGTAAGAACCAAAATTAAAGATGTGTTGCAACCCAGAAACAATCCCAAAATCCGAGCTAGTATCGCCCAGCACAGTCCCTGTGGACCTCTTGGAAGTCTAAAATTAGTTTCATATACATAGGGTGAGCATAAAAGTACTCATTAGGTAAAACCTATGTCTCTCATGCATATGTGAAGGATGTATACGAATGCTCCTATAAGGAAAATAGTAGAACCAAAACAACACCTAAGAATTTATACTAACCACCCCAACCTCAATAAAAAACACTCACAAAATAACTCAAGTAAATTATTAAAACATAACTTACATCAATGATAGGGTAACCTGCACCCCTTACAATCTGATTGGATACTCCAAAACCCTAATGGAAAATTTTCTAGCTCTGCTACCTCTTCTGAAAAAAATCAAACCAAACCCCACCCATACACACTTAGGCCTCACAACCACAACACAAACCACCTTCAAACACTTGGGATTCAACCACAACACATCCCATGCGTAGACACCTGATCCACTACCACAACACATCCTGCCAGCATATTCCTAGGACACAACCACACATCAACACAACCTTCCCACACACACCTAGGATTAACAAACCACAACATGGCCAAATAATCATGGACTATTCCACCTAGAAGAGGGAGTATGAAAATAAGGTGTCTATCAGTCCATCCTCCCACCAGGATGTTTGGGAAAGGAACCCTCCCCATGAAAATGGGGGCGTTCAACACATAGTGCTCAACTAGGGTGGGGTTCTTATAGAAATAATAATAACCTAAAGTGTATGTATAAATATAAAGTATCAAGAACTCAATCAAAACATATGGGATTCAGAAAAAAACTCTATTAGTATCACGAATGGTGACTTTGGAGGTTGATAAATTAAAGAGTCTTGACAAATATCCTTCACTCAACACCCATTCATTTTATTATTTAGCTTTAAGCATAGTTAACCATGAAACCAATCTCTAAAATTTTCAATGAAAAACTCCTTCCATTATATCAAACCAACTAATGCCATATCATCATTATTAAGTACTTATTTTATCCATCACTACACAAGAAACTAAGTAACACAGAACCCAAAAAATACAACGAATGTCTTGAAAATGATGGAGAACCCTGGTAAATTAAGCCACTTCACATTCCTCACTATTTAGTAACCATTCATAACATAACATGCATCCATCTTGAGATATGGGGTGATACTTTTTTCATGATACCAACCACATCCATCATCATTATTCAAAGTCATTCATCCCAATACATCCTCTAAATAGGGAAAACCAAAAAATCATAGCTATAGCCAGCAACACATCTGATCACAACCATTTCTAGTAGCCCTACTGCATAACACTAGTCATCCATTCAATTGTAAAAAATCTATCAACCTGATATTCCATTACACCACTCGTACTAACCCACATCATAAATCTATGACCATAACCCTACTATAGACCAAGTCAGAACTATCATGCAGATAGAACACCACCGTATGAACTAAGTCAAGGAAAATTCAGATTTAACAAGGTATTCCGTTCATTAATTTCACTTTTTAACTTCTTAGGTTATCATAGAAGGTATGGTCGTGGGGAATCCATTTATTAGATGGGTGTGTGTGGTTAGAAAAATTTCATATATAAGTTGTCAGTCATAAAAAAAACATTAAATACATATACCATCCCATGTGTAGATAATGACACCCAATGGCCATGATTTTTAGCGGGTCCATTAGCCCATAAAATTCAAAACAACAACTAAAAGAAAATAACAAGTAGATCATACATAACTTTCCCCCAACCCCTGCATATTGATCTAAAATGATTTAATTATCATTATTTAATTTGGATTCAACTATATTCAATGGGAATCATTCATACACCCACCCCGTATGATAAACAATTAAGATGGATGAAGGGAACCTACTTAGAAGAAGAAAAAGATCAGCACTTCATTATTTCCCCAAAGATGGGGGTGCACATATAGCTGGAAAACACATCTATGGGAAATGTAATCCAAATTCTACACCAAAAATGATATATTTTGTGGGGAATAAAGGTTCGGGGAATCTTTCACAAAGAGAAAGGGAAGCATGAAAGGAAGATAAGATATCATATTTAGAAGGGCCATATCCTATATCAACGGGGAAATGATTTTTAAAAGAAATTAAATATTGATATTTACCCAGACCGTGTGTTTTGGAAGTCAGTGGAAGCTCTAGGTTTTTAGAAGAAATATATTATTTAAAACATCTCCAAAACCATTAAATATGGTATTAAATTAATCTTACATTAAAGAAAATGTTAAAGGGGTGAAAGTGTAGGAAATTGAGAAAAAAATGGAGAAACAAAAAACTATTAGAAATGAATCCCTATTAGGAGAGTCATCTGTGTGAGTCACTAGTGTAATCTACTAGTGCGAGTCATCATTCAGTGAGCTACAAGTGCGAGCTACCATCATGACTCACTGTCGTGACTCACTAGTTCTGACTCACTATCCTAACTCACCAGTGCAATTAACCATTGCAACTCACTATAGCAACTTACCATTAGTGACCTATAGGTGTGATTCACCATTGTGATTCACCATTACAACATACCGGTGTGAGTCACCATTGTGACTCACCATTGAGACCTACCATTGGAATATTAGAAAAACTATTAAGTGGTTGAGTAAGTCACCTCGATCACCCATACCACCCTAAATAGTATATTTTCAAAATGTAATGGACCGGTGAGGTCCAGGCCATTACATCAGATACCTTTTAAACTATTCTCTCCTTTGAGAATCCAAAAATAAGACTAGAAAATAGTGGGGTCTTAAAAACCACCCCTCAATATACCTCTCAAGGATCACGCTACACTTGAAACACTATTATCAATAAAACAAATCAACTGTCAATGATAACCCCCCCCCCGTTGTTAAAAAAGATGGGGTGGAAACATCCATACCAAAGAACAATTCTTATGATATCTTCGAACCCAAAAATACAAGAATCACACCACCCACTCATAGTGACCATGCCATATCAAACAGACAAATTAGAGAATCCCATCATCTATGTCAAGATATTATCTGCTATGGACAGCACTGAGTCCATCGCATGGGTTTAACCTCATCGCAGTTAATGCCTCTCTATTAGGAATTTTCTTTTACCCATTTTAAAAGTTAGCACATTATCTCAACATAGACAACAAACATCTCAACCCAAAGAAAAATAACTCATTTAATAAAACAACGTTTAAAATGTACATTTCCAATAGATAAATAAATCATTCTAAAACTCAAAATAAATCATTGTACTGGGCATTCATATATGTTTGTCTCATGCAAGTACTCCCTCTAAGACACCATACCACCACAACATGCAAACCAAAGGAATAGTCCATCGACACAGAACAATCTCTCGACAATTCTGGATCTCTATCGGTTGTTCCACATATGTTGTTTCCTCTTCAATATCTAACACTCCCTAGTCAATGAAATGTGAGTCATCATTAAGATACAAACAAAGTTGAGAGTTGTGAATGACGTCATGGATCCTCTCCAGCATTGGTTGTAGTGACAACAAGTATGCCACCTCACCAACTCTCCCCAAAACCATGAAGGGTCTAACAAAACTAGGAGAAAGATTGCTTCTTCATCCAAACCTCCACTTCCCTCATCGAGGGGAAACCTTTAAGAACACATGGTCCCCAACCTTAAAATATAAGGGCATCCTCCTATGTACATCATACATATTCTTCTGGTCATGTGATGCTTTCATCCTCTCATGAACAAGATGAAACTTCTCGGTTGTGCTCTGCACCACGTCTGGTCCAAGATCAACTATCTCCCCAACCTCTATTTTGCACCAAGTTGAATGACAAGGTCTTCTGTACAAGCCATAAAATAGAGCAATGCTAATGGAATATTGGTAGGAATAATTTTAAGATAACTCTACCAAGGGAAAGTGGAATACCCATGATCTTCCAAATTCTAAGATGCATGCCCACAACATATCCTCCAATGCATGGATAGTCTATTCTATCTTATCATCTATTTGATAGTGGAAAGATGTGATGGGGCATAACTGGGTTCTAAAATCATGTTTTAATTCCTTCCATACTTGTGAGGTAAACCATACATCCTAGTATGAGAAAATGGACCTCATAACTCCATGAAACCATGCCACTACAACCTCATACATCTTGTCTAAGTCATCCACAATGCTCGACATCTTGATCGCTAATAAGTGAGACGATTTCATCAGCCAATCCACCACTACCAAGATAGCATCATATAATCTCTAAGCCCTAGGTAACCCTATGATGAAATCCATTGAGATGTAATCCCACTTCCACTCAAGGACATTCCAAGGAATATAAAAATCCATTTGGAACACAATTCTTATACTTCACCTACTGGAAGACTAAGCACCATGCCAAAAACTCCACCACATCCCACTTTATCCTTGGCCACCAAAACTACATCCTCAAGAAACACTACATCTTTGAAATTTTTTGGTTTATAGCTAATGGTGAGTTATGAAACTCATGCAGGACTTACTCACACATTTAAACTAGATAAAAAAACTTTCCATTGAATAATATCTGATTATGACCATCCTCTGACTGCCCCTCCAGAGCATCACCATGGCTGACATGATCATGCATCACCTCTACCTCAAAGTCTCCCCACTAAGACTCCTCCACCTGCTATATTAGAGATGGATGCACCATTATCTTAAATAAAAATCATTTATCTCTCTCTATCCATACATCCAAGTGAAAGGTTTCTCACTCCTTTATCTCCCTTCAATTGCCCAAAAATTCCCAAACTACTACTTTCTATGACTTCCTACTCAAGGAATCAATCACAAAATTCCCCATTTCCAAGCAATATGAGATCTAAAAATCCCAGTCCTAATGAAACTTCATCCACCTTCAGTGTAAAAACATTATATTTCACTATGAAATGATTTACTATAAACTATTATGATCTTTGAAAACCACAAAGTTCATCCCAATAAGGTAATACTACAAAAACATCAGCACAAACATGAGCGCTGCAATCTCCAGATCATGGGTGGAATAGTTATTTTTGTGGTGATGTAACTACCTAATCCCACATGAGATCACTTCCCATTTCTGTATCAAGATTCATCCCAATCTCAGATGGAAAGCATTGGGAAACACCTCAAACATAACCATTCCTTTGGAAACCGGAGCACTGAACAACATCCCCTTTAGATAGACAAACATTTTCTAGAACTACTAAATCCACAAAAAAACTTTTTCCTTTATATTCAGAGCTCTTAATGGAGCTAAAAATAGAGAAAATTTATGTACAAACCACTGGTAATAGCCAACAAGACCAAGAAAAATGCAAACCTATGCCATACTCTCGGGTACTGACCAAGAAACAACTTATTTAAACATCTATGGGTCCACTACTACAACCATCTAGGACACCACATGACCATGTAAATGCACCTCCCATGTTCAAAATATGCCCATGGGAAACTTTTTTTAAGGATGGTGGTGTCTATGAACCTACAAGATGGTCATGAGATTCTCAGTATGCACTTCCCCTGAATTCGAGTAGATCATGATTTCATTGACGAATATGACAATAAACTGGTCCAAGAACTCATGAAATACAGAGTTCAAAAGCCCCATGAACATGACTAGTTAATTTTTAACGTTGAAAAATATGACTACGAATGTGAGGTGCCCATACTTGTATCTAAAATTAGTCTTTGAGATATCGCTTCATTCACCATCTGCTGGTGATATCTGAACTGTAGATTGATCTTATAAAACCAAATCACCCCTCTCATCTAGTCAAAAAGATCATTTAACCTTGTAAGTGGGTAATAGTCTCTTGGTTATTACTACATTCAATCTACAGTAGTCTATACACAACCTTTGACCATTATCGAACATCTTTACGAACAACACCGGAGCACCCTACAGTGACACACTAGTCCAGATAAATCCCTTCTTCATTAGGTCATCTATCTAGATCCTCAAACCCTATAATTTATAATGTTACATATGATAAGTATCCATCAAATTCATAGAATCATCGAGCTTCAATTCTATCCTGAACTCAGCATCACATCGAGGATGTAACATCACAACCTCCTAAGGGAAAACATCGAGTGACTCCCCCAATGACTCCTAGAACCTCAAATGTCTAAACATATATTAATTACACTAAAATATTATCCAAAAATAAATGTATAGGCTCTATACATTTACTTCCCATCTACAAACTCAAATCCCCAATGAAATCCATGCATTGGCCATCGACATCTGAAAACATGATTCTTATATGGAAGTAGTTGATAATAGGGTGCATGGAATGTAACGAATCAATGTCAAGAATGACATCATTTGGTTTCATCTTTATCAAGAAGGGATCACCATGAGACTTTTTCAACCCCATAAACATTCTACATCCCCAAAATACATCAAACAAGATAGTCTAAGGTCCAACTGGTATACTCAACACTAGGGGAATGAGAAGCCTCTCTACGTCTAGTCCTAGTGAATGATCCATACTGGGTGCAACGAAGAAGTGTGAAGCTCTTGAATCAAACATATTGGAAGAAATGTTAATAAACCAGTCTATCATACCTTTGATGGTCTTTGGTCCTACTGGAAATAATACTTTAGCAGCATGAAACTGACAATACCCTGCTCCTCTACCCCTCTACTTAGGACCACCTCCAAAAACACACTTGAGTTGAGGTCCATGAGGAACACCATGAGGCCATACTCTACCTTCTCTCTCCCTCCCCTCAGTAGATCATGATCCTTCTATCCCAAATACAGAAATAACCTATTAGGAAACTGCTACTAAGGATGGTGCTAAACCTATCCAGCACCTCCATACAAAGCATGAACGGATGCTGGGAAGTAGTTCTAAAGATGTCTGAGAACCCCAAAAAATAAACAAAATATCCCCAAACCTATAGGAAAGGCATGAGGACTGGAAGTTCAAAATAGAAAATGATGAGGAAAATTCCCCTCTGGTCGAATCTGAGAATGCCTTAACACCTGAGACCTACTGTTGGTAACCCTACCACTTGAAGAACCCTATTTTCTCCCCTAGGATGGTAGACCTCCTAAAAAGTACATCCACTCAATCACTTTATTCTTCTTTAGAACCTCCAATTGCATCGGTAACTTAAAGGGAGTAACCTCTTACTAGATAGTAGGGAGAAGTAATTCCTCTAGGTGTCTCTCACAAAGTTCCTCATCTAGAAAGTGTTCCAGGAAAAAAAATAAAGGATATATTTGAAGTTAATATCCAGATATCATGTCAGCATACTCCCCAACTAGAGGGAGAGTAATTACAGCCTCTTCTCAGCCTTCATGGTCAATTAATGTAATTATACTTCCAAATCCTTCTTATAATTGACCCACAGAACATTATCCACCTTCCTCTCCACTAGATACAACATCCACCATTGAAGTATAGCTCCCCTCATCAGGATCACTTCCAAAAGAACCCAGAACTCTTTCAGAGGCGAAATCAAACTGAATTTGATCTCAAGATCCTCGAGCCAGATAACTCTATCCATGTCTGAAACACTACCCATGTACTTTCCCAAGGCATGTCGTTGGAAAGAACATATGATTTTATTCCCATAGTCTTCCTCCTTAGTGGGATCAACCCTTCACCGATCAACCAAATCGACCTACTAAGACACAACTACCCAAGAAATATGCTGATGATAACTAGATTCTATACCTGAAAAGGAAAACAAAGAATCCCTAAGCCCAGATAGTATGGAATTTTATTAAAATACATTTTACCTTATTTAACGTTTTACTCATTTATGATTTCTAAAGCCCCTTAATCCAATAACACAAGTCATTATGATTCATGTAAATTTCCTAGGGTATCTACCCTATAAACGGTGAAGACTCATTTGGTCATTTGGTAGGTTAAGATTCCTCTATCAGATCATAGGGGTCCATAAAATCTCATGTCCTAGTAGGTATTCCATAACCCATTTCATGCACCAAGACTGCCTTACATTGTTCCGCAACCAACCCTTTCAATTATCATTGTTCCTAACTCCAAACATCATCCGGAATCTAAACCATCATCTCTGATACCATTTTATCATGACCCCTCCCTCCAATGATAGCACTCCTAGGATAGAAATGAAGAAAGGTAGATGATGACCCCTGAGTACCACCTCTAGTATGCCTTGGGGTGACGACCTGCACAAAGGGTGAAAAAATATTACATAATGGGGTTCATTAACCTTCTATAGTAAACAAGATCAGGATATAATATGTTTCACCCCAAAACAACTGCAGGATGTACATATATAAAAGAAATCCAAAATCCATCCCACATGCATGTTTAAAAATAAAACTGTTGAAAATGTAATAAAACTCCAAGGTATATACCAAATGTAAATATAAGTAATGATGCACCAACTATCCCAAAGTCTAAACCGGTATTCCCAGCATGATCCCTACAGTACTCTTGGAAACCTGAAATCATTTTAATACACATAGGTTGAGCATACGAGTACTCAGTAGGAAAAACCTAATTCTCTCATGCACATGTGAAGGAAGCATATGAATTATCCTATGACAGAAATAGTAGATCCAGAATAGTACCTATGTATGTATACTGACCACCAGAACCTCACCAAGGAATACTCACCAAATAACACAAATCGAGTTGTATAAAATAAAGAACATCGATGATACGGTACCCCACAACAATTTCTTATTTATTATCCACTCTCAATCCCTAATGGAAAATTTACTAGCTCTCCCACCTCTTTTGAAGAAAACAATCCACATCCCACCTGCACACACCTTGGCCTCACAACAACAACACATCATAACCTCATACATCTTGTCCATTATCCCAACACATCCTACACACATACACCTTGGACACTACCGCAACACATCCCGCCCGTAGATACCCGGGCCACAACCACACCTCATCTCGATGTCACTAAAGAATGACAACTCACCCGAACACACATGGGCCTCACGAACCACAACATACTCAAAGATTCTTGGGCTATTCTTTCTAGAATATAGAGCAGGGAAGAGTGGGTGGCCGACCATCCATCCTCCCATCGGGATGATTGGGAATGACACCCTCCCTTGTGACAATGGTGGAATTTGGAACATGGTGATCAACTAGGGTGGAGTTCATATAAAAATCACAAGAACAAACAGTGTATGAATAAATACATATATAGTATCATATATTCAATCCCAACCTATGGGATTCACAACAACATTTACCTCTATTAGTATCAGTAATGGTCACTTTGAATGTTGATAAATTAAAGAAGTTTAACAAATATCTATCACTCAAAACCCCTAAATTTCATTATTTAGCATTAACCATAGTTACCCATTCTACCCATCGTTTAACATTTCATTACAAAGTTTCTTCCAAATTACCAAAACAACTCATGATATATCAACATTATTATGTATTTATTTTCTCCATCACTACGTGAGAAACTATGTAACACATACCACAACAGCTAAAACAACGAAGTCACACAAATGAAAAATAACCATGGTAAATTAAACCACTTCAAATTCCTCTCCATTTAACACCCCTTTATAACATAACATTCATCAATCTAAAGACACTAGGTCAGGCTTTATGTATGCTACTCATGGAGAAATCATTGGAGAATTGCCTATACCAACCACTTTCATCATCATTTTTCAATGTTATTCCACCCAATCCATCCTCTAAATAGTGAAAACCCCAATCTCATAGTCATACCCAGCAACACATCTCATAACAACCATTTCTTGTAGCCCCACTACATAACACTACTTGTCCCTTCCAAAATCAATAATCTCTCAAACTGAGATTCAATTACACCACTCGTACCACCTCACATCACACATCCATGGCCACAAACCTACTATAACAGAAGTCAAAATAATCATGTACCCATCACACCACCTCATGAACCATAGAAAGTCATATTTATATTTAACAAGGCATTTTTACATTTAATTTCACTTGTTATCTTCCAGGGTTATTATAGAAGGTATCATCCCAAGACATCCATTTATTAGCTTAGTGTATGTGGTCAGAAAAATATCATATATAATTATTAAATGAAAAGGATACAACATTCATTCCATAGACCATCCCACCTGCAGACAAATACCCATAAATTCCATGATATTCATTGGTGTTTTGAGCCCAAAATGTTAATAACAATGACCAAAAACAAATAACAAGAAGATCATATGTTTTTTCCCATCCCCTGCATATTGATATTAAACTGATTCTAATATATTTATTTAATTTGGATTCAAATTTTTTAAATAGGAATCATTTGTACACAAACCCCACATGATACACAATTAAGACGGACAAAGGAAACCTACTTGGAAGAAGAAACAATCAGTACTTCCTTATTACGCCAAATCAGTGGGCATGCATGTAGCACGAAAAAGTCTTCAGGGGAAACGTTATGCAAAGGCTAAAACACAAATGCATGATTCCTATGGGAATAATGGTTTGGGGTATCCTATCCCAAGAGAAAGGGAAGCACACTAGAAATAAAAGATCCTGGATTTAGAAGGGATAAAACCAAAATCAACCGGGGAAACATTTTTTGAAATTCATTAAAGGTATATCATGACAAAGACCATGTGGTTTGGATGTCAAAGGAAGAATTAGGTTCATAGAAGATGGATATGATTTGAAATTCCTCTAAAACACATTAGAAATGGAATTAAATTAATTTTATATCAAAGATAATGCCAAAGTGGAGAAACTATAGAAAACTAGAAAAAAACTATAGAAACAAAAAACTATTGGAAATGGATCACTGTTAAGTGATTCACCGGTGTGAGAAACTAGAGAGAGATATCGGTACAAGTCACCATTCAGTGAGCTACTAGTGTGATCAACCATTATGAGTCACCGTCATGACTCGCCTGTCCAAACTCGCTATCTCGACTCACTAGGGAGAGTCACTTTTGTGACTCACCATCATGACATACCATCAGTGACATACTGGTGAGAGTCATTATTCCAACTCACCATCGTGACCTACCGGTGTGGGTCACTATTGTGATCCAACATCGTGATCTACCATTGGAAAACTGAAAAAACTACAATGTATTGGAAAAAGTCACCTTGATCCCCCATAACACCCCAAACACCATATTTTCACAAAGTAATGGACTGGGGATGAATGGGATAGTACATTTTTTTATCATCACTATTTTGAGACTCATCTAAAATATCCATGAGAATATCTTATTTTTTCTCTTTAATTTCCCAAATTACTTCTTCTTATATTTATTATAAGATATTATCCTCTCAATAAAAAAGGATATTAGTTTTAAATAATTTTTACATATTACTCCTCTATACCTTTATAATATTCAAAGATATATTTATGGGAAGTTTATCATTTTCATCATCATCTTGAAACTTCTTGGGATACTTTTCTGTGAGGTTCCCAACCATTGATAAATAAAAATATTTGAGTGGAGTTTTCCCATTAAAATTTACATTTCATCTTATTTAATATGAGTATAAGAATGAAATAAATTAATAAAATTCATCTTCATCTTGATTGTGTTACATAGTAAGCTTCTTTAATGCCTTTAATTCCACTTGCAAATAACATTATTTTTTTCTATCTTATTAACTTTTATCTGCATCACATAAGAAACAAGAGTATTGTGGATATTATCTAACATCACCTTTTTTGTGTCTTTATCCTCGACTACCATGTCTATTAAATTAAATCATAGTTGTAATATCCTCAAGAAACACCTAATGGTTTTTACCATGCTGAGGGATTATCTCATATTTTTAATATTTTATCTTATATCATTTATATAAGAAAATAATGCATCAATATACTCTTTTGGTTTCATTTTAATGACCTAATATTTATTCTAAATACCTATAGTTCAATTCTGTATACTTTTGAGAGACATTCATAGATATTAATTATAATTTATCATTTTAAGTGTGGGGATGCATATAAAAACACCTTTATATACATTAAGTCTCCCACTAACGCATTGATCACCAGGGTTTTTTTCATTAAACTATTAATGATCTTTCTATAATAAGGTTGTGTCACCCATATTAACTGATATCCCATGAATGGAATCTATGTAAAAATTAATTCATAAATATCAATAGTAGTTTTGTATCTAATTATTATATAGTTTAAAGTGATATCTATAAATGATCAGAATCCCATTATGATTTACTACTTCAAGACATAAGAATAATAAAGTGGAAGTATTAAAACATAAATCTACGACCAAATCAGATCAATTCATATAAAAGAAAATATAAAAAAATAACTTATGCTCTATTAAAACTTTTTAGGCCAACAATGGTATTTTTGTGAGAGATACCTTGAGAGGGGTGGTGAATTGGGCCATGAAACTTATTCTAACAAAATCACTTATTTATATAACTCTAAAAACCGAAATAATTCTAACCAAATAATTAGTAGGGTGAAACTTATTCTCTAATAATTATTATTATTTTATATTTATTTCTCTTATACTTCACCTTATTAGGTTTTATCAATGGTTTCTTTACCTGGATTTTCCAATTTATTTCCTATAGAATATCAATACGTCATGAATAAAAGACACAAGTATTTTACATGGTTCACTCTTAGTGGGATAATCGAATGTACATACATCAAAAAAGTGAATATGCACTAGAATACGATAAAAACATTGCATTATGGTGGGTTTTGTCTAGGGAAATCTTACACCTGGGATTACTCTTCTTAGAATGTTTAGTTACGGTTCACTACCTTCCAAGGGTCACTCTCTTCACTCCTCTCCTTTTACTCACAGCTCATGGAAATAAAAAAAATTGGAACATAAGCCAAAAAATAGTATCACCGCTATTATTCATGTACCAATGGTAGATTTGTACTCTCTAATCTACATGTGTTTCTCCTTCATAGATCTATTGTGAACATCACCATGAATGTGGCTTTACTTACTAAGTGATTTCATGGAATCTCCACATTTTCCATGGAAATATCTTTAAAGAGTGTTGATTCATTATTCAATATTCTCTACCATCATATTTTACAAATTACGATATCTCATAGAATCAAATATATCAATGTACCCCTCTATGTATCTCCCATACCATCTCAAAACAAAAGACTCCATGATATATAAAGATAGATATCTCTATAATTAATTAAATTCAATTTAAAAATTACATGATAAATTACATATTTATTTCCCTAATTGAACATATTCTATTCTCTATGAATATTAATAGAAAATCCATCCAACACTCCCATTTAAATTGAGTCAAATTCATTATTTAATTCCTATATTTCTCTCCTTAAAGACAAGTTATACAAAATATGAATCCTTGTTAACTCATCTTATAAATCGAATGTGTACTATCAATATTGTTTGAAACTTTTTTAATAAATAAATTTATGAAATCAATGTAATATATTATATTTAGCTCCTCTAGATATCATAGTGTGATCTCCAACTACCCTTAAACTCCAAAACCATTATAGAATAATCATGTTCTCCTGTAGTGTAGACATTTATAATTATATAAAACCATTAAAATAAATCTAATACTATTAAAATCATGTAATACCTTCCAACAACTTGATAATATGCATAATTGAGTGAATTAAAAATAATATTTAGAGTTTATAATGAATATCTTATATTTTTAATGGTCGAATCTTCACCTCAAAAACTACATCAACCGATCTTTATGTATCACATATTTCACAAATATAGATCTTACATATTCCCATTTATTTTTTAAATATATCTTATATATATAATTATTATTATATATATTTACTAAATTGTTTTCTATGACCCTTATATTCTATTGTAGTGACCTTATGTATTTGAATAATGAACTATATGTATCAGTATGGTTACCATTATTTATTATAGTGAATTTTTAAACATTTTCATTTTTTCTAAATAATAGAACTAGTTAAATTTATGTACTATATTGAATGATTCATTTGTATTTGAAGCATTAATTTTTCATATAATGCTGATTAACTTTACGTATCATAGTGTAGTTCTTTTCTTTTTCTTAATTCCCATCATACATGCATGGTTACATTTATATAATGCTTGATTACCTTTTCATATTCCAATGAATTATCAAGACCTCCCCTTTTCCACATATACATATTCTTCAAGTGTTACATTTAGAAAATAAATTAGAGTGAATCTTACACAATTCTTCTGATTTTTTTTAGATTATAACATTTATTAATGAGTTAGGATACCTTTATAAATTTCCTTTTCCATTTTCTACAGTGAACATAAGTCATCACATGGTCCTCTTCTTTTGAATTGAATTCATATTATAACTTCAATAATTTATTTCAAATATTTTATATATTAATTATATCTAAATCAACTATGTTATTCTACTTTTTTACTAATTCTTATGAACATTTCATGATCTTCTAGAATAACTTTAGACCATCACATCTTCCAGAATGACTAACAATCCTTTTTATTATCAATCATAAATCTACTTATAGGACATAAAATTCCTAAAAAATGTTATAATTACAACATATTAAACTTATAAAACATTCATAGTTAGTCAAAAAAAAATCCAATATTTTTTAATCCGACTTTCTCAAATTGATTTCCAACAAGTACTAAACATTTTAAATTCACACCAGACATACAAATAGTTGTAATTTCACTACCGAAAAAGATCATTCATGTCTATATGTTTGTAACAAGGTTCATATGTCAATGATGGATCTAATAGAAATTTATTTAAAAATAATAATTTTCAATACAAATAATGAATCAATAATTATCAATGCATGTTCATCAATACTCTAAGGATATGAATAGAATTTTCACCAAATATGATTTTTTCAAGAATTTATCGACTCTCTAAAAGAATAAAGGAATTTTAAATAATATATAAAAATTATTAATAATAATCTTAGGTAAATTATTTTATTATTCTAAAGCATGTCATGCCTCGGTTTCAAAAACCAATGGTCTATTCATTAATTTATTAAACATTTAATTTGTAAATAATAACATATGAGAATTCTTCTATGTTATATTTTCAATATAACATTAGTTTCTAAATAGTATCATTTTTTATAATCTGAAAAATTTATTCGAATTGAGCTCAATGGGTTTTAAATGAACCCAAAAATTAAAAAATTAAATGAAAAATGAAAATAAATAGCACAACTATTTGAAACTATTTAACACTAAAAATACCCCCTGAATGGTTTAGTGTAGAAAATGTATTGTAAAAGTATTTTAATTTTGATTAGATAAAATATATGTAAAAAATTCAGAAATGTTACGTAAATGTACACAAATTGGGTTATATAGGTCGAAGGGTTAGAGGAGTATGATCTCCTATACTAGTACATATGGAACATTGATATACTATTTTTATATCCTGAGTCCATTGATAGTGAATTGTTAATTATATCTATTACTAGTTGTCTTCACATAGATAAATGGATTCACAATGGTGATTTTAAATAGACCTTCCCACCTAAATTGATTTTTATCTTGAATTAATCTCAGTCCTCATTTTTAAAGGTAAGCCTTCATCTCCTGGATGGATGTTTTTTGTTGAATTATCTTGTCATGTGCCAATTTTTTTCTATCCTAATAAATTCTATATTTTGAAAATGTGTCTATCCTTGTGAAATCTGTTCTTAAATATAGAATCCAACTTCTATTATATATTTTTACGAATCCATAATTTTCTCCTTAACTTCCCAAAAGTCCACTTGTTCCAGCTCCACTAGTAGATTATGGATTTTCCCATTGACTAATTGTTTCTGGCTCATTCCATTTATGGTTTTATAAACTATATTATATGACCATAATAATTATTCATATATTTGGCTCTAATATTTCATATTTTTATTATCAATATTTTCTAATATTCCCCTAATTTACATATTAGAAACATTATATTCTCTATTGGTTTTTAGATTCTATGGATTTGAAGTATTTTGGGTCATTACATATCTCCTCAATAAATCTTTTATGATCCAATTTAAAAAGTGGGTTCCTTTATCAATAATATATAATCCTTATATTCTAAATCTATAATAGATGTTGTTACTAAAAAATAATTGAAAATGGTGGAATCATTAGTATTTGGGTCTTTATCTTCTATGTATTTTGAAATAAAATATGTATCTTTCATGACATAAAATATCAAAATTTAAGAAGAAAGGGTAATATAAAATCTATTCCTCATATATTAAATATTTCTAAAACATTCATTATACTTTGAGAATTTTTTTGTATCATTAATATATTTCAAAATAATTAGAGTCACTTACAACTATTACAAAACTTATTGGAATATTTAAATAGTATGAATCATTATATACATGATTTGAGGAAATTATTAGAAGTTATTTGAGATCAAAATATTCCTCCCATGGAAAATATTTTCGAAAATTTATTATATATAATTTAATTATCTTTTAGTAAAACACCACATAACATTCATTAGATCATCTCAAACAAAAATTTATGATTAATCTTTCAGTATAATAATTTTTAATTTATTTTTGATGAAATGGAAATTGAGAGGATGCCATAAAATTTACCATATCAAAAAACCATGGTTCATTTCTATCAATAATTAATTTTTTTCAATTGCAATGATGTTACAAATATATCATTGTCTTTAATATCAACATGGTCTAGAATGGGAATCCTTATCTATTGATTTATCACATGATTTTGAATTCCTATATTTTCAATAATTACCATATAATAAGCTCAGAGATTCGGTATCCACCCCATCAGGATTGTATTTTATTATGTCTTACTCATTTGGTACATTAGGGGTACATTATTATAGAAAATAGCCACTCTAGTTCAAAAATGGTATGAAATAGATTTATCTAAATAAAAAACTAATAAATACACCTTTTAGGGGTTATATAATGTTTTTGAATTGCATGCAGTGTTCTAGAAGCATATTAGAAGATATTGTGTATTGATTCAATTCTCTATGAAAATACAACTTTAATAAAATTTCTTAGATGATAACACAACAATTCAAAATGAGTCCTCAAAATTAGGTAATTTCATGACTGTTGGTGTGGTCAATTATCATTTTATCTCATTAAAACCATTCTTAAAAACAGTATCAAAATTAAATTCATAATACTTTTTGAATATTTTTTATAATGGAAAATAAATCTTATTAAAATCCTTGATTATTATTTTATACAATCCCACATTTCCTAAAAATTATCTACCATGTTTCACACATGTTTAGTATAAAAATTCATTAAAGTTTCATTTTTATATTGATCAATCTCAGTTCCGTTTTATGGAATTATATTTCTATTAACAATTCCTCTTTTGAACATGAAATAGATCTTTTCAAAATTCAAAACATGGTAATTTTCAACAAAAAGTTTCAAGACCTTTTCTAGAGTTTCCAAATAGTGATCAAATGAGTTTCCAAACATATTAATGTCATCCAAAAATATGTAAAGAAAATACTATATAAATTCAAAGAGAAATATTACTATAAATATTTTAAATATATCTTTTTCATTAAAAAATCTAAATAGCAATCTGTGATAAGAAAAGTTACCATAAGGAAAAGACGATATTTTTATTCCATGGTCCATAGATACAGTGGGTACCTAGATCTACCCAAAAAAATCATATAGAAATTAATACCATTTTTTAACTATATATAATTAAAATATTTGGTCAAAATGAAATAAATAAACCTCTATTTTCTTATGATTATATTAAATTATCAATAGTCTAGAAAAAATCTCAAACTATTTAGGATGCTCATAGAAATTATTTTGTTTTATTCATTCTCTATAATGGTCTATCATGATTTATAGGGAACTATTTGAATTGGAATGATCCATTGTAAATAATAAATTGGCTAAATTATTTCTTCTTCTAATAAATTTTCAAATAAATTAACCACTTTTACCAATGTTAGGTTAAGTCTCCATTGATGTTTCCTAATAGGTTTTTTTCTAAATTATTAGAAAAATTTGGTGCATGTTGATTTTTCAACTGATTTTTAGTATATAAATGAGATTTCAATTTATAATTCTCAAATTATCTCTAAAAAATTTATTATATTTTTTTTTTATTGGTAGAAAATCAGTTAGAAAAAATTACAGGTCGATTTTTTCATTCCATTAAAATACATAATTTAAAAATGTGGGAAAATATTATATTTCTAAATTTGGGGGTTTTCTATTAAATATGACATCAGATTTGTCATACATACCCCAATTTTATAAAATTACTACAAATAAGATGAATTGTTACCTTCTTAATTAATGAATAAAATATTATATAAATAAAATAAATCAGAAGTCACATCAACTTCCAATGGTTTCATAGGATTTTAAAAGTAAACATAATTGTTTTTCATAGATTTTCAGATTCTAATTAGTTTCCAAAAATCAAAATTTCTTGAAAAATATCATATTACCCACATACAATTTTTATTTCATACTGTAAAAGTGCAAAAAGGTAATTCACTTTTGAATGAGTTATAAATTATAAAATATTAAAGTGGATAGTATTCTAACAAAACTACACTATTATAGTTTCTTTAGAGACAATGATTATTGTATTTACAATTTTCTGGATGGTTTTTCCAATAAAAATGGTTTAATGACTAGTTATTTCACTATTCAATGATCAAAATACGAAAAATAAATTGTAAGATCAAATTCTATACTCATATATGAACCTATTCATGAACAATATCTGGGGAATGTAGTGGATCTTATAGCTAGTTATATGACCTCATATATTAGCTTTGGCACTCCCATATGCAAATAAGTAAAAAAGATTAGTCCTAACATTAATATATTATTTTAGATAAAATAATTAATTTATAAAATTCATAGATATAATTTTACAATGAGTAATTAAATATCACTAGATATTGAGATTTATTTAGATGTTGCAGTGAGATAATGATGGAATTGTTTCTCAATAAATTCACTCCCTATAGTAATATTTATCTTAAATAAAATGTTCATAATTATTTATTTAATAAAGGTAAACATAATACAACCCAAGTAAAATTTGAAGCCTCATGGATTTGGGAAATTATGAACATGAAATAAAAACATGGGTACACCATCATTATTTAAAAACATAAAATCTTGCCCTTATATTACTTTGATCATCTAAAACATCATGGGATAACATATGGGCATGCATAAGAATATGGTGAGCTACATAGCCATATAATAGAATAATAAAATAATAACATGAGGAAATTAATTCATGTGGGTCAATATGAAAATCAATAGTACAATAAAGTAGTGAGAATCATAAACATTAACATGAATGCATGGTATATGATGATAACATGAAGGAAACATGGGAATTTGGAAACAATATGAAACATGGAATCATAAACATAAGTCAAGGATAACCACTAAGATATCATAAAATAGTGTTCTTAGGATAACCTCCTATGTACTATACATGGAATATCATGAGATAAATACACTACCCAGTACATTTGAGGGCTAAATAATGTGGGTCTGACCCATTACCTTCATATCATGTACATGAATAAGTGTGTCACATATATCATACAAAATAAGGATTTATTTAAAAACGTTTAATCACATGAATAAAATGTGTGAGTTATATAAATGGAAATACCCAATAAATGAAAAATATTTATAGATGGTTGAATACCTTCAAGTGGAAATGAGAATGAGTTTTCACTAAAAAAATATTTTTCATGGAGAGTCACAGGATGAATCTAGCAGCATAATGGGGGTACAAGAAGATTCATGGAAGTGTGAAATAATAGTGAAAGGGTTCTATAATATCTTGTAAATCATATGGAAGTTATGATGGATGTGAAAAACCATATCACAACATGAAAAATTGAAAAAAAAACGGCATAAGTTAATGAAGGTTCTTGAAAAAAGAGGAAAAAACTATGATTCCTTACCTTGAGATGGTGCCTCTTAAATATTTGGAGGATATTTTAAAGAGCATAGGGGAACCCTTGGGGGAATGTATAAGGTAATGGTAGGGTAAATTAATTCTCCAAGAATTTTTATTGAAGATGAATGGTAGGTTCTGTAGGTTTTGTAGAAAAAGAGTGGAGAATTCAATATCAATTTCTAAACATAGGTTTTTTACTCTATATGATTAATTATTCAAAACCACAAACCCTAAAAATGTTTCTTCCAGTGTTATCTTCCATAGAGTTGAGGATTTAATTATTTTAAAAGTATAAGAACATACCTCTTTAAAATAATAACCTTGGTGTTGTGGAAGTGATTCATCATTATAAAGAATTTATTTTAAGAGATCAAAAAATAATATAGGTTCTGGAGGATTCATCAAAGCATTATAAAATAAATAATATAACTTAAAAAACAAATTATTTTAACGTTAAATATATATTTTATCATTAATTACATTAATTGAATACATTACATTAATTTTGGGTCATTATGGTGTCATAATACATAATTTATATTTATACCGTATTTTATTTTTACCCAAAAATTCGATTATCTCATAAAAATATGAAAAATTAACAATTTTATAATATTGATGATATTATTTCAAAAAAAAATATATTTTACTAGAATAATTCTATAAATTTTAGAAATTAAACATTAATATAAATATTCAACATCTATTAAAAAATACAGGGTTTTTTAAAATAATAGTTTCCTCACACTAATGTAAATAACATTTGAATTTTTAAAATTATATTATAATTTATATAAAATAAATATATTTTCATAAATATATTTTATTAAAATATAAAATATTTTCAAATTTTTTGAACTCATCAAAAATAGTGTATTGATTGAAATGATATATTCCTCAACAATAAAATTTGTGTTACATCATGTAAAAATATAATTTTTATCAAACTTATTATCAAATAATTTAAAAATGAATAATAAAAAGGAATAAGAAAAATCATTAATTTATGGAATGAAAATATAAAAATTCATACTTTTAGTGTCTAGATACATATACCTTTATTACAAAAGATAACTGACTACGGGTAATTTGTGGGATGATGAGATTTTCTTACGGTGGTTTAGAGAACATAGATTATTCCATTATTTTCATGACCTTGAAATTCTCCCCTAAAATATTTCTCTTATAATGTAATTATTGAATCTTGTTTGGGGATTAGATAAGGGAAATTATCGAAAATTCCATCTCTCTTGGAATCTTTGATAAATGGTCATCATATGGCGTGATCCTACTAGTAGAGGCCATCATTTATTTCATATATTTCAATTGGATTTGTCATAACCCTTAATATATTCAAAACATAATGATCATTTTACGTTGTCAATATTATCAAAGGTTATGATTTGTAATGGTATTTTAAATATGATTGTATATAACTCATAATGGTCCAAAAAATCCAAAGCAAAACATCTTTTTATATAACATATTTAATAATTTGTTAATTCGATTGAAAAATAATATGATTTATAAATATTAATGCCATTGAATTATTCCACCCTTCATAATTTTTTACCACAAAATTATCTTTTAATACATTAAAATAGATGAGGGTTTTTTTTTATTTCATTACCTCTTTTGGTTCCAAATTTTCATCCTCAAACGTGTGGTATCACCAAAGAAATTTAAATAGATGATTTATAATATTTCATAGAACCTTGTATACATGGTCTAAGTTTCACTTATGATTATCATTTTATAAAATATGATTATCCAATGGTATCACCTATGGATTCAGTACATGTGAGGGGTCTGGTATGTCACAAACCAGACTGGGATTTCATCAAACCTAACACCCAACCTGATCTGTGGAATGCCCTAAAGGGCATTTCTAATTACCATGTTCCTGAAAATAGTGTCGAGAATAAAATATAATATGTGTGGGAAGGATTTTATCCCAATAATCAGGATTGGATAAACAAAATAAAAAAATGAGCATGAAAAAATTACCAACCACTGAATCTAAAATGAATATAACAAGATTATTTGGTTACAAGATACAACTAAACAAACAAGAAACCAAAACAAGACCAATCCACTACCTCATGATCTCCATGTGACCCCAATGTCACCACCATCCACATGTTCGAGTCTCTCCAAGATCTATCTCAACCAGACAACCAGAACAATAATATAACCTTCAAAATAGACCATGTCTACCCACATTGAGTGGTAAAAGTAGGGTGTTATCCAAACACCTCATTAGTCAAACACTAAATAATGTATATTTCTCCTTTCCTGATAAAAAATTCATTAACACTATTTTTAAATACAAGTATAAAAATAGGGTTTTCATATTTTTTCAATTAATCATAATTATTTACCTTTTTAAAACTATGTTCATCATTATTTTATTTCCAAAACACGTTACCATTTTGAAACCAAAAACCAAAACCAAGGATACCAGGCTGTGCTGAATATAGATAAATGGTATGTGAAAAAATTAAATACAGACAAAATAAAAACAAATAATTAGAGATCATAAACATGGGATTTCCCAAACATCCCTAGAGTAACCCCTAGACGTACTCAGTTTGGAACCACCTACCAGCGTATGTTGAAGCTCCATAGTCAATAACCACTGGCTGCTATAAACTGATCAATCCATTGACACAACCCACCTGGACTGTCAGAAAATATAGTGGGTACGAACATGTATAAACGAGTTTGATCAGAAATTGTCACTCGATTCTCTAAAAGATTCCAAGGAACCAATGTTAAAAGTGTAATATGTAAGTATGAGTCCCTCACATGCATGACTCACCTTACCTTTCCTTACCGCACTTTCCTACCCCAAACACGAACACCACCTATATAATAACCCATATACTGAAATATTTAATATTTCATCCCACTATACATATATAAATGCATATATATAATGTTATAAAAGGTACCAATTGTGCCATCACATCATATAACATTCAACACTTTATTTAAAATATTATAGTTTCCCAAACATGTGTTTGAATCTACACACCTAGATTCATTTTACCCAAAACATTCCAAAATCCCATCTACAAATTAATGTGAAATGACACATTAACAATATTTTCCAAAATCAATTCAAAACACCAATTTTAGATATCAAATTCCAAATGGGGATTTATGTTCCATATAAAATTTCACCCCCAAAACCATTTCAAATTCAACGATGAAAACATATAAAAAATAATTAAGGATTTCCCAACAGGCTTCCAAACTATTTAGAAACCAACACTCTGTTATAAAACACCAAATGGGTCATAACTTTTAATAAAATCATGAAACCTATTAATCTCATTTAAAAACCATGAAAACATTTTACAAGAAAAGAATGAGGAGGTGAAGATGAAGTTGATTTTTAGGAAACCCATGTTCATTGAAATAATTACTTCTAATGTCATTATCATTTGAAATCTCATCCATGTGTTCACTATATTTATCTATGGATTTTCTCACATCTAATAGCATGCCTCAAGTATTTTTCCCATAAAAATTTTCCAATGAAACCACACAAGCTTTCCAAGTAGTAAAATAAACAATTTTATAAAATTACCACATAACAAGACCATCTGAAATCCAATAAATTTAATAAAATGTTTCTTTATAAACACCACCCAAATAATCCATTTTAACTATTCTGCTTAAATGAAATTTAATCAAACACATTTGATGTGGCCATACATAGGCATAATTGAAGAGTCAACTTTAATTCTATAATTAACAATTTCTACTACAATAAAAACACCATAATAATCTAAAAAATGTATTATAAAGGTGCAAATCATGTATAAACATTAATTTAAAATACCCAACAATCATATGAATTTAATTGGAAATTAAAGGAATGGAGAAACCTACCTCGATGGCATGTGGATGTGTTAAAACATTCAGTAAAAATATATAATCCCCAGAAACCTTTCTTTTACTCGAGATCCAATGAAAAATGACCCAACATGAATACACTATCCATTAGGTTTCATCCAATAAAGGCCCCACCAATGGGAAACCAATGAAATATAGAAGTTGGAGAGAAAGAAGGGGAAAAGTGGCGAAAACCCTAAGAAACATACCTATGTTCTTTGAAGGAGAAACCGTGGAGGAGGAGGAGCCAATGAAATAGGGGTTTCAGGACCCCTTTGTGTGCCAAATCAACCAAGGAGGGAGAGGCCTTATTTTTGGATAAAAAATAGGGGAGATAGAAAATGGTATTTAGGATTTTAATGGCCTGACATGATCATAATGTTTAGAAACACAGTTTAACAAATTGTGTACCAATTGTATGGTAGACACTTCCAATATAGGTATCAACCGCCTGACCAACCCACACAGTTTGGCCAACCATGTGCCAATTGTGCGATAGCTTCTATCGACATCTAAAACCTGATGTATGGGTACCTAGGATGATCTTCTCATTTTCTACTAGTCATGTGGTGCCCGTGCGTGAGACAAAAACCCACCCCACACCCAACATCCAAAAACTCAAAACAATTAACCAGGTATCAACATGGTCCTCAACCAAAAATATCCAACATTATGAAAGGGATAAAATAAAGGAGTATTCTAGGTTGGGATGTGGCAATTTTACCCACCAAAAACACTATCTACCCCCCATAAAGTGACAAAGACGAATGTTAACCAAAACTCAAAGAAATGCCTTATCAAAACTAAAGAAACCATAAATCTTGGGAGAACTATTCACTCCACATGTCACACCTCACCTATTATGAAGAAACCATAACATTAGAATAAGGGGAAAATATGAGAGGGTACGCCACACCACAAGAACTCAACTAGCATGGAAACATTGAAACCCAAACAACACCACCTTGAGGGGGATCACATGTGTACTCTCAACATGAAATAAGCCACTTATTTTCATGAGCTATATGACACAACCAAAATATAAACAAAAGTCTCTCTACATGGTGACCTAGCAAACCAGGACCTCAAAACTCTCTCAACCTCTCCCCACTAACCAATGACATCATCACTGCAATTGGGAATTTGCAAACCCATACCCGAAATTTTCCAACACAAAATGAGGGTCTCTAGAATAGGGGACAACTCACACAAGTAAAGCGATCCAAATAGGGAACTTTAACAGAATCCATCCCATCCAATAATCACACGTACTTACATCTAAAATGATCACTGAAAAAACAAAAACCAATCCACATTACCAAGACTTAAACAGAAAGACCACTATGAAGAAAACTCAGTATAGTGGGAAACCGGGACTAGGGAATCCCATAAAAGAAAAGAAAACAATCCACATAGGGGTGAATGGCAACACCACCATAAAAAAAATACCATTCTAATCTAAGATTCCCAACACAGAGGGAGGGTAATCCCATGAAAAAGAACTCCACCCAAAAATAAACTAGAAACACCATTCATCAATTCAACAAAACTCAAGAACCTTCAGACATGATCATCTAGAACTGAGACTAGCCCAGATAAGGTATAATAACACCAAATAAAGAAAAAATGATTCAAAGAGCCACATTATGAAAAATATGACCACTCTGGTTATAAAATAATGTGTTCATCAGACTAAAAAACAAAAATATGAACAAACAAAATAAGGAAGATAATAAAATGAAGACATCAAACGTTTACATCCCAACACATTAGATAACAACGGGGCTAAGGGGTTTCTACAAACCCTTTGAAATTTATGAATTTGCACAAAATTCAATCTGAGGATTTTGGTTGGAGCCCTGATGACTGAAGCATCCCCTACCACATAGTCAGGCACTAGTATCCTCCAATAAAAATGTTATCTTTGGGTGATAATTCCTAAAAAACCTCTCCAGATAACCCATATAGCCACAATGATGTCAGGTATTTAGAGGGAAGCAGCATGATAGGTTCCAATGCCCAAACCAGCCACATTGGTGGCACACAAACGAATGATCTGATGAACTGGAATCCAGAACTAATTAAAGAGACACCTTAGTGATATGTTCCTCTAGAATGAAAATCTCATTATATGGGGAACCGTCACGATAAATAAGAGACATCGTATTACCAACTTTCTGATCTCTGGAAACCAGCTTGACTAGAAAAGCATTACCCAGTAACATATCAAAATTGAGATCCTTGGTGGAGAGGACTCACTCCTTTATTTCAGGATGAATATTCCCAATGAAAATAGAATTATTAAACTAATCCTTTGATTCCTCCTCCATAGAAAAGGAAACCACCTCCTTTAAATTTTCAACATAGTCCATCACCATCCACTAGATTAGTTTAACACTCCTGATCTCTTCCCTTTGTCTTCATATTCACCTCCTCATGTAGAAATATTCAGAAGAATATGGAGTGAATAACATCCCATGTCATCCCAAATTGCATCAATGGTGGGGAAAACATCTCCCATTCATCCAATTGTGAACTTCCAAACAAACCAAAAAAAACATGAACCCTAATGGTTTCAAGAGTTCCCAATGATTTGAAGATATTGTTAACTTCCTCCATCCACTCAACTACCACTAATGGACCTCGATCACCTCGAAGGGTAGGAATCATTCTAGAAGAACCAGAGATGGGCATGACTCATTATAAATTTTAGAGACTATTCATGATGACATATTTTTAGCAACACAAATAGCATCAATTCAAAACCAACATCAATAAATTGCACAATAAAAAATAACATGTTGGGCCAAAACAAAGGCTCAAAAACAAAACACAAATGAATGAAAACAAAAATCCTTTTTTCAATAATCCCATTTACTTTTCAATTTTCCAAAAGAACCTCATTTAAAATATTCTTTCCAAAAAAACAGCAACTTTTCACAAAACAAAAAAACAAATTTTAAAACAAAACTAAACTTATAGAATCAGTTTCCCCTTCAAAATCTCTTTGGAAGAGAATAATAACAAAACAACATAAAACAAAATCAAGATCCTGTTTTAAAAAAATTACCATATTTATTCCAATTTAAAAGCATCCTTCTTTGATATCCACATTCAAAAAGCCAAAACACACATTTAATATAAAATCAATTCCCAAAACCAACTTCCACAAAAAATCATTTCAAGAAAACTAATCCATAATTTTGATTTGAAATTCCCACCCATGGAATAATTTGACCCATCACATATGTGTTCATCCACTTTCTATTATATCCTTTATAAAAATGTTCCAACGTGTAATTTCCATACATATTAACACACATGTGAACCATTATAAGGAGTGAAAAGGTCCATCCATACAATTTCATGTTGAAAACCCAATAATTGACCTAATTTTAAATCTAAAACACCTTCTTCTTAAAACCCATTTTACAAATATGAAACATTATCCTTTAAACTAATTTTACTAGTTGATGACCACTTAAAAGAATAAATTGTCATTTCAAAAAACATTTTCACTCTCAAAAACACACATACATGAACCATGACCAAGATAAAATACCACTAGCACCAAACAATTGGAATTAGAAACTGGTGGACATGATTAACCCGCCGATATGGTAGTGAGCCATACCCCAAGAAAGAATCAACCAGAAGGAGGTACTTGAACTATGTACTAAAAATTTACATGGGTCACTACTCCATGTGATATCATTACATAAAAAAATATCACCTCTAGTTCCATCCCTCAATCCAAAATAAAAAAAGACTCAATTCTTTGACTACCCATGGTAACTCAAGGATCAGAACAAGCAAGAGATCATGATGCTCTTCCCGTAGCTACCTCGTGATTCCTAAAAATCCTAACTTCCATTTACCGGACACCCCAAACAACCAGTACGTCCTTTGAAAACTACTTTTCCAAAACCAAACCAATATTTAATCCAACACGACATTTGAACTGTTCTATGGCATGACTCAATGGGTGTTCTTGGTTCCTAAGGGATGGAAAATAATGTCAGAAATTAAATATAATTTGAGCCGAAGTGATTTTATTTTAATAGCCATGATATAATAAACAAAATAGACAAACTGAGAATGCAAAAATGACCCATGACTGAAACTCAATTGAATATAATAAGGAAATTCATTTACAGTATACAACAGAACAAACAAGAAAAAAACATGACCAAACAGCTACCTTGCATCTTCATGTTACCCCAATGCAACCAATATCCACAATACCGAACCACTCTAAGAGCTAGCTCAAAAAAACTACCTAAACAAAAAAATAACCTTCAAAATACAGAATTTCAATCGACACTGAGTGGTAAAAGTAGGGAGTGAGATAAATAGCTCATTAGGCAACCACAAAAGAATCCATTTGTGTCCTTTACTGAAACAAAATTCAGTAAAACTAGTTTGAAATAAATGTATAAAAATATGTTTTCATATTTCTTCAACTAAACATGTTACTTTTTCTTTTAAGAACTATGCAAATTATCCATTCATTTCCAAAACAAGTTACCATTTTAATACCAAAACCCAAAACTAAGGATATCAGGATGTGTTAATAATAGATAAATGGTTCAAGGGAAAAATTAAGTGAAGAATAAATAAAAAAACAATTAGATATAATAACGGTGGGATTTCCTAAATATACCATGATAATACCAACTATTTACTCGGTTTAGAACTACCTACCGGATTATGGTGAGGCCCCACAGTCAATAACCAATGGCCGCCTTAAACTAACCGATATAGTGACACAACCCACATAGCCTTTTAGCAAATCCCAGGGGTAACAAACCATTTAATTGGGGTTCTATAAGAACCGTAACTCGATTCTATAAAAGTTTACTAGGAACCCATGCTAAAATTATACCATGTAAGTATGTGGACCTCGCATGTGTGACTCACCATACCTGTTGTCACTACACTTGCCTACCCCGAAAAATGGAGACCACATATATGATAACTCATACATGGAAATCCCCAATAGGTGAGCCCACTATACATATATACATATACATATATATATATATATATCACATCATAAAAGGTGTTAATCGGGTCGTCACATAATATAACATTCAACCATTTCTTTAAAATATTCTAATTTTCCAAATGCACATTTAGCTATGAACACCCAAATGAATTTTACCCAAAACATTCCAAAAACCATTTCTAAATCAATGTGACATTACACTTTCATAATTTTTCCCAAAATCAATATAAAATGCTAATTTTATATATCAAATTCCCAATGGGCCATTAAGATCCAAATATAATTTCACACCCAACACCATTTCAATGCCATGTTTAAAAATATACATAAAAAAATCAAGGATTTTTCCACATGATTTAAAAACTATTTAAAAACCTATACTTTTTTATAAAACACAAAATTGTCCATTAATTCTATAATATTCTTTGATCTGTTTTCTCTTATTTTGAAACCATGATCCATTTTAGAAGAATATAAATAATTGGATAAGATGAAGAACCATTTTAGGAAACCAATGTTCAAGGAAATAATTTCTTCTAATTCTATCATCATTTGGAAGTTCATCCATGTGTTCACTCCAAGCACCCATGGATGTTCCCACATCCAATGGAATCCCTTGATTATTTTTCCCCAAACCATTATTAATGAAACCACATGTTCTTTCTAACTAGTACAACAAACCATTTTATAAAATTACCACATCACATGCCCAACCCCAATCCAATAAATTTAACAAAATTTTTCTATAGAAACACCTCCCAAACCATCCAATTTTAATATTCAACTAAAATGTTATTTAATCAAACCCATTAGGTTTTCCCATACTTAAAAATAATTGAATATTCACATTCAAATATATTTTTAACAGTCTCTTCTAGCATGAAAAAATACTAATAATATAACCAAATATATTATAAAGTTGTGAATAATGTTTAAAAATTAATTGAAAACACCCAAGAATCGTATGGATTTAATCATAAATGAAAGACATGGAGAAAACTACCTTGATGTCGTGTGATTGGGATAAAACCTTCGAAAAAGAGATATATAAGCCCCCCTGACCATTCACATACCCTAGAACAAAAGAAAAACAAATCAACACACAAACCCTATCCATTAGGGTTCTACCAAAAAATTCCCCACCATAGAGAAACTAAGGAAACCAATAATAAGGGGTGAAATAAAGGAAAAGGGGTCCAAAAAACTAGAAACCACATCTTCAATCTTTCAGGGAGAAACCATGGAGGAGGATAAGATAAGGGAATAGGGGTTTCAGGAGCCCTTTTTATCAAAAATTGACCAAGGAGGGAGAGGCCAGATTTTGGGAGAAATATAGGGGGATAGAAAATTGGATTAATTTTTTTAATGAAATGGCATGATCACATTGTTTGGAAAAATGGTTCAATAAACCTTGCAGTAGCCACTGACCAAAAAAGTATCGACCACATGACCAACCCACACAGTTTGGCTGACCATGCACCATTAATGTGGTATCTTCTGTCAACTTATAGAACCTATCACATGGATACCTAGGATGATCCAAAACATTTCTACTAACTGTGTGATGCTCATACACAAGAAAAAAATCCACCCAACTTCAAAAAACTCAAAAAAAATTAACTGGGTCTCAACCCAACCCTTGACCAAAGATATCCATCACTATGAATAAGAAAAAATAAATGAGTACTTTTGGTTGGGGTGTGACATGGTATGTTCTTCTGCAATAAAAATACATGGAACACATCATGTACTTGAGATATGTTAGGTTGTAGTTCTATTCAATAGGTAACCACTCTAATGTAATGAATGATCTCAAATGGGATGATGTATCTTAGACTAGGTTTTACCACCATATCCAAACCTCATTAATTTATTCAATAGTGGTATATTAAGAAAACATTCATATCTAATATCAAACTCTAGGTCTCATTGATGATTTTATTTATATATATTCTATTATCTTTGAGTGTATTTCTTATCCAGTGAATGTTTTGATCCTTCCCTATCATCTCTTGGACAATATCAGGTCCCATCTTCTTCTTTTATCAAACATCATCCTAGCATGTCACTGCCTTACAAATCTTCTCATATAGATCCTCATAAGGTTACATTTGAATTTTATCATGGAAATTGTTGTTATATGAGAAATCCACTCTGAGAAGGTAATGATCCCAAAAAAATAGAAATCTATTGAACATCGCCTCAAAATATCCTCCAGATTTTGAATGGTTCTTTTCTGTTGACTATTCATCTAAGGGAGATATATAGAACTAAATATTAATTCAATATCGATACTTATTGAAGAATTCTCAAAAACCTTGAGGTAAACCTCATATTATGATTAGATACAATGGAGAATATAAATCCATGTAGTATTACAACATCCCTTTTTTATACATTGATTATTGGTCAAGGGATAAATCATCATTGATTTCAATGAAATATGATGACTTGGTAGGGAGATTGACTTCCACCCATAGGGATTTACTTCTTTTAGGTTTATTGAGGATTATTAAAATGAATTCCATGATTATATTTTCCCATTTCTATACTTGTATGTAAATTAGTTCCAACAAACCTTTTAGTTATATCATTTACCCTTGACTTTTTGGTGTACCACGAATTAAGATACATAATAATCAATATCCCTATTCGTGTTATCCAACCTATTGTTTTTTTTCTCAAATATATATACATCTTTTTTCTTAATATATTAATATAGAAGGATCATATATGAGCATAATGATGAATCTCTTATTTAGTTCTGTATTTTATGGGACATATATCTTGATTGTAGACCATATAACATTATCATAACCAAAGTTGAACTTCAGAATATTCACCACCTTTCTCTATAGCACATCATCATCTTTTTGGGCCTCCATTATACTCTCTAGAATGTATAGTTGAGTAGTTATCTAAGAAAATTATGATGAATATCCACTTTATCCTGATGTCCATCCATTTCATGTCAAAAAATATTAAATCCCTTGGAATCCTCATTAGGGATAGAGTTTCGGGATACGTTATACTTTGATCATATTTCACTTTGTTTTCTTTCCCATGAGGGTAATTGTTTGAAAAATAATAATCCTTGATCTGATCTAAAAACCTTCATTGGTGTATATTGATTACCTTTTTTCTCAATTTATACTTAAGGATTTTATGATTTGTATATATGACACACTTCTCCACATAGATTTAATTTCACCAAATATGAATGTGAAGATAATTGTAGCCAATTATAGATCATTTATTGTGTAGTTATACTCATGGATCATTAATTAGTGGATGGTGTAAAATATCACTTCTTCATCATGCATCATTATAAAATCTAATCCATTTTTGGATGCATCCTTGTATATCACAAATCCTTACATACTGGTGAGTAATGTGTTAATAGGTGTAATTATTATCATCTTATTCAGTGATTTAAATCTCCCTTCACATTAATTATTCTATAAAAACATTAATTAATTTCAAGTTAGCTTACTTATTGTGATTCAAAATCATGATAAGTTTCTCATAAATGAATTTTAGTACCTAAATAATCCATAGAAAATCGATTTCTAATATATATAATGGTCTTTTAAATTCATTAACTACATAATTTTTTTAAGGATCAATATATATATCCCTTTGTTGATGATAGCATTCCCCAATAAGGTTACTTTCTCTATACAGAACTCTCATTTAGTATACTTCACAAATAACTTCTCCTTTTACAATGTCTTTAGTACGTAATTCAAATACTCCCCATGTTCTTCATTTCATTTTTAGTAGATATGAATATTTTCTTTAAATAATAAAAAACAATTTAAAGGTAATACCTAAGGAATCTACTTTCCATGTCCATGAATATTATTGGGGAATTAGTGAGTCCCAATAGAATCAATATGAAATCACAGAGCCCATACATTGTATGAAAACTAGTCTTGGGGATATCCTTCTTATTCATCTTTACTGGATAATAACCCAATAGAAGTTACACCTTAGAGGTGTAATAGGATCTACATCACTAATCGAACAAGTAATAAATCCATTGAAGGGAATGCATGTTATTTAATATGATCTTATTGATCTCAAGATAACCAATGTAAAATCGAATTTACCCATCCTTATTCTTGGAAAAAAGGATCGATGGACCCCTTGATGAAGTACTTGGGAATGTAAACCATTTATCCAGATTAGCCAATAATGTTTTATTTATCTCCTCAAGATCAATAATGACTATTCTATATGGAGTCTTGAATATTGAAAAATATCATGTAATAAGTTTTATCTATAACTCACCCTATCAATTAGGAGGACGATTATGTGATTAATTGGACAACACATTAGTGAATTATTTTATAATGGGCATGTCATCAATGCTGTCATTTTCATTTGTCTCAATTATTTGAGTTAGATATAGTTTCTCATCAGGTAAAAATATCAACTCTTTAAATGATGGTTCCAGTGAATATTCCTTCTCCTCCTTGAACATGTATTGAATCATAGGGTTACTTTTTATATGAAGGGTGATTTTATTCTCTCATAAATTTATGTTGGCTATAAAAAAGTAATTAAAATTAATTCCTGGAATATGATTGAATTATTCTGAAGGTAGTATTACAAGGATTTCATGAAAATTTATCCCACAAAATTTGACAAGGGATTAGTTATTTTCATAGGAAATAATAATTGAACCATTTTTCATCTTCAATGACAAGTCAAATTTCGTATATTTAGGAGGTGTTTGAAAAGTTCTACTAAACTTGCATGATATAAAAGAATGTATATAAACTAAATAAAATAGTCAGTTCATTATTATTAAATAAATTATAATCATACATGTCATAACTTTTTTTTGGGATCCACCTTAGTAGTTGTGATGGAATAAGCATTCTCATTCCCTATTGGACTTGGAGGTTGTTGGAATTGGTTATCATAAAAACCCATTGGATTAGTGAATTGATTCACATAGTGTCATTATTACATCATTTTAAAACATTAGAAAATGGGTTAAGGGTTTATTGGATCATTCCATTATTATTGAACAATAGTGGGTTTCCCCATCAACAATTGCTAGCTAGTTCACCCTCCTTCCCACACATAAATCATTTCTTCTTCCCCTTCAGGGAATTCTTAAGATATTTATTTACACAATTTTTACAAGAGGTATATTAGAATTTATTTACACTCTTGGATATCTTCATCATGCCAACATATTGAAACTCTATTTTTTAGTTCATATCCCTAATAAATCATTGAGACTTGCTGATATCCATATCCACATTGAGGGAAAATCAAAAAAAAATCTCATAGGTATTAAATTCATTTATGGATTTATCCCACCAAATAAGTGGTCAATATTAATACTAGGGGAAATTAAATGGAAAAATGTGTATTTTGAAATTATTTTAAATTTCACTTTGTGTGCCCATATGGATTAATCATCCTTTTTTCTTGAGTTTTGGTAAATAACTCTCAATTTTATGTCATAGAGTGCGATGAAAATATTTTTCAAAAAATAGTTACTATAATTCTTTCCACTCCGTCTCTTTGATCTCCTCCTTTGGATTTTTATTCTTAACCAACATCCAACATTTGTCAGCATATAATTCCATATGATAAATTGACTGAGTGTAATTATCTTTCATGGAGAAATGAAGGGTGAAGAAGATCATTTAAATGGAATTGATCCACTGTTCTATGATTAATGTATTCGAAGATCCAGTGAAATTATAAGGCTTTTGTAACATAAAGGTATCTACTGAGAGTTTTTTTCGGTTGATTTGAATGTTCCTCATGATTCAATTATCATATTATAAATGGTTTTTATTAATAAATTATAATCATTATGTTCTCAGCTTTTACTCCCATTGAGATGGGAATATATTTTGGCCAGTCATCACATTGCCCCTCACATTGGTTGTTGAATTAGTTTCTCATACTTCCATCCATTGACTTGAAAAAAGGGAAAATTAGGCATTAGTGATTTTAATATATTAAGCACAAAAATTTGAAACCATGAACATTAAAGGGATAACTCATAATTGACATATATTCCTTAACCTATGAATTTATATATTTCAATCTATGTTATCCACGATCTATTTCTTAACATATTTTCTTATAGGAATTTTTGTCCCCTTAATAATGTATCATAGTGAGAATAAAAATTTATTGAAGCATAAACCTTGGTAGTGTAAAACCAGGTGTGTATAAATGGCTATTTTTATGCAGCATGTTATAGTCGAGTCAATCTCAATGTACCCTTTCAAGGTTTGTTACCCCTAAGTACAACTGCTCCAGATCCACACCCACATATAGTATACAGAGAGGGATTTATTTTTCTGGAAAATACGTACTCTATACATAACCAAATCTTAGAGATGTTTTCCTATATTTTTTCTTATCCTTAAGTATTTAACTATATTATTTTAATCCTAATGCACAAAAATTACTATTATTTTATTCAATACCAACTATGATAACTCATATCATTAATACACAATACTTCATGATTTATTATATAAATTTACACATAATAAAACTCAAAAAGACCATGATGAATAGTTTCATTGCTAAATTAGGTTATTTAATTAATAACTAAATCATGGGTACAACATCATAATTTAAATACATCGAAATATTCCCTTATATTCCTTGGATCTTTTAAAAATGTGTGGCCTCACATTGGGATGTATATAAGAAATGAGAGAGATATAAAGGAATGTAAGGGAATAATAAAAGCATAATATGGTTAATGTAAAACATTTGAGTAAATAGTAATATAAATGGGAATAAAATTGGTGATAATCACAAACATGCACATGAAATCATGATATATGATGATAAAATTAAGGTGACATAAGAATGTGCAAACAATATAAAATAAGACATCATAAATAAAAGTTAAGGAGAACCAAAAATTAATTATTTCCTAGTGGTCTTATGATAAACTATTTATCACCATACATAGAATATCATGAGATAAAAACATTAACCAATGACTTGTAGGAATATTAATTTTGGACCAACCGAACACTTTCATATCACGTCCATGCATAAGTGAGCCACATATAACATACAACATATGGATGTATTTTATCACATTTAACCCTATGATTAAGGAGTGTGGTTTATATATGAAGAAGTACATAATTAATGAATTATGGTTACAACTAGTTTAATACTTTTTAGTTAAAATGGGAATGGGTTTTCAATAAATAATGATTCGCATGGAAAATCACAGGACGATTTCGGTAGCATCACATGAGTACATAAATATTAGTTTTGGAGTTAAATGAGATTGAATGTGTTATATAATAACTTATTAATTACACAGTATGTAATAGGGATGTGTGAAAACATATTAAAACATGAAAATTTTGAAAACAATAGGCATACTTTAAAGAAGGTTCTTATATAAAGAGGATAAGGATTGAATATCCTTCCTTTAGGGGTTTATTCTTAAAGCATGGTAGGATTATCCTATGATATTTATGGATAATTTGAAAGAATATAGAGAGGTAATATTAGATAACAGCTTTCTATAAGAGTATTTAGGGAAAAGGAATGGATATTTGTGTGGATTATATAGAAAAATAAAGGATAATTATTTAACAATTTCTTAAATTCGGTTTTGGACTCTATATGATAAATTAATCCAAACCAAAAACCGATACATGGTTTATCCCATGTTTTAATCCAAAGATAAGTGGATTTATGTATTTAAAAATTATAGAAATACAACCCTTTAAACTAATTCCATTTTTGATGTGAATGTGGTTCATATTTATAAAGAATTTATTTTAAAACATTAAAATATAATATAGGTTTTGGGGATTACATTAAGGAATTATAAAATTATTAAAATGAATAAAAACACATTACATTAAGGATTAAATACTTTTTGTTCATGGATACCTTTTATGACATATATTACATCACTTTTGGGTCATTATGAAGTCATATTGCATACTATATATTTATACCGTATTTAATTATAAACCAATAATTTGACTATCTCTAAAAACTATAAAGAAATCATAGTTTCATTATATCGACAATTTTATTTAATAAATAATATTTATTTTATAAAATAATCTATAAATATTATTATTCACACATTTAAAACAAAAATAACCATTTATTGAAAAACTGGTTTGTGTAGAAATAGTTTCTTGACAGTTATAAAAATTAAATTTGATTTCATAAAATTATATTATTAATCATAATTAATAAATATTATTAAATAATAATATTTTATTAAAATATAATTTATTTCAAAAATTCATGAATTCATCAAAAATATATTCTTTTTCGAAATTCTATATTTTCAAAAATTGAATTTGTGTTTCATCGTATCAAAATAAAATATTTATAAAATTCATTATCTAATATTTTAACAAGTAATAATAAAATTTAATAAATATAAAAATAATTTTATTGAAATAAGTTATAAAAATTAATTCTTTTGGTGTCTACATACATATCCCTTTATTACACTAATGAATTCCCTAACGGTAAGGTGTGCGATGGTGATATTTTCTTAGGATGGTTTGGAAAATGTGGTTTGGGTTTTCATCTCGATGAGATTGATCTTCTCCCATAAATGGTTTTACTAATTATTTAATTATTGAATATCATCTTGGGAATGGTCCATGGAAAATACTAGTGCTATTTTCATCTCATGTAAGCTCTGATAAATGGCCTACAATGGTACGATCCTACTTGTTGAGGCCATCAATTATTTTATCTATGTTAGTTGGACATACCATAACCCTTAATATATATACCAATCTTTATGATAATTATACAATGGATATATTAAAAACGGTTATGTGGTGTATTGGTATTTTAAATCAGATAGGATATAACGTATAATGGTAAAAAATAACCATAGTAGTACATGATATTTTTATAATTTACCTGATGAAGTATTTGTTAATTTGAAAAGGGAATTTCATTGGTAAATCCTCAGGTAATCACACACCCTCACTCTATTAATTATCATTATTTATTTGAATATATTTACATGAATCATATAATATTTTTAAATCTATTTAACGGATTCATTTATAGGTTCATTGATTTCAAAATTTTATAATATTTTTTGTATTTCTATTTGGAATTATTCCTCACGCATCTTCTTGATTTAACAATTCATGATTTAAATGGTTGTGGAATTACTATTTTTTTCCTTTTCATTTTTATAAAGGGGTTTAAAATTTATTATTACTATTAATAAACATATCATATTCTTCTTGGTTAGTCCCCCTTGGTTTTTCTAGATCTGGTTTGGGGTAAATTTTGAGAATATTATGAATCTATATTCCATTTCTTATTATTATGATGGTTCCATCACCTTTTGAATTTATAATGGGTTTAGATAATATATTAATTGAGTTTTTTATAATTATTTCTAGATATATATATAAACATATTTTAATTATTTCACTATATTCCTAAACATTCAAAATTGTAATTTTTTTTTGGTTCTACATAATGGTTGTAAAATAGTATGTGTTTTCTTATAGGGTTTTATTTATCGAAAGGGTGGTGGTTAGAAGGAATGATTATTTTATGCTTTTTATAAATTATTAGAATGCTTTATTTTGATGATGTCATTTTTTAAATGGTTTTTTACCTTTATTTTATTGTTTTTAAAATCAATAATAGACTTATGAAGCTTCTCTTAATACTTTATTGGGCTATTTAAATTACATATGTTGATAGGTAGTGGAAAATCTTTAGGTTTCTTGTACATAACCACATTGGCTAATATAAATATTTTTTAAGGAAAAAAGACCATATACAATTTATAGTGGTTGTTATTCACATGATTTATTTGGATCTATCTATCTTATTAAAGTGGTCAATTCCCCAATATTGAACTCTAGTAATGTTGATTTGCTAAAAATTACCTCATCTGATCCTCATAAAAAAAGTACATATTCTTCTAATTGTATGAGAGTTATAATTTATCTTCTCAATGAGTTATATTTTTTCAACTTGTGAATTTTAATTCAAAGATCATCTTGATGATGCATCCAATATATTCATTTCACTATCTAAAAGACCTTACAAGAATAACACTAGGAAATGGTGTTTTTAATTGCTTGGTGTGGACATAATACACATAGATTCTTGAATCATTCCCCTTACTCATATAACTCCACTTCAAATTCCCATATTATGGAATAAATTTCTTTCATTATCGTAATTCACTTTTAAATATCCTATAAGCATCTTCCAAAACATTTTCCCTTCCTAGTTGTAGGCCTTATCTCAATTATTAGGTTATCCTTATAAAAATACTTGAAATTCTCTCCATTCGACTTCGTATTCACTAAATAATATTGAAATTATTATTGAGCATACCAAATTTATTTATTTAATATTATTTTTGAGTTTTCTTGACAATAAATCCATAAGATATTTCTAATAATTGTATCAAAATGATTTTAATCATAGAGACATATTTTAATGAAGGAATTGAAATTTGGTTATTATCATTAATGAAATGATGTGCACATATGTCTCTTAATTTTTTATAGGGTGATATACCATCATCTTAAAAGAATAATAATAGTGATCACTAGTAGTATCACTTCATTAAATAAATGGAGGGACTTTCAAATTCATATTGTAGATTTAATTTTATAATTTTAGTTAATAAGGTTATATCAATATATTTTACAAGAGATAAATGGTTGTTTGTAATAAGAATGGGTCATGAAAATTAATGGTTGGGAATGTTTATGAAACATCCCCAAAAATGGAACCATGTATTTGACTCAACTTTCAATGGATGGTTTTAAATATTTTTAATTAATTAAGGTTTAACTATATCACTTTGGGAACCAATGGCAGACTCTAAGGATGGTGTAAATTCGTTTTTCACTATTAGTAGAAAAAGGTATAGTGAATACTAGGATTATAGATCTAAAAAACAATTAAAATTGGTGATGTTTTATCAAAGTGATGATATATTATTGGTTCAAGCATTAGATTACAAATTATAATTATAAAATTCCCTTAAAAATGGTTCAGTATTCTCTTTATTAACTGATAAGTAAAATAATCAACAATTATTTTATGCTTCACCTTAGGTTGATTGAAATTGCGAGGTTTATTCAGTAGTAATAACAACTAATCAACTCTATTCCTTATATATGTGGGAATATATATATATATATATATATATATATATATATGAAAGCACAATAATAAAATACATCTAAACATCTTAGGAATGTCTTAATAATGTTAAGGTAGTCCCATATAATTCAAATATAATGAACTTCATTCTACACATTCATCATTAATCATTATATACTCACCATTCAGTATTATATATTCTATCATTTATAATTAAAATTTATTAAAGGGTGATATATGATTATAAAATGAAGTAGTAAACAATCTATGGTAACATTAAACCAAACACAATCACATTGAAAATAATATTTCACCATTGAATAAATAAATATCTCAACAGAAGAAGGATTGTTTTCATTCAAGAATAGATACAATAATTATAAAACGGTTCTCCTTCCCCATATCCAAATATCCAAAATATTTTACCCCTCAATGTGAGAAGAAATACTTAGTGGAATGGGATAATAGAAAAATACAATATTATAATGAAACAAAAATAATATTTTGATCTCCATTATTTGTAGCCTCTCACGTCCTTTAATGGTTTTTTGATCTCTTTTATTATTTATAGTCAAAATTTATGAGAATTACCCTTTTTTAAAATATTAAATTTTAGATCTTGTGATTTCTATAAATCTAAATCATTTATTTTTTAATCACATAAAATCATCTTCATGATCATGCTCTCTTCTTCTCCCATAGATTTATGCATTTGGTAAAAACTAGTATGAAAATATAATAATGGAAGAGAATCATGGGAATCATGAACCAGGTATTTGGTTTGATTTATTTATTATTAGTGGAAAAGGGGAAATAATATGTATTATTTTTACATTTATTACTTATTGAAATAGTATCTTACATGATAGCTTTGGCTCAAATTTCACTATATATAAAATCTCATGTATCATTTATTGGATATTACATTTCATATTTGTTTCACACACAGTAGAAAAATAAAAATCAATATATATTATTATTATATTTCTAATATATTATAAGGGACATTGAATATTTCATCTCCACATCAATTAATGAAATATTATGTATTGGGATATATTTGTTATGTATGATCAAAGTTTGTTATGTATCCTTGGTAAATAAAGATTTTAAATTATGTGGGAAAGGTATAATTAATCAATATTATAAAATATATAACAAATTCTAGTGGATATTTTCCATGTACTTTTATTGGAAGAGGAAAATCCATTAGGCATAAGCTAAAGATATTGTGTATCATCATAAAATTTCTTGCATGTTATCTTTTCTCACCAATTATTGTTTATACATATCAAGCGTAGATACAAAAAAAATTGAAATCTATTATATATATGTTGTATTATTTATACGTATAATATAAATAATTTTTATGTTTTTTATACAAAAACATCAAAAAAAATTAAATTATAAATAAATTTTATGTAATAAAATGATTTTAATAGCAAAAAAAATAGAATGACATTATTTCCTATGTCAGTAGCCTTTGGTAATTTTCATATCATCTCACTTAAGTGTCAAAATAAGACACATGATTAGTTAATTACTTATATTTTTTCTATATATAGAATAATAGTTTATACAAATTTTCAATGTAGAGAATTTTTTGTGGGTTTTTACAAAAAAATGAGGTTCATTAGCATAGTGGATTCAGTGATGGATATAAAGTGAGACAGTTTGAGCTGAGACGAGGTTGGTAACTCCTCTATAGTTACATTGATATCTATTAGGGTATTTTTACATAATTATTAGAGTTTTTAACTACCTTATTTAATGGTTTTGGGTCCTCTAATTATATATTAGGTTCCCCCCTTAGTCCAAATTCATTCCAAAAGATGATATATAGGTCCTCAAAAGGGATTGGTAACACCTCGACTGGTGATGACTATTCAATGAAAAACAGGTCCCCCGATATATGATATAGAGAGAGAGGGAATATTTAGATATATATTTAGTACATCACTCATAAATTTTAGTGATTTCTTCCATAAGAGATTATATTCCCTTAGTCAACAAACATTCCTCAGATAAGACGAAATTCCACTCTGGGTTCTAGAGTGGTAGAATATGAGTTTTGAGGTACATGTTTATTTGAATGTATTAGGATATGTCATAATATTTAATTATCTCAACATGAATTTTCTAGAATAATATTATATTTAATTTATGATTCATGCAACACTATTGATTTATACTAAGTTATAGTATATAGCTTGGTTGTTGAATTCAAACTCTTTTGGTCATGCACTATCCTAAGATTCCCATATTACTAATATGATATGGAACATATTAGAGTTAATCTATGATATTATAAGATTTATTTATATTTATTTATTACATTAATATAAATCAAATTTTATTTTCACTTGTCTTCATCTTAGTTGTATTCTAGTTTCAAGGAGTTGAGATGTATTTTTATTTCTTCAATCATTCTTTATTTTAGGGCATTCAATTGGGTATATTTATATTTTCCCATGAATGGGCCTTATACACACGTGGTTTTTATATATGTATATTATGTATGATTCATATATATAATCAGTGTTTTTAATATTAATTTATTTTTGTGGGGTATATTCTTTGTGGTGAATGGTGTACTAATTGGTGGATGTTTCTAATGATGGGCTCTCCGCAGAAGTTCTTATTATATGTTGGCACGTGGAGACTCTTCTTAGGTTTCCATGTATATAGGACATGATATACCTTTTATTATTATATTTACAAGGTAGTTTCATCATGATTATTGTCCATCTGTTGGGGTTTCATTTGGGGTTTCATTTTGGACAGTTGTTTTTTATACATCTATTATTATATAGTTTAATTATTTATTTGATTTGATTGAATTTTTTGTCTATACTCTACACATTATATTATATATATTTTAAAGGTAAAAATTTTCTAAGGAAAACCATTTTTATTTATTCCTTATTCGTTCTATTCGTCTTCTACTAACATATTGGAGGAATGCACTGTGTGTCACTCATGACTCACTGTTAGGCCTTTAGAGGCTTCAGGGGGCCAAGTCATGTCAAAATATATCATATTCCATCCTAAAACCTAAGTTTGAATTAAGAAATTTATAGAGTCTTACATGTTTAAATTATATGTGACTGGAATGGGTGAATATGGAACTCAGGTTCTAAATCATGAGAGAGGGTCATTGTAGTCCAATAGAGGTGAGCTAGTATAGAAGGTGATTTTTCTAAACTAGGTGGGAAATTTCACATGTCTACGTGATGTTATACTATCCATGAACCCACACTCCCAGATCCAGTGCTAAAATCATAAATTATAATATTTCAAGCTTTGATACCGATGAAGGTGACTAGATTTTTACCATCCAAAACTTACAACATCAATAAAGAAATATTTGATCACTTATATTTTCAAGGAACATTTATGTTTAGAATTTTTTGAAAATTAGGAAAAACACTTACATAAATAATACCCATGTATTTAAATAATCATTTCTTCCACTTAACCAAAATTTTATTTCATTCAAATTAGGTCATAATCATCATCCATATGAAACCCTTAGAGAAACAATTCATTTAACTTCATTCTTGGTAAAATGGAGGAATATAAAATATAAGAAGTTGGACTCAACTACTTAGTAAGGGTTAAAATAAGAATTAAAATTTTAATTTAATTAGTGCGAAAAATATGATTATAAGGGTATGATGACATAATCAACATGTATGAGCATAACAAACTAGAACTTTTACCTATCAAAACCTGGATCATCAAACACAAAAAACGACATGCACTTTTAATAGAAGAAAACTAATTAGAATAAATAATAATGTGTCATGTGATATCAATATTGATAAAAGAAAACTTTAATAACCCATATAAATAAAAATAATAATGTGTTAGAATATTGGGATGTCATCATCATATAACCTTTATCAGACCCTTATGGTTAGAATAATCATACGGTAAACTTCCAATGTAATTATATAGATAAAATAATCATTTCTGATGTATTTGAGAGTTATAATTGGGATCAACTCATTATATAATATATATTAGGATCACGCATAAGATATAATGGGCCTAAATTGTTCCTATATTGAGATATAATGGGTCTCAACCCATTGTATAAGTTATATCCAGCTCACCCATAAGCTATAATGGGGCTCAAACCTCGGTAAAAAATGTCCATGAACCATAACATTAATAAAACTCATATAAACAATTATTTTTCATTTAATAACTTGGTTAACCCATGGAAAAATAATGGGTTCCATGAAAATATATTTTAAACCTGATTAACATGTCGAAACTAAATTAATTAAATAATAACCTCTTTGAAACACGATTAACCCATGAAAAATAAATGAGTTTTATGAAAATCTTCTTGAAACATAATTAAATCCTAGAAAATAAGTGGCGTCTATAACAATCTCATTGAAGCATGATAAAACCATAACATTGAAATGGGTTCCTTGAAAATCTCATTAAACCAAGATTAAACCAAGAAAAAAAGAGTCCCATTATAATATCTCTGAAACCTGATTAACTGATGTAAAAGAAATCAGTTCCATAAAAATTTCTTTAAAACAAGTTTAAACCATGGTAATGAAATAGGTACCATAACAATCTCTATGAAACAATATCAGTATTACTGAAAAATGACATTCTTAATGGTTATATAATAAATAAGAAAATAAATGAAAATAAAACATTTTAACCATATTTATAACTAGTGGATAAGAAATATATTTTGTTCAAACAATAATAACATATTATTTCCTCAAGGAAAAACCTTCAATATACACAACTCCGAAATGATAAGATATTATAATATAAATCCTTTTCTACTTTATTATCATTTTAAACAATAAGTCCAAAAAAAGAATAATATCAAATAAAAAATTAAATATAATGAACATAAGTATTTTCATGATATAACATATCAAAATGTTAATTATATAAACATCATAAAATAATATAGTTTTGTAACATTATAATATGCCTCAATAGAAGAAAATTGGGATACAGTCTCTTTCGAATTTTATAATATCTGGATCAAAACCAAGTGAAAAACTGAAAAAACTAATATGGTTATTTAAATAATAATAATTTTAATTAAAATAATCTGAAAATAATTTTATGAAATGTATATAACCCCAAAAATAAAAAATAAGTGGGGAATATGGCATATGTCTCTCAAAAGTAAAAGCGACATGAGAAAATCCTTACCTTGAGATAGAACATTCCGTGTATATCCTTTAACTCATATATAATAATATTACATAATTTTTTTTATTTATTAATGCCCTTTTATATTTTTAATACCTTATACATAAATAATTTTTTATTTTTGTTGATATTTTAAAACATTCAATCAGTTAAATTTTCATCCAGTGATTTGAGGACATTTGGTTCATTACATCAAGACAACTTCAATGTGTTGAACGTGGTTATGATGATCATTCTTTAAAAATAACCAAAATAATTGTTATGAAATATTTATTATATTTTTACATTAATTATACTTTTAAAACGAAACATAAATGATGGTTATTATAAATGAACAATGTTATTGTAGTGGAGATAGTAGGTTGTACATATGCATAAGTAACGTTTTAATTTTTCAATGGTCATTATAGAAAGAATGAAAATAATATTTCACATTAAAATAATTATATTCATATCATAAAAACTATATTATTTATTTAAAAATAATTATATATATCATTTATTAGTTATGTTGAAGAAAATATAATCATATTTCTTTATGGAGTCAGTTGTCCAAATGTGTGCATGAACGACGTTTTCATTTTTCAGTGTAAGGAAGAAAATCATATATCATATTTTATGAGAGATTAATATTTCATGAATAAAATAATTATTTAATGAATATAAAATATATTAAATAAAATTATCCTTATTACATTCAAATTAAAGTTTTAGTGAAAATCAAATCACATCACATTACAAGGCGGTAGTCCATCGTAAGCACGAGCGATGTTATTGTATCCCCCAAAAAATTGGAAGAAAAAGAGGTATATGTGATATCATATTTAAAAAATTATGAATATATTAAAAATATAATATATATATTTATATATGTATATAATTATTCAACATAATTTGATAAATCTGTGAATGTTATTGATGGAAAATGAATGACATTGGTTAATAAGGTGGTATCCCTTCATACACACAAGTGATGATTTTGTATCCTATTTGATGGAATAGGGGATAAGTTTAGGTTATTACCTTAAAATAATAATTTCTCAGTATATGTTATATACTATTTTTATTATATCATATTATTTTAATAATATTGGAAGGCGGTGGAAAAAAAATAAAATAAAGCCTCTATGTTAATCACGATACCTCTTCTTTGGAAACCCTTTTAAATAAGAACCAAAAGGATTCTTAGGGTAGATTTATGATCAAAATATGGGATCTAGAATATAGGTAGGGAATTAAGGAAGACATGTTTTCCATTATTGGATGATCTATATAGATTTTAATGAATTAATAATAGAGGAAATGTGGTGTCCTTGTATAAGTGAGGTGAGAGGCACACTTGTTGTTTTTGAAATGAAAAATGTGTATCCATGTTTTTGACATACCACAAGGGTACAAAATAGAGTGTTTTTAATAATTTTACATTATAAGGTCGAAATATGGCCATAAAATAGTATTTTGACGAATTTAATTGAAAAATTTACCCTTATACATTTACTTTATCTTTTTGATAAACCAGATTTTACCTTAGTCATGGTAATTAATTTTTATTATTTTAACCTTTTAATATGATAAAAAATTAGGTTAAAATTATTAGATAATATAAATTATTTTATTTCTAATTATTTATTCCATTTTATCATATTTAATTAACAAAATAGGAAAAAATTTATTTTATTTTAAACCCACAAACATGATGAAAAAACAGGTTATCAAGAAGTATCTTTTTATAGAAAAAGATGATTTTATATTAACTCTATGAATCAAAATAATTATTTTAAAAATCTAAATTAATATTTATTTATATATATACTATAAATGTCATCTAATTTATTCTTCAATATATGTTTTCTAAATTAATTAAAATTTGGAATCATTATACACTTTAAAATAATATTTAGAAAAAACCTATTTTGAAAACCAAAAAAAATATTTTACTGAAATCAAATATAAAGATTATTAAAAGGAAATTATGTGGTTTAAATAAAAATAATTAATACATAGTTTACTTTAAATAATATTTATAACATATGTGACAATTAAATTAATTAAATTATTTAAAGAACTGACATTTTTACAAAAATCAATATATTTCACTATTCATTGAAAAAATCAATATATTAAAAAAATCCCAAAATTTTACATTATGTTAATTTTGATATAATTATTTAAAAATTTAATTTAATATTATTAGATACATTTTCTAAAAGTTCCCAAAAATAATTATAGTATTTTCTCACAAAAAATCCTTAATTATCATTTTTTGAAGAAAACATGATTTTGAAAAATAATATTAATTTACTAAAAATTGATTGATTATTTACTATGAATATATAAATAATTTATATTTGGTTTTAAATACATATATGTCATAAATTATTTAATACTATTCATACCCCCTAATTTAATGGCTAGGTTATAAAGGTTGAATATTTTGTGATTCATTTAAGTTTGGTGTCATGTGTCATATAAACTATAGGGAACAAAAATATCAGGGTTTTCTATACCACAATCTATCAAAGATATTAAATTTATTTAAAAATAAATATATCTTAATTTATAAAGGTGTTAAGCTCCCATATATAAAAGGTGATTTCTATCATATAGGTTATCAAACATAATTTTCTTCTTATAAAATCTAGGGGTGTTACCCCCCAAACCCTTTAAAAAATTTATTCCTCATAATTTTAAGATTATATTTGTAATAAAAGGTTAGAAATTTGAAAATCCATTTTTGGTAAACATAAATTGTAATAATTTTTTAAAAACATCTCTTTAAAGTGGGAAATCACATTACTAGGTTCTCACATAGGAAAATGTTGGTAGCATGCGAAGATTTGGACCTAGAAAAAGAGTAAATGATTATGGAGAGACATATAGATCATTGGTTTTATTAAAGTGAATACACATTTGAGTGATCACAACAGAGAAAAGAAAATAAATAAAACAATTTAATGAGACTAAAAATAAATCAATTAATAAATTAAATTAAATATAATGGAATTAAAAACTAAAAAACAAAAAGGTTAAATGATAAAATTAATTATGTTTTATTTAAAAGAATAAATTAATTTGGGTTTAAAAAATAAACAAACATAATTAAAGAACAAATTAAAATATTTATAGTAACTTGCTTAAATTATTTAACCAATTAATTAAAGAATTAATTAATTTTAAGAATAGAAAATATTAAACGAATAAAATTAAATTGTTAAAACTAATTAACTTATTAAAATACTAAAAACCAAAAAGAGTTATTTAATTAAAATTTAAAGAATATAGCATTAATTAATTTAATAAATGAATTAATAAGCTAACTATAATGAAAAATTATAAAAATAAAAGAATAAATAAATAAATGTCAAATTAAAAAGACTAAATTAATTTAAGAATTATTTAAAATGACACTAATGCACATTAAAACACAAGTTTTAAACTAAAAACTGATTATTCTTGACAACCAGTTACAAAAAACGCAACAATTTTCAAATATTTACTAAAAACAATCATTTTGGTATAAAAAAGTCAATAAAAATACAAAAAGGATGTGGAAAAAAGTGTTAAAACACTACCACATCATCATGAAAACATAAAAACCTATTTATCAAAAGATTAATTACAAAGAAGGTTCTTGAATGAAAAAAAATGAAAGAGATAGGGACCTTACCTAGAGAGGGTGATTCCAAAATCATTTGAGGAAATTGTTCAGATCCTGGTGGTAAAATAGGAGGAATCTAAATAGGGGAGGTAAGAGTAAGGACACCATCCCATGCTATTTTTAAGAGGAATTGAAAATTGGGTTGGTAAATATAGGAAAATAGTGGGGAGTTCTTTACTATTCCCCAAACATAGGTTTTTTGCACTATATTATAATGTAATACAAACCAAAAATCATTCCCATGGTTTTGGCCCATGGTATCATACAAAGAAGATTGGTTTTCATTATTTTATAATTCCTAGTTTTGAAATCAATAATAAAAATTCTTGGTGACCTTTTGGTGAGACATGTTTATAAAGAAATAATTTTAATAACATAAAACGTAACATATGTTTTGGATGACACGTAAAGGGGTTATAAAAATAATTACATTTCTTCTAAAAGCATAGTATATTTAAGGGGAAAAGTATATTTGGTCATGGATACTATTTTGAGAATTTTTTAAAATCACTTTTATAGACATTATGATGTCATAATTAACATTGTATATTTATATTGAATTTAATTTATTACTCAAAACTTTGACTATATCATAAAGTTATAAAAATTTGAATATTAGAAAAAAAATCGTATTCTAAAGATATTATATTTTTTAATTTTTTTTAAATATATGAATTGTAAATATCAAAACGTAAATCCATATTTATTGAGAAATTTTGGATTTTTTTTCCAATAAAGGATATCGTACCATTATAATAATTAAATTTGACTATCTAAATATTATATTATCAATTATATTTAAAAAGGTTTTTAATTTTATTTTTTATTATATAATTTATTTTTATAAATCAAGATTTCATCATAAAAAAATATCTCTCTTAAATTGGATTATTACACCAAAAACAATTTGTGTTTTACCCTATCAATATAAAAAACATCTAAAACTACCAAAATTAAGAAGTAAATATATACCTTATTATATACAATATAAAAATCATATTATTAGGGTATTGATAAAAATGCTTCCATTACAACATAAAATTCCCTATGGGTAAGGTACACCATGGTGAGATTTTTATGGGTTGATTCGGTGTACAAGGTTTGGGTCGTGATCTTACTGAGGTTAAAATTATTCGATAAATGCTTTCACTCATGATTTAGTTTTTGGATATTAGATTGGGCTTAGTTAAGGTAAAATCCCAATGATGCAAGCTTCATGAAAAGTACCAATAAATATGCTTCATTGGGTATTATTATACTCTTTAGGGAAATTTCCTTTTTTGTCCATGTCAATTAGATATATCATAAACCTATATTTATAAAAATCATATGATCATTGTTCATTGGTTATTCTCATAGAAATTATGATACCAAATCGATTTAACTCCAATCGGATATAATAAATCCATTTATTTTTATTGTGTTTTTCTTAACAATAATAGGGAATTTTATTCAATCACAAAGAGAATATTATTTTTAAAATCTCATGTCCTTGCAGTCTTCTCCCTTTCATAAATTTCACCCTTGAAATATTCATTTCACACACAAAAACAGATGGGGGTAATTTATCTTCCTCAACTAATCTAGTTACTACATCACTTCTTCAAACTTATGGTTTAATCATAACAGTTATACTATATTCATTGTCTTATTTTTTAGAACATTTTCTTTATGATCTATGATCATCATGGAATAATTTTCATAAGAATGTTTATTCTCAAATGGTACCACATATATATTCAACACATGTATTGAGACTAGTATGTACTTCTTTAAAATGGATACATTGAACACATCATGTACTTGTGAGAGGATAAGTGTTAGTACTGGTCGATATTATACTACTCTGATGGGATCAAGGATCTCAAAGGGACATATGTTTCTTGGAAAAAGATTTCCTTCTTCCAATATCTCATAAATTTTATCCATTGTGATATACCAAGGAATACCTTATCCTAATGTACAAAATTCATGTCTCATTGATGATTTTCAGCACAACACTTATATCATCTCTAAGAATTCGTGATATGGTGCTAAATAGTGATGAACATTTCCCTTATTTCCTTATACCTTTCTAGACCCATTTTTTTTCACCAACTTTATCCTTCCATGTAGTTGATCTAAATATCTTACCATAATGTTATTTATAAAGAGGTATTTGGATAATTGAGTGGAAAATATTATTGTATGACAACATAACCAATGGAATATTGATCCCATCCTCCATTAAATTCCATCAGACAATCTCTCATCCTGTCATTGAGTGTCTAGATAGTCTACTCAGATTGGAAATGAGTTTGAGGGTGATAATACAGGTGTTGATTAACTCATTATTTATAACATGTTGCTGACTCTTTGAGAATTTAGAGTTAAATTTTTGGTCTCAATTAGATACAGTTGAAAGTGGTTTTCCATATATCATCAAAACTTCTCAAATTTATATCATTTCTAGTTGATCGAGTGAGAATTTATATTATATTGAAATTAATTTCAAAATATTTATATGATGTTCCACCTCATCCCATATATAATTATTTCTTCTTGATGGATTCAGAACACCAATGAAAAACTCGAGGGATATGATTTTTATTTTTCATGTAGGTATGGGTATTTTTTGAAAAATACCCTTAGATTCTTTCCCTTCATCCTTAACTTTTGGACATACAATACACATTAAATTATATTTTGTGATATCTTTAATCAAATTGGCCAACTAATATTTCTCTCAAATTTTTTGATACATATTTTTATCCTTAGATGGATGGAAATGGTTGGTATATGTGCACCATTCAACTTCCCCTTATTTAACATAGTATTTTATGGTAAACATAGTCATGAACCAAATATTAAACCTCCATATTCATTAATTTTGAGCTATGATGATGTCATTTTTCAAATATCTTCCACCTTCTTCGGAACTTCAACAAAACATCTTCTGGAATCCTTCTTCATCACTAGGATGGATGGTTCAGAAATAATTTGTGAAGGGATAGATAATGTTCATTCCTTTATGATTCTCATGTATATGCTTTAAAATTATAATAATATCATATCCTTCAAAATTAACATCAATTATTTAATTTATATATCATTTCTACATAGATCATGGTAAAAATTAATTTATTTCCTGAGATTATATTTTATTGTGTTTTCATATTTATCAATCAGCTCTAACCATATTATCATTAATATATTTATCTCTTTCTATGTAAATATATACATGAATATCATATAAACCAAATATATTTCACAAATTTCCCCAAAATGATAATGATAACAAATTTTCGACAGAAATATAACTAAAGAAATATACATATCAACCGTTTGGTAGTTCTGTTTATGAACATTAAATTAACATTAGGCATAGGTTATCACATTATCAAATTATCAAAAATCCCAATATATTCTTCAATGAATCTTTCAATACCATTAAAATATCCCCACTTGAGGCCAGAATAAGTACATGTGTAGTGATAAAATACTTTTTAAGAACCTTTAATATCACTACAATTTCATTATTTCAAAAAACACATATCTCTCTTTGGAGTTATCTTAGTTAGAGTGTTTTAAAATCATGAGAAATAGAATAAAAATCATCAATAATACCCAGTTAATCCATGGAAACTACAGATATATATCAAAGATGTTGTCCTTTACCACCCTTAAAATGACTATATTTTTAATTTTCCATAGTTTTCCACTTGTTAGAGATAACATGCCCCAATAATGAGACTACCATAAACTAAAACTAATATATTCTATAATATTCATAAAGATTCTCCATTCATATGGTCTTTATAGTACTCAAATTATATGTATTCCCTTATTTACAATTAGTGTATATTATAATATCATCTATAAATAATACCATTAAATTGATGTGGTAATATTTAAAGAGAGCACTTGTCAATTCCATAAATATTTTTGAAGAATTAGTGACTCTGAATAAAATTAAAATGAGCTCAAATTGAATGTACTATGTATGGAAATAATTCTTGTGGATATACTCCTTCTTCACCCTTAAATTATAATACCCCAACTGAAATCCACCTTGAAGAAGTATTGGGATCCATGTATCTATTCAATCATGTCATCAATTCATGGAACATGATACTTGTTCTTTATCATGACCTTTTTTAGATCAAGATAATTAATGAAAAGGTGCATTGGCCCATCCATCTTTTTGAAAAAGAGGCTTGGTGCAACCCAAGGTCAAGAACATGGGTGTGTCAATAATTGAAATAGATTCCATTATAGTTGTTTCTTCATCTCCTCATGTCAAAAAATATACCTTCTATATTGTGTATTGGAAAATGGAAATGACTCAGGTATAAGGTCGATTGAAAATTAGACCTCTCAACTAGGAAGAAGATTGGGAAACACATTGGGGAACACATCAGTGTATTACCAAACAATGTCTATTTATTCAAGGATGATATATTCTATATACGCAATCATTTTATCCAAATATTCTTTCTCATATAAAAATAATATCCATTATTAAGATTCTAGTTCTAATGAAAATTTATCCCTCTCCTTTCACTTTTACAAAATATAAGGATGATTCGTGATATAAAGATTTATTTTATTCTTGTGGAAATTTATGTTGAATATATGTAAAGAAATAAAATAAATACCAAGAATTTCATAAATTTATAGTAAAAGGAGTGTCATAAGGTTCACTGGGATTTTCATACCACACATTTGCATAGGAAGAGTTATATATATAAGATTCAATAATTTACTCATTTTCTATATTCACTAATAGAACTACATCCATGATTTATGGTGGTTCTTAAAAAGGTTTTCTAAACATTGGTGATATGATGAAATGGGTTGATCCAGAATAAGAAAGAATGTTTTCTATTATTTAAAGAATTAATAGCTTATATTATACTAATTAATTGTTGGGATCCACCTCAGCAGTTTTAATAAAATAATCTCGCACTTCATACCATAGAGGATGTTGACTTGGATTGACTCCAACCACCCTTTCTATAGTGCATTAATTTATAAAGTATATGTTTACTTAAAGTTGAAATATTGGATAGTAGGATGAGGTTTAACCAGATAATTACTCTCTTCTGTTACATTGGTTGGTTTTAGTCATTGGTAATCACTAGTTAAGTTCCCCTCCTTCTAACACATAGAGAGTTTTACTATCCCCTTTAAGAAATTTATAGGGGTTTTTTCACAATTTTTTAAGTGGGATGTTAAAATCACATACCACCATTAGAGTTATATAATGTACTACAAGAATTATACTCTGCTACTAACTTCTTGTCCCAAAGATACCCTTGATATTTGGTGATCTTTATTTCAAATTTCAGAAAACATCAGAAATTTTTTTCATAACTATAAATGTCTTAGATCACTAGGTAATTTAATAGACTCGGTATTATCATACCAAAGAAGTTATAAACATTTAATTTCAGGGAAATATGAAAGCATTAGATGTATCATTTAATTATTGTAAATTTTCTCTCATACATATTGATGGATTAATATTCATTTTTCTTGAGGAAAAGGAAATCCCTTTCCATTTAAGTCATAGATTATGAGGAGAAAATTTATTGAAAAATATTTTCAGGAATTACTTTCTCCCATAACATTAATCTCTTACATAGGATTCATGTCATTGATCAATGTCCATCACTGGTCATCTTATATATCCATTTGATAAACATCCATTATGATCTTATCTTGTTGAGAACATTTAACCATGGAGAAGACCATATCAATAATGTTAATACATTTTCCTATGACTAAGGGATCAAAGGATCTATTGAAATTTGGAGGCCTTTTTCATATATAGGTCTCAATTGAATATTTCTTTTTATTAGGTCTATTTTGGTATTTCTCCTGATTCTAGTTTCTATTTAGAAACTATGTCAACTAAGAGATTATTGGAAGATATTTCTCAATTCATGCTCTTATCATGCTAGGAATCTTGTTTGGGAAGTCAACATATATCCATTTATATTGTTTTTTAAATTGTTGCTCATATTTTCAACAACTGGATAGAATAAATGCAATATTATGGATGATTATATTTAATTTATTAAACACATGCCACTTAATCTAATAAAATTAATCTAATAATTTATTAATGGTATTAATTACTTAACTTATGAATTTATTGGTATTAATATATGTTTTCCATGATCTATTTCCTATCATAGATTCTTAAAGGAATTTTTTTCCACTAATAATGGTTTATAACAAGATTTTAGATTTACCAACGAATATCCCTTGGGAGAGTCAAACCGGTTGTGTAATAAGGCATGATTTTATACACTAGGTTACAATCTAGTCTTGCTCAATGTGCCATTTTTAGGATTATTACACTAGGCACCTAAATTCCAGATCCACATCCCGTTGTATTATCCAATTCGAGATATATTTTGGTGGAATCCATTTACTATACACATTACCATAATTTAGGGATGTTTTCTTATATTTAGTCTTATCCATAAATATTTTATTATAATTTTTTATTATTAATCACAAAAAAAAAACTAATAACAGATCTAATAGTAACTATGAAACCCATTTTCCTTGTCAAATAGTAATTCATAATTTACTACATAAAAATACATATAATATAACCTATTGGATCGAGAATTATAGTATCTTTTGGAAATTATATACATTACATGACAACATAATGCATAGGGTACATATGAATTATTTCAAACTTCTTAAATATGACCATGATTTTACAATCGTATTAAAACATCATGGGAAAAACTAGGGACATACATAAGAACAAGATTACTTATAAATCCCAGTACGGGAATAAATAAATAATAAACTGAATAAATTATCGTATGTTAGAAAATAGTAATTTAAATAGAATATAAAAGAGGTTATAATCATAAAATTGAACAAATATTCATGATATATCTTGATAACAAAAATGAAACATGGAAAAGTGGAAATAACATTACACATTACATCATAAACATATGTCAAGGATAACCAAAAAACATCATAACATGGTGGAAAAAGTATCATAAATGTTGTGGTTCACACCCTAATTACATTATTTAAATCTCATTAGACTAAAAAATTACCCAATGTATTGAATAACTATCTGGTTACACCCATCATAATCATTTCATTTATAGATATAAGCATGCCACCTAGATTATATAACATAAGAATATATTTCATCACATTTAATACTGTGATTATGGATTTTATGTTACATACATAGACGTTCGCAATCAATAAATAGTAGGTACAATTAGGTAAATATAAATGAGAGGAAATGGGAATGTGTATACCCCTAACAAATATTGCCCAAGAAAAATCACATTGATGTTTTATAAGTGTTACAACAGTACACGAAGATTTATAAAATGGTTCAATGTGAGAAAAAGTGGTATCTTATAACTTGAATGTAAAAAAAGGAAAGAATGAAAGATATTAAATAACATAATCCAACATGATAATTCAGGAATTAATATACATAATAAAAGGAGGGTTAATGAAGAAAAAAACATGGACTTAAAAAACCATAAGATAATTTTTCTTGCATTTCAAGAGTGCATAATGAATCATGGGAGGGTTTAACTATAAGGAAACATCATGAAACAAAACATATTCCAGTCGTTTAAAAAAAATAAATCACTTTCATTTACCTAATATATTTTATTTCTATAATTTCATTAGGTTAAGAAAATCCCATACATAGTAAACCCATAAATTACAAGTGGAAACTTATACTCAATATCCATTTTTTCCACCAAAGAAAACCATTTTAAAATAAAAAACGTTTTTTACATTACAATTTTCATAATGTACTCATATTAATAACAAATAATGCTTTACAATATTAAAAATATTTAAAATGTTTGGATGTGAAAAAAATATCAATAAGGGATATAAAATTAAAGGAAACTGTAAATTTATTTAAAACATGAAAACTAATATAAATTTTACCTTTATCATACATGGTATTTGATAACATGAAATATAAATATCACTTGAAAAAAAACACATAGTCCTCAAAAAATAATTGAAACCTATAGAATGCAATTAAAACTGATTTTAGTAACCTGGAGCTTCATATTTATAAAACTCATTCAAACCACATTAAATTTCAATAACCATATTGTTGACTTAAAATATTATTTTTACCTAATGAATTGGAGATCTATAATGGGGATAACCCTTCATAAATGATATATTTGTCTCACTAGGTAGCTATAATGGGTATCCATCCTTCATTTATGTTATGTTCTGGTCACTCGTGTGCTATAATGCGGTCTAACCCTTTATATTAGTTGCATCGGGATCACCTATAAGCTCTAATGGGGATCAAAACATTGTATAAGGTATATTAAGAAAACCCGTCTCATATAATTCTAAATTGAATTTAATGAATAAAATAATTTAATCACATAAACCTTTAAAAACACTTTTAATCTCATATAAATAACACATTTGAATAAAAATACCATTTTCTTTAAAAATACCATTTTTTGATTTCAAAATTCCCAAAAAGGAAAAGAATTCTTTTTCATTTATGCAAACATGGAAGCTTAAAAATGATGTTATAAATTAAATATTTTTATGACATTGAAAAATTAATTTTCACCATGTAAATTAATAATATATCTTTATTTTATCATTTTTCTAAATCTTCTATATAAAATAGGTTAAAATATTCCTTTTAAAAACATTTAAATGAAATTAAAATTAGAAATAAAATTTCTTTTATATTAATTTTAATCCATGTAAATTATCATATAAAATAATATTAAGAATATTGGAACATAGATAAGGATTGTGTAATTAAATCATTAAAGATTTAACGTGTCTCATACCGCTTTGGACATCTAAATCGAATGCTTCATGAAATAATAACGTTAAAAACATTAAATAAAAAGAGAATAAAGAAATTAAAGATATTATATATCTATGGGGAGTTCTATTAATCTTATAAAATAATTTGGGTGTATAAAATAAAAATAATCCTCAATGAAAGGTGATTGAGATGAAGACCTTTAACTTTTGTCTGATTCATCATTTATGTCCTTTATTTTCCTCTTCCTCCGACCACTTCCTTTTAATAACACCTTAATAGAACTAAGGATGGTGTTTTTTCAAAACCAAGAGCCTTATAATGTTGGCAGGGATTCTAGTATGGGATTTTGTTATATCATATCCAAACCAAATAGTTATTGAAATATGAGGAAAAGAAGAGAATATGTGTCGTCCAATAAGAGATAGGTGGGGAATTGTTTGAAATATTAAAAATATTCAATTAATATAAATTATTTTTTAATCTAAATCATTAAAAAATATTAATAAAGAATAAAGGATGATTATGGGTTGAAATTCCGTCACCTGATTAAAATTAGAAAACATTTGACCACTTTTTAAAATTACACTTTTAATTTGAACCCTTTTTTCTCCTTTTTAATCCTAAGAGTGATATCATGTAATTTAAAATTTTTGGGTTAATATAATTACTATGAAATAAAAAAACTATCTATAAAAGAGTTTTTTTATGAAATTTTCGTTCCAATCCCAATTAATTTTTTAAATTTAATATTTTTATAAATTACATATCATTTCATAAAATATTAGTTATTTTAAAATATCATTAATCTAAATTATGACACGATTCAATCCTTGATTTTTAAGAATATCACAAAAACATGATATCTTCAAAAGAACATTTAAATCATCTCTATCATGTAAAATCCATCCAAAAATTTATTGTATAACATTAATTATCCCAAAATATATTTATTATATTATTTTAATTATCAATTATTTGATATTTATTTTAATTACACAATTATTACATCCTCATTGTGTAAGATTTTAATTAAATTATTTTTTACAAAAAAAATTCTCATTATTAATATAAAAATTTTATATTTGAATATAATTTGTTAATATACCTCTTATATTACCACATAATAAAAATATTTCACTGGGAAAATATTAAGGAATGATAGAATTTCAATTTTCATTGTATATAATACTATAAATGAATTCAAGTTATCCAAGTTGATCCCAGAGCTCAAAAAATCAGACCAAGTATGATAATGTCATCATTAACACATAGAATAATATTATTAAATGATTGTGGTTAATGATCAATTATTAGAAATATTATTTTCACCATTAATTACCTGATTAAACCATTACTATAGTAGTGAAAATTACCAATGTTACTAGTCATATTATTCCAAAAAATAATCAGAACTATTTAATAAATTTTTATAATGAAATTAAAAATATTAAATTAGTTTTTCAAAAATTAAAACACATAATTTTCTAAAAATAATTCTAAATTAGTCTTGTTGATGATATGAGAAAACAAGTTTTTAAGGTAAATAAATTTAAAAGATAAAGTTGTTTTTATATTCAAATTCAATGTTAAATTGATTCCAATGAACTATGTTTAATTATATAAAAAATATTTATCTAATTAAACTTTTAAACCAGTCAAAAATATAATTTGTCACCGTAAGTTAATTTGATGACAAATCTATTTTAAATTAAAATACAATATTTTTTCTGTATTCATCAATACATGAAAGTTAAAAAAACCAAAAAATTGAACTAATATAAATTTTTATATTATAATTATAAGTAAAAAGTTTATTTCCCAAATAAAAATTATAAAAATATCAAAATATAATAATTAATACTAGTACTCCATCAAAATGCTCCAAAATGGCCTTTTTAGAAAAATACATCATTTATGTGTATAATTTGGTATATTCTTATATCATGGACAGAAAACACATAAGATAAATTATAAAAATTATATTAAATATTATATATATATGATTAATATAATCCAACAAGGGTGATATTTTTATTTATTGGTATTAAACACACTTGTGTACATTTAAATATTTTGGAGAACAACATTTCATTTTAGTTTAAAAGGGTTTTATTTTAATTTATAATTAATTCATCACAAAATAATAAAATATATATACATATATAAACCATGTTTTTATAATTCTGTTAATATTATTAATTTCTTTCATTCTAATAACTTGTTTATAATAGTAATAGATGAATAAAAAAATTTAGTTGTTCTCTTAAGATCGATATCGAGTATCATGTGTGATATCAATCATATTATTTATTTTTTAAAAATTTGGATGCTACGTTTCTACTATATAGAAATAGGATCATCTCAATTTTTAATTTGGGTTTGGTAAGAGAGGTTTTAATATTTGAAATATCTTTATTTAGATCCCACATTAGAAAATGGTTATTAAGACTTACACTTGAATTGAACAGGTTATATTTATTATGAAAAAAGGATTGGGAACAAACTAACCTCATGGGGTCAAAAATGGAGAAGGAAAATTTCATCCCCCTTCAAAATCAGCATTTAATCTTTTGGGAGTGATCCAATGAAAAAAAGACAATACTAGAAGCATTGGGATCTCACTATCTAGGAAAATCATCAGCTGCGAAGTTTCCTTCTCACTAGATATGCTCCACCTTAGTATGTTGATTCACTATATTTCTAACTTTCCAAATCATAAAATCCTGGCTCCATGGTGTGATGGACCTCTCTTGTATTAGAATAAATAGTACAATGAAATCAGATTCTACTTCTACGATATAAATATTAAACAACATGAACCATTATACTATATTTAACATGGCCCTTTATTTACCTTTTATGGAATTGTTGGGACTATAATAGCAACTAAAACTAATAATGACAGATCCACTTTCATATCTCCATAATACCCCTCATATCACAACACCTAAGCACCAAGATCCATCAAAATTTTACTTGTATCCATCCCATGGAATGAGACTTCCACTTTAAAAAAAGGAGAGAGAAGTATGAGGGTCACCTTATATAACACATACCACTATTTAGTATATAAAAATTGGACATGGAAGAGAAAACAATCTATCAATTTCTGATGGGTACTGATATATAAAATTACCACGACGAAGATGAAAATCACTATACCTGGAATCTATGATGGGTTAAAACATCCGAAATTTCATTGTAAGGAAACTAAAAAGATAACATTTTTGTTTAATGAACCATTTCATAGACATGAGGAATTTTTTTACTTACTGGAATAATAACATCAGAAATCAAACTTACATAAAAAGTATATTTTCTTCATTTAGTCAATTTATACCAAAAACTAATCTTTTTATTAAAATGATGATTATTCGAGATGAATATGTTTATGCCTGAAGTACTATAATCAACTTCTAGAGAATAAAATATTCCATATAAGAATAAATTTATATTTAAACTATACTTTTTACATTAATGAAATAAAAAATTGTTAGTGAAAGTAAAGATAATTACCAAAAAAATAAACCATTATATCATAAAAAAATACTATAGTCTCAAAAATTCAATAGTGACACCTAATATTAAACATAACAAAATAACTATCCTTAAAATTCCTTAAAAAATATACTAAACAAATATTAAAACCCAAAAATGATTTGTTCATGTTATCTTCTAAGATAAATGTATCATTTATCACCAAATAATATCAATCACAATTAATTTATCATACCAAAAAATTAATTTCCCAAATCACATAATCTCTAAGTATGTTTTCCCTTTTGAAAAATAAAACAAACATTATGAAAGTCATAATTTCCAATAAACAAAAATCCATTATTGATCTAATAAAATAAAAAAATATTATATATTTTATAATTATATAATGTTTTCAAAATAGTTAATGTATTTCAAAATAACATTAATCACTTATTCAACATATCATTTTCCAATCCCATTATTATCTATTTGATAAAAATAATTTCCAAAAACAATATTATTCTTCACCCTTCAAGTCATTTAGTTAAAAATAAAAAGTCAAAATAACATTGAACTAACATAGGCCTATATTTATTGATTCACCCCTTTCATCAACTAGTTTTGAGTTTAATTACTGTGGCCTTGTCAGATGTGAAAGGTTGTCACCAATCCTATGGTTCTCTTTTTTTTCCAAAACCAAATAATTCTTATAGTATTACTAAGTTATGATAAAGATCTAAAAAATACCAATTACAAGTTTTAACCTCTATGTTTATCTCATAAATTTCATTATTGATCCCTAAAAGTAATAACCCATTATTACCATAAAAATTAATGTCCCTAAAAATAAAATTATTCACCATAATATTTCATAAGATAAAACCTCAAAATGCGTGTCTAAGACAAGGAACTAATAATAAACATGAAAATTATAAACCCGTTATTACATTCATAACTCTTAATAATACATCCTAATATAAAATGATTTCTAAAACCTAATATAATACCAACATTAAGGACCAATCACTAAGCACAACTTATTCAAGTTATTTTAAAAGTATAAATCACATTATTTTCAAATATATATTTTAGATATAGATTTTTATAGAGTTAATAATAACCATTATATAGTAAACCCATAAATTAAAAGTATAATCTTATACATAGTATATCAACTTTTTCCACCAAAGGTAACCCTTTTAAATTAAAACATGGTTCATTTTCATGACATATTTTCAAAAAAAAATATTTTCCTCAAATTCAACCATACTCATCCATTACCATTTTAAAAACATCTAAAACTATAGGATGACCACAAAACCTTAATATGGGAGATAAAAATAAAGGTAATATTTTGAATAGTAAAAACATGAAAAATCATATAAATATTAACTTTCTGATAGATTTTCATTGAGAATATGAAATAAAAAATTTAACATAAAGAAAAACACATATTATTCTTGACTTAAATCATTATAACTCATAAGATGAAGTTAAAACTCACTTAGGTGACATATAAAATCATATTAATTAATATCTTACAAAATCCCTTTAAATTAGAAGAGAAATACATTTTACTTCCAATATTATTATGATAAAATGAATTAAAGATCAATAATAGGGATCACCATTTCTATAATCTATATCGGGATCACATGTGAGCTATAATGGGGTTATCCTTCATATAAGCTAAATCGGTCTCACCAATAATCAATAATGGGGCTCAAGCCATTTTATAAGATGCACCAAAAATACTTGGGAGATATAATATGGATTAACCCTACATATATGTTGTATCAAGCTCACTCGTTTTATATAAATATCATGTTCCACTTTACGAATAAAATACATTCAACACAAAACCATTTGAAAAACTCTTTTAATCCCATATGAATAAGACTTTGGTATAAATAAACCATTTTATTTTAAAATCACATTTTCAATTCCAAAATACTCCAATAGAAAAATAGGGGTTTTCATTTAAGAAAACATGTAATCATTCAAAGGAAATATAAATTATATTATATTCCTGGTAGTGTAAAATTTATTGTCACCGTGTACATTATGGATCGAACAATCTTTTTTTTATTTTTCTAAATGTTCTTTATAAAACTTATAAAAATATTTCCTTTCTAAACCATTCAATGAAATTCAGAATTGACATAAATTTTCCTTTATAATCCTTTTATATGCATATAAATGAACATGTAAAATAATATAAATAATATTTACATGGATAAAAATATTTTATTGTTATATCTGTAAAAATTCAATGTTCCCCATACCACTTTTAACATTTAAATACAAAACAACATGAAATAATAACAATAAATATATTAAAATAAATTTAGAATAAATAAATCCATGAAATTATATATAAATGGGGAATAATATAAAAATCATAATGTAATTTGGGTGTAGAAAATAAAAATATGACTCATTGAATGGATATTCAGTTGAAGTCCCTTACCTCGAGTCTGATTTATCATGCATGTCATTTACTTTCTTCTTCCTCAGACCACCTTCTTTTCATAACACGTTGAGGCCACAAAGGATTCTGTTATTTATAAAATAATAGCTATATAATGTAGGGTTGAATTATATTATGGTATTTTTGTAATGATTTGACAAGCCAAATAAGTTTTTGAAGTGTTAAGAGTAGAGGAGAATAGTTTCCCTTCTATAAGATGGTGGATGAAACTTTTAGAAATCATCAAAACATTAAATTAATATAAATAATTTTTATAAAAAAATGGTTCCAAGAGTATTAATTTATAGTATATGAACATTTTTGGTCAAAAATAATTTTTCAAATGAAAATTAGATAAGTTATTACTATTTTTTAATCAATAATATTTTGATTTAACCATTATTTAATCTTCTTAATTCTTACCACGGTATCATGTAATTTATAGGTTTTGAAATAATATAATTAATATAAACAAAAAAATAAAATAATGGTTCATTTATGAAATTTTTTTTCTTATAACAATAAGTTGGACAAATTTTATATTTTAATATATTTTATATCACTTAATAAAATATAATTTATTTTAAAATATCATTACTGTCAATTTTGACACTATTCATTACATGACATTTTCAAAATATCATCAGAACATGGTTTCTTTGAAAAAACAATTTTAAATCATCACTAAAATGTGAATTTCATCTAACAAATTTGTGGTTGACATTATTTGTCTCCAATTAATTTTTTCTCAATACATTTAATATCATTTTTATGATATTTCCATTAATTAAACAATTACTACATCACCATTATTTAATCATTTATTTACATTTTTTCCAAAAAAATTTGAAATAAATTATCATGATTATGATTAATATTTTTTTAAAAAAAATGTATTTATAGTATAAGAAAACTATCTTATTACCCCATATTACAAATAAATAACTTGTTAAAAACAAAAGTGTGATAAAATAGAATTTTCTTTGAATATAAGAATATAAATGGTTTAAATCCATCCAAATGGCTCCAAGATCTCATAAAATTGATCCATGATTGATTTTTTAGAAATTCACTAATCAAATAATATTAGGAAATGTTTTAGGGTAATTTTATATGTTTTAAAATATTATTTTTATAATTAATTACCGGATTTATCCTTAACCATAGTAATATAAATTTCCCATGTTATTATTAATATGTTTAAAAAAATGGACATATTTACCAGATTATGACATTAGGATTCCATATATAGATCAAATGTTTCAAAATTCAAAATATATAAATAGATAATAATAATTTAAAATTAATTTTTTTATGGAATGATAAAACAAGTTTTTAATGTAAACAAATTCAAATTAATGAAATGTTTTCACATAAGAATTATATCTGAAATTTATTAAAATGAACTAGATGGGATTAACTAAAAATAATTTGGCTTAATTATACATTAAAACCAACAAAAATATAATTTAACAATATAAATAAATTTCATGAAAAATATGCTTTCAATTAAAATGAAATAATTTTTCACTATTCATCAAAACATGAAACTTATTGAAAAAACACCATAAATTAAAGTATATTTTTATATTCATATTTCAAAAAATATGTTTATTATTTTATATATAATTTATAAATGACAAAAATACCAGATTTAAAATAACCTTACATTCAAAATTCATCAAAAATACCTTTTTAGAAAAATATTTCATCTATGTGTAAAATTGGTTTTATTCTTATATCATGTCCAGAAGAAATATAAGATGAATTGTAAAAATTATATTGAATATTATATATATATTTATTTATTTATTCAATAAAATACAAAAAAAAATTAATTTTTTAATTTATTGGAATTAAACACACTTGTTCGCATTTAAATTGTTTTTATGAAAGACATTTCTTTTTATTTGTAAAGGGGTTTTATATTCATTTATAATTAACTGGTCAACAAATAATTAATTTTATATACCTATTTAAACACTATATTTATAATTTTTTTAATAGGGTTCTCTATTTCGATTTTTAATTTCTATATTATAGTGGTAAAATTTAAATAATAATATTCAGTTATTCACTTATGCTCGATTTGGCATATCAAGTATGTCATCGAACATATTATTTCATTTTGTTCATGGGATGTTACAATAATGGGAGTTAAATTGGTAAATAATCCCTTTTAAATCATATGTTACGTAAGATGAGTGTATAAGATAATATTCTATCAATAGGAATTAGGAGACAAAGTGCATTACATAAATAAGATGCATGAATGAAGATGTGAAATAGAGGATCCCATACAAATGTTTTTATAGAAAAAACATATGTAAAAGTTATAATGAGTGGTTATAAATGATATCTCATTGATAGGACACAAATATTATAGTATATTGACCTATATACACTTAGTACCCCATAACCAATAGAGATTAAAAAGGCTATTTACATAGTAAGTTCTTGAATGGAAACAAATAGATGGAAAACCCATACTAAATTTCAATATAGTAACGAATTTGGTGATTGTAATAAATTGAGGGGAAGAATGTTATCTCAATTTAAAAAAATATATTGAAGATAAATATTAAATTGATAAATTCATTAAAACATAACTAATTTAGATTTGAATGTTTAAATACAAATAACATGCTTGAATTGAAATAAAGAGAGAGAGAGGTCCCTTACCATTCCAAAACATGGGGATAAGATTTTTAAGAGTTTAGGTTCACATTGGTAGATCTCTAGATACGGGAGGGTAGTGTAAGGATGTGATCCAAGGTTTTCTCGGGAATTGTAATGTGATATTGGGTGGTTTTATATAACAAAATAGAAGGGGGTTCTTTATTATTTATCAAACATAAGATTTTGGAATTTATATAATAATATAATCAAAACCAAAAACCTTATCATGGTTTCTGAAATTTTTTCTATGAAATAAGAGCGTTTTTAATAATTTTTAATGTCAATGGTCTACACTAAAAAAAATATTACCCTTGGGTGTATGGAAGTGAGACATGTTTTTAAGAAATTAGTTATAAACCCCTAAAATACCATATATAGGTTTTGGAGGATTTATAACTACTTTATACAATTCAACAAATAACATTATAAACATTATTTTAAAATGGGAAACAGATATTTTGTCGTGAATACCGTTTATTTATTTAATTATATCACTTTTGTGTCATTATAATTTCATAATACACACTAAATATTTATATCATATATAATTTTTTACCTGAGAATTTTATTGCCTTATAAAATTATGTAAAATTAATTATTGAGTAATATTGATGTACCGATTCAAAATAAAAATACATTTATTTTATCAATATATTTTGCAAAATATTTGAATTTTTATTTTGAAATATAATCAACTATTGTTGAGAAATATAGGTTTTTTTACATTAACAATTTTTTAACCCTTATAACAATTACATTTGAATTGATAAAAATTGTATTATGATTTATATTTAACACATATTATTTCATTATTTTAATTTATTAATATATCATTTATGTTTAAAATTCATGAATTCATCAAAAATGAATATTTTAATTTTAATTTAATATTAAGAAAAAAATAAATTTTTTGTATTATCGTATCAAAATAATAATCATTTATAATGTAATTATAATAAGAAGTAAATATATTAATTATTCAATACAAATTACATATTCATAATATTAGGTTCGTGATTCATAGACCTTTTTTTCACCACCAAATTTCATAAGGGTATTGTGATCAATGTTGATATTTTCATAGGGAATTCTATCATAAATGGTGTGGGTCATGATCTCGATGAGCTTGACATTATACCATAAATGGCTTTACATTTTCATTCATTATTGAATCTCAATTTGGTATTTCTAAAGGGAAAATACCAATTATGTTCCATCCATTTTTATATATAATAAATGGGATTCCTAGGGTATATTCCATCTTTTTGAGGCCATTGATTGATTTTTCTTTATCAATTAGATTTATCATAACCCTTTATCTATACCAATCATTTGATCGGCATTTAATGACTATTTAATCAATGGTTATGATGATTAATATTTCTTTAAATGATATATAATTCTAATAAATATAATATTCCTTCAATTTAAGGGGTTACTGTTAACTAAATAAAAAATTGGCCCTATTATGGTTCGTTTATAATTTCATTGTAAAATTAATAACCCATAATGTTTTTAAAATTTGTATACTAAGGTGATGGTGAAAAGTGTTAATAAAGTATTTAAAAAAAATTAAGTGTAATAATTTGGTCCAAATACATTACTATAATACCTTCCCACATTCAAAATTACTTTTATTTGGAAGATTACTAACCATTTATGGCGTAAGGTGTTAATCAAAGGAGACTTTCCAAAGAATATGTATAGTTTTTAACAACATGTTTCAGTATTATTTAATCTTTCACGTCCTTAAATTCATATTAATACATGATAAAATAAAAATATCATTATCCTACATATAAAAAAAAGTTATCATGTTGATAGAATTATCCTTATCCATATCCTCAATAATAAAATGGGAAAAAAATCCTTCATTAAAGTGTTTGGTGGACTACCATCACATGATCCGATATAATTTATTTTCCATAATAGTATCTCATGGATAGATTATAATTGTAAAATTAATATTTATATATTATATTCATGATATATTTATCATTCTAAAAATATTATATATCATTTTACCTATTAAAATTCTATTCACTAAAAAATGATAACGGTGTTCATGCAAATGTGGGGACTACCTCCTCCATGAGGCAATGTGGTTTATTTTTCATTGACATGTCACATCGATAATTTATTTAAGTATATTTTAAGATTTAATATGATATTTATGATGTAAGTATCATTAAATAATTAAAAAAACTTACCTTCTATACAAAGTGTTCATTGAAAAATGGAAATGTTACTCATATGTACGTACGACCTACCGTCTCCATGATTGTGACATAGTTCGTTTATAATAAATTTGTTACATGGATGGATTTTATAGTAATTTTTATGAATAATAATAATAATTATATATTTTTTATTATTCAGGATATGATTAAATAATGGCCTTTTTACCATATTTAACCAACTAAATTCATTTTGGACGAATGTAGTGAATATCATTGAAACATTCTATATGAATTTAAGTTATAAATAAATTATATATGACATGTAAATAAGTTAAATAATGGTGATAATAGAATTCAATTTTTTTTAAATATGTTAATAATAAACATAATCTTATTATTCTATAATATAAAAAACATACTTGATGAGTCGGTCTGAATGTAAGGGAATTTTATTTTTAAATCTTCTCTTATTGTTTTCCAAAAAATGCTCATTTTCTTCTATATCCATATTTTTTAAATTATTTAATGTATTTATTTATTTCAAGTTAAGTGAGTTGTAAAGGTAACTTGTTGTTTCTTATTTACATTATTTCAATGGTTTTCCGTAATAATATTTTGTGGAGTGTTTTAACTTACTTTACAAAAAAGAAAAAATGAATTTTCTTTTATCACATACGACGACCACAACCTTTACATCCATGCTAACCATTATTTTATTTTTCCCTTCCACTACAGGATTTCATGTTTTATTAAAAATAAAATAGTTTTCCCCATTTTTTGGAATCTTAAAAAAGGGGATTAAAATGGAATTGATATATCAATATCTAAAAATGTTTTCTAATGGGTGAAAAGAATAGTTTTATGATGAAATATTTTATGTGTTGGGATATTTTATGGTTATTTGGATTTTTTTATGATGAAGAGTGTTTTTTAAAACCAAGGGAGGGTGAGACTATTATAGATCACTAATTTATTGGTTAAAAGGATAAAGTTGACTAATCTAATTTCTCCAAAGAGATCGTGGGAATATACTATGATAGTTATTACATGTATAACTGTGATGGTTATTTCAATTGTAACAATGATGTTACACCATGTATGACCACGATGGTTATTCTATGTGTAAGTAAGAATGATATGAAAATGATTCCTCACGTTACTTATATGATTAATTTATTTATTATATTTATTTTTATTGATGTATTTTAATTTCAAAACATTAACAAAATTATATTTTTATTTTTAAGGTTGGACAGTATACCTTTCTTAGAATATTGTTTTGATTTTTTGAAGATATTAAAGAAATAATTACAAGATCAGTTTTTTCCATTAATGTTTCATAGGAAAATGTTGTATGGAATTATATGGGAAAAAAATTATTTCTTGGGAATGAATATCTTTATTTGGAGAATAAATTTTATTTTGAAAAAGGTAAATTTTTTCATGTAGTCATGGACTAATTTTCTCTCTTTCCTTTTATGTCACTTATTGGTCTTTTTCTACTCATCACACATTTCAAAAAAATCACCATGATTTCAGATGAAAAAGGGAAAGGAATAAGTCATGTTTAATTTCATGATGACTTATAACAAAAAGAAATCATTTATCACATTAAAAGTTTTATATTTTGAAAAAATGGATACCAAGTAAAGAGTGTTTTTGTAATATATGGGATTATTATGGAAGATTCATGACTTAACTCACTAAAACTACAAAACTAAATGATATTTGGGAATGAAATAAAAATAAATCAATTCACGAGACAGTAGATTAATTAATGTTATAGGATGATACCTTATATTATCAATATATGTGAAAATATTAATACAAATAAAATAAGTAGTCATTTTGTAGTAAATGCATGTTTTTATTTCAAAATACATTTTCATCAAAATTGATTTTTTTTTATTTTTGTGAGATAATACTAAAATTATATGTTGAAAATTTTAGAAATAAAATTTTACAAATGGCATGTCATTTTTAAAATCATTTTGTAAAAATTAGTTTAGAGTAAATTTTTACGATTTTTTAAAGAGATTGGTTTTATAGTGAATGGTGGAAATATAATTTTTTTAAAAAGAAATTTTTTTTTCAAAAATTTAAAATATTTATTTTATTTTAAATTTTTGAATAATAAATTTTTCAATTATATTATCAATAATATAAATATATATATTGGAATAAAATTTATTGTTTAAATTCCTATAATATATTTTTTATATATAAAATACCAATTTCTTGAAAACTATTTTTCATTTCTTTTTGAGATTTAACAATAAATTTTTTTTTTCAACTTATAGAAATTAAATCATGAAAATTTTATTTCATATTTTTATTCAGGACGTCTATGTTTTTTAAATAGGTTTGTTTTATTATTTTTCACTAAAAATATAATCAATGTAGATTTTGTTACCACTATTTAATTAGGGGAAAAAATACTATTATAAGGATGAATAATTAACCATGACGCCTAGATTAATTTTATATATTGATAATATGTCATTAATAATAATCCAAAAATATGATTTATAATCTTTAAGCTCCATTTGTACATGTTTTTTACATTTTTAATTTTTTAATGAAAAGAAAAATAACGCCATTCACTTTGTTTTGTTATCAATAATTTTTTGAAATAGGGGTACAAAAAAGTTTTTTATGGTTCAAAATATTTTTTTAAAAATATTTTTTTTATCATGGTAATTTATTTCTTATTTTTGGAAAGGAAATAATTACCTTAAATCCTTACATAAAACTGACACAATATTTTTTCAATTAATAGATAAATAAAAATGAATTTAAAAATATTAAAATAAATATGATTTAAATAAATTATTGTGTTACAAGATGTTATAGTTAAATATATTATATTAATGATGTTTGAAAAAACTATATTTGAATATCTTTTCTGCCTTGATGTTATTCAATTCAACGTAAATGAATAGTAAGAAAAATGAAATTAATGATATTTTAAAATAAATTCTATATATTGAAATTATTATAAATCCTTAAAATTAATATTAGCATAAAATTTATTGGAATATAGTTTTAAATATAAGTCATGGTAAATTTATGGTCATTTTGTTATAGTATATTTCTTGACCCCTATAGACTAAAACACCTTAACAGAGCAGTAATTTTCAAAAAGGGATAATATGGGCAAAAAAAATAGGTATGGGTGAGAACATAACATAAATGTGTCTAAATTTCAATGTATGTGATTATTTCGAGAAATAATAATTTATCTTCTAATTTTATCAATTCTTATCTTCATAAATAAAAAAATTAATTTATTTTAATTTAATACATTATGAAATTTCAAGAGTGCACCTCCCCTTAATTATAAAAGGTCGCATCTTCAACTATTTTTTTCACACTTCATAATAATTTTGGTTCATCAATTCCCGAAGAAATATCCTTACTTAAATCCATAACCATGCCCTATAGTCCCTATTTTTATTATAAATCCATCCTAGTAAGACTTTCGGTGTAGACCTTAAGGGCTTGTTATAAGAAGAGGTATAGTCATTCTCCATGCATTTTCAATTTATTTATTCATCCACATAATTTATATATTATTCAAGCATGATTAAATAATAAACTTTTATCCAAAATATATTTTTATGTTGTTTTCTTAATTCCATAAAATATATTTGTATCCCCTTCCTTCCAATGGGAAATGAACCCATCGTTAATGTGTATGATATATTACCATAATACGAACAGTTTTAATTCATTTCCCATCACCACCTCCCAAGGATGATTATGTTTATGGATTTAATTTATATATTATATATTCATTCCATATTTATAATTCTATAAATATATAATGTCTCATAAATTCTTACATTTCCATCCATTAAAAACTTGTTACATCATTTGTGTGTACATGTTGACAACCACGTCCACGAAGTGATGTGATTCATAACCACATCACATAGATGATATATATATTAATTTTTTAAGAAATAATGTTTTATTTATGAAATAATATTCAATATATATATATATTAAATAATAATTACATTTTCCAATCATGATCGTTGAGAAATGGATATGTTACTCATTCATACAAAAGGAATATAATCTCCATGATTGTAACATATTTATTTCCAAATAATAATATATCACCATTGGTTATAAAATTATAATAGATTTATTTATGTTAAAGTATATCATTAATATAATTCTAGAGATTATGGAATATTGACCTATTTGAGCATAGTCTACCTATCAAATTCACGTTGTACATATGAGTTGAAAATAGTAAAAACTTTTTATGTGAAGTTAATTCAGTAAATATCTTATTATAAAATTGAATAAAATTGGATAATAAACAAATAAATATTTTGAATAATGTTAAAAAGTAAAGTAAATTTATTATATATAAATAAAAACAATGTATGTGTTGAGTCGGACTCAAATAAAGGAACACATTGTTTTTAAACATTGTTTTAAAATATTATGAGGATTTATTCTCTAAATATTTTTATTATATTTTTATATTCTTAAAATATTTGATTATATGTACTTAATTTAAAATTATTGAGATATAAATGGAATTATGTTTAAATTTTGAATTTATTTCAATGTATTTCAAAATAAATCTTCTTTCCTTTTTTATAAAGAATATTTTTACAAAAAGACAAAATGAATATCCGTTTTCAACATAGAGGAAGTTAGTGGTTTTCTCTATTCCATACCTATTATATGATATTTGGATTCCTTTACACTTTTAAATAATTAAACAATGAAAAAACAATGTTTCCTTTATGCTATCAGTATTTTAAAAAAAATAGAATGGATATTTCAATATCTGGAAATGTTTCATTATGGGTGTAAAGAATATTTTTATGACCATAATGATAAAAATTATTTCTTTCATGTTTTATGATTATTTTATAGATGATTGGAATTCATAATGATGTTGGTTATTTCTATTATAAACCAATTTTGGTTAGTTACATTATTTACCAATGATGGGTGGTTCAATTATAAACTAAAGATGAATGGATCCATTATAACCCTCCAATGCATTGTGTTATTTAAGAAATTATTAAAGTTGAAAATATTTTATATTCCATTTATAAGATTGACATTTAAAATGAAGTAACATGTTACCTAAAAGATTTATGTATGTCATCTATGGGTTTTTCATAAATATCATGTTATTAAAATGTAATGTAATGGGATTATGTTTAAAAGAAATTATTTACTACATCATAAGGGTGAAATTTATAACATGGTGAAAAGGATTTAATGAATTTTTCATTACTGAAAAGTAACCATTATGTGTTTTATTTTTACTTTATTAATTATTATGAAAGGTATTATAAAAATATTTCATCTGAGAAATTGATTTCTTGGGTAAGATATGTTTTATAATGAATCTCATGATTATTTTGAAAAAGTGTTTGTAAGTCCCCAGCCTTAAACATTACATAATCTTTAGTTAAGTTAATAATTCACATTGACGATCTTTTCTAGTTTATATTTTTACAGAATTAGGCCACTAATATTACATTACTTCTCAAATATTACAAAGTACACAATTATTCTCAATATCCATATTTCCATAAAATAAAAACAATTAAAAGAAAACATGAATTATTTTAATGATATTAATCTTCTTGAAATCATAATTTCTCATACCATGTCATATATATTGTAAATAAAATATCAAAAACATGGGATGAGCATAAACATGTCAGTAAGGGTTATAAAACAAAGAAAGAAAACATTAGTCCGTCAATAAATAAATGTAAATGAAATTTTACATTTCAATCATTAACATAAAACAAAAGATCATATGATTTAAGAATAACAAATAGAAATCATAAATCATAAATGTAACTAGTGGAATCCAAAATATACTTACATTGTAGCTTTCACAGCTACGTAGGGAGTTGCATTTGGGTTACCCATCCAACTATATTCCCTAAATAGCTTATAAGAAACATTAAGGTTTACCTCTGTCACATTACCCAACGCATTAGAGTGCAATATCAGGCCCACATGCACTAGGATTATCATGGAACCACCGGTATATGTAAAGAATTTCCAAGAACCATAACATATTCACAACATATAAAACAAACATAAAGGAATGATAACATTTCCACATTGCAATAAAAATATATAATTTAAATATATGGACATAATCAATCCATTCTCAAAACCATTTTCGATACCAAAATATGCAAAATAGTATATGTTATTTGTTTTCCTCTTAAAATCATTACGGCTTATTAAGGAAGCCAAATATCAAATAAAGATCATGGTGGAAAACATGTCATTTTCACAACATACATTAGAAAAGTAACATTCCATTTGTCATTTAGTAGAACGCTATGTAGAAAAATATTCCATTTTAATGAAATGAAACGTCTAGTGGGTTTATAAACCATATAAAATTATGTCTTCTATCAATAAAAATATGCCTTAATGAGAGGGGATTAAGACGAAGTCACCTACCACATGTCCGACCTGAAACATTCGTTCTTTAATCATATGAATAATAAACTGAAATTAATTTATAATTTCCAAATAACATTTCTCAAGTTTATTATTCCTTTTATATTACATATTACCACTTTATAAACATTACATGTCTATTTATGTTAATAATGGTTATTTTGTCGATATTTGGTACTTGAGTCAAAAATAAGCTTCTTGTAATTACAAGTTATCAATGTGGTAAAAAGTCCATTGTATCTAGAATGATATTCATGATTTAGATATCATATATATCATATATATCCAGTATATATATGTATTTATAATAGTATATAATATTTAGAGATAAGAAATGAAACGCATTGTTCATTGAGAATTTAAGTTGTACGTTCGGATGAATTCTATTTCATTTATATTTTTTATTTAATAGACATAAAACATAATGATAAATAGTTTTTTTATAATTACATTATAATATCATATATAATTTCATTAACTTCATCCTTTTTATATTCCATGTATGACATGAACGAGTCATATCACATTAAAGGGGGGGTAGTCCGCATTTTCTAAAATTAAATTATCATATTAACCAGTCATTGAAAGAATTAATGAATGCTATAAATTAAAAATAAAGAATCATAGAAGAAATGTAAATTTAATATATATTACATATAAATACAGTTCCATTTTAACATCCACTATAATAGTCAGTAGGAGATAATTGAACAATCATCATTTTGTGAGGTATTAGTTCATCGTCCACATAAACAGTATGTTCGTATACATTAGATAGAGGTTTGTAGATGTGAAGTTAGAATCCTCCTCATATAAAAATCAACTTATATTTAAGGTACTTTTGTTTCTATAAAATAATGTAATAAAGAATGTTTTGGGGGTTGGATAAGGAAATTAAAAGATACGAACTTGAGGGAAGATGTTACCTTTAAATTGGGTAAATTCCTTTGGTTTGAACCAAAATTCATTCTTGAATTGCCTTATTCCTATGGTAAGGCTTCTAAAAATAATATAGAAATTTTTGGAGCTTATTTAAGATTATTTGGGATGAGACCAAAGGATTGAGAGGTGTATGTAATGGGTTAGACATGGTTTCATTTTATAAGGGGGTGGAGGGGCTCTTTAAGAATGTTTGAAAATGTTATTTTATTATAAACTGAGTTTATTTTTAAAAAGGTCCCAAACACATTTAATTCTATGATAAGGTGAGTATTGTTCTAAATACTCTCATACATTGCGTTTTAGAAAATTTAGGGCATAAAAGTAATATTATCTTTTCGTTTTAACCCTTAGTTAACAAATTTAACTATTACCATGTCCACTTGTATATTCATACTATATGGTTAATATATTTATAATAAAACTTGAATCTAACCTAAAGTTATCCATTATTGAAATTTTAAACCTCATATAAGTCCTATTTCCTAATCATTTATTTTTCAGACTATTATAACATTTAATATAAAAAATATTTTTTTTACAAACTCATTTTTTTAATTTATATATTATTCATATCATGACTTTTAAAAATTCGATAACACCATGATATATTTGAAAAAAACATCATTTATTGAAACATAATAGATAGTAATAGTACATAAAATTCTTGGATCATATAAAATGATTCAAAATAAATTTATTTTAATTTTTATAGTCTCATTTATTTAAAATAATCATTAATAAGGTAAACATTATATAATCATTCAGTCATAAATAAAATTATTTATTTATCTGTAAAATAATAAATAAAATACCATGACATAGGAAATATTTATATCTTTATAATTACTATTTATAGTGTAAGGGATAACATATATAACTACATATAAAAATTGTTTTACTAAATGATATATGTTTATGTTACATTTTCCTTAACCTTAAAAATTATTTTTATAAAATGTCATTTTCATTTACTAGTGGCTCCATGGGGTCAAAAAATCTTCCAAATGATTCCAATGGTTGTAAATGTATAATCCAATAGTATTTTGACACAGTATAGGGTAATTTAATATTATTATTAATTTTTTTTGCCTTATTTACCATATTTACCCTTTAACCCGGGTAAATAAAATATTTACTAAAATTACTATTCATAACTTCTAAAAATAAAAGATACATATTTACACAATTTGGAACTCTTGATTCCAATTATGGAATCAATTTTTAAAAATTTCAGACATAGAAGTTTCATAAATTAATATAAAATTAATTCCCACTTCCAAAACCATAAAGAGTGTTTTTAATAAATAAAAACTATCAATGAATTGACACTTGTTTATGTCCAATTTAAATTTGAAATTACATCCATTGAAAAAAATTGGATTAAATTCTATGAATTTAATCTAATTACACTTTAGAACCAATAAAATTAACAATTTAACTATATAAATAAATTATATTGACATACAGTTTTGACATAAAAGGCAGTATTTTTCACCGTTCATTTAAAAAAGAACTTTATCAAAAAATTACCAAAAATTTATCCAAAGTAAATTTCTATGTCCCTTTTCTAGAGAAGAATTTTATTTTGTAAAATGGATCATATAAAAGTGGAAAAAAATATATTTAGAAGCGGTTATTTATCAAAAGGCGGTAAATGAACTTTTAAAAATATTATATTTTTTATTGTTTAAAATCAAATTCTTTCTCATTTTATGCATCGAAAATTTATTAGAAAATTTAAAAACATTTAAAAACATGTGTAATCATATTGTAGTTAGTTATGTTCATTTTCACCAATACAATATCTAGTCATTAACTACCATTTAAAATAATAATATTATATTATTATTATTCATTATAACTGAAAGTTGTGTGTGACGTAAGATTTCAAAGAAACTCATTTTTTTCATGTTGAGTATCATATCAGAAATAAAATATTCTTTAATGTAAAATTAATATTTAATTCACAAATATTAATAATTATGAAATTTTCATATTCTTTACTTACCTGGGATGTTACATGCTTCCCCCCTTTTGGAAATTTCATCCTCGCAATTTTAAAATGGGGCTTGGAAACATTATTGAATGTGAAACATTAGAAAAAGAGTAAATAAAAATATAAAATTAAAAGAAATAAATAGAAGTATAAAGGTATCCCAAGATAACCCATACTAAGATTCCATGAAAACATGGATATGGAGAGGAAACTAAGTGTCATGTTCTGATGGAGAGTCATAGAAAACTAGATCATAAGAAAGTTATCCATGACAAACATGTGATTGGATAAACAATATTTGATTCCATCGTAAGAAATGTGAACATACGCCATTTTTGTTTTATGTTACATTTCATAGAGTTGAGTAATTTATTTATGATATTGACTAAGAACAGAAGGAAATGTACTTAGATTTCATGTAGGGTATCATCTTTGAATAAATTTCTACCAAAAAAATCATCTTTCTCCAAGCGATGAATATTCATAATGACATGGTCATAGCTAAATTTCTAGAATAAACTTCTAAAGAATCACATAATCCACAAAATATAAACTATATATTTCCCATTTCTTTAGATATTAACAAAAACAAAAAATCTCAATAAAAGATCAGATAATCTCTAAAAAGGATAATCTTTTATAAAAAGAAGTACTACTATTAATCTCCAAATATTAACTAATAAAACCCAAATCTCAACAATGACCATTCAATACACAATTGTCCTTAAAATTATTCAATATAATCCAAAATAACTTTGAAACCCAAAATTCAGAATGATTTGATCACATAGTCTTCCATAAATATCATAACATTTATCTTCAAATAACATCAGCTACTCATAAAGTCTCATACTGAAACGTAATTAGCCCAATCACATTTTCTCCAAGATAGATTAATCATTTACATTAATAACCTAAATCACTATATTTTCAAAATAAATAAATATATGTTTCCAAAATAAATTTACTCCATTACTCATTAATTGAAATCCCACAGTATTCTATTTTTCCTTGGTCATATAGTGTTTCCTCAAAATAGAGAATGTCTTCCAAAATAACCGTTATCACTTCATCACAAAATCACATTCCTATAGTAAGTATATCCATTTGATAAAATATAATTTCCCAAAATTAACTTATTCTTGATTGATAAAATCATTTAATAGAAATGAATTAGTCACACAATCTAGGGACATCACATGGTCCAGTGGTAGGCGATAAATCTCAATCGCACATTGGTTGTAGATTTGATTACCATACCTTTTTCGGATGCAACAGTTTGTCACACGGTCTGTAGGTTTTCTTTTTTCAAAAATTAAATAATTTTATAAAATTACCAAAAATGAGATAAATTCCTCAAAAATAACCATAACATATTTTAACCACAAATGTTATCTCATACCTCGCATTTTCGTCCCAAAACGTAATAACCCATAATTTCTTCTAAAACAAAAGATCACACGAACCCCTAATGTTATCCATGATTTCCACAAAAGAAAAAATAATTCTTCTTGAATAATATTTTTACATATCCAAATTCAGGGTTACACATACGTGAAAATGTATTCCAATGTAATCCCATCCTCAAAAGACCCTTATTAATTTTACAAATTTCATCATCCTAAAATGTACCCAAACTCGTGCATATATTATATATAGATTTATTACTCATTCAATGTAATTCATTATCTACTATCTATTATTTTACAACTTATTCATAATACATCATTCCTAAAAACAAACTCATGAATCGTGGCCTAGGATTCAATAATATCAAAAAAATAGCTAAAAAATAATCCATACCTTTTATAGGTCATTTTTAATTTACTCATCATCAATTAGAATGAAATTAGGAGTTGGTAAACATATATTTGTATGATCTTGTTGATCTCATTCCTGAACCTTCTTTGTAGGACATCTATATTTATAGTTACTATGCACCCCACATTTACAAAATTCAATTGATTCTTCTAAAAGAACTTATTTCCCTTTCCTAGAGTCAACTGGACCCTTCCTTGTTCCATGGAATGTAATTACTTTGTGACCTTCATTACAACATCTAAAGAATCTTGTCATCCTTTTGAAGCATTTTCCAAGGTGTTTCTTTCCACATCCTCGACACATAGGTTTTTTAATATACTTAACTTTATAGTGATTACCTAAACTTATATTGGGATTCATTTCTCGCATATAATATGCCTTATAAAATCACTAAGGTTTAGGTGGTCCATCATGGCTCCAGAAAGTTGGTTGAAAATAACCAAAATAGTTTTCATTACAATTCCCATTTCCTTCAGCTTCATATTTAGAAAAACATCACAGTTTTCATCACATCCATTTTTAATTTGGTGCCTACTAGATCAATCCATTTAATATAATGAAAATGTTTTGTGATAGTATAATAGTAAAATAATCATATAATATCTTATGTGGAGGGTAATCACTAAGATATACTTATTCATGTTATCTTTACCCCATTCAATTTATCTAAAATAACTATGACTCTTTCTAATATTCTAACAATTATAGTTATGTCACATATTCTTAAATAAAACCCTAACCTCTAAAGTTATCTAAACTTAACTTTGATACCAACTGTAAGGTCAAATCCTTAAACAATACATAATCATGAATTATGTTTATAATTCATACTGAGAATATTTTTAAGTTTAGAGTTTTAGATAATTTCACCATAACTATTACATTATACCTTAAATATTACAATGTAGACACTTCAACTCAGTATCCATTTTTTTCATAAAATAAAAACTCTGAAATGAAAATAAGAAATCTTTTATTGATATAAATCTTCGTGAATTATTCCTTTCTCTTACCCTGCCTTATATCATGTGAAAAAAATTCAAAATCCTAGGATGAGAAGAAAGACTCAGTAAGGGTTATAAAACAATGAAAGAAAAAATTATTCCATCAATACATACAAGTAAATAAAATCTTAATTTTAAATCTTTAACATACCACACAAGATCCTATGATTTATGAAAAAAAATGGAAATTATAAATCATAAAGGTAACCTATAGAATCCATAACATACTTACATTGTAGCTTTCCCAGCTTCAATGGGAGTTACATTTGAAATAACCAGCATATTATATTACCTAAATCTCATAGGAGAAAAATTAATATTCACCTCTATCATGTTACCCTATGCATTGGGGATCAATCTCGAGCTCACCCAACAAACGTTTGTCACGGAACCACTCGTATATGTAAATAATTCCCAAGAAACATAACATATTCACAACACATAAAACAAACATAATGAAAAGATAACATTTCCACATTATAATAAAAATATATCATTTAAATATATTGATATAATAAATACATTATAAAAACCATTTCCAATACCAAAATACATAAATAGTATATGGTATTTATTTTCCTTTTAAAAACATTATGGCTTGTTTAGGAATCCAAAAATCAAATAAATCTCGTGGTGGTGGAAAGGTCATTGTCACCACATACGTTAAAAATAAAACATTACCTTTGTCATTTAGTAAAACATTAATTATATAAATATAAAATTTGAATGAAATGAAATGTCAAAGGGGTTTATACCCTATATAAAATAAAATCATGTCTAAATCAAAATATGCCTCAATGAAAGGAGATTGAGATGACGTCCCTTACCTCGTGTCCAACATGAGGCATTCGTTATTTAATCTCTTGAATAATAAACTAAAGTTCATTTGTACTTGATTAAAAACCTTTTTCAAGTACATTATTCCTTTTATATTAATTATTACTACTTTATAAAAATTACAATATCATTTACGTTTATAACAGTCATTTTGTTGATATTTGGTAGTTAAGTCAAAAATGAACTTATTATATTTACATGTTATCCATGTGGTAAAAATTAAATTATCTCCAAAATGATATTCATGATTTAGATATCATATATATCATATATCTTCAGTATATATATGTATTTATAATAGTACATAACATTTGGAGATAAGAAATGAAATTCACCGTTCATGGAGACTGTAAGTCGTACGTATGCATGAACGCTACTTTAATTTCTAATTTTTAATTAATGAAATGAATCATTAATGATAAATAGGTTTTTAATAATTCTAGTATAATATAATATATAACTTTAGTAACTCCATTTTTTATAAGTTCTACATATAATATGAATAAGTCATATCACTTTGAGGGGGTGGTGGTTTGCACTTCCTCAAATGAAATTATCATATTTTCCCTTTATGGAAACCATTAAGGTATGATATAAATGTAAACAAAATAAGAAAAAAGACAATATAAATATAATATATATCACAAATAAATAGATTTCCATTTTAATGGACACCATAAGAGGTGGTAGGAGATAATTGAACATTCATCGTTTTGTGAGGCTGTCGTTTTTCTTCCACAGAAATAGTATGTTAGTATCCATTAGATGGAGGTGTCTGGATGTGATGTTCTAATAAATCTGATAACAACATACTATTATAATTAATATAATTTTTTTTATAAAATAATTGCATAAAGACATTTTAGGGGGTCGGAGATGGAAAATAAAAGAAAAGAACTTGAGAGAAGATGATATCTCTAAATCAGGTAACTCCAATTAGTTTGAACCAGTAGGATTTCGTGAATTTCATTATTCATTGGGGAAGGATTATATAAGGAATATAAGGATTTTAGTAGAATCTTGGAAATATTTTGGATAAGCTAATGGGGTTTGAGATATCGTGTAATGGGTTAGATGTGGTGGCATTTTATAAGAGGGAAGTGGCTCTTTAGAAATGTTTGAATATATAATTCTGTTATAAACTGAATGTTGATTTGAAAAGGTCCCCAAATAATTTAATTAGAATATAAGGTGAGTATTTTTATAAATCCTTTCATATAATGGGTTTTTTAGAAAAATTCAGGTCATAAAATTATTCTTGTCTTTTAGTTTTAACCCGCAATTAACTAATTTAACTTTTACCCTATCATCTTGTAAATTCATACAATATGGTTAATATAATAAAAATAATATGCAAATAGAATCAAAAGTGGTCAATTAATGAAATTATCAATATTACTTGAGTAGTTTCTCTAAATATTATATTTTTATAACAATTATATCATTAAATAGAAAATTATTTATTTTAAAAAACCATTAATGTAAATTTATGTACTATTCATATCATGACTTTTAAAAAATATATAAAAACATGATTATGTTTAAAAAAAATCTTTAATTAAAATATAACAAGACCTAATCATACCTAAAATTCATGGATTTAATGAAAAGTTTTAAAATAAATTTATTTTAATTTTTATAATATCATTTATTTAAAACATTCATTAATAAATTATACACTATATCGTCATTATATTATAAATAAATTTATTTATATGATGTTTAAATATTTTAAATAAACATAAATTATTTAGAAATTATTTTTTTCTTTCTTATTATGAATTATAGTCGAAGTTATCACTTATATAACTGAATATAAAAATTGTTTTACTAAATGATATTTGTTTATGTTACATTTTCCTTAACATTAAATTAATTTTTATAATATTTCATTTTCACATACAATTGGCTCCATGGGATCCCATAATCAACCAAAGGAAGCCCATGGTCGGACATGTATCATCAAATTGTATTAGGACACATGATAGGGTAATTTAATGTTGTTGTGATATTATTTTTTAAATTTATTTACCAGATTTACCATTTAACCATGTTAATAAAATATTTACAAAAGTTGCTATTCATTGTGTCTAAAAAAAGTTAACTATTTACCCAATTTGGTCCTCTTGATTCCAAATATTGAATCCATTTATCCAAATTAAAAACATAGAAGTTTCATAAATTAATTTAAAATTAATTCCCGCTGACAAAACCAAAAAACATGTTTGTATGAAATAATAACTATCAAAATATTGACACTTGTTTTTGTCCAATTTGAAAGTGATATTACTTACAATGACAAAAATTGTATTAAATAGTAAAAATATAATTCAATTAAACTTTAAAAAAAATAAAAATAACAAACTAACTATATAAATAAATTAGATTAAAAGACAGTTTGACTTAAAATGCATAATTTTTCACTATTCATTTAAAAAATGAATTTAATCAGAAAAAAATCAAAAAATTAAGCAAAATTTTTTTGATGCCATTATTCTAAAGAAGAAGTTTATTTTGTGAAATACAATATATAAAAGTGACAATATATAGATTAAAAATGGGTTCTCCACCAATAGGTGGGAAAATAACCTTTTAAAAATCCAAGAGTTTTTTGAAGCTTAAAATCAGATTCATTCTCATTTTAAGACTCTAAATTTTATTGGATAAATTTTAAAAATGATAGAAAAAATGTTTAATCATATTTAAATTAATTCTATTCATTTCTTACAATAAAATATCTAGGCATTAACTACCATTTATAATTATAATATCATTATTTTATTATTTGGTATAACTCAATGTTGTGTGGAATATAAGATTTCCTAGAAACTTGTTGTTGCATGTTGATAACTCTATTGGACATAAAATCCCCTTTAATGTAAAATTAATATTTAATTAAAAAATATTATTAAATCTAAAAATGTAATATTCATTAATTAAATGGGAATTTACAGGATTATTTTTAAAAGTATTCATGGACTAATAGGTTTATTTCATTCTTCTGATATACCTTAAAGATATTTTTGTGGTCATACAACATTAAAAAAATTATAGTTTTTTCATGTTGATTAGAGGAAAATAATTTTTCGAGACGAAAATTTTAAGGATGCGACATGAAATGTAATTCCCTGACCCTAGAATCCCATAATCAGTGCATTATATTATTACGTTAGAATAATTATGATAAATAAAATTCCATAGACCAAACAAATTAATAGATATAGAAAAAAATATTTCATAAATGATACACATATTATATTGGAAAATATAAAACAAAAACATGATACATAATAAAATTAAATGAACTCCATCCTTTAAATCTTATTCAAATATTTCTTTTAAATAACATAGTGAAAGGAAACAAAATAAGGTTGAGATAAAATACTTTGTAAGTATTAATTGATGAAGAAGATATCATGAATTAATAATGAATAATCAATATTTCAATATAAATAAATGAACAAATATTCCATTTAAATCATTGGATAATGCATAATCAATGTGGTAAGGTAAATAACTCAACACACATGACATTTAATCAATAAACTGAGAAGAAAATTAATCCATAGATAATGTAAAAGAAATAATATCATTAATAATTATAATAAATGAATTTTCAATAATTTAAATTATTAGTTATGAGACATCATGTTTACCATTAACATGATACTTTACCATCAATATCTATCTTCAATGTGGTCTGAAACATACTAGGTAAAAACGCTTTTTTACTAGGCTAACCGATTTTAACTCATTAGATTATTGATGCATCGATGGTATTGCATTAACTAATCCCCAACCAATGTAATTATTGTCCAAATAAATTGTGACATATATAACTATCATATTAATTAATTAAAAACATTCCTTATAATAAAATATCTATATTGATTAAAAGATATATATTTATCAATGTTTCCCCAATTAATCAAACAACATTCAATGTGACCATCGTATTTAGAAATCATATATTTATTATAAAATAATATTATTCATTGAATTATAATATGGTTATTTGAGATAAATTAATGTAATATATAAATTATCACAATTAAGTTATTGTTTCATTATAAATCTAAAAAACATTAAATAAAGTGATATTCTAATGATAAATTTTACCACTTATTAATTTTCAAGTAAAAACCCCTTGGATGAGTTAGTTCAATGTGAAATATAAAATACCATGAATTATGACTATATAATACTATTAAATTATCAAGGGTAAATATATATTCCATATTAATGTGAATTGGTTCAAAATAAAAAATAAGTCTCAATGGAGTGTAAATTGAGATGAAATCCATTACTATTTAAGGAAATTTTGAATTGTGATGTCCATGAATAAATAAAATAAATTTAATAATTTAATAATAGGAAATTAATTAATTGATAAAATAATATATAAAAATGGTAGTATATATACCACAAAAAATAATTAAACTGTGATTATGACATTTATCTCAAAGAAGTAAAAAATGAGATGAAAATACCTTGCGTTATGATTCCTTTTTGTTGTGTGGTATTAAAAATTTTATATAGAAATTTTGAACATATTAATATCTTATAAAATAACCATTCTTATATTTATAATGTCACATATTATCTTATGAAAATATCTTACTACCCATTTGTTAATAATGTTTCATTATTTTCACTATTCCTGGTGTTAATTGCCTAGTTATTTGAGTATATATTGGATTATTATATTTGTTACTATAACATAGATCATTATTTAATAATCACCTAGATTTGAATTATGTTGTAAAAATTTATATATATTATTTATTTATTTATTTATTTATATTAATCCATTAATTTTGTAGTTAATAAATAAAATGTATTATTCATAGAGAAGGATGGTCGTACGTATGTGTGAATGATACTTCCATTTCATTTTCATATTTATAAATTAATTAATATATATATATATATTATCATTAAACTATCATATTTATTTCATAATTTTTACATTTTTTTTATTAAAAACATCTTTAATACATTTCGTGTATAGTGTGAATAAATAACATTGATTTATAGAGGTGATAGTCCACGCGTTCACAAAAGAAGTTATCATATTCCCAAAAAATTGAAAACATAATTTATGTGTTGTATAACATATATAATAATAAATAAATTATAATTATCATATATATAAAATAAAAACTATAAATCTATTATTATTACTAGCCTTGAAAAGATGTAAAGAAAGAATGAATGACATCAGTTCGAGAGGTGGTAGTCCGTCGTAAACCTGAACGATGATTGTGTATCCAATTTATTGGACATTTGTGAATATTTAGGTCATATCCTTTGCATAACAAAAAAATATATATTTTGGATAATGATATTATTATATACAAAATAAATATTAATAACTAAAGGGGTTTATAAATAAATGACACAAAATTTATCAGTGAAGAACATTCCCTCTTATTTGGGTAACTCCTTTTGGTTTGTACAAAAATAATTTGTTGGTTTACATCATCCAAAATTAAGGGTTATATTATGAGGGTAGTTATGTTTTGATATTATTTGGTCATTTTTTCTAAAAAATGGTTTTATTGATGTGAATAAGTGGGATAGATGAGTGCCTTTTTATATTGGAAGAGTAATGCCATTCTTATAAATATAAAAATATAAACACTATTTTTAGGTATCTCTTACATCATGTTCCTACAATAATAGTCCATGTTTGATAAGGATTTTATGGTAAAATAATACCTATAATATGGATTTTGATCAATTTTCTATGTTATTTTTCCCTTTTAGTAAATGATTAACCAATTAGTAAATGCGTTTTTATCATTATTTTTGTAATTAATTTTAAATACATTCACTGTTATTTTTGATCAAAAAATAGCATTACTATAATATTAATTTTAAATTACCAATTTAAGATATTTAATTAATTTTTATAAATTAAACTCACAAAAGTGGTATAAATTAATTTAAAATGAATCCTACTAATGGGATAGAAAACAGGTTTTTAAATTGAAAATGTTCAAAAAGTTCACTAAGTCATTATATATAAATTCAATAAAAAAATTAATAAAACTACCTATATTGAATTAATATATGTAAAATTAATATAATTAAATATTTAATTCTATTTAAAATATAATTTAATATTTTAAATTATTTAGATAATAAAATTCAATTAATATTCCGAATATTTCATTATTCATGAAAAAATGAGACTTCTCTAAAAAACATATTGTCAGTTAACCCTAAGTAAATATTAATATTATGATATAAAAAATGTTTTTTATTTTTAAAAATAATTTTTATAAAGGTTTCAAAATATCGTTTTAAGATAGTCTCTCTATTAAATGATGGAAAAAACTACCTTTAGAAAAATATATCTTTTTACGCATAAAATTAGATATGTTATTATCATTTTACTATCAAATTTACTAGAAAAAAAATTATATGATTGAATATAATATATATATATTTATATTTATATTTAATTATTTTCATCCACTAATATTAATTATTTTAATTTATTTATATATAACCCATTTTGAAAATAAAAATAGTTTTTTTATAAAATCATTTCCCCTATATTCCATTAGTTTATATATTCATTTATAATTGATTTGTGACCAATTAATTCAACTATATATTTTCATAATTTATTTTTTCCTTTTAATAACTAAAAAATTATTGTCTATAATGACATTTTAAATAGTCATGTAAATAGTATTCAGTATGATTTAGTCTTGCATGTAACGCAAGCCATCAAAGAAACCTACTGCATTCAACGCAAGATAAAATCATTGTGGTGTTCATTAAAATATATTGAATATTTTTAAAATAGTAAAAACATTTTAATGTATTAATATATTATATTCCCTTATGCACTTGGTTTTGTGTGTCATACATTCCTTCAAATATGACTTACTTATTAAATAATTTTTGGGTATTAGATTATCTCATCCATAAATAAATTGTGTCCATGCAATTTAAACATGATCTCAATAATTGGTGGATTCATATGTGAAAATACTATTATTAAAAAACCCAAAATTAAAATAGGTTTAATAACACATCTTATTAATAAGAGGTAATGTTAAATGTTAAGTCCACCCCAAAACTAGGAAATCGAATTGGATAACATCAGTGAAAACATAGAAATAGAAGAGAAATTTCACTATAATGTTCCAATGTAGAGTAATGGAGAACTTTCTCCTAATAAAGTTTTCAACCACAAGTCCATAGACCATAGGTGTGAAAAAAATTCATTTATATCATCAAATATTATTATGATAGGACAAATTTTTTTTTCCCAAACACTTTTTCTATAGTTTAGAAATTAATTCACTCTCTAAAAATATAAGTAAATATACTTACATGATACATTTCAATTTTATAAACACAATATTATCCTTTGGTTACTCCCTAAACTATTTCTAAATCATCTCTTAGCATCAGTTGTATCATAATTTTAAGTACTACACCAATCTTAAAAACATCATCAAATGTTTTAATTAAACAACATCATAAATGATTAGTAATTCCAAATGATTATGATCCATCATTATAGAATAATTTACATGTTAGATCATAGTATATAATTTAGTTTATCCCAATAAATAATCTATTTATCCACACATAATTATGTCAACATCAAAAAACATATTATTTATTCTCAATCATGTTTCTTCCAAAAAAATCAACTTTCTATAGAATCACTTTTCATGGTCATCGTTACTGTTTAACATACACTATCAAAACATTAATGAAATAGTATTAATGTACATTCTTTATAAATTCCATATTACTTTTAAACATGATGTTATCGTTAAAATACTCTTTAAAAATTTTCAAGGATCTAAATACATAAGTACATTATTCATTCCACTTCAGTTGTATCAATATCAAAAGATTGACCTTGATCCCTTAGCTTCTTATAAGGCAGATTCCATGGATTCTAGGAGCATTTTCTTTCATAGTTCCAAAATATCCTTGTAGTTGTAACACTAAAAAATTGTCTTTTCCTTCTTGTGTTTTAATTATTATTTTTAGTAAAAATTTAATCTACAAAATAATAAACTGTCAATACTTTTATGAATTTATCAATGTGATTTGTTCCACAATTATCACATGTGGTAAAATACATCTTTCTCTTATTCCCTTTATATTTTATGTTCATTTTTTTCATCTTCATCTCTTTATTCCATTTGAATAAATAATACATGTAAAATTATTTCAATATATTGATAGCATATAAAACTATTTCATCATATAAAGAAAAGGTTTGATATAGTAATTCCTTTGGGATACGTGGCTTAATCCCTTCAAATAAATCATCATTATTTTATTTTATTTTGTGCATGAAGTCCATTATATACCTTTCTAACTTTTGAAGGTAGATTCACACTCCTCCACACATTCATTATCCTTTTTATTTAAAATAAGGGACTTTGTCAGTATTCTTGATTTATAATAATGAGGGAAATATTTTTCCCGGAATATATCCTAAAAATGTTTCCATTCCATGAGTTCTATTTTCTTTTTATTTCTAGTGATATGGATCAATGATTACCATTGATCAACATTTCCATTGAGAAAGTACATTTAAAGTGTGTCCTTTTTCTTTTCACTGAATCTCAATGAAATAAATATCATCTCTATGGAAATAACTCATTTCAATGATTCTATTGTATTATTATACACACTAAACGATGGGTGATTATGTCACATAAAGTGATCCAACATTAGAGAATCACATTGTGGAATATGTTGCTCAGTCTATGAATGGTTATGTTTTATGACCTAATTTACCTTTCATAATATATAATTAACTTGATCAGTTTTAATACCATCTATATTAACATTCTCAACAGGTCAACCTCTACATTGACCATTATTATTGATACACATCCTCCATCCAAAATGGAATATATGAGATAATCTCATAAAATTATTAGCTTTGTATAATTATAAATATGGCATAACACAGAACATAAATTTAAATATATCTTTATAGATAGTCTAATATTCATAAACATGTTTTCTTTAGGGATATGTTTACTTTCATATAATTCATAATTATTTTCATTGAATGTTTTAATTTTCTTATGAATATCCCTTCGGAGTGTCAAACCATGTGCGTAGTAAGGCCCATTTTTCTATACAAGGTTATGCTTAGGCCAATCCAGAAAAACCTTTTTGATGCTGCTACACCCAAGTACATATGTGGTAGAACCAAGTCCACCAGTAGTATCAATATAGAGATGTATTTCTTCGAAGACATACATTCTCTCTACCATAGAAAAAATCATTTTCATTCTTCTATAATAATCTTTATTTTCTGCCTTAGGTTTATTTTTCCTAATCATTATTTTCAAAAATCATGTATCCATGTTTTCTACTAAAATTCCTTTCATTCCAGCTACAATGCCCTTATCATTCGAATCCCGGAGCCTGAAGAGTAAATTATTAAATTTGAATTATTACATAGAATAAAATCCAAAAATACTGATTAGTTTAATAGTTTTGTAAAACCATTTCACATACATCATACCCATATTACATTAGAAAAATAAAATAAAACATGATACATAATAAAATTAATTTTATTAAATCTTTGATAGATTATTCAATGATTTTTTTCTTTATAACACAGGGAAATGAAAAATTAAGGGTGAGCTCTCACTACAAAAATATTAGCTTTTAATAATGCTAGGAATGGCCTTTATAAGTGCAGGAAAAGAGTTGAATACCAGAACGATATTAAAAGAACTGGTCTTTTATCATTGCTTATAAAAGCAAAAATAAAGTTTACCTTTATAAGAACATTTAAAAGTGATGAAAAATGTGTCCTTTATCAGGGATTTTAAATGATCTTATTATTTTCCTTTATTAGTTATTTTAAAATTGATTATAAATGTGGCTTTTACCATTGCTTTTAAAAGTGTCGATAAAAGGCCATATTTTAATGTGCTGCAACAGCACACTAGCACCAGTGCAGTGTACTGTAACAGAACACTAGAACACGAGAAACTCACCAAATATAAAAAAAATAATCCCCAAAACAGAACATAATTGAAATAAAATATATAACATAAATACAAGAAAAAAACACTATATTATAGGCATTTAAAACATTGGTTTATACAATTACGTAATTATAAATTATTACATACATAAAAAAAAATCAATGTTCCCTTTTCATTTAGTCCTAACCCCAAATTATGCTATTTTCCAAAAAAACAAACCTTATCAATAAAAATATTTCAACTATATAAGAAAAGAATTCATATGTTAGTTACATTATAATGAAATAAATTAAGAGAAAGAGTTAATTTTTCTAAAATTTATTCCAATTTTAAAGAAAATTAGACACATAGAGTCATAAAGATCACACCATGTTTTAGATTGAGGTGTGTATTATTAAAATATCTCACAAATGACTTTTTGATCATTTTTATAAAGTATAAACACAATTTGAATGTGTTTCATCATTTTTGAGTACATTAAATATCCTTTTTAGTAAAAGGTCATTTTAAAACTGGAGCACACTCTTTTGACTCATTATAATCACATAATGTATTTGTTTTAAGTGGAACTAATTCCTAGATGTTACAAATAAATTTTTAATCATTTTTATAACTTTTCAAGAAAATATGAGAGAGTTTGATCGGTTTTCAGAGTGTGGTAATTTTTGATCTTAAATTTCAATTTTAAACTGATAACATAAATTTTAAGTCATAATGGGAAAATATTATATCATATTGAGGTGAGAATAATTCATAAACATAATAAATGACCTATGTATCATTTTCATAAAGTATAAAAATAATCTAAATTGATTTTTGCAGATTTGAGTAGCCCAGTTTTTAATTTACCTAAAATTGATGTCAATTTTAAATAAAAATATTCACTTGGAGTCATACTAGTCACACTGTGTCTCAGATTGAGGTTAGGATGATTACTACATGTCAAAAATGTCATATGGGTCATAATTGTAAAGTACCAAAATAATCTGAATGTGTTTTATTGGTTTTTATTTGGTTAGTTGTCCATTTTATAAAATTGATGTCAATTTAATATAAAAATATGTACTTTGAGTCATAATGGTCAAATAGTGGGTTATATTTGGGTTAATCTAATTCCCAAATGTCTCAAATGACTTATAGATAAATTTATTAATGTATAAAAACAATACAGATGTGTTTTATCTATTTTGAGTATGTCAGGTGTCATTTTTACTAAAATGACATTTTAAACTGGAATCACGCACTATGACTCCTTCTGATCACATTGTGTACCAGTCTGACATAATACCAATTTCAAAACCTCAAAAATAAATTATGAATTTTCATCCTAAATTATCTAGAAATCTAGAGTTTGTTTTATTGGTTTTCAATGACTGACACTTTTTGAACTAAAATGTCCATTTCAAACTGATAACGGAAACATTGAGTTGTATCGGGAACATCGAGTATAAAATCGAGGTGTAGCTAAAACCTAATTGTCAAAAATGACATATGAATCATTATCATAATGTATCAAATTAATCTGAATGTGTTTTCTCAATTTTGTGTTGGTCAGTTGTCCATTTTACTAAAATTGAAGATAATGTTAAATAAAAAGATGCACATTGAGTCAAACCAGTCACGCCATGTGTCAAATTGAGGTGCCGATGATTCTTACACATCGAAAATCAAATTTGGATATATATAATTATATTTAATGACAATATGAATGTTTTTTTGAGTATTGAGTATATAAGTTGTCTTTTTAAAAAAAAGTAATTTCAAACTAGAAACACGTACTTTTGACTCATTCGGATCACATCATGTATTAGTGTGATGTGAAACAGATTCATAAATGTCAAAAATGACTTATCAATTATTTTTCTTAATTACAGTGAATATATGGGAATAATTAAACTTTTCCCAATGGGTGACACTTTTTGTAACTGAAATATATATTTTAAACTGATAATGAACACATTGAGTCATAATGGGCACACGTTGTATCAAATTGAGGTGGTAATGATCCCTAGACTTAATAAATTAATTAAAGATCATTTTAATGAATTGTAAAAATAATAAAAATGAATTTTATCGATTTTGAGAAGCTCTGTTGTCAATTTTACAAAAACTTGATGACAATAATATATAAAAAGACAAACCTAGAGTCGTACCGGTCACATCGTGCATCGGATTGGGGTGCAGCAGATTCCAACACCTCATAGATGAAATTTGGATCATTTTCAAGAAGTATCAAAAAAATATTAATTTTTTATTAGTTTTGAGTATATAATTTGTTTGTTTTTACTAAAATGTCATTTTCAAATGGAAACATGAACTTTTGAATCATTCTAATCACATCAGTATTCGGTATGACCTAAAATTTATTCCTATATACAAAATAATTAAATATGAATTTTTTCATTTGTTTTCAATAAAATAATACTTTTCTTGATCATTTTTAATTGAGTAACTCTTTTTGAACTAAAATGTTGATTTAAAATTAAAAACGGACACATTAAGTCATACCAAGAACATCGTGTATCAGATTGAGGTAATAATGGTACCTAAAATTAAAAAATGACTTATGGATCATGTTCATAATGTATAAAAATAATATAAATATTTTTTTTAGTTTTGAGTACGTCAGTAGTGTATTTTACTAAACATATTGTCAGTTTAAAATAGAAAAAAGTAATTAAATTCATACTGATCACACTGTGTGTCATATTGAGGTGCACCTGATTAATACACATCTTAAAGTCTCATAAATTTCTAACTTTCAATGTTACTATGATACCCATTAACTATATTTGAAAAACAATCTACAATGCATGAGTATCTTTGAAAAAACCACCCCTACTCAAAAAAAAATTTCACTATTACAAGAAAACTATTATTTTATGATTAATACTAAAAATATATAAATTAAACATGAATATGAAAGATCAAATTAATTATATGGAAATTGATTTTACAGTGGATGCATCAATATTACCTCTGTGATTGAGAACTGTATAGAACATGAAGTAAATTGATAAATTTAAACATTTCATGGGTGAATGGTCTTGAGGGAGAATAAGTCTATAGATATTTTGGTGAAAATGAAATGACAGATAGAAATATAACCTTAACTAGAACAATTTGATCCACCTGTATAAGAAAAACATTATTTTGTGAGTAATACTAAAAAGATATAAATTGTATAATAATATGAAAAAATGGATTAATTTTTTGGGTAATCAATTTATAGTGAAAACATAAAGATTACCTATATGATTGAGCATAGGTAGCGCCTTTCCTGTACCTACAGAGGTAGTGGAGGGAACATGAATCAAATTGATAAATGAATCAATGTAGCGGTTAAAACATTTTGAGGGGGAATAATTTTGTAGAAGCTTTTGTGCATAAAGGCATGAAAGATGGATATACCATCATGTATCGAACAAAATAATCCACCTATATAATAAAATAATTTTTATGTGAGTTCTAATAAAAATAAATAAATAATAAATAAATATGAAACAATTGAATAATTATATGGAAAATTATTTTATTGTGTAAAAAAAACGTTTACCTATGTGATTGATTAGAGATAACGTCATTTCTCTTCCTACAATGGAATGATAGGTGGACAAGAATATTCTAAAACAAATGAACTCTCCAATGAATAATGATAATTAAATAAATATTTCATTATATAGTTTTTCTGTAAAATGGGGAATTTATATTATGGCATTACATTGACATGTTTCCAAATAGTTTCATTGATTATATTTTGTTCTTCCAAGGGATTAGTAACACCATCATTTGGAGAAAACGTTGTCTTCATGAGTAGTAAAACATTTAATTTTTATTTTGTTAATTCATTAGAGAATATATAATATGATAATGAAAACCGAAGTATATTAAAAATCACTTTCACCTTCTCATTGAAATATAATAATTTTTTTTAATGTAATTAGGTATTTGGGTCCTCTAGAGAATGTAAATCTCCTATTCGTAGTCCCCTCTAACATACTAGTCATTTTCTACATTGGGACCAGCTTGAAGTTATTGTGATCTCCTAATAAAAGGGTTTTCATTGATTGAATTTTCATCTGACCTGACAATAGTTTTAGTCACCATGACAAAATTCATCCAATTATTATTTGTTGGATCAGAGACATAAAATACATGCACTACATGTGATTCCATTATGATTTTATTTTCATTTTCCCCTTCAACACTGAAATTCACCTTCAAATTCCTATTATTCAACTTTCACTACAATGATATTATCATCCCATTTTCAATGGAAAATATGTATATGAAATGTTATATAATCTAACACTTTTATATTTTCAAAAATTCCAAAATATGTCATATTTCCATAAATTGGATTTCTATCCTTGGAACCAGATATGTTCACTGCCTCAGCCACAAGGGTAACACCGCTTTTTTTCATCGTACTACAGTCATCCTGTTCTTCTATATAGAACATATTAACATTTATATTAAAACTAGTATGAGATATATCATTTTCATTCAGTCTTCTAGCTATCCATTGATGTCATTTGGAAATTGAATTCATATTTTCAGAAAACACCTTATAAATTTGATATTAGAACCATCCTATAAATTGTAAATTTTGTATATTTGATGTCCTCCATCAGCCCTTGATGGATAAAAATCAATAAGAATATCTTTTTGGGATTCAATTTATCGATGAAAACCTTCACTAGGATGTAAAATATTACATTTTTTCTGATCACGCTCTGTCAATGTAATTGTAACAAGATATATTATGGAAATAACTTCACCTATGAGGCATTCATTATGTTGATACTTTCGGAGACCGATGCTAAAACATTTTAAAAGTAATATGTATATAATTCAATATATTTTTATCAATATGTAATTCTTCAATATAACCTTCTGGCTAACTTCGATTCTTGACATACCCTTTCAAAATCTTTATATATCATTTAATGGGGTACAACCATCTTTAATATTCAAGACAACATATGTGAACCTCTCAAACCAAGTGAACTATCACAATTGGTGTTATATCAAATTATTATGGTCGTAAGAAGTTCTCTAATTCACAAATTATGATTATAACATCCTTATTCAGGACTAGAAACATTTGTGGGTCTTTAAATTTAATGCATACTACATTGAAGATGAAATAGAGTCTAGTTAAATCTAGCATCAAAACATTATATTCATGTCATTTATTCAATGTAACATAAAATTAGTCATCAACACAACATTCTTGATATTTTATGAATACACTTATGGAACATTAACATTATTAAGGAAAAGGAAATAAATAAAAAGATTTCTGTATCAATAGAGTCTAAGATCCTAGAAGAAGAAATATTTATTTTTTACCCTTCACTGGTGCCAAATCTTCCCTTATCCCCATTTCAATCAATTCCAACCTAGACATTATTCCGTCAATATTTTTTTCAAGAACATTTATTAATGTTCCAATAACATTATCAAATACATTTTATTCTACATGAATGAAATCAAGAAAATTTCTGACATATAAAAAATTCCATTATTTTAATTCAATGAAAATTTATCCCTTATTCTAACCTAATTTTGTATAGTTTTTAAAAAACGGTATACCAAAAATAGTTTCAATATCTTTTTCTTTATTATACAGTTGATCACTCGTTACTGGAGACGGGGTTGTACCTTGTTCGATATTCCCATCGAATGTTGTCATCTAGTATCAGTTTTTATTTTATTGAGCTAAAATGATTAGATTTCCTAAAAACATGTTTTCGAGGAATATTTTAATTGAATTTAGTTTGCATGTTTTTTAAAAATGTGACACCCCAACATTGATTTAATTATATACCCTAATAAATTTTCCAAAGTGAGGATGTAATTTATCATTCCATGCAATATGGCCCTCAATGTGAATTCCTCATCCCTATGAGAATCATAAATTATAACACATGTATCACAGATCAATTTTAGAGATTTGATAAATGGTTTCAAATAGACATCAATATCGTTACTAGGTTTTTGGGGTCTATATATAATAAGATACAACATATTGTATTTTTGATTAATTTATAACCATGGCGACAAGTTATAATTTACCAACACGATGGGACATAAATTATGTGTACTACTCTGTACAGAAAAATGATTTATTCTATATATATTTAACACAAAATTAATTTTTCACTGCTCATTTCCAAATTCAGCATACTCATAATCAATTTTAATCCACTGGGGATAATCTTCTGGAAGATGTACGCCCCAATATTTAATTCTTGTATTTGAATTCCATGTCAATTTTCTTGTGGTTTATTATCATACAGAACCTCTATCAAACCATGGAATGATAGGAATTTACCATACATATTTTGATGTACTTGATTCATTTTACTTATATCAATGTGCTAGACCCTTATGGGGTTTTATAAGTGATTTATGGTCCATGCAAAATAATATGAAATCATTTGGAAAATCATGAATTCTTATAAGGACCATTCATATCGAATGTAAAATTCTCTAAGAATTATATGTTAAACATGGTAGTTCATTTTCTTTTGGAATCATATAATTTTAGAGACCATGTTTTCTTGTAATGTTGATATCAAATTATCCATAAACAGAATTATCATCTCAATTGTTGTCCAACTTCAATATTTCCTTGTGTTTAGTCCAATATTTATAGATATGACCTATTCCATGACAAATAATAAATTCTTCCAACTCTTCTAGACTAATTTGTCTTGAATAAAAAAAATTTAAACACAAAAAGTGGATTTGAGAAGGGTCATATGCATCATCTCTTGAAAACTTGATAAAATATTTAACTCCATATTCATAATATTTTTTCAAATGATTAGTGTGCATTGATTTTAGGGTCATATCAAACCTATTGGATTCAAAATAATAATATTGAATAATAAATAAATAAATACACATAAGATATTCATTATCAATGGGGAATGTAATAGACAAATCTAATAAGGGTAACTCAACTTTTTATTTTTTAAAATCATTTTACTATTATGAATAAAATGGGAAATTGAATTTAAGAAAACATTTACTCCATTATGTATGGTTTTATCCTACGAATTCATTAAATGGTGAAAGTTATTGAAAACTCATCCTCATCTACTCATCTCCCAATAATTTATCATTACATTTTATTGTTTGACACACCCTTCATTTCATGTGGACATGCACCTATGTTTCTTGAAATTTTCTAAGATGTAGTCATCCATGGTATGACTAATACTATGAGTAGTACAATAAACCTAAAAGATATGGGTGATGAGTTTCATGTAAAAAATTTCGGTAATTACTATTCGGGAGATTAAGTTGATGAGGATGGAAGTTTTCTATAAAAGAGTTGGAGGATCAGTCTCATGAAAAAATTGCAACAATCACTATTGTTTAATAAAAATAAATTCTATCTTACATTCCCTTAAAAAATTAAAATATATTATAGGAAATTAAGGAGTAATAAAAAACATATATATGATAAATAAGAATAATAAATTCTCATTTAATAAACAAAAATATATAAAAATATATTGATAAACCACGTTAATAAATAATGATTTATTTTACAGAAATGGATATTAATCATGGATTCATGGGGGTTGAAGAAATACATGTTGACCTATATTTGTGAATACATTAAAATTACTTTAAATATATATAATTTGATGTCATTCATTCTGTTTTTTGGAAAAAGTGTTGTAGGATCCTAAGGAATTTTTTTATTTGAAATTACTGGTATACCAAATATTTGAAAACAACTGATGATTATTAGGATTTAATATCACCACCCCAACCCACCCCAGGGATTCTAGGGAGTTATTCACATTAGATATACCCAACAAAAGGATTCTAGGGCGGCAATATAATACACATTAACCCATCCTTGAGATTCTAGGGTGGTCTATAAAAAAGTTTTCATAAATAAATAACACAAATCAACATGATATAACACAATAATGGGAGAAAAACACACAAACCCTTAAAACATCTATCCTATACACATTTAAACAAACATATATATAACATAAAATAAAAAATACACATAATTTCAAAAAAAATCACATTAAAACATAATTTTCAATGAAAATAAATATGATACATTCCGAATTAAGAAATCTAGAACCATAATTTATGAATAAATAATTATAAATTTATACTTACATTAGAAGTTATAAAACATCATATAGATATATTTAAATATATATATTTACATATATATATACATATGTATATATATATATATATTTATAAAATAAACATAAATTGGAAAAAAATGTAACACTTATAGCAGAATATCACAACATTGTAAAATAAACACAACCGCATATTAATTTTAAAAATAGAGGGACATTGAAGATAAATAAATATGTCGCGACCCTTACTAAGATTTACCTTAAAATGTAACAAAAAAATTCTTAGAAAATTAATTTTTAAAGAAAATTATTACAATATAATATTAAAATATATTTTAAATAAATAAATTACCTTACATAGATTGCTTAAAATCTGCTTTTACTGCTAATTGTTACCACTACCAGACTGAGATTTGGTTTATTAATCATTTTTTTAATTTGTTTAAAGATTTTATATCCAAAAAATCAACTGTTTATATATTTGAATAAATATTTATTTAATTAGATTACCTACATTCTGGAGGTGATTCTCTATGATTTCAAAATAACAACAAAAATTAGCTTGTGGATAAAGATGGGGTATTGAGGTAGAAAACAAAGAAAATTTATTCAATAAAATAATTTAAAATGACCAAAACAGGATATCCATATCAATAATAAAGAATAAAAATGTATCAAAAGCAATATCAAAATATTATATAATGACCAGAACACAAATACATAATGATGTCTTCGAAGAAGATATACACAATGGAACAAAAAATACAGAATGAAAATCGGAACCTACAAAGGATAAAATGGGCCTACATTGCTATGTTGAAGAAAATATGAGACCCTAAGATACAGATCTCAACTATTTATTTGAAATACCTATTTTCAAGTGAACAAAGGATGTTGATAGATTTTTGAGCAACTATAGGTAGTGAGTTTGTGAGATTCAAGCTTTGATTCATTGAGGAGGAGAACCTTTAGTGTGTGGCTTCCATAGAATGCTTCTGATATCACAATAGGTTTGCAACATGTAAGGTTTTTTTTAATTGATCGAGAAAATTTGTCAACTCTAATGTAATAAGGGCAGATAAAAGGCATAATTATCATCAAATGTTTAGCATTGGTAAAGGTAGCACTTTATCTACACTAAAAAATAACTACTAAAAAGTACTTTTATCAGCACATATTTCTTTAGCCATGATAAAGTATTTATACTTATAATTATAAATAATATATATATATATATATATATATTATTAATAAATAAATATAAATATAAATATAATAAATATATTCCTTATATGAATATATTTATTATAATTTCATAATTATTTGAATATATAATTACTTTTTTATTTTATAAAAATATATTTATCAAATAATATTTATATCATTATATATATTAGTATAATTATATATATATATTATAAATATATATAGGTATAAATATGTTAAATATATTCATTACTTAACTAGATTCATTATAAATATCATAATTATTTAATTATATATACTTATTTAAATATATATAGAAAATTATTTATAATTATGTAAATACTTTTAAAAAGGTGTTTATTTGTTTATAATTATAAATATAATATTTTAGAAATACAGTATATACATATATAAATATATTTTTTATACATATATTTATTCATAAATATTTTTTACTTATATAGTTTTACAAATATTTTTTGTGAATATTTATTAACAGTATTAATGAATATCTAATTTTATGTGCATAAATGTTCAAAATGAGTAAAACTAAGAAAATTTAATAAAAGTAATCTTTGACGGTTTTTAAAAAATGGAAAATTTTTGTGTTCATTATATATATATAATAATTAATTACATATATGCGAAATAAAGAAAACACACATTTTATCTATGTGAAATTGAAAAATAAAATGACATTCATTTATATTTTCATTACTCTATTCAATTAGACATTATATTTAATTCAAGTAAACTTTTAATTATAAACCCTTATTCACTAAATATATGACTATTTCACATAAAGTGAATATATGATTTGTAATTTAAAAATAATATTATTATAAAATATTATATATCTATATTTTTAATATATATTATTTATTTACAATATTAATAATAGTCTAATTAATAAAATGTTTAATATTTTTCTCAATTAACTAATTTTTAATTTTAATTTATTTGATTTTCATTTTTCATATATCTATATATTTCATACATACTATTATTTAGAATTTACATAATATATATATAGTATAATCAATTTATTAATATTTATTAATAATTATTTCTTTAATAAAATATGTAATGTTTTTTAAAAAACCCATTTTTAATATAATATTTTTTAATTATATAATTTTCTTAATCAATACTTTATAAGTGCTAGAAATAAATAATTATTAAATTTTAACCTTTATCAATGCTATAATGTCACTAATAAATGGTTAAATTTATTAGTTATTTTTTAGCGATGATAAAGATTCCATTTATCAAAGATTTTTTCTGACACGAATAAATATCAGCACTATTAAACGCCTATTTTGTAGTACTATAAAATTCTCAGTGAGGGTTGAATATAACGGAATATATGATGAATTAAAATTAAATAATAACTAAGAAAAGTAAATAACTAAACCAACTTTACATTTAAATAACTGGATAAAGAATAATTAATATGGAAAGGTAAATAATTGAATACACAAGCCATTTTTTCAATAAAACGATTATGAAAATGAATCCATATATAATTTCAAAGAAAAAAAATACCATGGATAATAATAATAACTATATTATTAATAATTTAAATTATTAAATATTGGATATCATCTTTCCCAATAACATGATACATTTACCATCATGATCTATCCTCAAGGTAGTTTAAAACATTCTTGGTAAACATCTATCTAATTTGGATAAATAATTTCATCTCATGAGACTAATAAATCATTGATGGGATTGAATTAACTATTCCCAACCAATGAAGTGCATGTTCGAAGCATTCCTCAAATATCTAATAATCTGCTTCATTTATGAACTACATGCCTTATCATCAAATATTTTCATTGAGTAAAAGATACATATTTATCAATGATTCCCCAATTAATCAAGTAAATATCAAACTAAACACCATATGTACTATTGGAATAATGTAAAGGAAATAACAATATCTATTACATGAGAATATGTATATTTAAAATAATTTTAGTTTATAATCAAAATGGTTATTAGTATTTTATTATTTCAAGATAAATTTAACAATCTTAAATGAAATTTTTATTTCATATACAACTTTTAGACATTTGTAATTTCCAAGTCAAAAACCATTGGATGTGATTGTTAAAATTGAGACATAAATTACCATTACGTATGAGTGAGTCATTATATTAATTGTAAAATGGTAATTATATACTCCAAATTAATGTTAAATGATGAATAATAACAAATAAGTCTTAATGGACTATAAATATGCATGAAATCCCTTGATATTTGAGAAAAAAAAATAATTGTGAGATTCGTGAAATAATAACATAAATATAAACTTCTCAAAACATTAAATAAATAAATTAATTAAATTTTATATCAAAATGGGCAGTAGATACACCCCATAATATAAGTATGTGGTGAATATGACATTTAACTCATAAATGTAGAAAAATGAGATGAAAAAAATTTACCTTATGACTTGTTTTATTTTAGTTATTTTTTATCCTCTTATATAGTTGTTAAAAACATGTTAATAACTTATAATGTAATGACACTAATTTTTATAAAATCATATATGATCTTATTATAATAATTTATTACAATTTTGTAATAATATTTCATTATTTTTACTTTTTGTGTTAAGTGCCTAGTTATTCGAGTATGTTTTTTCCTAATATTTATTTATTGTAACATATATAATAATTTAATCATCTCCTAAAATTTAAAATATGATGTAAATAATATATATATTTATTATATATATTTATATAAATCCATAATGTTTTGAGATATTAAATTAAGTGCATTATTAATAGAGATGGAAAGTCGTTTGTACACATGAACACTAATTTTGTTTCAATGTCGCATTTAAAAATTAAGTAATATATACATATATACATAAATATATATATGAATGTATATTATAATTATATTATCATAATTATTTCTTAAATTCCATATTTTTTTTATTGAAAACATTCTTAATACATTCCATGTATAGTATGAATGAATCACATCACATTAAGGAGGTGGTAGTCCACACACCCACAAATGAAGTTATTATATTCCCCAAAAAAGAAAGCATACAATTAAATATTATAAAAACAATTTAAAAATAATAAATACATTAAAAATAATATATATATATATATAATATAAATACTATAAATCAATAAATATTCCAGACATTGAGAGGTGTTAATGGAAGAATGAACTTCTTTAGTTCGTGATGGGGTAGTCCACCATACACAGGAATCGTGATTTTGTATCCCATTTGAAGGATTTTTTATAGGTATATTTCATAAAATAGAATAAAAACATCTCAGAAAATTTATTATACTATGTTTATTATATAATCAAGATATAATAATAACTTAAGGGATAGATATGGAAAAGAAACAAACGTGATCATTAAAGAATGTTACCTCTTATTCGGGTAACTTATTTTGTTTTGTAAAAAAGGATTCTTTTGAATAATTTTATAGAAAATTAATTCTTTTAGTATTAGGGTAGAGATGTTTTAAAAAAATGGGGTTTGTATGGGACAAAGTGCTGGATATGTGTGAATAAGTGGTTAGGGTGGGTTCCTTTTTATAGTGGAGGGGTAGTGGAAATCTTCTAGATATAAAAAGATACCACTATTGAGAGGGATACCATACATCATGTACCTCCAATAATAGAACATTTTAGATCAAATTTAGTATACAGTCTAAATATATCTATAAAATTTCTTTTTTACACGTTTGTATATAATTTGGGCACTTATACTAAAGTTTAAGTTGTAAGTAAACTAGTTTTTACATTAATTATTACAACTAATTTTAATTAATTTCAATTATATTTTCTCAAAAACTTAAAATAGCATACTAGAAAATATATATTATTCTTATTTTAATAATGGGGTCCATTTTTAATTTTTTTAATAGCATAATTGGCATAAATTAATTTAAAATGATTCCCAAATATGGGATAGAATATCATGTTTTTAAATTGAAAATGGTCAAAAAATACAAAGTTCTAATATCTAAATTTAATATTAAAATTATTTAAATCACCTATATTGTATTAAAAGATGTTCAATTTATATAATTAATCTTTAAAGAAAACTTGAAATAATAATTAACCGTATACATTATACATATTAAAAATAGGGTTTCAATTAAAATTCCATATTTTTCACTATTCATAAAAAATGAGACGTCTCAAAAAATTCAAAAAAATCACCATAAGATAATTTTATCATTATTATTTGAAATTTGAAGTCAATTTTGAAAAATGAATTTTTTAAAAGTTTAATAATATGGATTTCAAACAGGTTCTCCATTAAAATGACGAAAAACTATCTTTATAAAATTTTATATTATATGCATAACATTGTACTTGTTATTATAGTATGTCTGTCAAATATATTATAAATATAAAAATATATTTTATTGATTATACAATTTAAATATTTCATTAATATTATCCTCTAAAAGTAATTTTTTAATTTTTTAATATAAAACTCATTTTGATCATAATTTTTTTTTTTGAAAATTCATTCCTTTTATATTCATTTGGTATACATATTCATTTTTAATTAAATGGTAATCGATGAATTAAACTATATATTATCCTAATTTAGTTAATACCTTTCAAAATTGAAAATTTTCTCATGGGTATATAATTTTTTATAACTATATTAATAGTATTTAGTATAATTTTTCCTTTTCTGTAACACATTCCATCGAAGAAAAATGTTGTGTGTAATGCATGCAAAAAGCTATGTTGCATGTATTGAAATATATAGAATATATTGAATTTATTTAAAATATATAATATATTGTAATTTCTATTGATATTATATTCCTTTATTTGCTTGGTATTTCATTTTCGAGACACTATTAGATACAATTTCCATAGTTTAGATTTTTGGGGTATTACATGAAAGCAAAACGTGTTATATAAAAAATGTTTTGATTTGTGTGAAAAATGGATACTAAGTGGATGCGTCCACTGTTGGATGTAATATTAATTTCTTTAAGTTGTCATATATAATTATATAAAAATATAAACCTATAATATCTTTATAAATTCAGGAAAAATGAGTAATTTTTAAAAGACAATAGATTATGTTTTTTGAGGATAGGTCACTATAAAAAATCATGAGAAGTTTCTCAAAAATCACTGATAATACCCAAGGAATATGGGTAAACTATAGATCTATGTAATATATTTTTGTATTGAAAATTACTTCATCACATTCATTATGGAATGATCAAAACATACCCCGTTACTTATGTTAATATTCATTAAGAATGCTTCTATCTCCTTCCAAAATTTATATTTACTATAAATAGCATAAAACTTCCACTTCTTTAATTTCGTTATCAGAGTTGTTTTCTAATGACTATGACTCCAGTAGCACTGAGCTAGTTCCACACATAATTACATTGTCATAGATATAAGTCTCAAATCTTGAAGGACCGATCATCTAAGAAGCTTTAGAAACTAGATTGCATAAATGAACCTTACATTACAATTGAAACTATAAAATAAAACAATTTCAAGCCTTTGAGAGAATCAATATTCATGTACATTGACCCAATATATCAATTATTATATACATCTTTGAATTTGGTAAAAACATTAAAACATAATAAAGGATGGACCTAAGATACTCAGTAAGGGTAAGAGTACATTGGAAGCTACTACGAATAAATAAGCTTAACTATTATGGAAATGTATATAACCCAAACACGAGGCATTTAAACCGAATATTGGGAATAATATGGAAATAATAGAGGTAAATAATATAATTCCATATAAATAATCACATGGATTTTATACTAATGGATAATAACATAGAATATCAACAACTAATCTCAAAATTAGGAAATACATAGTTCCAGACAACATAAACAAACCACTTATAATTCGGCCAAGACACCATACATAAATAGGTAAGGCCTCATCAAATACCCAGAATAGTTTTTCTTGTGATACCTAAAGATGCATCATGGGGAAATAGTGGTGTAAAGACCTGACCCGACTCACCACTAAGATGATGTACGGACTGGTGGGTAACATGGCCTCAAGCACACTTCCTTGTATTCCAGAGGCTTCTAACCAGATTAGAACATCAAAATATCATAAAATAGATAAAAATCAATTGCAGAAGTAGTATAATAACCAAATAAAAATGAAATTGGATATGGCCTGTATATAAGCAATTCCATAAGTCACATCATATACAAAATGATTATACATTACATATGTATCTAATAATGAATCCAAAATATCTATACAAGGTATATATCCAAAAAATGTAACAAAAGTAAAAAATGTTAAAAATTATCTAACTATTATTGCAATCATCAGCTCAATGCCAAGCTCAATGGATCCAAATAATTAAATAGAAACCTGTATTAGGGTGAATTCCCTTATATGTACCTATAATCACATAGTTTGTTTTGGTACTGAATGTGGCCCTAACAGGGTGTGAGAAATAATCGGAGTAGTCACCCTCAAATGTTTTGTGCTATCCATTAAAGGAATATATAATGAAAAAAAATTCAAGGTATTAATGGAATATGTATAATAAATACTGAATGTAAACATCCTATATGGTACACATTCTCATATATAGACATTTCATTTAATCAATTTTCTTTAGGCAATAAATCTCGGATTTAATAGTAAGGCTTGTGTCACTTTAATCAAGTTTAATAAACCATTTATATAATTTAATTTATAATCATCGCTACCCAACACATATATCAACATCCCCTATGTGGATAGTTAAACAATGGATTCCTAAACAGACCATCCAATAAGTAATATTAAAGACTGAATCCAACCTTGTGTAATTTCTTAGCAGGCACTGCATATAATTCATTACATGCATGAATCAATTATAACCCTAAGACCATCCATGATATTCAAAATTTGGAATCTGGGGATCTCTTAAGTTATAAAATAAACAAACACTATACTAGAACCTCCATGGTGATCATAAAAAACATATGTATCACCCTATGTGTGGCATAATATCCATGTCAGTCAAGTCATTCCTTGGTGGTCCACTAAGGGAGCCCAATTCTCACCCATTTTAATATTATCAATGTCCTTTGAGTTCATCCACTTAATTATCATATGAATCCACTAATCAATCGGCATATAATTTTCATGCTTTTGATTCCATCCGTGAAAGAACTCAGGGAGTACAAGCATCCATGAAAGAACTTAGGGAGCGCAGTTATAACTTATTACATTAAAAGGTACATGCCAATTGAGTTCATCCATGTAATTTTATATTTAAACCCATTTTTCAAAAAAGGAATATAATAATTCAGAAATATATATCATTAAATTTCTTATAATTACATCAAGGTCATAAGATTTCATTTCCATTTAATCTCACCACAGAAGGTGACCCATGTCATTGGCCATTATTAGAAGGATTAGCCTTTTTTACTAAAATTATCAATTAAATATTAAGAGAGAAAAATCATAAAAAAACTCTAGGAAATATCCTAGGGTCTTGGTAACCCATCCCCTCCCTCGAATCATTTCAAATACAGTTCAATTAAATAAAATTTAATTGTTAACATTTAAACACATTAAGTTTAAAACAAAAAAATAATAATTTAAAACCTCACCTTGAAATGTGGATAAAGGAATGAGCCATTATTTTATAGATGTATTTTCAATTATCCACATATATAATAAATTGTAATAAGAATAATATTCATAAAAACTATCACATGGAATTGAATCTATTCAACTCACAATGTCATGTCAACATAATGAGTAATTCATTATTAAATGAGTAATTTAATGGCACACTCTAGGGACATGACACCCATTCCATAATATTTATCAATTCAAATCACAATTCATATAATCTATTTAAAACCTATAAAAAAGTAAAAAAGGAACACCCTAATGGAATCCATAAATGCACCATCAAATGGCATATTTAATTTCAAAAACATACCCAAAGGGGAGGTTTCAATTCAAATTTCTCAACTATTTAACGTTTATCAATGAGCATAATCAATATAATAAGATATACAGATCAATTTAATTTACATATCTAATTTTCTTTCAAGCTATCTCTTGAAAAAATGGGTGTGCAACATAATGACATGTATAAAAACTCTGCCTTTTAATGAATGGATCGAGACCACCTACCTTGTTATTAGGACATTACATTCATCCAATGTCAAGGATTGATTTGTTCAGGATTGAAATATATCCAAGAAATGGACATCCACACTAAAAATATATAAAATTATATTTCACCTAGATAAATTCTTTAAGATTATCCTAAATGAATAATGGTTTAAAATGAATTGAGAGATTACTATTATAGATTTTTAGAGACTGATAGTGGTCATTTCTGACATTGGGAATCAGAGATACAGTAAATCCTAGAATAGTATTGAGGAGAAACCCATGGGATAAGAGATCTATGCAAACTGGAGAAGGAGGATGAAAATAGAAATGAGTTTTAAAACTCAATACGGTAATTTCAGTTATTTTACCTCAAAAGGCATGTCGTATAGTTTGGACACATTTTTTTGGCAGATAGTACACTAGTCTTGATGCTCCCTCTGCCTAGGAGACCAACCTTACATGATTGTGCTACAGGGTTAGCCTACAATTTCACCAACAATGGGATGAGTAGTATGAGGTTACTACTTAATTGGAACAAATCATTTCGGTTATGTTCATAGTTTGGGAAATATGTGCACAACATGTGCCCCTAACATTTTCACCTCTAACATTGGCCACATAGTTTTCTGTTAGGGGATGCATGGTTTCTGAAAAACTGTGCACCCTTTGAAGACCTTCCAAACATGGGATTTCTTGGATCTGATTATCCTAAACCTCTATGAGACACCGAAGGGGCCTCTCATGCCATTACCAAATTCTAATAACCCCACGTTGAAGTTTTCTAACACTTGTAATTATTTTCTGAAGCCCGGATTTCGAAACATCCTATCAACCAAACACAAAAGTTTAAATTTCTTTGTATTTTCATCTGGTTAAGAAATAAGGGATTCTACAAGTAGGTATATCCCATTATATACTATTTCCAATTCATTCTTCATATGAAAACATAAACACTATAAAAAATCATATTGAAAAAATATCATATAAAATGTGAATACTTTAATCATAAAGAATAAATGGCATCAACATAGAAAATTCATAGTAAAAATTCTTATAAAAACAATAATAAAATAGAGTAAATGGTATAATAATATATAAAACTCAATAAATAATAAGATCAGACAAAAGATTTCGACATAGATTAATATACTCTAATAAAATCAATAAAAACATTTGAGTGAAAGAGTACTTTTAACATTGAAATAATTTATTTAGAAGGATTCAAAATCATAAAAGAACAAATTTTCATTAAATATATTCTTATAATATTTTATATGAATTTTCAAAACAGTAATGTTTCATGATGGTATAAAAATAATCTCATTCTGTATAAGGTAAACAATATTCATTATTTATTTTTCTCAAAAAATTCATAAAGTACATCATTTGGAAGATGAAAAAAAATGATTCCATTCAAACCATAATGTTAAAATTAAAACATAAATAAAAATACATTAAAATTTTAAATTATAATAGTAAAAATATTTTGAAATTTTTTTTTTAAAAAAATGGACATGGATGATAAATATTTTTCTATTAAATACTTACGTATAAACAACCCCGAATAATAATGAGATTGAGAAATTAATCATTTAATTTTACTTTCATTTAGTTTAAGGTTCATTGACATATTTTATAATGGTTGAAATAATATTATTAATTTATAACATAATTTTAAACAATTTTAAGATATCATATAGTATCTTCTTATATAGTTTGGTTAATAATATTTTGTTATTTCCCTTCTTTCATGTGTTAACTACATTCATTTTCCTATCCATGTTTTGTCTTGTAACTCATGTTTCTTATGAATATGATATATTTCATTAATCTCAATAATTATATTAAGTTAATATATATTATATTTACTCATTTAATAAATTTTTATAATCATTATTTAATGGTTTACATGGAAAATGAATCACATCGTGTTGTGGAGATACTAGGTTGTATATACGCACGAGAGACGATATCATTCCATTAATGTAATAAGGGAAAATAATTGTATGGTATATTAACTATTCTGAATATATTTCATTTCATATTTGTTATTTATATACATTATATCCATCATTATACCCATCTAAATAAATAGGTGATGAAAAACAAATTACACCACGATATGGAGATGGCATGTTGTACGTACGCAAGCGCGATACCCTCGTTTTTTACAGGATAGATAAATAATGAAATATGGATATACCATAATCATAATAACATCTCATAATAAAATTTATACTATATTTATTACATTATAAAGGAAAAAATCAAGAAGAATAAGTACTAGATGAAATGAACTTGTTTGTGTTGGAAAAATTCTTACCTCTTCTTTGGTGGAGTAATTTTATATATCCTCATAAGGGATCTAGGGTTGTTCATTTTTGAATACCAAGAACTAAAAAACATGGATATGGTTATTCGAAGGAATAAATTTATGGTTTGGTTGATCTATAATACTTAAATTGGTGTGAATAAGTGAGAGGGGAGATTCCCTTTTATAATTGAGGTGAGCGGTACTTTAAGAAACTCTCAAGATATTTAATTTATATAAATTAATTTTCATTTCAAAATGTCTCACAAGTTTGTTATATCTCATATTATAAAATTATGTATTGAAATACTCTAAACCATTAATTTTTAAGACAAGTTTAGGTCACATTATTTCCCTTATTTTCTGGTTTTAACCATTATTAAAACCCATTAACTCTTACCATTACAACCTTTTTTTACTCATTGAATGTTAATATAGTTACTATATATTTCCAAAATAAGATTAAATGAGTCACTGATGACATTGGAAACATTATAACAATAATTTGTATTGACTTTATATTTTCATGAGTTTTATATCATTTTAAAAAATAATATCTATCTTGATATAACATTAATAAAATTTTTGGATATTATTCATTACTTTGACATTTTAATGATTAATAAAACAATATATCTAAGAAATAACATTTCTAATATATCTCTAACATGAAAATTATGTTTAATAAATTGTTTTATTTAAATAAATTTGTGAAATTTTGTATATTTTTACATTTTTATATTAATTTATTTGATATTCCCATTAATTAAATAATTATTGCATCATCATTATGTAGGACTCTAAGGTAATTTGTTATTTAGTAAAAATTAAAAATCATTTATCATGATAAAAATAAATATTTTATCTTTCATATGAAAATTTATCATCGAATTTATCTTATATATAGACTTATCTTAAAAATTATATAGTTATTAATGTTTTGAGTAGGATATCTTTAATTTTTCTTAAAAAAATACAATAAATGTCATAATATCATCCAACTGTCATTAAATGGTCATATTATGTTACCAATGATGATTTTAGCCTAAAACCACTCATCCATTGAAATATGGACTACTGTTACAGTGTTTTTCTATTATTTATAAAATTATTTCTACCCTTAATTACTCATTTTACCTTTAACCATGTTAATAAAAAAAATTACTAAAGTTAATATTTATAATGTCAAAAAATAAGACAAACCTATTTAGATAATTTATACCAAATAATTATAGATATAGAATCCATTATTAAAACTAAAAACAAATAATATTTAATAATTAATATAAAAATATTCATATTGACGGAATGAGAAAAAGGTCTTTTAATGAAAAAACATTCAAAATATTGAAATATTTTTATATCCAAATTTAATATTATATTATACATGATGAGTTCTATTAGATTAAATGATTAAAAAACAAAATAATTACACTTTATTTCAAATTAAAAATATATCTTTACACTAAAACTTATTTAGAAAAAAAATAAATTTAAATGATATATTTTATCCCTACTCAAAAAACCATAAAACTTATTAAAAAAATACAAAAAATTGAACCAATTTATTTTATATTCATATTTTAAATAATAAATATATTGCTTCAAATATAATTTATAAATTTAACAAAAACATGATTTAATATTACTACTCCATCAAAGGATGGTAATTTTCTTCAGAAATATATATCCTTTAAATGATTAAAATTACATTCATTTTTACCTTCTGCCTATAAATTTTTTTGGATGAATGTAAAAATATTATAATTAAAAATTTATTAATTTGGTTATTATTATTTATTTCATCTATTTTAATGGATAGGTTATAATCATCACTAACTAATAGATATTTGTGCATTTGAACTCAGTGTTGAATGAAATAGAGTCTATTAAATTAATTTAAAAAGAAAATATACTACAAATTATTATGGTGTTAAAATCTTCCATCGATCCAAAAATTTGTACTAATTTTTTTCAAAAAATCACCTCATAAAAATATTTGCGTAGTTCTTCATCATATTTTCCTTAGGCTCCTACATCGCTTCTTCTATGGAAAAAAATCAACAGTTATATTACCATATATGTCACATGATTCCTAAACACTAGATTTATATTATCCAGAATCTAGATAGAGTCTTCATAGTAAGAAAAATCATATTGCCACCCTATTTCTTCATAGATGAGAATCTTTGTTGGACCAATGATGAAATTCCTTAACAATGATATGTGGAACACATCTTGGTCTTTGGAGAGACTTAGTAGAATTTTTAAATGATAAACCCCAATTCCAATTCAATCTAGTAATTAAAATTTCCTGATGTACCTAGTGTTTATATTCCCTTTAATAATGAATCTTATAAAAATATTCTATGGAGAATCCTTAAAAAACAAGATCTCTGTCTCTTATTTTGAATCCATCCTTTGGTTATCAATATAACAATTCTTTATAAATTGAGATTCATTTATATGGTTTTGAGTTTCCTATAAATTTTCCATTGTCTCCTCTACAAGTTAATATACTAAAATATAACATTATTTCACATCATCCCAATAAGTTGGTGTGTGATATCTATTTCCAAATATCAGTTTCTTCGGTTCAATTTGAATTCATGAATGAAACCTATTGTTATTGAAAAATTCTAACAAAGTAAAATAGTGATCCCAAATTCCTTTAATGTCAAGTGAGCATGATCTTAACATTACTTCTAATTTTTGAATAGTTAATTTAGACTTTCCATTATTCTGAGGGCTGTAAGCAGTGCTCAAGTGAAGGTCAGTATCTAGATCCATTTGAAGGCTTTTCAATATTTTTTATTTTAAATATGGATCTGAATCATACAAAATAAATAGAGGTTCATAATAAGGTCTTGTACAAGAATTAATATAATTTATTTTTAATGTTTAATAGGTAGATATTATCTTATAGTATAAAAATGTTTTTATTTGCTTAGGTGATCAATAATAACACATACCATGTCATTCCTTCTTTGAGTCATTGGTAGTCTGGGGAAAAAGTACATCATAGTGACATATGATTTTAACACATGTATTGAAAGATGCTTTATGAAGCTTCTAGGATGTTTTATTATAGCATTCAATAGTTGAAAAACTATATATATTGACACATAATCTGCAATTTCCCACTTTATATTGTCACACTAAATATTTTACTTCAAATTTATTTTCATCTTAGTACTACCAAGGTGTATAGTGACATTTAAGTTATCAGATTCATCCAATAATTCCTTTTTTAGTTCTAGTATATAGGGAACATAATGTATCTTTCCCAATATCCATACACCCACACTATATATGATTTTTTTCAATTATCTTCCATTCATAGCATTAATTTTGTTTTGGAAATTGTCATCATATATATAATACCTTCTATTCTTTTCCAATAAAGATAGTTTGAAAACAATTTGAAAATGTATTGGTGTTCCACCTTCCTTGATAACTCCCATATCCATCATTACTGGATTCATAAACATTGGATCCATTTAAATTATAATTTTATTTATAATTCCATGATTATTCCTACTCAATGAATCATCCACCTTTTTTTCATTCCTTGGTTGGATGTGTATGGAAAAATAATAATCCTTGAGTTGCTCAAGAAATCCCTTTTTTGTTATATTTAGTTTTTTCAATGAAATTACATATTTTAAATTCTTATTATGTAGGTATATCTTACAAATTTTAACCTAGAGATAGTTTCTCCATAAATTCATAGAAATTATTAAAGTTTCTATCTAAAGATAATGACTTCTATAGTTCTATTCATGAGTATTTAGCTACCATGATGCATATCTAGTAAATCTATCATTATGCATAAAAAAGAAACTAATTCCATTCATTGATGCATCACAATCATAAAAAAATTTACTATGACCCAAAGGTAATGTCAATATCATATTATTTATCAAACTTCTATTAAATTATTTAAAATATTAGTCAAATTTTTTTCCTATACAAACAAAACCCATTTATATATGATATTCATTAATGGGTTATCTAATTAAGAAAAATTATGATATAAACGCTGAATTAATACCACTAAACAATAGAAAATATAAACCATATTTATGCTCATTGGTTGAGGTTATTCTTTTATTTCCTTTGTTTTTATTTGATTAACATTAATTCCCTATTTGGAGACAATATGGCTATGAAATGATATTTCCTGAAGAGATAATTTACACTTTCTAAAGTTACCATATAAATCTTCACTTATGAGATTATCAAGAATGATTATAAAGTGATCCTGATTGTATTAATTGAATTTAAAAAACAATATAATAACATAAATTAATACCACATAAATATCATCAATATATTACTTGAATAATATTATCATTAGATCTGTAAAGATTGAGGTTGAATTATTACTTCCTAATTGAATTACAATAAACTTTTAATTTCCACACCTCGTCTGAAAATATTTCTTTGGAATGTCTACCTTATTTAATTGTAATTGGTGATAACTATAATGAAGGAAATTATCGAAAAAAATATATTCATGATGTTCATCAAATAAATAATTAATGTGATGAAGAATATACTTGTTGTTTATTTTAATAGAATTGATTTCCCTATGATCAATACAAAACCTCCTAGTTCTATCATTCATATTAATAAATAGAACATGGGATCCCCCTGGAGAAAAATACAGAGAATAAATCTCTTTTTACCCAAATCCTCTAATTATTTATTCATTTACTATAATTCCACCAGGTCCATTCTATAGGGAATATTTGATATTGGTATTTCATTAGGACTTAAATTAATATATAACTCAACTACATTATCTTGGGGGTGTACATGTAATTCTTTATTAAATGCATTAATGTATTCCTTTATAATATGTGCAGCCCCATTTTTATGATTACCTCTTTGATCCCAATATAGTTTATTCATTTCATCACATAGAATTTCATTCAGTGATGAAACTGTGGGTGGATCTAGATAAGAATTAGATGATGATGAATGTAATATAACTATAAATGATTCATATTCTTATTCAAATATTATAATTTCCTTATTATTAAAATAAATTTTAATATTATATTTTGAAATCCAATAAATACCAAGGATTATACGAGATTTAACCATTGGTATGATTATTAGTAAAGTAGGTAAATCATGATTATGTGTCATAAAAGAGACTTATTGACAGAACTTTGTTTCTATGACACTTTCCTTATAGGTTTTGAATGAAAAATCCTTCATTAAATCAAAATGAAAATGTCTAAAAAAATTATAAAATGAATATATAAAGAAATGTGATATCTATGTTTTAGTTGATAATTATAGTACCTTACACCACATCATTATTAACATCCATATCTGTTCTTGTGATTGTATAAGATTGGACTTTCTCCCTTGGCCTTTTTTGGGGAGTGTTACCTTCACACTCAAGATAATAACATTCATAGAATCCCATCTCCGTATAGTTAAAACATGACATATTTCTAGATTTTTTATTTACCTTTCAATCATGGTATTAGTGGAATTTTTCTCCACACTTGTAACAAAATCACATCCCCAATAAACATGCTCTATATTATTTATTTCCACAATTATTGCGTGATGGAAAGTTAACTATTCTATTCAACCTCTATTATTTATTTATTTTTCCAGAGTGTTTAAAATCCATATTCTTATTTTTATTTCTCTTAAATAAGTAATCCATAGATAATTCCTTCTCTATCTTGATAGCACGTTAGACTATTTCATCATATGATGCGAAATTTTGTGAGAACAATTCCATTCATAGGAATGGTTATAAACCATAAATGAATCGATCATTCTAGATATTTAGATTACATACATATTTTGTTTCATTTCATGAAAACATTGTAATGTTGGATTTATATTTAGAAACATTATCATCATCTTTTTCCTCAGATTCAAGAATTTTCTCTTCATATCTACTCTTTGTTTGTAAGGGAAGAATTTTTCCAAAAAAATCCTTTAAATCCCATGATTTAATGTTTATTATTTATTCTTTCTCCATTGGGTATTGAATCCATGACCACCATTGAACTTCATATCCAGAGATATGATAAAATTCAATTAGAACCATCTCACTTTTGTTACATCCCATGAAAGAAATATCTTCTCTAAGGAACTTATCCATTTCTCATCTAAAAATAGATTTGTAGTCTCTTTGAATGAATGATGTTATTGTCACATGAAGCGGTATAACATTATTACTCCATGTTTTGGATTATGATTATCTATATTTTTAATGTAATTTTTCATAACCTAATTACGTTGTCTTGGTATGGTTATATGTTGTTCAGAATCATTTGTAGCTCCATATCCCACATCATTAGCTTACATATGAGGGAAATCCCTACATGGATTACATCTATTGGTATAATTCCCATTCCTTTGGCTATGTACGATTTCCAAATGATGGAATACATTATATTATATAATAAAATTACGAAACAATAAGTATAATATCAAAACGGGTAAATCACATAACCTAAATTGAAAATTTTAGAGTAAATAGTATCTAAAACATAAGCTTGGTAACTTTGGGTTTATTCTCATTGTTTGGGGTTATGATTCCCTACTCTATAATTTCTAAATCTTGTTTCCAATGTTTTGAAAATACTTGATCATATACCATCTATAATTTTCTCGACCCCAGCAGAAAGGATTTGGTTACTCACTTTTTTAAATTGGAAAAGATACAAGAATTAAATCCCATAGGGCCGATCAGTTTAACAGTTTTGGAAACTAGATTACATATATTAATTTTACATTACCATTGATACTATAAAATACAAAAATAATCAATACTTTATGAGAATTAATATTCTCCTAGAATAACCCTACCTATCAATAATAACATACATCGTGTAATCCTTGGAATAATAAAATAAATAAATGGGTTAGATCAAATGCTCATTAAGTGTATTCATACAATAGAAAATATTATAAATAAAAAATTATAAACATTATGGAAAGGTATATAACTGGAACCCAATCCATTAAAACATAATATTGAGCATAATATGTCTAAAATAAATGAAAATTAAATATTTAACGATATATATCACATGTATATTCTACTAATAGAATAATCACACAAAATGTCAATAAGAAACCCCATAATGAGGGAATGCATAATATCATACATCATAAACATACCTTCAATTCTTTGACCAAGATACCATACATAAATATATAAGGCCTCGACCAATATCAAAACATTTTTGCCTCATGACACCTACTAATGCATCAAGGGGATATAGTGATCCACATCCATGACTAACTATGTCCAATGCATTACACATATGTAAAAATAAACAATATAAACATTTCTTATTGAAAAACTAGAATATGAAATGTAAATACCATAACCATAAACATGAATGGAATCAAAATAGCACAACCATAGTAAAACTGATCATAAAACCTTCAATAAAATAAGGTTTATTGTATCATAAGAGATAAAACTCACACAATAAAAAGATCCAAAAAAATAATTTTTACATTGACGAAAATAATATAATAAAATAATTAATATTTTCTGGGAGGAAATAATCCTTTTTTTGAAATCATTTATTTAAAAGGTTGATCAATCATAAAATAGAAAATTTATGATTAAAATAATATTTTATACTTGAAAAGGAATTTTCAATATAATATGTTTTATGATGGTATAAAAATCATCTCATGTTCTATAAAACAAATAACATTCCTTACACATTTTTTAAAAAATTCATAAAGTACCTCATTTGGAAAATGATAAAAAATAATTCTTTCAAAAAATTTTATAAAAATTATAAAATGGTTAAAAAGACATTAAAATTTTATTAATTAATATAAAAAAATATTTTGGAATTTTTTTTAAGAAACATGAAGATGGATGATAAATATTTCCTAGTAGATACTTACATATAATGTATTCTGAATAATAATGAGATTTTAAAATTTACCCTTACCTTGTACTTTTCATTAGTTATAGGTGATTTAAATTATAGTATAAGGTTTAAAATAATGTAAATAATATATACTTGAACCGTATAAAAATATGTGATATCATTTATGATCTTCTTATATTCATTTTTGAATAATATTTCGTTATAACCATTATTTTGGGTGTTAACTACCGCATTTTCCTATGCATGTTTTGTCATGTACGTCATATTTGTTATGAATATGTTATATTCATTTCATCTGAAAATTTATAATAAGTTCATAAATATTATATTTAATTGTTATTTAAAATTTTATAATTATTATTTAATGTTTAACATGGAAAATGAATCATATCACATCATGAAGATGGTGGGTGATACATACCCATGAGCGATGATATCATAACCTTAATGGTGAAAGGCTAAATAATTGGATGGTATATTAATTATAATGAATCCATATCATTTCATATTTTTTATTTATATCCATTATATCCATCAAAATAATGTGGTGATAAAAAACAAATTAAACCACGACATGGATATGGTAAGTCATTCGTACGCACATGCAATGATTTCTTTTTTAATAGGATTGATAAATCATAGAAATGGATTTCCCATTATCATAATAAAATATCATAATATATACTATATTGAATTAATTATGTTATCATGGAAATAACTCATGAAGAGTACCAACAATAATAAATGGATAAAGATGTGTTGGTAAAAATTCTTACCTATTCATTGGACGACTCCCTTTAGATCTTTTCTAAAGAGATCTAGGATTAACCTATTTAGAATACCTGAAACTCCATAAAATGGATAATGATTTTTTAGGATAAGTGGATAGGTTTTGTAAATATACAATTCTAAATTTTGTTTTTGTATGTGGTGGAGGAGATTCGCATTTATAATTCAGTTGAGGGGAACTTTAGGTAACTCTCAAAATATTTAATTAATATATATTAATTTTCAATTAAAAAGGATCAAAAGATAATTTTTAGAATATTATAATATTATCAGATTATATATTCAGTAACGAATAATTTTTATACATTTTTTGGCCAAATTAATAACCTTATATTTAGGTTTTTACACTTATTTAGACCCTTCAACTCTTAGCATGAATACATGTATTTTTTACTCATTGAAGGTTAATATAGTTACTTTAAAATTAAAAAATAAGATTAAATGACTAATAGATGAAATTTGAAACTTTATCACAATAATTTTTCCAAATTTTATAATTTTTTGAGTTTTATATTATTTATTAATATATTATTTATTTTAATATAATATTAATGGACATCTTGATACTATTCTTCACTTTGAATTTAAAAAAATCAATAAAATGATATATCATTGAACCAAAATTTAAAAAATATAAATAATATGTCTTTGTAATCTATAAAATTTTTATGACATAAATTATGTCAAATTATTTTATTTTATAAATTTTATAATTATCTTTTTATATTCGTAGTAACTTGATATTTACCACATCATCATTATGTAAGCCATTAAGGTTATTATTTATTTTGAAAATTTTTGAAATAAATTATTAAGATGAAGATGAAGATTTAATATTTCACATTAATATTTATATTGGAATTTATAATCTCTATAACCTTATATTAAAAATTATAAAATTATTATAGTTATGAGTATGATATCATTAAGTTTACATTAAATAAAATACATCAAAAGTCATACCCTCCTCCAAGTGGCTTTCAATGGTTATAATCTCTTCAAAAATATGGTTTTTGTTGACACCAATTCATCCAATGGAATATATACAAGTGTTAGGTAAATTTTATTATATTTATAAAATTATTTTTACCCTTAACTACTCAGGTTAAATTTAGATGTGTTAATAAAACATTTCTAAAGTTACTATTCATAATTACCAAATATAAAATAAATCTATCTACATAGTTTGAAAAAACGGATTCCTTATATGGAATCCATTATTCAAAATTAAAAACATCGAATTTTCAGAAATTAATTTAAAATAAATACCTTTAGTGGAATGAGAAAATGAGGTTTTAAAGTGAAAACACTCAATAGAATGAAATTTTTTTAAATTAAAAAAAAATGAAAATTTATTCCAATTACTCAAAATGGATTGAATATTAAGAAAATTAATCTAATTACACATTAAATCCAATAGAAAATTAATTTAACACTATAAATTTTTAATACAAAAAAATTTGTTTTCAATTAAAATGCAATTTTTTGTCACTATTCATCAAAACATGAAACTTATAAGAAAGATACCAAAAATTGAACAAAAGTAAATTTTGAAATTCCAATTATAGAGAAGAATTTTTTTGGTAAAATATATTTTATAAACGTGTCAAAATATATATTTAAGGAAATTTCCCCATCAAAATGTAGTAAAACTACCATTAGATAAATATAGATTTATAATGCTTAAAATTGAATTCATACTTATCATATCCCAATAAAATCATTTTAATAAATGGAAAATATTAAATATGAAATTTAATAAATTGGTTAATATAATTAATTATTGATATTTTAATGGATCAGTTATATCATTCTCTTTTTAATAGATTGTGGTGTGTTCAAATTCGGTGTTGCGTGAAATGCAAGCTAATAAATTTATTTTAAAAGAAAAAGTATCAAAATCTATTGGGGTGTTTGATGATTAACCCTACTTGTGTACATAATTATTTTTGAGTATATAATAAAATAATCTATAAATACAATCAAATATTAATTGAGAAAATCTCTGAAAACTAAATTCTTTAATTCCATGAAGATCAATAGAGAATTATTCAATCCAAACAACCTGACTATGAACACATTGTACCCACACCATATATTAATGGGGGTCTGGAATATATCCACTTATATTAACTCTAAAAAATGATATCCTTAATGAAATTCCACATTATATATTTTTTGGGACCGACATATCTTATTTAACACGTCATCAATCCATGGTGGGGTATACTAATTAGTTATAAAGTTTCGGTTGAGCTCAAGATAATCAATTAAGTGGAACATTAACCATTTATTGTTTACAAAAAGTGTTTGGGGAACTGTATGGTGTTGAACTAATGTCAATGGAACCCATGTCTAGATTCTCATGTAGCTACTTTTATTGTTAATTCAATTAAATGTGATTCATTCTATAACTGTTCAAGGATATAAGTGAGTTCTAGGTTAAGTGCCATTGGGAACTCTAACACTAGATCTAGATAAGGACTAGTAAATGCATTAGGGAATAAATATCCATATACCCTTATAATGGGAATGTCCTACCGGGTGGTGATTTCCATTTTTTCAATAATTTTAGATTCATATTTTTTCTTACAAATAAATAATATCCATTATTATTGTGAAGATCCCAAAGGATATATATCCTCGTCCAGAAAATTATATATATTTAGAGAATGATTTAGGATATAGAATATTGTTTTTTTCAATAATTTATTTGGGAATTAAATAAATATATCTCATCTATTCTTATAATAAAAATTGAATTCTACTATATAAATGATGAAAAGGTTTATAGGAAGGTTTATTCTAAATATATTTAATGGGTATGATTTAAATACTTAAGATGCAAGAATTATACCATTTTTTTATCTTCTACGATAATTCAACCTCAATAGTTTTGTTTGGATCTTGAATAATTCTAATAAAATAGCATGATATTAATGAATTTATAGATATATAACCAAATAGTATGTTTTCTATTGTTTAATAAATAACGAACTTGTATTTCACTGCATTTTTGTCTCGACCAACCTCAGAAGTAGTAATATCATAATACCTTTCATACTCTCTTGGACATGGATTTTTTTAACTAATTTTCGTTGATAACCCTTGGCTAGTTCTATCACAACTTCTAGAGAATTATTTTGCATAATGTCTGGGATACATTAATTTGAATCAATGGATTATAGGATAAGGATTAATCAGGTCCTTTGTTTACTCAATCAATTGGATTGGATAAGGATTAATTAGGGTCTTTTTCATTAATTATCTTGGAACAATTTAGAAAGATCCTAGGATTTTTCATTCCATGTGGTAAGTTGAATCATCTATCTTTTGTCAGATATATTTATAGACCCTATAAATTAAAATTACATTCTTTGATTCATATCTTCAGTCACCTAAGACCACTAAGAATAACAAATTTATATTTATAATTTTAGGTAACATCAGAAAACATCCACATAACAATCAATATCCCGAATCAACAAATAACTACGTAGATTAGTAATTATCCCACTAAAGAAGTTGTTAGTTATATATTCATTGTTAATGATTAATCAACAGGCATACCGTACAGACTTTATAATAATATCTTCATAAGACTGGATCAATTCATCGTCATATTTCTTAAGTGTATGGAAATACCTATCTATTTTAAGAAATATATTGTGAGGAAAATATTAACTAATAAATTTGAATTTGAATTAAACTCACTCATTAGATTATCTATCTTCTCTTTGATTTTTATTCATAACTAGTGTCCGACACTAAATGACTAATCCCTTGGGATGATAAATGTCCATTATGACCATCTCTTACTCAAATCATCAAGGGATTGTGATTATATTCTCAAGGTAGTTCATCCATTATCCAGTTCTTATAGGATTAGAATATCTACTAAATGATAGGGTCTCTATATCATACAGGAATCGACTGCAAAAATATTATATTGTATTATGTTCCATGTTATTCATGTTATTATTCATAACTTCATTTAGACAAGATAATGATCTAATGAAGATCTCAACTCCTGCTCATTTCTTGTTTATAATTTAATTATAGACATAATCAAATTTACCATTGAATATATTTTGGGAAAGTTGGAGCCTTTTCTTTCAATATTATTAATAGAAATAAATTTTATTGGTGAGATCTGAAAATAGACAGCTATGAACATCGAATTTTGAACTTATAAATTTCACATATTACATTTCTATAAATATTAAGGTCCCAATCTAGGATATCCATACTCAATTTCATATAAATATCCTTAAAATAACATTATATTAAAATCCTTCATAATGGTTTGTAAATATTATAAGACATAATTAAAGAATATCTCCTAGGATTGTCAAACTAGGTTTATAGTTGGGCCTCTTTTTCATGAACCAAGTGGCGATACAATTAATACCCAGTCTACAATTTTCAGGATTACTAACCCTTTTCATGTCTATTAGAGAACATATATCAACTTATATTATTCCTATATGGAATTAATTTCTATTAAATCCATATACTCAAAACATTACAAAAATTTTTCGATTTTATATTATACATAGAATTACCACAAGGGTTCTCATATGTGTTCCCTAATATGAATACCCAAAATAACTAAACCTTCATTTGATGAAAAATATAGGGATATAAGAATTAAAAACATTTTATTTGATTTCTTTAGAAGAATGAGATATTTACCAAATATACATTCCTTGTTTATTGAATAAAAAATATTTCACAAAAGCCTAAATAATCCTTTTTTACAAAAGGCCATTTTCAAAAAATAAATAAGCTCATCAAGTACGTCATTGAACTTAGTAAGATAAGAATCGGTATTCCCATTTTTAGATATTCTATCTATTAAATTATTTTCCTCCTAACATGCATGAGTAATGATGTGATTCATGGATAAAAGGGTGTTTAAACTGTTTCTCTATCAGGATGTTTGAGTCCATGAAAGGTGAATAATATAATTTCTGAAATATTAAAACATAGTTTTGGAATGAAATTAGAGAAAAAAATTATGACATAATCATTGATTTTCAATTTCTATCTCATTATTAGTATAAATAAATTAAACGTCAATAGATGTAGATATATCACAAGGACTAATGAAACATTCTTTTTCCTCAAATATTTCATTTACAAAAATTAAACCATAACCAAGACCTGGATATCCCCTCGATGCTTCATACGTATTTCATATCATCAATATTAGAAGTAGATGAATCCATCTAATATCCAATATTCCAGGATGAGGTATATAATTAACTAGAATTTCAAATCTCATAAGAATATAAATTTCCTAAATAGGGTTATCACAACACCCCTTTTGATAACAATTTTCTTTTTTAAAATCAACAATAACACTAAAAATATTGATTTGAAGGGATAATGATGTAATACTATGTTTTAATTTATAAATTTTTTATTGAATAATTTGAGGAAATTATGAACATTCCACTAGAAATTGATTCCTCATATGATGACAAAGAGGAAAATCAAAACACATGATCAGGTGGTCACATATTGTGTATTAACAATGAATACAAGTTAAAAAAAATATTCTACTATATTCCAACTTGAAGAAGCTATAACGAGTCATAAAAACATATAGATGATGTTGTCATGATAATGCTTATATAATATAAATTCTGAGTAAATACTAATTCCAAAACCTTATATAAAATCATTATTAGGGACTTTTGAATAAATAATATATAAAAAATCGAGAATCTCAAAGGAATAATCCATTTTTTATAAAAAAATTTATATAATCCAGTATTATTTCCCTTCACAGCCTTGGGACACATAACCCATAATGAAAACCATCCATTTTCGACCAGTTCCCAAAAAACAACAGCCTCCCCATTAATGAAATTATAATTCAACACCACCTCCAGTATATCATAAGTAAGTTCATTTAATGAGTTTTATTTCTTCTCTTTGATTGGAAAATTTATGTCCTAATAATAGTTAATGGAGTTAAGAGAGTCATTAAAAGGAATACATGTCCAATTTTCAAAAAAACATTTAAGGAATATTTTTTTATAGACATCTAATGAGAGTTTATTTAAATTTTATATAAATAATTTTTGAGAGTGTGATAGATAGAATAATTCACATAATTTATATTTCTTGTTTTTAGAATATTTAAAAATCTAGCTCTCCGAAAAGAAAGGGAATCTAAATACTCATTTACAATCCTCTGTAAGATGTTATCCATAAAATATTTATTGTATTTATAGATATTTTTTATGTTAATCTCAAATACTGAAATTTTCATATAGTATTATCTCCCTAGTATGGTCAAAAGGATGTTCCAAATAATGCTTCCAATCGATATAAAATTCCTAATTTAGGTAGTAATACTATTGATGGGTTAATTTGGCCAATGTAAAACCCTAAAATAGTAAAAAAAAAATATAATAACAGCTTCAACAAGTCTAATAGTTCATTACATTGAGGGAGTCTTTTCTTTCCATATAGCTAACTGATTCCTATCCCAAATCAGAATTTGAGAGGAACGGAAGACACAAAGATTACCCCATATTCATATGAACATTGAGATATGTGAAATTAATAAAACCATCCCAATTCTCGATCTCGTTAATGATGTTATCTTTTATATCTACTATAATATTTTTTCTAAAGTATTTAGAAGTCTTATTCTAACTCATCTCTTGACATGAAAATTTTCTTAGTTAAGAAATTTAAATTTTATGTTTTTATCTTTATTTTACCACCTTTTTTGATAATTATTATATCATTAGAAAAAAATAAGTTATTGTTATTTGAAAGTACCCTATCATCTGTACTGGGATTGAATTTATTGTCATTATCCTTATTGAGAGAGTCGTCTAAAATAATCTTCAACAGTGAGGAAATGATGAAAGAAGTAGGATCACCTTTCTTTAAACCTACGGTTCATGGTAAATATCATGTAGGGGAACCATTTTTAAGAATATAAATATGTTATTATCTCAATAGAGTTATTTCACATTTCATAAAAATATCATTAATGAAAAAACTTTTGAAAACCTTATAACTATTTCATTATTTTTAGAATTGTTTTCCAAAAAGTACAATACATGGATTGAGATGTCTAGTGTCTTTGGAGATTACAAAATATAAGTACTCTATAATAAAAAAAATTAACATTATTTAAAACTCCACATATTTCTATTAACTTCCATGGGTCTTCAAAATCATTATAGGATACACCGGGAAAAATACGTAATGAAAAATAGTAATATAGAAATCCTTACATGGGAATAAACAGCATAACTAATAATATCTTTTGATACCAAAGTCATAACATGGTATCATAAAATGAGAATGATCATAATTTAGAAATTGTGGTGCATGATATTAATATGATAATACAATGGAATCATAAATATGTGTAATCCACATAAAGCATGAAATCATAAGCATAGGTCATGGTTCACTTCTAAGACCATCAACACATTGTGGAAAAATAGCCATAGAATATTAGGATTATTCCAAAATCCCAAATAAATCATATCACCATACAAAAATCATTTACAATTTCAATTGAGGGATATATAATTATTATCCAACCTATCATTACAAAATTGATGGACCCCGATAATGGATTAGGCACACTCCCTAATCTAATATTATCTAATAAGATATAATGTTATTCCCAATTAATTATAGGGATGTATTATTATAAGACAAACCATAAAATAATTTTATTTTCCTTAATAATTGTGACACATGGGGAAAATTAAACCCCCGATAAAGAACGATCATGATAAAACCCATGAGAAATAAGTGTGTTTCCAAATCATTCCTCAAAGAATAACTAGAGGAAATATCATAAGAATACTCATAAGATTGGGTTATATAAAAATTGATTTTTATAATTTAAATATCTAACATAGGTCATTGAACATTGGGTTTTGATATATATAAATTCATTAAAAGGATCCAGTAGATATAATAATTAAAAAAATAAAAACATATAGATACCTTTTGAAATGAGAACATGATCCTTTTTGGAAGTCAAAATGTTTATTATTTAGATTTAAACTAGAGTTTTCTCTTAAATAGGGAATCATTTTTACTAAAGGATTAATTTTAAACACATGAAAGTACAATAATATGCTAACCAAAATGATTATAATGAATGAAGTGCTTGAATTAGAATGTTGAGAAAGGGAATGAAGAAGTGATTTTTCTAGCATGACAACTATAAAAATGGATTATGAATTGGTTTTTGTTTGAGATAATGGTAGTATTTAATAATTATAGGGTAATTATTATATTATTTGATTTATTATAATCATATTAAATTATAACAAATATAAAATTAACGGTCTGGTCTGAGAAGAAGTACTTGAATGAAATGGTGGAGGATGACATCCATTATGTATATAAGTGGATTTTTAATGATTAAGAGGGATCCTTAAAACCTTATTGACACTTTTTTAGGGATTTATGGATGTAGAAGGATTTTAATTTCATGATAAAGACCTTTGGGGTGCATGTTGATGATAGAATGGGTGGGAGTGATCTCCTATTATAAGTTAAAAAGAGGGTCTTTTCAAAGGAAACTACTATCTGGTAAGGGTTAAGAATAGTTTCGCATGGTGGTTATGTGGGTTTGGTGACTTAGGTGAATTATAGAGAGAAATAATTTTTATATTTTAAGGTATAAATTCCCAACTTATGAAAATTTATTCTAGATGGTCCATGTGTCAAAATCATTTATTAATACTCAATCCACATTATATTTCCCATTTTAAAACATAATAATCTTGATTAAATATTCATAATAGATATTATTTTATGAATAAAAATTAATATGGCCATTCATACCAAATTTATACATGATAAATATAAGTTTAGGATCAATTAATAAAAATTAAATTTCAAAATAATAAAAAATTATATTTATTTTTAAAATATATGATCTCTATAAAAAATAATTTCGTAAAAATATGGGGTTTAAATTAATAGGTTTTCCTAACCACATTTAACATTAACTATCAATTAAAGGATTTTTTATTTATTTTTATTTATTTAAAAACATAATATTATATTCTAAATTTAGAATATATCCATTTAATAAAAAAACAATATTTAGAAAAGTATCTCACATTGAAAATAATTGTTTTTCTGCAGTTACTAGTTATTACAAACTTAAATCTTTTATTATTCCAAAAATTATTTCCAGTGTATCATAATTTGTACATTAATATTAAAAATAATATTATATTTTATCAAATATAATTTATATTAATAAGAAAAATCCCTTTTAACTATAGAGCATGTAACTTGTAAAAACGTATTTTTTTAAAAAAAATTACTTTCAATCAGGAAATGTATATCTACGGTAGAAATATCAATGTATTTAAAATTGATTATATAAATTGGGATATCAAAAATAATAAATGATATTTTACTTCCAAATCAATCCATAATGAAATTTTACCAAAATAATATTTAATTAAATGAAAATATCACAATAGTTTCATTTTTGGAAAATATTACTTATGTTTATAAAATGTAATAATAGGTTTCGTAGTATTTAAAAAACATATATTTACTATTTAAATACATATTTGATAAATTAAAACTGTTTTGAGAACTTATGGGTATTTATATTAGAATAAAATTTATAGTTTGGTAAGAGAACATTATTTTCAGTATTCACATATTAACAAACTATTTTATAAAAATAGAAAGAATTAATCCTAAGGAAAATTTATGATGATGATCAGAAAACATAATCAATTAATTATATTGGGAAAATATATGTGACTAAAGTTAACAATTGATATAGGTTTCTAAAATTCAATAAAAGATTATTTATTGAAAATTTATTTTAAAAACATATATATACTACTATAACATAATATTGATTGTTATCCCAAATGTAATATAATAAACATATTACCTTATGAATTACAGACAATGTGATATTAGTTTTTATTATCTATATTTCCTAATATGATATAGATATAAATTCATAATTGGAATTTCTATATGTAAATGTTTCGATATTTACATAAGGGGTATTCATATGTGTCATGCTATATTCATTTCTCATAGAGAAATTTTTTTCAAAATTACTTAACATCAACCATTTTTAAAAACATTCTTATGAATTTGTTTTATGTACACATATATTGTTTTTTTATATTGGTTTATATATATTTATCAGTATCTCTGTAGAATTTACCTATTATATGTTGTTATATATCATTATTTTAATAATTCATTTTTTGTGAGAATTTATGTGTATATATAATTTTTTTCAACAAAATATTTTATATATTGTATAAATAAAATTTTTTACTAGAGTAAGAAAACATATAAATGGTTCTGGTTTCTAAAACACTTGTTAAACATTTAATTATGTATATATTAAGAGTTTTTAGAATGATTTTAAAAAACTCTATAAAATGTAATAATTTGTGTTAGTTTTATAAAACCATGACTGAATAATTGAATTAGTAATGGATTTTAAAAAAATTTCATTAAGTGTTCATTAAGAAATTAAGACACCTTCTCTTCTCTCTTAATCTTCTACCTCGACTCGTGGTTATCCGCCCTAGTATTTTTCACCATGCTCACTTCCATCATCGAATCCCTTTACACACAATTACCACAACCCTCTCCCCATAACATCGCCACACTCCCCTCCTACAATTGTTATTATAAAAATAGATTGTATCTTCCTCCACTATTGGTTTAGTTTTTAATTTAATGGATTATAAATTACTTACCTAAATCAAAAAATTACTAGAGGTCTTCAGGACATGTTTTATTTTTCACATAAGTAAAATTAACAATATATATTTTATTTTAAAAATATATTCCATTGAAGTGTTTCAATATTTAGAATGCATTTCATTGACTGTCCTAAAATATAGAATTGTATAGAATAATTTATAATTATAATCCTACATATGGTAATATTCATATCAGGATATGGAATTTCAATTAATCTGGTATATGAAATGGATTACATGAATGGTTATCACTTTGTATAGAATTGGAATTTCACTATTAATTTATAATGTGTAATAGTTTATTAAAAAAATAATTCTTCATCCAATAGATCATTTTTCTCTCAGTAATTCTATAGTTTAGTATATTGAGTAATATTTTATATCAAATCAATATAGAGTACTTTATAAATTTTTTGGTAATTTTTAGTTATAATTCCATACCATTTTTTGGGAATATGAATGGAATGTAATTTTTAAATAAATTAAAATTAAATTTTAAAAAAATAAAAAATCAATGGTATCTAGCAATAATTTATTTCACATTGTTTCTAAGTACAATATTAAAAGAGATATAATTTTAATGTTGTATGAATTTTAGTATAATAGTGATGTATCATTTTACAATAATATAAAAATAGTTCTATAATATAGTTACTTTTCGAGAGGGAAAAACATTTCTATTGGAACCAAAGGAATGTGTTGGTTGTATTTTTTGTCAATAAATATATCAATATGTATTATTGCCTTTGGTGATGTAATAACAGCCCAATAAAGTAGATTGAGATTCTTCCCATGCATTGATGAGAAAATGGTAGATTTAATCTACAACCTAAATTCAAGAATATTTAATTTCAAGATAGCAGCATATATATCTGATGATTGTAGGGCTAGTTTGAATAGAATTATTCACTGGAACAGATATAATAAAGAAAATTCTCTAAAGTTTTTTGGATTCAGCTTAAAGAGAAATCAATGCCAATTCCAAAAATGAATTATCTTAAATAATAGAAAAGTAATTTTAATGTCGATAATACATTATATGAATTTTGATAATGAATTGTTCTTTATATTGTGTTAAATAACTATTGAATGATGTTTTTTATAAAATGATTTAACGCAAGAAACTAAAGTGCTAGGGAATATCATTAATGAAATAAAATTCTGAAAAGAAATGGTTCATGTGAAATTTGATATTTATAGACAAAACTTTTATTATTTTAATATTTTCCAAATATAGTTAAAGTAATTTTAGGACAATTTTTTTATTCAAAGATCCATGATGTCATATAATTATATTATAAATTAATTTTAATTATTTATGAAATTTTAAATTTGGAGATTAAATTTAACAAATTCAATAATCTCTTTGTATTCCATAATATTATTTCACAATTATGATGAGTTTGATCATTTAAATGAAATATTGGAAGACAAAACAATGATTTTTTAAGAGTTATTTTCCAAAAAATTAAAAATAATGGAAAATTCATGATGACTGTTAAAAATACTAATTTTCATACGAAATTACATAAGAATCTTGGAAATCACATAATATTCATCCGATATCTTTTTAAGTGTTATCTTTTCACATTTTGATATTTATTTACTCTAACAAAACAACATTTTTAGTGAAAATATACCAAAATAATGAAACTATAATAAATCCTAATACTTATTTAATCTTATAAAAAAAGTTGTTCATTAGACATTGATTAATCCTATATTAATTTTTGAAATAATGAGAGACATTTAAAAAATGTACGTTTCATTTACTCTTTCATAAAGACAATATTCTATAATTTATGAAAACTATTGAATCAAATATATAATTTTTAGATTTAAGGACTTTGATAAAATATCAAGGACTTCCAAAACTAAATAATATAATAATTTGTATAAAATTTGAAGATATTGGTGTAATACATCATTGATATGGATAACAAAAATGAAATTTTGATTTTGGTTTAATATTTGGGAATATAATCTTAAATCTATGAAGAATTATAATATATAGTGTTGATTTTTGTGAATGAAATTAACTATGATGATTTTTATAAATTTTTTATAGTTTCACACTATGAAGAAATGTGGCAGACCATAGATGATGTATTATTGTATGTTTTTATATAATTTTGAATAATTTGTTTTTACTTATTCTTTGGAAAATATTTTTTTCATAATAATTATAAATTTTCGTTATAAATAAAAATAATGATTTTTTATAATGCTTCTAAAATAGAATAAATCAGAATATTTTTTTTCTCAAAAAATAATTGGAGAACAATAGCTACGGAAAAATGGAATATTCAGTTATTTGGGGAGAAACCCATGTGAAGGCATTGAGGGTGGATGTAACACCCCGAGATTTTATGAAAAATATTCTTTTTAATTTCATTAATGTCTTGTGTTGTACGCTACACCAAAAGGATCTTGCACAACACGCATCCTTGACTTTCCTTGCATTACACTCAATCGTGACCTTCCTCGATAGCGTGTGTAGTACGCAATACCGAGTTTCAGTAAACAACGATATGCTATTAAAATTTTATTAAAATTAGCCGTTATGAATAGTAATATCCACTTTTTGAAATTTTGTAAATTTTATTTTTCAAAATGGACTTCATTTTTGGATTCGGAATATCGAAATTAGCTTAGGGTGAAATTTTGGTACTTTTCGGATAACATTCATTTTCCGATGAATAGCAAAAATTACTAAATTTTAATTAAAAACATCCTTTTTAAAAGAAATAATTAATAGTGATAAATTATTAATTTTAGTGGTTATAAAGTATATTTAGAATATATTTTTACAATTTAATACAATGTTGGTCATTGGATGTAATTTCACATTTAAACCAGACATAAACAAGTGCTAATCTTTTGATAGTTATTATCTCTTAAGAACACGCTATTTGTCTTGAAGACGGGAATTAATTTTTAAATTAATTAATTCATCTGATATGTTTTGAGTTTGGTAAAATAGAAATCATTTTTTAGTTCATAATATCAAATATAGCTTAGGCATAATTTTTGGTATTTTTTTGGAAACTTTCATTTTTTGATGAATAGTGAAACCACTAAGTGGTAGATAAAAAAATGAATTTTTCAGAAAACATAATTTTACCGCTTCTGTGAGTGGAATTTCAAAAATACGAGACAGACAATTGATGTCAGTAAGTAAAATGTGGTTCAATGAGATGAAAATAATTTTTGGTGAATAGTAACTTTTTACTTTTTTTACCACGGTTAAAAGTAAAAAGGATAATTAAGGGTACAAATGATATTATTATTACCCTAACACATATCCTAATTCTATTGGATTAGTGAAATTAGACCTAAAACAACCATAGCAATAAAATATGACCATTTAGGCCCACTTGGATTAGATAACGACATTTACTATTAATTTATTTAAAGAAGTGTTAAAATAGTTAAAATCAATGTTTAATTAGTACATCATTTTTAATATAGGTTTATACATAAGATAAATTCGACTATAAATTTTCATTAGAAAGATAAAAAGATTTCCTACATGATGATATTATATTTGTAATTTTTAGACTTTAAATATGTTAATTTATTTATGACACAAAGATGATGCAGTAATTTTCTTATTATTGAAATATTGACATAATTGATGTTATAAATACCCAAATAAATGTAATTTGAGAATTTTTCTGAATTACACTAATTTTATAGGTTAATATGACATGTTAGTATTTATTTAAATAATTTTTTTCGAGCTAATCATTCTGTTATGATTTTCACAAAAATCAATTACTAAATAGTGTCAAAATTGACATAAAATAGTTTTTAAAAAATATTATATTATTAATTGTTATTTTATTCCTAAATATCAAAGGATCGGGAAAATGACTTATATAAGGTTATATATAATAATAATAAACATCTTGGGGTTCTTTTGGCTTTTTATAGTAATCTTATTAACCATATAGTATAAGAACACAAGAAGACACGGTAAAAGTAAAATTATTTAACTTAATGTTAAATAAAAATTATAAGGATAAAATAGGAACCTAAACATGTCTAAATTATATTGGATGAGAGGATATCGACCCATACCCACCTTAAATTCTAAATAAATCAATTTGGAGCTATTTAAAAGCGAACTTGTCTTTATAATAAAATAATATTTTTAATTATTCCAAAGGTGCCCCTCTCCTCTCTTATAAAAGGGCACATCTTCTCTCTCTTCCTCACACCACTTTGAGCCTTCATGCTCGGCCAACCCCTGCCAAATTCTCTTATCTACTTCCCCAACAACATCCTAGAGGTCCTTTTATTCTTCAAAGACCAATTTTAGTACCCTAAGAGGAGGACTCAAAGAGGTGCTTCAAAGAAGAGGTAATGTCCGTTACCGATTCTTTCAATTTTATTTCTTCTTCCACTTCTTCTTAGTAGGTGGTTTCATTATGAAATAATAAAATCAGTATCACTCATATACGGATATGTTATTATAAGTATGAAACAACCCTATTTCACCATCTATCCATCCTACGGAAAATGAAATCACTGTGCATGTGTACGTACGGAATATCGTCTCCACGCCGTGGTGTTAACTATTTTCCACCACCACATTACTTGGATGGGAATAATGGTGTAAATAATAATTATATATGATTATTTTAAAGTGATATTGATTATGAAATAGTATAAATACACTCCAATACAATTCCACGATCATTAGAACAATATCATCACTTGTGCGTACATACGGACTACCGTCTCCACGACGCGATGAGATTCATTCTACACGTTAACCATTCATGAATGATTATAAAGTATATATAATAATTAATCATGAAATATATGACGTAATAATGATACTGGATTTATGTTTATATATATTTATGTCATCTACTTAATTCCATTCAACTCAATAATGAAACGAAAACAGCGTTCATGCGTACGTACGGCCTACCGTCTCCATGAACGGTGTATTTATTTCCATTTAGAAATCTATTATATATATGTATATTCTGAATATATATTATATAAATCATGTTTTATATTCTGGAATTAAGTAATCATGATCTAAGTAATCTTATGAATAATTAAAAGTCAAAACACGGATGACAAATGAAACGATTTTACCCCAAACGCTCTTTAACATGGAATTTACAAAAGAATGGGTAAAATAAAGTCATAATTGAACCATATATGATATCATAACAGTGAGTATGATTATGGAATAAGTCAGTGACATTATTTAAATCATTATACAGGAGGTTCAGACACTTACGAAGCAAATCGGACCTAAGGTAACGGAAAATATCACAATCTCATTTTTATCCGAGATTGTTTATACTTTGGTATTTACTAGGGTCTATTTTATCATCCACATCCATGTTTCCTCAATGTGTAATATTATTTCCATCCACCTAATATTGTTTAATTCCAATTTTACCCTTCGTTGAGTTTTTAGTAAAAGATATGAAAGGAATCTTTTGTCATTTTTCGTATGAGGTACTTTTTGACTTTTCCGACAAAAGTATGAGAAGAATGTTTTTTTAACTTATACGGCATGAATGGATTTTTTAAAACTTTATTTCCAAGAATCTTCCTTTACAAGTTCTCATGTTTATTTTTAATCAACATCTTTTAGTTTAGAATTTTATGACATGTTAAGAAAGGAAAAGTGTTTTTGAAGTAGAAAGGATATTTTCCTCAAGAATGGAGTTCAAGTGTTTTATCAAAATTATTTTCCATCTAAGATAATATAGGGTTCTGTTTCTATCCCTATTATTACATGGATTTTATTATGTTGTGATGGAATTAGTTTTATGAATTCCTTTATCTTATATGAATTGTTTTATGATGTCACGATGTTTAAGATTCCCATTTTTATTACATGGGTTATGCTATAATGTATGGTTTATGATTTTGTGGCACACATAAGAATGGTATCATTATGAGATGGGTGGGACCTATATCACCCTCTAATGAATTGGGTAAAGATTTTATATCTCATGCGACAGACATGGCTGGAACGGCAGGTTAAACTGGTTCAGTGAAATAGGACTGAAACAAGGAGTGAACTCGGTTCAGAATTGGACTTTGTCCACTAAGATAGTCTTGGAAATGAGTATTGACTAATAAGAAATGATTATCTATAATTATTGTGTATGCCACAAAGTTTCATGTTTTAAGTTATGATTATTGGGATTTCATTTCACTACTATGATTTATCCCAAGTTATGATATTATGATCTCTTTTGCAGGTTAAGATTTCCAAAATGTTCTGTTCTTATGAGTATGATGTGATTGATATTTCTTTTGTTTACCCTTACTGAGTATTTGAGCTCACCCTTTTATGTTTTCGTTTCCCCAAGATATAGAGAAAGGTTTTAGGTAAAAAAAGGGATGATCTTTATGGGAGATGTTGAAGATTTTTCACCACGATTAGACGATTATATTCTGAGTTTTCAAAGACACTAAACTATTACGATCTTTGTGTGTGTGTTTTTGTTATGTACTAAGTATTCCGAAAAAGTAATGTAATGTCCATGTACGTTAAGATTCGGGTCTCTACAGTTGGTATCAGAGGAAAGTTTTAGTCAACCTTTGGAAACTAGGATGCGAGTACTTTAGTGAGATTCCTAGAGATATTTATAAGGTATGTCTAGGGATGTTCCTAAGGTTAAGTATAAGTATATGTTATAGTACTAGAATTATGGTATCCCAAGATGTTAGAGATTGAAGTTACTCCCCCTTTATTATATTGTTTTCCCTAGAGTGATTTTTACCTCTCACACTATTCTTTTTGGGTTTTAGACGATGGCTGGAACCCGAAGGAACCGTGTTGATCAATGTAATGGACAATGAAATGATTGCCCTCCTGAACAAACAAATGTTATGGGAGATGGAGTGCAAAATCTTATTTCTATACTTACACAAGCTATGAATCATTCTGGACTTCCAAATGAGCAGAGAAGGGAACAATATTCTATTGAGTCCTTCATGGGGCAACGTCCTCCTTCTTTCAGTGGGTCTTCTGATCCACTTGTTGCTGAACAATGGATCAGTACAACTGAAAATATATTTTCAGTTCTTCAATGTTCTGAACATGATAAAGTCATCTTAGCAGTGTATCGTTTGGAAGGTGATGCTGATCAATGGTGGAATCTTATCAAGAATACGAGGCCAAGAGATGAAATTGAGTCCATTGAATGGGACGAGTTCAAGAACATATTTTTCAATAAGTACTTCCCTCGTATTCTTTGAACAAAGATGGAGAAGGAGTTTCTTGAACTAAATCAAAAGGATGATGAATCTATTAGTATATACGAAGTGAATTTTATAAGGCTTGCAAGGTATGCATCTGGCTTTATCATCCAACCTGAAAGTAAAGTTGATCGATTCTTCAGTGTCTTGAAACCAAATCATCGAAGGGCATTAGCTATAAGAGACTTCAGTAGCTATGAAGAAATTTTGTGTTGTGCTATCAAGGTAGAAATAGAAGTTGGCGTTACTTATCCATCTCATGGTTTTGACAAGAAACGAAAGATGGAGTTCAAGGAGAAATCTCAGAATAATGGTGAAAGAAGATAAATGTTTCCTTATGCTCAAAGTGTGGAAAGAAGCATGGTGGAGATTGTCTTAAAGGGACTAGATAATGTTTTAAGTGTGGAAAAGAAGGTCATCGAGCATCTGAGTGTCGAAGTAATGGAAAAAGGGCTTCTTGATGATGTAAATAATGAAAAGACTACAGAAAACACACCAACAAAACTTCAATGCTTCAAGAGCAAGGAAATGGGGCATTATGCTAATAAATGCCCTAATCCAAGGGTTAGTGATGATCGACATGAGTAACCACTTATGGCAATGGACAAAGGGAAGTCACATGCGATCACTATTGGTGATGTTGAATATGGAAACGATGTGGTGGAATGATTAAGTGTTTATGTAATGGGATTACAAAATAATGTTGTATATAGTATCGTAGAATATTAGAATATTTATGTATTGGTCTATTGTGGTTTTCAATGGTACCGGTAACCATGGAAAGTGATTGAGATATTTTTGGTAATCAGATGATATGCACATAATGAAGGGATAAGAAGATAATGATATTTTTGACTGTATTCATGAGCTCATGACTGATATAAGGACTAAGTGATATCATGGTTTGAGTATAAAGAATTTTGAGGATTTTGGTTTGTGGAATGTGTTAACTTTTAAATGCATTCATGTTTTCACTATGGTTCAATGAGTATTAATTCTTCAAGAGAATACATGACTAAGTTATTCACATGTTTGTAATTTGACCAACAAGATATATCTTATGATATATGGGGGATAAATGATGGCATTCACATGATTGTTATGTGACATTCCAAGTAATCATTTTCTTTATACTATGAGTTTGGACCAAAGTATTTTAGATAATCCTAAATATTGGAATGGATTATGTTGGACATAAGTTAGGATAGAAATTTTTTTGATATTATTGATGGGATGTTATAGTAATATAGCTTTAGAAAAAGGTCAACCTGGAGGATGGGCGACAACCCATCGCGACGGACAAAGCTGTGGGAATCAAACCCATAACCGAAGTGTGACTAGCCTTTATCGCCTACCACTGGCCTACATGAAGTCCCTGTTTAGTGGAAACTAGTCTTATTATATTAAGAAGTATGATATATGAAGTATAAGTCCATTTTAGGAACCATATATGATTAATCTCACTATAGATGGACTTATGTATTTTTTTTGATAACTTTTCTATCCTTTTGTTTGAGACAGATGGTATGACCCATCATTCTATAAAATGATCTTCTAACACATCACGAATGACAAATTAAACTTCATTTCATTAAGAGATGAAGTGTAAATTGTCCAAAGAATGACCAATGGTTAGACTATACCAAAATCACGAAAGTATTTCTTCTAATTACAATTTCATCATCTTTAGGGAAATGATCTTGAAACCAAAAATGTTGTCCTAGTGCCCTTATATCCGATGAATCTGATGGTACCTTAGATCATCACAAATTTATGGCTTTGTGATTGATGGATTTTTCATAGCCATGTTCTCTACCACTCTCAGTCAGAACTTAATGGTTAGATTTTTCTTCCATATCCATATTTTCACCTATGTTCTCCTATATGGAAACCCAGTGATGAGTTACTTTGGGTAATTGTTACATTTCATACGTTAGTTTTTAAAATTAAGTTTTATAATTCCTTTTTATGATGTGGGTTTCTATAAATAGTAAACGATTTATTACCCCAACGAATTTCGAGGGCGAAATTCATTTTAAGGGGGGTAGAAGGTAACACCCCGAGATTTTATGAAAAATATTCTTTTTAATTTCATTAATTTCTTGTGTTGTACGCTACACCAAAAGGAGCTTTCACAACATGCATCCTTGACATTCCTTGCATTACAAGAAATCACGACCTTCCTCGATAGCGTGTGTAGTATGCAATACCGAGTTTCACTAAACAACGATATGCTATTAAAATATTATTAAAACTAGCCGTTATGAATAGTAATAACCACTTTTTTAGATTTGGTAATTTTATTTTTCAAAATGGACTTCAATTTTGGATTAAGAATATCGAAATTAGCTTAAGGTTAAATTTTGGTACTTTTCGGATAACTTTCATTTTCCGATGAATAGTGAAAATTACTAAATTTTAATTAAAAACAACCTTTTTAATAGAAATAATTAATTGTGATAAATTATTAATTTGAGTGGTTTTAAATTATATTTACAATATATTTTTTCAATTTAATACAATATTGGTCATTGGATGTAATTTCACATTTAAACCAGACATAAACAAGTGTCAATCTTTTGATAGCTATTATCTCTTAAGAACACGCTATTTGTCTTGACGACGAGAATTAATTTTTAAATTAAATAATGCAACTGATATGTTTTGAATTTTGAAAAATAGAAATCATTTTTTAGTTTATAATATCAAATATATCATAGGCCTAATTTTTGGTATTTTTCAGGAAACATTCATTTTTGGATGAATAGTGAAACCACTAAGTGGTAGTTAAAAGAAATAAATTTTTCATAAAACTTAATTTTACTGCTTCTTTGAGTGGAATTGAAAAATTCCGAGAGACACCGTTGATGTCAGTAAGTAAAATGTGGTTCAATGAGATGAAAATAATTTTTGGTGAATAGTACCTTTTTACTTTTTTTACCACGGTTAAAAGTAAATAGGGTAATTAAGGGTAAAAATGATATTATTATTACCCTAACACATGTACTAATTCTATTTGATTAGTGTAATTCGACCAAAAACAATCTTAGGAATAAAATATGACCATTTAGGCCCACTTGGATTAGATTAGGACATTTATTATTAATTTATTTAAAGAAGGGTTAAAATAGTTAAAATCAAAGTTTAATAAGTATATCATTTTTAATATAGGTCTATAAATAAGATAAATTCGACTATAAATATTCATTAGAAAGATTATATTATTTCCTACATAATTATATTTTATTTTTAATTTTTATACTTTAATTAAGTTAATTTATTTATGACACAAAGATGATGCAGTAATTATCTTATTGACGAAATATTGACATAATTGATGTTATAAATATCCAAATAAATGTAATTTGATACTTTTTAGGAATTACACTAATTTTATAGGTCAATATGACATGATAGTATTGATTTAATTATCTTTTTTTTAACTAAGTATTCTGTTATGATTTTCAAAAAAATCAATTACTAAATAGTGTCAAAATTGACATAAAATAGTTTTTCAAACAAATATTATATTATTAATTGTTATTTTATTCCTAAAAAATATAAGGTTCGTCCAAATCACTTAGATAAGGTTATATATAATAATAAAAAACATCTTGGGGTTCGTTTGTCTTGTTATAGTAAGTTTATTAACCTTATAGTATAAGAACACAAGAAGACACGGTAAAAGTAAAATTATTTAACTTAATGATAAATCTAAATGATAAGGTTAAAATAGGAACATAAACTTGTCGAAATTCTATTGGATGAGAGGATTTCGACCCAGAACCACCTTAACTTTGAAATAAATCAATTTTTATCTATTTAAAACCGAATTTGTCTTTATATTAAAATAATATGTTTAGTTATTCCAAAGGTGCCCCTCTCCTCCCTTATAAAAGGGAACCTCCTCCCTCTCTTCCTCACACCACTTTGAGCCTTCAAGCTCGTCCAACCCCTGACAAATTCTATTATCCACTTCCCTAAAAACATCCTAGAGGTCCTGGTCTTCTTCAAAGACCTACTTTAGTACCCTAAGAGGAGGACTCAAAGTGGCGCTTCAAAGAAGAGGTAATGTCCGTCACCGATTCTTTCAACTTTATTTCTTCTTCCACTTCTTCTTATTAGGTTGTTTCATTATGAAGTAATAACATCAGTATCAATCATATACTGATATGTTATTATAAGTATGAAACAACCCTATTTCACCATCTATCCATCCTATGGAAAACAAAATCACCGCGCGTGCGTATGTACGGAATACCGTCTCCACGCCGTGGTGTCATCTATTTTCCACAACCACCTTACTTGGATGGGTATAATGTTGTAAATAAAAATTATATATGATTATTTTAAAGTGATATTGATTATGAAATAGTATGCATACACTCCAATACAATTCTATGATCATGAGAACGATATCATCGCTCGTGCGTACGTACGGACTACCGTCTCCACGACACGATGAGATTCATTCTCCACGTTAACCATTCATGAATGATTATAAAGTATATAAAATAAGTAATCCTGAAATACATGACATAATAATGATACTGGATTTATGTTTATATATATGTATGTCATCTACTTAATTACATTCAACTCAATAAGGAAATGAAAACAGCGTTCATGCGTACGTACGACCTACCGTCTCCATGAACAGTGTATTTATTTCCATTTACTAATCTATTATATATATGTATATTATGAGTATATATTCTATAAATCATGTTTTATATTCTGTAATTAAGTAATCATGATCTAAGTTATCTTATGAATAATTACAAGTCAAAACACGGACGACAAATGAAACGATTTTACCCAAAACGCCCTTTAACATGGAATTTACAAAAAACGGGTAAAATAAAGTCATAAGTGAACCATATATGATATCATAACAATGAGTATGATTATGTAATAATTCAATGAAATTATTTAAATCATTATACAGGAGGTTTGGACACTTACGAAGCAAATCAGACCTAACGTAACGGAAAATATCACAATCTCATTTTTATCCGACATTTTTTATACTTTGGTATTTACTAGGGTGTATTTTATCATCCACATCCATGTTTCCTCAATATGTAATATTATTTCCATCCAACTATAATTGTATAAATCCAATTTTACCCTTCGGTGAGTTTTTAGTAAAACATATGAAAGGAATCTTTTCTAGTTTTTCGTATGAGGTACTTTTTGACTTTTCCGACAAAAGTACGAGAAGAATGTTTTTTAACTTATACGGCATGAATGGATTTTTTAAAACATTATTTCCAAGAAGATTCCTTTATAATTTTTCATGTTTATTTTTAATCAACTCCATTTAGTTTAGAATTGTATGACATGTTAAGAAAGGAAAAGTGTTTTTGAAGTAGAAAGGATATTTTCCTCAAGAATGGAGTTCAAGTGTTTTATCAAAATTATTTTCCATCTAAGATAATTTAGGGTTTTGTTTATATCCCTATTATTACATGGATTTTATTATGTTGTGATGGAATTATTTTTATGAATTCCTTTATCTTATATGAATTGTTTTATGATGTCACGATGTTTAAGATCCCCATTTTTATTACATGGGTTATGCTATGATGTATGGTTTATGATTTTGTGGCACACATAAGAATTGTATCATTATGAGATGGGTGGGACCTATATCTCCCTCCAATGAATTGGGTAAAGATTTTATATCTCATGAGATAGACATGGCTGGAACAGCAGGTTAAACCAGTTCAGTGAAACAGGACTGAAACAAGGAGTGAACTCGGTTCAGAATTGGACTTTGTCCACTAAGATAGTCTTTCCAATGAGTCTTGACTAATAAGAAATGATTCTATATGATTATTTTATATGCCAAAATGTTTCATGTTTTAAGTTATAATTATTGGAATTACATTTCACTACTAGGATTTATCCCATGTTATGATATTATGATATCTTTTGCAGGTTAAGATTTCCAAAATGTTATGTTCTTATGAGTATGATGTGATTGATATTTCTTTTGTTTACCCTTGCTGAACATTTGAGCTCACCCTTTTATGTTTTCTATTCCCCAGGTTATAAAGAAAGGTTTTAGGTAAAAAAAGGGAAGATCATTATGGGAGGTGTTGAAGATCTTTCACCACGATTAGAAGATTATATTCCGAGTTTCCAAAGACACTAAACTATTACGGTCCTTGTGTGTGTGTTTTTGTTATGTACTAAGTATTCTGCAAAAGTAATGTAATGTCCATATACGTTAAGCTTCGGGTCTCTACAGTAGATATAAGATATCAAAATAAAAAAAATTAAATATTTTATAAATTAATTATATATCAAACCTAATCTATTATAGGAGATACATAAAAGGCTACAATAATTAAGTTGGATAATTGATTGAAAACCAAATATTACTCTATAAAGAAGTATATTTTGTGTGTAGACGGATAACAAGAACCATATGAGATTTATGTGATGTTTATCTAGTGTATATAAGCTAAACGAAAAATAATGTGGAGAAATTTTTTCATATAAAAGTCATATTATATGTAAGATCATATTCGTCATTTATTTATAGAGATTCAACTGCATTCTATTTAATAAACCAACTACCAGTTTTCAAATACTCTATTAAGGAAGATAATCACATCGATTTAGTGTCATCTATTTTTTTGATGTGGGATTTTCTTTAAGTGGATGGATGAATATTTCTGAACAAGTGAGAGATAGTATAAAGTTTATATAGGAGGTGGTAACTATTCATCTATGTAATATGTAGTGAAATTTGTGGAAGAAAAGGTTCAATATGATACATGATTAAGTGTTTCCATTTTAATAACAAGTATCAAATATATATCTTGGTAAAAATTGAACAGATAAATTAGAAGGTTCCCCATTTTAGGGAAAAATCATAAAAAATCGTGTTTTTTTCTTTATTTTACATTGTGAATATCATGAGGTTGTTGTGTTATAAAAAAAGAAATAGGTCAACCAATATTTATTGGTATGAGGGACTAAAAAACCAAAGGTGGTGAAGCTTTATAAGAGTTATTATAATTTGGTAAAAATTACCCTACATCAATTCCCCCATCTCAATGTATCTACACCCAAATCACTTTAACTTGTATTAGAGAAAACTAGGTACCCTCGGGTTGGACATAATTTTTTCACCACTGGTTTTTATTTATAATATGATGTCTCAATTTACATATATTTAAAAAAACCATAGATCAAAAAAAATTCAATCATATTGATTAACATAATAGTTTTATAAGAATTTTTTTTATATTTGATGAAAATAGAGGAAGTGAATTTTATTGAAAATTTAAATGAGAATATTCATATACCACAAATACTTTAGTATAATTAAAGTGGTATTACATCAGATAATTTTTTTGATCATTTTAATCAATCATGTTTTAGATATAAAAAATATAATGGGTAATCATATATTTAATATATTAATGTTTTTATTATGAAGTGAATTATTTTATTTAATTCTCCCCCATTGATGTTTTCTGATATATATGTATATATATGAAGGTTCTACTAGAGAAAAAATAACAACTATAGTTGGAAGCTGATGTAATGAAATAATTATTTTCCTAAAATTTATAAAACTATAACTCTCTCCCCAAACATTCGGAAGCTACAGAATAATCTAGGTAAAATTAAATTGAAATATTTTCTCCAGTAATAAGATAAATGAAAATTAATTTCTTTAGAAATCCCACATTAATAATTTTTGTTAATAAATTCTTCATGAACTGATTAATGTTATGAATTTCAAGAATTCACAACAAAAAATTAAAGTGTTAATGGTAAATATAAGAGAAAATTCATTACTATAGAAGGAAAATATGCTTAAAAATCATATTGGGATGGTGAAAAAAATAATAGGAATTTTATTTCACATCATTTGAATTTTTAGAATACTATTTCCTACATAATGTTCCATGAAGAATAAGATATTGAAAAATTGTTTTTTTGGTGACTGACAAAAGGTTATTTGTATAATGTAACCCAATATTTAAATACTTTTTCTATAACTAATGTAGTTACATCACCTAGAATATGTTTAAAATTAAATTATAGAAAAATATATGTGGAAAAGATTACTAATAAATCCACTATATAATTGAGGGATGACATCCGTATAAATTTGGAGAAAATATTTTTAAATAGGTTTGAAAATAATGGTGAAATTTTCCAAAAACAGAAAGGTTCTAAATCCAAATATATTTCACTTTAAGGCATGATAAAATGATTTTTTTGAAATTTTTTCATTTTTGGAGGCCTGAATATATTTTAATATATTACTAATATAATATGTCATCAAATTTATGTTTCATAATCCTATAATTGTGTGGAATAGATATTAAGTAATGAATATTTTTTTGTGATGAATTAATAATCACAGGATATATGAAATATGTCCACTAATAACAAATGTAGATGAATTTAAAACATCTTTGATTACTATAAGAGATGTATTTGCATTAACGGTGTGTTTTCTTTAAAATGTTCAAGAAAAATTGATATAGATATTAAAAAACAAGACCAAAAATTAAAATAAAACAAATGAAAAATGAAAAATAAGTCTTCCAATAAGAATAAAAAAAGAAGTTCATAGATCCCACAAAACATAAGAATATATAATTATTTTTCCAACAAAAAAGTGTTAATTTATTTTGGAATAAAATTATATATCATGGCCCATTATAAAATATCCATGAAGATAATTCTAAATGGGAAGAAACTGAATTCAAATAAAGAATACATATGGGAGAGGACTTGTAGGATTAGTTTGGTATAGAATTTTCCAAATTGAATATTTGAAGAGTTTTCAAATAAAGAAAAATAAAATACTATAGAAAAATGTAGGATCGAAATAACGATGTAGATGCTCAATATACAAGAGGGGGTGAATTGTATACTTTAAAAATTTCCTTAAACAAGGAAAGATCTAATTTTAACAAAGTTAAACTATGAAAAATTCACAACACCTCTAACACTAATTAATGATTGGAACAAATTATAAAGTTACAAACTTCTAGTTCTATACACTTTCATAAATCTAGAATGTGATTTCTAAAAACAGGTTCCGGAAATATGGAACTTAACCAAAGTTTATAATATGAGATTCTACCTTAAAGCGTATAGAATCTAACTAAATCAGATTGCATGTAACGAAGTATAATAAAGTTATACGTTCCTTGCAATACAAAAATCAGCGGAAAAACAAGTAATAAAACTACAAGTAACAAACAATAACACTTTTAACCCAAAGAGAAGGGTATCCAAAACCTTGGATAAATGTCCCTTAATTTATACTTTCATGCAATCTTGTCTTACCCACACCAAGGTAAACCTTCAATACGAAGATCAAAGTCTCTATCTTGATATCCCCATAAGCCCTCAACTTCAAGATAGTTGGAACCCCTGTCTTCCTCAGCAAGGAAGCCCTTATGTTCAAGGTGTTAGAACCTCTGTCTTCCTATCCCCAAAATCCCTCGATTTTAATCACCAGTAATCGGAGTCGCACGAAGCAAGTCTGCACAAAGAAAAGTTTGAACAAGTTTTTCAAACATTATGCATGAAGCTAGTGAGTTAATAAGAGCCTCTCTCTCTATAAATTACTTCAATAGCATGTAAGCACAAGGTGTGTCAAAGTTGTCACTTATTTTCAAATTATCTCCTATTTATTGGAAAAGCTCCAACAGTCAGATCCCTCCTCCAATGGTCATATTTCTCCTTGAATTTTGGATGGACCTGTATATGTGTCACTCAACTAATGGTTAGTTAGAAATAGAATGGACGACATCATTTTTTAACAAAACATGCTTAACTGAAATCACGACATCGTTTTGTAATGAAACAAGTATAATAAAAACTGAAGTTCAGAATGTATGAAAATAAAAGTTCGGATTCTAACCAAAATAAAATTCATAGTCTATAATAAAGAGATATTCGGACACTTTTTGTAGGAATTTGGAACATGAATTCTATGGAAATCCAGAGTCTGAATTTCTAAGGAAATTCAGATTCTGGTTTCACTAGAATTCAGAATCTGAACTTACAATGTTTGGAGTCTAACTGATAGAATTTTGGAGTTGAACTCATAGAAGTTTGGAGTCAAACTAGTAAAAGTTTGGAGTAGAACTAGTAATAGTTAGGAGTCGAACTAGTAAGAGTTCAGAGTCGAACTAGTAAGAGTTCGGAGTCAAACTAGTTAGAGTTCGGAGTCGAACTAGTAAAAGTTCAGAGTCCAGAATTCAGAGTGGAACTATATGAGAGTTCATATCCAGAATTTGGAGTCGAATTATCTGAGAGTTCATATCCAGAATTCAGAGTCGAAATGTATGAGAGTTCTTATCTAGAATTCGGAGTGGAAGTTTATTAGAGTTTGTATCCAGAATTCGGAATGGAACTTCATTAGAGTTCGTATCCAGAATTCAGAATGGAACTTCATTAGAGTTCGTATCCAGAATTCGGAACCTAAAATAGAATGATTCATATCTAAGTATTATATGATTCGTAGGTTTTATTTATGAAACAAATTTTTATACTTAAGATAAATATTGAAATGCATAAGGAAATCTAGGTTTGGGAAAATTTCCTTAAGGAATGAAATTTTCCTTATAGAAGTAAAATATCGATTTGCTTAATTGTAAGGTGTTTGTGATTTTCAAAACAAGAAGGAATGTAAAATTAATAAGGAAAACCTTATTGACTCAAAAATATCACCCTTTTTTAAATAACAATCAACCTTTCAAAAAATAATATAAGAACATTAAAAAATTTCATTAGACGTTGAAATTAAAACTTATCTCCCTTTGTTCATGGATGATAGTGAATACAACTAACTCCCCCTTAGGCATAGGAACTATAAGGATTGTATTCTGAGTTTTCGGATTAGAGTTTTCATTATTATTGGAAATGAAAAACATCATAATGAGGAACTCCCCCTTAGATAAGTTCCCTTTTAATTAGGGATGTTTTTCAACATAGAAATTTGTACTTCTCCCACTTTTGAGTAGTTCTTTTTCCTTCTCCCCATTTTGTGATTTTCAAAAATAATTTAAGGGAATGGAAAAGAAATAATGTACCTAAGTCATTAGTACCAAAAAAACACAAGATACAACCAACAACAAATTTCATTATAGTTGAAATAATTTTTACAAGGAAAGACAAATGCAAAAAAAGATCAGATTGAGTCTATTTGTCTTCCTCTTCCTTCGGAATAAGCTTCTTCAACAAGGTTTTCATCTTCTTCAAATCTTTTTGATCCTCCTTATCTTGCCTCTCCATGGATTTTATCCTATCATCTTGAGCTTTAAATAATTATTCCTGAGCCTTCCTGGCCTCTTCTTGCATCTTCAGTAACTCATCTTGCTTTCTAAGATTTTCTTCAAGCTCAATCCAGAGATCTTTATCCCTTTTAAAATTTTGAGCAAGAGAGTTAACCTTCCAATTCAAATCCTTCACTTGTCCATTCTGATAAGTTTTCTCAATGATCAGCTCATCTTGAATATTCTTAATCTTGGAGTGTTCGGTGTCAAAGGAATTCTTAACATTATTCTAAAAATGTTCAAACTCAACCATGTCTTCTTCAACTTTCTTAGACAACAAAGTGATTTTCTTTCATGATTTTCTGTTAAAATAATAATTGATAAGGAACTTTATGTGGCCATACTAAATCTTCACACACTTATCCATCACCATAGATAAGTATTCTGGCTTCTGATTGAAGCTATGTTGCAGAATCTGGCATCTGGAGTCTATAGTGGGAAATATCGGAATGAGGTCCACAATTTTTTTGAAAGACCCCACAACAAAGTCATGACCCTGTGCTGATGATTCATCCTTCACCATAGATAAGGATTCTGACTTCTGATTCAAGGTATATTGTAGTATCTGGCATCTGGAGTCTATAGTGGGAAATATCAGAATGAGGTCCACCAATTTTTTCAAAGACTCAACAACAAAGTCATGACACTGTGCTGATGATTCCGAATCATACACTTTTCTTGGGGATTGTTCTTCTTCAATTTGCACCATCTTCCTTCTAGAATAACCTATAACTTCTTTCTTCCTGATAACATCTTTTGTTGGTGTATCCATGAGCACTTTCTTACCTCTATCAGTTTTCTTGAATTGGTTGATCATCTGGAGAATATTCCTCACTCTCTAATAGTTAAACAATCTTGTCTTCATCTATTTTCTCATTTTCTTCTCATTCCTCAAGAAAACTCCTCTCATATGATTCTTCTTCAGATAAAAAATATTCCTTCTCTTCCTCTTCAAATTCATCTACCTTATCATCTTTCTCAACTCTCTTTTCCAGAGTGACAAGTTTTGTGGATTCATCCTTTTCTTGATAATATTCCACTTGTTTAATCAGGTCATCTAGATCAGCACTTCCTTCCTTCTTATTCTTCTTCCTCTAATACTTCTTCACCAGATTTTTTCTCTACTTCTTCAAAAAACTCTTTCCATTTGGACGTTTCCGGAGTGAAGTACTTTTTCCCAAGAGTCTCAGGTAATGGTTGGACATCAAATTTTTCCGGAATGGGAATCTTCTCAGAATCCATCTCTATTGCTTTCAAAAGTGATTGAACAATTTCTTCTTCTGACATCTTATTCTTCAATTTATTTTCTTTTTCTTTTCTTTCCAATGCATCAAAAGCTTTCTCTTTTAAGGCCTTAGCCTCAGTAGGATCTAATCCGAATTGAGGGTCCCCTTCTTTTCTCATCTCCTTGTCTTCCCTCCACTTAGAAGCCACTTCATCTGGGTAGTCTTATTGTTTCTTTGGCTTGGGTGGTGCAGATTGAGTTTCCTTCGATTTTTGGGGCTTGTCTTCAGCCACCACTTCTTTCAACTTTCTCTTCTTCCCCACCTTTTTAGATGGTTCCGGATTTTGTTGATCTTTCTGAGCTTCCTCAACCTCTTCCTCTAGTAAAGGGTATAATTCTCTGGATTCAATAGAAAAACCCATCTTCATCCTTTTTAATGTATCATCACTAACCTACATTACCTTGCAATTTCTTTTCTTGGAAGTGAAAGCAACTTTAAATGAATCAAGATATCTTATAATAACCTTACAAAGCAAGGATGGATACATTATGATCTGAGCTTTCAGATTTCCTTCTTTAATATTCTTAACTGTAATCAAAACATGCTTCATCAAATTCAACTTCCTTAGATTTACCAAAAAATCTAAGATGTATATATCACTCTTCTTGATATTATCCTTATCACCCCTTCTCGGTACTAAAAATTCTTGTACCCATAGCTGTAGAATCTAATTATTTGGAGTGAGATGACAAATCATAGCAGCCTTGACATCTTTACGTCCAAGGAATTTCAATTCCTTCACTTTGTTGAAACTTCCATGCTCATCCGGAAGCTTATGTTAACAAAACTCATCTTCACCTTCATAAGATAGACCCACCAATCTTGCAGCATTGGTGTAAGAAAGTATATAAGTATTTCCATAATATTTAATTGAAAAATTATCTCTTCCATCTTCCTTAAGGAAGGAAACAGACTCGTAAAACTCAAGCAAATCTATATAAACCGGATTCTGTTTCATTGGCTTTGATAAGCAAACATCCTTTTAGCCATTCAATCTGATATTGTTAGATATAAGAGAATCATACTTGTAGAAACTCAGATGCACTAACCTCTCCCTGTAAACTAACTGTTTTGAGATTGGCATCATAGTTGGCATACCCAGATATGTAGCCTCTGCAAACATTTGGAATAAAGAGATCTGGAAGATTCGGAACAGGATTTAAGAAGGGAGCCAGAACTTCAACATGCAAGATCTTGAAGATCGCTGTGGGACAACCTTCAGGGGGTCCCCTTTATATAGGTGATGGATGTTACTTTTGAGCTTCCAAAAAGCATGTAAAAGTTGAAAAACTCTCTAATCTGATCTGACGGTTGAAAAAATTCCCACAAGGAAAATTTTAATCCGATCTTTTGAGGTTTTAAGAAAAAAAATCTGATTTAAGAATACTAGAATCTGATAAATTTTCAAACTCATAGGAAAATACCAGTAAGAAAAATATGACTATGAACACTTGTGTAAGGAGATCATAACTTTTGGATTTTCCAGGAATTTTATTCATAATAGGTGATATTATTCTTGAAGAAAAATTTGACTACGAAAAAACTAACTACAAAAAACATAAATTTGAAATGACTTTGAGTACCAAAACTCTAGTATGAAAAGTATGAGTATGAAAAATCCCAGTACGAAAATTATGAGTACGAAAAATTTCAGTATGAAAAATATGAGTATGAAAAATTTGAGTACGAAAAATATCAGTACAAAAAATATGAGTACGAAAATACTCATTACAAAAGTTCCAGTTCAAAAAATTTCCATTATGAAAATTTCAGTTTCGAAAACTTTATTACGAATATTTTAGTTACAAATGATTGAAAAACTGACTACGAAAATTTTTATTACAAAAGCCTTAAAAAAACTGATTACAAAAATTTTGATTACAAAAGCCATTTCTTAAAAAGACCTGACTATGAAAATTTTGATTACAAAATTTTTAAAAAACTAACTACAAAAATTTTGATTACAAAAGTTTTTAAAAAAAAAAACTAACTACAAAAATTTTGATTATGATAACAAGAAAATTTACTCCCCCTATAAAAAGGAGTTTATTACTGTAAGGATAATTGTTCAACACGAATTTAATGAAGGAATATTACCTCACGATTATCATTCCTAACTTTTGTTTAATGTATTCAAATCTATCAGAGAATAAATATTTTTTGAATATGTCAGGAAGTTGATCTTGTGTTCTGATAAACTGAAGAATGATATCTCTTTTAAGTGTGTGATCTGTAAGAAAGTGATGCCTAATATCTATGTGCTTTTCATGGTAGTGATGTGTAGGGTTTTTACTAAGGGAAATGGCACATGTGTTATCACACAAAAGTTGAGTCTTAGTCAATCACAAGCCATAATTTGTGAGTTTGTGTTGCATCCACAACACTTGAGCACAACAACTTCTAGCTGCTACATATTCAGCTTTAGTAGTCGATAGAGCTACTGAGTGTTACTTCATTCATGACAAAGAAACTAACAAATCTCCTAAGAAATGAAAAGTTCTAGATGTACTTTTTCTATCAATTCCACATCCACCAAATTCAGCATTTGAAAAGCTTTTTAAAATAAAATCATTTCCAAAAGTATAAAATAATCCTAGATCTATGGTTCCCTTTAAGTTACGAAAAATTCTTTTCACTTCCATTAAATGAGATTCATTAGGATTTGATTGATATCTTACACATACGCATACTGAAAACATCATGTCTGGTCGAATAGCTGTCAAGTATTGTATAATTCATATCATACATCTAAAATATGTTTGATCTACTGGTTTCCCAGCTTCATCAGGATCAAGTGTGATTGAGGTACCAATAGGAGTACTTATACTCTTAGTGTTTTCATAACCATACTGTTTAAGAAGATCTTTAATATACTAATGTTGAGATATATAAGTTCCTTCTGGTTTTTGATAAATTTGAAAACCATGGAAAAATGTTAACTCACCCATCATACTCATTTTAATCTTTTATTTCATTAGATTTGTAAATGAATCAGTTAAAGATTGTCGAGTTGAACCAAATATGCTTTCATCAACATATATTTGAACAATAAAAACATTTTTATTATCTTTCCTTATAAAAAGGTCTAGATCTGCATTACCCTTAACATAGTTATTTTGATGAAAAATCTTGTAAGTCAATCATACCAAGCTCGTGGGGATTTTTTAAGGCCATACAAAGTTTTGGTATGTCCAAAAAAAATGATTAGAATGTTTTGTATCTTCAAATCCAGGAGGTTGTGCAACAAAAACATCCTCTTGAACATAACCATTAAGAAAATCACATTTCACATCCATTGGAAAAAGGTTAAAATTGAAGAATGTTGTAGGGGCAAGTAAAATATGAATAGATTCAAGTCTAGCTACTGGAGCATAGGTTTCATCATAATCTATAACCTCTTGCTTATTATAACCTTTAGCAACTAGTATGGATTTATTTCTAACAATGACCTCATTTTCATCACACTTATTTCTGAAGACCCACTTTACTCCAATAAAAGATGTTTCTTTAGGTCTTTCAACCAAGGTCCATCCATTATTACTTTCGAATTCATTTATCTCATATTGCATGTATTTGATCCAATCATCATCACCTAAAGCTTCATCAGTGATTTTTTGTTCTAATTGGGAATGAAAAGCTAGATATTATACTTCATTCATCAAGGAACTTCTAGTCCTTATAGGTTGATTTACATCACCAATGATACTAACATTGGGATGATTCTTTAGAAACACCTGACTTGGGTTTTGTAATAATTGTTCATCAACATTGGGTAGAAATTCTTCTAGGGTAAAGGTTTCAGAAGAATCTTCTTGAACATTTTTCTTATCAGAAGGATCTTATATCAAAGGTTGATAATCAGTTTTTGAAAACACATCCGAAGATGTAGTTTGGGATGGTTTAAAAACAAAAGGGTCAGATTCATCCAATTTTACATGTACTGTTTCCTCAAAAGTACAAGTGTTTTTATTGAAAACTCTATAAGCCTTAGAATTTGTGTAGTATCCTAAGAAAATTCCTTCATCATATTTTGGTGTGGATTTGTGTAGATTATCTTTAGTATTCAAGATGAATACCCTGCAACCAAAATCTTTGAAGTAGGAAATTCTTGGTTTTCTACCATTCCATAACTCATAAAAAGTTTTACTTGGAAAAGGTCTAATCAAATCTTGATTTATAGTATAACAAGCAGTAATTACAGCTTCAGCCAAAAATATCTAGCTATAGAATATTCACTCAACAAGGTTCTAGTTATCTTTTGAAGAATTTTTTTTCTTCTTTCAACAACACCATTTTGTTGAGGAGTTCTAGGTGCTGAAAAGTTGTGAGTAATACCTTTTTTACTAAAAAAAGTTTCAAAATCAGAATTTCGAAATTCTCCTCCATGATCACAGTGAATAGTTTTCAGCGGAAGGTTTCTCTCATTTATAACATGGGCTCTAAATATTTGGAAATAAGAAAAAGCTTCAGACTTCTTTCCTAGGAAATAGACCCATTTAATTCTAGTGTAATCATCAACCAAAACAAATACATAATAATTTCCCCCAATGCTACCAGTTTGTGTTAGACCAAAAAGATCCATGTGCACTAACTGTAATGCATCAGTTGTTGAGACTTCACTGATTCATTTAAAACTTGATTTATGTTGCTTTTATATTTACAAAGATCACAAACTTTAGAAGAATCAAATTGGAGCTCTAGTAGATCCTTAACTTGTTTCTTATTAGAGAGTTTACATAAGATTCTAAGGTTACAGTGACCTAGCCTTCTATTCCATAACTAAGAATGAACTTACATTGCACTAAGGCAAGGTAATTCCTGGCTCCTAAGGTCTTCTATGTTAAAGTGTAAACATCCTCTTTCCTATGGGTAGAGAGAATAAAATCTTCCTTGGAATTATGTACTAAGCACTTATCATTCCTAAAATTCACAAGGTATCCTTCATCACATAATTGACTTATGCTAATGAGGGTTTTCGTAAGACCTTTAACAAACAAAACATTTGAAATCAGGGTTTTCCAAGAAGAACAATATTACATATACCAATAATTTTTACCAGAGCATTATCTCTGAAAGTTACTTTTCATCCTTTCATCATGATAATCTTTTCGAAATAGATTTTTTTACCATCCATATGCCAGGAACATCCACTATCCATGTACTGAGTATCGTTGTTGGTACTTTGCCTATTTTCCTGAAAATAAGAAACAAGTTAGGTTTTTAGAATCCAAACTTTCTTGGATCCAGAATTGTTAGACAACAAAATTTTGGGTATCCAAATTTGTTTAGAAAAATATGCTTTATAAAACCCAAGAGATTGAACTCTATTCAAAGAATATTTTTTCTTCCAATTCCCACCACTTTGACACTTAGTCCAAAAAGGGGATCTAGAAGGTACAAAATAGTTGTTATTGAAAACTAGTTTTTGGTGAGTATAACATACTCCAGTAGTGTTTCCGTGAGGTTTAATTTGAGAATACATCTTGTCAAAACATTTCTTCCTAGAGGAAAATTTTTCAAGGAACTTCTTATGAGAAAATATTTTAGATTTTAGTCTAATGACTAAATTACTATTCTCAGGAATCATTTCCTTAGAGTTAGAATTTTCCTCAAAAACATTCATCTTTAAAATAGAATTCTTAAGATCTTTAGACAGTTCTTCCTTATCAGAATTTTCTTTCTAAAGTTCGTTAAAATGTTTTTCTAAAATCTCTTCATTATATTTATGATCTAAAGAAAGATCTGAAATCTCTTTTTTATGAATTTCTTCCCTAGTATTTTCCTTGTCTAATTTCTTAGAAATTTTACAATTTTTTTCTTCAAGTAACATGGAAAATCTAGATACTTCTTCATGTGAAGGTTCTTCATTTTCTGATGATGAAGTATCTTCATTAGAAGTACTATTTTTGGAATAGTAATTCTTATTAAGAGATAAATTTGTTAAAGCCTCGGCAGAGCGTACCTTGGCAATAAGAAATGTATATGGAAATGTAGTATTAGTAATGAATCCCATATTCTTCTGAGCTGATGAATCATATTCTGAAGATTCACTTTTTGAAGAGTCTCCACAGCTAGCACTTCAAGTAGTATTAGCTTTCAGAATTTTCTTAGCTTTCGCTCTGTAAAACTTTTTCATATTCCTTTCAGAATGCCTCTCTTTCATTTCTTTTTAAGTATAGGGAAATCAGGTTGTATGTGTCCACATCTCTTGAATTCATAGAATGTGACTTCTAAATCTTTCTTATCTTTCCTTTCCTTCTTCTTATACTTGGATTGGAAATTTCTTTGACCAGCTATCTTCTTCCTCCTTTGACCAAGATTCGCTAACTCAATATATGAGACTTCACTCTTACTAGATTTGGATTGGATAGTAACATTATTAGACTTGGATCTAGTTACTCTCTCAAGAGTCTTTTCTTTCATGTGATTTGATGTTGTAGTAAAAATAACAGTACCATTCCCATTCTTCTTTTTGATGTTGTCAGCGTCTCTCTTAATTCTTGTTTCATGTTGGAGAAGAGTTCCAAACAGCTTAACTAAGGAAATTTGAGTAACCTTTCTATTCTCATCAATTTATATTCTCTTTGATTTCCACTCATTGGGCATAATATCAATTATCTTGTCAACAATAACTTCATCATCCAGACCTTTTTCTCCCATATATTGTAAGCTATTCATGATATTCATGAACCATTGTTGCACCTTACAAATGGGTTCTCCATAAGGAAAATTAAAACTACGGTATTCTGCTCTCAACATAGATCATCTTGTCTCAATCACTTTAGATGTACCAAAATGTGTAACTTCAAATTTCTTCCATATAGAGTTAGCATTTTCCCATGAATAAATTTGGCTATATATGCTTCTAGTCATTGAACATAGTAGAGTATTTTGTACCTTATAGTTTAATTTATAATCATGCTTCTCCTGGTTTGTAAAAGCACTAACGTCCTTATCAAGAATTTTATATCCACCGGTAAGCATGAAAATTTTATCTACCCTAGTATTAATAACGAAAGTCTTCATTCGATCTTTCCAGTATTCATAATCATTGCCATCAAATATTGGTGGTCTTGTAGGATTTAGGTTGTTAATGGAACCAACATTTAAACATGCCATCCCAAAGATAAATCATTTTACAAAAACTTGTTAATAACAAATGTTCGGATTCAAGAAACTAAGCAAGAAAAATATATAACAATGAAAAACTGAGCAAGAAAAACATATATGTGAGTATATGTATTTCAGAGACCTTCTCTGATACCAATTTTAGGATTGAAATAACGATGTAGATGCTCAAAATACAAGAGGGGGGTGAATTTTACACTTTAAAAATTTCCTTAAATAAGGAAGGATATAAGTTTAACAAAGTTAAACTAGGAAAAATTCACAACACCTCTAACACCAATGAAATATTTGAACAAAGTATGAATTTAAAAACTTCTAGTTCTATACACTTGCTTAAATCTAGAAATTGATTCCGAAAAATAGGTTCCAGAAATATGGAACTTAACCAAAGTTTACAATATGATATTCTACCTTAAAGTGTATAGAATCTAACTAAATAAGAGTACAAGTAAGGAAGTATAAGAAAGATATAATTTCCTCACAATACAAAAAGCAGCAGAAAAACAAGTAGTAAAACTACAAGTAACAAACAATAACTCTTTTAACCTAACAAGAAGGGTATCCAACAACCTTGTAAAAATGTCCCTTGATTTATAAATTCCAGAAAGTATATCTTACCAACACTAGGGTAAGCCCTCGGTACGATGATATGAGTCTCTATCTTGTTATCCCCGCAAGATCTCAACTTCAAGGTAGTTGGAACCTCTGTCTTCCTCATCAAAGAATCCCTCAACATCAAGGTGTTGGAACCTCTGTCTTCCTATCCCTAGAATCCCTCGATTGTAATCACCAAAAATCGGAGACGCGCGAAGCAAGTCTGCACAAAGCAATGTTTGAACAAGTTGTTCAAACTTTTTGCATGAATCATGAGAGTTAATAAGAGCCTATATCTCTAGAAATCACTTCAACAGCAAGTAATCACAAGTGGTTTCAAATTTGTCACTTATTTTCAAATGATCTTTTATTTATAGGCGATGCTCCCACGGTCGGATCCCTCCTCCAACGGTCATATTTCTCCTTGAATTTCGGAGGGACTTTTATATGAGTCACTTAACCAACAATTAGTTAGAAACAGAATGGACGACATCCTTTTATAACAAAACATGAGTAACTGAAAGCACGACATTTTTTTTAATGAAACATGTATAAGAAGAATTGAAGGTCAGAATGTATGAAAATAAATGTTCGGAGTCTAACGAAAATGGAATTCAGAGTCTGTAATAAAGAGATATTCAGATTCTATTTTGTAGGAATTTAGAACCTGAATTCTATGGAAATTCAAAGCCTGAATTTCTATGGAAATATGGATTCTCATTTCACTATAATTCAGAATCTGAACATACAACGTTTGGAGTCGGACTGATAGAAGTTTTGAGTCGAACTGATAAAAGTTCAGATTCGAACTAGTAAAAGTGTGGATTTGAACTAGTAAAATTTCAGAGTAAAACTAGTAAGAGTTCGGAGTCGAACTAGTAAGATTTCGGATTCAAACTAGTAAAAGTTCGGAGTCCAGAATTCGGAGTGGAACTATATGAGAGTTCATATCCAGAATTTGGAGTCCAACTATATGAGAGTTCATATGAAGAATTCGGAGTCGATCTATATGAGAGTTCATATCCATAATTCGTAATGAAATTTCATTAGAGTTTGTATCCAGAATTCAGAATGTAACTTCATTAGTGTTTGTATCGAGAATTCAGAATGGAACTTCATTAGAGTTCATATCCAGATTTCAGATCCTAAAACAGAATCCTTTATATCTATGTATTATATGATTCTAAGGTTTTTGGTATGAAACTGATTTTTATACTTAAGATAAATATTGAAATATGTAAGGAAATATAGGTTAGGGTAAATTTACTTAGGGAAAGAAATATTCCTTATAGAAGTAAAATATCTATTTTCTTATGTTTAAGGTGTTTGTGATTTTCCAAACAAGAATAAATAGAAAAGTCATAAGGAAATCCTTATTGACTCAACAAAAAATTTATTTGAATATTCATATAATATAGGCATAAAACTCATAATATTATGATATATTCTTTTTTATTAAGTGATTTATTTAATATCAAAGGTAATGAAAGTGTGATTTCATATGATAATACTATTTTTAATAAAAAAAGAAACTACAAAAAATAGAATGTTTTGTATATTCTTAAGGAATGATTAAAAATACTTCCAAATAATTTATAATTCTCACGGAATTTCGAATTATTAAAAAAATATATGTTATTTTCTATGAAATATGAAGAACTTTATTCCAAATAAGAATAAATTTAATGTTAAAAGGAAGTACATACTGCCCAAATAAGTTTAAATATATAAAATAAATGGTGATTCCATAAGGAATAATTTTCATAGTTTTAGAGATATAAAGAAAAAGAGTACCTATGATGAGATTCATGAATCAGTTATATTTCTAACATTAATGTGACTGTGGAAACTCATATTATTCCATAAAAAATTGGTGCACATCATGTAAATGGAATTTAAGGTGATGGAAATTAAGGTGAGAACTAAAGGATAACTGATGTATTGTTTTAATTTTTATGCATCATGAATATCAACCAATTATGGAAATAAACCATGATGAATTATATTAAATATAATCCCTTAATGGGGGTTAAAAAGTTAAATAATATTCAATATTTATATTATATCTTAATTTAAATATAAATTGGGGAGAAAATCATAAAAACTATAGTTTGAGGTATGATTATTACTTTTCTATATATATTATCATTTTTTTAAAATATAGTAAGTAATTGTTTGATCATTATGTTGAATAATGATTCTAATGGGGAAAATATTTTCTTTTATTTGGGTTGTTTTGATCTGTTTGTTGAAAAAACTGAAGGTTATAGAATATCCTCCAAAATATTTTTACATAAAACATAAATAATGGAATTACTATTACTGTCACATTTTTTATAATTGATGGATTGTATTTTGTTCTTGATTAATCAGTTTTTCTATACTAGGTATTTCTCATATAAACATAGAGTTGAATAATTGATGGAACATTATAAAGTAAAATTTCATGCTACCATTCATTCCTGAGAAATTAAAAAATGCTAATATTAATGGGAAACACAAAAAATAATATGAAAAAATAAATGGGTTGAAAAAATGAAGGGATTTAAACTAATAAACTGAGTTTTTTTAATAAAACAAAGATGATTTAATTTATTTTCAATAATTGGGAGAAAAAACCATCTAAAATAAAAGAGTAATATGTGGAATTTTTTTATGAATTATTTATTATTATTAATAACATATCTAATGGGGGATATTATAAATCCAATGTCTTTTACTAGTTTTATCTATATTAAATATTAATGTAAATATGCATTTCATTCTTTAGTGATGGAAGATTATCATATGGATGTTGATTGAAATGATTACCCTGCATTGATAGGAAAAGGAATTATTAAAGCCTCTTTTTGAAGAAAGTGAATATTCAAGTACATTAAAATATATATATCTGATGATTTTAGAGAAACATTGTATGTAATTAGTGGAAGCTATTGTTTGAATGTAGAAGGAACATTATGAAACTTGTTTTGGAATGATTTTAAAGAGATTTATGGGTGAATAGTTTTATTGTATTTTTTAAAGAATATACAGTTGGAAATAATGTTGTAAATATATTCAAGGACTCTTGAGAAGAAAATATTGAATATAAAATTTTCAGTAACCATTTAATTAAGGTTTATAGAATCACATTTAGGGTTAGAAATTAATGTCCCAGTAAAGGTCATTTATGTACACTAAATTGAGGGATTATGTTTTTTAAATAACATTAGAGATATGATGAATAGATTTACAAATATTTATATATTTCATAAATATAATTAATTATATTTAAGATTCATTTATATGATTGGAATATCATTGATATGAAATAAAGATGTTCTAAACCGATTTAAATGAATTCTAAAAATCTAGAATTAGATATGAAAATTGATCATGTCTATATTCTCCTGGATTTTTAGATTGTTCATTTAACCTTATGATGAGATTTATGATTGAGATATATTAAATAGAATAATCCATACATATTTTTTAAGGGTCATTTATAGAATAAATTTTGGTATAATTCAACAAAGTAATGAATAACCTTGACAATCATAACAGTCATTTGTAATTCATCAAGAATCATGGATATTTTTTAATTATTATCCAAATATTATATAATATTAATTTATATTATGTAATATTCATGATAGATTTTCATAAGATCAATTTACTCTTATTAAATTCCATTTTATGTGAAAAATTTACAAAATCGGGGAACTGTATAGAATTAAAAGACTCATTTACCCATATGACAAAGGTAGTTCACTAAAAATACACAATGTATATATTGGACCTAAAAATATTAAGAGCCATTTAGAAAATATATGATTATATTCCTATTGTGAAAACACTATAGTATATACTTCTAAAAAGGTACTAAATCTTAATCATTACCCTTGGAATCCCCAAAATTATTAGAATATCAAGGAGTTCCAAAATTAAATTCTTTAATGAATGAAAAAAAATTTCAGGACTGTTCTGTGCTTCATTAATCTAGGGAATAAAATTACATTATGATTCAGTATGAATTATTGATAAAACAATATTCACACCAAGAAAAATAAAATCATGTAGTGATGAATTTTGGGAATGAAATTCAAGAAGAAGAATTCTATATTTTTAGAGACTATAATGTTATAAACAAAATTTTCATGTTCAAATAAACATATTTCTATTTATATTTCATATATTTTTGAATAATGTCTTACTATTTTTTTTAAAAATGATTTCTCAATAAAATTCATGATAATTTATCCTAGTATTAAAAAAACAAAAAACTATTAGAAGTATATTCTCATAATAACATGGTATAAATTTTTTTGAGGGAATAGGGAATATTCTTTGATTGTGGGGACAGACTAACATGATGATGTTGATCAAAATTAGAGGACATATCATCATAGATATTATTAATGCTTTTATAAATTTAATATTTTGAAACTTTCTCTATAATTCAATAAATATAAATTGAAGGAATTATCTAGTGGGAAAATTTATTATGAACTTGATACTACTCTATGAATAAATAATATTTTTATATAGATGGTGAATAAGAGTAAAAAATAACTTTGTGAAGGTAGATTGGATCACCAAATATGAAGGAAGAAACAAGAGGATAAAAAGGTTCAAAAACTTATCATGTGTTGAACAATATTTTAGATGTTGAAGGTAGAGTGTAAAAAGGAATAAAATAACATTCAAATTTGTATATAAAATTTTATGTACATAATTTTAGATTTATTAAATGTAATACTAGGGATCATGATTGTAGTCAAGATCATATTTATTGGGTATTTATTGATACTATGTTTTATATTATTTATTAGAACATTTATATAAATATGAAGATATTTTTTAGGAATAGAATCATGTTAATTTTTTGAACTCCAATATTTCAATTTAAAACATATTTAAGAGGTTGGATGGATGGTTTTGAATTTGTGGAATAAATATTTAATAACTCATAGGATATGGTGAATATTAATAATTGTAATATAGTGAATACTCATATGTGTTATATGGTGAAGATAGTGTTAAAAATAATACTAACCCTATTGTGACAACATATTTAATATAGTGGAAGATCTATGTATTTGGATAATAATAGAGCATAATAAGCATTTATTTCACCTATAAGGACAGAACCTTCGAAAAATTCTATTTTATGACCTTAATTTTCATTTTAAATTAATGTGGTTATTATATACTACGAAATAATAAATAACCCCCCCCCCACATCCATATATTATCTACTAGTAGAGGTTGAAATACATAAAGTGGTATAATTTTATTAGATTAATTGGAATTCAGTAAAAACAAGTCTACACATATCCCCCCCACCCTCGATGCACCAGTTCCCATTTTGGGGAACATAAACCTCTCTAAGTGATAAATAATGACATAAAACATAAGGATATTGTTATATGTTTTTAAAATATTATATAGTGAGTGATTTCTATAGATTTAACGTGAAATTTCATAGACAGTTAGTTTTCTCAATGGGCCACTGCACTAGTAGGTACTTGGTTAAAATGTTTTCCCCCTCTTGTTTTCATCCAATTTATGGTGGATAAATTTCTCTCCCATATGAAAAAAGGATCATGCATCTATGTTTATGTGGAACATAGATTTGTGTCAACTAGTCGGTATATTATATTATGACAAAGGTGTTCTCTTATAAGAGGTAGAGGTGGGTTGATGTGAAGCAAAAATGTAAAAAACTGACATGAGAGCCACTTATTGGTGCCATGAGATGGTGTGTCCGGTGGCCTAAAGAATTATCCAATTTATACCATAGGGGAAAATTAATATAGAGAGTAAAATGTCATATGGTTTGTAGAATATACACTCATAATGATAGTAACATAGTAGCGTAATATATGAATAAATATGAAGAAGCATAACATAAAACATTGATAATAGAAATATAGTAGTAAAAAAAATTTATGAAAAAATAAGTCTCATATATATTACTATGATAATATCATATGTATATACATAAATTAAGGAAATAAATTTAAATTGTCAACCCATATAGTACAAGAATCAAAACAATAAAAGACATCAAAGGAACTATCTTCAGGTAGCATCACAGTCGTATCTCGGTCTTATGCTCACCTTCTCTATTGAAATGATCAAATAAATCATCATATAAGGGGTAATTTTCCTAGAATCTACCAACATCCATGAATTCATTCTATTTACCAAATAATAGATCAAATAGTTTGTGAGATAAAACTCATTTAGAAACCACAAATAGTATCTAAAACATGTCCAATTTGTGTGTAAATAGTGATGTAGTGTACAATATATCATAGGTATAATAGTAATAAAATTAATGTTTTGAATGATGATTTGATCTTATCCATCCAAAAATGGATCCCTCTAAATAATAGTCAATCAACCATAAGAAAGGGGAAGATGTAATCATGATAAAAAAAAGCACAATGAAAAATTCTGTGCAATCATTTGTCAATCATGAACGCGACTAATCCACTGTATAAATAACCATGGGATCCATATCGATTCTATGGAGCATCTTGTTGGAATATTGGTAAATAATTTGGTTTATCCCAAGGATCATTTCCAAAGAGTATGTCCAAGGAAATTATAAGAAATTTGGATCCCATTAGTATAATTTTCTTTAATATCCAAAGTAAATTGGATGCATGGATTATAAATTTGCATTTCATCCTATGGAATCAAGACCAAATATGTAGAAATTTTCAAGGAATACACTATAATAATCACGATCCATGGAGTATAAATATCCTCACAATTTAATGGAATCTAGATCCAATGACTATACATGACCAAGTAATCTATTACTTTTATCAATTCATCATCACATTTCGTACACAATTTTATTATCACTCTCATACCATGAGTCCATCCAACCCATTCCGAATTTTTTCATTTGAAAATTCAACAATTTAATCATAATTGATCTCTTGAAACTGAGTAATAAACCTTATCTTTTAACTCATTTAATTAATATAAATATAGGGGAGGTATAATCACACCCCACAGATGGTATAATCATATAAAAAAAGTAAATTACATTGCCAATGAGTGTCTTAGGATGTGGTGAACACCCTCTATCCATATAACAATGCTTATTTGGCAACATAATAAGGTTCCAATCAATTTTTTCAAGAAATTAAATTTACATTTGGATCAATACTTGAAGGTCTGCCCTAAAACACAACATAATCACAATTATAAAAACCAAAAGTCTAAGGGAAATGTATATACCACCGTTCATATACCAATGGTTGAACACTCATCTAGTATTGACACCTAAATTGACCCAAATTAAAAAGAGACATATAAAAATATGATTACCAGAGAAATAAGGCATACCATCTGGCACAAAAATAGAATTTTTATAGAAAGTAAAATGGTGCAATGATCATAAGCCTTGATGTACCCTCCGATAAGAATTAATCACGATGATGTGTGATTAAATCTGAGTCCCGATAGAGATTTGAAAGAAAATACTAACTTATTATCTCTTCATATATGAAAAAAACAAATACAATGGTTAATAGAAATAACGAATGGGTTTAAATATTTAACGACTCTTAAAAAAATTGTCATTTGACCATTAAAAACAATGTCTTAAAATTTAACTGCATAGTTAGACAACCCATTCCATTACCGTGAACACCTCACTAGTTCAATAGAGAACCCACATTGGTCATTTATACAATTTGGAAATCATTGTGAAAACTATTCCATGAGTGACTTTTCAATAATCTCTTACCATGGTCATGGAACATGGTTATAAAACTCTTACGCCATCCATTATTTTAATCTATGCTAAAAATGCAGGTGATGACACATGGGCATGCAAACCTCGTAGCACAGTTTCATCAAACTATATGGCCTTTATCTTCCATCTAAAATCCCCTTCATGGATCATAATAATTATGTAGACTAGGTGGCGTGGTTTCTAAAAATCATTTTTTTAGGGTAGAACATTTTCTAATAACAATATGGACCATATTATTTTCCCAACAACAAGGACTCCCAACTCTATACAAGCCCCGGACACCCTCAAAACTCTCGTGATCTCATTAGTCACAGACATTATTTTATAATAGTAGATACAAACTGAAAAAAGGAACATTCCTTATTGAAAAACCTAGGATATTATAATCTCCCCCATGCAATTCACCCCCAAATTTCTCATACAAGGGTGGTCATCAATTGTATGAGAATAAATCTCACCACTGATCAAGTATATTGGCCTCCCACTCCCATGTCTCATCCTATACACAGTTGTGCTTCCATATCACCTGTACAAAAGTAAATAACCATCCTTGAAGAGACTTCATGCACCTATCAAAAATATGTATAGGATAATTATCAAAGGATGAATCAACTGGAAGCTCAACCTCATTAAACTAAATATTGTGAGATGGATGTGAGTGATAACATTATATTAGAGATACAATGAAGATGTTGTGGATTGATTGATAACTCTGAGTTCACTAAAATTGATTATCTAACTGCCTTAATCTCTATATAATCTTGAATTATTCTACATATAATTGTATAATCTTACCCATTCACCTACTAATTATATTCCCCATCTTCATAGAGATATGTAAAAACACTAGATCCCTGACCACAAACTCTATAGGTCATCAATGGTGATAGGAATAGGTTTTTTGTCTAGATTAAGTAGTACCCATCAACTTTCTAATCAACTAAACCTACTCTATAGTCTCTTTAATGAGATATGTTCAAAACAACTTTTCCTCTCTAGCCTCTATCTATCATCGACCTGACCAGAATGGCCTACCATACAAGGCCTAATTAGGTGATAATTGAATTGTCGGATGATTTTTATTTTTGTAGGTGAACTTAGCAAGGAGTATATGCCTCTCCTATGAACCCCCAAAAAATTTATTTTTATTCTAATAATGAGTTATATGACCCTTATAATGTTCTCTTTCTATCCATTAGTATGAAGGTGGTATTTCATGCAAATAAGATCCTATGTACAAAACACCCACTATAATCCATTCCAACACCAAGATGTAAATCGTACATCCCTATCTAATATATAGGTTTTAGTAACCCTATGAAGCCACAAAATCTCACATATGTTTAGTCACTCAATCTCATATAATGAGAAGGTATCCCTGACTTATAGGAAATGGGTTACCTTTGTTATCTAACTGACAATAACCCATACATCATCACTACCTTGTGGTGACCTCCAAAATCTAGTCATGAAATCAATTTCAACTCCATCACATTTCCACTAGGGAATGAATAAATTATGTAATATCCTTGATGGTCATTGGTTTTCGTTATTTACCTTATGATAGGTGGAACACCACATAACATAACCATCTACCTTATATTTCATTATTGTCCACCAGAATTGATATAAATTTTTTTTATAAATCTTGGTAATTTTGGGATGTACTTCACAAGCTAAGAAATTAAAATATTTCATTAGATCCTTTTGTGAGTATTCTATAATGAAAATACCGCCATGTATTCATATGATTTCATCCTCAACAATAGTACAAACATAAGGAGTGTCCTCTCCTAACACACTCCCTCATAGGACTTGTCCCTCAAAATCAGATAACTATCATATACTTGATATATCTAGAAGAGGGGATGTCACTTATAAGGAAGTGATAAAATTCCCCCATGAATATCCTTCACCTCCAAGTGCATCATTTAAAATATGTCCACAATATTACAGTTGTTACTATCCTTTTTAACTACCTTAATTTGAGTCCTCCTGCTTAGTGAATCTGCAACTGAAATTCCATTATAAATCATGTATGAAAGCTCAATGTCGAATGACAGTAAGTATTCTTCCCACCTTTGTTGCCTCATGTTCAATTCATGTTGTGTAAATATTTACTTGAGGCTTTTTTGGTCTGTGTACACTATAATATTCTATCCCAGTAAATAATGCCTCCCAAAGTGCAGGGAATGTAAAACATTATCCATCTCAAGATCATGTATGGGGTAGTTCCTCTCATATGGCCTCAACTAATGAGATCCATATTACATGAATCACTCCTCCTATATCATAACTACTCCTACCAAAATTTGTAATACATTACAATACATAGTGTTTCTTCTTCAAAGTTCTATCATCATTCGGACTGGTACTAAATTTTGCCTCCAATTTATCACTTGAAATGATATCTCATTGTTTTTACCAAAATAAACATTAAAACATCTTAGTCAATCCTCTAAGAGGTTATTCTATGTTTGATAAGTCTTATCTAATATTCTTGTATATCTAGATTGCTATAAGAAACATTGCATGTAAATGAAATTCTTGGGATACTCCTAGGAAACTACATATCTCACATTATATGGGTCAAATGATACTCATGTATCTGAGATAATATGACCTTATAAGTGAGTATTTTCCATTAATAAGTGTCACTTTTTTTCTCATTATATAAACTATACTCTCTCAGTTTGTCTAGAATGATCTTAAGATGTTTGGCATAGTCATGAGTTGTGTGATAATACACTAAGGTGTCATCCATAAATACAAATAAAAATAAATCTATATTAGTATGGAATAAGATATTAATAAGCTCTGTAAAAACTATCTTTTTATTTTTGAGACTGAAAAACATAACCAAATACTCATATAGAAAATAATTCCTATGGAATGATGTTTGAGGTATTTCTACAGGTCGTACAAATACCTAATGATAACAAGGCCTCAAATAAATATTCAAGGACACACTATCTCCTTAGAGTAGGATATAGATATCATCTATCAGTGGAAAGTGATAAAGGTTCTTAGCCGTCAACTAGTTCAATTTTTGGTAATCCCCACATATCCATTGGGTTCTGCCAAGTTTTTTGTAAAAAGGATCGAAGAAACCATGTATAAGTACTAGGTCATATAAAACCATTTTCCTCCAAGACCTATATATTACTCTTAATCTCTTTCAACTCAGTAGTATCAATCTTGTAAGGTTGAATGGATAATGATATAGCTCTTAACATATGCTTGATAGACAGATACACCTATCTATTATGAGGTAAACCAAGAAATTCATCTGGAAAGAAATATCTAAAATAATATACCACTAGAGTAAAATATATTTGGTGCATTCCCTGATCATAAAAATATAATAAATAAATACCGTCTTTCATCCGTTTCATCCCAAGATACTCTGGTCTAGCTCAACCTACCTAGACCTCTCATTCACCATTGTGAATAAAAACCCCACCCATTGTTGACATGAATTTCACCATAAAGTAATGAAAATCAACATGGTCATGACAAGAAACTATCCAGTACATCCCTTGTATTATCTAAAATCAATTCATCTTGAGGAAAAAGAGATCCCATATGAAGTGACACCCACCTACCCCAAGGTGGTTCTCACTGCACTGGCTTATATCCTCTGATATGATTCCCAATAGAGTATCAAGTGTCATAACTCAATCAAAAAAATAACATTGAGTCTAACACTATCCACAATAATAGCAACTATAAAATAATGAGATGAAACCATATCAAAAAGGGAGTATACTATAGTATATTCTACTAATCTCACACCGCTCACTATAGACAACTCAACACACTGCTCCTCAGGCGTAGGATGTATAGAATATATATGAACTGAACTGAATCCCCATAAAACAACTTCACTAACTAAATTAGGTCCAATATTTTATTGTGTTACATCTTCTGTATGGCTACCATTGTTGTGACCAACACCTCATCCAGAGTGATATACAATACTCTATCACTAATCTTGAGTTGGAGTTGTGAATCCTTCTCATAAACCAATAATTAGAGTAAACACCCTTCAACTAACTCATGGAGGTAATATCCTTTACAATCTATATAAATATTCCATCATATCATATTATCAACACTCGGTTGGGACTCTATTTTCTTATATCCTCATATTTAATCATCTCCCACAATGATTAAAGAATACAAAACTACCAGCACAAACACTCTCCCCAGAATTCCACTCATGAGAATTCTAAAATATGCACTTCCATAGATTTTTCATTGAACCACTATGTCAAGGAGTGTCACTAACCTACTATGAACCTCTAGCATCCCTCAAATTACATTTACTAATTAGCACCTGATTCACTGTTTTAGTAAACATAGTTGATGGAAACATGTTTATCTATAATCAAACGGTTTTATTCAGACCTTCCTCCAAGAATCTCACCATTTATAGATCATAAGAAAAATGAATTATTGAAAATTTATAATTCTCAATGAATCTTGATCAATACTCTATAATGATCATAAATCCATACTCCATACAAATAATATCATTGGCTTGATCATCCCTCAAAGTCTTGAGAATGAATTAATCATAATTCCCATATAAAAAATCACTCAAATCCATTTCATAATGAGTGTCAGACTTGTTCAAAAATGTACCACTCACACATAGATTCTCCATGAATAATTTATGTAGCATCTTATATACTCCTCTCATGAGGTGTCTCAAAATTCATTACAATCAATAGAAGAGTCTCATAACATAGATCCGTAGCATGTGATATTTCATCCACTAAAAATGGGAATATGCTACTGGAACACTAAAATAAAATCTTCCATAGATGAGATAGAATGTGGGGATCCATGAAGTGTAATAATAAATTATAATAAATCCTTATGGGATACCATTAACACCCATATTTGGTATAAATACATTTTTTAAATGGCACTATGAGAGGTTCTATTGGAGTCTTAGGTCCCACTACCTCTAAAGTGTGTTTATCACCACCCTCCTAGCACCTGACTTTAGGTCATTGTGGTGTAATTTCTATAAAATTAAAAACACATGACCCATAAAATAATAGTGTAGTGACTAAGTCACATATATGAATCTATAGGATATGTTTAATACTTTCTACAAATATGAAACCCCCCTCTTATTTCTCTGAAAGCTAGGACTGTGTAAAAAATCATAACGAACACTAGAGACACTACCTACTTCCAACTCTAATGTCAGTTCTAGTTCAAGCTCTATATTTCATTCCTTGTATATGGATTGTCCAGTTCAATTGACAAATCCATTTATCGATAAAGCTTCCATTTCAGTATTTTAATTTCATTTAAATTCATATTTTTTTTACAATTCCCTGTAAATGTCCCAACCAAATAGATCACCACTTCTAGTCCATAAAGGACCATTCACATTATTATCCTATGTATGTAATACATGTAATCAAAACCAAAAAAAGTTCCAATCCATGCGACCAGTGGTCCATGAATTAGGGTGACGTAATTGAATACTTAGGGTGTCGGTTGTGGCCTATGTAGGAAAATGTGGTTTTGGTTATGGAATACACTCAATTGAACAATCAGGTTTCTCAATTTCCTATAAGAAATTTATATGATAAAAATTCCATAATACAAGACACATATCATAAATGTCATGCATTCCGGAAATGCATCCTATATGGATGGGAATATTGGTAGAATGTGAATCTTGAAAGGTGACTAAAATGATGCATGACATGGAATTCCCTCATCTCATCAAGAAATGGAAATATCATAAATGATATGTAACATCAAACATCAAGTGTCTCACCCAATGGTAGAATGAAGTCATCTATAATATAAAAAATATATAACAACATGTCCCCTTTGATGAAATTTATATTTTTACAGTATTGGGTTACCTACACCAAATCATATATCATTAAAAAATTCCCACAAATATTAATATCCTTTCTAACATTCCCAAAAAATAATATAAATTAATATAAAACCGATATGATGCCAATTTTTAATGTTACGACTAGGGATCCACTAAAGGATGTCTCGAGCTAGTGGCACACATGGACTCAAGAGTGCCTCTTCATACACTAGAGGTTGATGAATATAGGTAATGGTATTAGTAGATATAGTTTTGAATATTTACCCTCATAATTAGAGTAACATAGTGGTTCAATAGATTAATTAATAGGCAGAACCATAATGCGAATTAGAAATAGAAGATTGAAAATAGTACAAGTAAGAAAATCCAAAAGTAGTGTCACATATAATACAATGAAAAATCATGTTTCTATAAAATAGATATGAAATAAATGGAAACAATAGTTCCACATAGTAATGGAATCCTAAGAAAAAAATGACCCGAAAGGAACTATCTCTATCTAGCATCCTGAGCCTAGAAAGATCCTATGCTCCCATGCTCCAATGAAATGATCAAATAAATCACTGTATAGTGGGATCCTTATATGGACACTAACTACTTTTATGAATTCAATATGGGTACCCAATGAATTTTTGATGAGGTTATGAGATATAATTTAGTAGGCCACCACTAATGGTGTCTATAACATGTCTAGTCTTGGTATAAAAATAAAAAAGTTTGGAGTATATCACAGGTATACCTGTAAAAAAAGGGAAGTTTCAAATGTATATGTGATCCTATCTAGCCAAACATGGGTCACAGTGAAAAACAATCAAGTACACATATTCAAGGGGAAATTGTAATCATTATAAAGAATCCACAATGGCACATGTGGTATTGGGGATGAAAGGGATGGATCCATGGTATAAATGAACAAGGAATCCTCATCGATTCCATGGACCATCCTGATGAAATCTAAGTACTGGATTAGGTGGAGACTAAGTATAATGTCCATGTAGAAAGTCTAAGGTGATTCCAAGCAATCTGGATCCAAGGAGTAAACATTTATATAGCATCCAATGTAACCTATCATAATGGTATTGAAATATCAATTGAATCTTATGGAATCAAGATCCTAGTTATAGATATGTACATGGAATCCACTACCATAATAAGGTTCCATTGAGTGTAAATTACCATGTCAACCAATGGATTTGGGATCTAAAGAGTAGAAATGGTCAGGGAATCAACTACCCTTATGAGTTCATTATCTCATTTAATAACCCATTTCATTATCACTCCCATACCATGAGTTTATCTCACCCATTCCACATTTTACCATATAAAAATTTATCTATGTAATCATATTTATTCACATAAAAAGGATGAATAAAACTTCATTTATAACTCATTTAATTATCATAAACATTGGTATTGGATTAGTGCACCCCATGGGTGGCCTAATCACATAAAAAATCAGCATGCACACCATCGGTGGTTTGAGCTAAGGTGAAAAACCTATAACCCTATAAAAGTGCTATTTTGTCATCCTAAAATGATTTTATTGAATTTATCTATGTTTTTAAATTAATTATATGAACAATTCTGGGGGGTCTGTCATGCGACACAATATTAACAAGGTATATAAACACCAAATATTAATGTGAACTTATAGACCAGCTACCAAAAACATGTGGTACAACACTCATCTAGTATCGAGACCTAACTCGTCCTAAATTGGTAAAAAATATTGAAATAGGTGATTAAAATGGAAATAGGTCTTTTTATATTTCACAAAATTAACTTCACTAATATAATTAACAATAATGAAACTTGACTAACAAAAAAGTCACTCACTTATAAGAATATAACAAGATGATCGATTCTTGAATTCAATTCTAGATGGATAATTGTAAGACAATCATAGTATAAGATCTACTCCCATAAGATAATGGGATTCATGAGTTTTGGAAAACATAAATAATAAATGGGTTTAAAAATTTAATCCCATAGGTGAAAAATAGTCATATTTCCATTAAAAACTAGGTCACACAGTTTGGTCATAGAGTTGGCCAAACTGTGAACTAACCATGAGCCCCTCATAGCCTCAATAGGGAACCAAAATAGTTCATGTGCACAATTTGTAAAACCATACACAAATTTTGCCACATTCCACTATCCAATACTAACCTATCTAGGATATTCAACAAGGTTAGAAAACCTTTGCACTGATCGTGGGATTGGAATATAATAAATTAAAGTTGTTCATGCATGGGTGTGCAACCCTGGATTCATGGTTTCCTCAAACCATGTAGCCCAGATTTTCCATATGAAACTCTAGGTGTTTTCATCAGTAACTATGTGTCCTAGGAATCATGATTTCTACTCACCCTGAAGCCCAGAATAGTTTTCCAAAAACCAGGCCTTTGGAATCTGAACAATCCCTAGACACCCCTAAAACCCCTATGATCACATTATACACTCACATTATGTCGAAACCAAATATTTATACAAACATTTAATATATAAAAACCTCATAAAAACACAGTTTTAGAAAAAATTTGTTGGAGAAATATTGGGATGATTTCGGGTCATAACAGGTGAAGGTCATGGTGTTGTCTCTCGGTAGGATGTTGTGCATTAGGATAAATTTCTTGTGATCACATAGCTATGTCTTAGGAAACTTGTGCATCCAATATTGTATCTCAAAAACTATTTGCATCCAACATGAAACTAAGGAAAAGAGATACTATAAGGATAAATACTAGTTGGGGTGTGGGAAATGCATTATGTAGGGATAAAATTTGTATTATTTAACTAAAATGTATTACCTTATACATATATACTTATATAACATAATTTTTTATTTGAATGTTCATGAAATAAATCACTTAAGGATAAAACAAGGATTATATTACATTGGAACTCACATCTGTATGTTAATGGTAATGAAATGTTATGAATTTATAAATTATAAATCTATTCATGGATGAAAAAATAAAGTTTAAATTTCAATAATTTGATTTTGTATTATGTTCTAAGAGAGATGAAAAAACCTACAACTTGTTTTGAAATAATTTATTCCTCAATGAGTTTAGTGGATTTTTCATAGATAATTGAACATTATAAATTGTAAAATTGTTTATTTTCACCATTAAAAGGAAAAAGTTCATTCCTAATTAATGGATAATGAATTTTAAATCAGGTATAAAGATTAATTAATGATAGTATGGAAGACCATCAATGTTTCAATTGAAAAATTAATCTAGATATTGACTTTGTTGATATTTGTGAGATTTTCAGAGTTTTAAAAGAACCCGGTTAAGATTCTAACATATTAACGTATGATCTTGTGATCAAAAGAAGAATTGAAAACATAGATTTTAAGACTAGTTAATTTCATGAATTAATGAATAAAATTTATAATTTTATGAAGAATATGGTAATTAATTATGACAATGATTTTTTCTATAATATTATTATATCAAATGCATATATTTAATTATAAATAAAAAAGTATTCATGATATTGGAATTTTTGAATTATAAATTTGTTGAAGAAAGATCCAAAAGTCAACTTATTAGTTGATGAAGGTTATTCTCAATATTGGACTTAATTATAAAGAAGATACACATAGTTCCCAGTGCTTTTATGAAACATTAGGTATAATATTTGTATATAGAATAGTAGAAAATACTTTTTACTTCCATATGAAAGTAAATATAATAATAACAATATAAATAAAGTAATAAACAAAAATAAATAAAAAACCTCTTTTGATTTTATTTCTTTAATATTTGTTAGAATTATGATTGAATATATTCATTATGTCATCTAAAATGGTTGATCATATAATGTGGAAAAAAATTTATAATAACAAAAATGAGATCATGTAACATCCATGTAATTTAATGTTTTAGAAGAACATTGACTTATTATATCTATATTTATCTTATAATCATAGAAATATATTATTTATCTTATAAAAATATAGATTCCACCCTTTTAGTACATAAAGTAAATATTTTAGATTATGGATGATTTTTATATCAATTTAATCCGCCTCCCTTGATGTATATATAAAATAATTTAGTCATCATATCAATGATTATTAAAAATATTAAAATTCCTTCAAATGACATTTTAATCGATGTTATGATTCTAATCTATAATGTTTTTTATTTACATATTTATACTGTAGAAAATAAAAAAGAATCTACTATAAGTATGTCAAAAATATTTTAATCCTTGTATGTACCATCAGTGGAATTCCTAGGATAGAGAATATTTTTAATTAGAATACGAAAATTGCTTGGTATTATCTAGATTGTAGCATTAATTTTATGTCTGAGGGACTAAATATCTCTAAAAAGTTATTTATTGACATGTCAGAACCTATTCCTTGATTAATATCGTTAATTTAAGTTTAAAAAGTTAAAATTTGATGGAAAATTAGATTTTAGGATTCTATTAAATATTATTATTTGGATAACGGATAATGGAATAATTATCAAATGTTGTAGTAAGGTTTAAAAAAATTCTAGGAATAAAAGTTATAAAAGAGTTTGAACACCATTAAATAAAATAGGAAAAAACAAATGGAAGAAAAACAGTATAATTTCTAAAATTCAATATTGAAAATTTGATATGTTTCTTCATAATCTTGACATTATTCATAATAAAATGAATATGTGACATAATGTTTCAATTAGATTTCTCAATGATTTGAGAAAATCAAAGTATGATAAAAAATATATAATATTGATAAGAATCACTAAATTTCATGCATGATCTATTGGTAAATTAGTATTTAATGTTTCTTATAATATTATCTATATTTAAAAATTTTAAATATGATGTTTTCCATTAATTATTAAAACATGTAAATGTATATAAATGAATTTCAAGTAACATTTCCAGATATTTTGATTTCAATACTTTTAATTACTTGGATTCTTAATTTATGAATAATACATATTTCAAGAGTATTTTATAGCTATACGAATACAACCTTTTTACATATAATAATAATCACAATTTTAAAAATCTTTTTCATATTCCCCAGAAAAAAATTTTATAATCCTCAAACTGAATCGAAATGAATAATCATTTGGAAAAAATTTAATAGATGATATATCATATGAAGATTACTTTCTCCATATTTATTAAATTTTATGATTTATTTAACTATGAATTTGGTTTAGGAAGCTAAAATTAGAGGACCAACACATTATTGATGGATATACCCAATACATAATCCCTTAATTTAATTTTTCTTCTCATTAATGAATTATAATTTTCAATGTAAATACATAAATGATTTTTCAATTAATTTAATAATTTTATTCATTCATTGTATATGTTATTTATAGTATTACGTGAAAAATAAATTTCAACTAGAATGTTGTACTACTAAAGAATGCCTAATTGAAGAGTGTTTAACTATTTTTAGGTACCTGGATTTAATAGATACAAGAATAAATCATTTTGGATATTTAATGATAAAAAATCATTATTATGCCATGAATAAAGAATCTATATTTAAAAAATTCTATTCTTATTATCTGTTGTTATCCCTATTTTCATCGATATAATTTCATATATGAAAAGAACACAAATATGTGTTACTGGAAACTAATATTTCTGATCCATAGTTCTTATAATTGGGGACACAAATGAAAATAAAATATTGGTTTCAAATTCTAAATAAATAAAACATTAAAAGTGTGATGAATAATGAAATTATTTATTGGTTCTCATGTCATGTATGTTATTAATTTATTAAAAATATCAATGATGATAATAATTTTAATATAATTGAAATATTTTATAATGAAATATATTGAATATCAGTTCTAATAATTCAGTCAAATTTTTAAAATATATGATGTTTTATTATCAATATCCTCTAAATCATAATATGATATTCAATGTATACAAATATTTTTGTTTCATCTTCTACAATTTTAACCCTAAAAATTTCTAAAAATGAAAAATAGTAGTATATTTACTATTTTATATTGGGGATAATATTTATATTTGTATTACTTTATCAAATAAATTTATCATGGAGAATTTTTATTTGTTTTATTCAAATGAATCTAGAATAAAATTAATAGGTATATAGGGATATATATTTTTTAATTTACTTTTACAAACATACCATAGTTTTTAAACATTATAACTGTGAATAACATGATGCATGTTTTTTTCTTCCATAGGGAAAATCGTATATTATGTCATAGATATTATAGAGGAAGGGTGTAGTTTTTTTATCAACAATAAACCCATATATATGTTTTATTTAGGAAATATTGGTGAATTAGTTTGTGAAAATAAACACCACTGAGACCATCACATTGAATTGTTTCACCCTTTTGATATTGAGAATGACAGTCCTATAAGAGATGTTAAAGTTGAAGAATAAGAGGTAATGTTAATGATAATAGTTCATAAGAACAATACCAACCATGTAGAATATTATAGTGAGATATATAAATTCTATTTATAAGATTTAATCATGTAAATATAAATATAATGAATTCTGATTATTGATTGTTTTTTATAGAAATTAATTATGATTTTGTATTTTAACTTTTAATATTAGTTGATATACTATCTTTACGTGTAAAATTTATTATCTTACTATTTTTATTTAAGAATATCATTCACTGATTTTTTTTTCAAAATTTTATCGACTATACTGTATAAAAATTTCATTGTACTCTTACTACACAGTGTATGTAGATAGTACAAGACAATTTTTTAAACCATGTGGCACATAGCGCAGTAACTATAAAGTATAAATTTTTTTTCTCTTTTATAAATATTATAATTACTTGCATTCCATGAATATTTATTTTGGTACTATTTAATATTATAATAGTATTATTTCAACCGTAGGTATACCCTTTGTTGTGGTTTTTAGGACATCATGTGGGTCAGCAATAATGAATCCCTTCCATAATTAAAACATGAATTAGTTAAAATTGAGTATCTATTTACATGTCACAATTATTAATATATATTTCAAAATTGTAACATATTTATATTAATGTTTATAAAAATTATTTAATTTAGATTTTAAATAGAAAAAATTGAATTTAATAGAGGTAGACATAAATAATAAAAATATTTGGAACTTTATAAACATTAAAATTGATGTCTCATTTGATATTAATATGGTACTCATTGAGGATTTCATTGGAATTTTTGGGAAGATACTAGATTAGTATACATGTGAGGAAGCGTCCCTACCCATTCATTATTATAATTGGAAGAATATTCTATTTTCATAAAAAGAATATGTTTTCTGACACCCATGTAATGGTATTTCTAAAATTATATATTTTTATACGATCCAATAAAACACTACCAATTAATATGTTAATAATATAAAGAATTTTGGAATTTTAACTGTTGTTTTCGTTCCATTTTGAAATGTCTGATGATATGTTATGTATATGAACATTAGAAACCCATGGTATGAGCTGCATACATATCATAATTTATATAAATATCTTATTAGTTTCCAAGGGAATATAGTGTGAGTGGTTACCATTGATGTCTCTGGATATGAGTCCACAAAATATAGTTGTCATGGGTGAAAAAGGAAAATAGAATTACAGATGAATTTTCGGACTTGAAATCATATAGAAAAGACATTATAATTCAAATTTAAAGATAAGTAATCAGTTTAGGTCTTGCTTCGCATTTATTATTCTCTCGTGGTTATCAAAATTAAATCTATTTTTTCTTTTTTAATTCATAAATGTATAGTTATATAATTTTTCCCCCTTTTCACAATTTATTAACATTGATAATAGTGAAAATAGTCATAAAATTTACATTTCAGGGGACTAATCTCCTTCCTATGTGTGAAATATGCAGTGAATTTCCCATAATTCAATTATACACTACCCAAGTAGTTATCGTTATTCCCATGTAACTATTTATAGCCACTATAACTTCCTTACATATCAAAAATCATTAAAAACTCCACTATTTATCCCTTGATCATTAAATAGACATTATATAAGTAAAAATTGTAATAGATGATTAATAATTGATCATGTTTTCACAAAATATGATAGACATAACTTATGAAAAATTGCACTCAAGATTAAATTCACAATCATATATCTTTACCTTATAAATTATGGAAAGAAAAAAACTCCATAGAAACATATGAAACTCAAGAATTAGAAATGTTTCTCCATCCCTTCCCTAGTCACTCAATAGTTCTACCCCTCCTTTATAGACGAGGTAGAAAATTATGTATTAGTATATAACCTATCAAAATAGAATAAAATACAAATAAAGTTAAAATATAGGGGATCTGCCATCCCAATCATCCATGATCCTTCTATATTTCTATAAGTGTCATCTTTGATATTTATTGCAATTAGAATCCCCTCATCGGATCATTTTGGAAGTCCAAATTCCATCATCAAATTTTTAAAATTTTCCCTGATTAAATCGGGTAGAGTATTATCTTTTATTTTCAATGAGACAACCTCCTTATATTTTCAACTGAAGGGAGGGTATGTGACATTTTCTTTTCCTTGGTCCCAAATAATAAGATTTAGGTATATCTTGATTTACTATCCCTTCTTCATCTTCTTTATAGGAATAAATGTTTTTTCACTAATCCCAATTTAAATAACCATTTATGTTGTGTATTTGACTCATTTAGTTGAATCCTACTAAAGAATATCACATAGCCAATGTTCTCTACATAGTTGATGTGATGCGCATTATCTATTTTATTGTAATATTTTTAAACACTATAAAACATCACCATCATTGGATTCTTCTAAAATAGTGATTCTATCATTATCACTGTGTTCTTGTAGAGCATTAATTGCTATCCGTTTTTATCAAATACTTCAATTTAGAATTTTGTCTCAATATCAGACTCAAAGAGAACCATCTATGAAATTTTTGTGTGGCTCTAAAAACCATTATGTGACTTGTAAAAATTATTAATTACCTTTACATGACATTAAGAAAATTATTTTTACCTTATTTTATGTATTTTAAAAGTATGATTTACACTAAATGTATCATCTAAAAACATAGGTTACATTTACATATATCTTCTATTACCTTTATAAACATCATTTAAAAACTAGTGTAAATATATTTAACCCCTTCCATACCTTTTTGAAACTATATTTATTCATGGGTACCATTATGTATCTACTGAAAAATAGTGTTACCCCTATACAAGAATTTTTTTTACCTTTATGTAACTCTATTTTACATTTATGTCAAGTTCCCTTAAATTTATATTGATCTTGAAATTAATGTTATCCATTAGAATTGATTAATTGACATTTAAGTCACCTTTATAATCAATTAGATCACATTATGTGACTTATAAAATCCATATGTTACCCTTATGTCTTAGCTCATTACCTATTTATATCCTATCTTTCATCATTACGTAGAGAATGATATCCTTTCATTACATTTACATTGTGTCTAATCTACACATATTGAAAATTTCTAAACTCCATGGGGCCTATATAATTATAGTATTATCCTATAATGTATTATATAACAGTTTACCACCTTTACATGTCTTCTAAAAATGACTCATGTGTAAATGCATTCATATTTTAACATTAGGAATTCCTTCAGAGATTCGTAAGGGTAAAATAATAAAAATTATATAATTTATTCATATTAATAATTTTCATCTTTTTTTCCCCTAATACATTATGAAATGAGAATACCCATGTTTTGATAATTCAAATATATGCTTGGGTGAAATAATTAAAAAACATTAAAATTAATTATAAAATGGTTCAAAATTTTGAATGAAATATATGTACATCATCAAGAAATAGAAGGATATATATTAGTTATTATGACATGAAATTAATGACACATCCCAATAAGTAATCCCATGTATGATAATGTACATAAAAAATCAAATGGATCATAATGAGGGATAATTGGAATGACATTATATTGAATGGAAACATGTACGTTCCTATGTTATTGTAGATTAGTAGAGTTATTTTATAAACATTTCATGTTTTATTTATATATAATTTATTTAGGTAGTTTTTTGAATAATTTTTTTTCTATTCAAGGGATGTTAGTAATTCCCTACACATTTGGGTTGAAATATTTTTCTTGGAAATGAGAGGTATGGTGAAAATTAATTTTATACAATATATGTCTCTAAAACCTCTATTAATTTTTTTTTAAAATATTTAGTTATATAATTTTTCAACATAGATTTGGCAGGTCAGTTAAGATGTTAGAAAAATAGATATTTTGTTTGATTTCATTAAAAATTTATGTAATCTATGTGAAAGAAAAAATAAAAATATAATTAAATGTTATTTTATCGATAGTATAAAATCACAAAAGTGTGGGATTCCGACCGTTAATTACTAACTTTGGCATCCCATAAGGATATTATTGAACATATTTTTGAGAAATTTAATTATGATTAGGTGATAGGTATAGGTTTTAGAAATATCTATCATGGGTCATTTTCAGGTCACGTACACCATTAGGGTATCTATTAGTTTTGGTGATCCCAAATCGCATAAAGAAATTTATACCGTAAGGAATCATTTTAATGATTAGGATTCCATAATAAAAATAAATTGTGATATCATATTTACATGATATTTTGTGTTATGATTTATGTTTCTAAGGGTTCTAGATAGTATTATCAGGTAAATATACAAACTAATGGGGAATTAATAACTAATTAATTTTATAAATTCACACTTATATTCTAAATTATTTTCAATACATTTTGTTTTTACGAAAAAAATCATTATATTTTCACACATATGCATATAAATATATAGGGATATGTTAAACAAATTATTAATTAAATATTCTTAAAATCACTAAAGAATATAATAGTGGTGTATTACAACACCCTAATTAAACATTCCAAAAGAAAAGTGTGCAGTGAGTGTTATGAAAAACTAAATTATAATACATTGTTACTTTTGATCAATGTCTCTTTACTCATTATCATAGAGAGTCAGTTTTATATAAAATCTCCTACTTGAATTTTTATATATTTCTTTAATAGTTTTAACTTATGTAATTATTAATAAATATAGAATTAAAAACATGACCAATTAGTTGATGGATTTTTAATAGGTTTTTTATATGTTTTTAATAAGTGTTGTAAAAAATATCATAAAGGATTTCTCAATATTCAATAATTGTTTTCAAACTTTCCATAAATAGTTTTACTCAAAAAAATTACATTAATATTATTCCTTATTCATTGATTTGTAAATTATAGTAATGATGGGGTTTTAATTAATAATTATTAATTAGTATAAATACAAAAGTAAAGATAGTATTTACATTAGTTATATTTTATTATAATCTAATATTAAAAAACATTATTGATTTTTGTGGGGTTATTATTCATGAATCATATCATATATAAGGTTTTGATTTAGTTTAATGTTTGGGTTTTGTATAAGAAAGTTAATGTTTTAAAATTAGTGTATTTTCATTTGTGTATACATCCTTGAACGATTTAATGGGTAGTTATGTTTTGGTTTTTTATGTATATATTTCACAATTAATTAAACATAATTTATTATTTTCTTATTATTTTTATTTCCAATGTGAAATTAATATCATTTTAAATTAACATAGGTATTTGAAGAAGACTGGAAAATAGGAATTCAAAAAAAATATTCATCTTCTTACCTAAAAAATGTATTCCAAAATACATGATTCCCTTATTTTTCATGGATTATGAGAACATTAATTTATAAATGACGAAAAAATCAAACTAGAAATGATACCCTATTCATTTGAAAATGATAATTCGATTTTTTCACAATTTGCATGTCTTAGATCAATAATGATGAATGTGCCATCATCTAAACTACCCATACAGTCATTATAGCTCCAAGGTCATCATTCTTCAATTACCAAGTGATATCATGGGAAATAATAGTGTATTTATGATGTATCTTATAACATACAGAGTATGGGATATCGATTTTTGAGATGGAATAGATTAAGACTTGTTTTCACATTGGATTTTCTCTCTAAAACATGAGAGAAAAAGGGTGACAGTTATAAATTTTTAAAATAGGTATAGAATCTATTTTTTTTTTAAACATATTATTATACTAATGCTTAAGTTTCCATAAATTTTGTTTTAGTGCATATGGAAAATCATCCATTAAATGCATACAAAGGAAAATTTATTTCCTAGTTATATTTTCATTAGAATCATAAATGTTTTATCAGTGTCTTTGGAAATTATTGCCACATAACATGATAAAATGGGAACCATTTACTCCACTACTATACTTTCAAATGAATTAAACAAACCATTGAATGTGTTTTGTTAATTCAAATAATTTTAACTTCCTATATTCCCTTTTGAAGTTAAATATCATGTGAATACCTTGAAAAATAATCTCAATGATTATTATTCTAAAAATTATTCATATAATTGAATTATTTTACTTTTCATCATCCACACTCAGACATTCTCCATCCCCCCATGTGGGGTCTACTTCTACCTAAAATCATATTCTTCCGAATAGGTGGAACTTATGGATAAAATCATTTTTTAGCCCTTTAGGTCATTATCTCATTAGTAGTGTGTGTAAATTATAAACTATGGGTGAAATCTAGCATCCCATTAAGTCCCCTAAAGATATACACAATTTCATATCTATGATAACCAATTATGAACACACATCATGTACTATAATCTCTTTATCAAATGATATCTCATTAAGTAGGATGCAAAAATTATACCATCAAAATTTTTTCTTTATTTAATTGTTTACCTTACTCAAAAAAGCGTACAATCAATCACCCTTGAAATTGATTTAATAAAGATAACATCATCTCGATCAACTAGGTCCAAGAATTATATCCCCTTTGGATGAAAAAATCAGGTCTGGATCATTCAACTAATCCAATACTACTAATAACAGATCCAATGAAACATGCATCGCCACAACACCAATTCTCTAGTTTTTATATTGTAATAATGTATGAAATAAAATTGTACAAATTAATAATGATTTCAATTCAAAATAAAAATATTCAAGATCACGTATCAGAATAAATAATAAAACCCAAAAAATGTGGTCTTCATATTTGTAGATTAGTCCTTATGATTTATTATACCTAAGAAAACCAAGTGTGAACTTCATGAAAAGATGTATTATTTACTATGATCCCACAACAACTACTAGTTATAAAACATTTGTGTCCTATCAGTATGATATATTTAAACCATAGTTCATGTTTTTAATATTAATTTCATATTATCACTAGGTTCTCACTATATTTGGGAACTGTTATAACCTTTTTATTTGACATTTATGATAAGGATATTTCCATAAAAATAGTTCACATAGAAGAAATGTTATTATGATGTTAAGATAGAAATAGTTATATATATTTAACTTTACCATGTAATGGAATTCAATGTAAATATAGGAGTTGTGTATATAAAACCCACTCACAACTCTCCCAAATTCACTAGAGAAAACAGTAAAAAACGTTCAACTAAATGTATCTCATGTGAGAATAATACTTCATATGAGATATAGTGTTAATATGGGAATCATCCCAGTAATACTTTTTGGTTAATCCCCTAATAGTGACATAACATCTAATAATAAAATCCATCAAGAGATTAAACTTACAATGAATATTCTTTATCCTCTAGTGTGACACAGGATCCATAGAATGTACTACTACGAAAGTATTATCACTACAATATAGGTACATTATCTATAATACTATGTGCAACACCATGTTGTGAGATAAATTTAATTTTCCAATGTTCTTTCTTAGTAACATCAAAATATATTATATGGTTGGATTCTACTATAGAATTATTGACCTTGGACTACTTTATGATTCTCCATCTCACTCTACCACTACTCAATAAAAAGGTATATCATGAATGAAATTTTATATCATACTAATATATCTATACTATATAATTGGTTTAACCCCTCATGACAATATCCTAATCTATTTCAAGAAATAGAATTTTATCTTCTATACATATAAACTAAATTATGATAATTTTTTCATCTTCCTAATGATTCTATACAAGATTAGATTGCTATATACCCACATACTGAAATAATAGGAAAATTCAAGCATAGTACATTGCTTGAAATCAATTATATATCCCATTGAAAAATAATAAGTGATTGAAGACATTATTTCAATATCCTCATGTGTCTATTGAAACATTTTTATAGAGAGAGTAATACCATTTAAAATTAGTAAAAATATTCTATTTTATGGTTCCATATTGTACCTTTTGAGTACCTTTTACAATGTGTATACATTGAATTGAAAAAATTATCCTTTGAGATCTACATCCATAGATCTTAATCAAAAATATTTTTGAAGTTTCTGCTCATTATTTCATGGATATGAATTAATTTAACAAAATTCACATTAAATGTATGATATGACATTTATTTCCAGTGATTAATATGTAAAAAATATATAAAACCAATAAAATAATAAAATTCACACTAGACTTATTATAGGAACATGGATATATTTATGTTTTAATTATTCTAAATTCTCTTCTGGCCTCATCAAAATGAAAATTTCATTTTCATGATTCCTATATCAATTTATAAACGGATCACTATAGCTTCAATATAATATTCGAATTATTTGAAATAATATACTCTTTGGGTTTTTTTATATAGACTTCATTAAACAACGTCCCTTTTTTAAAATAATTTTTGGCATAAATTTTCTAAATTACATAATCATGGTAGACTATTATTGTACGTAATATTTTGATGGGCCTCAACATCACCATTATTGAGACGGTTTTTTCATTGTTAATACCATGATGTTTCCTGAAAACCTACATAACCAATCATGGTTTATAAGTTCTTACATTACCATAAAATTGAATATATTTCTTGAACACCCATTCATAAAAAAAAATTTACATCATTTGGAGGATGTTCCCAAATAAAAACATTATTTTGGAAAATGTACTACATCTCAAAAATCCCTACTTTTTTCATTTAGCATAATATTTCTATCTAATAATTTATTATAGGATAGATATTCATTACCATCGAGGATTAAAATTTATCTTAACTCAGTGATAAGAAAAATATTCCTCCTTAACTCATTACCCTATCTAGTATAATAATATTGCTTTTATGTCTTAGAAATGTCTTTATCTCCTACTAACCTTTATTTGGAATGATCTTATATAAATTCTTGTGCATTCGAAGCATCAAATTCATCTATATTAATCCTTATCCAAAAATTTCCTTCATAAATGTATTACCTTTCAAGAAATATTACCTATATATCCATAATCAATTTTTCATCTGAAGGTTTCTGTAGGTTGTATCCTTTTGTTTTTATGACAACCCTGCTTTTTTTACAACTTAATCATGATTTATTACATAAAACATCACTTGATACAACAAAGAGATCTAGAGGTTTGGTTTCTTTGGGGCTTAGGATCCTTACATAAAAACATAAAACATGAAATACATCATCTTTATTGAAAACTTCCTGTACATGACCACTACATTCCGTTGTACTTAGCATTGCATGGGATAACCTGAGGACATTCATATGAAAAGGGTGAGCTATAAAGCCCAGTAAGGGAGTACACATGGAATAACATGAGGAGTACAACACATGTTAGAAAACAGGAATTTTAAAAGATAATAAACGAAACATGAACATAAAGGCATGATAAAGCATGATAATCATAACATGGAAATGTGGCAACTACACTTAACATGGATTTAGCATGAGCCAAGGATCATTGCACATAAATCATGAATAAAACCTCATTGTTGATGAAGCACGAGTAAACCCTCTTTGCACTTGAATTAGCATAAGTCAACAATCATTGCACATGACTTATAATGATAATATACTTTACCCAATGCATTGGAGCACTATAAGGGCCCACCCTTCTTAAACATTTCATTTCATGCATAAGTGTGCCACATGGATCATAAAACATGGATTCCTAAAACATAATCATTTATTCCACGATAAAGTAATGTGGAATTTATACATTAAACTTTATAATAAATAAGTAAATGTGCATAAAGGTGGGTACCCTTGATGGAGAAATGGGCATGGTATCCACTACACAATGGCATTGGCTTAGAAAATCGGTGCGATTTCGGCAGCGTAATGGCGTGACATAAGAATTCATGAAAATGGTTGATTAGAGAGAAAGGGGTTCCTCATCATATTTACATGTAATGGACAGTAAGTAGGTTATATTGATATATGTCCCAACAATTGTGATGGAATATAGATTCATGATACAAATTTATTGCTTGAATGTAAAAGAAGATAGAGAAGTTCCTTTCGGAATTTCGGCATAGTAACGGGTGTACATGGGAGGAATTTAATGAGAGAGAAAGGGGTCTCCCATCATTCAAAAAATAAGAGGGAAGTATGGGGGAGGTGTGAAACCGTACCCCAGCATTCATAATTGAAATTAAAAGGGCAATACAACTTAAAGAAAATTGAAAAAAATCAGAAAGGAAGAAAAAACCCTTACTTGAATGTGTGCTTCCAAAGGCTAGAGAGACGCTTGTGAGAGGCTTTTTGGGAGCTTGGGGCACCTTGGGGGGATTCTAGAGAGAGTAGGGCAGAGTTTCGACGAGCTCTAAGGGATTTTAGTGAGGAGGAAGTGGGAGATTTGGTGGGTTTATATAGGAAAGGTGATAGAATTCTTTATTATTTAGGTTTGGGTCCCCTTACATTAAAATAATCCAAACCACAAACCAACCCATGATTTTCCCATGGTTTCTGGAAAAGGAAATAGGAAAACATTATTTTACAAGGACAAGGTCCGAAAATATTAAAATATTCGGTTTTCTTAAGTGGAGGTGAGTCACACTCCCATGGAAATTAATTTAACAAGGCAAAGTGTTGAATAAGTCTTGAGGGGTTCATTAATGCTTTGAAAAGTAAGTCAAAAAATCCCCAAATCACATTGTTTTAATGAGAAAACATATTTTGGCCGAACATGAAGATTATGGTATTTTATTACATCACCATTGGGTTATTATGATGTCATAAAACACATTATATATTTAAACGGTATTTAATTTTTACCCAAAAATTTGACTTTCACAGAAAATTATGAAAAATTCACCATTGGATAATTTCGACATCCTGATTCTAGAAATGACTATTATTCTATCTAAAAAAATTTCTAAATATTTTAATTTTCACTTTTAAAATAAAAACCAACATTTATCCAAAATTCACGGGTTTTGATAGAAATGACTTTCAAACCTTAATATAACTTTTTAATTCCATTCATAAAATTATAAGATCATTTATATTTAATAAAAATTAATTTAATATTATTAATATTATTTTATTAAAATATTATTTAATTCAAAAATCACTTAATTTAATAAAATAGATTTCTTAATTAAATAATAACTAAAAACACCATTTGTTCTTTTAAAAACTATTTAAAATTTATCAAAAATGACTAGAAATTATATTCATTATTATATAAAAATAATAATGTACATGAACATAGTACTACTTATTTGTTACATAACCCCTTAAAACAGCCGCATAATACCTAAGGGTAAGGTGTGCAATGGTGAAAGACTCTTGGGGCGCCTCGGATAATATCGCTCGAGTGGTAATCTCTATCAACTTCCACTTTTCCTGTAGATGATCACGTTCGAGCTTGACATAATGAAGCTCAACATGGGATTGGTCAAGGGAGAAGCCCAAAGACGCCACCTCTTTTTCGAGCTCCGACAAATGGGCTTCGTATGGGGCAATTCTACTGGATGAGGCCATCACTTCCTTTGTCTGAGTAAAATTGGGTTCGTTAAAGCCTTATATTTATACTAATCATGTGATCACTGTTCAACGGCTATAAAAGTAATGGTCACAACTCTTAACATAAAACCAAAGAAGTTGACATCCTATAAAAACATTTTTCATAAAGATACATTTAACTGGATCAAGAGGCATTTTCCGTTAATGAAACTTTGGGTCGTTACAATATTCCCCCTTAAGAAATTTTGCCCTCGAAATTTTCCTTTTCCCAGACTAAAACAAATGTGCGTAACTCAGCTTCATCATATCCTCCAACTCCCAAGTTTCTTCTTCATACTTGTGGTTTCTCCACAACACCTTGACGAGGGGCATTGTGTTATTTCGTAGAACTTTTTATCTACGATCTAAGATCTTCACTGGTTGCTCCTCATAAGAAAGATCATCTTCCAATTGTACCACCTCGGAAGAGAGTACATGTGAAGGGTCCGGTTTGTACTTCCTTAAGAGGGATACATGAAAGACATCATGCACCTTGGCTATAGTAGGTGGAAGTGCTAGTCGATAGGACATTGCCCCAACACAATCAAGAATCTCAAAGGGGCCGATGTACCTTAGACTTAACTTCCCTTTCTTTCCAAACCTCATGACCTTCTTCCACAGAGATATGCTTAAAAACATCTTGTCTCAAACTTTAAACTCAAGGTATCGTCGAAGATTATCTGCGTAACTCTTTTGTCGACTTTGGGCTGCCTTGATATGCTACTGAATGGTTTTCACCTTCTCCACCATTTCCTCGACCATTTCTGGTACAAGCAGCTTACATTCACCGACCTCATCCCAACATGCTGGTGTTCTGCACCTTTTCCCATACCGGGCTTCATATGGTGCCATTTGGATGCTCGAGTAGAAACATTTATTATAAGAGAACTCAACCAGAGGAATATGTTGATCCCATCTTCCTTTAAAGTCCATTGAGCATGCTCTCAACATATCTCCAAGTGTTTGGATAGTCCGCTCGGATTGGCCATCAGTTTGTGGATGATAGGCCGTACTGGAGTTCAGTTCAGTATTCAGAGCATGTTGAAGACTCTTCCAAAACTTAGAGGTGAATCTTGGATCTCGGTCAGACACAATAGATTATGGTACTCCATGAATCTTTACAACTTCCCTTATATATATCTGTGCCAGTTGATCCAAAGAGAAATCCTCTCGAATAGATATAAAGTGTGCAGTCTTTGTAAGATGATCCACAACAACCCAGATTGCAATGTTTCCTTTGGATGTCTTTGGATGTCCGGTGACTAATTCCATGCTGATGTTCTCCCATTTCCATTCTGGAATGGGAAATGGTTGCATCATCCCCTTATACTTCTGCCTCTTTGCCTTCACTTGCTAACACACCAGGCACTTTGATGTATATTCAGTGATCTCCTTCTTCATATTATCCCACCCAAAAATTTCTTGGAGGTCGCGATACATCATTGGGCTCCCTGGTTGAATAGAGAAATTTGAACTATGTGCATCATCCAAAAGTTCCTTCTTCAGCTCCGGACTTGATGGAACACATTGTCTTTTCCCAAACCGCACAATTCCTATTTCATTAACATTAAACTCCAAGGATTTCCCCTTTTTGATAGCTTCCACTTTTTCTTGAATTCCCACATCATCCTTTTGAGCATCCTTTAACCTTTCCAAAAGAGATGGTTGAGAAATAATTTGTGAAAGGATTGATGATTTTCCCTTCTTTATGATTCCCACGTCCATGTTCATCAAGTCCAAGAAGATTTTATCCTTCTCAATTATCATTATTGATAGAATCACTGGATCCTCTCTACTTAGGGAATCCACCACCTTGTTCAGTTTCCCAGGGTGCTAATGTATTGAACAGTCATAATCCATGATAAGCACTATCCATCTCCTCTGGGGCATATTAAGCTCTTTCTGTGTGAATATATATTTAAGACTCTTGTGGTAAGTATATATCTCACATTTCTCTCCATAGAGATAATGCCGCCAGATTTTCAAGGCACAGATCACAGTCGCCAACTCCAGATCATGCGTTGGATAGTTTCTCTCATGGATTTTCAACTACCTTGAGGCATAGGATATCACTTTGTCATTCTGCATCAGCACACAGCCTAAGCCCTACTTTGAAGCATAACTGAATACCACAAAAAGCTCCCCACTTGTGGGTAAAGTGAGCACGGGTGCAGTGATAAGCCTCCTTTTCAACTCCTTAAATCTTTCTTCGCATTCATCACTCCAAGCCAACTTTAGTCCCTTTCAAGTTAGCTTGGTAAGAGGGTTGGACAATCATGATAAATTTCTCACAATTCGTCGATAATATCCAGCTAACCCCAAGAAGCTACAGATATCGGTTACCGATGTTGGCCTCAGCCATCCCTCAATTGAATCTATTTTGGAGGGATCCACAGATATCCCATTTCTTGTGATGATATGGCCCAAGAATGAGATCTCCTTCAACCAGAACTCACACTTGTTGTACTTTGCATAGAGCTTATCCTTGCACAAAGTCTCTAGTACAGTTCTTAAATTCTCCTCATGGTCCTCCTTGGTTTTGGAGTATATTAGAATATCATCTATAAAGACTACCACAAATTTGTCAAGGTAATCTCTAAAGACTCTATTCATCAAGTCCATGAATATTTCTGGATCATTGGTGAGTCCGAAAGGCATTACTATGAATTTATAGTGCCCGTACCTTGTACGAAAAGCAGTCTTGGGGATATCTTCCTTCTTCACCCTTACTTGATAATATCCCGACCGCAAGTCCACCTTGGAGAAGTATTGTTCTCCATGAAATTGATCGAACAAGTCATAAATTCATGGGAGAGGATACTTGTTCTTTATGGTGATTTTGTTATGTTCACGATAATCGATACAAAGCTGCATTGACCCATCCTTCTTCTTGACGAAGAGGACTAGTACACCCCATGGTGAATCACTTGGGCATATAAACCCTTTATCCAGATTCTCCTGTAGTTGTTTCTTTATCCCTTCAAGATCTATAATAGCTATTCTATATGGAGTCTTAGATATTGTTAATGCCACAGGTATAAGTTCAATTGAGAACTCAACATCTCTTCTAGGAGGAAGACCAGGGAGTTCCTCGGGAAACACTTCAGCAAATTCCCTCACAGTAAACATTTCTTCAAGGATGGTTTCTTCTTTGGACTCAATCATCTGAGATAGATACGCATGATCATAGGGCATTAATATCAATGCTTGAGATGATGGATCTAAAGGAGATTCATCTTCCTCCTGACACTTGTAAAGAATCGGGGGTCGATTCTCCATATGGAGTGTGATTTCCCACTCACGAAAATTTATATTGGCTTTGTATAAGGAATGCCAATCCATGCCAATAATTTCATCAAAATCCACCATAGGGAGTATGACGAGGCTCGCCGGGAAATTCAATCCCCATATTATAACAGGGGAGGACTTATACTCATGGGATGCAATGATTGCCCCATTTTCCGTACTCACCGACATCTTTACTTCCATGATTTGTGGTGGTGTTGGGATTGTTCTACTAAACATTCGAGATATAAAAGAATGCGTAGAACCTAAATAAAAAAGTATGTTCGCTATTATTGAATGAATAACTAGCGTACCTTTCACCACTTTGTTGTCGGGGTTCACTTCGGCAGAAGTGATGGCAAAATCTCTTCCTTGATGTCTTGGAGGTTGTTGGTTGCCTCTGATAACCCATGGATTAGGGCACTGATTTTCCAACTGACTCGGTTCTTTGCATTTATAGCATTGAACAACACGTTGAGGTTTGAATGGAGCATTCCTCTCCTCTGTCGCAACCGCGGGTCCTTCTTGCTGACAGTTAACATCTAGGTTCCCTTCTCTTCCACACCTGAAGCATTTTCTCATCCCCTTAAGGAAATTTCCAGGGTGCTTCTTTCCGCACTTTTGGAAAGTGGGGTGCTGGAACTTTGTAGCACTGTTGGATTTATCCATTGGACCACCAGTGTTGAATTCTACCTTACGCTTCTTGTCCCCATGATACCCTTGTGATTCCCTGATCTCCATTTCGACCTTGAGGGCACATCAGACAATTTCTTCATAGCTGACAAAGTCACAGATCGCTAATTCTTTCTGCAAGCTAGGCTTCAGCCCACCAAAGTAGTGGTCAACCTTTCATTCAGGGGTAACGACAAAGCCAAAAGTGTATCGTGCAAGCCTTGTGAAGTTTTCCTTGTACGCTCTAATGGATTCCTCATCTTTTTGCTTGAGGGAAAGGAATTCCCTTTCCATCTTAAGACGGAGGGTGTGCAGAAAATATTTATCGAAAAACATCTTCCGGAATTCCTTCCATTCCAAAGCCTTGATCTCCCCCTTAGGCTTCGTATTTTTTATCAACGTCCACCATTGATCAGCTTCACCCTCCATACGATAAGCCGCCAAGAGAACCTTCTCTTTTTCAGAACATTGGAGGATGGAGAAGATCTTTTCAATGGAGTTGATCCATTGTTCAGTGATCGTGGGATCGGATGATCCACTAAAAGTAAGAGGCATTTTTTCTCATGAAGCTCTCGATAGCGACTTGTTCTTTCTTAGGGTCGGTTGAACGTTCCTCTTGACTCGTGTTTCTATTCAAAACTTGAGTTAGCTGAGAGAGAAGCATGCCAAATTTCATGATTCCCGCTCCAATTGGATTTGGCATCTCATTAGTACAATCATCACACTGATCTTCACAATGGTTGTTAGCCCGAGTCCTCCTATTACCGGCCATTGGCTATAATAAAAGGAAAGTTAGGGGTAACACATAAAGGGTAATCCAAAGACAACATTTTATGACTTATAAAAAAACTTTAATTTCATTAACTCATGAGTCTATAGGATTCAATCTAGGCTTTTCATGATCTACTTTCTAACATATATTCTTAGGGGCATTTTTCCCTTAATAAGGGTTCATACTAAGATTGTGAATTTATCAAAACATATCCCCCGGGAGTGTCATAAACAAGAGTGCATCAAGGCCCGTTGTCGTGCACCAGTTCCCATTTGAGTCTAGCTCAAAGCGGTGTTTTTGGGTTTTACCCCTATGATACATCTGTTCCAGAGCCGCCTCTATCTGCTCGTATCTAGACAGGGATGTATTTGTTTAATAAACCACTTACTTAGTATTTACCAAAACATAGGGATGTTTTTATTATACTTAGTCTTGTATCTAAGTCTTTACTAGGGTTTCTTAATCCCAAAAATAAATAAACCTATCCTCTGATACCAACTATGAGAACCATGATTTTTATTACAACTTAAACATGATTTATTACATAAAACTTCACTTGAATCAACAAATAATATCGAGAGGTTTAGTGTATTTGGGGAATAGGATAATTACATAAAAACTTAAAACATTAAATACATAATCTTTGTTGAAAAATTCCTTTACATGACCACTATATTCCCTCGTACTTTGCATTGCATGGGATAACCAGAGGACATGCATAAGAAAAGGGTGAGCTATAAAGCCCTGTAATGGAGTACACATGGAATAACATGAGAAGTACAATACATGTTAGAAAATAGTATTATCAATTTATTATAAAAGAAACATGAACATAAAGGCCTGATAAAGCATGATAATCATAACATGGAAATGTGGAAATAACACTTAACCTGGATTTAGCATGAGCCAAGGCTCATTGCACATAAAGCATGAGTAAACCCTCATTGCACATGAATCACAAGTAAACCCTCGTTGCACTTGAATTAGCATGAGTCAACACTCATTGCACATGATGTGTCATGATACTATACTTTACCCAATGCATTGGTGTGCTATAAGGGTGCACCCTTCTTAAACATTTCATTTCATGCATAAGTGTGCCACATGGATCATAAAACATGGATTCATAAAACATAATATATTATTCCACGATAAATAAATGTGGAATTAATACATGAAACTCTATAATAAAGAAGTGAATGTGCATAAAGGTGGGCAACCTTGATGGATAATGGGCATGGTATCCACTACACAATGGCATTGGCTTAGAAAATCAGTGCGATTTCGGCAGCGTAACGGCGTGACATAAGAATTCATGAAAATGGTTGATGAGAGAGATAGGGTTTCCTCATCATATTTAAATGTAATGGACATTAATGAGGTCATATAGATACATGTACCAACAAATTGTTATTGAATATAGATTAATGATACAAAATTATTGCTTGAATGTAAAAGAAGAGAGAGAAGTTCCTTTCAGAATTTCGGCATAGTAACAGGTGTACATGGGAGGCATTTAATGAGAGAGAAACGGGTCTCCAATCATTCAAAAAATAAGAGGGAAGTATGGGGGGGTGCAAAACCATACCACAACATTCATAATTGAAATTAGAAGGGCAATACAACTTAATGAAAATTGACAAAAATGAGAAAGGAAGAAAAAACCCTTACTTGGAAGTGTGCTTCCGATGGCTAGAGAGAGGCTAGTGAGAGGCTTCTTGGGAGCTTGGGGCACCTTGGGAGGTTTCTAGAGAGAGTAGTGCAGAGGTTGGATGAACTCCAATGGATTTTAGTGAAGAGGAAGTGGGATCTTGGGTGGGTTTATATAGGAAAGGTGAGGGAATTATTTATTATTTAGGTTTGGGTCCCCTTACATTAAACTAATCCAAACCAAAAACCATCCAATGGTTTTTTCCCATGGTTTCTAGAAAGGGAAAGAGGAAAAAAATATTTTACAAGGCCAAGGTCCGAACTTATTAAAATATTAGGGTTGCTTATGTGGAGGTGAGTCACACTCCCATGGAAATTAATTTAAAAAGGAAAAATGTTTAATAAATCTTGAGGGGTTCATTAATTCATTGAAAAGTAAGTAAAAAATCCCAAAATCAAATTATTTTAATGATAAAACATATTTTGGCCGAACATAAGGATTATGGTATTTTATTAAATCACCATTGGGTCATTATGATGTCATATAACACATTATATATTTAAACGGTATTTAATTTTTACCCAAAAATTTGACTGTCTCAGAAAATTATGAAAAATTAACCGTTGGATAATTTTGACGTCCTGATTCCAAAAATGAAATTTATTTTACCTAAAAAAATTTCTAAATATGTTAATTTTCACTTTTAAAATAAAAACCAACATTTATCGAAAATTCACGGGTTTTGACAGAAATGACATTCAAACCATAATATAACTTTTTAATTGCATACATAAAATTATAAGATCATTTATATTGAATAAAAATTAATTTAATAATAATATTATTATTTTATTTAAATATTATTTAATTCAAAAATACCTTAATTTAAAAAAATATATTTCTTAATTAAATAATTACTAAAAACACCATTTGTACTTTTAAAAACTATTTAAAATGTGTCAAAAATGACTAGAAATTATATTCATTATTATATACAAAAAAATTGATGTACATAAACATAGTACTACTTATTTGATACATAACCCCTTAAAATAGCCTCATAAGACCTAAGGGGAAGGTGTGCGATGGTTACATACTCTTGGGGCACCTCGGATAACATCGCTCGAGTGGTAATCTCTATCAACTTCCACTTTTCCCGTAGATGATCATGTTCGAGCTTGACATAATGAAGCTCAGCTTGGGCTTGGTCAAGGGCTAAGCCCAAACATTCCACCTCTTTTCCGACCTCTGACAAATGGGCTTCGTTTGGGGCCATTCTACTGGATGAGGCCATCGCTTCCTTTGTCTGAGTAAAATTGGGTTCGTTAAAGCCTTATATTTATACTAATCATGTGATCACTATTCAACAGCTATAAAAGTAACGGTAAAAACTCGTAACATTAAACCAAAGAAGTTGACATCTTATAAAAACATTTTTCATAAAGAGACATTTAACAGGATCAAGAGGCATTTTCCATTAATGAATCTTTGGGTCGTTACAGTTGCCTTATGATAACCTATAATGATTCAATTCATACATCAAGATGATTTTTTTCTTATTAAATATGGATTTAAAAAATTCATCTCATCCCTATACACGTATATAATATATATTACAATTCAATCCATACTATAACTAATATATAACCCTATAAAAATCTTTTAATATCACCCAATGTGGTGTATATATCCTAGTTTATAGTCCTTATCCCCAAAAAGATAATTGTAGGGCTACATGAATCATCATAGAAATTACTATATCAATAAAAGTATGATTCCACTTTTTCTAACATCATTCCACTAAGGTTTATAAAGAAGAATGTGTCCAAAAACAATCTCACACTTTTTTAAGAGATTGATGATCTCTTAATTGAGATATTCTCTCCCAAAAAGACTTACTAATGATTTGTTATAGTTTTATCGATCTAATTATTGACTACTTTGTGATGTACCTTAAATAAATAAATGGAATGTTCCTTTTACATCCTTACATATATTTCCATACATTCTATAATAATCTATAAAAGTAATGAAATAAAATTATTGGCGACTTTTCTCTCTTATAAATGGACTCGATATGTCATCATGAATAAACTCCAATAGTTTTGTATACCATTCTCCTTTGTACGAAAATTTTATTTGGTTATTTTCCTTTGAAAAAAATAATGAAAAAATCCAAGGGTTTTAAATAAAAATATTTAAATAACCTTGTTTATATATTTTTCGTAAACACATATCATTTAAATGAATTATCATAATATTCCATAAATAGTTATAATCTGATTCATTATCACTAGTTTTTTCATTTATTTAAAAAATAGGGTTTTAAAGTTCAATTATATAAAATCCATTGATAAGATATTCCATACCATAACATATTATATCTTTATAAAAATTAAATATTTATTTCCATACTTGAAAAAATAACTATTTAAGCATGAAAATTAGATTATGTTTCAGGTATGTGAAGGTACATAATAACATTATTTAAAACAAGAACCAAGTCATTGTGTAAGGTGATATATTAATCTTTCACTTCTAAGGATTCCAATTATGAACTATTTGTTTCTTGAATATATACCTCACAATTTTAAATATTCTTGAAACTATATGGTTCTTTTATTTAAATTCAAATGTGTTATCCTTTTTCTATATCCAATTCCCTAATCATAGATATACAAGGATTCATTCAATGTAAAATATAAATAAAGAAGGACTAACCTGCTTCTACATCCCAAAAGTGGAATTATTCATCTAGTTCCCTTTCATTTCAAATTAAAAGCATTACATGTCTTATTAATTACCCTCCCATTGTATCATTAAATTTCTTGAGGGTTGGTGTATCCATGCCTTTACCATTGGATCATCCTTTAACACCTTATAATTTCCCTTACTTTTCTTGTTCACCATTTATAAAAATAGTTGGAATTCATCATATCCTTTTCGAATCGATGAACTAAAGACAATACATTTTGGAGAAACATGTTCATGTTATTTATATCATAATTAATGATTAATTATGAGAAGATTTATTATAAAGCGGAATAAATGAGATTAATTTCTATTTCCTAGTTCAATTTGAACCCCAGTGAATCCATTATCCCAATTTACCTAATCATTTAGAGTAAATAAGGTCCTAATTTATTCCCTTTTACTATCTTGAATATATATAGTTCACATGATATCTAATATCTGTATTTTTTATCTCTCTTATAATAAAAATTTTATATGAGAGATACCATCTTATAGGAATCTTAATTCTGATTCATTTTCTACATCTCAATAGATGTTTTTGATTACTTGATTAATTAGAAATCTATTGTATCATCTACATGATTCTTACATTTATCATTATCTACCATATTATATCTCTAAGAATGATTGGAATGAATTGTCCATTCCATAACACATTTCTTCCATTCAGGGAATGTTACTATGTGAACGTTCATATGCCACTCTTGAAGGATATTATCTGTCAATACAATATCTTTATTCAAAATTGGTTATAGTGGGATAGTATTGGTGGTGGAGATATCAATTTTATGTATGCTAAATAAAATTTCTTATAGTAATTTTTTGTAATAATTACAAAATGAAAATATCAATTTTATTAAATTTGAAATGTCTCCCACTATTTTATCAATGTCTAGTATCTCTTAAATAATAAATTTTAAAAATTCAATTTCTTGAATACTTTAGTGGAAGGGATAACTCTAATCCCCTCTATATATTCTATTCTCTAACAACGTCATATATTAGACAGTTTTGAAGTAGGATTTTGACTGGTCAAAAACATTGATTCATGGATCCTTGTTCTATTGAGTGGGGTCACAAATTCTGTAAATCATATCCTAGTTTTACTCAAAACTTTGACTCTAACGCTGTAGAAGGATAACTATGACTATATATTTTCACCCATATTTAGTTAAATTGACCCACATATTTTTATTTGAACGCCATAGTTTTAAGAGGCATTCTCAAATATGGATGAAAAGTGTAAAAATGTATATTTTGTTCAAGCATTGAGGTTTATCTGCAATTTCCTTCTCAAAAGATTAGGTAAACTCTCATTCCTCTGATCTTTATTTTGCCTTGGTCGAGGAATTTTCAAAGCATCGTCCCTCTCTTATGTTCTTGCACAAGACATTAGAAAGGATTGGTATTGTTGATTTTAGAATTGGCCTCTTAAACTCTTGGAATGTGTTGTTTAGATTCTCTTCGGACTCTGATTTTTACTGTTTTTGGATGTGTTTCTCAGGGTATTTTGGGAGAGCAACTATGAAAGTTCATAAATGGTCTCCAATTTTTTTTTGGGGCTTTGAGTCCCCCATTGCACCCATCTAGTAAGATTTTCTTGATTTTCCGATTCACCTATTTAAAAAAGGGGCCCTATATTCAATTGACATGCTATTTGGAACTCCCATTAAATTAGATTATGCCACTTTGAATCTCACTCGGCATTCTGTTGCTAGAGTTTGCACAGAAATCGACCTATCCAAAGATTTTCCCTCCTGTTTCTGGATCCAAAATTGTGAGAGTGGCTTTGTTCAGGATGTGGTTTTTGAGAACCTACAACCTTTTTGTAAAAAATGCTTCAAATCAGGTCACTCTTATAATGATTGTGGGAAATTTATCACTCAAATACATTCTAAACCAACATGGGTTAAAAACAGAAAACAAGTATGCAAAATACTCAAACCGTTTCTTTCAAGAATGCTTCTCAGGCGGTAGTGGTTGATTCTATTGATTCTAACACCTCTCAATTGGTGTCTGGATATAGCTTGAAGTATAATAACATTGATGAGAATTAGGTTGAGGCTTTTGTCATGGCTATCTCAGAAAATACAATCCTGACTCCTGATCTTAATCAGGCTACTATTCAGGAACCTGTTGTGGTGGCCATTGAAAAAGGGTGTGATACAATCCCTACCTCAAGTAATAATGAAGGACCTGTCTCGAATCAAGATGACACACAAGCTCTAGAAAAGAATGAAAATGAAAGAGATATTTAGCCCTCTGATTATAATGATAATCCAGGATAGATTGAAGAAACATTTATAAATTCTATGAAAAAAAAAGATAAGAAACCCCTGGTTGATGAGGATGGGTTCATCACCCCACAATCAAGAAAATCTAGAAGACGCAAGGATTACTCGAAAAATGAACGCAAAATTGTGACTAGATCAATAAATGCTTCCAAGTCTGAACCTATTAATGTCCCTCAGGAAAAACCTCTTGTTGATTCTTCCAAACCTAAACCTGCAGAGGAAACTCAAGAAAACACTCAGGTTGCTGCCTCTAGTACACTATTGTATTACTTTTCGCAGGATTTTGATGAACAAGATATACAAGTGTGGACTCAGTATATGGATAGGCAATAGGAAATTTCCCATCATGAATTCCAAGAAAAGAAGATTTCAGCTACTGAATACCTTAGTATAAAAAGATCCATCGCCGAGGAAAAATCGAAGATGAGTAACAAACCATCCTAATTTTTGGAAGATTTTACTCCTTTTGGTTTCAGTTCTTTTGATGTGCTATTTTATTTTCCGGTGGAGCTGTTGATTCACTGTTTCGACTGTTGGAGTGCACACTCCTGGTTGTTTATACAACCCTGGCTATGTACCTATTCTTTTCAGTTCCTCCTTTTGCTACTTACCAGGGCTGGTTCTGCATTTGAGATGTTGTATATTGTTTTTTTGGACGGTCCTCTCATATTCTCTGTCTAATTAAGGCTGCTAGGCAGGTGTACCCTCCATGTTGTCTTGGGCCTCACTACTTGGTCGAGATGCTTAGATTCTGCTTCCCTTATGATGTAGGTGGAATGGTGAAGGATGAATGGTGAACAAGCTTGATGATCTGTAGTTCCACTTTTTTGAATCGGTACCTATTTTAAATTTTTACCTATCACCATGTATCTAGTTTCTTTCCTTGCTGGTGTAACCTCATTAAACCTCGAGACTACCTTGTAACTCTTCAATTTTTGAATAAATTCTTCAGGTATATGGGTTGGGAAACCTTTCCATGTCTCACTTTTCTAAAAAAACTGTGTATTTATTCATTTGTTATCATTGCATGCTTGTTAATTATTATATTATGTGAAAATGTAAAAACGAATTAAAATAATTATAAACCATAAAATCAATGAAAATGAGTAAATAAATAATGATGTGGTCTTGATTTTATATCTATGGTTTAGTCCATTATATTATTAATGTATTAACTAAAACCTAAGATAATTCCTTAATTCAAGAACTACCTGAAATTTCATCACTCACAAGATCCCATTCATTTGACATGTTTTGTTTTGCAATAGTACATGACATGAACAAGTAGTCTTTGAAAACCTCCAATATTTACATAGTATACTCATTGGAAGATGAGGGGGACTTTAGATGGGATATTATATTTTAACAATTAATTGTGGATAAGCATTCCCTTATACAATTAATGTGTGAGGGGTAATACAAATATCATGATAAAAACAATTTTTACATTTTTAAAAAAACTTTTGAAATAATTAAATAAAATAAAACTAAACCAAACATGCATGGGTAACTCTCAAATCAATATCATCCAACATTCAACTAAATTTCATTTGAAAAAAGAAAATTTTGAAAATTCAACTTGACAGTGATTTTAATGAATTATACTCAAATTAAAAATATATAATTAAATTATCAGTACATCCCTTGGAACATAAAATTATTTAATTAAATTTTAGACTATTAAATTTAGTTTATGAAGAATAACATATAATTTTTTAGGTAAGTGTGGATATGCAGAAGGAACGTGTATATTAAATATAGGCTTTCATCACGATTTTTCCTAAAAAACCCATTGATTTCTGAATGAACATACCATGGATATGTGAACTCAAATCCAAATGTCTTGGATGAATTGGGACTTTATAGAAACCCTATTTCTAAATCATATACATTTTAATTTAATTTTTTATGTTTTAACTCAAATAATCACATGATCAGTATAATAGAAATTAAAAGAACATGGGGCTTTGTAGAAGAGTGAAAATTATTTATTTAAAAAATATTTGATTCACATTCATGTTACAGAACACAGAATACACAATACCAATTTCCTAGATTTTTCATAAATAATTTGGAAATTAATTTAATAAGGAGGAAAAAAATTAATGGAACCACAAATTGTACCTTATTTCTTTGAAAATGCCAATATGATTTTCTCACCATCAACATGTCATAGAAAAATGGTTCCAATATAAATTCCATATAGACCATACAAACATACAACATACCTCTAGGATTTTTGTTTATTGATTCATGGGTGCACTCAGGGTAAATAAAAGTTCTTTATGACATCCCATCTATTATATGAAGAGTGGGTGATCTATTTACAAGACAGAATTAATTGAGACGTATTTTTCCTTCAATTCCACTCCCTAAAACATGATAATGAAGTGGATAGAGCTCCAAAATTATGAAATAATATTATAAACTGATTTTTCATCTAGGATGAATTTATATACTTAGGATTATGTTTCCATAAATTCCATTTTCATCATATTGAAACATAACATTAAAAAACTCCCAAAACACCCTTATGACCTTATTAACTTGTAGTAAGCATCATAAATGTTTTATCACTGACTTGTGACATTATTAACCTATAATGTGATAAAATTTAAACCACATACTCCACTTGTATAATCCCTAATTAATATATTGAATTTCTGAACATACAATGTTTGTTATAAAACATATATCCTCTAATATTCAAATTTATTATTAAATATCTTGTGAATGGATTTAAAAATAAATTCAATAATAATTATTAAAAATTTATATAATATGATGGAATTATTTTACTTATGAACATTCTAAATTCTCATTCACTTTGCCACACACATGAGGCCTATTTCATCCTAAACACCTATTCATATAAATTGGTGGAACATAGGGTTACAGTTAGTGTGTATCCCTCTAGTCCCTTATCTCAGGAGAAATAATTATAACTAATATAAGAAAACTAGATTCAAGTGACCTATAAAATACCCTACGTAGATATGTAATTTTATAGTAACAAAAACTTCCTACAAACATGAATCATTTAATATAATCTCTTTGTCTCATTATATCTCCTAACAAAGGATGCACAATCTATATCATCTTCTTTAAATTTTTTTATTTACTTAATAATAATAATATTTCAACTTAATATCAATAAAAATTGTAATTTATTTTTAAATTTTACTTCCGTCCTGATAAACTATGCCTGAGATATCTCTTCATTTCATAAAAATTATCTTAATAGTTCAATAAATTCTATACCACCAATGACACACTCAATGCAATCTACCTCACAAAAACATCAATGTCAAGGTTTTCATCATTAATAACAAAATGTGATCTAATGGAACACAATTATAATGAACTACATTCAATAGACCAGAAAATATGATCAAATATATGAACAACCAAGGACAGTTTATACATTTCATGTTTTTATTAGTGGGTCAGCACTCGTGATATCCCCTAATCGAGATCACCATGTAGTAATTTAATGAGAAGAAATATGAATGCATATAATCTCCCAATACCTGATAGTGGGACCTCATCTATGCCCTGTTATTGTGATATATCTAGACCATAATACATGTGTTTAAGATTAATCCCATATTATTTTGATTTGTTCACTATAGTTGGTAAATATTGTGACCTTTTATATAAAATTTAATCTATGTACATTTCTATAAAAATAATACCTGAAAACAAATGTTATTATGATTATAATAGAAAATATATATATATATATATCAATCTGTATACTTGTAATGGTAATAAATGTACATAAAGAAATTGGGTTTTAGACACCCATGAAAAATTATTTTAATACAGGAACAATAGAAACAATTTGGGAAAAAGGTGATGATTGAAAATAACCATCTAAGGAGAGAGAAGGGGTTGAATTTTAATAGTAAATTTATTAAGTGATGTTCTTATAGATATTATGTGATATGTAATATTAATGATATAATTAATAGTTTAAATTTTATAGTATTTAGTATCATATTGTTATATTATATATATATATATATATAATTATATTATATATGATGATGTTTCAGAACTGTTATTATTTTAATATTATAATAGTTGTATATAATATTATATATTGTTAAAATATATATTTTTCACTACATGGAATAGAATACAATGGGGGGAGGTGTGAAATATTTCTTTTTTATTATTATAACTACAAATTTATTAAACCATAAGAAAATATATGACATAAATATCACTATTAATTGAAAATGTAACCAGTGGTTATTTCCAAACCCATTATTAATATTGTATGACCAGTGTTACTTATAATTTAATTATAATCCTAAAATATCATCATCGAAATGTTTCAATAACCACTAAAAATGTTATTATATAGTTTTGTAAAATTGCATATAAATTACTATGAAATAATTTTTTTAGGATTTAAAATACCATTTTTTATAAAAATATATTGTTAAGTATTTATTTCCTTTAATACAATTGTGATATTTTTGGATTCTTGGATGATGAAACTTTTAATCACAATTGATTTTTGTTTGCAAAAAAATGATGAAAATGTTTATGGATAAATACTATATTTTCTGTTACTCTATGTATATTATTTTTTATTTTGAACAATAATGAAAAATAAATTAATGTTTTCATGAAATATAAGGAAAATACTACCATAATATTTTGATAAAAGGTAGTTTATAATTAAAAAGAACAAAAAATTAATTAGGTGATGAGTGATATTTATTATAAATTTTTTAATGAATATTATATTATCAAACATATTTTTTCCAATAAAAAATTAAATGTTTCTAAAAAAATTAGGATCCCGTGGGTGATTAATTTTTGTGGTTTATTTTATTTTATTATATCATTTTTTATTGAATACTATAAAGGCCCAGAAATAAGGAAGGATCCTAGGGGTGACTAATCTTAATTCATGATATATCGATAGTTGGATCCATGACGAAAATAATTTTGTAATATAATTCTATAAACATTTTATAGTCCATAAACACAAAAAATTCATTCATCATACAAAAAAAATATATTGTGATTAAATAATAAGAAAAATTAATATGTTATTTCTATACTAAATCCTTGTAATAATGTGGTCATTGAATAAAAATTTGTGAAACAAGAATAAATTTTTTCCCCTTTATATTTCTCATAACTTAAATGATCATTATTTTATCCTAGAACTTAATTTCGAAACCTAATTTTCCTTAAGAGAAATAGAGAATTATTTATTTTTTAATTTTATGTAGTTGTGTATTATTTATTATTCACCTATTCGACTAAAATAGTATTACTTAATTCTTATTAATCATTATCTTTGTAATTAAAAATAAATATTTTCTTAGGGGAAATAATTTTTTTTAGACAAGGGAAATTTGATATGGATATATTTTTCTGGTGGTTCGTAATAATTATAGAAATTTATTACCAATTTTGATGCTCAAATTTAGTTTCAATTTCCTTCTAAATTTTTTTTGACTAATATTTAAAAAATTACATATTATTTTATTTTTGAATTGGGTAAATAATTAGTTTTATTATTTGATAAATATTTTATATATTAGTTAAATTTTCAATAGTGTACTAAGAGAAATTTTTCATGAAAACAAACTAAAACTATCATTTGGAGAAGTCATTCGAAATGTACTATAGTTTGGTATCAAACCATTGGTGATTGAAGAATTATGTGTGGTAAGATATTTAATATTCATGATCAGTGTTTTTGGTCTACAACTAAAAAGTATATTGATTTAAATTTTATAATTGGGTCTTATAATTATTTTTTTAATTTTTTATTTGATATTTTTCCCCAAGGGTCCAATAAATTGTATTTTGGATATATTGAAAAATTTAGTAAACAAATGATTGTGGGAAATAATATGGATAGAAAACACTGAAGAAATTCTGTTTTGAGGTTTTTAGAAAATATTATGAGGTCTGACTGAGATTTTTTTCTATCAGTTGATATTGCTGGTGGACCATTGGATAGGGTCTAGATGAATTTATCAAAATTAATATATACGCTATGGATGAATATTCACTTAAATGTTAATGTTTTATAAACATGGATTTTCCAACTCGGTTTTGGGAAAATACTATCATCCAATTTTCATTGAAAAATATGTGTTAAATGATTTTATGTTCTATAATATCCTTATTGGAATGTTCTGTCGACATGAAAAATTGATCTTCTAAACATATAGATCATGGTATATAATTTATTGCCTTTATTGTAGAGCATAAATATCTCATTCATATATTCCAATACATGATCTCATTATTATTTATATTTTCAGATGTTAGATTATGTTATTGGTAGTTCTAAACCATTCGATGATACTTTTCACCCATTCAAATGTTATATCCTAATTGAAATAATATTTTATGTCCTTTGAAATTATTTAATCAATAATCATAGTCTTTAAAATAGACTGATCAGAAATTTAGTGAAAATAATCTTCCAATAATTATATTATAATTATTTCAGTATTAAGGAACAAAAGACAAATTCTTTTGGGAAGATTTTGTTTTTATATTACTATTAGACCATTACAATATCAGTATTGGGAAATTATTTTGTTTTTAGATGGTTTTAACCATCATTGAGCCTTCTACACTCCTCCAAAATATTTTTCAAAGGGATTTTTCATAATATACTAGTATTATACACCATAAATAAATTCTAATACTGATAAAGTATCAACAATCACTTATGTGAACAAAAAGATCCAAAATTTGAATAAAGGTGAGACTCTAAAGGATTAAATAAGTTTGAGGAAGAACACTTGTGACTAGGTGGAATATTCTCAATGGATGCATGTATGATAATTTAATGATATCTAATTTTTATCTAATTCAATATTTTAAATATAAAATTACATTTATGTTTTTATCATATACAAAAAATGTAAAATTATTTTATAAATGATATTTGTATAACACCATTTATTAGTAAATTAAGTCTCGTGTTTTTTATTCTAACTATATCTTATGAATTATGTTTTGGTTCAAACCCATATATATATCTTAGGGGAAGATTGATTAAGTAATAATGGATGTCCATTCCATAAACAAGGATTTAGAATTTACTAACCCCGGGAGGGATGTGTTCTGATTAATTTGTGGAAGAACATAAATCATTGATCAATAAGAACTAATTATTTTGAGAAAAAAAATACCAAAATACAAAATGTATTAACATTATCATTTTGAAGGAATATTTATATAGATACATTTATGGAAATTTGGTGATTATTTAGTAAGAAACAATGTATAATTAGTTAATAACATGAGTTTACATTATGATTTCATATTTCAATATAAAAGAGAGACACTCAACAAAATTATAGACCATTTTTAGTTTAGTCTTTCAGTTCAAAATTAATTTACATCATTACATCTCATTTATCCTTGTTTGAAATGACACATCATAATTATATATTTTCTATACATTAAATATAAATAAACATGATTCAACTATAATATGTATCCACATCCCTGTGGAATTAACCTTTTTTTATTGATTTATTATTTCCATGATTTACCCAGGTCCATTATTGAAGATATGAAATAATTTATAGTGTAAATATGGTTCCTTATTATCAACCAAGAGTGAATTAAATTTAAGGATATTTATAAAAATATAATTAATAAATTAGATATTGTTATCTAATTTTGATAGAAACTTTTTCGGACCTGCGAGTAAAAATATTTAATTTTATTTTAGATTTTATATTTTTCATCTATCATTGATTGATTGAATTATACTAGTTGATTATTTATTTATGTTATGACCACTTGACAAAATATACCCTTAAAGGGGGTTGTATTAGATATTCAATCTTATTCCTTATAAATAAATGTTTTCTCGATGTTGGAAAAACATAATGAATCTGTAAATCTCTATCAAAGCTCCACATCATTAAAATATAAAAATAAAATTTGATTATACAAAAAAATTTCATGGCTCGTGACACACCCCAGACCCCACTCCCAAATATATATATTTTTTTAAAAATTATTTATTGGGTTTGATACCATAAGATGTGACCCAAACTAAAACATCAATAGTTTCAATATCAATAAAATTATATATTAACTTACATACCCAAAACATCCTAGGTTTAGAGTTCTAAAAAAATTGAAAAAAACTTTAACTAAAAATATCTATATCTTTCTTATAAAATGAATATTAATTCCACTAAACCAAGGATTCCTTATTTTACCATAAGTTATTGACATATCTGAAAAAAGTTTCACACCTGATATAAATCTAAAACTTATATATACATAACACTTAATCATAAATTGTGTTAATGGAAGCAAAATAATGTTGAGCTCAAATTATCAATAAAGGAAAAGCCAATTTGTTTAAAATCAATTATCATCTGTGAGATCAAAATAAAGAGGTATTTATGAAATCATAATAATATTTTATAAACACATCATATATAAATAAAACCATATAAAACAAGGATAATAGTTAATGAATAATAAAGAATTATATATCATATGATCATGCATTGATAAGAATAAAAAAATATATGTTTTCAAAATCATAAGTCAAGTATCACTACCAAGACATCATGACATTGTGGAAATAGTACTATAGTTCAATTGGTTAAATTCCATATCCATTTCATATCATCTCATGACATGTAAAACATTACTCAATATATCAAAGGGATGTATAATTTGAATACCACACATAAAATCATAATATATACATTCATATGTATCCCACAAATGAAAAAATTCATATTTCATCAATGAAAAATTAAACTAATAAAAAATTGGTATTAATAAATATTTGAAAAATGTATATTCATTACCCATCCAATGAAAGAAGATGGGAGGTACTATTATAACATGTCTCTAGTGAATAATTAGAAGAGACAATGAATTTCATCTATGATACTAAAAACGTAATACTTCAAAATAAATACATCATAATAGATTTCAAATGGTAATACATGAAACATAAGACCAAAGGGGATAGATTTCATAATTGTAGAGATAGAAATTGACGTGAAATTATAAAAATAATATTTCCTATATTTTTTAGAACATAGTTTAAAAAAACATATATTCTTCTTTAAGAAATAATTATAAGGAGATAAAAGTTTGAATTGAATACATTAATTTTATAATAATTCACAATTTTATAACATTTAAAATAAATGAATTTTAAGATAAGAAAAATGGAGTGGGAGGTTTAAATATACATCGATGAAAGGAAATCGCATTATTTATTCTTCAAAAACATTAAACTTTAGCTCTTAAAATAAAAAGTTCATAACTAAGTTGGAATATAAATTTATTTTGAAAAAAATTAAATATTTAAAAGGATTATTAATAATAACAAATGTACATAATGGTGGGAAAATATTTCTTGCAGAAATGATAATGATATAGTAATCTTTATTTATCGGAAACCTTACAGTTGACTTTTTTAGATAATGTAAATAGAATTATAATAAGTTATTAAACTAAAAAATATTCAAATAATAAGGGTAATCTTATTTTGATAGATAATATAATATATAATTTCATCCAATATGTACATTTACATAAATAATCAGAAAAATAATATGATTTTGAAAAAGAAACACATACAAATTTCATAACAATATAATTAATGGCCGATTAAAGAGAGGTTATGAAAAGAAAAATTAATTAAATGCACAATAATGATATAATATGTCAAATATTTTATATATACACTAGAAAAATAAAGTACATTAATATTAAAAAACATGATTCAAAGAACAAAATTTGATATTGAAAACCCCTCATGGACATCGAAAGTATTGAAATAAAAATGCATTTGAATGATATTAGTGGGAAAGAAATGTAAATAACAAGAAAATAAATAGTTAATACAATATAATAAATTAATAGGGTGGGATAAGAAAACATAAATGTTTAAATTTAAAGAACTAATATTATAACTCAATGAAGGTCAATTAAGTTAATAATAACCCTTATAACTTCACTAATGTGTGAATCAATGGATAACATTTGTGATATGTTAAATTAATGTGAATATATATATAATAATGAATGATTTAGTATATAATAATTTGATAAGGTAATATTTATACCATATTAAATTAAATTAGTATATATTAATAAACATGTCTCAAGGAATTGAAATATAGACAAAGAAATACAACCATGGATCACAGCTTAGTCAGCAATTCACTAACCACCTATAATGTAGACTAAGACTCATTAGAAATTTTTATAATTAATCTATTCATTTATATTTAAATTTTTAATTGCAATTTATTAAGATATCTAATTAATTTATCCTATATTTTTTCTCACATCATCCACAGGTGGTTTTTTAGTAAATTTCTATAAAAATACATTAGTATTTGGAACATTTTATTTTTGCTATAAAATAAGTAAATATTACCAATAATTTTATAGAGGAATGTTATTTTTTATTCTAGTACTAAAAAATTTGTAAATATCAATATATTATCCATAATATATTAAAATTGTGAAATATGTCTCGATATACTTGTTTTTTTGGTTAAAACTACAATGATCATGTATTTTTAATATCTTTAATATAACTGAAATCTTACCATTCCATAATTTTAATCATGTCATAAATATCATAAATATTCATTAATTATAATTTTTGAACTAAAATGCTAGGTGCTGAGGAAAATTAAAATATATCTTTTAATGTGGTGATGGTTAGACTATGATAATGGGGACATTTTCATTTTATAAATAGAAGAGAGGATGGTAAATAATAATTTTTACATACAAAAAATAACATTTGTGTATTAAAATCATGGTTATTTTATTATATTAGTATGTTTATAATATAATTTGATGAGTTACAGAAATAATTAACAAAATATAAATAAAAAGGATTCATTAGGATTTCTTAGATTACTCATTAGGAGTACTTATTTTCTAGTAGGATTAAGCTTTTCATAGGTGATATTATTCTCATGACCAATCCCCCAGGGTCATTCCAGGAATACCCCAATCCAACCTCCCATAGGCCAGGGGCTGGTGACTTGTGTTTACTAGGCATATCCCAAAAAAATGGGAGGTATTTTCTTAAGTACATGTATACACACACACAACTCCAATCCACAGATGTTGGAGAGTGAATATGCTAAGTGAAAAAACACAAGGTATGACATTTGGAAACTGATGATAAACAGGGCCATAATATAACCCCATCAAAATCAAAAAGTACATGTACATGTCTTTGGAAATCCTCTGTAGATAACCCTACCTAAAGGTTTGGTATAGAAACAACTTTTGAAGTCATAGAATTACACATCATTTGTCGGGTCACTCTAAGCACCACCTGGCCCCAATCCTTAAGGACTCATTCAATGAATCAATAATATTTACAAGAAATGACATTTTTTGGAAATTAAAGTATACGGGTGAGTCAAACAATACTTATTAGGGCTCCCCAAAAAAAAGTGAAATACCTCTAAGAAGATATAGTCAGCACAATGTGGGTATGTGTCAACAACCAATATAATAAGAACATACAGGTATACTCGTAAACGACTCCAAGACTCAATGTATCATCCAATTTCCACCATATTTTCCTTCTTGTAGCATGCTCGATCTGAGATATCTCACTCCTTGAGATATCTAATTGTAATTACATAGAAAAGTTCTGCCAAAAGTATTTAAGAGAACACCTGGTCTTGATACTTCACGAACCATCCCTGAGACATGTGGTCTCTCTAAGACATGGAGTCTCGATATACAAACCAATAATTAGGCATTGAATTATACTCAAGGCATACATATTGTGGGAGAAATCACTCTTCGAGATATGAAGTCATCGAAGACCCTCACAAATAGGTTCAACTAGAGTCAGCCTCGCCCAAAGAAAACACACTGAGAACTATCCAAATCACACTGGTCAAGTCATGTCATGAAGGAAAGAATCTGATCTCGATACACAGATAAGAGTTCTTTCACCCATGGCTCACTAGGGGACTCCTGGCTCTACTGAAAACATCATCCTATATATGGGATATGTTCCCACAGAAATATTGGCCTCACCTTCTCCAAAAACCCCTTCTAAGTTACCATAAAGATAATTGAGGACCGACTAGGTATCATAGATGTGATATATGCTCCAACCCACTGAGTCAATGACGAAGTCGGGAAGAGACAACTCGCTTTAGAACACAATTCATCCTTTATAACAGGAACAATATCCTCCATCTAACCATCATATAAAATACAAGGGGAACAACCTCAATCTATATTGTCACCCTCTATGATGAGATTAAGAACCTGCATCGATCCCTCAAATAAAAGTTAATGGGAACTCTACCATCCCCTACTGGTCAAACTAAAAACCCACCAAGTTATCTCAAAAAGACATCCCCATCACAAGGGTTGAAATGGAATAAGAGGCTCAAGAAATGGATTCTCTATTTGAACGATACATTCATTTTTTATGAAAAAGGTCCAATTTAGGTATAAGTGGGGTCTGACCCGACGTGACATGACCTTGGTCGGATGAACTGACCCGGTCTTTCCCATTGGTCCTATTCTTACCCAATCCATTGGGCCTAGCCTACTGGGGTGACTCGATGCACCAACTATGCTACAGCCTGCTGGACTGCTGGACCCAGCCCATCATGCCGCTCGGCGGCCTAGTTCTTCTGGTTTCGCCTGCGTCGGATCGATCGACATCCCTCAGCACGTGGCTCGGTTGTGTGCCACCCCCATCCATCACGGTTCATTCACATGTACATGAATTCCCATGTGTGGATCATTTGTATTATTCTAGTCAATGCGGAAACCTCTGTGTTGAATGAGGAGGACCGTCGTGTCCTGCCGTCCCTACGACATCCACTCCAGGATCCCACCGTCTCCACTGTTTGTAGCCATCCTCCACCACATCAGTACATGGATTCTACCTACAAGCCACCATTGGCGCAATGGTGGCCCCTTCCACATGCCACCAAATTCTCTCTGGTGCTCCTGTTGTTGATCTTAAAGATGTTCCAATATCCTCCGGTCACCACCTTCACTGTCATGGGCTCAGATACATTCAACAATCCATCCCATTACAAATCATTTCGAGGGGATATATATCCTACACCACATCATTCCATCTTCCACCATCATCATTGTAACTCCTTCGTACAACATCCATCCCATGTCCATGTTATTGGGTCATTACGCCAAGAAAAAATTGCTCAACAATCGATCGATCATGAATTCACGAGCCACGGGCCAAATGAAGAATGCTCGCGATGAGCGAAGATCAGAGTGAGAAACGTACTAACCAAAAAAGTGGAATGAACCTTGATTGATGTTCATGTAGATTGTGGTTCATTTTTGTTAGAACGGTTAACAAAAATTTATAATGAAGGATAATCGATATAAAATAAACAGTCCCCAATAAACCCAGAAACATACAACCCAACCTGAAATACACATGAACCGTGGATAAATCCTTTGATCAGTTAATCCACATTCTTCAAGGTGATAAATAACGGGGATAGAAAAAAGATAAAAACACACACCATGCCTAGAGTTTGGATTAGTCGACGTTGGGGTTTGATTGTTGTTGGTGATCCATTGAGAGTCATCATGATCGATCATCTTGTTGATCCAGGATCCTTGATATATGATATGTGATCCATGATTCATGATCCACTAATTTTCATCGTTGTTTTTCATTCTCCAATGGGAGGGAACCACAAATTCATTTTTCCAGAGTATCTAGGAAATTACGTGACTATGCATTAACCCTGAATTCCTATTTAATTTGGGAGTAAAGAAAACATGTCAGCCTGTTTCAGTATTGCACTTTTCCAAGAAGTTTCATTTAAGAAATGTAATGGGATAACTTTTCGTTATATCGCACTTTCACTAGGAAATTATTTAAAAAGAAATGAAATAAACCTCTTTAAGTTGACTCTATTCTTTCATAAAAAATTCATAAATTAAATTTCATAGTTGACCCATGTTGGTAGATGTTATGGCCCACCTAAGGAAAAATCCACATTGCGAACACAATTGTGGTCTCTGATTTCTAATACAATCCACTTCTAATGAGTTATTTAGATTTAAAAATGAAATAATTTTATTTATTTATATTATTTATGGTTATATCCTTTTTGGGATTTCTCACTAGAGACCCACACCGACTAATTTTAAGTCGCTCCTATGGTAAACCCACCACCCTGAACGTAATAGTGCCCTCAGATTTCTCATCTGGGAACCTTTTTAATATTTATTCCAATTATTTCGAAAAAATCTCTCATGAAAACTATAAAAAACATCACATTTTTCGCCAAACCATTCCAGTCACACTGGGCCTCATAATCACATGTCGCCTTAGTGCTTGGTCTCAAAATATTCCCATAAATGTTTTATAAATAAAACCAATAAATTATGAGTCATTACATTTATGATATGAAAAAAACATCAGAAAATAAATAATATTTTTGGAAAAGGTTTTTGGTTTAGATTATTTTAGAAATATTTTTTTATTTTTGAGGAAAAGTGGGGTTGTGAAGGAATAATGTTATAAGTGATAGAGGTGGAATTTCATTAAACATTGAGTTATTAATATTAAGGGGAAAATCACATTCAATTGAAGTGGATGAAAATGGATGTATAGTTATTATATGAAAATATAATGTTACTAGATCCATTATACACCCATTTATAAATTTTTTTTGATATTTTGTGACATTACGTCTTGATTTTACACTTTACTTCATTTTATCGATTACTTTTGTGACTAGTTTTTACCTTTTTTCTAATATTAATGACATAAAAATTAATTGAACATATAGAATAATAAATATTATTCAGATTGAAAATTTAATATTCATTTTATTTAATTAAATTTCTAATAGTGATAATAATTTTCATCAATATAATACATATAACACTATAATAAAAATTCTCAAAAAATGTATTTTTAAATATACAAATACATATCTTAGACAAATATTACTATTATAATTAATAATAATGATATTTATCGGTTTATTAATAATAAAATAGTTTTTATATTCCATTAAAAGCATACAAATATATAATGTTCTCCTATGAATACTAAATTAAAAAAAACAGTCAAATATATTTTTTGATTAGAATATAATATAACATGGGATCAAAAGTTTCAATCATATTACTCTAATTCAGAATAATTATTTTTAAATGATTTATTAAACTCAATAAATAGATATTTGGTCCTTAATATGGTTTCAAAAAAAATTATATTCCTCTTATAATAAAATAATGTCATAAAATTTATAATATTTGTAAATACTTTCTTTTGTACTATTCATCTAAAAATATGTTTTTTAGAAAAATAATAAATAATTATCCTTAGATAATAATTAAATGATAAATACAAAAATGAATAAAATTAAAATTTTCTTGGGTTTAAATTTAACGATTAAATAAAAACATAAAATATTAATTAATTTGTGTTTATTAAAAAACTATTTTTTAAACTATTAGTTCTCTTAATAAAATTTCATATCAGTTACTAATTAAATGATTGTATATTTTTAATTGAAATATATTCATATAATATAATTTCAAAAGTTTTAAATTTTGTTTAAGATAATAACTCATGATAGCTTAAAAATAGTTGTTTTCAAATTTGAAACTTTTAATAATAATTAATTAAAAAAATAGTTCATAAATACTTATTTTAGAACCCTAAAATTTTAATTAAATTGTTAGTATTAAAATACATGAAATCATTAAAATAGTAGTAACATTTGTGGAATTAGAATACATGTTTTATAATAAATCAATTTCATTAATTATTATTTTTTATTTACTTAAGGTTTTACACTTATTCTAATTTTATTAATGATTTTTTTTATTTTATTCACATAAAGTATTTATGTTTAATAGGCATTTTACTAAAATAAATTGTAGTTCATTTTAGATGAGTTATTTTATGATATAATCTATTTAGCATAGTATTCATTTAACAAAAACAACATACTAAAATCACAAGGTGTAGAATTCTACTCGTTAAAGAATTACATCCTATAAATTTGAATTTCTCTCTCCAATTAGAACACATAAATTTATAATCATATAAAAATTAAAACCATTAAATTCTAAAATGATTAAAATAAAAATAAAACATAAGTATAATGCGTATCATAATGTATAATTTCTATATTTTAATTTTACTTATCACTATTAGTTTTATTATTATGTTCTCTAAACATAGTAGTTGTATATTAAATTATATAGTTCTAAAATTCCATAAAAATATATATTCAATTACTTCATAATGTTCTATAATGAGCATTTGATTCAACCAAGACATATCTCACAGGAGTGTAAAACCAACTGTAAAGTTCAAATCCCTTATTTTGGACCTAGGGATGATCGAGTCAATAACCTAATTTTTTTTTAATTTTTATTACCCCTTGATGCATCTGAGTAAGAGCATACATCAGATGTATTATTCTGAAAGAGTTTTCATTCCAATAAAAGCTCACATTCTTATTTCAGGAATCTTTTAGGATATTTCCATATACTTTCAATTATCCATACGGTGTTCTTTAATTTTTTACCTAATCCCCTTATATAAGTAACACAAAATTATCAAGAACATTATTAATAAACTATAACACAAAAATCATGGAATTCAATACTCATAAAAAACACATCTGATATCCTTATACAAAATAAAATATCAAATAAATCAATATACCTTAATCATATATAATCTTAATGATATGTTAATATTTTCTTAGAATAAACAAAATTTAATTAACATAAAATTAATTTTGAATCCTTAATATTATCTCATATTATATTCCCTAAAATCAAATTAACCATGTTGATATCTATAAAATTTAAAACATCCTTATGTGATAAAATTTTAACCACCGTAATTATCTAAACCCCACATTGATACAAACAGATACATCTTTGAGACTAATAGGATTCATGTTTTTCCATTAATGATGAAGCTGGAAAAAAATAAATGGGAATACTTATGGTTTTGTGTTATGTTATTAACACATAAATCAACTTATCCTATAAAAATTGTTTTGGAGTAAATATACAGGAAGATCACTAAGATTATATGGGATAAATTCTATGAATTGAACTGCCATAATGAATTATCTTCCATGAGTATGATCATAGATCATATGTGATGATGTGAATTTGGAATAGATCTTATTTAGTTAAAGAAGAAAATTTTGTAAATCTATGTACATGACTATAGTGTATCATATATTCATGAAAATCATTTGAGAATAAAATATGATGATTCATGGAAGACCAATAGTCAAATAATCATAAATCATGATATTGGTCATTCTGATGCTTGAAAATATTGTTTTAAATGAAGTTTTAAAGAAAATAGATGGACTATTATAGAGGAATATGAAGTATGGTTGTCGGTTGAGGAAGTTAAAAACCATGTATATAAAAAAAATTCCACATAGGGGTTTTTCTACATAGGTATATATATATATAGCCAAATATACTATTAAGTGTAGAAATATACACAAAATAATAACACTATATACATAAATTGGGATATGTAATTGGTTATGTGGTTAAATCAATAGACTCATATTATATTCAACATATGTAAATTGGTTAAGTATTCTAACATATCACTATATGAAAATAATAAACGTACATGAAATATTACTAATGAATGTATGTGGATTGATATTTATGTAAATTATCCTTGTAACTTAATTTTTAGTGAATTTTCATTTAGAGACGTTATTTTTCACAAATATAAATTTTCTACATACGTGAAACGGAAAAATAAGTGAATATAAATATGAAGTACACCATTTTTTAATTGACCACATATAAAAATTTTATCAGGTATGTGAATATTTCCTAGATTGGATTTGGCTACATTAGATTCCAAAGCTCTATATAAGCAATTTGATCTCTGTATATTCTTTTTACTAAGTGTAATACTTTTATGTAAGACATTAAGAATTATAGAATATTTTGTTTCTATATTTTCAACGTTATTTATGAGAAATAATTCCAATATTTATGTTACCATGATGTTTTATGTCGTGTATTTATTGTGAATATGATTTAATGGGATTAATTGTGGATTAAATACCATTTTAAAGAAGGATAAAGAGGATATGATATTTCTATAGGTTTACATAAATTTTTTATACGTTGTTATTATAGATCAATTAGATCTACAAATTTAATTAATATGTGAGTTTTAATATACTATGTAATTAGTAATTTTATATGAGAATAAGTTATGGAAGAATATTTTGTATCTAGTTAAATACTATGAAGTGAAATATCAAATGGTTTTAAATTACTAATAATATTGGTAATTGAAAATATTTAATTCATGTGGTTTTTTAATATAAATAGAATAGAAGTATACAGTAATAAGTAATTGATGTTAGATGACATATATTTTATATTTATTATATATCATGTGAGTGTGTGTGTAGGATATTCGTAGAATGAGTTATCAAAAAATGAATGAAGAAGAGAGAATAAAAAATATGATAATTTGTTATTTCTTACAGTTCTTGGTCATAATTTTTGTTTGTGTTGTATTTTTTATTAGTAATTTAGTAAGTAATGAATCACATAACATAAACATATATTATAAAAGGATAGTATTCGGGAATTATATTAGATATCCAAATCATTTTACTGATGGTTATTCATCCATAAAAATTTCAATGTTCATATGTTATAATTTGAATGAAGTGAATTAAGTGTGACATTTTTTGAACCAATTATAATTAGCATAGACAAAAATATTTTATACAATAATTAATTCTATTGAAGATCCAACCATTGATGATATTTGAGGACATATATACATATATATGTAGATAATTTGATAATATTTTAAAGGCCATGAAAAATAAAATTTTATTTTATCATGATGATTTATTTTTTAAGAAGAAATTTGAGTCCACATTTAAACATCATAGTTGTTTAATAATAAGTATTTGAAATCAGTTTCAACAAAAAGATTATCCAAGTATAGAAAATCATGATGGCCAGCTTGATCCCTTACATGTGGGAGTAGACTAAACAACATAAGAGAGCCATACCGGCCAGATAACCATGGTTGTTAAGAGTTGGAGGGAATAGGGTGCATATGTATTTCATAGGATTTAATATGGTGTACGCACAATGTGAAAAGAACTCTTCATGGGGGATTGTGTAAGTATGTGGCATGGAGTATAAAGGGAAAGTGTGTGTAATTGTATCCTATTTCTGAATGTAGTTCTAGTTAAAGAGGTGGAGAAAATAGAATGTATTATTAAATATCCCACAAACAAGAGGAAAAATGATCTAGGATCCTACAACATATGAAAAATTCATCCACCATTAAAATCTTTTTCGTATAATAGAGTTTTTCAATGATCCTAATCTGATATTTCTAATTATATCAACCATAATCTTCATTGTCGAATATATTTTATTTTATATGACTTCTACACCATAGTTTTAGACAAAAAAAATATATCTATCACCAATATGCATGTTCCCAACCATTCCCACTATTCCATTTAAAGGGAAGAATACATTCCTGATCACTCTGAGTCATGTATGCTATCTATTTCTTGAATACATGAATATATTTGAAACATGAGATACTACCATACCATTTTTTTATCAAATATGAACATATTAGGACATCAATAATTTTTATTATTTAAAATGATTAGGCATGTGATTCTTATCATAGAAAAAAGATCATTCATTCACAAAAGGATTTTCTATATATATGATGTGAAAGCAATTCTCAATTTTAGGTGGACTTGAAAAATAAGAAAAAATCATGTGGGAAATTTTTTACATGGATAGTTCTTCTAGAATTAAAATGTACATCATTTATGGGTTTCTAAATTATCTCAGACATAGTATTAAACCTATAGAGAGAACATTCAGTAGGATTTTGAATCATTTGAATGATTCATGACATGGAATGAAATGTGGATCCAAGATAATAACATGAAAGTTATAAGGATATATTAACCTCATATGTAGATATTTAGTCAAGGCCTATGGTTAGAGTAACTTCCATTCATGATTCCATGAGCTATCATTTTTAAGAAGAAAAAAAATCAAGAACCTCAATGCCTTCCCTTTCATGAAGGAAGAATCGGTGAGCCTATAACGACAAGAACATTTATGAAAAAAATTACCTTTATTTTAATTAAATGTCTTATCGATATATAAAACACAAGAACCCTTTTTGTTATATTATATTGAATTGGATTTAAATGATCATTAAGTATCCTTGATGTTGGTAATATAGTTATTGAATAGAGATCACATGACTAGTACAAATATAGGGTTTTAACAAATACTTTTGACACAGACAAAGGAAGTGATAGCCCCAACAAGTAGGATGGTGACCAATGCAGCCCATTTATCGGAGCCTTTGAGGGAGATTGAATTTCTGTGATTTTCTCTAGAACAATCCCAAAATGAGAACTAATAACTTAATCATAATATAAACAGTTTATGGGAGAATTTCAAGATCATCGAGATCTCTTCGCAAACCATGTTCACTGAACCGACCCATGGAAGCCCCACCACTGCACACCTTACTCTTAGGGCATATGCTTGTATAATAAATTGTTATGTAACAATACCCTAGCATTATGTGCATTATTTATGTTTTGAATAATGAATAGACTTACATTTTATTATTTTTACTTTGTAAATTATTTCTAAAGCACAAATAGTATTTTTGGTTAATATTCAAATTTAATTAAGAAATATATTTTGATGAATTAATTGATTTTTTTAATTATATAATATTTTGATAAAAAATTATTATTAAATTAATTTTATTAAATTAATTTTATTAAATATAAATGATTTTATGATTTTTATGAAATCAACTGTACTTTTTGTTAAGGTTTGAGAACTATTTTTTCCAAAAACCTATCAATTTTCAATAAATGTCAGTTTTTTAAAAAAAATCACATATTAATAAAATGTTTTCGAAGAAAATTAATATTATTTTTGGAATTAGGATTTCAAAATTATCCAACAATGATTTTTTTAAATTTTCATAGACAATTGGATTTTTGGGTAAAATTAAATACCGTATAAATATATAATGTATTCTATGACCTCATAGTGACCAAATAGTGATGTAATAAGATAATATAAAATGTATATTCGGCCAAATATATGTTTTTTATTTAAAATAATTAAATTTTATGTTTACTTTATTTATTTTATAAAGATTTATTGAGTCCTCAAAGACATATATAATATTTGAAGATTTTATAATCATTTCCTTGAATGTATCACTCACCTCCTCATAAACAAGGGTAATATTTAATATCATCCGCACATAGCCTTATAAAATAATTTATATCACCCCTTGAATTCTAGAAACCATGGGAAAAACCATTTTATGGTTTGTTTTTTAGAATATCTTAATCTTTAGTGTCCAAAACCAAAATAATAAAAAATTCCCCCACCTTTCATATATAAACCCACCAAAGAACCTATTCCTCTTCGTTAAATCTCTTTGAATCTCTACCAACCTATTACACTACTCTTGATAATCCTACCAAGATTTTCCTGGGACTGAATAAACCTCCCCCAAGCCTTTAGTATCACACGTCCAAGTAACGGTTCTCACTCTCTCCTTTTTCTTCAAGTAAATCTTTTATGTCATGTCTGTCATTCCCATTCTCTTTATTTGGGATATGTTCTTCCATAACTACTTAATTTCGATTTGATGTGTATATTATTGGATCTTCATTTCATTCCATTAATCCCCAATATGATCTTTTAATCCCACCCATTACTATGCCAAATTTTGTAAGGGATATCTCTCTTCTCATTTCCATTCATGCATTTCATTAATATTATGCATCTAAAATTCCATTTCACATGTTGGGACATTATTTTACGTTATCCCATACTATTAATTTAACGTATAAATGATGTGATACCACTTTATCTCTCATAAACTTATTTTATTAATATCTATATGATGTCTTTATGATGCTGAAATTGCACTGTGATTTTTTATACCAAAGTCATCGTGCAGTGATTACCACACCCATTCTTCAGTCAAGGGTATTCAACTATATGCACATATAGTTGTTTATTGAGGAATTACATATATTTATTACACATTCCATGATTGTGTAATAAATTATTATGTTTAATGAAGCCATTTTATATGCTCAATGAGTCATACTTAAGCATGATATTGAAATGATTATAAATGGTGTAACATGATTGAGCTCAAATGTGTTGGGTAATGTCTAGTATCATGATACGTCATGTTGGGATAGAAATATACCTGATTCGTTTATAGTCATTTTCCTACCATTATGGGATAGGGGTTCACCTAATTCCATTATTGTAACAACCCAAGCTTCCACGGTACGTTTCCCATTGAATAATGGAATAGCTTGCATTGTACGCAACTTCGAGGTTCTAACACACCATAACTAATCAAACTAGACGTTATGAATAGTAATACACACTTTTTGAAATTTTATGAATATTATCATTCAAAATTGACTTATTTTTTTGATTAGGAATATCGAAATTAGCTTAGGGTGAATTTTTGGTTTTTTCTTAAAAAATTCGGTTTTTGATGAATGGAGAAAAATACAAAATTTTAATTTAAAAAATTTATCAAAATAATTTAGAGTGATATATTATATGATTTAGGGGTTTTAAAGTAGAATTAGATTATATTTTTACCATAAAATCCAATTTTTGTCATTGGATGTAATTTCACATTAATACTGGATATAAACGAGTGCCAATCTTTTGATAATTATTATTTCTTTAAAAAAGGTTTTTTACAGCGGGAGTTAATTTTAAATAAATTTTTGCCACTTATGTGTTTTGAATTTAGAAAAATGGATTACATATTTAGAATCATGTTATTCAAACTGTGTAAATAGGTAACTTTTATTTATAGACATTTTGATTAATTACTTCGGTAAATATTTTATTTACCATGGTTAAAGTGTAAATCCGGTAAATAAGCGTAAAAAATAATATTCTAATAATATTAAATTACCCTAACACGTGTCATAACCATATTTTAAGATACATGTCCAACCATGGGAATCCTTGGGTATATTATTGGACCCCATAGATCTACTTGTAAGTGATAATGACAAATTATATTAATTATGTTAAACTAAATACAAATATGACATAAGCATATATCTTTTAATACCATAATTATTAAATAGGGTTATATATGTTATCTATTTAACTATAAATATTAATTAGATATATATAAAGATTTCCTACATAATCGTATTTTATTTATTATTTTTATATGTTTAATAATTAAATTTATTTTTGACACAATGATGAAGGAGTATTTTCATTATTAATGAAAGAATCAAATAAATGATATTATAAATATTAAAATAAATATAATTTTAACGTTTTGATGCCATAAATGAATTTTCTAGATTACTATGACATGTTAGGCTTTATTAAATAAATTTATTTCGAATTAATAAAGTTTTTATGAATTTAAAAAAAATCACTTATTAAATAGTGTCAAAATTGACATAAAAGAGTTTTTAAAACGAATATTATATTATTAACTGATATAATATTCCTAAAAATATAAGGTTAGGCCAAAGGACTAATATGATGATATTTATATCATTCATAAACCACTTGGTGTTCTCTTGGCATTTTATAGTAAGCATATTATCTTTATAATATAAAAATATAAAGAGACATGGTAAATGTAAAACTAATTAACTAAGAGTTAAATCTAAATGATAAGGTTAATGTAGTGACCCAAACCTGTCTAAAACCTATTAGTTGAGTGCTTTTCGACCCATCTCCACCATACCATTTAAATAAATCAAATTTTAGCAATTATAAAACGAATTTTAATTTATTATAAAATAATAATTTAAGTTTTCTTAAGGTGCCCCTCACCCCTCTTATAAAAGGGCTCTCACCCTTCCCTCAAATTCACACCTTAAAAGACATTTGGATAGGCCAAAACCTACCCAAATACCCAATAAATTTCCCTCCCTTTATCCTAGAGTCCTTCCTTTAGTCAGAAAGCCACCCTAAGAATCTCCTTTGATCAAATGAAAAGGAAGAACCCGAAGAAGAGGTAAATATTTCAACACCTCTTTCAAGTTCCTTTCGTCTTCCACTTACTCTTTATTTGTTGTTTATATTCTAAAATAATAACACTAGTATCTTCTAAATACTGTGATGTTATTATAAATATTGTACAACCATATTCATTATTCTATCCATCCTTTGAATGACATGTCACCATACATGTGTACATACGGCTTACCGTATCCATGTCGTGGTGTAATTGTTATTCAATACATTTTTATTTGGATTGGTAAAATAATGATGTGTAATTGATGTAAATAATAAATATAACATGATAATTATTCTGTATATATGATATACCATCCAATTATATGTTCTTTTAACATCAAATAAATGATATTGTCTCCCGTGTGTACGTACGGATTACCGTCTCCACGAACACGATGAGATTTGTTCCCCATCATATCAATTCAAGACTAATTCTCATTAGATGAAAACAAAATTGTTTTAAGACTTGATATAATTCTTTATATGAATAAGATACATCCCATCCATAACAAATACAACTTATGTAACAAATCATATATAGGAAAACGAATCAATTAACAAACAAAACGATGATAATACTATGATATTATTAAAAAAGTACTGTTAAAAGATAATATATGATATCATATGATTCTTGAATAATTTAATAACAATCATTTCACCATTATACAGGAGGTTAACCTACCCTCGACCAAGGAAAATTACAATGTAATGGTTAATTTTACAATCTCTTTATTATCCGAGTTTGTTTTAACATAAGTATCTACTGGGACCTCTTTATCATCCACATCCTTGTTTCTTAAAAATGTATTACAAAACATTTTAATATTTACTATACTATGGGTTAAAGTCATTTATACCCTTATTTTACTTTATATGTTTTGAAAGTAATCTTTCCGTTGTTTTCCAAACAAGGTACCCTATGACCTTTTTGAAAAAATTAAGGTAAGAATGACTTTTTAACTTATATTGTGGGTGTGGCTATTTTCTGCCATTATAACATCGTCAAAGCTTCCCTTACAGGCTTATAATAATATTCTCCAAATAAATGTTTTCATTATAATTATGTTACTCTTAAATTATTTAAAAATATAAAGAGATATTTATCTAAAAAAGTTTTTGATTTCATCTATGTCAACATCCTTTATTAACTTTTATGTTTATTTGAAGTTGATTTATTATGATACAAAACATACATATTTTATTGATGTTTTGGTGATATGTTTGACTCTGGATGTGCAATTTTTATACCATTCATGATTTATGGATAAATTATTGACATTTTGTATGCTAGTCTTAATACAAATGTTTATGTTATGTTTAAACCTTTTCATATGAGGAATGCATTGGACTTAGTAAGTGACTGGTGGAGCCCGCTATAGCTCCTCAATGCATCTGTAGGTCTCATGAAAAAAACTAGTGGCTTGGAATAAGGCCTTGACAAAATCTTTTTTGTAGTCTTGGCACAAGGCCTTGACTATGTGGTTATGAAAATATAGCATTATACATTCCATCATTATAAAGGTGGCTATTAATATTTTAATTGATTATTAGACTAGTAGAATATCCATGTGAGTAATTAAATGGCATTATTTTGATTTATATTTTCCTTATTATGTTGAATTTTATGTTTAAAATGATTTTGTTTTAGTTTTAAACTAATCGATATTTTGAGACTTTATCTTTTGTGATCATGCCAATGATACGTAATAGTGCACAAACTCTGGGTAACTGGGGTCAGGGTGTTACAAGTTGTATCATAGGTTGTTTAGAACAATCCTTAGAATCTAGATTTAGATAAACTCTGATTAGAGCACATTACCCTAATATAGACTTTGAGAATTAGTATAGAATAACTTCCTAAAATTTTGGTATTGTAATGATTTTGTGAGTTTTCCAAGAAATACATATCTATCTGGATATGAGTAGGTTGAGGTTACTCTGGCATGTATGTATTAGGGGAAAACCCAAAAATACTTCTTTGATCTATTTTCGAACGATAACTGGTGCACGACAACGGTCCTTGTTGTACTCTTGGTTAAGACACTCTTGGGGGTTATGCTTAGGATAATTCTCATTTTATTTCCAAAACATTATGAAGGAGTTATGAGTATATACTTCCTCAAAGAAAACATTTTTATGATTATTTATTATATCCATAAACTGTTCAATTTTTGTTAAGTTTTTTACAAGTTTGGATTTATGTATTACGATTCATAAACTAATATAGTTTATGCCATGGTTTAGAAATGACGCCTATTAGAATGAATGGAAACTGTATCAACACACGTAATTCGTTTAATAATTTCCCTCCTCATCATGATAATTATAGTGGAGATGGTGATGCAACTGTTGCTGATCAGCTTCTCACTATATTGGGAGAACTCACTCAGGTTATGAATAATAACCTCACCCATATAGAGACCCCTGATCCACAACATGTAGGATCAATGTCGGACCGATTCATGAGTCAACAACCACCAAAATTAAATGGGGGTACAAATCCACTAGTATCTGAGCAACGGATAAATTCCTTAGAGAAAATATTCCATGTCTTGCGGAGTAGTGAAATGAAAATGTTTTCATGGAAGTTTTCCACCTCACTGAAGATGATGATCAATGGTGGTCATTGATTCAAAACTCAAAGGAAGATGAAGAATTATAAAATATTGAATGGAAGGATTTTAAAAAACTTTTCATAGAAAAATACTTTGTTCGTGACCGTAGAGCAGATATGCAAAGACAATTTTTGTGTCTGAGGCAAAAGGAGGTCAATAATATCGCAAAGAATGAGGCTAACCTTGCAAGGATAGCAAGGAATGCTGCGGATTATATACGTAACTCAAGGAGTAATATTGATTGATTATTTGATGGGTTAAATCCATTTCCCTATCGAGCATTAGTCTCATAATCCTTCTCATCATACGAAGATATTTTCTCATGTGCCATCAAGAGAAAAAAGTAATTCTCTAAGTCTTACAACTTTAAATCAAAGAAAGTGAATAAGAGATCTAGTGAACACTTTATAAATGGAAATAAGGTGAAGAAGGGAAAATTTGAATATCCATACTATAATAAATATGGGAAGAAACACCCAAGTACATGTCTGAAGGGATTGGGAGTCTGTTACAAGTGTGGTGAAAAAGGCCACCATGGTCGTGATTGCAAGGGGAAGAAAGAGGCCGTTGATGTTGAATGATACAATTGTAGAGAAAGGGGGAATTATGAAAATGAATATCCCAAGCACCAAAGAAACTTACCTCATAAAATGCCAGGGGATCAAGTCCAAGATTATTCTATCACTACTGCTATGTTTGAAGCTTCGAACCACTTGGTGGAAGGTAATTTATTGGTTTCATCAAGTTTAGTGAATGCTTTATTTGATTCTGTATCATCGCATTGTTTCATATCTTCCAAGTTTGCTAAGAAAATTATATATTTCCAATTTGATTTATCAAGGGAGTTGTCAGTCAAAATGCCTAAGGGAAGTATCATTGCAACAAGGTTTTTTGAATCAGTCCCCATTAGGGCATCTAAAATTTCTTTATATGCTGATCTCATCATCATAACCATGATTGAATTTGATATATCCTTAGTATAGACAGGCTTTCAGACCACGATAAGGTTAATATAGTGACCTAAAACAGTGTAGAACCTATTGGTTGAGTTTTTTTCGAACCATCCCCACCATATCCTTGAAATAAATAAATTTGGAGCCATTATAAACCTAATATGAATTTATTATAAAATGATACTTTAAGTTTTCCTAAGTTTCTCTTCACCCCTCTTATAAAAGGGCTCTCCCCCTTCCCTCATATTTACACCTTTAAAGCTATTTGGGTCAGCTAACCCCTACCAAATACCCTCTCACATAACCTAACTTCATCTTAGAGGCCTTCCTTTAGTCATAAAACCAACCTAAGGATCCCTTTTGTTCAAATCAATAAGAAGAACTCGAAGAACATATAAATATTTCATCACCTCTTTCAAGTTCCTTTTTTCTTCCACTTCCTATTTCTTTTTTGTTTCCAATCTAAAATAAGAAATCTATTATATTCTATATATTGTGATGTTATTATAAATATGGTACAACCATATTCATTATTCTACCTATCCTTTGAATGACATGTCACTATATGTGCATACGCATGGCTTACCATCTCCACATCGTGGTGTAATTTTTATTCAGTACATTATTATTTGGATGGGTATAATAATGATGTTTAATTGATGTAAAAAATAAATATAACATGATAATGATTCTGTATATATGATATACCATCCAATTATATATTATTTTAATATAAAAAAATGATATTGTCACTCGTACGTATGTACGGATAACCGTCTCCATGAACACGATGATGTTCATTCCCCATCATATCCATTCAAGACTAATTTTCATCAGATGATTAAAAATAATGTTTGAAGACTTGATATAATTCTGGATATGAATAAGATACATCCCATCCCTAACAAACATGATTTATGTAACAAATCATATAAAGTAAAATGAATCAGTCAACACCTGAAACGACGATAATACAAAGATATTATTAACAAAGCAATGTTAAAAGATCATATATGATATCATATGATTGTTGTATAATTTTATAACGTGTATTTAACCATTATATAGAAGGTTAACCTACTCTCGAATAAGGAAAAGTACAAGGTAAGGGTTAATATTCAATCTCTTTATTATCCGAGGTTGTTTTTACGTAAGTATCTACTAGGACCTCATTATCATCCACATCCATGTTTTATAAAAATGTATTCCAAAACATTTTACTATTTACTAGACTATGGGTTAAAGTCATGTATACCATTATTTGACCTTATATGTTTTGAAAATAATCTTTTCATCTTTTTCCAAACAAGGTACCCTATGACCTGTTCAACAAAATTACGGTAAGAATGTTTTTTAACTTATTTTGTAGGTGCGGATATTTTCCGTCGTTATAACAGCGTAAAAAATTCCCTTACAAGCTTATAATAATATTTTCAAAATAAATTTTTTCTATATAATTATGTCACTCTTAAATTATTTCAAAATAGAAAGAGATATTTCACTAAAAAGGTTTTTATTTCATCTATGTCAACATCCTTTGATAAATTTTATGATTATTTGAAGTTGATTTATTATGATACAAAACGTCCATATTTTATTTAAGGTTTTGTGATATGTTTGACTATAGATATGCTATTTTTATACCATTCATGGTTTATGGATAAAGTACTGACATTTTGTATGCTAGTCTTAATACAAATATTTATGTTATGTTTAAACCTTTTCATATGTGGAATGCACTGGACTTAGTAAGTGATGGGTGGAGCCCGCTATAGCTCCTCGATGCATCGGTAGGTCTCATGAGACAAACTAGTGTCTTGGAATAAGGCATTGAAAAAATATAATTTTTATTCTTGCTATAAGGCCTTAAATATGTGGTGATGAAAGTCTATTATTATGCATTCCATCATTATTAAAGTGGTTGTTGATATTCCATGTGATTATTCGACTAGTAGAATATCCATGTGAGTAAGTAAATGGAATTATTTTGATTTATATTTTCCATATTATGAGGAATTTTATTTTGAGAAAGCCATTTTATTTTTTCCTATAAATTTCCTTAAATGTTTATGCTTAATTATGAAAGAATTTACTATATTGTTATCCTTACTAAGCATCAAAGATCTCCCCTTTTTATGTTTTATTTTTTCCAGGATGCGAAGAAGTATATTATGGCTGACCTCCAGGGATAGTCTATAGGATCTCAGTGTTGTCTATGGTAACAATGTTGTTGTAGTTTCCATTTTATGATGTAATGTAAACCTTTTGAATGTATCTAGTACTTCCAAGGATACTAAACTAATCAATCTTTCAATACTTGATCTTTTTTATCATACCAATGATACGTAATAGTGCCCGGACTCTGGGTAACTAGGGTCGGGGCATTACAATTATGTTAATGATGAGATAACTAATGGAATTTTAGACATTTGGGATGTATTATTTGTGACACGATCCTATGAAAAATTAGCTTTTGTGATGGGGTCCGGTCGCAAATAGCTTATTGCAGAAAAAAGTGTCACAAATGGTATTTTTTATATAAAAAAACCATTTAGGATGGGCACATTCATAAAACATATTTGCGAAGGGCCCATTTTCCCATCTCAAATAGTTATTTTAAATATATATAAATTATTTGTAATGGAAACCCATCACAAAATGTTTCCTCACAAATACTTAATAAAACAATAATATATATTCAATAAAATTATGATTAATTAATATTAAAAAATAATGATATTATTAATCAATTAATATAATATTATGTAATATTAATACTAATATTAGTAATATAAAAAAATACAATTATAATACTAATAATAAAACAAGAATAATAATTATAAATTATTAAAATATTAAAAACAAAAAAATAAAAATTATTTAATTATTTAATATGCACACTAATATAAAATACATAAACTATAAATAGTTAATATTACAACAAAATTTTAATGCAAATGTCTTTTACATGACAAAAGAATCACTAGAGGTGGTCTTCTAGAGGAGGTTGAGGAGCTAGAGGAGATGGTGGAGGAAACCCCATCCCTAAACTATGAGTTGGACAACGCATTTACTCCATCTACTCTTGATGATGTTTCTTCCATCGACGGATCTACTCCTCGTCCTACTATTGTTGCCTTCGGTGCACCTCCTCTCGATGGTGTTTCTACTGACACATCTTTTCTTGCTTCTTATGAAAACTCTTTATAATCTCACTCTAAGCTCGCAGCTACTCCTGATACTATGAGCCAGAAGATGATGCCTCTCCACAAGATCCTCTCAAGCTTGACGTTGACCTCACAAAAGTACCAAAATAAGTCTCTGGAGTCAATCAAGAGATAATAACATCGATTCGGCCCTTCTCAAAGGCATATTTGGTCCCCTCCAGCCATGTCGCCTCATTGAAATGGTGGGAACTAGTCTGAATAGCCATCTCGGCCTAACTCTCAGCCTGTGTCTAAAAGGTGATGACATAATATGACTCATTCAGTTCCAATTTGAAATTAAAATAGTAAAAATATTATATGTAGTTAATTTTCATACTAAAATAGAAATAATACTGACAATAATCTGAAGTTGGGGATCACCTCTAATCTCTACAGTGTCTAGATCTCTGTATATCCTTTGTTAAACGTCGTACTCTGAAATATTGGGCTCCTCGACTACCTATATGAATATAAAATAGACTCTTTTTATTTAAATTAATATAAAATATTTAAAAAATTACATACCAGATACTCTATGCGTACTGAATGTACAAATACAGGATCGATACATCACCTCCTATATCCCCAGTTCTATTGGCCCAATAAAGATCTCCTCTGAAATCCACCACCCAACCAGTGTGAACTTAATTCATCCCAAACATGAGATGAAATGTACTCTGCTCAGTGGGATATACATGACTCATCAAATACTGCCACTCCTTCTTTCATCATGGTCATCCTTCTCTGATTTTGAAAAAAATCATGGAAATGGTCATGCATAAACAACTCTAATGCCGTGTGGATAGTTTCATGCTTTCTATCATCGATGGGATTCCATAAAACCTACAAATAATTTATAATATCATGTTTTTAAAGAAATAAATTTCAAAATAAATATTATTTATTTTCTTAGCACCCCATGATCGAACACGTCAAGCTTCCAATAAAAAAAATATGTTTCCCTGTGATCATTTGGTGAGGGAATATAATTTTCCAAGATAGTTCTCCCCTATCCAACAGTTATATGCAAAAAATTGTGAAAAAAGAACAAATAAAAAAACAATTAATATTATAAATTAATTAATTAATGTTATCTAAAATATACTGGTTACCATACCTATGAACATGTGGATCGAAGCCAAGATGTGGACATCTCTCTCAGATAGGGTAAGGAATCATCAGCCGCACAAGACTGTTCCCCCTCTGCATACCCCCTGAACCTCTTATTGTCTTAGTGTCAGATGATCCCAAATCCTCCTCATCCAAAGGTATATCAGACTACTACAAGATCATTATCCATCTGAAACAAAAAATGGTTGTTATTGAAAATAACTATTATATATATATATATATTAGTTATGATTATAAAAAACATTTAACTATGCCAAATTTTCACCTACATCATCATCATCATATCTGATGATGTCAATGTCTTTATATTCCTACTCACCATCACCAATATCAATATGAGTTTTAGTTTCATCATCTGTTGTCATTTAAAATTCATTTTTATCATCATTAACATCATCATCACTATTGAACCTTAAATGTGGGGTGTCATCATCAATATTCATGTATCTTTGTGAGTAATATGTATTTTTATTAGTCTCTTGAAAATTTTATATTCCTTGAACTTTAGTGAAACCACTATAACTTTGAGTAAAATGATTTTTATGAAAATTGATTTTTATTATGCTCCACAGATCACTTAGGTCTCATGCAATAAAAAATTACTCTGAGTAATAAATTTTATGTTCCTATTAAGCTATTAAAAATGGTTCATTTACTGAAAGAGGACTTTTATATTTAATATAAATGATTCCATGAGTCGGATGAACATGAATTCCTCTCTCAGTATCAAACCACATATATTTAAACAACATTATGTAATTTTGTACAAGATAACACAATTCAATAGTTTTATTCAGCATTCTGTAAAATACAACATATGTTTTTATATGATCAGATCCTCTTAAGAAAAATATATTGTTAACTGTTTTTCTCAATTCCTCATATGCATGTGTATGAAATCAAAAACCATTAACCACATATTCATTATAATATTTAACAATTTTGGATAGTGGGCTACTCAATATACTATGTAACTTATCAATTCTATGAGCATGTTGATACACAAAAAAATTTGGAAAATTGTTATAAATATAATAAATAATAAACCGAATTGATATGTTAAACAGTCAATAATTTATGCTCTGTTTTTTTTTGAAACCATTTAGAATTTTTTTACCGGTTCTCTTCAAGAGCAACTATTGTAATTTTTGGAAGATGATTCTTGATATGATTAACATATAACATCCAAATAAAATAAGTTTACTTATTGTAACATAAATTTTGTAATAAGTGATAGAATAACTCAAATGACAAATTATGTCATTTCTTTATAGTTGAGAAGAACATATATATGATCTCTATGATGTTCATCCTCTGAAAGTCATCATTCATGATCTACACTGAAGACAAGCTCTGGATGATTAAAAAAGTATAATTTATGGTCCATTTAATCATCATCATTCCCCTCATTCCATCCCATGTAGTTTTTTTATTTATATTCATATCTGAAATAATGAGATAATAAAAAAAATTCTATCTTTCAAATAAGCTTCAATAATTGAGCCTTCAAATGATGATTTGTTAGGTAATTTTTTCATCAATTTTGCATTGCATCTCTTGAATGGGTACATCCATCGAAACTATACTAGACTTCCAAATGATTCTTCATGTAGAAAATTTACTATCAAATTTTTTATTGAGTCAAATAAAGTCGATGGGAATATATGTTTCAGTTTATATATAATTCAAACAACATCATCTTCAAGTGTTCTTAGTGTGTTGTAGTCTGTTGTCACCACAAAAATGTCTCAGAAAAATATATATGATATTTCTGTTATTAAATCTCAAAACATAGAATTCACCAAACCTCTTTATCTAATAGACAGAAGTCTTTCCATTATAACATGATAATCATTACTTTTTCATCCAGTAATATGACCATTCCTAACACACTTTTCCAAATTGAAAGCATAGCCATCAGGAATTCCCGAGTCTGCAATCCACTGACAAAATAATACAAAACACTCTTTGGACATTGTATAAATTTCTTTTTGATTCATTAACCTCAATGATCTGATATTTTCAAAAAGTTCAAGTTTTGATCGCCTATAAATTTGGGGAATAACTAATCATGCCTTTAAATTTTCATTGGTCTTGCCTAGTGTATCCAAAACCATATGAAATAAATTATCAAAATAGTTATTCTCAAGATGCATAACATCCAACCTCAAGTAGACCAAAAAATCAAAAAAATATGATAGATCCCAGAAAATGATCAGTTTTATCCAATTGTGTCCTTTCCTACAGCCATGAATTTTCGATTGGTTTATTATTGGTCCAAATGTGGTAGGAGGTAATGAAAAGAAAAATGATTTTAACTCCGTACCTAAGATATTTTTTGAGGTTCATCCCTTTCAATTGTGACATTTCTAAAATAAAATTTTTTTGTCCAAAAATAATGATCAATTGGAAGAAATCATTGATAACATTATGAATAGTAAATTTGTTTTCCTTTGATAAGAAAAAATGCTGTGTTTTATCTCATACATTAAGGACATGATTTAAGACCATTTGTACTCTATCTAAATAACACGACATATGTGATAAAGTCACTAATTATCCACATCATTGCATCTTTTAGTAGGAAATTTTGTTTCCAATCAACATTAAATGTACTAACACCATTAATCCATAAAAAATTTAAAACATCAATCAATAGTTTCAAATAAACATCTATATTATTTTCAGATATCCTAGGATTAATAAGGTCAAAAATATATAATTCTCCTTCATCATCATCAATGGATGTAAATTTTACGAAGTTATAAAGACAAACCAACATGAATATAGACAACCATATAAATCAAACAGATAGAAACCATCAGTAGAAAAACCCAATTGCATGTTTCGGGCTTCTAAAGAAAATGGTGGATGTACTGTATCAAAATGTTTTCATGAATCACTATTAGAAAGATGATCCAAGCTTTTACCATTTTAAATCATGGTTTTGTGTCACGATGTCATTTCCACTATGTTCTGAGATATAAACAAATGCTAAAACCTAGGTGTAAGAAGGAAATATCTCACCTAATTTACAGGATTCAATCAAGGCATCCCTAGTAGAGCTTCTTTATACCTCGATTTTCAAGATGTGGTAAAACTATGAAATGACACATTTTCACTAGAATATATGATGAAATAATTTGAAATTTAATTACTCTTCTGATAACTAAGGACCATATAATAAACCAGCCTTTTTCTGTCATAGTAATTTCCACGAAACATAATTCATTCAGGTAACAATGTTTTAACCAAATAAAATATCTGATAAAAATAGTTGTTTGACATTCCATTATCTAATTTAATAGCCATAAATTTTTCCACCACTTATAATTTTCATATCATGCAACTAAGATATAATTCATCCTCAACAAACCTCAACGGTTCATAAAATTCAGACTGTTCCAACTCAAGAGTTAAATCAATATCATCCTGAATTTTAGTTTGTTGAAAAGATAGTCCTACAACATCATGTATTAAATTTTGAAACCATGATGGATCTGGAATTAAATTATTAGTATCTTCTCTGGAACAGAACTCACTATGTTGATACCAAAAAGCAAAATCTGGTTTAAAACAAAAAGGCAAGAGATGTCATCCAACATTGTCAAATGTGTCAAACGTTCTCAGAGCACATTTTATACAGGGAAACATAATTGTACCTTCTGAAACAAATTATAGTTTTGATGAAGAAAATTATAATAATTCTTCAACGCCATCAATATATATAGGATTTAAAACAGAACCATTTGGATTTCTACACTTATTTATCCAAGAGATATCATCTAATAATGATTGTTGTCAAATTCCTTGTATCACATTTTTCTACAAAATATAAAATCATTAATGTATTTGAATAATTTTATATAATAAAAAAACAATCCAGAAATAGAATATAAATAATTATAGCTACTTATTACAAATTATCTCTAATTATGGGTGACACAATTTTCAGTGGATTGGAGGCTCCTCTTTTGTCTGACGGCTCATTTAAATGAAACTTTCTCACACTGAAATCAGAATGAATAATCTACTCAGAGTTACACATATTTATTCCCATGCATATGAGAATGCATAAGTATACCTATGATCAAATTCTTCATTGTGATTTTATTTTCAGAAAGATGCAAGTAAATGAGACATCAGACAAAAGAGCCCCCTTTTCGTCGACAAATCATCTTCTTGCAACAATCACCGTTTGAAAACATAATCTGGAAAATTTGGTCCTATGAATTCATATCCAATAACATGTATACGTGATTTGATATGCATACGTAATAGCACATTTTTTATAATGATTTTTGTTTGTGAGAGTTGAAAGGAGAAGAGTCATTGGGGTAAATGAGTGTCGCTAATCCACTAGAAAGTGTTCCATGTTTTTATAATTTATTACTATTATCCCTTTTTTTCTAATTCTTTCAATTTATTACTAATTCATTCAATTTATTACTACTTAATACTAATTACTGAAAATTATTAGTAATTATTGCTAATTATTAGAAATTTTTTGTAATTATTACTATTTATTTCTAATTATTATTATTTTTTTGTATTTATCACTATATAATTGTATTTATTACTAATTATTACTAATTATTACTAAGTATTACTAATTTTTGCTAATTTTTACTAATTATTAGTAATTATTACTAATTATTTTTATTTATTACTAATTATTAGTATTTATTAGTATTTATTAGTAATTATTAATATTTTTTACAAATTATTAATATTTTTTACTTATTATGACTATTTATTATAAATTTTTACTATTTATTACTAATTGTTTGAAATTATTTCTATTTATTAGAATTTATTACTAATTGATAATATTTATTACTATTTTTTTACTATTTATAAATAATTATTACTAATAAATGCTAATTTTTACTAATTATTACAAATTATTACTAATAATTACTAATTTTTACTAATTATTATTACTTATTCATAATTATTATAAAATATTACTATTTATTACTAATTATTAGTATATATTACTAATTAATAGTAATTTTTATTAATTATTAGTATTTATTACTAATAATAAGTATTTGTTAAAAATTAATAATATTTGTTACTAATTATTAGTAATTGTTACAAATTATTAGTAATTGTTACTAATTATTATTAGTCATTACTAATTATTGGTATTTGTTAATAATTATTAGTATTTTTTATTAATTATTAGTTTTTGTAGCTAATTATTAATATTTATTGCTATTTATTACTATTTATTGCTATTTATTGTTTTTTATTGCAATTTATTGCTATTTATTGCAAATTATTGCAAATTATTACAAATTATTGTTAATTGTGACTAATTACTGCTAATTTTTACTAATTATTGCAAATTATTACTAATTATTCCTAATTATTATTAATTACTGCTAATTATTACCAATTATTTCTAATTATTACTAATTATTCTAAATATTACAAATTATTAGTATTTATAATTATTTATTAGTAATTATTACTAATTATTATTATTTGTTACTAATTATTTGTACTTGTTACTAAATATTTGTATTTTTTAATATTTTAACTATTTATTAGTATTTATTAGTCATTATTATTAATTATTAGTTATTATTAGTAATTATTTGTAATTATTTGTAATTATTACTGATTATTAATATATATTACAATTTTTTACTAATTATTACTATTTATTTTTAATTATAACCAATCACACCAAATTATTACTATTTAGTGTTAATTATTACTATTTATTTCTAATTATTACTAATTATTACTAATTATTGCTAATTATTACTAATTGTTTCTAATTATTACTAATTATTAGTATTTATTAATATTTATTTGCAATTATTACTAATTATTACTATTTGTTACTAATTGTTAATATTTATTACTAATTATTAGTATTTTTTACTATTTTTTACTATTTATTAGTAATTATTACTAATTATTAGTTTCTATTACTAATTATTACTATTTATTCAAAATTATTACTAATTACGGCTAATTATTACTAATTAGTGTTAATTACTATTAATTATTGGTAATTACTGCTGCAAATTACTAATTAAAGCTAATTATTTATATTTATTACTAATTATTGATAATAATTCATAGTTTCCACTTATTATTAATAAAAACCACAAAAATACTGAATTTATTACTGCAAATAAATTCTGATAACAATAAAATCTAATCTAATTTAATTACAACTAATTACAAATACTTAAAAATAATATAAAAAATAAAATAAATATTAAATTAAATAAAACATAATTAACTTTAAACATGATCTATAATAGGTGTAGACAACTTCAAAATTTGTTCGTTACAAATATTTAACTCAGCAAATTTAACCTTTAATGTTAGAGTTTAGAGGGGGAGGGAAAGTAGTAATAGAGAATAAGAAGGATAAATGGATGGGGTATATATAGGTTAGATTATTTTGGAAGAGACTATTTGGGACGAGTGTCCCATCGCAAATAGTAGTATTTACGACATGTCTCATCGCCAATACCATCTTCCGCATTAATTACTTTCAACGGTTAAAAGGGTATTTACGATGGAAACCGTCACAAATATTGACATGCTGACACACTACTTGTGATGGGGTAATATCCCGTCGCAAATAGTATTTACCACCGTTGGGAACTTGCGACTGGGGGTTCCTCCCCTTAGAAAATAGTGTTTACCACCAACAGGTATTTGCGACCGAGAGGCACCCCCCCTTCCAAATACCCTTCCCACGGTTTTGCGTGAAAACCGCGCCAAACCATTTGTGATGGTGACCCATTTTCCAGTCGCAAAAAACTCATCGCAAAAGATCATTTTTCCATAGTGAATTTTTTTAGTTGTTGTCACATTTCCATGTTTTTATAATCATTCTATTTCATGCCTTTATGATAATGTTTCTCTTATTCTACATTGATATTCCTATTCCCTAACTGTATTGTATTGTTCATGTTAATCCTTTTTTACTCCCTTGCTGGGAATTATATCTCACCCTCTTATTATATGTGTCCTATGATTATCCAATGAAATAATATGTACGAAGGAATGTAGTGGTCATGTAAAAGAATTTTTCAATAAATATGTGTATTTCGTGTTTTATGTTGTTATGTAATGCTCTTAAGCTCCAAATACACTAAACCTCTCGATCTTCTGAGTTGTATTAAGTGCAAGTATATGTAATAAATGATGTTTAAATATGAAATAAAGAGCAGGGTTGTTATTGTTGGTACTAGAGTATAGGTTTAATTATTTTTGGGATAAGGATTAGAAAACTCTGGTGAAGGACATAGGGATAAAGATACGTATAAGAAAATAAACCCTAAATTTTGGTGAGTATATAGTAAGTAGTTTATTAGGAAAGTACATCCCTTTCAGGATACGAACATGTAGTGGTGGCTCTGGAATATATATACCTAGGGGTAAAACCCGAAAACACAGCATTGAGCTAGACTCAAACCAGAACTGGTGCACAACAACATACATTGTTCCACTCTTGGTTTGACACTCCAAGGGGATATTCTTTAAAAAATTCATAATATGAGTATGAACTATTATTAAGGGAACAAAAAAATTCCCCTAAGAATACATGTTAGGAAATAGATCATGGATAACATAGATTGAATCATAGAAATTCATAACTTAAGGAGATAAATGCAATTTATAAGATATCCCTTTAGTGTCATTTAATTCCCCTTTATGTCTCAAATAGTATAAATTTACTCACCCCTTACTCTATATTGGATAAATTAGATTTATACTCAAAAAGTGAAAGGTTGGGTTATCATCTATAGTTCTACTCATTCTTTTATATCTCGAAAGTTTAGTAGAACAATCCAAACACCACCACAATGAATGGAAGTAGATATGTTGATGAAAACGTAAAATGGGGAAACTATAACATCCTATGGATATGAATCCTCCCTTATCACAATTTGTGGATTGAACATTCGGGTAAACCACATCATACTTCCCTTTGAAGAATTTTATGTAATTCTTGGCTTAGATAGGATTCCCCTATATAGAGACAATATTAAGTTCCACGAGAGGGAAATAACACTTTATATAGTGAATCGACCACTGATTCTATACAAGTGAAAGGAGTCAGATGAATATTCTTTAGGACAATAGTCTTATGCATGATTGAGTCTAAGGAAGGAACCATCCTCAAAGAAATGCCTATTGTGAGGAAATTTGCAGATGTGTTTCTCGATGAATTGCATACTCTTCCTCCTAGAAGAGATGTTGAATTCTCAATTGATCTTATACCTAGTGAGTTTCAAATATCCAAGACTCTATATAGAATGGGTTTTTCGGATATCGATGAGATAAAGAAAAAACTACATGATAATCCATATAAATGGTTTATATAGTCATGTTCTTCAGCAAGGGGTGTACCAGTCCTATTTATCAAGGAGTTGAACGTGTCAATGGGCTTTTTCATTGATTATCGTGAGCTAAAATAAATTACAACGAATACAAAGTATCATTTTCCGTGAATTTATGACTTGTTTTATTAGATATGTGTATAAAAATACTTCCCCTAAGTGGATATGTGGTCGGGATATTACCAAGTAAGGGTTAAGAAGGGGGATATCCCCAACACTGGGTTTTGAACAAGGTACAGGCACTATGAGTTCATAGTGATGCCATTCATACTCACTAATTCTCTAATAGTCTTCATGGATTTGATGAGTATAGTCATTATATATGACCTAGACACATTTGTGGTAGTCTTTATAGATTATATTCTAATATACTCAAAAACCAAGGAGGAGCATGAAGAGAATTTAAGCATTGTACTAGATACCTTACAAAAGGATAATCTCTATTCAATGTAGATCAAGTGTGACTTCCAGTTGAAGGAAGTCTCAGTCTTGGGGATTATCATAACAAACAATTGGAAATCTATGGATCCTTCCAAAACAAAATCATTTTGGGAATTTCTAAGGCTGACATATGTGACTGATATCAGTAGCTTCCTAGGGTTAGCTGGAAATTATTGTAGATTTGTGAGAAATTTCTCATGATAGTAAAACCCTTTTACCAAGATAACTCTTAAAGGAGTAATGTTTTCATGGAAAAATGATTGTAAAGAATGCTTCAAGGAGTTTAATAAAAGGTTTCTCACTACCCTTTTTCTCACACTACCCATATGTTTTTGATTTTTGTAATCTTCAACGATTCTTTAAAGAAGGGCCTGAGTTGTGTGTTGATGAAGAATGACAAATTCATTTCCTATGACTAAAGTCAATTGAAAATTCTTGAGAAAAACTATCACATTCACAATGTGGAGTTGGAATCTCTGATCATTTCATTGAAAATCCGGTGGAATTATCTATTTGGAGATAATTTTGAAATATATACGGATCACAAAAGTCTCAAATATATATTCACATAGGAAGTGCAGAATATGGATCATCAATGATGGGTAGATCTCGTTAAGGATTACCAATTCTTAATCCATTACCACTATTGGAATGCGATCAAGGTGATGGATACTCAAAATAGAAATGACCCAACAATTCTATCATTTATGATAGTTAAAAATGATCCATTCTTTTTAGAGTTGATAAAGACAGACATGAGAATCATAAATAAGGGAACATCATCAATTCTTTCACAAATGATTTCTCTATAGTCTCTTTTGAAAATATTAATGGATGCTAAAAAAGTATGGTGTGGGAATTTAAAAGAAAGTGGAGACAATTAGAAATGGGAAAACCTCGGAGTCCAATGTTACGAAAGAAGGAATTGTGAGATTTGGTTCAAGACTATGTCTTCCATCAAATATATATTTAAATAAAGAAAATTTAGATGATTCACGTAGTTCAAATTTCATTATTCACCCAAGAAAAACAATGATGTATCAAGATATATGGGACCACTATTAGTGCGATAACATAAATATTAATATTGCTAATTATAAATCAATGTTCCTAGTATGTGAGAAATTGAATGATGAGAGTTAAAAATCTAAGGGGATGGTGCAACTATTACCCATACCAACGTGGAAATGGAAAAACACCACCACAAACATTGACACTGGACTTCTGAAAAAATCCAATAGAAATAATGTTGTCTAGGTTGTTGGGGATCATCTTACAAAGACTACACACTTCATTTCAATTCGAGAGGATTTCTCACTGGATAATGTTCCATAGATATACATCAGAGAAGTGGTAAGGCTGTATAAAGTACCACTATCTATTTTGTCTGATCGAGATCTAAGATACATGCCTATCTTCTAGAGGAGTCTCATGTTCTCTCTGAACACTGAGTTAAACTTTATCATGGCCTATCACCTTCAAACTGATGGCCAATCTAAGTGGACTATCTAGATACTCGAGGACGTGTTGAGAGCTTTCTCAATGGGCTTTAAAGGCTGATGGGACCATCGTCTTTCTTTTCGAGTTCTCTTAAAACATTAGTTTCCACTCAAGAATCAAAATTGATCCTTATGAAGCCTTTTAAAGAAAATGTTGAAGAACACTAGAATTTTGGGATGAAGTTTGGGAAAGAAATATTCTTGGTATGAAAATGGATGAAGAAATGGTGGAGAATTTTAAGAACATACAATAAAAAATCAAAGATGGACAAAGACGACAAAATCTTTATGTTGGAAATCATCGATGAAACCTAGAGTTTGATATTGGATACATGGTTTTCATGTGCATATCTTCATGGAATAGAGTTATAATATTTGATAAGAATGGAAATATTTTTCCAAGGTACATTAGTCCTTTTGATATCCTTGATTTCATCAGAGTATGGGCCTATAGACTTGTACTCTCACCAAACCTGTCTCAAGTACATTATATATTCCATGTATCAATCTTAAGAAAGTACATAACTGATCAATCTCATGTACCTAATATAGAGGTGGTACCACCAATGAAAGTCTTATCCTATGAATAGAAGTTGATTATGATATTAGATAGTAGAGAAAAAGTTCAACGAAACAAGAAAATTCACCTCACCAAAGTCTTGTGGAGAAACCAAAATATTGAAGAGGAAAGGTGGGAACCAGAGGAAGTGAAAATAAAGAGTGATTCTCATCTTTTTTAGTATGAAAAAAATGAAATTTCAATAGTGAAATTTATTATGGGGAGAAGATTTTAATGACCTGCACATTTTTTAATAAAATTACATATCTTTTAATTAAATGTTTTATAGATATATAAACCACGTGAAATACTTTTATTATTACATAAAATTGGATTTAAATGACTATTATTTATCCTTACCATTGATAATATTACCTTTGAACAGTTATATCATGACTAGTATAAATATAGGGTTTTAACAAATCTGTTTGTCACGGACAAAGGAATTGATGTCGACAACCAGTAGGATCGTATCCTATGAAGTCCATTTATTAGTGCTTCTGAGGGAGATAGGATTTCGTTGATTTTACCTTGACCAACCCCAAATATAGATCCAACAACTTAAGAATGAGTGAAGTGATATATAGAATATTTTCAAGTTCATCGAGATCATAAACCAAACTGTGTTCTTTGAACGGCCCCATGAAAGCCCCACTATTACACAACATACTCTTAGGGAATATGCTGGTGTAATAGAGGGATATTTAACAATACCCTATCATTATGTGTATTAATTTTTATAGAATAATTAATATACTTTAATTTTATAATTATTACCCTAAAAATGTTTTTTAAAGAATAAATAATTTTTTTGGTTAATATTCAAATTTAATTAAGAAATATATTTAGAAGAATTAATGGATTTTTTAATTAAATAATATTCCAATAAAATATTATTATTAAATTACTTGTGTTAAAAATAAATGATCATATAATTTTTTTCATGTCAATTTTAATTTTTATTATATTTTGAAAACTATTCTTTTTCAAGACCCTTCAATTTTCAATAAATATCGGTTTGTATTTTAAAAGTGAAAATTTACAAATTTAGAAAATTATTTAGATAAAATTAATATTATTTTTGGAATTAGGATATTGAAATTATCTAATAATTAATTTCTCATAATTTTCTGAGAGAGTTGATTTTTGTGTAAAACTTTAATATCGTATAAATATATAATCTCTTTTATGACATCATAAAGACCCAATTTTGATGTAATAAAATAAAATAAAATATATCTTTAGCCTAATATTTGTTTTTCCTTTAATATAATTCAATTTTAGGATTATTTTATTTATTTCATAAAACCTTAGATAATCCTCCAAAACATATCAAATATTTTATATTTTTACAATCATTTCCTTGAAAGTATGTCTCACAAACACATAGAATTGTGAAATATTTTAATATATTCATATCATAGCCTTATAAAATAATTTATACCACTCTGATTTTATAAAAACCATGGGAAACCCATGGTATGGTTTTTGGTTTTGAATATTTTAATGTGTAGTGTCCAAAATCAAAATAGTAAATAATTCCCCCCCCCACCATTCCTTTATTAACCCACCAAATCACCCATTTATTTTCACTCAAGAACATTGATTCTTTGACAAACTCTTTCCCAACTCCCTATAGTCCTCAAAAGTTTCCCCAATCCCCCCAAAATCCTCCCCAAATCCTTTAGGATCACACATCCAAGTAAGGGATCTCTATCTCTCATTTTTCTTCAATTACCTCTTTTATGTCATGCCTTTTGATTTCCATATTCTTGATTTGGGATGTGTTCTTCCATACCTACATAATTTCCATTTGATATATGCATTTTGGGCTCTTCCTTTAACTCCCATTAATCCCCTGATTATCTTTTAGTCCCACCCATTATAATGTTGAAATAACATAAGGGATTTCTCTCTTCTCATTTCCATTCAATCATTTATTTTATAATATGCATCTAAAATTACATTTCACATGTTGGTATATTATATTCAATGATACCCGACTTTCCATTATATGTTTAAATGTTGTGAGATCCATTTCTCTCACACCATCCCATTTTATGAATTTTCGTATGACGTCATTATGCTGTAGATATTACACTGTGCTTCTCCAAGACGAAGTCATCATATATTGAATACAACACACTTTCCTATATCAAGGGTATTCACCATTATGCATATATACTTATTGATTTAGGACTTACATATATGTATTAAACATTCATTGATCTTAGAATAACTGATTATTTTTAATTAATTCATGTTATATGATCTATGTGGAGAACTTAAGCATTATATTGAAATGATTATGAAGGGTGAACCCTGATAGTGCCCTAATCCATTGGGTAATGTTTAGTATGATTGTACATCATGTTGGAACTAGGGTTTCACTGATTCCATTATAGGAATTGTTTCCACTATGTTGGGATGAGGGTTTACCTGATTCTTTTATGTAAATGATTCAGTGTTTTAAGTTATTTCAACATTTCAATGTTATGATAATCATGCTATATCACACCTTTATGTTCATGTTTCTCTTATTATCTATTGTTATTAATGTTTACTAACATGTATTTTATTCTTTATTTTATGACTTTTTTACACCCTTACTGGTCTTTATATCTCACCTTTTTCTTATTTATGTCCTCAGTTTATCCCATGTAATGCTTAGTACAATGGAATTTTGTGGTCATGTTAAATAAGTTTTCAATAAAGATGTATATTTAAGGTTTTAAGTTCTTATGTATTGTTGTTGACCCCCAAATACACTAGAACTTTTGATATTATGGTTTGTATTGAGTGAAATTTTGATTAATAAATAATTTTTCGATATGAAATAAAGATTAGGGTTATTATAAAGCTTACTTAGGTACATGAAGAGGGAAAAAAATCTGAAAGATACTCAACTACATGAATAATAGGTTCAATACACAACTCTTGCATTAATAAGAACCATATACATACACTGTTACTCAAAGGATAGAGTTTATGTATACAATCTTCATATTAAATGTACACACGAGGGTTGCATTAAGTGTAAAATATTGTCTTAGTGTATTCACGCTACTACAATAGGTCAATATTTTATCATTATTCACTACATATCCCTCGTATTTTTTGAAAATGACTGAGATTCCTCATAATTTATAACATTAAGAGGAAAGAGAAATATTTCATGACATACTTCCATGAAAAAGAATTATAGCACTAAGAAACTTTTCTATTGTGCGATGAATAACATGACATTGGGGGTGAGTTATCGATAAACACACAAACATGAATGAGCTTACACATATGATCTCATAAATATATAACCGTGTTTAGTAGTTTCAAGGGAACAAAATAATATTTTTTTACAAAAACATGTACAATAAATATAACGAAGTGAGTGGATAAAATTTTGAATAACACATAAATTAATAAAATCAATATTTTATATGGGTTATGGTGTTTAAAACATTAATAACCCTACAAAACTCGTGCATGAAATACAATTAAGAATCCAACACTGAAATATGATATCTCATATTGTCTATCAATGATGAAAAAAGAATAAATTTTGAGAGAGATATTATTTATTGGTTATTATTTTGATCAGAGAATTTAGAGATATCCAGTCTTAATAAATATAAATAATAATCTAGTTGAAGACGAAGAAAAAGATACATCACTATAATTATTTTATTTTTGGTATCCATTTCAATTTCATTAATTTTAGGTAGATTATTCGAAATATTAATGTCTATTAAATAAGACATTTTATACATTTCTAATCTTAAGGGAAGGGATCTGGCAATATCATGTATTCTTTTTCTTCAATTATAAATAATGCATTGTACCTTGTTGGTCCCAAGAGATCGGTTCTAAGTACATTCCCTTAACTATTCATTATTTCATAATAAGAATGAATTAGTGTCTATGTTGTATAAAAACAACCATAAAGAAAGGATATATTCATCTAAGTTGGAGTCAAGCCTCATTAAAAATCAGGTTATTCTTTATTATTTATTTATTTTTATTCATTCTCAATAATTATAGGTAAATAATAAAATATTATTTTTCACTTAATGATTAACATAGTTATAAAATTTTTAAAAAAAATATTTAAAGTAGTAAAAATTCATCCCACACCATTTTCCCCCTCCAACTTAGTGTGGTAACCCTAAAGTGATCATAACAATCACTATCTGAGTGATCCACACCTATTTTTGGATTATCCAATTTATATATTGTTTAATGTTTGATATATATCTTAAAAAAATAGAATGGATTGAAAACTTGGTAGAGTTATATGTACTTTTGATCAGAGTCCAATCTCAACCATGATTTTGAAGAATAGAAACAATAAAAAATTTATAAAGATGAAGATGAAGTCCCTCTTTTGTAATGATTATAATGAAAAAATTTCTTAATATATTATTTTTTATAAAGAAAATTAATTTATTAGAGTAAAATATATAGTAGTTTATATAATACCAATGAAAGGGAGAAAAATTCTACCAAATGAACTACTTAATCCCTAAATGAATAGGAGGTAACAGAAATCCCCTATCAATATTCTACTAAAGAAGATCCAATCATTAATGGGATTTAGCACATGTCATAATAATTCAATTTTGAATTATTTATTACTTTGAATGATATTCTTCACAATTTTCTAGAGTAAATAGTGACTCTTATCTATGGATCATTCAATGTAATGCTGGAAGAGATCGTTGAGAATCAAGAATATAAATAAATATTCTATAAATATTTTCATGATATTTTCCACACCAATATTAATATATTTAGTGGGATTGGATCCAAATAAGATTAGAATTTTGAACATAATAAATTTTTATCTTGTTTTGAATATCATTGGGTAAATAATATTAACAAGATATTGTCTTCCACTATACAAAATGAAGAAAATATTCATCTATGAGTGAAAAATTATAAGGATGTCATTTATTTTAGGAATTCTCATCATGTGATCAAAGTAAGCAAGATAAAAGATATTGACACCTTACTATAACAGAAAAATAATGTTCATGATGGGGATATTTTAAAGATGAAGAAATAATACGTAGAATGTATGAAGTAAATGGAGGATGATAAATTCATCTTAAATATTATGTTTCTTGAACTATGACACAAATAGATAAATATTGAATATATTTAAGCTATTATTTTATAAAAATATGAAGATTGAGAAGTTACTTCAATCTCAAAATATTTACAAAATTTTATAAAGTACTCTTTACCTAAGAGACATCTAATGGGTGGAATGAATTGATTGAAACCACTCAATGATCAAACTTAATCAGTCTCTAAAAGGATGGTATCATCTTCAACTAATGATAATATTTGTTCTGTCTCTGGACTTATAAAAAAATTATTTTCAAAATCAAAAACATTAAAAAAGTAAATGGAGAAGTGAATTGAAGTTATCACCACAAAAAAATACAGTGATAAAAATTACTATAAATTATTTTCCCCATAATTAATTTCATAAAAAAATTGAGAAGAAATAAAAATTTTACACATATAAATCTACATTTTTTTCCAAGGTGGAGATATATATTTTTTTGGTTTTTGTTGATTTTTTGAATGTTTTTTATAAATTATTTCATTTTTTATGATGGATTATTATCGTAAAATAAAATGATGCCTAAAACAATTTGTATTAAAACAATGATAAAGTGAAGTCCATATAATGAAAGGATTAATTATACTTTCATAAATAGATTTCAATGTTTAGAGAACCTATATGGTATTTCTAATGGAAGTGTAAACAGTGAATATGTATGAAAGTATAAAAAATTTCATGCATTCCCATAAAAAAATTAAAAGAGAAGTCCACATAAGCTAAAGAATAGAGATAAGACTACATTCAGAAAGAATCTAGATAAAATATTTACGAATAACATTCAAAATATACTTATAAATAATTATATAAGGAAGGATATTAAAAAAATAATAATTTGCTTCTATTATGGAGGATGTGTTCACACCATTTATCACTATAATGACGAAATGGATATCACAATGATTTAAATATTATAATTAACATTACAAGAATTTGAATAACTTTTTTAAAAAGAATATGAAAATTTTTAGAATCCCATATGAAAGAATATGATCACATAAAATATATTCAATAAAAAAATAAAATTTCATAAGATGATGTAAATAAATAATGACCAGAACATCATAAAAGTACTATGTGGAAGGTGAAAAGATGATAAACAGATTTTTGAATACTTTTTTCATAACTCTAGATCAATAAGAGATGTGGAATAAAATAAGTAGGCACAAAGTGATGAATTTACCTTGATGGTTGTGTGAAAATGAAAATTCCCAAAACATTCAAAAATGAGAGTGAATTTTACATGCTACCCAAAAAACCTAATAAATTCATAAAATTTACCATCTAGACGTCACCATCACATAGACAAAAAACTAATTTTGTAATTTGGTTGGGAAGTAATTCTCATACTTGTTTCTCTTATTGAATAATTAAGGAGATTCCACCATATTCCAGACTACTTTTTTATTCATTAGACATAGGGAATTTAAGGTGACTGAAATGTTATTGGGGAGAAATAATTTAAATATTATATTGAAATATCTAAAATATTTAGTATTTATTACATGATTTTGGGAACAAACTATCTTAGTTTGTTTTATCTACTAATATGATTAATATAATTCTTTTTGAAAAGGTAATAGATCATCCTTCATTAAGATGATCTAACTGTTATAGTTGATCAATAAATTTTAAATCACTATCATGGATGATAATTACAATAATTAGTACTCATATTATAAACTAATGAGAATATCTTTCTTCTTAAGGTGAAAATAGAGATAATCCCTTGTACGGGATAATTTAATGAATTTCCTATATCGTTATACTTCATAAAAATGATATATTTGAAAGGTACTTTTTCAATATTTCGTTGATGGGTTATGAGGGTATACTCTCCTATCCTTATTAGAAATAATAAAATGAACAATGAGCTTAAGGGAGAAAACATAAATAAATCAAAATATTGATCAAAATTATCATAAAGTATTTCCCGGACTAATTTCATTTAAATTACCTCCCTATTATGATTTAAGTTTATTGATTTTTGTTTTGAGATGATTACTAGAATTTTAGGTTGAATTTATGTTGATAATTTTTATTTAAATTGGTATCAGATAGTTTCAACATAAATTGTATTAATTTCTATCAACCAATTACTATCAACCTGGAAATATTTGAACACCCTATAAGGAAAATACAAGTTGTTTTATACTATTTGGTATCATATTTTGATTTGATAATTGAAATAATTGAAATCTATATTGGTCCCTCTTATCTTCTACACTAGTTTATTCCATGTAAACTTGTAGTGGAATAATTTATAAAAAATTTCATAATAAATAAATGATATAACCCTTTCCCATCTATTCAGTATTTATTATCAATAATTGGGAGGGAAGAAAATAAAAATGGAGATAATAAATTATTAATAACATATTACCATCTCATTTTCTAAATTTGTATTAACTGCAAATACAAAGGGAGAGATTTATTATCATACATTGTGTTATTATTATATTTCTTTTTAATGATTTTGTAACCAATTAATCTATTGATGTTAATATATATTGAAAAATAATAATTACATGGAGTCTACTAGTGATCCCAGAAATATTATAGAAGGATATCTATCCAAGGAAATTTAAAAGGAATTTTCTATATTTTGGATTAAGTGAATTAATAATATTGTTTATAGAATTGATCATAATATCAAGGAAAAGATTATTTTCTTTAGATATTAAGATTAGTTAATTTCCATCTGTTTATAATATCTTAATACATATATATATATATATTTCTTCAAGATAAGTTGAAATCATTCTAAAGGACATGTAAAATATATTCATTTTTTTAGGATGAATTATTTTTTATTAGAAATTTAACTTGGGTTATAAATTTCATATATGGTTATTAATAATTATATAAAATGGATGTTAGGAAACAAATTGTCTATAAATAAAAACCCAAGATAATCCATCATGATCCCAAACTTGTGAGATTTATCTTAGCCATAGTGGTAATATAGGCACACTACCCAACCATGGAAGAAGAGAGTGGTAGATTGTAGTTCTAATTGGGACCACAATTTTGTGTGCATAAAATGTGTAAAAATATATATATAATTGTGTCCATGGGACAATAAAAGTGTATCGAACAGCCCGTGCAAGTTGACTATGCATATGTGTGTCTGAGGGTTGACCCCATTGTCATCTTGAGATGTATCTGGAAGAGAAATTATTATTAATAAACCCATGAAAAAGAAGACTACTAATGTGGTATCCCATTACATGGGTAATATTCACCAATCAATTTAAGGTTTCACTTATAATAGAGTCATCTAATTGGATTGATCTCAGATATCCAATGATATTATTAATTTATCATCAACCTAAGCTATGTTTTCTTTCATATAATATATACACCACAATTCAAGAAAACTAACATCTATCCATCACTAATTTTCATAATCCCTACCAATTACATTTATCATAATAAGGGGAAGAATACGTGGTCCATCACTCATAGAAATTCATGTAATATCTACCTTGTATTCATCGATCTATTTTATTTATAAGACACTACTGCAGAACTCATGATATTACCTGATCTCATGAATCCATGCATATGTTTCATGTCCTAAGATGGTGAGTAATGTGACGTTTTACCCCTTGAATGTGAGAATTATTTTGTGATAGAAGCAACCAATTATTATAAGTTACCATAATTCTCGATGTCACGTGATGTTGAAAAATTAGAATAAAACTCATAAGAATTTTTTTTGAAATAGTGAAATCATTAGGATAACAATGTTACTTGATTTTAATGTTCTTAAATGGTCTCGAAAATGAAATAAAACATGGAATGTAGAATATACCACATGCATCGAAATCCTCTGATTGTTTCTTAACACCCCATAAAATTCATATCCAAGGTGGTGAAATCAATAGGAAGGGGAGATGGTCATATCTTTTATAAACATTGTTGAATGACTGATAATTAGAGCTATTTCCATTCATGATTTTGAGAGATCTCATTTTTCATAAGAAAAATAGATCACCTATGCACCATCACCTATAATAATAAAGAATATGTGAGCCTCCATGCCTATAAAAATTGGTTAATAGGTTTTGTGAGCCACTACACAATTTAAAAAAGAGGTTCTAGAAAAAAACAATTTTCTGAAGAAGAAACATTTAATCATGCTATTACATGAAGGATGGATTTTATGAAAGTCATTTCCTATTCATAGAACACATGAAGGATAAATGAAGAAGAAAATATTATTTTTTGTATTTACAATACTACACGTGGCTATTATATTATAAATTTTATATAAAAATACCTTATGGTTTGATCATGTGACTTAGATACTGTATACACTATTACACAAATAATAAGGATAAAGATCTCATAAAATACATATGTAAAGAATAATGATGAAACTAAACATATATTATTATGTGTGAAGATAAATACAGAATAGTGGTATTAAGTGGTGTGCATAAACATGAAAATTTCAATGAGATTACATATATCCTCCCATGCATGTATAAAAATGTGTAACAGATTGAAGATTATATAATAATATATATATATACAAATATACATAAGTAATAAAAAGAATTCAGTAAACATAAACTCAAATGGAACATAAAATAATAAGAATAATATTTTATATATTTTGGGGGGTTTAAAATCTTGATATCCCCTCCAACAGATGAATGAAGTATTATTAATAATCAAAAATTGAAATTCAATATCTCATATTCATTTTCAATGATCCAAACAAGAATAATAAATTGTGTGTTAATATGATATTTATTGATTATTATTATTTTAATATAATTATAATATATACTTTCTATGTCTAATATTCAATTTCATTCAATTTTTGAAGAAAAAAAGACACCCCATTGATCACCGTAATATTGGTATCTCTTTTTATTGCTATAATATATGGGATTTGGTCAAAATAATTTGTGTATATTGATGATGTCACCACCCCCTCCCACAAAAGATGCCTGTTCTGAGCTGGAAATGGTGAAAGGGAGATAATGACCCCCGAGTCCCGCCTCCAGTATGCCCCGGAGTGGCGAATAGCACCAAGGGTATGAGTTTTCTCAAATATGGGAGCCATTACCCTTTTTATTATTTAAGATTGGGAAATAGGATGAGTCAAACACCAAAAGGAAAAAGAAACAGGTAAAAGAAAATAAACCCAATACAATCCCACATGCATGTTTAAAAAATTCTGAAACAAAGTACAAGTACAAGAAAACTCAAAAGTGCAATATAAAAATAAACAAGAGTACAACAACTGCGATAACTCCAACTCTCCCGACTAGTAGGGTCTCGCATGGCCCTGGTAGTCCTCCTGGAAACCTGAAAGTAAATGTAGGGTGAGCATACATGTATACTCAATAAGGAAACCTGAAGCTCTTGTGCACAGGTGGGGAGACATCCTAATGTTCCATGAGAACAATGGAAGAACCAAAACCTAGCAAGGAATTCTATCCACACAACCTCACCAGCCACGCTCACCAAAACACAAAACGTCATGTAGTAGTATATAAGAACAAGAGTATTGTGTACCCCACAACATTCCCCCCACTAGTTATCTTCTCTTCATAACAGCGATCATCTTGACACTACCAAACTCTTCAGGCCCGCACACACCTGGGCCTCAAAAGCCACACATCCCGCCCACACACACTTGGGCCTCACAAACCACATATCCCACCCGCACACACTTGGGCCTCACAAACCACATATCACATCCCTGCCCGAACACACCCGGGAATCATCTTGAATATTCTTAGGAATAGTAACCATGCCCGAAGTGTCTTGGGCTAAAATCACACCAATCTAAACCTACCTGAAGAGTCTTAGGTGTAAGGTCACCTCAAGCCATCATGTCCTATGGAAGAAAGAGCAGAAAAGAGCTAGTAACCTAGGGGAAAACACACTCTCCAATGAAATGGGAGTGTTCGGCACTAGGTGCTCAACATGGGTGGGGTGCAACAAAACACAAAGATACAGATACATATATGTATACCAAACACACAGCCCAACCTATGGCCTCTAAACAATGAAACTGAGTACGTGCCTCGACACTGCTACTATGAAGCGTGCATACAACAAACAATCCCAAGCCTATTTAGGTTTTCATGTTTCAATAGTATTAGTTTATTAGTTCCTTAACTACTGGGCAATTATCAAACAAGATCCAGTGTTTCGTAGAAAAACCCTGCCAACCACAAATCAGGTTAGATAGAACACAAGAAACACAAAACCAACATTTTTATAATCAATAAACCCCCATTGATTGTTCTCGCGTTTAATTCATTATCGTTCCCCACAGTTCATTTATTAACTTTCCACTTTATTTTAATATCGAAACCCATTACTTCAGCCTTGCTGCCACTATAACCACATCTCCACAAACGTATCACAAAACAAGTCTCATGCCACATCCTAACCCCTTTAATATAATTTGTTGTAGCCCCTCTACTTATCCTATTCATAATAACCCAGAATTCACACCCCCCCCCCATTCAAACACCACGTTACCAAACTAAAACCCACATGTTCATTATTTCATTTTGTTCGACAGGGGTGATCACACAAGGGTTCCAGATATTCATTTAATCAGCCAACTTTATGTGATTAACCAATTTCCATATTCCACAAAGTATCCATAAAACGGTCTAGAAAGACAGGGAAACATTTAATTGTGCAATCAAAGGTCCCCAACTACCATTATTTTCAGTAGGGATAAGCTTATTCAGTACACAACATAACAATAGGATAAACAATGATAAACATAACAACTTCCCCATCCCCGTTCTTTAAGCCAGTTATTATCATCATTTAAACTAGTTCAACTTTGTCTCGTGAAACCAAGAAGACACTTATCTTGCATGATGCACAAATTAGAGAGACAAAGGTAAAATCTCTACCTCAAAGGTTTTTGACGAAACCACGACGGTCGAAGAACACTCAAGAAACTGGGTCAATTCTCCACGAATCTTATTTAGATATCCTCTCCTAACACAACCAAGACCAAAACTCTTCATATTCAACATCTTCACGCTTATATCTACTCATAACGGGCATAGATCTAAGAAACCGGGAGAGAAGGAGGAGTATATCTAAGAAAATAAGCCAGAACGATCACATGCATCAAGGAACCAGTTTCAATTCACCAAAAAAGACTCTGGGTCGCCTCCAAAATGCTTGGGAGAGGTTCTTCTACCTGAAAGGAAGGGTAATACCGAGTTATGGCTTCTTAGGGGCTTAAACGAACCATTTATAGGTAAAAGGGTTCATATCCACAATTTTAGGATCTAACTTTAAGTGCCTGTACGGTTAGTCTGCACGGTTTAGCAACCCGTGCGCAAACCGTGCGTTAGCTTCTGCTTCGCCAAACACTCCTCATACGGTTAGTCCGCATGGTTAGCCAAACCGTGCGCTAACCGTGTGTTATCCTATTCCTCCAACACCAACCATGCACTGTTTCTACCCACAGTTTAGCCAAATCATGCGCTAACCTTGCGAAAGCTATATCCCTTATCTCTCCTTAAAATTCCACCCAAATGAACCCCCAAGGAACTTTGACCTCCTGGAACACCTCCAGCACCACATTTCACAAAGGAATGGACTAGAGAGGTCTGAACCATTACACCAGATACCTCTTAAAACATTCTCATCCCCGAAAATTCAAAACCAACCTAACGTAACCCAACAAGATACCTCTTAGGGCACTTGTTATAACATGAACCCAACCAACAACCTTGATCATAGGTTTTAGGAATTCCTTCTCTTATGTCGAGATATTATACACTTTAGGTGGAACTGACTTTCCTATAAGGGTTTAATCGCATCTGCATTAATGCATCTCAATTAAGCATTTTGTCTTACCACTTCCATATATTAGCATTTTCCTTCCAACTTACACTTCCCCCAACACCGTAAAACCAACACACTGCCTAAACACATGGCTTAGGGAATTCCTTCTCACATGTCGAGATATTATCCGCTTTAGGCGGCACTGACTCTCCCGTACGGGTTCAGTCGCATCCGCATTAATGCATCTCGGTTAAGGATAAAGTTTTTCCCTTTCCCCACACATCCGAACAAGTTACACACTTCTAGAAAAAAAGGTAACAAAACATCTCACAACCGAAAAGCCAAGAATTCCATATATCAATGGTACATAATATAACATCAAAAACAATGCTCAGAAGAAGAAATAAAAACAAAAGTCAAAACAACTCCAAGTACTGAGCGTGAATCTGAGCCTCCCGCTCCCAAGTGCTCTCCTCGAGGCCGCCATGCCTCCACAACACACGAACCAAGGCGATGGTTCATCCACGGAGAACCTTCTCTTCACGATCCTCGATTTTGACTGGTCGTTCCTTAAAGGTCATGTCATCTCCCATATCTAGCTCTCCCTATCCGATAACGTGAGAGTCGTCGTGTAAGTACTAACAAAGCTGGGAGACATAGAATACGTCATGAACTTTCTCCAACAGAGGTGGCAGGGCCAGCTGATATGTCACCTCGTCAACTCGCCTCAGCACCTCTAAAGGTCCGATGAACCTAGGGGAGAGCTTACTCCCCTTCCCAAACATTTTTTCCCCCGTCGAGGGGAAACCTTCAAGAACACATGATATCATATCTCGAACTCCAAGGGCCTCCTCCGAAAATCATCATAAGACTTCTATCGGTCCTGAGCCACTTTCATCCTCTCACGCACAAGCTAAAATTTATATGTGGTGCTCTGTACTACCTCTTGCCCAAGGGCACCTGTCTCACTAACCTATGTCCAGAAAATGGGTGAACGACATGGTATTCTATACAAAGCCTCAAATGGTGTCATGGCAATAGTAGATTGGAATCTGTTGTTTTAGAAAAACTCTACTAAAGGCAAGTGCCCCACCCATGATCCTCTGAAATCCAGAACGCATGCTCGCAGCATTTCCTCCACTGTCTGGATTGTCCAATCTGTCTGCCAATCGGTCAGGGGGTGGAAAGCAGTGCTAAGGTGTATCTGGGTTCCAAAAGCATGATGTAACCACCTCTATACTCGTGAGGTAAACCGAGTATCCCAATATGAGACGATAGTCTTCAGAACTCCAAGAAAACACACCACCTCGTCTACGTACCTTTGTGCTAAGGTACTCACCGGGCCCGACACCTTAATTGCTAACATGTGAGTTGATTTCGTCAATAGATCCACCACTGCCTAGATAACATCATAACCACCCTGATCTCTAGGTAATTTTGTGACGATGTCCACTAAGATGTCATCCCACTTCCACTCGAGGATATCTAAAGAATGAAACAAACCACTGGGAACACGGTGTTCAGCCTTTACTTGCTGACACACTAGGCACTTAGACACAAACTCCACCACTGCCCGTTTCACCCCGGGTCACCAAAACTGTTCCCTCAGGCCTCGGTACATTTTCGAAACTCTCGGATGTACCGCCAATACTGAGCCATGGAACTCACAATGATCTCCCTCATGCATCGCCTCCGGAACAAACAACATTCCATGAAAAAGCATCTGATGTCGGCTTTCCTCTGACCATCCTTCTGGAGCGTTTCCCTAATCGATACGATCCTGCATTACTTCCACCTCGGATTCTCCCCACTGAGACTCTTCCACCTACTGCAACAAAGTGTACTGCACCGTCATCTGAAACAAACAGCCTCTAACACCCTCTACCCTTGCATCCAAGTGCATGGAAGCCAACTCTCCCATCGCTTTCCAAGAACCAGTGGATTCTTGATCCACTTTCTTATGTGAATTCCTACTTAGGGCATCATCCACAACGTTGCCCTTACCTTTAGTTTAAGATATCTCGAAGAGATAGTCTTAGAGAAACTCAACCCATCTCTGCTGCCGTAAGTTCAGGTCACGCTGGGAGAAGATATAACATAAGCTCTTGTGATTTGAGAAGACCATGAAATTCTCCCCAAAGAGGTAATGTCGTGACTACTTTAGTGCGAACACTACTGCTGAAAGCTATAAATCATGGGTGGCATAGTTATGCTCGTGAGGGAGCAACTTCCTAGACCCATAACAGATCACACCCATCTTCTGCATCAGTACGCACCCCAAACCACGTCCCGAAGAATCACAAAACACCTCATACAACAACTCTTCCTCTAGAAATATATGTACTGGAGCACTTACCAACTACTATTTTAGGTAGTCGAATGCTTTATGGCACTTCTCGCTCCATAGGAAGACCTGGTCCTTCCTAGTCAAAGATTTCAATGGATCAGCAACTCGAGAGAAGTCCGAAATGAACCTTCGATAATAACCTTCCAACCCCAGGAAACTTCTAACTTCTGCCACACTCTTGGGTATTGCCCAAGAATCTACTGCCTCCACCTTTCAAGGGTTCACTGACAATCCATTCTGAGACACCACATGCCCAATGATGTGTATTTCTTGCATCAAGAACATACAATTCGACAATTTCTCAAAAAGTTGGTGGTGTAGAAGGGCTTCCAAGACTTCCCTAAGATGCTCAACTTGCTCATCCGCTGATCTTGAGTAGATCAGGATGTCATCAATAAATACAACGATGATCCGGTCTGAAAACTCTCAGAAGAAAAAGTTCATATGTCCCATGAACACAGCTGGTGCATTCGTAACTCCAAACGACATCACTACGAACTCAAAGTGCCCATACCTACACCTGAAGGCCATCATTGAGATTTCACTATCCTTTACCCTCAGCTGATGATATCTAGATCATATATCAATATTAAAAAACCAACATGCTCCCCTCAGCTAGTCGAAGAGATCATCTATCCTTGTAAGGGGTAAAGGTTCTAGACCATTACCGAATTCAACCTTTGGTGGTCTATTCAAAGCCTGACACCACCACCTTCCTTCTTCACGAACAAAACTGGAGCACCCCATGGTGACACGTTGGGTCGAACAAAACCCTTCTACATCAGATCATTAATCTGAATCCGCAACTCCCACAACTCCAAAGGTGACATCCGATAAGGGGCCATCAAAATCATACGGGCACCAGGCTGTAAGTCTATCCCGAACTCAACATTACGTCGGGGGGGGGGGGGGTAGAGTCACAACCTCCTCGAGAAAAACATCGAGGAACTCCCCAACAACCTATGGGATGTCCATCATCTCTGTATCAGCTGAAACCACTGATAACCCACCTAAGAAGGAAGGTAGAGGCTTCACATGTCGGCTTCCCTCCTGATAGCTCCTCTCGCCAATGAACACGACACGATGCCCATCCACGTCGGAGAACAAAACTCTTCTTCGGAAGTATTCGATAATGGAACTAACAGAAAATAGCCATTAGATGCCTAGGATGACATTGTATGGCTACATATGTAGAAAAAGAAGATCCCAACTAGATCGATGTGGTCCCAAAGTCAGCCCACATCCCCAGAAAACACAAGATACGCTGGTCTGACCTCCAGCAGGTTTACTCAGTTCCAGGGGTATGGAAAGTCTCTCTACGTATAGATCCAAATCATGGGCTAGACCGGGTGCAACAAAAGAGTGTGAAGCTCCTGAATCGTACAATGTAGAAACGATGGTGCTGAAAAAACAAAACATACCTTGCACCACCTCTGGTCCTTTCGTAGCTTCTAACTCTGCTGCATTCAACTTTCCACACCCAGCTCCTCTGCCTCTCTGATGTCGACCACCTCCCCAACCACGCCCTGGTCGAAGTCCCTGAGGAGAGCCCTGAGGTCGGCCTCCTCCTACGAAGTCTACCCTTGGAGGAGCAGGGTCCTGCTGTTGCTGGAAGGGCCTCACAAGCAACTGGTGCTGCTGAGGTGGGCGCTGAACCCACCCAACACCACCGTACTGAGCTCGGGTCTGTCACCGACTCCAAATATGCCCAAAAACTCTACAAGATAAACACTTTGGTCCTGGGCTTGTGGAAAAATGATGAGGACCCGAATATCTGAACTTGAACTGCTGGAGACTACTCACTACTGGCTTGAATCTGGAAGGTCCTGTCACAGGAGACCTACTGTTGACTGCCTTTCCCTTCAATGAACCCAACTGGATCCCCTCTCGTGGAGAACCTCCCTGCGAGTGAATCCTCTCTACAACCTCTACCTTCTTTTGTACTGCCAATTACGTCAGAAGGGTGAATGGGGTGAATGTATACTTGAGTGAAGGACGAAGCGCCTCCTCCAAACGTCTCGCCCGAGACTCCTCATCTGAAAAAGAATCTGCAGCAACGCGTAAGAGACCCTTGAACTTGATCCCCAATTCTCGTACTGACATACTCACCTACTGGAGGGAGAGTTACTCCTGTCGATTCTCTACCTTGATCATGGAAGAATGGAATTCCTCTTAGAACTCCTTCTCAATGTCATCCCATGAAACCTCTACCTCTAACCTCTCCCCGAAGTAGAGCGTCAACCACTGACGCACCACACCTCTCAGCTGACTGACTGCTAAGGAAACCCAGTACACCCTCAGAGCATGGATCAATGTAAAAGAGATCCCAAGCTCCTCAAGCCACCCCTCCATCTCCATATCCGAAGTACTACCCTCGTACTTCTTGAGGGTTTCTCGCTGGAAAGAACGAAGAGTCTTCTCCCACTGATCATCTTACTCCTCTCGGTGAATCATCAACTGATCGACCGCCTGAATTTACTGGGCGTCGACTATCTGAGTCACCCAGGGACGATGTACAGGTGCCATACCTATATGGTGAACAAAGATCACATAATCCCAAGTAGTAAGGAAATTTTTCAAGGTTTCATTTTATCACATTATTTCCATTTCATTCCCAAAACCCCCAAATCAAGTAAAACACAAACATGATGATGCATGTAACTTCCCTAGGGTCCCTACACTGTAATCAATGTAGTCTCACTTGGTTGTTCGGTAGGCCCAGATTCCTTACATCGGATCACGGGGGCCTATAAAATCTCGTGTCCTTGCTTGTCTTCCCTGGCCTATGTCACACACCAAGATCACATAACACTGTTTCCCTACTATCCCATGCAATCCTTACTGTGTCTAGCTCCATACTCCATCCTATCTCTCAACCATCACCTCTGATACCATTCTGTCATGACCCCCTCCAACCAAAGATTCTCCTTCTGAGGTGGCAATGGTGAAAGAGAGATAATGACCCCCGAGTCCCACCTTCAGTAGCCCCTAGAGTGGCGACTAGCACCATGGGTATGAGTTTTCACAAATATGGGAGGCATTAACCTTTTTATTATTTATGATCGGAAAATAGGATGCGTCAAACACCAAAAGTAAAAGGATCAAGTATATGAAAATAAACAAAATCCAATCCCACATGCATGTTTAAAAAATTCTGAAACAAATTACAAGTACATGAAAACTCAAAAGTTCAATACCAAAAGAGAAAAGAGTACAACAACTACAAAAACTCCAACTGTCCCGACTAGTAGGGTCCCGCATGGCCCTGGTAGTCCTCCTAGAAACCTGAATGTAAACGTAGAGTGAGCATAAAAGTGTACTCAGTAAGGAAACCTAAAGCTCTCATGCACAGGTGGGGAGACATCCTAATGTCCCATGAGAACAATAGAATAACCAAAACCTACCAAGGAATTCTATCCACCTAACCTCACTAGCCACGCTCACCAAAAAAAGATCAGGTAGTAGTATATAAGAACAAGAGTATTGGGTACCCCGCACCATTTCTCCCCAATAGTTAGCTACTCTTCCTAATAGTGAACGTCCTGACGCTACCACAGTCTTCCTGCCCGCACACAAATGGGCCTCAAAAGCCACAAATCCCGCCCGCACACACCTGGGCCTCACAAACCACATATCCCACCCACAGACACCTGTGCCTCACAAACCACATATCCTGCCCGCGCACACCTGGGCCTCACAAACCACATATCCCGCCCACGCACACCGGGGCCTCCCAAACCACATATCTCGCCCGCACACACCCGGGCCTCCCAAACCACACATCACATCCTTGCCTGAACACACCTGGGCCTCATCCCGAAGATTCTTGGGAACAAAAAACCTACCCGAAGTGTCTTGGGATAAAATCACAACAATAGAAACCAACCCGAAGACTCTTAGGTGTAAGGTCACCTTAAGCCATTAGAGCCTATTGAAGAAGGAGTAGGAAAGAGATAGTAACTAAGGGGAAAACACCGTATCCCATGAAATGGGAGTGTTTAGCACTAGGTTCTCAACATGGGTGGGGTGCGACAAAACACAAAGATACAGATACATATATGTATACCAAACACACAGCCCTACCTATGGCCTCTAAACAGAGAAACTGACCATGTTCCTTGGCACTTCTACTATGAAGCGTGCATACAACAAACAATCCCAAACCCATTTTGGTTTTCCTGTTTCAACAGTATTAGTTTATTAGTTCCTTAACTACTAGGAAATTATCAAACCTGATTAAGCGTTTCGTAGAAAAACCCTGTCAACCACAAATCAAGTTAGATAGAACACAAGATACACAAAACCAACCTTTTTATCATCAATCAATCCCCATTAATTATTCCCAAGTTTAATTCATTATCATTCCCCACGGTTCATTTATCAACTTTCCACATTCTTTTAATATCACAACCCATTACTGTAGCCCTGCAACCACTATAACCACATCTCCACAACCACATCACAAAACAAGGCTCATGCCACATCATTACCCCTTTAATATCATTTATCTCAGCCCCACATCCCATCCTATTCGTAATAACCCAGGATTCACCCCCCCCCCCCCCCTTCATACACCACGTAACCAAACCAATACCCACATGTTCATTATTCCATTTTGTTCAACCGGGGTGATCACACAAGGGTTTCATATATTCATTTAATCATCCGACATTAAGTGATTAACCAATTTCCATATTCCACCAAGTTTCCATAAAACGGTCTAGAAAGATACGGAAAATTTTAATTTCATAAGAAAAGGACCCCAACAACCATGATTTTCAGTAGGCATAAGCCTATTCAATTCGCAACATTACAATAGGATAAACAATGATAAACATAACATCTTACCCATCCACAATCATTAAGCCAGTTATCATCTTCATTTAAACTGGTTCAACTTTGTCTCAAGAAAGCAAGCGGACACTCATCCCGCATGATGCACAAATTAGAGAGACGAAGGGAAAATCCCTACCCCAAAGGTTTTCTATGAATCCATGACGGTCGAAGAATGCATAAGAAACCGGGTCGATTCTCCACAAATATTCTTTGGATATCCTCTCCTAAAACAACCAAGACCAAAGATCTTCATATTCGACATCCACACACTTATATCTACCCATAATAGGTGTAGATTTATGAAACCGAGAGAGAAGGAGGAGTAGATCTATGAAAACAAGCAAGAACGATCACATACCTCCAGGAGCCGGCTTCGATTCGCCAAGAAAAGCCTCCAAGTCGCCTCCAAAATTCTTGGAAAATGTTCTTCTACCTCTATGGAAGGGTAATCCTGAGTTATGGCCACATACGGGCTTAAACAAACCATTTTGAGGAAAAAGAGTTCAGATCCAAAATTTTTGGATCTAACATTAAGTGCCTGCATGGTTAGCCCGCACGGTTTAGCAAACCGTGTGCTAACCGTGTGTTAGCTTCTGCCTCTCCAAACACTCCCCGCACGTTTAGTCTGCACGGTTTTCCAAACCGTGTGCTAACAGTGCGTTAGCCACTACCTCCAACACCAACTTTGCACGGTTTGGCCGCACGGTTTAGCCAAACCATGCGCTAACCGTGCGAAATATATTTCCCTTATCTCTCCTTAAAAGTCCACCCAAACGCACCCCCAAGGAACCTTGACCTCCTGAAACACCTCCATCACCACCTTTCACAAAGGAATGGATAGGAGAGGTCCGAGCCATTAAAAATGAATACTTCTTATAAATTTTTTATCAATTAAAATTTGATAAGAAGATATCATGTATTTTTATTCTTTAATGATAAATCATACATTGTACCTGGTCGATTTTAGGAGAGTGGGTATGAGTAGAGTCCCTTTCTCATTCATTCCTTGATAATAATAAGGAGTTTGTATATGGGGGGATAATAACCATCATACACTGATAATGTATTCATCCACACTTGAGGTAAACCTAATTAAATATCATAGTTTATTTGTTCTATTTTTTGTGAATGTTTTATTAATACAGGCAAATAATACAATAGAAGACATCATTGAATATGTTACTATGGAATAAAAATTGGATAAAATCGTTAATATGGTAAAAATTCTAATTCACCCCCACCCACACAATGTGGAAATCCAATGTGATCCTACAAACTGTTATCTAATAAATTGAATAAGATATAGAAATGACTTGTAGAAGTGTAAGTGTGAGGAATCAAAGAAATATAGGGTTGATTTTTTGAATCATGTTGAGGAAGGTCTATTCTATTTTCGAAAAAATATGTATCAAATCAACTAAGTGATGAGAACATTCACTATCAAATAAATTGGATTCAATTCAAGTGATAGATATAGCTTACTTGTTCTAAACATAAATAATTGGTTTATAGTAGAATATTTTATATATAATGGTTTCTTTATCATTCAAAAAAACTAGAAACACTTATTGAGTAGAGAACCTTGTAAATTTGTGGCTTCCTGTGGGTTGGATTTTTTGGGGTTCAGCAAATTCATTTTCAATAAAATTTGGAAAATGATATTTTATAAATAAGAAAACATAAAAATCATTGAATACTTCGTCACCCCCACCTCTATAAATGATCACATAGAACATGATTGGTTCCTACCAACACCTCAGACCTGCACTCCCAGTTCTAGTGCTAAAAAATATTCTTTACAAAAAGGATTTAACACTAAATAAAGTTACCCAAACATAAAAATCTATAATTTAAAAATCAATAAAAAATATTGTTTCACTTACAAACACATAAAAAATTTAGGTTTAGGTTATTATATAATTAATAAAAAAAATTAAACAACAAGGTTTAGTGTTCTATAGATTAAATAAAAAACATTAAATAAAAAAACCCATATCATTCCCTCCAGATGAAATTTTTTATCACAAAATAATGGATTTATTATTTTATAAAAAATGCACAAACATATCCAAAAAAATCTGCACATATTATTCACATCTATAAATTTCGTATTTCATAATATTCTTCATAACATTCTGCAATGGTAAAATAAGTATGGTGATATCAATTGTTCGATAAAGGTACACAATTGTAATTACAATCGAATATCATAAGAGGGAATAATATAAACATGTAGTTTTGACAACATAATCAAGGTATATATACACATAATATAGAAATAATACCCAATAATATATGGTTTATAATTTATAAACCATAACATAAGGCATTTAGAAAATATAAGTATATATCATTGGATCATGGAATAATAATAATTTGGAAACAAAAAAATATGACATCATAATCATAAGTCAAGGATCACTACCCATAAAATATAACATTTTTTTTTAAAATTCCCATAGTCTATTGGGTTCCCTCCATTGTTCTTTACATATCATTTCAAACGATATAATAGATTACACAATGTATTGGAGGGATATATAATTCTGATTCAACTCAACACGTAGTAATATGTACAAGTATATTAATTCCATAAATATATATATATATATTCCATAAATATATAGATATATATATATATTCATAAAATAGTAATTACATCCATAATAAAATTTGGTTTTCGGAATATTTCCACAAATCATTATCATAATCAATCTATAAAAAGGAAATGATTGGTATTATTAAGGAATATTCTCAAAGAATCATAAGAATATATGAAGAAATTGATCATTTGATACTGCATACTCAATCTCCCAAAAGAAAGACAACATAATAGAATTTAGAGAGTAATAAATGCATTATAACTCCAAATGATATATATATATATATATTATTTTGAGAGGTAAATAGTGTAAATATTATTAAAATAGTTCTGATAAATATTTTATATCATGGTTTTAGAAAATAAATATTATTAACTACCATAAAATCCATTTTAAGGGGGTGAAATAAGAAAATTAAAAAACATGATTTTAATAGAATTAAAAGTATTGTATACTTGAAAATAAAATATGTTACAAAATATTAATCTATATTAACAGAAGAATTTTTACATCAATCAAATGAAATCAGTATATTTATTATTCTAAAACATTAACAGTTATTTATAAAATGAAGAAATTGCAAAAAATGAATATAAAATAATTTTGAAAAAAATTAAAACATATAAAATATTTTTTATAGAGAATAATTATTAAAACACTAATGAAATTCATTTATGAAAAAAAATTAAAAAACGTGTTCCGGTTACATTTCTATAAAGGAGGTCCAAAAGTGACCATTCTAGACTATATTAATGTGATCCATTTTAAACTTATTCAAATAAAGTAAATGATATGGGATATTAATCTAAATAATAATTTAATTATAGTAAATATTAATATTGAGACAATATAAAAAATATGGACATTAAATAGAAGTATTCAAAACCTTAAATAAATGACATGGTTGGTTTCACTTTTGGGAAATAATTTAGTTAAATTCTAAATCCTATGAAAATGTAATGATAAGAAGGATTTTAAAACCCATAAATTACCAGATAAGAAGGGAAATTTTTTAGATAAAATGACAATAGAATCCCCTCATATTGGAACTTTTATATAAATAATCTTGAGGAAAAAGAGAGGTTGGAAAACCCCATTCAATATTCTATGACATTGAGATAAAGGGACCATGAAATAGATAACACGAAATGAAAATTTAAATTCTATGATAATAGTATAATGATGATATGATATGTTAAATATTAAACATAAACACCATATAAATAAATTAGGATATTATTTTAATACATTTCTGAAATAATGAAATTTGATATGGGAGAATCCTTTACAAACATAATAATTTATTATATAAGAATCCTTTAGAGTGTAATTAATGATAAATAAATATAAAACCCAAAAAACAATAAACTATGAATACATCATAATAAAATCATAGGATGGGGGTAACAAAATATATAAGGATGAAGGATGGGAATACAGGTTATAACTCGATGAAAGAAAATTAAGTTAACAAAAATCCTTACATCTTTGGTAAAGTGTAAATCTAAGGACAAAAAATAATGAGGGACTAAATGAAAGGGAAAACACTAATTAAAATTTATTTAGTATATATAAATTCAATATGATATCATTTTCTCCATATATTATTAAATTGGTCAATAATAAGTAGGATGTCTCAATGAATTTAAATTTGAACAAATAACACTTTTCTTGGATTCATGAAGTGTTATACACCCTCTAAACTGTTCTATAATAGATAAAGACACATTAATAATAATTTTTATAAAAAATATCATGTATATACAAAATTTTAAGGACAATTAATTACCACATTTAATTCATTTTTCATATATTTTTTTCTCACATTGCCCACATAAGGTTGTTCATTTAATTTCCCCAAAACTACATCAGTGTTATGAACATGGTAAATGGTGTTATCATATAGATACATATTCTCAATAATTATAATGTTTTTAGATTATTTACCATTCTAGTTGTATACAAATTTTATATCACAAAATATTTTCCAAAAATAGATTCAAATTATGATATATATATTAGTATGCTTGTTTTTTGTTGTAAAACATACTATGATCATTTATTGTAAATATAATTTCATAATTGAGATTTTATATTTATATAATCTTAATAATTTAATTAGTATCATATTTATTCATTTAATATATTTTCAGAATAATCTATGTTAGGTGGTGTGGAAAAATAAAATATTGTTTTCATAGTGGCCATGAAAAAATCATGATACAAGAAATGTTTTCATTTATAAAATTTATTATAGGAGGTTATATAATGGTTATTACATTAACACTATCAATTTTTATATTTAAAATGATATTGTGTAACAACCATGATCCAAGTATCAAAATGTTTTTGGTTATTTTCTTACAATATCATATATACAAGAGATAACATCGCAAAAGATTGATCTTATTAGTAGTATTGAATAACTATATACATTCATGGTTCCCTTATTATATTTTTTATTAATCATTGAACATAATAAAGTAAAAAAACTACCTCCTTGACAATTGTTCAAAGAATTTCTCTTTATAACATGGGGATGGAAATAAAATAAATTTGTGAGATCAAATGCACAGTAAGGGTTGCAGGAATCAATAATATGTGAATCAAATTCAATAAAGCAAAATCATTATAGAAATTTCAAAAACTGGAAAACAAATTCCATCAAAAAAATGAGAATGAAAATGAGTCGACATATTTTTTTCATAGTGTAAAAATCATGTATAATAATAACATAATACTTAATGAAGGTAATTCATAATTATTTGATGCCAGAAACCAAGAACATGATCCACTACATTCGAGAACTTTAACAAGATGTTTTAATTTTACATGTAGAAACCCAAGTGATTCTTATTGAAAACAAACATGAAGGGTTTGGTTACAACAATTTTGTCTCATGGATACGTCAATGCATCGAGGAGAAATATAATTTCGGGCCCCACCCATCACTAAAATTCAAAATCATTCTTCATAAATTGATTTAATTCAAGAATAATATTTCCAAAAAAGATATCCATATTTAGTAGATGATACGAATTCATCAATATTCCCATAGTTAAACCAATATTAAAAACAATTTATGTAGAAATTGTATACATATATGAAAGTAATAATATACACAATACAAGAAATATGTATATTTAATGATATTTTCATTGAATGGTGAACATAAATGAAATGATTCAGTATACATACACAACACATGAGGAATAAGTGGTGAATAAGGTATATATCACAAAAATAAATGTGGGATGATAAACCCCTTACAAAGATCATAACATTGGAGTGAGGATAAATCAATGAAATTTTTTTTGTGAAAATTGTAAATTTACAGAATAAATGTTGTAATACGATATAAAAAAATAAGAATTAATTTCAAATATATTCTTTTAATAACATAACCAAAAACATATATTTTTATCCGAATGAATGGAAATTAATTTAATAAATCCCTTACCTAATGTTCAAAAGTGTTATTCACGTATAATAAATGTCATTGATAATCAAATTAGATTCATTAATTACATAATTCAGAACGTTCTGTGAATTTATTAAATTTATTATAATTTTATTATATTCTTGTATGAGATTTTTTTATTATTTATAATAATCAATTTCATCATTTCAGGAGTGTTTGTTTTATTTGTTTTTCAGGACTGGTTCGCTTGTATACAAGTATAGAAGTTCATGTAAAACGAAAATAGTTATCAAGAATAAAATTTTTATTATTATTGAAATTAAATCAGTTCAAATTTCCTTATATATAATTTGGCTATATTTTATTAGAATGATTGATTATATAAAATGATAATGAAAATGATTTAAATTATTTTGGTGGTTTTTACGGCCATCACAAACTTATATCATTTTATTTCATATCATTTTTATATATTGGTTTCATAAAATGATATAACTTATAATATGTATATGTTATTCTTATTTAACCATAATAATTTTTTTATGAGCAAACATGAGCATGGAAATGGAAAATGAAAATGCATTGTTCATGATGGTGGTAAATACACACATCATAGATGATGTTTTCAATTTTATAATTAAAGGGAGAGGAGAAGGGATTTAATGATGGATATTATATTAACACAATAATATATTAGTATATATAATATAATGGAGTTATATTTCATGTTTGGATAAAGTAGGTGAGGTTAGTTTAAGAAAATAAAAGAAATTTAATAAAATTTAAAGAGAACAAAAGTGGATTTTCCCTCTTGTATAGTTTCTTTTTGAGAGCCTCCTTAAGGCACTTGGGTTTCACCTTTTTGTGAGAATAGAATAATAGAATGTGAGTAAAAGGAGTGATATAGTAATTGGGTAGAATATAAGAAATCTACAAGTCTTTGATGGTGTGGGAAGAAGAGGTTCTGAGAGGTGGTATTTATATTGGAGGAGAGAGATGTTTTTTATTATTTTATTAATTTGTTTATTATTTTTGGCTCAATAGTATAAATAGGGATGATTAATGTAACCAATTATAGTAACTATTTTAGGTTATTTCTAACTAATGGATCTTAAATCATCTTTAAAACAACCATGACTCCATAATTCTAGAATTTAGCTATTATCGTAAATTAGTGTATTTCACTATTCACCAGAAAATAAACTATTTTAGAAAAAACCCAAAAATTCATCCTAATAATTTTTTTACATGTAGATTTCAAAAATTGATAGCATTTTATAAATATATATATATCTGAAAATTATAATTTTTATTTAAAATCATCATTTATTTAAAAAATATTGATTTTAATATTATATCTGATTTAATAGCACTTTGAAAATTTAATTAAGGTCTTGTAAAATAATATTATAATCACAAGAATAAAAAAATTTAATTTATCAATCTATTGTATGAAAATAAATTTTCTTTTAAATTATTATATTTATTATAAAATGGTAAATAAACATTTACGTTTCACAAAAAATACACACATTTACTTTATCAATTTCAAAAAAATATATTTTCTTACAAAATAATATAAATATATCATATTTTTATTTATAGGATACAAAATTTTAATTTATTCATTCATAGGTTATGTTAGTATTCTATTATTCAATTTACTATTCCAAATGTTCACATTACTATTCCAACGATCATATAAATATTTAACAGTATATAATGGTTCGTTTAAGCTCATAAGCTATAAATTATATTGAATTTTATTAAGAAGGAATGTACCATGAAATATTAGGGTGGTAAATTCTCCAATCATTCAAAAATTTCATCATTAAAATTTTTCATGAATATTCCCTTTAAAAAAACATGGGGGGTTCTTCTTCATAACATCCTCAGGTTCTCACATTACTTCTTCCATTTTATGGTTTCTCCAAATAACTTTTACCAGTATAGTCATATGATTTCAAAAAACTTTCTATCTACTTTCAAGAATATTGAGAGTCTATTCATTGTAAGAAAAATGTAGTTCATGTTCTAGTTCTCCATAGGTTAGTGCATTCATTGGGTCTATAATGTTTTTCTTTGAAAGGGACATATGGAACACATCATGACGTTTGGGGAGATATAGTGGCCTAATTAATCGGTATTCTACAGCTCCAATTCATTCCAGAATTTTAAATGTTCCCATATACCTAGTGATTAGTATATATTTTTTACAAAACCTAAGTCCACCCATCCATGGATATTCATTCCGATATAATTGTTAACCCGCATGAAATTATAAATCCTCACTTCAGTTTTCAGCATTACTATTTTGCATACATTGAGATGCTTTTAATATGAGCCTAAATAAACTTTACCTTCATCATAAACTCTTTAATAATTTTTGGGCCTATAATTTTCCTCTCACTGACATAATACCAACAAGTTTGAGTTCGATACCTCATTTCGTATTATTCTTTTTATGCCTTCACTTGAATACTAGAATGGAAACTATTATTATTGAAAAAATACACCAAATGTAAATACTGATCCCATATACCTTGAATGTAAAGTGAGAAAAATATTAACTTGTTTTCTAATGATTGAATGGTCCTTTTAGTTTCTATTTTAGTTTGAGGGTGATATAGAGTACTCAAATGACTCTTAGTATCCAAATCCTTCTGAAGGATCTTCAAGAATTTTGACATAAAACAGGGATCTAGATCAAACTCAATTGATAGAGGTGTACCATCGGGTCTTAAAAATTCATTAATATAAAATATTTCTTGGTCCTCAAGAGGTTCATATTCTCATATAAAATGAAAATGGACTAATTTATTAAGTTGATTAAAAATAACTCATACCATATCATGCATTTATGGGGAATTTATTAATATGGAGACTAATTCTATAGTAATTTCATCCCACTTCTATATTAGAATTTGTAGATTTTTCATGAATCTTGAAGGATTCTATCTCTCATCCTACAATTATTAAAAAAATAGAAATATTCACACAAAGTCGGTAATTTCTTGATTTATGCTTTCTAGAAAAAAAATTCATCTAGATAGATATACCTCGTGGTACTAGCATAGTGTTTTGAGAAATTTGAGCTAATATCATCATCTAATAATTACCTTTTTAGCTCAAGTATTGGTGGAACACAGAACGATTTTCAAAATTTTAGAATTACATCATCTTACATGAAAACATCTAAACTTCCATCATTATCATAATTAATTTTCTTTTAAAAATTCTCATCATCATATTGAGATATTTTTATCTTCTCTAGTAAATATGAGTTTTCAATCATTTGAAAAAGGCGTGATGTTTCATCTTCCTTAACAATTCCTATATTCATCTTTATGAAATCCATGAACATGGGATATTTGTCATTCCATATTTAGGTTATAAGTCCATGATCATTCATATTTAATGAACCTGCTACAATAATTTCTTTTCATGGGTGGTAGTATATTTAGAAATTATAATCACTTAGAAACTATAACCATCGTCTTTTCCTAATGTCAAGTTATTTATATGTAAATATTTATTTAAAACTATTATCATCCATATATATCTCACTTATTTTATTAAAGATATTGTTTCAATATATATTTAGAGAAAATATTACAACATCTAAATCTAGATCATGAGTTGGATATTTTTTCTGGAACCTTTTGGTACCTTTATTCATATGAAATGACATTATCCTTTAGCATAAGGAAAACAACACTATTTTTTATGCGTCATTAAATATTAAAAACATGTAATTTAATAATGGTAAATTGAAAATTTGAAATTGAATAATGTTATCTTTAATTACTAAAAAAATATTCACATTATTTTTTCAATACAAACAGTACCCCTTTATGTGTGATATTGGTCAACAGTAAATCTAATCTAGAAATTTTCTAAATGAAACACTGAAAGTAACCTTATAAACTAATGAAACTACATAAATCGGTTATGATTATTGACACAGGATATTCTTGGATTTCCCTTGTCATTTTAGGATCTACAATGATTCCATCGATAGAGACAATATGGCTAAGAAAAGAAATTCCCTGAAGCCAAAATTCACACTTTCTTAGTTTACAATATATAGTTTTCCTTCTAAGAGCCTCAATAATGATCTAAAAGTGATTTTCATGGTCATAATATTGTTTAAAATACACCAGAATATCATCAATGAATACTAAATCAAAATCTTCAAGATATTTATTGAATACTCTTGTCATTATATCTTTGAAAACATAGGCTGAATTGGTTAATCAAAATAGCATTACAGTAAACTCTTAATGTATATACGTTATCTAAAAATATGTCTTCATGAAATATCCATTTTTTACATGGATTTGATGAATCCCAGAATGAAGTTCATTCTATGAAAAATATAGATCTTCATGAATTTGATCAAATAAATCATAAATTAGAGTTTAAGGATACATGGTATTTGTTGTAATAGCATTAATTCCTCTATAGTCAATGCACAACCTCAATGATCCATATTTCTTATTTATAAAGTGAACATATGATCCCTTGGAAAAATACTAGGGAGAATAAATCCATTATTAATCTAATCCTCTAGTTGTTTTATTAGCTCTAGTAACTCAACAGTAGATATTCTATAAGGATTATATGATATTAATCTCGTATCAGGGACTATATCAATGGTAAAATTGACTTCACTCTCTTCGGGTGTCTATGTAATTCCTTAGAAAATACATTAATTTATTCTTTTATATTTGGTACATCCTTAATTTTAATACTACTTTTCTCATCCCAATATTTTATTTTCACTTCCTCTATAGGAATTTCATTTAATGGAGCTATTAGGGGTTGATATATTTATGAAGAAAATGAATAATATTCTAATCAAAAGATAATGGATCCTAGATCTTCCTCAAAAATATTATCTTCTTTTTTACAATAATTTTTTTAATATTATTTTTATATCCATTCCATACCAGGGATTATATAAAAGTCAACCACTTGTATAATGACAATTTTAGAAACTAAATCCCATAAATGTTTCATAATGGGGACTGACTAACACATTTTTGTGGCAATAAGACATCCCATAATAGTTTTTACTATAAACTCCTTTATTATATCAAAAGGTAAATGTTAAATTTTATTTTCAATTTGAGTAGATATAAATGATTTTTTTGGTCCCGAATCAGATAAATCTTTGGATAAATTTTAATATAGTATTAATATACCTACCCCCATATCACTGGGTACTTATACATTAGCTGTGGTGATCATATAATCTTGTCTATATACCATTGGGATCTTTTTTGGTAAATTACTATGATTACTTGGATATTTATTTGAATAATTCTTTATTTCATTGATGGTGAAGAATTTAACATCATTTATTTTTATCATCCCCTTGCATTCATTAGATTAATGACCCTTTTCGATACACTTATATAAATCTCTCAGGCCTCTCATGAATTTCCCAGTATGATTATATCTACAATATTTTAATAAAGGGAATTATTTCATTCCCCTCTTCTTTATTTAATGCTCCACCTTTTTGGTGTTTTTCAAATGAACTCTTCTTGTATTTATTTATCTGGAACATATAGATTCTAAAAAATTCCTTCTCCATTTAAATGGAACATAATACTGTTATATCATATAATGAATATGTTTGAGAAATGAGTTCATTTTGTAGACATGACTTATGAACTTGAATGAAATGATCAATCTTGTTTTTTGAATCTTGTATGTAATCAATAGCACACATGGAATATCTTGTAAAGGTAGCCTCATACTTCTCAACACTCGCTTAATCTTTTTACTTTCTATTAAATAATTTTCAATTAATTTAATTTCCATACAATTTTAGGAATTTTCTGTTAAAGAATGATTCTTCAAAGGAATTTTATTCCATGTCTTATTTTTCATCTTCCTCCTTAGTATTATAAATCAATGACCATCATGGATAAGAATCTCCCTTGATAAAATATACTACAAGTACAACCTTTTCATTTTCATTTCTTCCTAATTCCAAATATAACATTTCAAGAGACTTGACCCACTTATCAGCTACCACTAAATTGTTATTCCCAAAAAAATATGGGGCTTCTGCAAAATTAGACAACCCAAAATAGGTATAGAACGGTTATTCCTTATATCATGTGTATGTTTTTTTAATATGTCATGATCTTATCAGCTCCAACACAAACTTTTTTGACTTGATCAGTATGGAAATTAATACAGTCTTTGGGTATTGATTCCCTTTATTCCATTGTGATCCATCACTAAATAATTCCACACACTATGACTGCTCCAAATTATCATGAGTATCGATCCAAATACTCACTATAAATAAATATTATAACTCTCATGTTATTTTAACATCTGATTCCTAGGGCCTCTATTAAACCTTATATAATACCAATTTAACATCTCTGACCCTTATTTCCTATAGTCATGGCTAATTTATAAAAAAATAGTCAAAAGTGATAACATCACCAAGGATCTATCAATTTATTAGTATTTAGGAACAATATTAATAAATTCTTCTGTTATTAGATTGGTAATTACACATAGAACATAAAAATTGAAAATAAACAGCTTCCTTTTCACTTATTCAAATATTTCATCTTCATAAATTTTTGAAGGAACAAAACAAAAGGGTGGGCTCAAATGATTAGTAAGGGTTAAATTTGATCAACAACAAGCGAAGAAAATTTAATAAGGAATAATCATTATGGAAAGTTAAGTAACTGAAAAACCTATTCCATTAATAAACTGAGAATTAAAATTTATACATATATTTTTTCATAGTGAAAATCTCAAATATATTAATAACCAAAAACTGAATGAATGGATTGTTTAATAATTAGATTTCATGTATCTCGCACATAATCCAATAATATCAAGACCCATCACGGGAATTTTTAATTTTATGGGTAAAAAACTATCTGATTCTTATTGGAAATAATTGGGAAAGTTTTATCACCAAATGTTTTCTCACATAAGACTTATCATTGTGTCGAGGGTCTATATAATTCCAGTCCCCATCCATAATTTCATATCAAAATCATTCTTCATACATATATTTAATTTAATATAAATATTACTTATCAAAATATAAATATTGTGTATAGTATATGGATTCATCAATATTCCTTAACTAAAATAACATTAAAAATAAACCTCGTATGTCAATAATGGTATACTACTAATATAATAATAAAATACATGAAAGAAGAAATTTTGATAATTAATTAAATATTCAATGAATGGTGTTCATAACTAAAAAAAGGTAAGTTTAAATATATAATAGACTGGGAATAAGTGGTGAATAAGTCTTCTCTCACAAAAATAAATGCGGGATGAAAACCCCTTACATTTATTGTATAATTAGAGTAAAGATAAATAATTAAAATAATTATTTAAAAATTTTAAATTCACAAACTAAAATTAGAAATAAAATATAAAACAGTCAGACTTAATTTCAAAAATATTCATGGAAAAACATGACCAATGATGTAGAATTGTAACCTAATGAATAAAATTTAATTAAGAAATCCCTTATCGCATGATTGAAAGCATTATGCACTTGTACTTAATGTCCAACATAATAAGATTATATTCATTAAATGTATAATTAATAACCATTTATATATGAATTTTCTTTAATATAATTTTATAATGTTCATTTATTTCTTGTTGATGACATATAGTATTCAATATTTTTGTTATGGGGTGTTCTTTTTCTTGGTTTTTCCTGATCGGTTCACTTATATACAAGTATAGAAGTTCATTTGATGGGGGGAATATTTCTCTAGAATTGAAATTATAGGATATTAATTTTTTTCCATAATTTTGTGGGATATTTTATATCACTTGGTTATATGTTATGAAAATTATTCATTAGATAAAACATTAATGAAACTGATTTAATTTATTTTGGTGAATTTTACGACCATTATAAACTTATATCATTTTGTTTAATATCATGTACATATATTGGTTCCCGGATATTATATTACATATAATATGTTTAGTAAAATATTATTTAACTATAATAATGGTTATATTACCATTATTTAATGTGGTAATTAAAAATGAAAATGTAATGTACCTAATGGCGGTAAATCAAAATATCATGGAGGATGTTTTCATTTGTAGAGTGAAAGGGAGAATAGAAAGTTTTGGATGATGAATATTACATTATCATAATAAAATTATAGTATATATAAGAAACTATATTTATCATAAATTTTTATATATATGAGTTAAAGTGATGATATGAAATAAAATGAAATTAAAATAATAATTAAAAGACAACGAAAGATGATTTTACCTCATGTATAACATCTCCTTGAGAACCTCTTCAAGGCACCTAGGATTGGTCTTTCGATGATTCCAGTAAGACCAAAACGTGGGTAAGAGTCCTGATATGTAAATTGGATATAATATAAGAAATATAAAAGGCTAAGAGTGTGGGAGTAGAAGACGTGGTGAGGGGTGGTAGTTATATTGGAGGAGAGGGGTGTTTTTTATTATTTTATTCATTTGTATATTATTTTTTCTCAAGACTATCAATAGTGATGATTATTGTGAAAACATACATTATGTAGTTCATGTGAGTTATAAATGATGATTTTTAAATCAATTATAAATCATTCATGACTCCATAATTCATGTATTTAGAAAATATTTAAAATTACCATATTTCACTATTCACAAAAATTCAACTATTTAAAAAAATAACAAAAAATTTCGCTGACGATTTTTTATTGTTGGGATTTTAAAAATGGACTCCATTTTATAAAAACAATTTTCTATTTGTGATATTTTTTTAATTAAAATAATTATATATTCCAAAAATTTTAATTTTAATATTATAATTGATTTTATGACACTTTTAAAAATTACATGAGGTCTCATAAAATTATATTAAAACCATTAAGTAATGAAAAAATAATTTCTAAGTCACTTTTATGAAAACAAATTCTCTTTTAAATTATTATATCAATTATAAAATTTTATATAAATAAATGTGTTAGATAATATTACCCACAATTAATTTATCATTTTAAAAGATTTATTTACTTATTGCATGATATAAATATATGATATTTTCATTTATAGCATACCTAAATCATATTTTTTATTTTTTATTTTAGTTTACTGTTCTATTGGCCAGTTTAGTATTCCTAATAGTCGCATTACTATTCCAATGGTCAAGTTGATATTTAATAGTATATCACAATTTTTTAGGCTCATGAGATATTCATCAAATTAAATTTATTTAAGAGGAAACATAACATTAAATATTATGATTTTATATATTGATTAAATTATAATTTTTTGGTTTTAATAAATTTCAAGGATATTTAAAAAAATTAAAGGGATATAAATTCAAAGGAGTGATTATGATTTCATAAATTACTTGTTGAGATGAATCCTTTACTAATTTTATTAAGAAATATCAAAGTATTTTTATGATGAGAAAAAATACATATAAGACATGTTTAATAGTTTTTTAAAACTTATTCATAATATCTAGTATTATATAAGAAGAATTAGTTCTGAGGATAAGTGGGGTGGTGAATGGGTCCTTTTATAAGTGGTAGGGGAATATTTTTTTAATATTAATTTCTAAAAATAAAAATGGATGTAATATTCAATGTAAACGGATCTAAAATTGATAAAAAGTGATAATATTATATTTTATGTAACAAAATATCTCATCTATCCATTTATAGGTGAGATTTTTTGATATTTTTTAAATTTCCTCTTTATTTAACACTTCTACATCCTTTTAGAATTTATCATGTTGACTAATTTTTACATTTGGAACATATTATTGTGCATTTTAATCAAATTCTACATATGAAAAAATATTTTTTATTATTCTTCGAAGTATTAAATCTAATTAATTTAAAAAAATTATATTTTTCCTAAAAATTAACTTCAATATAATTACACATAACACAATAAAAACAATTTTTATAAAAATGTATTTCTAAGCATAAAAATAATTATTTAGGCCAATGATTATGAAAAGAATTAATGATCATGGTATTTATATGTTTTTTTATTAAAATTAATTGAGTTATATGACATTAAATTCAATAAAAAAATAAGTATAATCATGTTTATACTTAATTAAATGAAAAGAAAAAAAAATAGTTTTTAGTATAATAAAATACACCATAGGGTCAACATTTTCTATTATAGGATTATAAATTGATAAGATAATATTTAAAATATATTATTTTACTCCTTTAATTAATATTTGGTAGAAAAAAATTGTTTATTAAATTTTTATGTATATTTTATATTGTGATGATTTCATATAAATAAGGCATTTTAAAAAAAATATTTGTTAATATGCACCTAAAAAATCAAAAACATCACAAAAACATATATAAAATTACTCATGATTTTTTAAATCTAAAAAAATTATTTTATCTTATTAAAATTCCAATATTTATGATTTTAACATTTGAATGAAAACATCAAATGTAATGGAAATATATTATTATTATAAAATTGAAAATTTTAACATTAATAATATTTAATAGTATTTTATATAAATTAATAATTTAATGAGTTTTAATTTTTCTATAAATTGAAATATATTTTTAATAATCCATTAAAAGTGATTATTTTTATTTAAGATAAAAATACCGAACACCTTAAAAATAGTTCTTTGAAATAAAATCCAGTTTTAACATCAATTCATTTTAATCACTTCCCATTAATTATTTTTATTCTAAATATTCAAATATCATTATTTTTTTGGTATTTTAACACATGAAAACCTGAAAATATTAATAATATTTAAGGAATCAGAATATAAGTTTTTATAGTATATAAATTTTATTAATTATTATCATTTTATTTATATGAGGTTTTTACCTTCATTTTTTCACTGGTATTTAATTTTTTTCAAATGATGTATTTATTTTTATCATGGATTTAAAAAAATACAACATGTTTTATTTTAGTTCAGTGTTTCATTTGAATCAACTATTTAACATATTATTTTTTCAAAAAAACTGGTACTAAAATCATGGTGTATTTCAACTCAGCAAAAAGGCATGGATCCAAGGAATACCGAATCTTTTATATGTTAGTTCACTTAAAATAAAATTCACTATATGTTATTATAGTATTTATTTATTGGGAATTACAAGGAAAGGTTAATTATCCCTATCAATCTATCTGCTAAATACTTTAAGATTTATGAATAAAAGAATAATTCGACATGTAGTTTTCATGGGATGAATTTGTCAAGAGATAAATAACACACCATAAATATTTTCTATCCCCTTTTCATGTCCTACTTAATCATAAAAAGCTAATCTTCAATCACATTCATCAAATCATAAAAATCTTGAAATGAGTAGTTCTATTTTTTTCAAAATACATACAATATTTCAATTCCTCTAATTTTCTTATTTTAGCTCTCTAATTTGATCATCCAAAAAATATCCCTCATTGAATAACTCATGTAATCACATTATTATCCTCTAAATGTATTTATCATGAACAAATAAAATACATAAAAATATATATTTTTCCATTAATTTCAATTGTAGTTAATATATAAAGGAAACAAATATTTTATAAACAATGGCATGTTTCACCTCACTACTACATGGTTTGGTTCTACATACACATTAATTCTAAAAATATTATTCATTGAATTTTAATTACATGTGAAATTTTTCCATGTAAAACATTAAAAATTCTCAATCTATATTCACAAAAGTGTGTCACTTTCTAAAAAATGTCATGGTAATGCTCTCCAAAAATACAAAAAGCCCTTATTACTTCTACCTATAAAAATGTTCATCATTTTGGTGTCCTCTATTTTAATTATAATATTTTTATCAAAATCCTATAACAAAAAATCCTTTTGAATCATTATTGACCATTTCAAAAAACAACTATACAATGTTCTTATAATTTCTTCAACAAAATTCATTATCATTGTGGCTGAATAGATGTTGTTGCATACCATAAGTGCACCTCCTCACACACCAAAATTAATTAACCTATAGTGAGGGTTTCTATATTAGTCTAAGAGACTATAATATTGGATACAGATGACCATTAATCAAAAAAAATTAATATCAAACATTGAAATACGATGAAAACATAAGGTGGCATTATGATTACAAACAAACCAACCATAAATAGTATATCATATACTATAAGAAGAAACAAATAACGATAATTTTAGGTATGCATACAATAAATGAGGTCCGTATGTGGGATGACCATATGAACAATATTTTGAAGGAAATAGATTGTAAAAAATAGGTTATGAATTATTTTCCATTCCCTATCTCCTATCACCAACCATGCTTTACCTTCCCACCCCTCATCTATAGATCTCTTTCCTATACCCATACCTCTAACCAAGGAATCTGTCTAGGTACCATGTCACCCGTGTATAGTTTTATTGAAAATCAATAAGCCACCACCAATAATTTCCTAGGAAATTCAAATATAAAATGTTTTATGTGTAGTTTTATATGGTCACAAATAAATAATGAAGAAAGTAAAAATTTTAAATAAATCATAGATAGGGTATTTCTCAACATTCTTGGGGGAAGCAATACCTACTTTGGTTAGTGTTGATGTGTCACTGATCATATAGCCAAAAATACTTATTTGGAATCACATATCTACACAAAATAATGGGTTTAATGTCCCATTATAATATATAACACAACTCATTTATTGTGTTTACAAGAAACCAACTCATAACTGCGGGTATAGAATCTCAATATAAATGGCCAATAAGTGGGAATAGAAACATCAAGTAGTCAAATAATTATGGTCATCACGCCCTAACATATTTTTTAAGACAAAGAATAGTGTTTCAAATAAATAATATAATAATATTCATCATTAAATAAAAATTTACTCATATTTGGAAAAAATACCTGGTAACAATAATCTATAAGGGGGCCTAACATCCTGGAGCTATAATGCTAAAGTATGAATAAAATCTAAACCACATCACTGAAAGAGGTCATATCATCCCTATCCATGGGATGAACATCTAGAGAGAAATTTTTAATTTATCCCAAGACACTTCATAATTTTGATGGTATCTTATCAATATAAAATCGAACATAAATAATATCTTGATCCCTTCCTTGAATGAATATTTATATTTGAAGAATTTCTCTCTTCTAGGGGTAAAAAACTAAATGATCATAACATTCCATTTCCAACATTATCAATGTCACATGTTCATTAAATTCTATTACCATGGGCATAACATATATGATATTACCCTGAAACATAATGGGATTAAAATCCATCATCATATTTAATAAGACATATGAGGGCATTTCATCCCAATAAAAATAAATAATAACATAAGAGAATATTATCCACATATATATCCATAATCAAAACATGACATATCAATTACATCTACAAACACAGTATAAGAAATTTATATTAATACAGGAATAGAGTCCAACAATGTTTATGACAATTCTACTCTGTATGTAAATTATCCAACCAATTCAAAATTCATTATCATGTATATAACCTACCGGGTATGCTGAAGATAGATGAGGAGGAATAGACAGTGTATACAATTCCATAACTAGACAAAACTTATAAATTTTAATCAAAACTAACATGTGGGACAAGAATCAAGTCCACTACTACCGATAAAAAAATATTATATGTATCAGAGGATAAAGATACCAATTGATGTCTATTGGGTAATAAATAAAATAATAAAACAACTTATGGGTTCCAATTCACACCATCGATGGTACTTTAATTTGGGTACATAAAATCCGATATCTGTGGAATAAAAAAACCGAAATGACTAATCCAATCATGGTTATAAAAATCACAGTAAATTTTCCAAAGATAAGAGAATAAGTTATTAATTAAAATCACAAAAATTTGTGGATCATTCGTGAGACCTTTACATCACATATTAATGAAACATAACATAATCCATCGACAAATCATATGGGCCAAATTAAAAAAAACATAGCAGGATGACAGTCAATGAATTTAAATAGATAAATAAACAAAAAATTGTAAAAATATAAATCCCTCAAAATTAAAATTTTAACTAACAACATTTAATTTGAACATGAAACAGTTTGGAGGATCTATAATCCTCAAAAAATAATGGTTTTGTAAGTAGGATTTCATTTGGGGTGAGATAGGGAAAAGAGTGGATAAAGAGGGGTTAAAATCATCAAATTAAGATAGTGCCAAAATTTAGACTCATGGATTATAGGATCCAGTAAAACAGAGGGTGGGATCCCACCAGAACATCAATGGGAGGGACAATGGAACCTCTTATAGACCAGTTTTAATAGAGTTAAAATAGACATACACAAAAAGCGTAGGTGGGGTTGGAAGTGGTACACCATAAAGCCTAAGTCGACCAAAATTTTTGTGTCCCACCACTTGTCTTATAATTTTCAATATTCTCTCAATAATATTTCCATTATATGACTATTTCATTGAAAAATATGAACCAAAACACCACCAGGAACCTTCTATAGCCAAAAAAATATTAAAAATTTGTAATAATAAATTAAAAATTAAAAATGTACGCCCTATACACAAACTCCATTATAACCTCCCCATGTGAGGGAATATATTCCCCAATATTCATTACCCAACATCACTAATTAAAAAAAGTCCAATAATTAAACTCACATATTATTATCTTACTCTGATGTATCTTTATGGATGATATTGTGCTTATTCTATACTTACACAAAAAAAGAAATTATTTCCATGTATAATTTTTTTAGTTGGTCTATGATACTAATAGATAATTCACAAAATTAAACATTACGACCAAACCCAACATCATGGATTATAATCACATTAAATGTTTAGGAGGGGAATCTCATGAGCTATGATACAAGAAACATGTCATTCCTATCACTATATTGGTGAAGAGGAACTATGTAATACTACATGGTGTTGATCCTATCAACAACCATGAAAAACTTCACATACCTGGGAACTAGATTCCCATATCTCAAAATATGATGATATCTTAATTGAGGTGACTCTCTTAATAAAACTATGTTATCCAACTCAATCTCAAGAGGATGAAAATGTTAGACTATATAAAATCGCTACCTAACTTAGGAAATATTAGACCTCTTTTAGAGTGATCAGATATTATCTGATGTCTCCTACGTAGGACCTAACCTGATAATCGCAGCCTACCCTACCTTTATAAAAACGTGAAGGAGAAATAAATGACCTATCATATATGCCCTCAAGGGTTCCATCTAAATATAAATCTGATAACTATTATGATATAAAACTGAACGAAAACAATATGGAACTCCCTTGAACTGTTGAATCCAATAAAACATTCCTATATAATATCATCTAATATCTAAATAGTATTCGTAGACAACCAATTAGTCTAATCATGCAAATTGTTCCCAAATACACCTATATACCTAGATCGTTTTATAATTCGATCCAAAAGTGTGATGTAAAATGGGTATCCCAATCAAAAACACTACTCTTGGCGGGCCCATGGAGACTCATTATCACCTCACCACATATCCCACAAAACTCATCAATATAATTTTTTAGATAAATAAAAATACATGATCATGCTAAATTGATAGATAATAGCTCATACCATACTATGATCTTGATATGACCTTGGTGATCATACAAAAAATTATATTATAAAAACATACCAATTCTACTCAAAAATGGATGAGAATTCGAGAAGAACAATGGGTTATTTGTGCTGATACTTGACCCTCTAAAAATTCATACACCATGATGAAAAATTCACAATGTATTTTTTCATATAAAGCCAATAGTACATCCTATGGATGTTATGATACATCATGGAAACAAATGAGTTAAATACAAATATTGTTCATGGTAATCATATGTCATATCCTTACTCAAGATCAAAGTGTATAACATACAGAACAACATATAAAAATATCATAATAGTTCAGGTAACAATCAGGTTATGACTCCCCACTATATAATTTTTTCCTCACCACCAAACAATTTAAATCTAATGAAAAAATCTCAACCTCTTAGGATGTGATGAGGTAATATCCATTTACACCAAGGTCACTCTTCCTGGATACTCTTAGATTTTAGGAATCTTCATAGTAAATAGGATTATCATTTTATGCTCATTTATTTAATCTTATATCACATGTTCCAAATTCTTCTAAATTAGATCATTCGCTACATCATTCCCCTTTATAGGGGTTTTTTACATTTCAAAATTGATGGACTACACATACTCAACCAAATTTCTCTATGAAATGTTCATGTCACACTATGGGAAGATGTATCAAAGGATCATTTGTTCAATATAAAATAAATAACTCTCACTTAATATGTAGTGATGGAAACATCACAACACATTCACTACCCCAACAATCTCTAATTAGGAGTTAGATAATTTTTATCATGTAGCCTTATCTATCTAGATCCATTATCATCAACACAACTATCCTATATTAGAAATAATACAAGGAATATACTATATAAATGATAATATAAGTTACCCTCATTACTCAGCATAGATGAATTCAAAATAATAGATACAAATATTACCTACAACACCTGATAGTATCACTCATAAGAATCATACCACACAAACATTTCCCTCGTCTTGGTTAGGAACTTCATCGGTGCTACCAATTAGCATAATTTCTGAATGAACAACCTATATTAACCTAAAAACCTAGGGAACCATAAATCATAAAAAAATTATCATGTCATTCCTAATAAATCACACCCTCAATCTCTTTAGGTTCCATTGATATTTCTTCCTTAGATATAAAATTGCCATGGAAAAAAACTTCATTGATATAAAACTAACAGTTTGAGAGTATTTCAAATAGGTAATGATCTCTTAGTGTTCCCAAAAAAATCCCTAAATAAGGAGTTTTACCCTCATATGAATAAGGTTATAAAAATATTTCATCATTGGATGAAAATATATATGAATCTGTAAATTTATTTACGACCAGATTTGTTAGAGACATAAAAATATTGGGAACAATTGTTTGACCAAATAACATAATAAGAAATTCATACATACCATACACACTTCTGAAATATGTGTGTGGAATAATATAATTCCTCAAAATAATGGAATATATCCCAAAATTATAATCAATTTTGTATAACCACATAGGTCCCCTAACCCTATCAAATAAATCATCTATATGTTAAATATTATTTTATTTCTTGATCATAATAGGGTTCACCCTCCGTTAATCTACACATATGTATATGGACCATCGCATTTCATGGGGAACAAGTAGTGGAACCCTTGGGGGAATTCTAGGGTGAATAAATACCATCACCTATTGATCTTATAACTGATATTTTAAATCTTTATCCTTAGAAAGATAAATCATATATGGAGGAATTGATACAATCTTCATACAAATAATGAGATCAATCCAAAAATAAACTAACCACTCATGCTCATAATCACAATGTAGTCCTATGAAATTTTCCTAAAATTGATCAACCACTATTGGAATGGATGTGATGTATCCTAATGTCTAAAATAAACACTCACAAATTGGGATGGATTCTCTCCCATCTACCAAAGATCAAGTCCCAAAAGTCCTCTTATAAATCCCACTCCCCAACATACGTATATAAATATCCCTCAAATAATATGAAATATACTCACTTTTGATAGAAGTTTATGTGTCAATGATAATGATTTGACCAATCCATTCTAAGGATCACATCAAAATCATGCATACCATATATAAATGAACCTTATATAGAATCTTAAACACTAATCATAATGGCACATCATAAACACTTTCAAATACCCTTATATCCCCTCCCTGATTTTCTATTTATAGATAAATCCCAAAACACGATCTCAACAACTGACCCTAGGTTAATAACCAATATTATAGATATAAATGAAGATGAATCATTATGATTAAATAAAATAGTGTATTTTATAATGAAATCATACCTTCAATGGTAGATGGCCTATTTTCATAACCATATGGAGCATTCTTAATAACATAAAACTATAATGTGTAAGTTCCACTGCATGGTCCCCCAACTAACATGGTTCCTTAAAGTGATCTAGCATGCTACCTCAGATACTATGTATTAAGAACATTTTTGTTATATGTTCATTTGGAGGAACTCTATGAACCACATTTTGGTATAATATTAGATATAAACTAAGATCCTTAAGGCTAGCCAACATCATGAAGACAACCCATTTGAAAAGAAGATTTAAAAAAACATTTCTTGTTCTGCATATGAGTAGATGAACAATACTCTATAGGGTCTTCGATTCCATTCAATCATGTATGCCTCTCTATACCACACAAAAATTTGACTAGATGAGAGTTGATACTAAAAGGTATATATGGGCCCCATACTGGACATGATTTCATATTTATACTTTAGAGATAATCTCTAGTATACCACTTCCATCTACCTATAAATCCAATCATGATACCATTATTGGAATAAATTTTTTAAGGAGGCCTTCCCTTTCGAAAAACTCCTCTCAGTATGAGGGAATAGTTCATAGACTCTAAAAAATATATAGGCCAAAACATATTAATTTGAGAAAAAAATTAATTTATTGGTCTATCTAAGAAATAGAAACACTAGAAGTCTCATCAATCACTAATAAGGGTGGAAACAAAGCAATTTTTTAAAATAGAGTTATATCCAAATTTTGAAAAAAATCATGTAAACCAAACTCATGAACCCCAAACTAAAAAAAATTAATGAATTTCTTGGAAACATTCTCAAGGAAATGATCCTGAAATATCATCAATGATGACCCCATATATTGATATTTCTAGATAATAATATCTCACCACTACCTCATTTTTCCTTGAAGCATAAACACCATAAGATTCAACCACATTTAAAGGGATTTATCATGATGTTCAAAGGAAACATGAAGATACTTAACCCAAATCTCAATAGATGATGATTATCCCTCTATTGTAATCATAGGGTGGTGATACAAATAAAACTCAAAGTTTGTACTAATATGGTTGGATCATCCCATGTATCCCCATGTACAATAGACTTGATCACATCAAGATAACTCTCATGAAAAAACTATTCAATAAGAGGAATTAGTGCAATATGGGGTTTTGTTTCAAAAACCCAATGGGGGATTTTTCATCTCCACCCTCCTATAACTCACAAAGATCCTATTGTGGAGGAATGCATCTATAATGAAAAAGTCATCGCTCAAAATACAATCTCATCACAATTTGAATATAACAAATTATGATAAGAAGTAAAATAAAGTGAATCACACTATTTTATACATAAAACATAATTGAAAAGGATCTCCCACATAACCTTGGGCACTCTATCTTTCTATTTTTAGCCTTGGATACCCCCTCTTAGGACTCAGATCATATAAAAGGAGGACTCAAAACATCAATTATTGTACATTTTAAACATAATAAATTTTAGAAAAAAACAAATCCCAATATCATAATTCGAGTCATCAACCACAATAATGAACATGGATGTTGTGTGAATCATAAGTTTCAAGAATGAGTGTGATCACACACCGTTTTTCTTTATTGTACCAAGAGTAAAACTATAAACATTAATGATATTTATATAATGAATTATATTTAAAATATATATATAACCTATAATTAAAAATCAATAAAATGAATACCTTGCTTTGTACTGTAGACTTTCTAAATATAGGGGCTAGATTTTTACTACATTATACCCCTTCTATACTATAACCAAATAGTACGAAAAAGAAAATAATGGTTCTGATACGACTTTCAAATATCTTTTAGACTCCTCCACCTCCGTTGTAACTAAACTAGTTGTACTACAAACCTCAATAACACCTACCAACACACTAAATGTTTTCTGTAATTGGTGGAATCAATGTAAAAGGGGGGAGACTATACCCATTGGTAAATATGACCAAACATCATAGTATAATTAATATAAAACATTAAAATAAAATAACTACATAATGTGTTATAATAGGTATATACTAACAACCAGAAAAGAATCTATCATATGCTACAACAATATAATTTAAGCTATAATTTCATCTAGGCATATAATGAAATTAGGATTTCCCATTGGTTGGCCCTATGTACAATAATTCAAAGTAAATAATGAAATGAGACTACTGCATTATTGGTTCTGTGTCCTATTCGAACCCCATATCATAGAATTAACCACGTTCTATTACCTCACCTATCTTGTGAATAACACATTATAATATCTATTCTTCCAATTATATGATCTACCCTGGAACCAAGGTTCCTGAGTAGAGTGTACATACAACTCAATATGATGCCCCCAATGGTTCCCATAACAAATAAAATATATATTGCATCATATAAAATGTAACATCATCTTATATAAATAAATAAAATACATCCATAAAAATAATTCATATTCATTAGTTTTACTCAGCCACTATAGTGTAATTATCCCATTTTATCTATTGTTATGGTGTCTATGAAAATATCACAAGAAATATTGACTCAGTATCATGCATATAATCATAATCATGTGTATATCATCATATCATAATATAGTGCATAACTCCAGGGAAATAAATCCTAGGAACAAAATCAAAATTGTGATCAGAGGTTCCCAGTAATAATATTCCAATAGTGGGTATAGCATCCCATCATAGAAAAAATAATGGGCCTCAATATTTAACATGTGTGTTAAGAGAATGCATAACATACCTTTGAAGTAATATAATATATGGAATCATTTCCCAACTTTTTCATTTAGAGTGTTAAAAACACCCCTAGTAAATATATTTCACCAAAAAACAAAGCCCACAACAACCATCACACTCAAGCAAGAATAATGTCTTGGACACAACCTGAAAATGAGTAATAAAATCCATTTCCATTGGAATAATCGTAAGAGTAAAAATCAGTTATGTTCCCATGACTTATCACATAAATTTTGGAATCCCATTAAATATTAGGTCATACTCATACTACATATTTTCCTCTTACTTGAATGCATCACAATATATGAAAACCAACCAACTAATATGGTTATAATAAACAATCAGTCATAGAGTCTAATTTCTAATATCTTCAGGGTAATATGGGAATGACATCCCATGACCACACAAAAATAATCCCAGACACATCCACAAAAAATATTAATTTTATACCTCATCATAAGCAATGAGATATATGTTAGCATTAGATCCCAATAATAACCACTGATGGTATGAGGGGATATCATCCATATAAATAAATGTAATCAGGACATGGTATATCTTGTATCTCAAGAAGCATGACATAATAAATTTAAATTATCATTATAATGGTTACAAAAACATTCAAATTATAATAAAGGTTAAACCTCACACATCCAACCAATTCAAAATTCTTTATCCAGTGTATAAATTAACTAGTTATTATCATGTTAGAGGGGAAGGGACATTCACAAAATACAAGTCTATTACCATCCAAGAAGGATTAAGGTCAAATCAAAAGTCCCATATGGGTTGATCTTAAAGTTTACCACTACTAATAATACATATATTGTATGTCTAGGATGATAAGTGGACCAATATAGGTGCACTAGGTCATAAATAAATTAAGAATACACCTCAAGGGTTCTAACTCCAAACAACGATGGTACATTGGTTTGATTTGATGGTTTTTGGTGGCCATGATATCAAAACAAAATTATAGGGAATATCCTACTAGTACAATAAATGATAATAAATTTACTAATGATAATTAAGAATGTATTTAATTAATTCTAAGCTCATTCACACACCATTAGGGAAACCCATTTTTCACATACAAATGAATCATGGTTTAAACAATTGGAAATATTTGAGACCACATACTATGATGTAGTATGATGGTACATAGTGAATATAAATATTTAATAAATCATTTAATGATAGAAGTATTGTTACATCTAGATAATAATCCCAACTCATTGAACTTAGTAAAGATATTAATAATGTTGAAGGAGCCAAAATAATAATGAAATTGAGTTTGTAAGTTCGAGTCATATTGGGAAATCTAATCTGAATAGTTGATTAAAAGAAAATAAAATCATCAAAAGATGATACAATCCCAATTTAAAACTAGGGTCCCGAGGATGAAACAAAAAATATGGTGGTATGGGAAGTGGAAATACCCATGTCCCAGGTCTAACAGTGTTCCAATAGACCTCCATTTAAATAATTTTGTTGTGGGAAGCACTACACCCCAATGCTAATTTTCATAAGAAGCCGACTAAAACCCCATAGGGCTTCCTGCAGAAGATCTTTTTTGAGAATATTTCAAAAATCTCTCCATTTTCTTGAAAATTATTGAAAATACCTCCCTTAGATCGATCTTTTTCCAAAATAGTTTAAAATACATACGTGTTTACCAAATTTAAAATAAAAAATCTACCTCCACACATAATGTCCATTAGATATATTCCTAAAAAAACCTACCACCATGCAATATTCTTACTCATCTACCCATTTATCAACCATTATTGGTAAATTTATGAACATTTTTACTATGTTCCATGCCTAATTATTTTATATTATAGGCCCCATTCAATCATAAGTAACAAAAAGTAATGTCAACAGGTCTCAAGTGTGTCTCCCCATATTCCAGAGTACGTCGACTAGTTGTGAGGTTCTAATGATAGTATAGTGGGAGACCATACCCTATGGATTAGTACTAAATACATATGGGTAATAAATAAAATTAAATGGGGTTATATAATAGTAAATTAACCGAAACATATACAATAAAATCCAAACATGCTTGATGATAAGATGTTACACATATAAAATTACAAAATAATAATAGTTAACACATTCAAGAGGATATATATAGATAAATTAATAAATAAATAAATAACTGAAATCCTTTTAATATTTTGAGTAAACAATAATTACCATACTCTCATTCCATTTCTTATCCCCAAACAAGTAATACAAAAGAGGTATGATATAATGCCCTAACCAATACCCATGTTAACTTCTTGAGTACCAAGAATAGACCTGAATAAGGTTTGAGTATAACATTGTTGGCCACCACCAATGGTTTCTAATTCATTCTGATTTGTTATTATAAAAGGTTAAAATGTGATTTCTATAAATAAGAATGTATATAAAGTTGACATGAATTAGGAAATACCACATAAATTAGCCTAAGTTGGACAGTCTCTAATCATGAAAATAATAAAGTAGCCACATCACCCATGGTTATAATCCCATGAATTTGAGAAAAATTATTGAGGTGAATCCATAGAATGGTTCCATTCTTTACCATGTATTGAAATTAGGAAAATACAAGGAATTTTCTAAGAAATTTTATAAACATAACTACCAATCAAATATGTGGTAATCAATCCATTGTGTTTATCTATGAAGATAAATCCATGGGATGATCTTTCAACATTCCACTTTACAAAAATGGTTGTAACCTAGCACAAGAATAAAGACCATTATAATCTCAAGAGATGATGGATTGGAATCTGAGGACATAAACCAAGGTGTTAAATGTCTATAGAAATCAATCCAAATACAAGATCTTATCCCATGCATTCTAATTGTTTTGGAATTTTATGGTAAAAAATCCATATGATGCCAACGGTTTCATGAACATAATACATTAACGGGGTCCATGGTTGGATTACCCATTCGAATTCCTATAAATGAATTATGTGACAGCCATTGGGTTTGCATATGGAATTCCAAACAAGAATCCAAATATTATTTGTGTCAATTCTCACTTTTAAATCATAATAATTTCTGTCATATAACCAATTTCGTTATATAATGAAGGATATAATTCATTAAATTCCTATAGTAAAAAATGAGTTTAATTAAAACAATCATAGAACGTGGTTCAAGGAAATTCATTTTGAAACTCAACCATATATATTCATTAAATATTAAGGAATTATATTTTCAATTTCATAGTTATCTTATTTCATTAAGGGTGTCACAACATTCCAAAAACCTTAATTTAATATATATACTACAAGGTTCCAATAAAAATAAATTATATCTTCCAAAAAAATCAGAAATGTAGTCCAAGTAATTCATGGTATTAAACATAAACACAAGTAAAGTAATAGAAACAATTATTTTATTAATATTAAACCACAACATTGGATGTGTCTCCCATGGTTGTCCATAAGGTACATATATCCTTTGATAATTAAATTAGTCTATTTAATTTTTGAACAAAATAATAATAAATGAACTATGTATTTTTAGTTTATTCATGAAACCATATGTTCCTAAAAATGTTTAAGTAAGATGAGACATTCCCAGGGTCTAACTATAAGTTTAATTATTTATGTGTCATTCCAAACACACCCTAAGGGGTGGTTGGATAAAAATTGAATTTTGGTTTTTTCTAAATTTCAATACCAAACATAGCGTTAGGTGGTGTTTTAGTTACATCGTATGTATGGTATTAATTGTTTTTACATCCAATCACATGCTAAGAGGTAGTTTTATTACATATGGATAGAATAAATATTAGATTTACTAGGTTTTAAACCAAACAAATCTATTGAGGTGTTTTTTTTTTCAAAATGATGTAAGGTCGTCATGGGTGAAAAACTAAACTCTCCCTAATGGGTGATCTGACTTGAAGATTTCAACCACAATCGGTGTAAGGTATAAATGTATTACCTTTTGGGATGGTTATGGCAGAAAAATTAATATATTTATTATTTTTAGTTGAAAGAATTTGAATTACCGGCATGCATCAAAAATGGAAATTTTATAAACACAAAAAATTTTATGGAAAATTAAATAAACCCCCTACATTATTATTTGCAATAATCACTACTCTAGTAGGAGTCTCTAATTCTACCCTATTAAAGAGAAAGTTGGAAACAAGAAAAATTACCTAAAAATATGGTATAGCCCAAAAAAAGTTATAAGAGAAGTCTTTAATGTAATGAAAACAAAGAAAAGATGCTAGATGAGGGTTTGGCGTATTGAGGTCTCTTGATCACAAGTGAAAAAATTTAATCCATCTTAAGAGCGAGTGAGATCTCAAATGCGTGAAGGGGGGAATAAGAGGGGGTGCTTGTGGGAGATTCTGGCCAAATGGGGGGAAGATGGTGAAAAATTTTAGGTTCATAGGGGAAAATAAATTTTTCCCACATTTAATGAGGTTCGTGGTGTGGTCACATGGTTAGGAAAACTATGAAAATTCATTATTCTAGGCACTCCCACCATGTATGATTATGTGGAATAGTTTTTCTAAACCATAAGAAAATCATACAAAAATTATTCAATTGTATACAAACATCTAAATGGTTTCCAGTATCATGCCACAATGTTTCATAATTATGGTTCATATATAATATAGGTCACATTATTGGGTTTCCTGGTTAATACTAAATATTCCCTAACCATTAACATCAATCTTCTTCTCTATAAATTGATATTTTAAATCCCAAATATTCATAGACTTATTAGGGATCCTAAGACAACTCTATATCCCAAATAAAATATCTAAAATACACTTTAAGGAATTCAAACTCCAAGAATTCTATTCTGAAGCTTATTTTTTAAAATTTTCTATCCAAAAATTGAAATTCCAAAATTAATTTGCAATTACCAACCTAGGAAGATATAGGATCTTACAACCTCCACACTATATCACTTGTCATCTTCAATAATCCTTGATGGAAATCTAGAAGAATCACCCAACCATTGACAATCCTGAAATTCCATTCAAATTGTTTTGTAATATTTTTTATACCATATTTTTCTTCTAAATTACATCATAAATAACAAAACACAAGACTCATTGTATGCAAGAAAATTCCCATGCTCCTCCTCAAACACAAAGATAATTCTTGGAAGCTTGCATCCATCCCGAGATGCATATGTCATCATTTATATAGATAAACCATCCCATGGTGCTCCTTGCCTTATAAAATATCTTAGAAGTACAATATTGTATCTTATAACCTCCCTCTATCATAATTTCATGTTATAGTATGTTCTGTTGAGTCCATTTACCAGGTAAACATGATCCGTTCATACAGTACCTTAACACAGACAAGATCACCTTTAACCCAATTTCAGTTCTCAGTTTCCCAGTCTAAATTCAAACTGATGTTAATTTATTACCCTATCACAAATGTAAAATGCATTCAATTTCTTTAAAATCCCATGTGACTCCCAAACAATGTTGAAAAACATTCCATGATCAATACTGATATGGTCTCAAACTAATAGAATCCAATTATATGTTAGAACAGAAGCCAAAAAACCTCTAGATGAATATTCTAAAAAATTGTAAATTTCTCCCACTAACACATCATTACTACCAAATGATGTTTCCTTTACCCCTATATGCATCCCATGATCATTTAATCGTGTTCCCCAAGTATCATACCCAACCCTATATGAACTTCTATGATTGGAATATCATCATGACTTTCCCTATGGTATCATTTGAAAATTGTGATATACCCTTTAATAACCTATTATATTTTCATTTTACTATTTAGAATCTTAAGAAATATTAAATTTAATCTTAATTAGAGTAATAAACATTCAATTTATTCTTTATAAAGGGGGTTACACTAGCATCTGTGTGATTTTTTATCACAACCCACTCATGGTTAATTTCTATCTACCCAAAAATTATCACCATGCACCAACATGATGATCAACACTACAAAAGCACTAACCAAGATTAGGCCACAAAATACTATCTTGATCCAATATCCAATGTTCATCTTTAACCACAGGCATGTTTTACTCTAATCCTGGCTCTCACTGATTAATCGAGTGCTTTTATCTCCACTTATTTTTTTAGTATTATGAATTCACTATGCAAATCCCAAGACTGATCTCAGGTATAAAATATCTCCCTCACATGAGTACCACATCCCCTAAACATGATTATACTCTCCAACTTTGTATTGATCACTCTATTATTTCACTGAACTATTTTCAACTTATGTAACCCATGCCTTTTTCATTTTTGAAATAGATATCTAAATGGATATGAGACCGTTCAGCCCAAGTAATCCCTCCAAAATGAAACTATAATCCACTCAGGGCCCATGAAAACTTTTCCAAGGCCTACACAATGGATGACATAGACAACAAGAGTCACACATTGAGAGGAATGATGTTATATCCGACAATATATGTCACATCCATTACCAATTCTAAAATAACTAACCCAAATGGGTCTCACCAAAAACACATTTTTTTAACTCCATTAGCCACACTCATGAGTTTTATTAGTAATCTAAATTTGATCCAAGACTCTAGCTCTTATTCATTGTGTTATAATACCTTATCCCCTTTATAAAATTATCCCAAGCATTGGGATAACTCGTATTTTATATAAAGGGATTATGAAAATATTACTCATACTAAAACTATCAATGTCTAGGTCACTCTACTTCAAAAAATAATAAAAAGAGTATCCCCCAAGAACTGATGACCCTTCTCCATGTGGTTGGGAAATAAGACCCCTCAAGGTGTTACATGATCACATCCCTCAAACCTCCTCAAGGCATAAATGATTGTCACAGAATTGCACATGGATCGTTTGGTCACATTGAAATACAATAGGCATAAATTATGACAATGAATAATACCTTGATATTTAATCAACATAATGGGAGAACCTATTTCAATTGATTCTCTAACGACCCAAAGTTTTATTAATGGAAATTCCTCTTGATCTAGTTAAATGTCTCTTTATGTAAAATGTTTATATAAAATGTCAACTTCTTTAGTTTTATGATAAGAGTTGTGACCGTTTCTTTTATAGTCGTTGAACAGTGATCACATGATTAGTATAAATATAAGGCTTTAACAAACCCAATTTACTCAGGAAAAAGAAGTGATGGCCTCATCTAGTAGAATTTCACCATACGAAGCCCATTTGTAGGAGCATGGAAAAGAGTTGGTGTCTTTGGTCTTCACTCTTGACCATGACCTAGCTGAGCTTCACCATGTCAAGCTCGAACGAGACCGTCTACGGGAAATGTGGAAGTTGATAGAGATTACCACTTGAGAGATGTTATCTGAGCAACCACAAGAGTATGTCACCATCGCACACCTTACCCTTTGGTCTTATGCGCATGTTTTAAGGGGTTATGTAACAAACCTATAGTATTATATTCATGTACATTATTTTTTGTATATAATAATGAATATACTTTCTTGTCATTATTTATACATTGTAAATAGTTTTTAAAGTACAGATAGTGTTTTTAGCTATTATTTAATTAAGAATTCTATTTCATTAAATTAAGGTATTATTTAATTAAGTAATATTTTAGTAAAATATTATTATAATTATTAAATTAATATTTATTAAAAATAAATAACCTTATAATTTTATGAATGCAATTGTAATTTTTATTAAGGTTTGAAAGCCATTTCTCTCAAAACCTGTGAATTTTCGATAAATTTAGGTTTTTATTTAAAAATTTAAAATTAACATATGTAGAAAATTATTTAGATAAAATAAAGTATAATTATGGAATCAGGACATTGAAATTATCCAACGGTGAATTTTTCATAATTTTCTGAGACAGTCAAATTTTTGGGTATTAAATTAAATACCATTTAAATATATAATGTGTTTTATGACATCATAATGACCCAATAGTGATGTAATAAAAGACTATAATCTTTATGTTCGGGAAATATATGTTTTAACATTAAAATAATTTGTTTTTGGATTTGTTTGACTTATTTTACAAAGCATTAATGGACCCGTCAAGACTTATTAAACATCTTGTCTTTTTAAATTATTTTCCATGGGAGTGTGACTCACATCCACATAAGAACCCCAGTTATTTTAAGAAGTTATAAATTTGGCCTTATATAATATTGGTTTCCTCTTCCCTTTTGGAAAAAACATATGCAAAAACCATGAGCTAATTTGTGGTTTGGATTAGTTTACTGTAAGGGGTCCCAAACCTAAATAATAATGAATCCACTCACCTTTCCTCTATAAACCCACCCAAGCTCCCACTTCCTCCTCACTCAAAGCCTTTTGATTTCGTCCAACCTCTGCCCTACTCTCTCTGTAATCCTTTCAAGGTTCCCCAAGCTCCCAAGAAGCCTCTCTCAAGCCTATCTCAAGCCTTTGGAAGCACACTTCCAAGTACGGGTTTTTTCATCCTTTCTCATTTTTGTCCAATTTTCTTTAAGTTGTTTTTCCCTTTTAATTTCAATTATGAATATTGGAGTATGGTTTCAAACCTCCCTCATACATACCTATTTATTTTTGAATTATGTATGACCATTTATATCTCATTAAATTCCACCCATGTACACCAGTTACTATACTGAAATTCCAAAAGGAACTTCTATCTCCACATTTACATTCAAGAAATACTTTTGTATCATGAATCTAAATTCCATTAAAATTGTTGGTAAACGTATCTATATTTACTAATTACTGTCCATTACATGTAAATATGATAAGGAACCAATTTCTCTCTCATCAACCGTTTTTATGAATTCTTATGTCACGCCGTTACGCTGCCGAAATCGCACTGATTTTCTACACCATTGTCTTTGTGTAGTGAATACCATGCCCATTTCTCCATCAAGGGTATTAACATTTATGCACATTTACTTATTGATTATAATTTTTCATGTATGAATTCAACAATCCTTTATCATGGAATAAATTATTTTGTTTTATGAATCCACGTTTTATGATCCATGTGGCACACTTATGTATTAAATAAATGTTTAAGAAGGGTGCCCCCTTATAGCGCTCCAATGAATTGGGTAAAGTATAGTATCATGATACGTCAAGTGCAATGAGTGTTGACTCATTCTAATTCAATTTCAACAAGTGTTTACTCGTGCTTTATGTGAAATGAGTATTTACTCATGCTCCATGTGCAATGAGCCTTGGCTCATGCTAATTCCATGTTAAGTGTTGTTGCCACATTTCCATGTTATGATTATCAGTCTTTATCATGCCTTTAATTTCATGTTTCTCTTGTTCTATATTGATATTCCAATTGTATAACATGTATTTTACTCCTCATATATTCCATTTTTATTCCCTTACTGGGCTTTATAGCACACCCTTTTTCTTATGCATGTCCTCAGGTTATCTCATGCAATGCTAAGTACGAGGGAATGTAGTGGTCATGTAAAGGAAGTTTTCAATAAAGTTTCTTTATTCCATGTTTTAATTTGTTATGTAATGATCCTAATCCCCAAAGACACTTGACCTCTCGATCTTCCATGTTGTATCAAGTGAATATTTTATGTAATAAATCATGTTTAAGTTTGTAATAAAGGCAGGGTTGTCATAGTTGGTATCAGAGGATAGGTTTAATTATTTTTAGGATTAGGATTAGAAAACCCTAGTAAATACTTAGATACAAGACTAAGTATAATTAGAAAATCCCTATGTTTTGTTAAGTACTGACTAAGTGGTTTATCAAGTAAATACATCCCTATCTGGATACGAGTAGGTAGAGGCGGCTCTGGCACAGATGTATCCTAGGGGTAAAACCCGAAAACACCGATTTGATCTAGACTCGAACAGGAAATGCTACTCAACAATGGGCATTGCTGAACTCTTGGTTAAGACACTCCTGGGGGATATGTTTTGATCTATTCAAAAGCATTGTATGAACCCTTTTTAAGGGAATTAATGAAATGCCCCTAAGAATATATGTTAGAAAGTAGATCACGAAAAGCCTAGATTGAAGCCTATATAATCATGAGTTAAGGAAATAAAAGTTTATTTATAAGTCATCAACTTTTGTCTTTGGATTACCCTTTATGTGTTACCCCCTAACTTTCCTTTTATTCCATCCACTGGCCGGTAATAGGAGGACTCGGTCTAACAACCGATGTGAAGATCAGTGTGATGACTGTACTAATGAGATGTCCAATCGAATGGGAGTGGGAATCAAAAACCTTGTCATGATTATCTCTCAGATAACTCAAGATTTGAATAGAATCATGAGTCAAGAGGAACTTTCATCCCCCCTAAGAATGAACAAGTCACTATCGAGAGCTTCATGAGATAAAGTCCTCTTACTTTTAGTGGATCATTCGATCCCACGATCACTGAACAATGGATCAACTCCATTTAAAAGATATTCTCCATCCTTCAATGTTATGAACAAGAAAAGGTTCTCCTGGAGGCTTATCATATGGAGGGCGAAGCTGATCAATGGTGGACATTGATCAAAAATACAAAACCTGAGGAGGAGATCGAGGAATTGGAATGGAAGGATTTCCAGAAGATTTTTTTCGATAAATATTTTCCGCAAAACCTCCGGCTTAATATGGAAAGGGACTTCCTTTCCCTCAAGCAAAAAGACGAAGAATCTGTTGGAGCGTACAAGGAAAACTTCACAAGGCTTGCGTGATATGCTTCCGGCTTTGTCGTTACCCCTGAATGCAAGGTTGACCGTTTCTTTGGTGGGATGAAGCCTAGCCTGCGGAAATCATTAGCGATCCGTGACTTCGACAGCTATGAGGAAATTTTCTGTTGTGCCCTCAAGGTCGAAATGGAGATCGGAGAATCACAGTGGTATCATGGGGACAAGAAGTGTAAGGTAGACTTCAATGTTGGCGGTCCGATGGATAAATCCAACGGTGCTAAGAAGATCCAGCACCCCACTTGCCAAAAGTGCAGAAAGAAGTACCCTGGAAATTTCCTCAAGGGGATGAGGAAATGCTTTAGGTGTTGAAGAGAAGGAATCCTAGCTGTTAACTATCGGCAGGAAAGACTCACGACTGTGATAGAGGAGAGGAACACAATGTTCGAACCTCAACGCATTGTTCATTGCTACAACTGCAATGAACCAGGGCATTTTTCAAATTAGTTCCCTAAACCAAGGGTTTTCGGAGGCAACCAACAACCTCCAAGGTAGAAAGGAATAGATTTTTTCCATCACTTCTGACGAAGTGTACCCCAACAACGATGTGGTGACAAGTACGCTGGTTATTCATTCAAGAATAGAAAATGTACTTTTTGATTCAGGTTCTACGCATTCTTTTATATCTTGAATGTTTGGTAGAACAACCCCAGCACCACCACAAATCCTGGAAGTAAAGATGAAGGTGAATACAGAAAATGGGGAAATCATTGCATCCCATGAATATAAGTCATCCCCTCTTATAATATGTGGATTGAATTTCCTGGAGAACCTCATCATACTCCCTCTAGTGGAATTTGATGCAATTCATGGCATGGATTGGCTTTCCTTATATAGAGCCAATATAAATTGTCAGGAGAATGAAATCACACTCCATATTAAGAATCGACCCCCGATTCTTTACAAGTGTAAGGAGGACGATGAATCTATTTTAGCTCCATCATCTCATGCATGGATATTACTGCCCTATGAGCACGTGTATCTGGCTCAGATGATTGAGTCCAAGGAAGAAACCACCCTTGAGAAAATTCCTATTGTGATGGAATTTGTTGAAGTGTTTCCTGAGGAACTGCCTGATCTTCCTCCTAAAAGATACGTTGAATTCTCAATTGAACTTATACTAGAGGATCTACCAATATCCAAGAATCTATATAGAATGGCTGTCATGGAGCTTGAAGAGCTAAAGAAACAACTACATGAGAATCTGGATATAAGGTTTATATACCCAAGTGCTTCCCCATGTGGTGCTCCAGTCCTCTTCATCAAGAAAAAGGATGGTTCAATGCGGATTTGCATCGATTATCATGAACTTGACAAAATCATGATAAAGAACAAGTATCCTCGGCCACAGATCGATGACTTGTTCGATTAGCTGCGCGGAGCACAATACTTCTCCAAGGTGGATTTGAGATTAGGATATTATCAAGTAATGGTGAAGAAGGAAGTTGTCCCCAATACTGCTTTTCATACAAGATACGACCACAATAAATTCATAGTAATGCCTTTCGGACTCACTAATGCTCCATCAATAATCATGGAAATGATTAATAGAGTCTTTATATATTTCCTTGACAAATTTGTGGTAGTATTTATAGATGATATTCTAATATACTCCAAAACCAAAGAGGATCATGAGGAGCATTTAAGAACTGTACTAGGATAAGCTCTATGAAAAGTACAGCATGTGTGAGTTCTTGTTGAAGGAGGTCTCATTCTTAGGCCATATAACCACAAGCAATGGGATAACTGTGGATCCCTCAAAAATAGATGCAATTGAGGGATGGCCCAGGCCAACATCGGTAATGGATATCCGTAGCTTCTTGGGGTTAGCTGGATATTATCAACGATTTGTGAGAAATTTCTCACAATTATCCAACACTCTTAACAAGCTAACTCGAAAGGTGGTAATGTTTTTGTGGAGTGATGAATGTGAAAAAGCTTCAAGGAGTTGGAAAGGAAGCTTATCACTTGACCCGTGTTCACTTTACCCATAAGTGAGGAAATTTTTCTGGTATTCAATGTTGCTTCGAAGAAGGGATTAGGCTATGTGCTGATGAAAAATGATAAAGTGATATCATATTCCTCAATGCAGTTGAAAATCCATGAGCAAAACTATCCAACGCATGATCTGGAGTTGACGGTTGTGCTCATTGCCTTGAAAATCTGGCAGCATTATCTCTATGGGGAGAAATGTGAGATATATACTGACCACAATAGTCTTAAATATATATTCACACAGAAAGAGGATAATATGCACCAAAGATGTTTGATAGATCTCATCAAGGATTATGGTTTTTCAATACATTACCACCCTGGGAAAGCGAACAAGGTGGCAGATTCCCTACGTAGAAAGGACCCGGCGATTCTATCAATGATGAGAATTGAGAGGGATCCAATCTTCTTAGACTTGATGAAAATGGACCTGGGAATCATAAGGAAGGTAACATCATCAATCCTTTCACAAATGATTTCTCAACCGTCACTTTTGGAATGGTTAAAGGATACTCAAAAGGATGATGTGGTAATTCAGGAAAAAGTGGAAGCTATCAAAAAATGGAAATCCTCAGAATTTAATGTAAATGAAGAAGGAATTGTGCTATTTGGGAAAAGAAAATGTGTTCCATCATGTTTGGAGTTGAAGAAGAAACTTTTGGATGATGCATATAGTTCAAATTTATCTATTCACCTAGGGAGCACAAAGATGCATCGAGATCTCTGAGAAAATTTTTTGTTGGATAATATGAAGAAGGAGATCACTGAATATACATAAAAGTGCCTGGTGTGCCACCAAGTGAAGGATGAGAGGTAGAAGTCTAAGGGGATGATGAAAACATTTCCCATACCAGAATGGAAGTGGGAGAACATCACCATGTACTTTGTTAGCGAACTTCCGAGGACAACAAAAGGCAATAATGCAATCTGGGTTATGGTGGATCGTCTTACAAAGACTTCACACTTCATTTCTATTCGGGACGATTTCTCATTGGATCAACTGGAAAATATATATATCAAGGAAGTGGAAAGGCTTCATGGAGTGCCAATATCTATTGTGTCTGAATGAGATCCATGATTCACCTCTATGTTTTGGAAGAGTCTTCAACATGCTCTGAATACAGAACTGAACTTCAGTATAGCCTATCATCCTCGAAATGATGTCCAATCCGAGTGGAATATCCAAACACTTGAGTAAATGTTGAGATAGTACTCAATGGAGTTTAAAGGAGGATGGGATCAACATCATCCTCTATTTGAGTTCACTTATAATAACAGTTTCCACTCGAGCATCCAAATGGCACCATATGAAGCCCTTTATGGGGAAAGGTGTAGAACACTGGCATGCTGGGACGAGGTTGGTGAATGTAAGCTTCTTGGACCGGAAATGGTCGAGGAAATGGTGGAGAAGGTAAAAACCATTCAGCAGCAAATCAAGGCAGCCCAGAGTCGACAGAAGAGTTATGCAGATAATCATCGACGAGACCTTGAGTTTAAAGTTGGAGACATGGTTTTTCTACGCATATCCTGATGGAAGAAGGTCATGAGGTTTGGAAATAAAGAGAAGTTAAGTCCACGGTACATTGGCCCCTTCGAGATTCTTGATCGTTTTGGGGCTACGACCTATCGACTGTCACTTCCACCTACAATGGCCAAAGTACATGATGTCTTTCATGTATCCCTCTTAAGGAAGTATATACTAGACCCTTCACATGTACTCTCTTCTAAGGTGGTACAGTTGGAGGATGATCTTTCTTATGAGGAGAAACTAGTGAAGATCTTAGATCATAGAGAAAAAGTTATACTAAATAAGACAATGCCCCTCGTCAAGGTGTTCTGGTGAAACCACAAGTTTGATGAAGCGACTTGGGAATCAGAGGAAATGATGAAGCTGAGTTACCCAAATCTGTTTTATTATGGGAAAAGGAAATTTCGAGGGAGAAATTATTTAAGTGGGGAATATTGTAACAACCCAAAGTTTCATTAATGGAAATTCCTCTTGATCTAGTTATATTACTCTTTATGTAAAAATTTTATATAAAATTTCAACTTCTTTAGTTTTATGTTAAGAGTTGTGATCGTTACTTTTATACACGTTGAACAGTGATCACATGATTAGTATAAATATAAGGCTTTAATGAACCCAATTCACTCAGACAAAAAAAAGTTATGACCTCATCCAGTAGAATTGCTCCGTAAAAATCCCATTTGTCAGAGCTCGAAAAAGAGGTGGCGTCTTTGGGATTCTCTCTTGACCAAGCCCAACCTGAGCTTCACCATCTCATGCTCGAACAAAACCTTCTATGAGAAAAGTGGAAGTTGTTAGAGATTACCACTTGAGTGATGTTATCTGAGCCACCCCAAGAGTCTGTCACCATCACACACATTACCCTTAGGTCTTATGCGGTTGTTTTAAGGGGTTATGTAACAAATATCTAGTACTATGTTCAGGTAAATTTTTTTTTTATAATAATGAATATACTTTCTTGTCATTATTTATACATTGTAAATAGTTCTTAAAGTACAAATAGAGTTTTTAGTTATTATTTAATTAATAATTATATATCATTAAATTAGGGGATTTTTGAATAAAATAATATTTTAATAAAATATTAATTATTATTATAAATTTAATTTTTATAAAAAATAATTAAACTTATAATTTTATGAATGCAATTATAATTTTTATTAAGGTTTGAAATCCATTTCTGTCAAAAACCGTGAATTTTTTATAAATGTTGGTATTATTTTAAAAGTGAAATTTAACATATTTATAAAATTATTTAGATAAAATAAATGATATTTTGGGAATCAGGATATCAAAATTATCCAATGGTGAATTTTTCATAATTTTCTGAGACAGTCAAATTTTTGGGTAAAAAATTAAATACCGTTTAAATATATAATGTGTTTTATGACACCATAATGACCCAATAGTGATGTAATAAAACACTATAAGCTTTATGTTCGTCCAATATTTGTTTTAACATTAAAATAATGTGATTTTGGGTTTGTTTGACTTATTTTACAAAGTATTAATGGACCCCTCAAGACTTATTAAACATCTTGTCTTTTTAAATTATTTTCCATGGGAGTGTGACTCACCTCCACATAAGAAACCCCCCTCTTTTAATAATTCGGACTTTGGACATATAAAATATTGTTTTCCTCTTTCATTTTACAAAAACCATGCGCAAAAAACATGAGCTAATTTTTGGTTTGGATTAGTTTAATGTATATGGTCCCAAACCTAAATAATAAAGAATTCCATCACCTTTCCTATATAAACCCACCCAGGCTCCCACTTCCTCCTCACTCAAAGCATTTGGAGTTCATAAAACTTCATCCCTACTCTCTCTAAAATCCTCCCAAGGTTCCCCAAGCTCCCGAGAAGCCTGTCTCAATCCTTTGGAAGCACACTTCCAAGTAAGGGTTTTTTCTTCCTTTCACATTTAGTCCAATTTTCATTAAGTTGTTTTTCCTTTTTAATTTCAATTATGAATGTTGGGGTTTGGTTTCTCACCTCCCTCATACGTACCTCTTTATTTATTAATGATGGGAGAACCTTTCTCTCTCATTGAATGCCTCCCATGTACACCCATTTCTATGCCGAAATTCCAGAAGGAACTTCTCTCTCCTCATTTACATTCAAGAAATAATTTTGTATCATGAATCTAAATTCCATTAAAACTGTTGGAAAATGTATCTATATGACCTCCTTACTTTCCATTATATGTAAATATGATGAGGAACCACTTTCTCTCTCATCAACCGTTTTTATGTATTCTTATGTCACGCTGTTACGCTGCCGAAATCGCACTGATTTTCTAAGCCAATGCCATTGTGTAGTGAATACCATTCCCAATTCTCCATCAAGGGAATTCACATTTATGCACATTTACTTATTGATTATAATGTTTCATGTATGAATTCCACATTCCTTTATCATGGAATAAATTATTATGTTTTATGAATTCATGTTTTATGATCCATGTGGCACACTTATGCATGAAATGATATGTTTAAGAAGGGTGTGCCCTTATAGCACTCCAATGCATTGGGTAAAGTATAGTATCATGATACGTCATGTGCAATGAGTGTTGACTCATGATAATTCAATTTCAACAAGGATTTACTCATGATTCATGTGCATTGAGAATTTACTCATGCTCCATGTGTAATGAGCCTTGCCTCATGCTAATTCCATGTTAAGTGTTGTTGCCGCATTTCCATGTTATGATTATCATGCTTTATCATGCCTTTATGGTCATGTTTCTCTTGTTCTCTATTGATATGTCTATTGTCTAACATTTATTGTACTCCTCGTGTATTCCATGTTTATTCCCTTACTTGTCTTTATAGCTCACCCCTTTTCTTATGCATGTCCTCAGGTTATCCCATTCAATGCTAAGTACGAGGGAATGTAGTGGTCATGTAAAGGAAGTTTTTAATAAAGTTGTTGTATTTCATGTTTTAATTTGTTATGAAATGATCCTAATCCCCAAATATACTATACATCTCTATCATCCATGTTGTATCAAGTGAATATTTTATTTAATAAATCATGATTAATTTTGTAATAAAAGCATGGTTGTCATAGATTCATATTCCAAAATACACCACACATTCCAGATATGAAATATCCAACACAAAATATTAACCTAAGGCCATGTTATGTCATATGACTATAAACCTATATAACAATATATTGTGTCATACATCACAAAAAATACATTCCAAAGTCTAAATTAAAGGATGATCATGTGCTTGGTATGTTAGTCCATTAAACATTAGCTTCATGATGTTCATGTATCCAACAGGGATCAACATAATGCATGACCACCCACCTACCTAGGGAATCATTTCATAAACTAAGATACTTACCCAAGTAAAAGTTACACGTTGATAGAACATTATGTTCCAAAAAACTCAACATAATCATTTACCAATGCTTCGTTTTTTAAAGGTTGTTGCCCAAAGTAGGGATATCAGATCACTTATAAGATGAAATGAATCTAATTCAAGGTAACACCTAACAAGTCACTAGGATTTCCTACGAAACCACTATGTCCAATATAACCAAGGAATCCCACTATAACCCACATTCAATGTCCATATTCACATCCAAGGAAACATTAAAATCCATTATTTAACTAAACCTCACACTATGGACTTTGATACCAACATAAAAGAAGGGTTTTATTTAAGCAATTATATCAACTCACATTTTAAATAAACTTTGTGGAGGATCAAAAAATGAAATGAAATGTACTAGTTATGAAAGAGAAAATGTATAAATTGTTCCTGGAATTTTTTTCTAACATCATAATGAACTATATGAAAATTATCTTAAAATTTCATTTCCACGATCAATTATCTACAAGTATTCAAAGATAAGAATAGTAAAAGGAAATTTAAATCACTAGATATAAAATGAAATTATCTTTAGTTTATAAATATAATTTTAATTTACTGAAACCTCATATCTGTGAGGTCCAAAAACAAAAAAAAATTCTTTTAATATTTAGAGGGAATTACTTAAGTAATATTCTACCATACACTTATATGAAACATCATATGATTTGTTAGAGATTCATTAAATAAATTTATGATTTTATATTCAAATACATGAAAGGAGTTATTTATTAAGGATTGTAAAAATAAATTCAACCTATATGGATCAATTAATGAAAAATTGTGTTCAGTTATACGGGTATATGTTTTTAATATATAGAGGAAAAACATAAAAAATTATAATTTTAATCCCATTTGAGCACATCCCCTTAATAGTTAATCTATTAAATATTTTAACACAAAAATATTTAGATTATCTCATATGAATAATATATAGATACTGACCTAAAAATGTCAAATCAAGCATATAAGCATTTAGTTATGTGGGTAGTCATTCCCATGTTATAGAGGTTATAGCCTTTATAAGTTGAAATTGTCACCCCATTTAACTGAAATCTATTATTGATAATTTTTATTTATTTAGAATGAAAATATACATTTAATTTAACATTTATAGATTATATTCTATATGGTTATACTTTTCATTTCTAACTAAAATTAAGAAATCAAGCATATAAGGATTTAGTTATATAAGTATTAATTAATAATTTATGGAGGAAACCACTCTATAAGTTTCAATTGGAATCTCATTTAACTATCAACCATAATAAATAAATTGTATTTTTTAAAAACAATTCCAATTCCCATTACATATAATGATTCCATTATTTTTATATCATTAATTATTTAAGGTCATTCTATTACATTAATTAAATTCAATATGGTTAGATAGATTTTAATTATCTATCTTAACATGAAATGACAATTTATATTGATAAAAAAACATTATTTAATAAACATTATACCATAATTATAACAAGATAAACTATCACAGTTGAAAATAATACAAGTATTCATGGTTAAAAATCATATGATCAAGGTATTCATGAAATTATTCTAATAGAATGTGAATCCAATATAACTGTAATGATGTTTCAACACACCTCCTTCCATTCCATATTGGGATAATGGATAGACAATATAAATCTATAACTAGAGTAAAGATGAAAAATAGTCATTGAATGTCGACTAATAGTCAACTCTAATAATGAAAACTATGACAAATAGTACCATCCCTAGTAATGTGATATTTCCTCATGTAGGGGTTGGCAATTCTGAGACAAGAGCTATATAACATGTCATGATGAATCTCTATTATCCTGTCTACATGCAAAAAATAGTATGAATAAGGAAAAAAGTAATCTATCATACCAATTTGTGACATCCTGGACCCGGTGCACTCATAAGTAATTGAGCCTCATGGCAACATTCCCCAAGCACCCCTCCTCATATTCTAGATAATTTATACTATTGGTGAGGGTCTAATGATGGTGTGGCGGTGTGACTATATCCTCTAGATCAGTATTAAATACAATAGTGAAATAAATCAAATGGGTAACATGAATACAATAATAAACTGATAAACTAGTATGAACCAATATAAACCAACCACACACTGACATAATATACTACTTCTACAAGGTATTAAAAACTAATAGCGGGTAGTAAATAATTTTTTAAGAATGTAGTAGGAAATATATATAAAAGTGTTATATGGATAAATTAATCAATAAATCAAATACACAACTCCTATATAAATTCTGTGTACATGCTATATTGACTGCAACAAGGATAATTCCTAGCCCAAGAAAAGTAAAAGAAAAGATTCTCAACTGTAGTTCCTGACCAACATCCATGAGAACTACTCGGGTACCAATCGGTGGCCCCAACTAGGTGTGAATAAAACTTAGTTGTTCACAACCAATGGTTTTTAATGCATTCAAATACATTAGTATATAATATTTTAGTGTGTAGTTTGTAAATAATGAAATTGGTAATGTGGAGTTGAACTAAAGAATACCAACTTATTTGGTATAGTTTGGATATTATTTTATCATTAGAGTAGTAATATTTTAATAGGGCACATGGATATAATTCCATAAATCTATGACAAGTTATCAAGGTGAATCCAAAAAATGGCCATGGGAATTCCCACATATGAGAACTAGAACGATCCAAAGAATACTCCAAGGAATTCTATGTATGGAACTAGAAAGCCATATCATGTTGATCAAGCCACGAGGTAAATCTATATACTATAACCTAAGGTATGAACCCTCACAATTGAACTTTATAAAAGTAGATCTAGTCGAACCCATATATAAAGTAGAAATTAATACCAATATTGGATATATTATAATCCATGGAGATAAACCGTGGTGTTATGGTTATGATGAATTCATTCCAAATCTAGGAGCTTATCCTAGGAATTCCAATTTTACTGAGTTTCTAGGTGAATTATCAATGTAAGACGGATGCATTAACAAAAAAATGACATTGACTAGGTCCAATGTGGGATTAGACCTTTCTATTATCATCAATAAACCACGTTACATTTATTAGGGGTGCAATGGGAATTTGAAACTATAATCCATGTTTTATCAATGGCATTTCTCAATTTTAGACAATAACCATTTCCATCATATAAAAAATTTCATTATACAAGAAAGGATATGAAGAATAAAATACACATAGGAAATAAGAGTGTTTAATAAAAACATTCATTAAACATGGCTTAATTCCATTCATTTGGAAACACACCTTGATTATTTCATTTAACATTAAACCGTTAGATATCCCATTTCAGAGATATATTATTTAATTATGGGTTTCACTCTATACCAACACCATTACCATAATTTATATACCCCATGGTGACCATATTAATCTGTTATAAGAGAAAATAAATTCCAAAAAGTAAATCTAAGTCATTATTTTTATAATTCATTAGTAGAAGTAATGTAATAAATATATATATATATTAGCAAAATTAAACAAAAACATTGGATGTGTCCCCCAAGGTTTCTTATAAGGTACATATATAAATTTAAAATTAAATAAGTCTATTTATATTTAAAATTACATAAATTTATATGAAAGTGGTACCTAACATTTATTCCTGACACACTGAGTGCTTAAAACGTTCTACGTGACGAAACAAATTATTTTTGTCCAACTAAACATTCAACTATTTTTGTGACATTACAAATACACCGTAAGGGGTTGTTGGATGAAACTCTGATTTTGAGACTTTAATAATTTCCAAACCAAACGCACATGAAGGTGGGAGTTTTGGTTATATCATAGTAATGATCATCAAAGTATTCAAATCCAATAACACTCTAATGGTTGACTTCATTACCTAATCGAATAATAAATTATGACTTTAATAAGGTACAATCCAAACACACCTTATAAGGTGTTTTTGTTTCCTAAAAAGTATGGTTTTCCAGGGTGTGAATAAAAAATCGCCATAATGGGTGGCTGAGTGGATGTTTTCAACCTTTAACGGTGAAAGGGAGGGTTGTACAAAATCAATTTTTGGATTTAAAAGAAAAATTAAATTAAATATAAATTTTAGGGTAAATTTTCAATATTAATAGCATTCAAAACAATGACACAATTTATAAATGGAATTATTTTTACGGAAAAGTGTATAGACCACCATCCCTACACATATAAAGCTTCACTCATCTAGTAGTATCTTATTGTTTGACCCGAATCAAGAGAAAGTGAGAAAAAAAAATTAAAAAAAATATTGTGTAACTCATATAAATTATGTGAGTAAAAATTATAGAAATCAAAGATGATAGTGGTGGTATATACTTGACTGAGGCTCTTGAACACAAGTAATGGAATTCAATTCATCCTAATAATTAAGGATATAACCCATATATAAATGGAGGAATATTGGGAGCATGTGTCAAATCACATGAATTAATGAGGAAGGAAACTGATAGAGATAACTTTTAAGGGTAGTCGGATAAATTTCAATTTTTATTTCATTAATTAGGTGTTAATTTTTGTTTCATTATTTGGAAAAACTTTCACCATCCTTTCAGACTCATTGTCCAAATCACACCCAACTCAGACGATTTTAGAACATGGTTTTATTTAACCATCCACCAACCATGTGATATATATGCAATCCAATACATAATGATACACTATTTACAAGTTCATTCCAAGAAATTTTACAAGACATAAACCTAAATAAAATAGGTCTCATGGTTGGGGTTCATGGTTAGAACTAATTAAAAGCTAACTATGTGCCCATGTTACTACTCATAAAACTGGTGTTTTGAAGCTCGAATCTCCAAAAAGACCTCTCATTCTATGAAAAATATCTAAAAAAACACTTTATGATGTCTAAACATTTATAATTACATTAAAAATAAAATATTTAAATTTAAACCATCTAGAATATAGAAAATTCATAATTCATTTTTTATTCTCAACCTATACAAACATGAGATCATAAAATTTCCTCGGTTTCCACCATTTTACAATATAAGAATGTATGTGGTTTATCATCCCATGGAAAGATGGAATTTTATTCCTAAAAATTTATTCCATTGGTGTTTTTTATTACAATACTCATAATGGTTCACAAAACCAAGTCTTGTAACTGTATATTATGGTTTAGTTTTCTTCACTTAAATAAAAACAAATTTAAACGTTGCCTTGTTTTCTCTACTCTCCTACATGATTGACACCATGTAGCATACCAAATTTTTTGATAAAAGAGGAAAAAGTATTTTTTAGTTAGGATGTATCATTTCCTTTAAAAGGATAAAATGGTTAATATACCCATGTTTTTATCTCAAAATAATTTACGATGGTTTTATTGATATTAGAATGTGGTTTTTAACCATGGACGAATTTTTTATAATTATTTATTCTGGTTGAGTTTTTTTGGTATCTTAAATATTTAGTAAATAAATATAAATTCACCTTGTGAGAATCAATGTTAATATCTCCTAAAAGGAATTTCAAATGAATATATTGAAATCATTATTTTTTCTCTAATGGGATGTTTTTTCTAGGATCCATATAATTTTCATAATCAAGTGATGAGATTTGAACCAAAAAATTATCATGTTTCAAAATACCAAACTAGTTGACCAATAGGTGTCAATATTACATCATTTTCTACACCTACCTCTATGTTTAGTCATAATATGTTTTCCATTAATCTCTAATGATAAGAATATGATGTATAATATATTGTTTTCAATGGAATCAACATATAAACATAGAATAGAGGTGGGTTTTCCAAGAATTAATGATTAATTTTTTTTTGTGGTGTCGTTGAAAAAATAAATTGGATGTGTTTACTACATAAGGTTGGACATTGATTATTTAGTTCACATTATGATTCCTTCTTTAAAATTTATACTCCCAATCCTATAAGTGAAATAATGAGATAAGAATTTAGAAAATTTATATTCTAAATATTTATTAAATATTTGTCTACAATTGAATCATGGTTTATTTATCTTATTGTGATGAAATATAAATACTTTTCTTCAAAAATTTACAATAATATTATATCAATGTTAAAAATTCATTTCAAAATATTATAATCTATGAGGGTTTTTTGATTGTTTAAACTAATAGGAAAATTTATGTTTGGTGATTAATTATACTACAATGGTCAATTTTAATTTCAGAGAAATTCTTTAATACATAAATTCATATAAAAATATGATTTAGGTTCAAAATTAATTTTTAATTTATTTAATATTTACTTATTACATATAAGTCATAGTAAATCATCTTAAAGAGACAATCCATCTATTTTTTTGGTTGCGTTGATCAAACTAATGAGCCAATATAATTTTTTGGTTAATGTTTAGAAATATACTAGTTTCACTAAAAATTATTATTCAATCATTCAAAAAAATGGTTTTCTGATAGAGTATAATGTTTTATATTGGTCCATGGTGATTTTATTTCTAAAATCATGTATTTTTATAAATTTCCCAATTTTTAATCATATAAATATTTGTTTATAAAAATAATAATTATATATAGTTAAAAAAAGATGACTTTTAAATTGTGAGAGATTGTTGGAAATATTGGTTTTGAAAAATAAATTTATAAAAGAAATAAGATAATTTATCCGATTAATACATTTAAATCAAATAATTTTAAATAAATTAAAAAATTAAGATGGAAGAAATTTTTTTATTATAATGTGCTTCAGAGAAAAGTGAATGTTAAAATTCAAAACATATTTAAAAAAATAAAAAAATTAATATTAAAAACACTTAAGATAAATTATAACAGAATGATATTAATTTTTTAGTTATGAAATGCTAATAAAAATTTTTAAATTATGAATGCTTTAATTATTTTCATCACAGGTATATGTATGTTATTATTATTGTTGTTTTTTTATTATTTGATAATAATAGAAATATGTGTGGTAAAAAATATTTTTTTAACTATGAGAATAATTGATTGTGACAATATCTTATGGTGATGAAATTTATTATTAAATAAGGTTAAAAATAAACATAATAATTATTAATAGACTAATAATAATTAATTATTGGTAAAGTGAAGTGTTACAAAATTTATTTTTGGTAAAGCATTTTGAAGTTGAATTTTTTATGATGATGTAATAGACTGTTTACGATTAATAATATTAAATAATTTCATGGATATTATGATAATTAATCATATTATTATTATTAAAAATAATTATATTACTTGTTTATATATTGGGAATAATAATAATAATTAAATATGACATTAATTGTGTAATCTAGGATAAAGTATAAATTGATTTATATTAAATTTAAAATAATGTTATGAATTCAAACAAACTACTTTAGTTCTGAACGTAGAAGTGAAATAACCCCAGATTCATTACACGCATCATGTATTTTTAGATAACATATGATCTTTAACAAGATGTTATGATTCTTTGTATCTAGGATTCAATGCTAATTAATTTTTTGGTCCCACACATTGTATAGCCTACTAGGACACACAGTGTATAATGACATTACTCAAAGTGGGTGGTTGAAATACATGTTGGACTACCACAAAATTCCTACATGTCATATACATAAGATATATATAATATGTAATGGGTAATATATGATTATATTCATATCTTATCACTCAGGTTTCATAATAAAAAATATGAGTAGCCTATTCTGAGTGTTTCTTACATTCAACATAATGGTTCATATATATTTATAATTCATGGATTTTTTTCCAATTTTATTAAAGGTATGTTATTATTTATCTTTATGAATTTATTAAAAAAAATTGGGTGAGATTGTTTTTAAAAACATGGGCTCAATAAACCCCCTTAGTGAAATATTGATATGGTAGAGTTGGATATTAGATTACATAACATCTTCAGTGACAAGGTTTTGGTCCGCCACTTGTAGAGTAGGTAACCCCCTTAAAGGATGTGAATCCTATTGGAGATGGTGTGGGTCCTCTATAAAGTATTATAACCCCATAAAAATTTAATTATTATTTAGTAAATCATGTGTCCCACACTGAAGAATAAATATGGAGAGGTATGGTGGGGTTGGATGTAGATTTATTTCTTTCCCCACGCATTTGGATGCAGTATTCCATAGAAGACAGTATTCCCTCAATTAACATACATTTTTGTAATGTGATGAAATTATACTCAATAGTATCATTGTGTTAGTATAAGAGGTATGATGTTCCTAATTTTTTAAAATCAATATGTTCTTTGATACTCTTGAGTTCCTTAAAAAATATAGATTTATAGAACTAGTTTATGAAGAATTGATCACTCTTATTACATCCCTTTTCCTATCAAGGTGTGTTATATATATAGGCGATGGTCTTGGGACTCATTTGACCATCTTTTATTCAAGGTTTCCTTTATTACTAATTTGATATATTACTATTAGTAGTTTCTCAGTGATAGATTGAGACATCCCTATTTTATTTCTTTTCATTCCAATAAATAACTGATGGGTTTTACATTTCTACTTCTGAATTAAATTCATGTTCCATTGATCCAATATGACTTATTATTTCATCTTTTATTTATTAATTTAGTAAATTTTACTTGGTATATTTACATTAAAATATAAATAATACTCATGGCCACACACATTTTTTCTGTGTAGAAGACACAAATTTTAAAGATAGACTTAGTTGATGTGGATCTGGAATCATATAAAATTTATTTATACTTGGTGATGCATTATAGTACTTTGTAGAAGCAGTTATTGATGGTGGAAACACCCTGAGAATAGATGGTATATAGAGGCACATTTTGTACCTTATCAGGTGTACCTTTAGTTATATATTATGTTCATTTTATTTTTTTAATTCATAGTAAATTTTAATCATGATCATTGATCATATCTTATGGATTCCAAGGATTCATTATGTTGTATAGCTTTTATTCATTCATCCATTCCTATACATTTCAAGTATTTACATATATTGATAGAAATATATAGTTATTATATGTATATTAAATATATATATATATACATTAGGTTGTTATTATCTAATACCTCTGTAGTATATTTATTCCTTCTTGGTACTTTTCCCCAGCCCCCTGGCCTATTGGATGTGATCTCAGAGAGGCACCCTATGATCAAAAAGAGCCTAAGTGGGTTACCAGGGGTTCATGTCATATTAGATTAGTATTATAGAAGATTGAGTCCTAATTTCATAGTTTGGTGTTACTAATATTGTGAGGATTGGTTTGATAATATAGATAAAAATGAAAATGGGTTTTATTATTTATTATTAATTTATGGAACCTAGTATTGGTGTAGTGGATGATGTATCCTTTTACCATAACTATAATAATCAATTGAATGAAACAGAACCATGATGAATCATTTTTGGGGTATATTCATGATGGTATACATATCAGGTTTCGGATAGTTTTGGTCCATAATTCACTTATTTTATCATCACACCTAGATTATTATAAACAATTATTGGTGTATATTACACAATTAATGTTTCCAACCAATGATATCTAGATCATATGTGGTGGTTGGGTTAGGAAAATCTCATTCTAGTAATTTGTCCTCTAGTCATAGATCATTTGGGTGATGATGATTAGATATAGGTATTTAATTGAGATATGTAATTACTTTTTGGGTAGGGATATATTATAAAAATTGTGTACTTGTTTGGAAATTCTTATAGATCATATTCTAGTTCTAACTGGGACATATGAGACTACTCATAGTACTATTTTTTTTATGAGTTCAATTATTAGAAGAATCGTATATTACAGTATTTTTATAATCCCCATATGGTAGAGGATCAATTGTAGTTGGTGCTCATGTATTCTATCGAGTTCAGATGCTCATTGACTAGACAATATTTTTTTCTTGAGCCTTGTACATAGCACAATGAATCTTTTCTTGGTGATGTTTTTCTCAAACTCATAATGGGCCTTCGCTACCATAGTTTTATTTTAATACTTATTCAGGAAGTATTTCTATACATGATAATGATTATTTGAGTTCAAGAAATGTTGGGCCCTTTCCAGGGTATCATGATCTTATGTGAGACAAATCAATGCCACAGACTACACACAATACACCCTATAAATGTTTTAGAGATTATTTTCTAGAACAAAGTAATTAAATTGGTGATTACGAAGAGGGGATTTGATCTAGTGGTCGTACATTTATATATCCCCACCAATTCTTGAGTACATGAGGAAGTGTTAGCTGTTGATAATTTTTAGAAACATATGATCTTTGGTTGTGGGAACAACTTTTCATACTCTTTAGTGGCACGTAGTTTGGTTTTATGGACATACCTATGTATTAATGATATTTTTGAGACCAAAAAACATTCCAGTTTACGTATATTAATCTACTTACTGGTGGTTTTTTGTTTCGGAGTTAGTGGACTGTAAGTAGCTAGTAATGAGAAATGTTTTGATCCACACTAACTACACCAAATTTTGATATTTATATGGATCTAATACTCATTTATATCATTCCAAGCTAATATATAGTAGAGTAGATGAGGTGAGGCCCACCTTCAATAGTGATTTAGACCCATAGTAATGAAATGTAGTGTTAGTCCCTAATGTGTTATGGTTAATAACCTACAAGATCATAAACATGGTTATATATGTTGTAGGTGTATAAGGTGTTTTTTCTTCTTATGATAGTGAAGGAACATCAAAATAATTTCCCAAGGTTGGTACATGATTATACCTCGTTGGGAACATACACACACACACACACACACACATAGATATATATATATATATATATATATATCAATATTCATTTTGGGTATATTAATTAGTATTTATAAGTCTTGAGGTCATAATGGCTAGTGCGATCAGAGTGGTGTGGAAAGGGTGTACTGGTAGAGGCCCTTAGTATGGAATTTAATGTTTAGTATATGGAAGAGGTGATTGAACTACTAGACTCTAAGTGATTATTCATGGGAGAGGGATATATTTTTCTCTTTTTATAAATATTGGCAGCGTTATATCCATCCTTTGTATGAGAAAGGTGTAAATTGGTGATGTTGAATGATTTTTCCTATGTGAAAAGATATTCCCAAGAAACCGATTTTGAATTTTTTTCAAAGCATACATAATCACACCTTCCACCTCCATAAAATGGTATTGTCTTATCAAAAATATTATTATTTTATGTTTATAATAGTTTTGTTATGATTAAACAACACTTTTTATAATATTTTAATCAATTATAATACCTAACACCCCCCAAGATAAATTAGTTTTTTATAGCTGAAGTCATATATATTCAAAAAATGAAAAAAAAATCTATTATTGATAATTTTACTTTGTTTATTTTTTAAAGAGGATTGATGAAAATACCTCATAGGTATCTAAGAAGATCCCTATTTAATGGTGTTTCCATTGGTATTATAAGACTCCAACCTTGGGACACTTAATAGTGTTATAATAAAGATTACTCATAGGCTAAGGCATGCCTCCCCATATTTTAGTTTCTATCGACTAGTTATAAGGTCCCTAAACATGCATGGTGGAGAATGTTCCCTTAATATCATGGGAAAAAATAATAATAAATAACCAAAAAAAATCCAAATCAAAGCGTATAGAATAAAAAAACATTCTATAAAAAACATGATGATTTCATACATGGATTATAAATGATCACCTATTGGGGTGATCCCAAATAAAAAACACTATAAAATTACACTCACACTGACCCCACTTCCATCCTTAGAACTCATCCCAATCTCCTAAGGACCTTTATATACACCAACGCAATCTTATACCCACTATTTTCTCTAATCTAAAAAATAATACATAAGGTATATACATGCACAAATATACTCATTAAAGGTGTTAGAAAAAACTCATTATTGTCTAATAATGAAACCATAATATAAATAATATTTTGTGTGTGCGTACACAATTAAAATAAATATAATAACATTATTTTCATTTCATCCTTAAAATACCAGGTCACTAAAATCTTGACTGTAGCATCGTTATATCCTTATCGAAATCTACATGTCTCCTCAATCCAACATATTGATGCCAAACCAATACCTCAAGAATTGGGGTATGAATGTGTCTATAACCAAAACCAAGTACCCATATACTCACTTCAACGTCATAAATACATAAGGGTAAACCTATCCCTTCTCACTCAAGGATGGACTATAATTCACACCTCGGTTCATATAATGACTCAGCCCTCTAGGCGGTCCTCGAACAATCCCTACTCAAGACAATTTCATCTTATTAAGCCACTCCCTCTCACGCAGGATATGGTTATCTGGATATTATCATATAAGTTTAAGTACCCTTACACAACCACTACCGTATCCTTAGAGTACGACATAGCTACATGAAATATGACCCAAGATATGTCTGGAAAAGTCTTTGACCCAATACCCAATTCATCCTTTCATAGACATCAACATGTACCATCCCCATATACTCTATTAAGCTCACAGCACATTAATACATCCCTTAAAGGATCTAGAGAGGTCTAGTAGTCAAATGCATCACAATGAGGGCCCTCTTAACGTCACATAGATCTTTGGAGAATCTTTCAGTGCTAGTCATGCATTACCTATCCCTCATTACATCACATCCCAACTCACCATACATGGAATCCAATCGGTTCTCTAGACCGACCATTTTCTCATCCCATTGATACCAACTCATGGTCATCACCTATTGGTGATGTCACATCTTTATGGCTCCTCTAAGTCAGGTCTCAAGGTATATTCAAACCTCAATAATACCCTTGTAACTATTAGTCCCACTATGTTGGGATCATCATTATATTCTTCATTCTACTCAAACCTATCCCAAATAGGTTGGTTCCAACCGAACCAAACCAACTTGAAATCATGATTCTATGTCCCAAAAAACTCCGAAGACACTCACCAATGCTCCATTTTTTGAATTTTCTAAGTGATATCATTGATGAACTAGAACATTATCATATCAATTAGATGAATTAATAAGAAAAATTCATTATACACATTACCAACATCTTTTATGTTAATATTTTTACAGAGTTATCAAAACTGGAATCTTAAAAAACTCATTACTATTTCAAATAATATATAGTTGTTTTACTATACATGGTACTATTAAATCAATAATAATTTATCAACATCTCATAAAAATTCACTTCACAAGTTGATATTCTATAAAAATTATACATATAACATTTATTCAAAACCAAGTGAAATGTAAAAATAACAAAGGGGTTCCCACTGATTCTTTGTAAGGGATAAGAAATGAAATCAAAACATATAATTGGTAATAAATGAGGAAAAACATAAGAATATGAATATCATAATATAATGATAAGTACATGAGGAATAAAATGATCATATGTACATGATTTGTGACTTGGAATTGTGGACACATCAAAAAAATAAGTCTTTTATATGAAGATCACTAAGGATCATCACTAAGGTTCGTAAAAGCATATTACATAATTTATTTACAAAGTTATCATACAATATTAATAATTAATACTTCTAATGATGAATGAAAATTTCATTTCATAGGATTAATTTTTTACCCAATGCATTAGAGTGCTATAGTGGTACACACTACAATACCAAGGTTATTCACTAAGGTATCGTAAAACATTACCATGTAATACAGCTAATATATATTGAACATGAAATATATAATTATTAATTATTTAACTAATTTATTAGGGATTAGTCATGGAGTAACCTTCGTATATAAAACATTATGAGTACAACATAAGGAAATAATATATAATTCCAAAAAATATTAATTAACCAAAGAAGGAAATGGGTTACCTGATACTAAAAAATATTTGTATAGTCCATCGAGAGAAATAAGATAGATGATATCATATTATAATATAAATAGAGGAAATATGTGGTGTTGAAATAGATAAAAAATTCAAATTTTAGAATATTTATGAAATATGGTTTGGAAATAAAAAATATCCCTGCCTATTTGAAAACCATTATGTATTAAACATGGAAAGTAATAATTTATTTGAGAAAATAATAATTAATAGAGATAAATATTCATTAAAAAGATAAATTGGAATAAATATATATTGAAGTGGAATAAAAACATAAAATGTATTTTAGAAAAAAATTAACATTATCAGAAATTGATGAAGTTATGAGTCAATTCGAAATTTTATTTTAAAAATGGGGATGCGAAAAAAATTATAAAAAATTCTTTTAAAAATGAAACCCTCAATAATAAATTTATTTAAATATCTGAAGAGTATCCCAATGAAATTTTCAATTTAATTTAAAACAAATATTCATATATGGAAACCCATTTTATTATTTAAAAATATCTCTATTGAAATAGAAAATCTTAAAAAAAAGTAAAAAAACTTCCTTTCAAAAATAGAATATGGTAAATGTGATATTCATATGGGATAACAGAGAATTGGGTTTCCAAATAAAAAAGAAGAACATTAGTGGGAAGGAAATTTTATATATGGATGGGAAACTGTCTTTAAAGAGAGAAGTAATTATTATCAACAATAATATAAGTTATTTTATCAATGTAAAATCTTTTGATTAAAATTTATTTATCCCCAGAGAGAAGAAGAGAGTATAATGAAATAAATTCTTATAGTGGAATAATCCAATAATAGAAGAATTTTTTTTCAGAAGAGGCTTTATGACTCAATGAAGAGATTAGAGTTAACAAAAACAATTTCAAATGTGGTATATTTTGAATCTATATGAACATTAATATAGAACATCATAATGTTTTTTAAGCCATGTGAAATTCATTAAAATAGAAAAAATACTTTGAAAAGGTGGTAATCACACAATATCTAATATATCATGGCTCATGATAAAAAATCTGTCTTATTGAATTGAAATTGATAAAAAAAATGGCTTACCATAAATCATTTACAAACAATGAAGTCCATGAACATCATATATAAAAAAATCATGTTCAATGATTTTAGAACCATTTTCAAATCGCTAAATTTTTTATGAACATTATTTATAATTATACTCTAAATTTATATTAGTTATTTATTTTCATTATTGGGTGAGATTAATCTTGAACATTTTGATCGATTTTCATAATATTAGGGTTATTATTCATTATTCACTAAAATTTCATCATTGGAAGATAATAAAATGATCTCTAATTAATGTTATATAATTATTAGTTTTGTTATAAGATCATTTCATTTGTATTTAAGATATTATTCATGATGAAAATGTCAATGATGAGATAGTTTCAGTAATTTGTTTAGAAAAAATGGTTTTGTCTTAATTAATGAGTTTCATGTTTATTTAACTATTGAAAACACAAAAACTAGTAAATATTTACATATTAATATCCAATATCATGGTTCCAAAATACATCTTTTATAGAAATGTATAAAACATTTTCATGTGTGTTGGTAAATCTACACTATAAGAACCTTTTGAAATTTATGTTTGTCTTGGATACAGATGAATATTTCTATTATAATATCATTTACAATAAATTATATTGATCGTATTTAGATTTTATTAAGGATTTGAATCAATTTTTGGTTTATTTATAAGAATATAGTAAAATAAAAATAATTAATCACTTATAAATAATTCAATTTTTTTGGTTTATTCATTATAGGTGGTTAGTTTTAAAATAATCACTTACTACTAAAATAATTTAAAGAGTACCTAATTTTTAATTCAATAATATAAATAAGAAAACAAACATAAAATATATTCACAAAAACCATTTCTGGAACTTTCCTTGAATGATGTTGATGAAAAAATATATGTGTTCTGCATGGATTTGGCAGTACACACACACACATGAGTGATGTTTTCATTTTTACAGTCTAATGATAGAAGAATAATTAATGGTTATGTCATTAATTTCATCAGCATTCCCTCCAACATGATTGTCGAACCAGCCCCTAGAATATCTGAAACTATATTCCCAAACCCCATGGGATGGAAACTAGTGTCTGGGAATTGAGTAACACAATTGAGAATGAATTAACACAGAAAAAATCATGATAAAAAATCCACAAAAATTACATCACATCACTTCCAATAAACATAACATGAGAGATCAAAGGAAGCACTACCAACATGAGTTAAACATTTTACATTCACAAAAAACTGTCACAAAAAACAAAAAGGGGAGGTTTCCAGCTAAACCACCAGCGTCTATGAAACATGTGGATCAATTCCCTCATTCCACATCCACCAACATTGGCCTAGAAAAAAACCATTACCACATTGAACCCTAATTTCCACTATAGAAAGTATTTCTTTTGACTGAGTCAAATATAAAAATGTCTACATGTCTTTGAGGGGGTATTTAGGGTATGATCCATATTTTCTCAGTAGGATACCACCAATGTTAATTCCATGTAATGACATTAAAAAATAAATTAACATTTTATTTTTTAATGAAATAATAAGTATGTTATTTAATTTTCAAACATGCTTCCTCATAAAAGATGTAATTAATGTGTAAAAATCTATGTGGATAACATGGCATGATAATAATATGTAATATTAAATAACTAGGTTTTTCATTGCCTTATGATCATCATACTCTTGTTTATCAAGAACCTGGACACATCGGTTTTTCCCTTGCTTGATTCTGGAAATCCTCATCTTCAATGTTTAGTTAGTGTTTCCTTAAAATCATGTAAGGGAGACTGAGAATCATTCCTAATTAATGTCTTAACATGATAGATGATGTCGGCCCAACTACATAACCAAGTTTCCCATGATCTTTATTCCACTCTCTGTATTATCTAAAATTTCACTTATATAATCCCAATTCTAATAATTAAAACCACCCATGAAAACTAACCATTTACTAAGGATAAATCATCCTCAATCTTGAAACTCACACCAAAATCCATAAAAAACACCTTCCAAACCAAAAAAAATTTATCGAACACATTTGAGAACCAAGGAAATCATAATAAAATCTTAAAATAATTTCAAGGAATGGGACCACATACTTCATTCTTGAAATCACCAAGAAACAATTGGAAACCACACGTCTCACCAAGGTCAAACCCTAAGTAAGTAGTGTCACATAAAACCAATAATATTTAACCCAAATAAAATAATTTGGACCGAAATTAATTTAACCTATTTACTAGGTAAGACATAAATAAATAAAGAATAAAGAGGCAACCAATAATATAGGAAATGAGAAAAGAGAAGTTGATTACATGATGATATCTTGAAGAATCAGAGTCAAAAATCCCCTGATTTACATCCCAATGGATGAGAAAAGAAGAGAGAGGAACAACTAGGGCTAGGGAGGATGAATAGGGATATAAATCAATGAATTCATGTCAAAATAAGTTAATGTAAAAAATTTAATTTCAATATTTTAATGATCTGTTAGGCCACACAATTTGGACACATGGTTTGACTAATAGAGTACCAACCATTAGACAACTATATCTAAGAGGGAAATAAAAAGCACCATTTTCATAGAGGGTGTTCACTCCCTTGCACCTAGGTGTGTCCCTTGGACTATTCTACTGACCTAGGAAAATGATCATCCCTAGAGGTCCACACTCCCCTACCTTAGGTCGTGCTTCCTATATATTGAAACTACCCAAAGAACATGGTTTTCACTAGGCTGGGGCATTATTTCTACCAACCATGTTCCAGTTGTGCGCCTCCTTCAGTCTTGCCCAAAAACTGCCATCTTTCTAAGAAACACCAAATAAATCCATGTATAAAATACAAGATAAAAAAATAAAAATGAAAATAACTCAAAATTATAACATAGATGTGAAAATTATCCCTACCATGAAAAATTTTCACCATCACAAATTCACATCTTGGTCTGACCAAATAATAAATGCAGATATTACTTATCCACTAGAGACACTCACCCCCATGACTCATGTTCATCATTATCGTACTACCAAAGAACCTGAACTTGTGTAATGTAATTCCACTAAATCACTTTAATCTGGGATTCCATGATTCATACCAGTTATTCAAATAGAGAAATATTATATTCCAACCCCATATATATATAGTTCAGAACATTATATGGGTCTGAATTTTACTTATGGAATTGTGATACATGGAAAACATCATGGATTGATGCCAAATGGGTTGATAAAGATGAACCATATTTCTCCTTACTGATTCTTTTGGTAATCTCAAAATGTATAAAATACCTTATCATAATCTTCCTATGCTTACCAAGAAAATGGTGGCCTAAGAGAGCTTCCACATTTAGGAAAACATGGTCACCCATTGATAACTCTAAGTATCAGTTCCATTTATTATCATAAGACTCATGGAGGCTATGTTCCATTAACAACTATTGCATAATAAATAAAACTTTCTCAGATATCCCTTGCACAAGATGTAGTCTCGACAAAAAAACCTCACCCACTTCTATTCAACACCTAGGATACTGACATGGTTGACCATAAAGTTCCTCAAAAGGAGAAATATTAATATAGGATTTGTAACTATTGTTATATCAAAATTCCACCAATACCAAATGGTTTTTTCAGGAACCCCAGAAATGAATCACGCATATATGTATAATTTCTTCCAAAATTTAGTTTTCTCAATTTGTCTAACTATCCATATAGGGATGGTATGTCAGACTGTGTATGACATGTGACCCTTTTTCCTTCTAAAGGCATTCCCAGATCCAACAGTTAAAGAATGGGTCCCTATACTAAATGATAGATGACGGAACACCATGAAGCCTAACTATCTTCTGAACATATATATGTTAAAAATCAACTACCATAATTTAATACTTGATGAAAATGAAATGGGTGGATTTGGTCAGGTGGTAAAAAACATCCCAAATAGAATTCCTCCTCCAGGGTGTATGTGGAAACCCAATGGAGAAATAGATGGAGAACTCTTCCAACATATTGGTAAGAATTGGGAATGGTTGAATAAAACATAACGGCCTTTAATTCTTATATTTAACATAATAAAAATTATATCATTTGGATACAATGTCAACTAAATCACTCTTTATACATTGCCACCAAAAATAGTGTCACACGTCGTAAAACATTTTGGTGATCCCTAGATGAATGGAACACAATGACTGATGGATATTCTATATTACCATCTTCTATAAATATAATATAACCATGATGAGACCCTTAAATTAGTGTAATCCCTAAAAATACCTCAACCATCGATCAGGTCCCTTCCCACTATTTTGGATTTGTCTAGAATGATGAAACAGCTTTTCATTTTGTTGTCCTTCCAAATCAGATCCATAAGGGATGGTGTCAATTAATTTATAATTAGAAATGTTCCTCCACAATGATTGCTGGTTTTTAGATGAATCTAGAAAAAGTTCCCTTTAAATTCTACTCATCAATGGACTCCTTCATGACATGCACTGGGATCTTCTGGATTAGGGTGTTCGCTACTATAATAACATTCCTATGGGTGTAGACAATTTCAAATTAAACCCCAAAAAGGTACTCAAACTATCATTTCTACCTATGATTCATATTATTATAGGATAAAATATATGATAATATATTATCATCTGAGTAAACCATGAATTTCTCTCTAATGATATTGTGATGCTAGGTCTTAAAGGTCTGCATCCCCACTACCAAGTCCAGGTCATGTGTTTGGTGATTTATCTCATGTCTTCATAGTTGATGAGATATTTATTCCACCACTTTTTCATCCCACATCAATAAACACCCATGAATTGTACCTGAAGCATTATATTAGACCTTTTATCCCCTTCTAGATTCTGGAAAAATAAAAATGAGTATTTTTTTTAATCGCCACTTGAGATCTTTAGAATATTCTTAGCATTTTGGGATCCATCCAAACCACACACATTTATTGTTGATAATGTTCATTGGTAGATAAATATGAGATGAACCCCCAAAATCCCATATATAATACATTTCCATCCCTAAAAAAATCTTGTTCATGAATATTTTTTTCTGTTTCTCTCATGAAATCACCACTTACATTTTCTCAGGGTACACTAAATCCCCATGCTTAAGACTTAATTTCCACAAAACACAACTTATTGAATCCAAAATGATCCCTGGGAAAGATTAAAACAAATTTTGTGGTCTCTGAGAGTTCTTAACACTATATTAAAGTGTGTCCCATAATCTTCCTATATCTAGGTATAGTTCAAGGTGTTAACTACAAACACCATGACAATGTAGTTAGGGAATTTAAGGAACACCCAGTTCATAAGGTCTATGAAAATAACTAGATCATTTTTCAACACGAATGGAATAACTAAATACTAAAAGTGGCTATTAATTATTTAGAAGGATATATTAGGAATGTAACCCTATCTAACCCAAACATGATGTTACCCATATCATAGGTCGGTCATGGAAAATCACTTTACCCCTTAATTTGTTCAAGGAGTTCATCAATATGGGTAAATGTGTACTTGTTCTTGATTTTTACCTTATTCAACATTCAGTAATCAATACACAACCACAGGGATCCTTCATCTTTTTTATAAAACTAAAAATGGGTGGCCTATGGTTATCCACTTTGGTGAATGGATACTTTGGATTCAAAATTATCTATTCATATCATTAATTCCATAAACATAGTGTGGGAGATATGATATAAGGTAATATAATTCAGCTATGTTCCCAGAACCAAATCAATTGTAAATTCGATTTCCCATTTTGGAGATAAACCTAATAAATCTTCTAGAAAACCCTCTAGGAGCTCATATACTACTAGAGGAAACCCATATTTTGATCCACAACCAATATCTTCTAGTATATGATAAGAGATAAGGGAAATGTGGTTTCCCAAATCCATATGTGGAGGTCCATCTCACCATGACTGAGGATCCCATTCATGTTGGAAGACCATAATACATCTACTAGGTTCCACAAATGTTACTCATCGATGATAATATTCGATGTGTAACTTGAAATAAAGCATCTAACATATGATAAAGATCATTTTAAAGAGGTAAATTTCCTAAACCTAGAATTCATATTCTAAATTGGCTCCTGAAGGAGTTCATGCATGGGATGGACATTTGAAACCATATTTATTCTTCTTTCCAAGTGGAATATCTGGAACCAATGAATAAGGTAAAAAATCCATTGGAAATTTCAAAAAATCCACAATAAGTTTATAAATAAATGAATTATAAGCAACCATATCAAATTAAGAGATGGGTATGGATGATGAAATAAAAATACTACTTAAAACCCTCATAGGTCCATCATTTGATTCTGTTGATTCTTGGTCTATATCATGAGGGTGATTTGTTTCTCTTGATGCATGTGGTGGATTACTTACCAGTGGCCCTTCCTTGAGTTGACTCCACCCATAATAGGATCTATATTTTACACCACACCCAATAGACTGATAACACATATCCCTTCAAACACATGACTCATATAACAATTCTATATTTGCTTAGGATCATGTACCACTCTATGTCAGTGTACCACCCCTAAAAAACCTATGTATTTGAACCAATTTCCCACACTGATGGAAGGGTCTAGTTTGAATTGAACAATCTAATATATTGTTCTTTCTCCTTCCATAGTGGTAGCACACAACTAAACCACCACCTGTGGTTGTTGATGAGGGAGGTCGAGATTGGTAGCCTGAACTAATGCATCCCTTATTCTCTTTCCCATCACAGTTATTTTTCATCTCAGGTGTAAAACCACCTGGGACCACTTCTGGGACTACCCCAGATAAACCTTATTTTCCAATGTCGTCAATATTCAACATCATAACTCAGTCAACCACCTCAGTATACATCTTAAACTTAAAAAATAATACTTTGGATTGAATATATTTCTACAATCACAATTAAAACCATTTATAATTTATCTTTGCATTGGAAACCACCTTGGGTGTGAATGGAATGAATTCATCAATTATGTTGGTATATTCCAACATGATATGATCCCCTAGATAAAGATCCAGAAAATCCTAGGAATTTAAAATGTACAAGGTCTGAAGACAATAATTTTCATTAAAAATATGTTAAATCATTCCATACCATAAACTAATTTTTTCCTACTTTAACTAATGAGTACCAACGCCTACTATTGTGGCCTTCCATCATAAATGAATGACATTTCACCTGGACAGCTCCAGGTGTCCTGAGAAACCCAAATATACACATTATTATTTCAATCTGATCCTCAACTTTCATGGGTTCTAAACTACCCTACAATGAAGAAGACTTATTCTTGAGGAAAACCAGAGCCCTTTCCTCTTCCAACCCTTCTTTAGTTTCTTAATCATGAGAATTACTAGATCTCGCTTCTTGATCTAGTGATCAAACATCTCGAACCACTTCTTCCACTAATATCTAATCAACTGGTGAGAGAGAATTCCCATGGGCCAATTACCCTAGTATTATAGGAATTATTTGATAATACATGGTGATACACCTTTCATCAAAATCAAAAAAAAAACATCAATAAATAACCTGATGAGGTATTCAATAAAAAAATGACATAAAAATTCAAATAAAATCAAATGAATTCTATAACAATGTCAAACAACTAATTACACCACTCAAACCCAGCTCTGTTCTAAAGCACAGTGTGTATACAATACATCACACCTGGAGGAGGAGTGAAACCAAATCCCAAATATCCCCTTTTAACCTAACACCTATCGTGGGGTCTATTGTCTAAACAACCTACTCGCAACTAGAACCTCAATCCTCAATTGTCCTTATTTAAATCTATATAGACTCTCCTAAATAACACAACCAAAATAAAGGGAAATCCTTTTCTGATACCATATTTTCTTGAACTATCTCAGGCTCCCATCTATCCTGATACCTAACCCAACACCTGGAATGGGCCGGATGTTGTTCCTGATCCCCATGGGATATCATATACTACCTTGGAATCAAATGAAACCTTTTCAAATGGTTTATCCCATTATAAATCACTAAAAAAAATCTACACGAATTGCATCGCATCACATCTAATAACCAAAAGATAGGAGATCGAAGGAATAACTATAAAAATGAGTTAAACATTTAAGATTCAAAACCAAATAGCATAAAAACCAAAGGGGTGAAACTAAACCATAGCCCACTATGAAACATGGGGTTCAATGCCCACTTTCCACCTAAAACAACACCTATCTGAGAAGAAACCACTAGCACATGTAACAACCATCACCACCATGACATGTCTTAATTTTAACTGAGTCAAACATAACAATGTCTACAAACACCTGATAGTGTATGTATGGTTTGATCCAAATTTCCTAGTAGGATATAACCAAAGAATATTCCATGCAATGAAATTATATAGAAAAATTAACATGTTATTTTTTAACAAAACAAGAAGAATACTATTTAATTTGAAAGAATACTTCAATATAAAAGAGGGAATGAATGAGACAATAATCATAATAGATAACATGTCTGTAACGACCCAATGTTTTTCAATGTAAAATTACATTCTTATATTTATGTCATAAAAACACAAAATAATGAACTATTAAGTGATAAGTGACCTTTAAACATATGTTTGTCACTCCTATGTTTGGAATTTTGAAAATCCGACATTCACGGTTGTGTTCAAGATGATTTTTGGAGTCTAATGAAACAAAAATAATTTTTAGGGAATAGTAACATACCCTTATGAATTGTAATATGACCCTTATGAATAGTAAATCATCCGACATAATATTAATGTTACCTATGAATAATAAAATAAAATTTAGATATCTTAGAAAGTGACAATTTGACCTTAGTAAATGTTTTGGTATTTTTTAAGTCATAAATAATTAAATATAATTAAATAATTTATTTAAAAGAATATTTATTTCCCTAAAAATTATTCATAAATTAATTAATCAATGTCTTCAAGTTTTAGATAATTTTATAAGTCCCTGTGTAATTTTTGGAAGCACGATAAAATCAGATTTAATCTTAAAACTGTTTTTTAAGTAAATTATGATTTTAATTAAATATTAAATTAATAATATTTAAGAAATTATTTTTGAAAAATGGACTTCATTTTTGAATTCTACACGTCAAAAAATGGTAGTGCTAAATTTTGGGGTTTTTTTCTCAAATACATCAATTTTCAGTTGAATAGTAAAAAAATACAGTTTTTCGCATAATTGGCGTATACTAAATAGCATCATTAATGATGTAATGATGACATAAAAATTATAGATCCTTAGTTTCGTAAAAATTATATTAAATTTTATAAATGGTTTCTTAAAATACAATAAATCCAATTTTCAAACCTAAAAAGAACTTTCCAAAGCCTAAAGTCAAAAGGTGATTTCTTAAAGTGTCTTTTTCTCTTTCTTTCACTTTCCTTTTAATAAATTAATTAATTCATATTATAAAGAATAAATAAAGCCTAAAAATAATTATATTATATTAATATATGATTTAGTATGTCAAAAAACTAATATTACCAGTCTAACTTTTCATATATTATTTTATTTAATATTTTATACTAAAAACACCTCCCTTCTCATGTATAAATAAGCCATCCCCCTCCTCTTGCCAAACCACACCTCTCACGCTTCAAGAATTGTCTAAGCTCTGCCCAATAATCTCCCATTGTCCCTCCCTCAAGTCCAAGAGCTTCTGGTATCATCAAAAGACCAAGCTAAGGCCCTTATGGAGGTTCTCAAGAGAAGGATTCAATAGGTAATTTCTCTCCCTCTTCTCCTTTAATTTCCTTTCATGTTCAAGTTCATTTCTTGATCTCTCCCCACCTATATTCAACAAAATTGTGTTATAACTCTAGTATTATACATATACTGTAATTTTATGATTCAAATTGGATATTATATTATCCAACCCCCTTTCCCTCTTTCTTTTTTTTATTAAAGAGAATGTTGTTCGTGAGGTGTTAATTTATCACCTTCAAGAACAACATGCCTTCTTCTTCCATTTCTACCTTCAGATATGGTCATGAAACCATTTTTATGGTTGCACCAGAAAATATTATATGTATTATCTCCTATTTATAGTTCTGGAAATAACTTATGGCCATATTACTATGTGATAAGTTAAAATAATTTCGTTATGATCAAGAAACCGCCCAAATTCACCCAAATAACCATCATTTAATTCTTATCTAATGATTCATCCACTTGGATCTAATATAATTCATTATATGGTCATTAAAGACCCTGTAATATCATTAAGTACATGTAATGTAATTTCTCGATGTTTACTCGTGTTCTACCCAAATGTCAATTTAAGAATACAAGTGAACCACCCAAGAAAAACCATAAAAACGAACATCCCCAAAAAATGTTTTTAAATTCTATAAGTCATCCAATGGAACATAATATGACATAATGAAACCAGAATTAACCCTATTAATGTAAATATGTGTCTGGATTTCTAATTAATTAATATAATGTCATTATACATGACATTAAACAGAATGAAGCATTCAGGTACAAGGTAAGGGGAAATTCTCGAACCCAACATTCATTCTTTGGGTTCAACCTCTTTCACTCCATTTTTGATATGGTCACTCCTTAAAGATCATATTTTCATCATTTTCTTTACTTTTATAGGATATACATGTTTTCTGATGATGTTTATGTCAATCCGAATGTTTTCCGAAAGAAATCTTCTCTTAAGAACTCAACTTTTATCTCTCATTCAAGGTTGACGGTTCTTGTATCAAGTATGTTGTTCCCTATTTCTTTTGGGAACCCAATGATTATGAATGTGTTCTTATGAGATAAAACCCATTAATTTTCATGGGCTATTTATGTTCATTTATGTTATATTTTCATTGTTTCATTCATGATAAATGATAATGTTATGATGTAACGGGTGCACCCGGAATTATATAGCGCAATAGGAAAGTTTAAATGTGACGGGTGCACCCGAAATTATATATCGCTCTAATGCATTAGGTAAAGTGATAAATCTCATGAGTAAATGTGAAATTATGTCTGAACAAGATTCTAGTTGTTAACCACTAATACATGATGTTTCATTTTTTATGCATTTACACATTTCAAGTCTTTTATTTATGCTCCTCTTATGTTCATGATCTTTTGCCTATGTTATGATTATGCTCACCCCATGATATATTGTTCTAATCTATCCTCTTACTGGGCTTCTAGCTCACCCCTTTTCATGTATATCCTAAGGTGGCTACATGTACTAAGGAGAGGAAAAGTTCCAATAAGAATCTAGAGAAGAAGAAATTAAATAAATGTTTATGCTTGATGTTGTATTTGTTATATGTGGTCATAGTTTTCTCAAGACACTAAACCTTTGGATCCTCTATGTGTAATACTATTATGTTGTTTATCTTTGAAATTATGTAATAGTAATGTGTGAAAAGGCCGGGATACTATAATGTCATGATCAAAATAGGAAATATCTATGAAATAGATTTAGCGGGGTCCCAGGATCCTCGTACACTCATTGATAAAAAAACCAGACACGTCATTATGTGTTCTACTCAAGCCAAGCAATCCTAATCACCAATGTTTATTTATTGTTGTCACGTAATCCTTTTAAGGATATCGGGCATCAGTCATTATAACTCAGCCAAAGTACTAGTCCATGTCTCCATAACTAGGTACCCAGGGTTCCCATGTTCTCTTTTTTAATCTCTATATCAAGTAAAATCCATATTATAAAATCAAAATTCCCATAATCAAAAAAATAAAATACAAACAACCATTGATCAAGGAAAAATCATCCCTCAACATAAAACAAACACAAAATTCCATGGAAAACCCCTCTTTCAGCCCCAAAAAATTATTCAACCCATTTTAAAATCAAAGAAAACATAATAAAATCATCATATAATGTCAAGGAATGGAACCACCTACCTCTTACTTGAAATCACCTAGAAATGGTTGGAAACCAAAGGTCTCACCAAGTATGAACCAAAATAAAGAAAGAACTTAGAAAAACAAATAATATTTAAGTCAAATAAAGATATTTAGACCCATTTTAAGTCAACCTATCCATTAGTTAATAGGGAACATAAGAGGGAAGAGAGAGGGAATTAATAAGAAAAGAAAATAAAAGAGTGGAGGGGCATAACTAATGATTTATTAAGGAATAAAATCTAAAACTCGCAATATTTGAAGCCCATTGTATGGGTAAAGGAGAGGCTAGTGCGCCTATGGATGGGTATCCAAATGGGGAGGGAAATAAGTGATTTGGGGAAACAATCGGTGAGGGTAAAAAAATATAATTTTAATGTTTCGAATGATATAGTAGGCCACATTGTTTGGAGACATTGTTTTTTAATTGTGTGTAAACCATGAGGAATATCTATCTAAAGGTAAAAATGGCCTCATTATTTTCTCGAGGGGGAGCACGCCCATCCTCTTATCCATGTTCCTTGTACAATTCTTCTATTCTCGGAACATGGTTGGACATGGAGGGTCACACACCCATGTGCTAGATCATGCAGCCCGAACATTTCCACTATCCGGGGCACAAAATTTTAACTAGGACAACCCATAGATTCTAATAACCATGAACAAACCATGTGCCACCTTCTTTCCAATCAAAAAAGTGCCATTTTTCTTATAATATTTTCATAAATCCATGTAATAAATATAAGACCAAAAATAAAATTGAAAACACCTCAAAATAACACCATGAATGAGACAGGCTATACCATAAAACATAGTAACATTTATGTATTTCATATATTATAATTTTATTATATACATAAGGTTATAATGGGTTTGGAGTAATCTCAATGATGATAATAAATAAAATAAGTTATAGGGTATGTAATAAATATGTTGATAATTTTGGTCTTTTCTTAAAGTAAAATATGAAAATGAAAGAGTTGAGTATATTTGTTGATGATATAGGATTTTGAAAGTGTCTAGGGGATATAGAAGATTTAAATTTGGTAGATTTTCATTTTAATTTTGATATTGGGGTGAATATTTAAAATATTGGAAGTGAATTCCATTAATGGGTGAAAATATGGTAAAACATGTTGAAAAGAATTTTACATAATGGGAGATAATTAAATTACATGAGAGTTAGGTGAGTGAGGAGGGAAAATACCAGTGATACAATACTTATGACATAATAACCTTAAAAAATTTATTATATAATGTCTAATTATGTAATTTATTTAGTAAAATTGAATCCGTGTATGATTACCTATGTTAACACTTATAAATATTGATTAAAAAATAACCTTGATAACTATTTTATCACTAAAAATATATGTTGGAACTTAATTGAAAATTTTAACAAGATAAATCTAAATTTTTTATCCATTTAATATACTAAAATTTATAAATATAAGAAAATTTAATTTTAAATTAAAACATATAATGTGGGAAAACTGTGTTTGTTTAAAATTTTCATTTTAATAGTTAATTGTTATTAATTTTATTTAAACTTTTATACCAATTAAATGATTTTTAATTTATTTTTATATATGTTTAAACATCATATTAGAGTCTTTATTTTAAAATAAATTAATTTATTTTAAAATAAAAATATTTATGGTGGTATTTTTATGGAAAATTAATTGTTGTATCATCGACATAATATTTAAATTGGTAACAAACTTTTATGCCTAAAAATAAAATTGACCATATTAATTAATTTTACCACTCTTATTATAAATATATATTTAATCTTATGTGATTAAATTTTAGAAAAAAATTAAAATCTAATTCAATATAACTATGAATAACATATCATACAATTTTATGTCATATATATATATTCTATTAATAACATAAAATTATTAAATACCTAGTACTAACTATTGGATTATGTTAAATTATTTTATTTTATATACTACAAAAAATAATCATTTAGACAATTATTTACCCATAATAAAATAAATATCATAGTCTTTAATAAGGAAATTGTTCTAAAAATATTTTTTATACTTAAAATAATTTTATTTTTTATTTTTCTATACTAATTGAATTTTATAAAATAATTTTTGTGAAATGGAAAAATTTATTTTTTCAATATATATTTTATATGATTTTAATAATTATATTTATCATCCAATTCAAGGGTTTCATTTTAATAATCACATAATGTTCTTTTATTTTATTTTTTTGATTCCAGCTGTGAAGAATGCTTTTGTGCACATCAAGTTTTAATGGAAAATATATAATTTGAAATATTATGGTTTCACAAGTTCCCTCAATTCGTCAATATGAGGTAACCAATCAACATTATTCAACACCATGTCCTAAAGAAATCCTCTTTCTTTAAGAAAAAAATTATGTGTAAGATCCCAGCCATTCTAGGGATGGCTCATGCACGTTTTCAGTTATGATTATACCATTTGTTTTATTATAGATTGGATTATTATTTATTTGATTATTTTTTGGGTGAAATTTGAAAATTTTGGGAGCCCAAGGTGTTGTCCACTATTGGTTCATGGTTAGGGAAAACTATAATGTTTTCCATAGGAATGTTTTAACTTAAATTTGGTTGCATATAAGGAAGTGCATAGTTGGTGCACAATTTAGCCAAACCATGTTGCCACCATCCCCAAAATGTGCACCCTCAAACATATAGAATTTTCATGGTTGGTACATAGTATTTCAAATAATTCACTACATAAGAGAAATGGTGAACACCATATGTAGAGGCACACTATTTGGAAAACCATTTTCCTCTACCCAATAAACTGTGTACACAGGTTTTAAACCCCCCCCCCCCCCCCAATTTTACAAAAATATTCAAACCACCCCCCCTGTTTTGTCCTCATTCACCCCCACTCAGCCTAAAATTATTTTGTTCATTTTTGGAGGTCCATGAGAGGATTCAAAGGCTCTAAAAATATATTTATTAAATAATAAAGGGTCTATTAGAATAATAAAATCCTATATGGTAAGTGATGTTTTCCCTGATTGGTTTTCTCTCCCTCCCATATCTCTTTCTTGATGAAGAGGGATACTTTTACCTCCTTTAGTAATGGTTTAATTCTATGTTTTCTTGTATTATTTTCCTTTGGATCTCAGTCTTAGTTATTATTCTATGTTATTCCATGATGTTGTGATTTCAATATTTCTGCAACAAAATAGTGATTTCAGTTAGGAAAAAAATTTAACAATGACCTAGAGTTTAGTTTTCTAATTAACATCTCCTATAGTCTTGATTTTATTATGGTGTATGTATTTGTAAAATTTTATTTTCCACAATAAGAAATCATATTTTTTAAATTTAATTAATTAATTTAAGAATAATTAAATTAAGAAATTTATTGATTAATAGGATTATGAAATTTAAGGAAACCCATGGTGTGTGATGAAGTGATAGAAATGATGATTTATAAATTCTACATGGTCAATAAATGAATTTATGTAATTCATTGAATAATAGATAATGGAAACAGTTCATAACATGGTTGATTTCATGGAAACTAAAGATGATTATTTTGTGACTGAGTTGGGGGATAGAAATTACTACTCCAACTACCAATGGGATGCCAGACTGCCTCTCTAGGCCCCCATATATATATATATATATATATATATATGTATGTATGTATGTATTTATGTATTTCATGTGATCACTATGTTATGGGACAAAGTATATTGGTCCAAATTCCCATGGGATGCTAGACTGTTCATCTAAGACCCCATTGTTTGAATGTGAAATTTGAACTAAATTAATAATGAAAACATAGTATTGAATAAAATGGGATATCCCTTTGTTGGATTTTTCAGACTTTAAAATGAGATGAAGCAGGTATTATTGGTTCGTTTCTAACCATGAACTCGAGTATTGTGTGGTTAATTGATGAATAATTTAATATGAGAACTATTTACTTTATCTTTTATACCATATTCTTTATACAACTACATATACTATTATATATTGGATATTGTTTTAGATATTGTTGGTAGTGCCCTATTGATTTGTAATCACACCCTACTTAGGCCGCATGATTGATACACAAATATGCTTCTTCTTTTCAAGACCTGGTAAGAGATAGAGCCTTCGGTTAGATGGATGGGTTAAGATATGGGATAGAGCATGGGTGAGGGAAATGAACATGACATCAGAACCCACTTGGGATGTTTTTATTTTGTGCTTATTTTGGGTTTTAAATTAACATTGGAAACTTATATGAAATGAAACATCTACTATTTTGTTGTATGGTCATTTATCCATGTTTTCAAATTGTCATGTGATATTGGTCCTATTGATTACGGTATTATTCTAGTAATGTTCTATTATTATTTGGCTATCATTTATGGATTCCATTATTGTTCTTCCTTGATAAAGAGTGTATTGTCTCCCAAATATAAATATAATTATATATATTAGACCCTCACTAATAGTCGAAAGCATCTAGAGTTAGGGAGGAATTATTGAGGTCATGTAACCAACTAAATCAGGGCATAATCTTGTAGTACCCATTTTCGAATTCTACAAAGTGGTTTTAAATGAGGCTTTATTTTATTTTTGGTTGTATTTCTATTTTGGAAAGGTACTCAAAAGATTAGGATGATATAGGATTTGGAGATGAGATCATATATGGGAGTATCTAACCCATGTATGGGTGAAAATCCAAGTACCCAATATGAGATAGTTTTTTTTTTTTGTTTTTTTTGTAGTTGAATATTATTTCACCTTGGGTGATGAACTTGTTGTGTGATGCTATTATTTTTATGATATTTTTCTTTATCTCTGGGTATATTAGTAGAGTTCTGTTTACATGAATAATTCTTGGTACTTAGGTTTTATTATGTCATGCATCGTTTAGAACCAAATAGAAAATAAGGTTTTGGATGAGTTGTTTGGATAAAAATTCTTTTCATTACTAGTTTAATTTAACTAAAATGGTTTCCAATGAAATATTTAATTGGGTTAAATGATGATAAATGTTTTAATTGAAATGTTTAAAATGGTTTCTTAATGAGAAACCTAAAATAAGGAAGTTTTTACCCTATGTTATCCAGGACATAGGTGAGGGATGGTTGAGTGTAGTGATAGTGACATAGTTTTGAGTGGGTTGTAGGGTGTGGGGGATGACTTGTTATGGCCTTATGTAAATACCTCTTATGTAAATGTGTTAGTAATTTTTTATGTGTCCTAATACATGTGTCTTGAAATATACTGATATTCCACCCATGATGATTCTTTTTGATGGCACAAAAGGAGGACATTGTAAGAAATGTACCTCTAGTAGTGGATCCAGATGCTCCAATGGTTCCATGAGAATGGGAATGGGAACAATTTCCTATGAACTTTTCACACTTTATGCTATTTAAGGAGAGACACCCAAGGAGGGTTGTGTGAAATATGTTCGAATTGACATGGGAGTTTCAATTACAGCACCCTATGACATTCACCAAAATGGGTAGAACTAAAGAAAATGAGTTTTGGATTGAGTTAATCTAGAGGATAATTTACCAATTGGATATTCTTGTAGAGAGGAGAATTGATTTAGAAAATTACATTACATGATGATTAATGAAGTGATGGTGGAAAATTTAGACTGATGTAGAATATAAAGAAAATTATTTATAGAAATACATTTAGGATAAGTTTCTTGAAAACATTAACACAGAGACACTCAGGTATGAGAAATCAATAGAATATATTCCATTGACCCATGGGTGTATTTCAATGATGGAATACTCTTTCCACATTACTGACCTGAATTACTTTGTTCTAGTTTTTTTTGGAGATGAGGAAACAATAGTAAAATGATTCTTGGATGGGATTAAATGTAATATTAAGTTGTAGGTTGATAACATTCAGTTAAGAAGTTTTTTGAAGTGGTGAATCATTCTCTCATATTTGAAGGGAACCTAAGGGAAGGTTCCAGTGGAAAGAATGTGGTTTCTGTTGAAATACCATTAGGTATTTCATTCTAAATTATGAATCATCACTATGAGAACATCATCCAGGGAGACCAAAAATTGCACAGCTATGAAGAAGGTTCACAGACTCAGAGAAGAAACTGAATATATATCTACCAGTGTGGTAGGTTCGGTCACTTTCATAGACAATGTCATTGAATTTTAAGGGAGTCTCAATATTGTGGTATTATAGATCACTTATAATGGTATTTTAGGAACCCTTGATCAATGAGTGGTTATGGATGATCTTGGAAGATTCAGAGTACTGGAAGAGGTTCTTCTACCCCATATCAATCATGTAGTTGGAGTTATCCTAGTTGTATCAGTCTAGGTGGTTAACGTGGTTTGTAAGGTCCAGAGTACCCATATAAAATGATTGGTTCAGTTAAGGGGACTTATACTATAGCATAGGGAATAGGTAGAGGATAGTTTCTTATTTTTTATCTATAATGTGCGGATAGAGAGGTTAGCACAATGATAATCAGAGTTGCTATTCTTACAGCTTCTATGATTCCTAGTGACTTATTTGATATAGGAGCATCTAATTAATTTATATATACTCAACTTGTCAATCATATTAGTTTGGTGGTGGATTTCTAATTGGTTTTATGATGAGTAACCCGACATTATTAGTATAGTCGAGGTACATCTATTTATATATGTGGTGTTCTCTCATGGTTGGCTAGTATCGTTAATTTTATGATCTTTTCACACTTGACATGTATGGTTATGATTTTATTTTTGGTATGTAATGGATAGTTTTATAGCGATCCTATATTAATTGTTTTCATAGGAGACTGGCCTTTAAGTCTCATGAGATTAACAATTATGATCATCATGGAGAGTGAGATATCCATGATGGCCAGCCAGGGCCAATGCATCAGCAACTGGGGGAGCTCACCACCCATGTTACGGGTCTTTTGCGGGATTATGTGGTGTAAAGCATTATTTATTTTGACCGAAAGTGTACCAATTCTAGGATTTCTTTCCTATTGAATTCATAGGTCTTCCACCTAAGAGGGATGATGAATTTTCAATTATCCTCATGCTTAGAACGGAACCAGCTCCTATTCCACATTATAGAATGGAACTAGTAGAGCTTCAAGAGTGTAAGACTCATATAGAATAGTTGGGGGATAAGGGATTTATCTATATAATAATGTCACCTTTTTTTCTTTTATTTTTTTCCTACGAAGGATGGTGGGACATTTAATTTATGTCTTCATTATTGGCAGTTGAATTTGATGACAGTAAAGAACTGAAATCCTCTTCTATGTATCAACGATCTCTTTGAATAGTTTTGAGTAGATTATGTATTCTACAATATTGACTTTATTTTGGGGAATCATCAATTGAGATTCAGACCTTATGATATAGAAAGGACCTCTTTCCAAAAGAATTTATAGACTATATGAGTTTTTTATGATGTTGTTTGTGCTAAGTAATTCTAATACTATGTTTATGTCCTTGATGAAATGAATCTTTCACCAATAACATGACTAGTTATTGGATATTTTTTATATGAAATCTTGGTTTACTATAAGACACATGACGATCATGCCCAATATCTTCACATCATCATGAGTACACTAATAGAGAATCATCTATAAACCAAGCTATATATGTGTTAATTTTGGATCAACATGGTACATTTCATGGTTCTCATCATCTGGAAAAAAGGTGTGTCATTGGACCCAACGAATGTTCAAGTAGTAATTTTTTGGGAGTAGTCCAAGAATGGTTTTGGTATCTGTAGATTTCTGGATATGGTGGAATATTATTAGAGGTTAATCTAGGTCTTTTCCCTCTTTGAAGAACCACTTTCAGGATTGAAAAATAAAGGGATCAGGTTTAAATTTCCTACAGTATGTGAGGATGATTTTTAGGAGATAAAGATGATTCTAACTACCATAATGATCATGATCCTACCTAATCCAGGAGAGAAGTATACCATGTTTTTTAATTAGTCTAGGATCAAACATGGAAAATTGTTATTACATGGGGATTGATTTGTGTTATATGGTCATGAATGTTGAGACCAATTAAATTTAATTAACCAATTTAAAGTCTCAAGTTGGATTTAGTGGTTTATGCCATGAATTGTTGGTGGAATTATATATTCAGTGACAATTGTACTGTGTATACTGACTAAAAAAGAAACAACCTTTCATAGTTAGATTTAAATCACCATCAGAAATGATAGGTTTAGTATATGTATCAATTTGATTTTGATCTAGAATATACACCTGAGAATATAAAAAAGTGTTCTTGATTCTTCTAGATTAAAGACACAAACTCAAGAATTTCAGGAGTCCAGTTCTTAGTGGAAGATAATGGCCTTTCGAGATAAGATTTATATTGAGGTTTTGGATTTCCAAGAGCATATGACCCAGATATACTTATACAATTAGTCAAAACTTCTAAACTATATTAGATATAGTCATTATGAGGATCTTGAATGTTTTTCCCATAGGAAAATACATGAATGTGGGGATTTTCGTACTAATTAGACTATAGATGTGGATGAGATCATCTATCTGTGGAACCAGGCTATTGTGCCTAGTTGTACGTGATAAGATCATGTGCATGAGTTTCATGCCTCAAAGTGGGTGGTGAATCCTAGTTTATCTAAAATTCACCAGGACCTAAATCAAAATTATTGGTGTTCAAGAATGAAATGGGAGATTTCAGAGTTCATGTCATGATACTACACCTGTCATCAGGTGAATGAAAATCATCGACTATCTAGTGGATTACTATAGTCGATGCCCATTCTGATTTGGATGTGGGATGAAGTTAACATGTAAATCATAGTGGTAATTCCAAGGATTCCTTAGAAGAATGATTCTATTTGGGTGATTTTGGACCAATTTATTAAAGTAGTCCATTTCTTTCTAATTCATAAGACATCTAGAGTGGATAAGTTGTGGGACATGAAGGTTCATGAGATAGTCTGTTTACATGTGGTACTAGAGAGTATTATTTTATTCGATGATCCTTCCTTTAAATAATGATTTAAGAGAGTCTTCCCCAAGGAATTATGTACCCACGTATTACTAAGTATGTATTTCTACATGCATGTAGATGGAAATTTGGAACATAATATTATTGTATTAGAGGATATTATATGATCATTTATCTTTATATTTGGTGGGTATTGGAAGATTCACATTGATATCATTGATTTCACCTATAAAAAAATTTATCAGGTAGCCATTCATATGGAACTATATGTGGAAACTTATGGTTTTCCATTTAAATCACTTTTATATTGGATGGGGGTGGGTTTGTTATATTTTATAGGATTGAGTATCATGCAAGAAACATCATAGCAGGTCTATTTGATCGATAAATATATGGATACAACATAGAGTATAAAGAAGATGTATGTTTATTGACTTAAAAAACCTATTGAGTTTACAGTGGGAGATTGTGTGTTCCTTCAGCTCTTTGCACGATTGGGACACTGTAGGATTCAGAGTCTGGGGAAGTTGGAACCCAAGATTGTTTGACCTTTTGAGATTGTGGAAAGGATCAGGCCGATGGAATACTGATTATCTCTTCAAAATTAGTTTTTGGGTTATACATGATGTTTTTCCTATGTCATAGATTCAACATTATCACCCCAAAACTTATATTTTGGCCAATTATGACAATGATAAGCTTAAGGATAATGCACCCTTTGATAATCATTTAATTCATGATATGGATTGTTTTGATAATATATTGCTGGGAAAGACCATGTTAATAGTCCGACTGTTGTGGTAGCACAAAAGTGTTTAGGCATAAACATTGGAGAGGGAAGCAGATATTCTGGCTCAATGGCCTGATATTTTTACCTTATAATCATAGAGATTATTATGAGCATATCTTGAGGATGAGCTATTATACGATGTGGAGATTTTAACATCCTGAACTTTCTAAAGATGCATCATGTATCTTTTCAGGGACTATCTTACCCTTGTCTGGTTATAACATAATTGTGTTTTTGTTTGCATATATTTCATGTGAAATGGGAGAAATTTTAAAGCCTAAGGAGTTGTGAACAATTGGAACTCAGATAGTGAAAACCATATAGTTTTCTCTAGTAAAAAGTGCACCCTATTATGGGTACATAAGAGGTGGTTAACAGTTGCCACATGGTTTGGCCGAATCATGCAACCTCTCACCCCAAATCATGAACCCTCAAATAAAGGTAATTTTCATGGATAGATAGAATGCTCCAATTAGAAGAAATCATGCACCAACTATGTAGTGGAAAACTATTTTGCTAATGGTTTTGAAAACTGTTCCCCTCTTCTCAGGAGACCATACACACGGTTTTTAACCCCCCCCCCCCCCATTTTATTAAGATTCTTGAACCCCCCCCCCCCAAATTTTATCCCCATTCACCCCTAATCAACCAAGCACATTTCAATAATTTTTTGTGGTATTGAAGAGGATTCTGAGGCTCTAAAAACCTATTTATTGTTGAATCAAAGATACAGTTGAAGAATCAAATCTTTGTTTGTGATTGATTTCTTCCTTTGTTGATTTATGCTCTCTCTCTCTCTCTCTCTTGTTTCTACATCTCAATGAATAGATATTATTTTTCCTCCATTGGTGATGGTTTAGATCTTGTATTTCATTGATCTTGTTCTTTTGAATCTTGGCCTTATGTATTAGTCCCACATCTTTCACACTATTGTGATTTTTTATCTCTCTGTATCATATTGGGTATTTCAATTTGGTGAAAACACAACAAAGAAAATGAGATAGGTTGTCTAGTGAATAATTACCATATTCTTGATTTTATTTGGGTCTTTATATTTGTAAAATTATGATTTACACATTGGAAAAATCATTTTTAAATATAATTAATTTTTTACAGAATAATTTAATTTTGAAATTGATTGATTAATGAGATTATAAAATTTTTGTCAACCCATGGAGTGTTTTCTCAAGATTGAAATGATGATTTATAAATTATTTATAGTTTATAAATGAATTTATGTAATGTGTTGAATAATTTATTTTATAGATGTTTGAAATTTTTTTGGGAATGTGGAATCATGAGACGTCAAGTTTGTGACTGAGTTATGGGACAGTAACTATTTGTTCAAATACCAATGGGGTTCCAAACTGCTGTTATTCGCTCCCATATGTGTGTGTTTGTGTGTCTCATGTGGTCATTTTTTGTTGGACATGTATTTTTTCTCTAAATACCTATGGGGTTCGAGAATACTTATCTAGGTTCCCATTATATTAATTTGAAATTAGAACTAATAGATTATTGAAAATCCATGATATAATAAAATGTGATATCCCTTTCATGGATACTTCAGACTCTGATACTGTATAAATAAAAAATTATTGGTTTGGGTTTCTCTATTAACCCAGGGTTTATGTGGTTAGTATAAGAATAATTTATTATCAGAGATTTTTCCTTTATCTTTCGAAACATATTCTTTATACAACTGAATACACAATTATAAACTACATATTATTTTAGATACTATTGGTGGTGGACTAATGATTTTTTCCCACACTCTACTTAGGATTCATGAGTTTTACCTAAATATACTATATGTTTCTTGTATATGATATGTAAAGAGAACTATCTAACATGGTTGAGTAGGTATACGGTGTAGAGCATGGGGGAGAGAACCGGACATGACGTCAATGCCCACTTAGGAAGTTGTCAGTGTGTATTTATTTTGGGTTTCATTGTGAAACTATGTACTCATATGGTATGAAATATCAAATGTTATGTTTTCTATTCATTTATCCATGAGTTTGGATTACCATTGGTTATGAAATTTTTAATTATGGTACTATTCTAGTTATTTTTCATCATTGTTTGGTTATCATTTATTTATTTATGCTATTTTGAATCTTTTATAAAGATAGTATAGTCTCCCCATGATATATATATTGTACCCTCTCAACCAGTCAATGGAATATTATATATGGGTAGGTGTGTCGATGTTCAGGTAACCAACCAGCTTGGGGAACTCGCATGTGGCACCCGGGATGGGGCATTACAAAGGGTCGTGAGAGGAGGTTTTCTTTACTTAAAATTTTTTATACTATTTTTGGAATTTTATATAAGAGACTAGGATGAGTCGGTCTTTGGTGATGAGATCATAAATTGGAGTAGATAACACATATATGGGGGGAATCCCATGTACCCATGGTGGGATTGTTGTTTTTGATATTTTTTGTTACAGTTCAATGTTATTTCACCTTGAGTGATTCACTTTTTGTGTGATGTTATTTTTTTGGAGATTTTTTTCATTTCCTATTATGGATTGAGAGTTTGGTATACATGTATCATTCTAGTCACTCAGTACTTATTGTGACATGCATCATTTAGGAATGCACTAAAAAGTTGGATTTTGATGAGTGGTTCAAATGAAAATGATTTTCTTCACTTAGGTAATTGAATTTAAAAGGTTACTAATGATTTTTTTAAAGGTAAAATTGATGTTAATTGTGGTAATCAAAATGTTTAAATTTTTTTTCTAATAATAAAATTGAAATATGGAAATTTTTACTCTCTGTTATCCATGACCCAGGTGTAGGATAGTTAAGGGTGGTGATATTGGCTCTGTTTTTACTGTGTTGTAGGGTATGGGGATGAATTATTATTGATCTAAGTGAATACATATTACAAAAATGTGTTATTGATTTTTTTATGTTACTGAAGTCATGTGTTTATCCTTGTAGAGATATTCCTCCATGATGATGCTTGTTGATAGGATGATAGAATTACATGGCTGTAATTGTGCATTCAGCAGTGGAGCTAGAGGCTCCAACAGTTCTGGGAGAAGGAGTAGGAGATAAATTATATGATAAAATTTCTTGCTTTATGATGTTAATGGTGAGATACCCAATGTTGGTTAAAAGAAATCTTTCCAAATTTACACAGGGGTTCTATTTTCAGCACCCTCCAATATTCACTATAGTGGGTGTACCTGAGATAGATGAGTTTGAGGTTGAGTCTATCCAAATAATCCTTGACTATTTGAAGACCCCTATAGAGTGGAGTATTAATTTTTATGTGTATAACCCGGAGAATGCATCCCCAAAATTTTCCAAATGCCTCCATAAATGATCCATGATCGTAGTCCATTTCGCAAACTTCGATTTGGTAGGTCGTAGGGCCCGAACGGAGTTACGGATTAGGAGTTATGGATGTTTGAAGTTTGGATGGAAATCTGGTTCGCGAAGCCCATTTGCGAAGCCCCCCTCCGTGATCGCGGAGCGCCTCCATGAAGCAATGAGGCGGGAAGCTCCGTGAACCTGTTCGACGTTCACGATGCACCGCGAAAACCCGTCGCGAAGCTCCGAAGGCGGTACCTCTCCGCAAACGAATTTGACGTTCGCGAGCGCGCCGCGAAGCACCTAAGGCGGTGTGGGAGTTCTTCTTCACGGTGCCCCTTACCTATAAATACCCAGCTCACCCCCCTTCTCCAGAGGGACGGCCACGACCACTTCGCCCCTTGGGCGGCCGAGCGGAGCTCCGCATTGCGGCTCCGCGAGGCCATGCTCCACGAGAAACTTCCTCCGTGTTGCTGCTCCGCGAGCCGAGGCTCCGTGAGGCCATGCTCCGCGAGACCATGCTCCGCGATGCTGCTCCGTGAGACCATACTCAGTGAGTCCATGCTCCGCGAGCCTATTCTCCATGATGCTACTCTGCGAGACCGTGCTTCACAAGAGCCCTTTTCTCCTTGAGAGTCCTTTGCTTTGCGAGACCCCATTGCTCCGCGAGAGTCCTTTGCTCCGTGAGACCCCTTTGCTCCGCGAGAGACCATTGCTCCGCGAGGCCATGCTCTGTGAAGCTACTTCGCAAAGACCTATTCTTCGTGAGGATCCTACCTTCGCATCCACTGGTCCATACCACGGGGGCTGTTCCCTCGCAACCCCGCTCGGGGTCAGTGTCGGCCTTCGGTCCCGACCCTCATGGCCGGTCCCTTCGCTCCCAGCCCTCAAGGCCTGTCCCTTCGCTCCCGTCACACACCCCCATGAATAATGGGGAGTCGCACCGCAAACTTTTCGGGCCGGGACGTCGATATTTTCCATTGCGCCCTGATGCGCTCCCACCTTCCACCTATGGAATACCATGATTAGAGACACTCCTCCACACACCATGAAACACCTTGAGTTGACATCTTCCTCTGGGTTTCATTCCATGTGGTGAGTTGAGGTTCTCATCATCAATTCCCCAAGTACCTTGAGTTGAACCATTCCTCAGGCAACTCCTCCAATCCTGATCACATGGCTCCTATTCCCGGTTGAACCATAAAGGGCCGCCCTGGCGTAAGTACCAACACCAACCATTTCTAGGCAACTTCTGCCTAATAGTCCTATCTACATGACTATAAACTATAGTACTCCCTATGTCCCTAACATAGGATGCCTCTTTCTCCAAACAAGAGATGCCTCATGATCTAATCATGAGATGCCAATAGTCTTATCTACAAGACTATAAATTGTAGCACTCCCTATCTAACAAACGATATGATGCCTCTCGCCCTATATGAGAGATGCCTCATGCCCCTAGCATGAGATGCTAATAGTCTTATCTATATGACTAAAAACTGTAGTACACCCTAAGTGCCAAACATAGGATGCCTCTTTCCCTATACAAGAGATGCCTTATGCTCCTAGCATAAGATGCCAACAGTCCTTTCTACAGGACTCTAAACTGTAGTACTCCCTATCTATCAAATGATATGATGCCTCTCTCTCCAAACAAGAGATGCCTTATGCTCCAACCATAAGATGCCTAACAGTCCTATCTACATGACTATAAACTGTAGTACCCCCTATCTAACCAATGATAGGATGCCTCTTTCTCCGAACAATAGATTCCTTATGCTCCTAGCATGAGATGCCAGTAGTCCTATCTGTATGACTTTAAACTGTAGTAATACCTATATTCCAAACATAGGATGCCTCTTGCCCTATATGAGAGATGCCTTATGCTCCTAGCATGAGATGTCAGTAGTCCTATCGACATGACTTTAAACTGTAGTAATCCCTATGTTCCAAACATAGGATGCCTCTTGCCCTGTACGAGAGATGCCTTATGCTCCTAGCATGAGATGCCAGTAGTCCTATATACATGACTATAAACTGTATTAATCCCTATGTGCCAAACATAGAATGCCTCTCGCTTCTAACGAGAGATTCCTTATGCTCCTAGCATGAGACGCTAGTAGTCCTATCTACATGACTTTAAACTGTAGTAATCCCTATGTTCCAAACATAGGATGCCTCTTGCCCTATACGAGAGATGCCTTATGCTCCTAGCATGAGATGCCAGTAGTCCTATATACATGACTTTAAACTGTAGTAATCCCTATGTTCCAAACATAGGATGCCCCTTGCCCTATACGAGAGATGCCTTATGCTCCTAGCATGAGATGCCAGTAGTCCTATCTACATGACTTTAAACTGTAGTAATCCCTATTTTCCAAACATACGATGCATCTTTCCCTATACGAGAGATGCCTTATGCTCCTAGCATGAGATTCCAGTAGTCCTATCTACATGACTATAAACTGTAGTAATCCCTATGTGCCAAACATAGGATGCCTCTCGCTTCTAATGAGAGATGCCTTATGCTCCTAGCATGAGACGCTAGTATTCCTATCTACATGACTATAAACTGTAGTAATCCCTATGTGCCAAACATAGGATGCCTCTCGCTTCTAATGAGAGATTCCTTATGCTCCTAGCATGAGATGCCAGTAGTCCTATCTACATGACTATAAACTGTAGTAAACCCTGTGCTATAAACATAGGATGCCTCTTGTTCCAAATAAGAGATGCCTTGTGGGCCAAGCATAAGATGCCTAATGCCATGAGTACAGTGGCGTAGTTTCAAGAGCATTGGAATCCATTCAAACATTCCATCACTCCACCTCACGCTTTGCGTGTCCTTCGTTCAGATCGTCACTCACTTCCAAGTCTGGAGGGACCCCCTAAGAGTATGGATGCTCGACCTTTGGTCCACCTGCTGTCCTGGGCCAACGCCCCGGAAGACTGATCACATCTGGAGGGACCCCCTAACAGTATGGATGCTCGACCTATGGTCCGCCTACTGTCCTGGGCCAACGTTCCGGCAGACTGATCGACGATATTTGAGTTAGGCCCCTTGTTGCGAACATGGTCAGCGGTCAGCCCTCATTTGTTGTCCTCATTTCTGGCTAACGTGATATGGATGCTGCGTTTCCACCATGGTCAACAGTTATCCTCCATCACCACGCCACTCTCACAACGTTCTAAATATTGGTCATGTGATTCACACTTTTCATCTCCCTTTGTTCAGATAGATTCCAATTCCCTTGGCGTTATCCCGCTTGTGAACTAGCGCATAGGTGATTACCTCGACCCGCTAGTGAGTTGGGATGCCCTCATGGCTAGACATGAGGAAGACACTGTGGGCCGCCTCAGAGCGTAATCCCCATCCACAATGGGCTGCCTCAAAGTGTAATCCCCATACATTGTGGGCCGCCTCAGAGCGTAATCCCCATACACGATGGGCCGCCTCAGAGCGTAATCCCCATCCACCATGGGCCTCCTCAGAGCATAAGCCCCATCCCCCATGGGCCACCTCAGAGTGTAAGCCCCATATCGCCATTGTGGGCCGCCTCAGAGCGCAGGCCCCATTCACCATTGCCGCTCCCTAATGGCACCCGGGCAGCACCCTTGCGTAAGCCCCAATCCATCCCGAACTACGCGGACTTTGATTCCCTTCCACGAGGATACGTAGGAAGCCTCCACGAGGTTCAAGCCCACCACCCAGTTGTTCCGACCTCTTCACGTCTGTTCACATACAATGTGGGCCGCCTTAGAGCTTAAGCCCCATGCCACCTTGGGCTGCCTTAGAGCTTAAGCCCCATCCCACCATGGGCCACCTCAGAGTGTAAGCCCCATATCCACTTTGGGCCACATAAGAGCGTAAGCCCCATACCACAATGGGCCACCTCAGAGTGTAAGCCCCATACCTCCATTGTGGGCCGCCTCAGAGCGCAGGCCCCATTCACCATTTCCGGTCCCTAGCGGCACCCAGGCAACACCCTTGCGTAAGCCCCAATCCATCCCGAACTACGCAGACTTTGATTCCCTGCCATAGGGATACGTAGGAAGCCTCCACGAGGTTCAAGCCCACCACCCAGTTGTCCCGACCTCTTCACGTCGGTTCACATACAATGTGGGCCGCCTCATAGCTTAATCCCCATGCCACCTTGGGCCACCTTAGAGCTTAAGCCCCATCCCACCATGGGCTGCATCAGAGTGTAAGCCCCATATCCACTTTGGGCCGCCTCAGAGCGTAAGCCCCATACCACAATGGGCCACCTCAGAGTGTAAGACCCATACCGCCATTGCGGGCTGCCACGGAGCGCATTCCCCATTCACCATTTCTGCTCCCTAGCGGCACCCGGGAAACACCCTTGCGTACGCCCCAATCCATCCCAAACTACGCGGACTTTGATTCCCTGCCACGGGGATACGTAGGAAGCCTCTTCAAGGCTCAAGAACAACTTTATTGTCGCCCTTGCGATGGTCCCATTTCATTCCCCCTCCACTTCATTCATCCATCCACCACCCATCCCGATTCTCACCCGGGCCGCCACAGCCCGGTGAGATCATGCCATTCATCCACCAGTGCCACTCCCTGCGGCACCCGGGAAGCTATCTATGCGTAATCCCCTGTATGTCTCCGGGTCGTTGTCCTTTGTGTACACCCCGGACCATCACCCCTTTGAACTACGTGGGTTTTGATCCCTGTCCTCTACACAGGGTACGTAGGAAACCTCCATGAGGCTCAATCCCATCTGATGGTAAACCCTGGTGTCTCCCATTTTAGGGTGCACTATCCCTGATCCGCCCTCAGTGGTGTTCAGATCAGCCACGGTGTGACTTCTCCCCTACATGGGGCGCACCACCATGGATCCGTCCTCATTGGGAATTCTGATCCATTCATATTCCAGGTGTTCTCCCTTTGGGATGTACCAATCTGATCCGTCTCTATGGAACATTCTGATCACCCTCATACCGTCTCTGCAAGACGTTAAACTCGCGGCCTACCTCGTGTAAAACACGAGAAGCTGAGGAAAACCTCAGAAACATTCCTCGGGTTCTGCACCCTTGAGATGCCCTATTATGAGGAAGAATACAGGTTCCCCTATGTCCACGCACCCAGAGATGCCCAGACATGCCTGATGCTATCGTCTACTCCGACTGAAGGTCGCTACCATGTCAAGACCCCATGGAATGTCTTGACGGAAGTAGTGTAATTAACCGGCGTCCATGAAGATATGGCACTAGGAATGAGATTCACGAACAACGTATTAAATCTATGAGGGGGACCCGGACTAGGTGGCGAGTTCTGAGGAGGAATCCACGGAAGGAAAAACTGACATCCCATCATCCCGGTTTCGATCATGGATCAGACGTCCCTGAACAAGGAACGGATGCCGCCCTCCTTTGGAAAGCGGGAATGTGGGGTAACATAGCAGCGCGTCCTCCCTACAGACGGATGCGTGCGCCCCGGCGAAAGCGTCAGAAACAGTATTCTCAAATGTTTTAAGAATCAGAAATGTGTTGGTGGGATATTCATACATAAGATGAAAATCTAGAAGACATGCTATGGAAAGACTTTCAATAGATGTTTATGGAACACATTTACATTGAGATTCTTAGGCAGAATAATGTATTAGAATTCTTGTGGCTGATCTTGGGGATTATCTCTATGTGGGACTATGCTTGAAACATTACTAGCCAATATTGGTTTGTTCAAGATTTGGCAGAAGATGAGTAAATTATAGTGAAACATTTTTATTGTTGGATTAAATGTGAGATTAAGTCCCATGTTTACATCTTTCAACTGAATAATTTTTATGCAGTGGTATATCTTGATCTCATATTTGAGGGGAACCTGAATGAGGATTACAATGTAATGAAGGTGGTTTCATCAAGACGAATACTAGGTATGTCTTCGATGATTGAATTTTTTTATAATAACCTCAACCAGAGATATGGAAAAGAGTGAATCAAGGGAGAAGGGTTATTTACTCAGATAAGTAATTATATATTTCCACCTGTGTGGTTAGTCAAGTAACATTCATATATAATGTCCCTGACCTCTAGTGGATTGTTTATCCTATAGCATGGTGGGTCACATATAGAGGTATTATAGAAATCCTTGATTGATGGGTTATGATTGAGAAGCTAGGATAAGTCAGAGTAATTAATGGGGGTGTTCTTCCCCATATAAGTCATGCATTTGGAGTTCATATTGTCTCGGTTGGTGTGGTGGTGGACTTGCTATTTTAGGGAAAGAGCGCCAGTATCAGTAGAGTGGTATAAATCAGGGGACTCAAACAACAACACAAGGAAGAGGGATATGATAATTTCATGTAGTTCACCCCACACATGTTGATAGTTAGGTTGGGTCATCGATAGTCATAGGTACTATTATTATACATTATATGCATGTTATTACCTTATCTGATACATAATCCTCTTATTCGTTTGTATCTTCTCATCTTTTGAATGGTTTATGTTTGGTGGTGGAGTTCGTGAGTTGGATTATGAAGATCGACACAATGTTACCAATATGATCAAGGGACATCCATTTATCTGAGGGGTGTTATCTAAAGGCGGGGTAATATCATTTCTATTCATGTTGTTTTATACTTAAAATGAAAAGTTTGAAATGAATTTGGGTATGAAAAAGATCATATCATATAGATCTTGTATCAATTGTTTCCATATCACTGTGACCATTACGTCTACATAGGGTAATGGTTTTGTTCATCATGGAGAGTACGAAATCTAGGATGGCCATGTAGGACAACTTCATCAGCGAAAGGGGTAGCTCAGTGATCAATTTTATGGTATTCTTTTAGATGATGTGGTTTTGAAGAATGAATCATTTCATTGTGTAGTATACTTTTTCTAGGACATATTTCCTGAGGAATTATAAAGGATCCCAACAGAGAGGGGTGTTAAGATTACAAAAGAATACATACATGAAGATGAACTAATTTCTATTCCACCTTACCAAATGAAACCAACAGAGATTAAAGATCTTAATAATCAGTTATAAGAGTTGATTGTTATGGTATTTATCCATCCAAGTACATCACCATGAGGTTATTGGTTTTTTTCTACGATGGCTAATGGGACCTTGATTTTATGTTTTTATTACTAGAATTTGAAATAAATGATAGTGAAGAACTAATATCCTCTCGCATGTATAGACTACCTCATTGAAAAGTTGATAGGATCTTGTGTCTTCTCCATGATTAACTTAATTTCAGGGTATCATAATTTGATGTTTAGGCCTTCTGATACACCAAAAACTTTTTTTAGAAGAAGGTATATCCTATATGTGTTTTCCATGATGTTTATCGGGCCAAAAAAATATAGATGTTTTTATGTCCTTGATAAAAATAAACCTTCACTCGTACCTATATCAGTTTGTGGTTGTTTTTTTGGATGACATAATAGTGTACTCCAAGACTTATGATGATCATTCCCAACATATTGAAATCATCCTAAGTACACTCAGAGAGAATTGGTTATATTCCGAGATAATTAAGTGTCATATATGGATCTACAAGGTACATTTATTGGGACACATCAACTTGGAGGAATGTGTGTTAGTGAGCCTAGTGAATGTTCATGCAATGGTTTCATGGGAGAAGACTAAGATTTTTTGTCATATTTGTAGATTTATGGGGGTTGTGGGTTGTTATCAGATGTTCTTCCACGAATTTTCTTGCTTATTAACACTACGTTCAAGATTTACCAAGAAAGGATTCAAGTTTTAATGTTCTATATCATGTGAGGATGAACTCCAAGATTTGAATAATTGATTCAATACCACAATGATCTTGATCATAATTGAGTCGGGTGAGGAGTATACCGTGTGTTTTTATATGTCCATGATTGAAAATGTTGAAGTTTTAATGATGGTTATCGAGATCTACCATATAGTTCATGAACGTTGAGGCTACATTAATTGAATTACCCTATTCATGATCCTAAGTTGCCTAAAGTATTTTATTCCTAGTAGTGTTGGTGGCATTATAAATTGGTGAAAATATTTCTTTGTATTCCAATCACATATGTTTAAATTACATAATTTTGTAGTGATGTTTGAATCTCTAGATGAGGGGATGGGTTGAGTATATGCATCCTTTTGATTTTAAGATATCCTATACACTAAAGAATGGAAAAGGTATTGTTGAATCTTTGAGATGAAAGACACATACTAAGGATGATTAGGAGTCTAGTTTTGAGTGAAAGATGATAAAATTTCTTGTAGAGAATCATACTGATGTTTAGGAGGTCCAAGAGAAGATAACCCAGCTATCCTTATCCATTGAGTTATCACTTATGAGATAGATCAAGGAGATTTTGTATGATGATCCAGATGGTTTAGGCCTAATGGAAATCTTGGAGTGTGGGAAGTCACCTTCTGATTATACAATAGATGAGGATGAGATAATTTATGTTATGGACTATGTTTTTTGTTTCCTATGTTCAAATTTGAAGAGATGGTGTGTGAGATTCATGCCTCAAAGTGGGAGTTTCATCTGAGTCTGATGAAAATGTACCATGACTTATGTCGACGTTATTGGAAATGAGGAATGAAAAGGGAGATTACATGGTTTGTGACATAATTATACACATGTATATATGTGATGGAAAAGAATCCACAACCTTGTGGATTACTACAACCACTTCCCATTGCGTAATGGAATAAGGACAATGTTACCACGGAATTCATGGTGGGTCCTCTATGGATACCTCATAAGAATGATGTTATTTGGGTGATTGTAGACCAATTGAGAAATGTATCCTATTTCTTACTTATATTAGAGAATTTCATAGTGTATCAATTGGGGGACATGTATGATATGTAGACAATCTATTTATATAGGGCACCCCATATTATTGTTTTAGGTCATGATTCACAGTTTACATCACTCTTCTGGAAAGTCTTATAGAAGTCATTGTGTACCCATGTATTTTAGAGTATGACTTCCCACCAGTAGACAATTGGAAAACTAGAACATACTATCTAGGTATTGGAGAATATTCTAGGGGAGTGTGTCTTGAATGCTAGTGGGGTTTGGGAGAATCACATAGTGGTCATTTAATTATCCAATAATCATAGTTATATGGAGACTATTTAGATGGAACCAAATGAAGAACTTTATGGTTGGCCATGTAGATCACTTATATGTTAGATTGATGTAGGTGAGTCAGAGTTTTCATTACATAGTCTCTTAAAGGATACATCGGATCAGTACCTTTTTATTCAGAAACCTATTGCTACGACATATATTAAGTAGAAGTCATATGCTTATCAATACAAATGACCCCTTTAGTTTTTAGTGTGTGATAGTGTGTTCCTTTAGGTGTCACCAAGATTGGGTCACTATAGTATTCTATGTAATGGAATGTCGAAACCCCAATTTTTTGGACACTTGGAGATTGTGCAGGGGATCAGCCATGTGTTGTACTGATTGTCACTTCTAGAGAGGTATGGTGCTAAGTGAAATAATTTCTATTTGTCACGGCTTCAACAATATATCCAAGTACCATATAATGTGATCGATGTTGATGATATTTATATTCAGATTGATCTTTCCATTAAGGATCATCTGATTCATGTAATAGATTGGAGTGGGAGAGTTAGGAGTGGAAAGACGGTGTCGATATTCTGAGTATTATGAAGCATAGAAGTGTTCAGGAAGAAATAGGGGAGAGGGAAGCAGATATGAGGGATTAGTGGCCTGATATTTTTACATCATAATCATATAGATGCATGTGATGGCATCTCAAGGATTATATATTATAAGGTGGGAATATTGTAAGATCTCTACCATTATAAATATTCCTCATGTATGTTTTCATGTACACTTTTTCCCTTTTATTAGTTATACTTTGTTTAGGGTTTTTTGGTATGTTGTGAGTGTAATTGGATAAATTTGGAAGAACACAGTGATATGAAATGTTGGAACACATTTATAGAAATCTTAAGGTTTTCCCCAAGAATCCGTGAATACTATTTTGGAGGTATATGAGGTGGCACACAGTTCGAACAAACAATGTGGCCTCCCTCCCAAACCTACACACCCTCAAAGAGAAATAATTTTCCGGTTTGGGGAATGGTTTTTTAACCCATTCCCCAATTAAGAGAAATAGTGCACCCCCTAAGTATTGGTGTATGTTTGAAGTGAAAGATTTGTAGAACTATGTTCCTCTATTAAGGAAACCATCTTCATTGGTTTTAAACCCCTTGATAATTTGACTAATATTATTAAACACCCCAGTTTTTATCCCAATTTACCAATTCTTAACCTAAAAATTTTCCTTATTATTTGGAGGTATCAGAGAGGATTACATGTCTTTATAAATCTACTTCACTAAAAATAGAATATCTATTTGATGAATCAGATCTTTATTGGTAAATGATTTATTACCTAATTAGTTTCCCCTCTCTCTCTCCTGACTCTATTTCTTGGGGAAGATGTATTATTTTTCTTCCTCTGGAGAATTTTTAGATCAATGTATTCATGATTCTTGTTCCTTGTGATCTTGTTCTTAGGTATTTTTCTGAGATCTTCTATTTTATTCTGATTTCAATAATTCCTCATAAAATTGGGGATTACATTTTTGAATGAATTCAACATCGACCTTGATCTTTGTGGTCTAATTGTCAATTCCCATATTCTTTATTTTATTTTTGTATATGTATTTATAAAATTGAAATTTCAACATTGGTCAACCGTAACTTTATATAGAATTAATTAATTGATGGAATAATGGGATTTCAAAATTGATGGAATCCATTTCCATGAACCAACATGATTGAAATAATGATTTATAAATTATGCATGGTTGATAAATGAATTCATGTAATCAGTTTAATAATTAATTATAAAAAACATTGATAAATTGTTTGAAAACTTAAAACCATGAAATGTGATATTTGTGACTTTGCTGTGGGGCTGGGATTAATACTCTAAATACCCATTGGGTTTTATATTTACACTCTATGAACCAATATATATATCATGTTATCACTATGTTTTTGGGTTGGGAATGTTTCTCCCAAGACCCACAGGCTGCCAAACTACTACTTCTAGACCCATTGTATGAATGGGAAATTGGAAATAAATGATCAATTAAAACTCATGATATAATGAAATATTGTATCCCATTAGTGGATAGATTAGACTCTAGAACAGGTCGAATCAGTTATGATTGGTTCAGGTGTCACTATAAACTCGGTGATTATTTGGTTAATTAAAGAATATTTAAATATCATAATTGTTTAATTTACATTTTATAACATATTATTTATCAAAATGAATACACTTTTACTAGATGGATATTGTTTTAAATATAGATAGTGGTTGCCTAAAATGTTGTACTAAATCTATAATTGGGTTTCCTAATAAGCAACTAAATAAACATCATGTTTTCAGAAAATATTATTGAGAACATCACTATGCTAGATGGTTGAGATGGGATTTCTTATTAGGGACCCTATGTTTGGTATTTCTACAATACGGAAATATTTTGAATGTCGTTAAACATTTTTTGGAGATATTTTTTAATGGGTTTTTCTAGAAAATGTCTTTATAGATTTGAATGAGTGAGGGTTATGAGTTCCATTTTATAATTGTGGTGGATTTCAATTTTTTTAAATATCAAAAAAAATAAATTATAGAAAGTCACTCCCAATCCAAGTTCCTACAAAATTATAAAATAATGAATTTTAGGGGTGATATGGTAGAAATTTTTTTTTTTAAAAAATAGTTTTTAAACAGTTGATTCCATTTACCTCTATGGTTTTTCACTTTTACATTTTTTGTTCTTCACTACAATAACTAATTTTTGTTGTATTTAAAATTCATTATAACCAAAATTAAGTTAAACTTATTACCTAATTTTAATTATGATGATTCAAAATGGAATCCATTTTATTAAATGAAAATAATATAATTATTTTAATTCATTTTGAAATTGACCATGTAAAACATGCCAAATAATGGTGTTTTAAGAAATGCATTTTTCATGAAATAGATGATCTTAAATTAACTTTATTAATAAAAATTATCATTATATGAATTTAAATTCATACAAATAGATGTAAAATATATTAATTTCCATAAAAAAATTCCTTAATAGTGTTTATTTAAATTAATTAAGATTGATACATTTTATTCATTTAAAAATATTTTTCCTACAACATGTTTTTTAACCATCAAAATACACTTATACCAAAATCATGGAAATAAATTATTAAAATGTAATTAATTTTATTATTGTAAATAAAATAGTTCATATGTAACTTTAATATCAAATCAGGATTATATTATAACATTTATATTAATTTATTTCATGAAAACAAATGACAGTATTTGAAAAATCAGTAATTTTCACAATTTACAAAAAATCAAAAAATGCTGAAAAATACAAAATATTAGCCTTCAATTAATATTTATATTATGATATAGAAAATAATTTTAATATCGATAAAATAGATTTTCTGAAATATTCATAAATTAATTATTCAATAAAATCAATAAAAATTATTTTTTAAGGAAATATATTTTTTATAGAATAAAATATAAATATTAAAATTTGAATGATTATTTATTAATCGTTTATCAATAGATTTATATTGATTTGGACCTTTATATATATTTCATAAATTAGTTAAAATTATTCAAACCAATCAATTTAATGGATCAGTTTTAATGGTAATATATATCATGGGGCGTCTAAGCTTATTATTGCATCAATTATACGATATCAAACCTAATGGTCTTTTTTAAAATTTCAGGGTGTTGCATTTTCCCACACCGCATTTAATAAAATATTCCATCACATTTTTAACTTTAACTCAGAAATCAAATGATTGAAATTTGAAAAAACCTTTATTGAGATCCCACACAGCACAAAGGGTTAATAAAACTTCCTCATGATAATAGGTAAAGGGATGTATGAATGATATATAACATAATACATAACAATGATTCCATATATAAAAACATTAGTGGGAGGTGAAGATATATACATGGAATAATATATTAATTCCTGAATGATTATTTGACTGATAGAGATCATTGATCACAAGAATTTGAATGATCATGATAAAGTCAATGAGCACAAAACCCTAAATATATGATGTGTAAAAAATGTCAATTCATGAAAAATTATTGTAACAGGATAACATCTTGATTTTATGATCATTTTCCTTGAGCTCATGAGTTATTTTACCATATTAACTATTAAAAAAGTAACTATTATTAATTGATATGTTTCTATTTCCAAAAAATAATTTCAACCATTGGTTGTGCATTGATTAATTTACACTTGTTCTCTTACTCTAATGAATGAATAACCAATATGAATTTTTTATTCCCAAATCACTAAAGTTAAATTTTAATGGATTATAAGATCAATAAAATAATAATAATTTACACAAAATTTCATTTAAAATTATCTTATAATATTATGGTTATCATGTGGTAAATAAATTATTAAACATTCCGTAAAGAAATAATATACTTTACTCACCAAAGTTTCATCATAAAATAATCCAGAAATAAGTAACCCAACATTCCAAATATGAATCAACATTAAATAATTTTATTATGTAATTCCCAACCAATCTTTCATTTAAAACACATGTTAGACCAAAGAGTTAGATTTTCCTCAACTAAATTAAACATTTCTGAAAATATCACTAATCACATCAGATTCCTAAAAATTAAAAAATATTTGATCCTATAATATGTTTTGGAAAATAAAATTAATTTTTATCCATAAAATATTATAAGTAAAAATAATTTCATACATACGAGTGTATCATGTAGGCCAATGGTATGCACTACAGCATTATCATACTTTCGTTGTGGGTTCAAGCCTCACACCATGCCAGATATGATGATTTTTCTCCAAGCATATAGGTTTTACTTTTTTAAAAACTATATGAATAAAATCTCAATAAAATTATCAATAATTTGATGAAAATTATCAAAATAGAATTTATCATCATATCTTTTTTGACCAGTAAATTATTCTATAAGCATTATTTTCTCCGCAATATAAAATAATTATAATTTTCTATAATTATTTCATCATCAAAAACATATAAAATATTTAATTTTAAACAATAAAGTGTCTTTTCAGAAAATATCACCTTACCATTAAATCACCTTTATATGAAATTATTATCTTTCAAAGTAATCTTGAATCTAATTAATGAAAAACTAATACAAAACTATACTTAGATGTTTCATGATTCTTATAAACAATATATCATTGATAAAAATACTTCAACAAAGTGATTCTTGAGTTCAAACACATAAATACTTAATTCATACCAAATCAATGATTTTCATAACATAAGTCCCTATGAATTAATTCTTGAATTATGGAATTAACTCAGATAATTGACAGGTTCCCCACATCTGTGATATTTAATAATTACTAGTACCTTAGGTTGAACATTATTTCCATATGTCTTTTTAACAATACTGTTCATTTTTATTTGTGAATTAGCTACTTTTTTCCTACTTTTACACACATAGATAATATTAAAATTCCTTTAATTAATGTTCCATATTGTCACTTACCACATTTTTGACCTAGTGGAAATTGATTATTCTTTTATTTATCGTCATTAACACTATAAATTCTATAAGACATCATTTTTCTCTTCCTTTATGTTCTTGTAAATTAAACTATGTTTTAGATGAGAATCTTATTTCATGAAATATCATTTGGAATTATCACAATTTTTCTGAAATCAATTACCACTAGGTTCTTAATCTCATTATAGATATCATTACATTTCCCATAACATTAGTGGTTGGCATTATTTATCATATTTCCCATAAAAAACATACAGGAATAAAATAAATAAGATTAAAATTCATTAGCATACACAAGGGGATCGTATAAAACTATAAGTAATAACTTATAAATGATAAGTATATCCTAGCTTATTAGGATATAGGTTTCAATTAAGGATAAATATGTTGAAATTTCCTATTAGTTTTTGAAACCTAATAATTTTTTCAATTCCTTTAGAATGGTCTATAAATAAATTTTGAATTTCCAAATAATAAACCTCAAGAGTGTCCGACCATGTCTGTAGAAATACCCATTTCCATGTACCTTGTAATGATCATTTAAATTCCAAATACACTCCTTTAAGAGTTATTACCCCTAGGTAGGACCATTCTAGAGCAACATCCACTTATAGTATCTTAACATGGATGTAAATTCATTTAAACCACTATGTATGAACATCAATAGAATTCAAAGATATTTTCATACACTTAGATTTGTCCATACACTTATCTGTAAGGTTATAAATAAATTATTCCAATCTAATTAACAAAAAATAACAAGATCATTATATGATTACAACTAGGGAAACCCATAAGTTTTTGGAAATTTAATTTCAATATTTTTAATAAAAACATCTAATAATTACAACCCAAAGATCTTGAGGCCTAGTGTATTTAAAGACAAGATTTATAATACATCAACATGAGACTAATATAAAAAATATTTATTTATATTATACTTATTTATCTCCTAAATAAATTTTATACACTAAAACTTCATAGGATATCATTGAGAATACATAGATAAAAGTTTTGACTTAAAAATCCAATGGAATAAACCGAACAAGGAATAATAGCCTTTGAGTCGAAGGTATAACAGAATATCAAAAAAAAGGATCAGGAGTAATCACATTTTATCCTAACATAAAGAACATTTTATAATAAGATCATGGTATCAGAAGAAATTTCACAAAATTATATGACCTGACATAAACATGAATCAAGGATAAATGCTTAGCCAATAACACATAGTTGAAAATGTAAAATAATGGATTAGAGGTTTAAGGTTATGGGTGCCATAAAATTGATGTCAATCATTATGCATAAACATATGAATTACCCCTGGAAAGAAAATGGGTTGAATAATCTTGTCTCATTAATTAATCAAATTAAATTTTATAATGAAGGTATTTGAGAGATGAAGAGAAGTTGTGTATTACCACATAAATGTATGATATAATAATATAGGTATATGATTTATCAAAATTTAAATAGAATTTAGAATAAGTCGATAAAAACAAAGGTTTTCATCATTGATGAAAATGTTTTTAAAAGATTGCGTGGAATATTTCTTCTGAAAAATAACCATTTAACATTGAAATAACATATCTAAAATCTAAAATAATTATAAAAATTATCAAAAAAAAATTCATTAAAAGAAACATGGTAACATATAATTTAAGATTAATATAATTTAGTATTTCTAACAGTGGTTAATTTTGTACATTCCTTATTAGTTAAAAATACATTCCTTTCACAATATTATAAAATGGTTAAAAATTACATCATTTGAAAAACAATAGTAATTTTCCTTTGATTTTTTTTTTAAATTAAAACATTTCAACAAATGAATTTATTAAATCTTTTGGATAATTTTAATATCATTTTTTACACATGGATATTAAAGAACAAATTATATAATTCTGAATAATTAAATAAAGTCATTTTTTCTTAAAAATGTTTTACCAGTCATTTTATGTACCAAATAGATGAAAATGGTACTATTACATGAATTTTTCATTAAAAATAAATGAGATTAAAATAGATTTGTTTTACGATAGAAAATTACACAGTTCATCCAAGGGAGGCTTAAACATAAACAATAACAAATAATGATGAGATTGTGAAATAATCGGTTTCCCAATTCATTATATTTGAATAATAACCCTATAAAATAATTAAATTTAGATGAAACATTATAAAAAATGAATTTTTATAGATTCCTAATATAATATTAAATTGAGAAATATATGTCCCACAAAAAATAAATAATTTCATAATAGGGAATATGTCTCAAAAAAGTAAAAGTGAGGTTAGAAATCCCTTACCTTGAGTCGAGACTTATCGTGTGAATTTTTTATTTCTAATAAAATGAAGTTATATCAATTATTTTATTTCATAAGAACATTTTACATGTTCATTCACTTATAAATAAACCATTTACTTCATTTATTTTAGTGAAATATTTAATTACATATTCAATTATTTCTACATCAGTTGTTTAGGGGACAATTAGTTCATAATTTCAATATAGAATCGATGTGTTGTCCATGGTCAAAGGGATCATTGTTCCATTATATCCCAAAAAATAATAAATTCACAATTATTATTTTTATATGTAAATTATAATTTTAAAACCAACCATGAAATATGGTTATGATAAATTAACTATGGTACAATCATGAAGATTGTAGGTCGTATATACACATGAGCAGTGTTTCCATTTTTCAATTAATCACACCACCTTGTGAGGTGATGGTCTACCAAACAGACAAATAATAATATCATTTTTCATGGGATTGTATGGTAAGAGGTTATATGATATATTAATTTTCTTTAATGATTAATATTTCATGAATATAATCTATAAAATCTAAATTTATCATCATCTATGGCCATTATAGGAGATGATGCAAAATGAATTACATCAGTACATGAGGGGGATATCTGCCATTCAAAAAAATTATTGTTTCATTTCTCAATTGATGGAAGAGGATATGGATAAATATTATGAAATAATAATAATAAAATATTAATATATATATTATAATTTTGGTGACTTATTTTATTTTTAATGAAATTATTAAAGGTCTAAAAAGTAGAGGTCAAAAGGAGTGAGCTCAGTGAAGATGATTACCTTTTCTTTGAAGAACCTCCTTGGATCTCTTATTAAAGACCCTAAGGTTAATATTTTGGGGGGAAATAAGATTAAGAATGTGGATAAACATGTTGGGGTTGACTTTTTTGTTGATAAAAAATTCTTCATAGTTGTTAAAATGTGAGGGGAGTGGGTTGCCTTTTATAATTAAGGAGGTGTGTCATTTTTTTATTATGAAAAACTATTCGATAATGGAAATTAAATACCAAGACAAGGGTATCAAAAATTGATAAATAATTAAATTTAGGGGTGATATGGCCAATCCAAACATTCAAAATTAAAAATTAATCATGTTTTAAACATGTTATTTGATTTACCTCTATGGTTATACACTACAACCATTTTAGTTTCACACCATGGTAACTAGTTTTTTTTTACTATTTTTACTAATAATTATGACCAAAAATAAGTTACAATTTATAACTATTAATTATAAATTTGATTATAAATTTGGATTACATTTCTCTAAATTCAAATAAAAATATCCAGTTTTTATTTAAAATTAAACGCACAAAAGCTGTCAAAAAATAGCTTTCAAGAAATGCATTTTTTATACAGCAAATGATCTTATCTTTACATTAAAACTAGAATATAAATTATATAATTTTAGATTAATATAAATTGATTTATAATAAAAAGAAATTAAATATTTCCATACTAATAATTTTTCCTTAATTAAAATGGATAAACATTATGCATTTTAAAATAGTTTAGAGAAAATAGGGTTTTATGCCTAAAAGTAAACCAATACCAAAACCATAAAATTGATGATTAAAATTAAATAAATTATATTATTATAAATAAAATGGTTCTTGTGTAACTTTAATAAAGAAACCAACATATAATGGAACAATGAAATTAATTTATTTAATGAAAATACATTATAGTATTTGAAAAATAGTGATCTTCACTATTCACTGAAAAACCAAATGTTTCAAAAATTAAAGATATTTCCACCTAAGATAATTTTTATATGTTGATTAAAAAAATTATGGTCATTTTATAAAAGAAATTTTCCAAAACCTCTATAAATTAATAATAATATATTCCATCAAAATTAGTAAAATCGTTTTTGAAAGAAGCATATATTTTACAGAATGAAATATCATTATTAAAAGTGTAGTTCATATTTAATAAGAATTCATCAATAAATTTATATTTATTAGGACCTTAATATATATTTCATATAGAATTTAATACTATACCAACCCTTGAATTTAATTTTCATGTTATAATGGTAATATATTTGGTTGGTTATTTAAGATCTATATTTCATAATGTATATGTTATCGAACATCATTTTATTCATTTAAAATTTTGGTTTTTTATATCCAGTGGTCCAAAAATATGATAATTTCATCCCACATAACAGTCCTTACATCTCTTCAACGTCAACACATACAATTCCATGTAAATTATCAAGAATTACCTCCATTAGTCAAATGTTCCAAAAAACCCTTTTTCCACCAATCGTAATGCCATCAATACACCCATGCACGCAGACTTAACACCAAGAGGCATCATAAAACAATATAAATGACGAAACTATATTATAATCCCAAATAAAAATTTGATACTATGGCCTAAACACTAACTATATACTCTAGCATCTATCCTTCATCTATGATCACTGGTGCACCACTGATCTGACTCTCTCTTAGATCTCACTGAACCACCAGAGTCAGATGCCAACACACTCACTCCAACCCAGACCTCATCTAAAATATAACATGGTGCTCATTATGAAAAAAAATAAAATTTAATATTTACTCACAACATTACCTGATGCTACCATATTCGAACAATGACCGATCTCTCCTCTTTTATAACCCTTCAATCACGAGGGGTATTTTTTTATAGCTGATACAATGATCCCCATCATAGGAGTATCATTTCCATCTCTCACTAGGGGACACAAATTCATTTTCTCTATAGCCATTTATCCATCCATTACCACGGATAATTAATATATATTAACTTCCACACAAACGTATGTTCTAACAACAACACCATCATTACAATCCACCCCTATCTCACCATAGTGTCATCCTTTTCAACCATTGAAAACTAATGACAGGCTCTCGAAAATTTTAATATACTTATATTTTTACTCAGGTGCCAACTGAAAAAGGTCTCATAACCACATGCATAAAACTCCTTCTAATGAATTTTATCTTTCATTAACCTCTTACACCACTCCACCCTAATATTCCTTGTTTATTTCTTCCCCTAGATTTCATTACTATATGGTACCACGATCCAACACTGATGTCACCTCTCACTAACGAGCGACATCTCAAAGCTCGCTAAACTTTGGGCCATCATGTTTAAGATTATATAATTAAATTACCTATAATTATACCAATAATGCACCAATATTACTCATATATATCCTATACAATTCTCAATGGACCCTCACATGGCCCTTTCACTAACTTACAACCCAAATGGGCACCATGCATATCCAATGCATGCCTAACCACACTCACTGAGACTTTTCCCAATGATTATTTATATACACCCCTTGATCATTGGAAAAAGTTTTCCCTGAATAACCTTCACACAGGTTCTTAACTACCATCCTACTAGGTCTCAACCCAACCCAATGGTTGTTTTTCCACATTCAACTTGATCATACCACCCAACTCTTGCTTATATGAGTCTTGTCATTTCTAACAAAAACACACATGCCTAAACCACTAACCATGCCCAACACACATTTAAATTGAGGCTATTTAGAGAACCCTTGGGGATAATGTTCAAAACCATCCATAACACTTGTTCCAAGATCTATCACACATCCACCTGAAACCTAGGTATTGCTCTAAACCATAAAAATATTCCAATTCTAACGCTACACAATATGAAACATCATTCTAAGAAACATTATTCCAACCACCAAATAAAGTAATACACTATCCACCCACCTAAATCTTATAAACACTTTGAGTGCTTCATATCCCAGAATCCATAGATATTCCTACACACCATTCCAAAACCACTCTGATTTTTTGTAGAGAAACCTATTCTTGTTAACTAGAATTCCACTATGATGTTATATAATAAAATACCATACCGGTGTTTTTAACACATGATTAACTCAATAAATCCCAAAAACCCATTTGGGTCTATCATTCCTCGAGAAACCCATCCTAATACTTGAATTTCCTATCATAAACATCATCCCCTAATTGAATCATCATCTAGTCATTAAAGCCCATATTGACCCAGGATTAGTACCCACACTTCCCTTGATAAAGGGGATATATTTTCATCTCTAAATAACCTCAATACATAATATCCACATGAACTAATATATAAAATAAAAAAATCATGTCCAAAAAGAGTATAATTCCTCCAAAATGTTACACAAGAAAACCCCATATTAGTTATTATTGAAACATTAAACAACTGAACCTATTATCATAAAAAAACATAGGAAAGAAAATTTAATTTAGGTGAACAAAACATTAAAAATATAATTCATTTCATTAGCCCTCATATGAATTGTCTAAGATGTAGACATGACCCTCCTTCCAATGCATCAAGTGCCAAAATCTTGAAACCATAAATCCATAACATCATGTTAATCAGCCATGGTGAAATTATACAAATGTAACATCAAAACACACGAACAGTAATCCCACTCCCTTGGTTAACTATACTTATTAACACAACGAGGTTTTTTATGCACTAGTATAACATCAATCACTAGTTTCAAAAAATTCCATGACAACTATTCTATTATGTACCTTAATCCTAAAAATCAAATCTAGAGTACAATTTTTTAATGATCATGAAAGAGGATATTCAGAAGTGTTTGGTTGAAGACACCACATAGACACTAGAGTTCCAATCCATACACCATAGTCTTCCAAAAAGTGGTGAGCTCCTAAAAATGTATTGGGAGACCATTCCCTCGATATCACATAAATAAATAAAAATAAATTGCCAAAAAAACATCTACCTCGGACTATATAGAATAAAAAAATATCCAATCACAAAAAAGATGATTCCATATGAAAAAAAACCATATTTCTCATTAAGTCAATGAAATATACAAAAAAAAATTATAAAGAAACACACAAACACTAGCCCTACTACCATACATGAGGCTCATCCCAATCTACTACTTCCCTTTAGCTACACTAGCCTAATCACTTGTACATCTTATGTTATGAACTAAAAACAAACATATGTGTTGTACACACAAAAAAATTATCAAGTAGTGTGTTATAATAAACTCATTACAGTATCACCAAGAACCCCAAATATATTTTATCATATCTATGAGTATATATAATGAAATGAAATAAAAAAATCACCAAATAATCATTACCTAACAAAGACACCTCAACCCTAACCATACCTACTTAGGATCCATGCCAGATTCCCAATGAAAACTCATTCCATAATATTAATTTCCATCCATTACACAAAACCCCAATGTATGCTTCTATCCAAAACCTCCAAAAAAATACCTGCAAACACTATTTATGGTTATATGTTCATAAACCATGAACCATTACTTCTCGCTCATGATAGGTCCATTGGTCAAGCCATTCATCATATTGTGACCCAGCCCACAGGGTAGTCATCCACCCACACCTACTTCTGAAAAGTTCATCTATGATACCTCACGATTCTAATATAAAACTACATTTAATAGCATATACAACACATAAAACAGAGCTTAAATGAACCGTGATATATTATTATTTTAATATTATCACTATAACATAATTGTAGAATTAGAAAGTATGAATGGGATTAAACACATTATGAAAATTATTTAAATTATTGACTCGATATAAATGTATTGACGGATTATTATAAAATAAACACTTTCTTTTTAGTAAAGACATTGTTACAACTAGATAATGAATTATTTGTAATGGGACACCATAAAAATAAGTTGTTGCAAAAAATGGCATCATAAATATTTTTTTGTGATGGGTCATCAATAAAATATTATTTCTGATTGGTGGGTATCCCATCATAAATTCTAATTTTTGGTATATAAAAAAAGTATTTTGGAATGGGAATATTCTCCCATCACAAATAAGTATTTGCGGCGGATGAATCATCCCATCACAAAAAAGTAAAAAATTAAATTAAAAATAATAATATTAAAGTAAAAAAATTAAAAAATAGAAAAAAATAGAAAAATACAAATAAAAATAAAAAATATACACAAGAATATAAAAAACAAAATATTGAATAGAAAATATTTTGATTAATATAGATAATACAAAAAATATGTATATTCAAATATTAATCAAAATAATGGTGGTAAAGAAAACATAAATCATTGAGGGGTGATCATCTAGGGGAGGTTGTGTAGGGAAATTCATCCCCAAACCCTGATTTGGGGGTTTCATGTACTCCATCATCTTTTTATATTTTTACTCAAGACTTTATTGCATATCCTCAAATTGTTAATACAGAAGTCAGTGAAGCTCTTCTTTACACCTATTCATAGTCTCTATAAGCTCACCCTAAGTTCACAGATGCTTCTCAAACTTGTAGGACCCTGACACGACCTTTGAAGGGAGGTGTGAATCAGGGTGTAAACATTTCCTTCTTAATGTAACAGATCTGGTTTCCCCAATCATATGAACCAGTTAAACATGTCTGATGGAAGCCTACGTTGAATAGTCTATCAAAATAATAGAGACAAAATAACAATTTTACATGGTTCAACACTAAGTGATAGTCCAATGAGAATACACCAAAAGTGTGTTGGCGAAACCAAAATCCACTAATCTTCACTAGTTGTTGAATATAGAATCTCATAAATAGTCACTTTGTACTAGGCCCACTACCTTTACAAGATTTTAGGGATAGCATGTTACATCCCTCGTAACACATCTATTTACAACCCCTAACTCACATATATGTGAGAATCCGTACTCAATCTATTAACTTGATTGTATCTTCAATATATTGGCATTGAAATAATTATCCCTATCTAGAACAATAATCTAGTTGCAGAAAATCCCAAAATGGATGCACGTAAATGAACTAATCAAACAACTCAGACATTCAAAACATGAATTACAATCAACTCTGCACTTGCATGTAACACCTACTCTAGCGCTCTTGTTTTCAGATTATCATGCGAGATGTATTTCTCTCAACCCTTATCTTTTGTGAAAACACTCCATGAGATTCACATGGTCATGATTTACTTAAGGATCATTCTTCACATAAGATTTACAGCATATAAGTCTTATGCGTGCAATTCTTTTGAGTGATAGGGACACAACATCTATATTGGAAAATATTATGTCTTCAAAGAGGGTAGTTTCATATTGATAGACCTGGATTATCCTACATGAAAGATCCTTTCACATCATCCCCCATTTTTGTATGTCTAAATTTGACATCTTATTTGGAACATCAGTTCCTTTTACTCATCCCATGCATTATCAATATTATTAATTGATTAACCTAAAACACATATTATGTGAAACTAAATTCTGATGTCACATTTGGTGAGAATGTGTAACACCCCAAGATTCCACGGTACGTTTCCCTTTGAAAAATGCAATGGCGTGCATTGTACACAACTTTGAGATTCTAACACACCACAACCAATCAAACTAGCCGTTATGAATAGTAATACCTACTTTTTATAATTTTATAAATTCTATCTCTCAAAATGGACTTCATTTTTTTATTAGGAATATCGAAATTAGCCTAGGCTGAAATTTTGGTACTTTTCGGATAACTTGCATATTTTGATGAATAGTGAAAATTACTAAATCATAATTAAAACAACTTTTTCAATTGAAATAATTAATATTGATAAATTATGAATTTTTGTGGTTTTAAAGTATATTTAGAATATAGTTTTACCATTTTATTCAATTTTTTTAATTGGACATAACTTCACAATTACACCAGACATAAACAAGTCACAATCTTTTGATAGTTATTATCTCTTAAAAACACGCTTTTTGTTTTGACAGCGGGAATTAATTTTAAATTAATTTATTCCACTTCTGTGTTTGGAATTTGGAAAAATGGATTCCATATTTGGAATCAGGATGTTAAAATTGTGTAAATATGTAACACCCCAGGATTTCAGAGTGTGTTATTTCTTAAAAATAATTCAATAACTTGCACTACACGCAACACCGAGTTCAATCACACCATTAAAAGAGGTCATGAATAGTATTAACTACATTTTGAACTTTATATAATCCTTATAATTTTAGAATCCCTATTATGAGTTTCTTAGTCATATTGCAAGAACAGATTCATTTTCAGTATTTCACTTTTATCAACTTCTAATAGTGAAACCTTTTTAAATACAATATTTTAAACTTTTTGACTAAATTGGGACATCAAAAATTTAAAATGAAACATCCCAAGCTTCCACGGTACGCTTTCCTTTGAATAAAACAGTAGCGTGTGTTGTACGCAACGTCGAGTTTTAACACACACCACAACCGATCAAACTAGCCGTTATGAATAGTAATACCTAAATTTTGAAATTATATATATTTTATATTTTGAAATGGACTTCATTTTTGGATTTGGAATATCAAATTTAGCCTAAGGTGAAATTTTGGTACTTTTCGGATAACTTTCATATTTTGATGAATAGTGAAAATTACTAAATTTTAATTAAAAACAACTTTTTTAATAAAAATAATTAATAGTGATAAATTGTGAATTTGAGTGGTTTAAAAGTATATTTATAATATATTTTTACCATTTAATATAATGTTGGTCATTGGACATAATTTTACAATTAAACCGAACATAAACAAGTGTCAATCTTTTGATAGTTATTATCTCTTAAAAACACGCTTTTTGTTTTGACAGCGGGAATTAATTTTAAATTAATTTCTGCCACTTCTGTGTTTTGAATTTAGAAAAATGGATTCCATATTTGGAATCAGGATGTTCAAATTGTGTAAATAGGTGACTTTTATTTTTAGACATTTTGAATAACTACTGCGGTAAATATTTTATTTACCATGGTTAAGGGTAAATCCGGTAAATAAGGGTTAAAACATAATATTATAATAATACTAAATTACCCTAAAACGTGTCTTAACCCTATTGGTTGATACATGGTCGACCATGGGCATCTTTGGGTCGATTTTGGGACCCCATGGATCCACTTGTAAGTGATAATGACACTTTATTTTAATTAAGTCAAAATGAATACAAAAATGACACAAGCATATATCTTTTAGAAAAACAATTGTTACATACGGTTATATAAGTTGGATTTTAGATTATAAATATTCATTAGAAAGATAAAAAGATTTCCTACATAATTATATTTTATTTATAATTTTTAGACATTAAATAATTTATTTTATTTATGACACAATGATGATGCAGTAATTACTATAATAGTGAAAAATTAAAATAACTGATATTATAAATACCCAAACAAAATATTATATGAAACTTTTAATGAATTAAACTAATTTTATAGGATAATATGATATATTAGAATTGATTTAATTGACTTTGTTCGAAGTAATCAATCTGTTATGAGTTTCACAAAAATCAACTATTGAATAGTATCAAAATTGACATAAAAGAGTTCTTAAAACAAATATTATATTATTAATTGATATTAAATTCCTAAAAATATAAGGTTCGGCCAAGAGACTTATATAATGATATTTTCATCATTAATGGACCACTTGGGGGTCTCTTGGATGTATATAGTAAGTTTATTAACCATATTATATAAAAATACAAAGAGACATTGTAAAAGTGAAACTAATTAACTTAGAGTTAATACTTAAAGATAAGGTTAATATAAGTACCCAAACCTGTCTAAATTCTATTGGTTGAGTGGTTTTCGACCTATCCCCACCTTAACCTTTGAATAATCAACTTTGGAGCCATTAGAAACCGAATATGAATTTATTATAAATTAATATTTCTAGCTTTTCCAAAGGTGCCCCTCACCCCTCTTATAAAAGGGCACTCCTCCTTCTCATTTCTTCACACCTTCAAAGCCTTTTGGTTCGGCCAAACTCTGCCCAAATACTCTCCCAACATCCCTCACTACAACCTAGAGGCATTATTTTGATCATAAAGCCAACCTAAGGATCCCTTTTGATCAAATCAAAAGGAAGAACCCGAAGAAGAGGTAATGATTTCACCACCCTTTTCCAAGTTCTTTTCTTCTTCCACTTCCTCTTTCTTTGTTCTTACCATTCTAAAATAATAACTCCAGTATCTTACATATAATGTGATGTTATTATAAATATGGTACAACCATATTCAGTATTCTATCCACCCTTTGAATAACATGTCACCATACGTGCGTACGTACGGCTTACCGTCTCCACGTCGTGGTGTAATTGTTATTCAATATATTATTATTTGGATGGGTATAATAATGATGTGTAACTCATGTAAATAATAAATATAACATGTTAATGATTCTGTATATATGATATACCATCCATTTATATATTATTTTAATATCAAAAGAATGATATTGTCGCTCGTGCGTACGTACGGACTACCGTCTCCACAAACGCGATGAGATTCATTCTCCATCGTATCCATTCAAGTATAATTATCATTTGATGATTTAAAAATGATGTTTAAGGACTTGATATCATTCTGGATATGAATAATATACAACCTATCCTTTACAAACATGTCTTACGTAACAAAACATATAAAAGAAAACAAGTAAGTTAACACCCGAAACGACGATAATTCTAAGATATTATTAACAAATCAATGTTAAAAGATCATATATGATATCATATTAATATATATGATTCTTGTATAATTTAATAACAATTATTTCACCATTATACAGGAGGTTAACCTACCCCAACAAAGGAAAAGTACAAGGTAAGGGTTATTTCACAATCTCTTCATTATCCGAGGTTCTTTATACGTAATAATCTACTGGGATATCTTTATCATCCACATCCATGTTTCTTAAAAATGTATTTCAAAACATTTTTACTATTTACAAGAATATGGGTTAAAGTCATTTATACCCTTGTTTGACTTTTTATAAGAGGTTTATAAAGGAATCTTTCCGTCGTTTTCAAAACAAGGTCCTTTTTAACCTTTTCGACAGAATTGAGGTAAGAATGTTTTTTTTAACTTATACGGCGGGTGTGGTTATTTTACGCCGTTATAAAATCTTCAAAGCTTCCCTTACAAGCTTATAAGAATATTTTCAAAGAAAATGTTTTATTAAAAGGAGATATTTCTTTAAAAAGAATTTTGATTTCATCTATGTCAACATCCTTTGATGGATTTTAAGATTATTTATTATGATACAAAACTTCTATATTGTATTGAAGGTTTTGTGATATGTTTGACTGTGGATGTGATATTTTTATACCATTCATAGTTTATGGTGAAAGTATTGACATTTCGTATGCTAGTTTTAATACGAATGTTTATGTTATGTTTAAACCTTTTCATATGGGAATGCATTGGACTTAATATGTGACGGGTGGAGCCCGCTATAGCTCCTCGATGCATCGGTAGGTCTCATGAGACAAACTAGTGTCTTGTCACAAGGCCTTGACAAAATATTATTTGTAGTCTTGGCACGAGGCCTTGGCTATGTGGTTATGATAGTCTGGCATTATGCATTCCAACATTATGAAAGTGGTTATTGATTTTTGCATGTGATTATTCGATTAGTAGAATATCCATGTGAATAAGTAAATGGAATTATTTCAATTTATTTATTCCATACCATGTTGAAAGTTCATATTTAAAAGGATTTTGTTTTAGTTATACATTGCCTTAAATGTTTATTCTTATTTATGAAAGTTTCCACTATATTGTTATCCTTACTGGGCATTTGAGCTCACCCCTTTTCTATGTTTTATTTTTCCCAGGATGTGAAGAAGTAAGTTATGAATGACCTGAAGGGATTTTATGAGGGGTTAATAGTGTGGATTGTGGAAACATTATGTTGTTGTAGTAGTTTTTCATTTTATGATGTAATGTAAAACTTATGAATATATCTAGTGTTTCCAAGGCTACTAAACCAATCGGTCTTTCGAGATTTGATCTTTCTTGTGATCATGCCAATATTATGTAATAATACACCGACTCTAGGCAACTAGGGTCGGGGCGTTACAGTTGGTATCAGAGGAAGTTTAGTACAAACCTTGGAAGCTAGATTTAGATAAACTCTGATTAGAGCACGTAGACCTAAGATGAGCTTTGAGGATTTGTGTAGAAGAACTTCCTAGAATTTTGGTATTGTAGAGATTTTGTGAGTTTTCCGAGCAATACATCCCTGTCTGGATATGAGCAGGTAGAGGCGGCTCTGGCACAGATGTACCTAGGGGTAAAACCCGAAAACACCGCTTTGAGCTAGACTCGAACGGGAACTGGTGCACGACAACGGGCTTTGCTGCACTCTTGGTTACGACACTCCCGGGGGATATGCTTAGGATAATTCTCATTTTCTTTACAAACCATTATGAAGGGTTTATGAGTATATACTTCCTCAAAAAAAACATTTTTATGATTATGGATTATATCCATAAATAGTTCAATTTATGTTAAGTGTTTTATAAGTATGGGATTATGTATTTTGACTCATAAACTAATCTAGTTTATGCCATTGTTTAGAAATGGCGCCCAGTAGAAGGAATGATAACTCCAGAAATGCACATGATTCAAAGAGAAGGAAGGATCATATCTCTCATGGTCTTAAGCTAGAATTTATAAGAGAAATAGTCTCCCATGTATTATCATCATATGAAGAAATAATATCATGTGTTGATAAGATAAGTAAATAGTTTACTGAGTCCTATGGCATTGAATGGAAGCAAGAGAAGAAAAGGATGGAAGAGAGAAAGATGGATAAAGGGAAGAGGGAAAAGAAGAATTTTCCCATATGTGGTAACTGTGGAAAGAAACACCCTGGAACTTGCCTGAAAGGAATGGGAGTTTGTTATAAGTGTGGAGGAAAAGGGCACAAAGTACGTGACTGCAAGGGTAAGAAAATGGTTTCAAATGTACAATGCTTCATTTGCAAGGAGTTTGGACACTATGCGAACCTATGTCCCAGTCATCAGACTATGCCGCAAATGATGTTATTGGATAATAATCATGTTATGATACTACCACATATGAAGAGGGATGATTAGAGTTCTTATGTTGATTATGTCAATTGAGTGTTGTATCAACAATGTACTTGTTACAATAATCATGGAGTATATAAGGATTGTACTGCAGTACTATTTCATTAAGGACTTGAGATTGTGTGGAACAAAGAAAAGTGACTCAATAGCAGGATAAATTTTTGGAAAATATATGGTTGAGAGAATGATAAATCATAATATAGTTCTGATACTGAGGTAGTGATTTTGGAATAATATGTGATTGTTTTGGTTAAATTATATTGGATATTCTTGACTACCTTGGAACTGATTAATGATTTGTATATTCCATCATTGTTGGGGTTTAAAACATTTTTGGATTAATGAAGTATATCCAGCATTCTATATGGAATAAGGGAGCATGAATGTAATCAATAAGTAATATGGTAATACATGATGAAGGTATTCATATTCTATTACGGGGTAAAAAGGATCTATATTATGTTTACCTTCCTTATAAATGTTGGACTGTGAGTTTAGACAGAAGTATTTTGGATAGTTCTAGTTTGGATTATTTTGGATTTCCATAAAAGGACAACCCGGAGGTCGGGCGGCAACCCGTCGCGTCCGGCAAGCCTGCGAGACTTGAACCCGCAACCGAAGGGCGACAAGGGTGTATCACCTACCACTGGCCCACGATATGTCCTAGATTAAATAATGTAGTTTTTATTAAATGATCTTGTAGATGAATTATAAATTCGTTTATTTTGGAACCCTATACGAATAGTGTAAATAGAATTTTTTTTTACATTCTATTTTCTTTTAGAGTGAAAGATGAGTTTGTGGTAGAAATTTATTAATGGATAAAACTCTAATTATAAAGTAAGTATATCTCCTTATGATCTTAGCCAATCTCATAAATAAATTCCTCAATATTAAGAAAAGAAACTTAGAACAAAAATGGTTTCCTAGATGGTACCTTAAATCATCACTAATTTATGGCTTTTGGATTGTTGGCCTTTTCATAGCCATGTTCTCTACCACTCTCCATCAGATAATTGATGGTTAGATTTTTCTTCCATATCCATAATTTCTTACATGGAACCCTAGTATGTGTTATTTTCGGTAATCTTCATACTTTCGACTCTTTATTTTAAATAGAGGCCTCATTAATTCATTTTTCGATGTGGGATTTCAACTAAGATATTTTGAAATGTCAAAAATGTATTGTCCCAATACCATATATTTTGTTGAACCGATGGTACTTCAAATCATCATGGATTGATGAGTTTAAGGACCTCAATTTTATACTTGTTTGTGATTCATGACCTCAATCACTACCTATAAATATTTACGTTTTTCCTCCAATTATATGTCTCTAATTGCCACCAATGTTCTCCTAATCGAGATCATAATTTGGTGGTGACCCTTTAATTTCTCTTTTCCTCATATTAAGACTAAATTTTAGTAACCCAATTTCCGATGTGGGTTTTCCCACAAATATATTATCTATTTTCAACCTTTTATTTTCGAAGAACAATTTCAAATTGCGAGGACGCAATTTATTGAAGGAGGGGAGAATGTAACACCCCATGATTTCAGAGTGTGTTATTTCTTAAAAATAATTCAATAACTTGCACTACATGCAACACCGAGTTCAATCACACCATTAAAAGAGGTCATGAATAGTATTAACTACATTTTGAACTTTATATAATCCTTATAATTTTAAAATCCCTATTATGAGTTTCTTAGTCATATTGCAAGAACAGATTCATTTTCAGTTTTTCACTTTTATCAACTTCTAATAGTGAAACCTTTTTAAATACAATATTTTAAACTTTTTGACTAAATGGGGACATAAAAAATTTAAAATTAAACATCCCAAGCTTCCACGGTACGCTTTCCTTTGAATAAAACAGTAGCGTGTGTTGTACGCAACGTCGAGTTTTAACACACACCACAACCGATCAAACTAGCCGTTATGAATAGTAATACCTAAATTTTAAAATTATATATATTTTATATTTTGAAATGGACTTCATTTTCGGATTCGGAATATCAAATTTAGCCTAAGGTGAAATTTTGGTACTTTTCGGATAACTTTCATATTTTGATGAATAGTGAAAATTACTAAATTTTAATTAAAAACAACTTTTTTAATCAAAATAATTAATAGTGATAAATTGTGAATTTGAGTGGTTTTAAAGTATATTTAGAATATATTTTTACCATTTAATATAATGTTTGTCATTGGACATAATTTTACAATTAAACCGAACATAAACAAGTGTCAATCTTTTGATAGTTATTATCTCTTAAAAACACGCTTTTTGTTTTGACAGCGGGAATTAATTTTAAATTAATTTCTGCCACTTCTGTGTTTTGAATTTAGAAAAATGGATTCCATATTTGGAATCAGGATGTTCAAATTGTGTAAATAGGTGACTTTTATTTTTAGACATTTTGAATAATTACTGCGGTAAATATTTTATTTACCATGGTTAAGGGTAAATCCGGTAAATAAGGGTTAAAAAATAATATTATAATAATACTAAATTACCCTAAAACGTGTCTTAACCCTATTGGTTGATACATGGTCGACCATGGGCATCTTTGGGTCAATTTTGGGACCCCAGGGATCCACTTGTAAGTGATAATGACACTTTATTTTAATTAAGTCAAAATGAATACAAAAATGACACAAGCATATATCTTTTAGAAAAACAATTGTTACATAGGGTTATATAAGTTGGATTTTAGATTATAAATATTCATTAGAAAGCTAACAAGATTTCCTACATAATGATAGTTTATTTATAATTTTTAGACATTAAATAATTTATTTTATTTATGACACAATGATGATGCAGTAATTACTATAATAGTGAAAAATTAAAATAATTGATATTATAAATACCCTAAATAAATATAATATGAAACTTTTAATGAATTAAACTAATTTTATAGGATAATATGATATATTAGGATTGATTTAATTGACTTTTTTCGAAGTAATCAATCTGTTATGAGTTTCACAAAAATCAACTATTGAATAGTGTCAAAATTGACATAAAAGAGTTCTTAAAACAAATATTATATTATTAATTGATATTAAATTCCTAAAAATCTAAGGATCGGCCAAGAGACTTATATCATGATAGTTTCATCATTAATGGACCACTTGGGGTCTCTTGGATGTATATAGTAAGTTTATTAACCATATTATATAAAAATACAAAGAGACATTGTAAAAGTGAAACTAATTAACTTGGAGTTAATACATAAAGATAAGGTTAATATAAGTACCCAAACCTATCTAAATTCTATTGGTTGAGTGGTTTTCGACCTATCCCCACCTTAACCTTTGAATAATCAACTTTGGAGCCATTAGAAACCGAATATGAATTTATTATAAATTAATATTTCTAGCTTTTCCAAAGGTGCCCCTCACCCATCTTATAAAAGGGCACTCCTTCTCATTTCTTCACACCTTCAAAGTCTTTTGGTTCGGCCAAAATCTGCCCAAATACTCTCCCAACATCCCTCACTACAACCTAGAGGTCTTATTTTGATCAGAAAGCCAACCTAAGGATCCCTTTTGATCAAATCAAAAGGAAGAACCCGAAGAAGAGGTAATGATTTCACCACCCTTTTCCAAGTTCCTTTCGTCTTCCACTTCCTCTTTCTTTGTTATTACCATTCTAAAATAATAAATCCAGTATCTTACATATAATGTGATGTTATTATAAATATGGTACAACCATATTCAGTATTCTATCCACCCTTTGAATAACATGTCACCATACGTGCGTACGTACGACTTACCGTCTCCACGTCGTGGTGTAATTGTTATTCAATATATTATTATTTGGATGGGTATAATAATGATGTGTAACTCATGTAAATAATAAATATAACATGTTAATTATTCTGTATATATGATATACCATCCATTTATATATTATTTTAATATCAAAAGAATGATATTGTCGCTCGTGCGTACGTACGGACTACCGTCTCCACGAACGCGATGAGATTCATTCTCCATCGTATCCATTCAAGTATAATTATCATTTGATGATTTAAAAATGATGTTTAAGGACTTGATATCATTATGGATATGAATAATATACAACCTATCCTTTACAAACATGTCTTACGTAACAAAACATATAAAAGAAAACAAGTAAGTTAACACCCGAAACGACGATAATTCTAAGATATTATTAACAAATCAATGTTAAAAGATCATATATGATATCATATTAATATATATGATTCTTGTATAATTTAATAACAATTATTTCACCATTATACAGGAGGTTAACCTACCCCAACAAAGGAAAAGTACAAGGTAAGGGTTATTTCACAATCTCTTCATTATCCGAGGTTGTTTATACGTAATAATCTACTGGGATATCTTTATCATCCACATCCATGTTTCTTAAAAATGTATTTCAAAACATTTTTACTATTTACAAGAATATGGGTTAAAGTCATTTATACCCTTGTTTGAATTTTTATAAGAGGTTTATAAAGTAATCTTTCCGTCGTTTTCAAAACGAGGTCCTTTTTAACCTTTTCGACAGAATTGAGGTAAGAATGTTTTTTTTAACTTATACGGCGGGTGCGGTTATTTTACGCCGTTATAAAATCTTCAAATCTTCCCTTACAAGCTTATAAGAATATTTTCAAAGAAAATGTTTTATTAAAAGGAGATATTTCTTTAAAAATAATTTTGATTTCATCTATGTCAACATCCTTTGATGGATTTTAAGATTATTTATTATGATACAAAACATCTATATTGTATTGAAGGTTTTGTGATATGTTTGACTGTGGATGTGCTATTTTTATACCATTCATAGTATATGGTGAAAGTATTGACATTTCGTATGCTAGTTTTAATACGAATGTTTATGTTATGTTTAAACCTTTTCATATGGGAATGCATTGGACTTAATATGTGACGGGTGGAGCCCGCTATAGCTCCTCGATGCATCAGTAGGTCTCATGAGACAAACTAGTGTCTTGGCACAAGGCCTTGACAAAATCTTATTTGTACTCTTGGCACGAGGCCTTGGCTATGTGGTTATGATAGTCTGGCATTATGCATTCCAACATTATGAAAGTGGTTATTGATTTTTTCATGTGATTATTCGATTAGTAGAATATCCATGTGAATAAGTAAATGGAATTATTTCATTTTATTTATGCCATACCATGTTGAAAGTTCATATTTAAACGGCTTTTGTGTTAGTTATACATTGCCTTAAATGTTTATTCTTATTTATGAAAGTTTCCGCTATATTGTTATCCTTACTGGGCATTTGAGCTCACCCCTTTTCTATGTTTTATTTTTCCCAGGATGTGAAGAAGTAAGTTATGAATGACCTGCAGGGATTTTATGAGGGTTTAATAGTGTGGATTGTGGAAACATTATGTTGTTGTAGTAGTTTTTCATTTTATGATGTAATGTAAAACTTATGAATATATCTAGTGTTTCCAAGGCTACTAAACCAATCGGTCTTTCGAGATTTGATCTTTCTTGTGATCATTCCAATGTTATGTAATAATGCACCGACTCTAGGCAATTAGGGTCGGGGCGTTACAAAATAGGTAACTTTTATTTTTAGACATTTTGAATAATTATTTCGGTAAATATTTTATTTACCATGGTTAAAAGGTAAATCCGGTAAATAAGGGTTAAACCATAATATTATAATAATAATAAATTACCCAAAAACGTGCCCTAACCTTATTGGTTGATAAATTTCCGACCATGGGCATCTTTGGGTCGATTTTGGGACCCCATGGTGCCACTTGTAAGTGATAGGGACACTTTATTTTAATTAAGTTAAAATGAATACAAAAATGACACAAGCATATATCTTTCAGAAAAACAATTTTTACAAAGGGTTATATATGTTGTATTTTAGACTATAAATATTAATTAGAAAGATAAAACAATTTCCTACATAATGGTATTTTATTTATATTTTTTAGACATTAAATAACATAATTTATTTATGACACAAAAGTGATGCAGTAATTACCTAATTAATGAAAAATTAGAATAATTGATATTATAAATACCCAAATAAATGTAATTTGAGACTTTTTAGAAATACCAATAATTTTATAGATTAATATGGCATGTTAGTATTTATTTAATTAAATTTATTCTAAGTAATCATTCTGTTATGAATTTTACAAAAATCAATTTTTGAATAGTGTCAAAATTGACATAAAAGAGTTTTTAAAACAAATATAATATTATTAATTGATATTAAATTCCTAAAAATATATAGTTTTTCCAAGAGACTTATAGAATGATATTTGTATCATTAATTGACCACTTCTGGGTCTCTTGGATGTATATAGTAAGTTTATTAACCATATAATATAAAAATACAAAGAGACATTGTAAAAGTGAACTAATTGACTAAGAGTTAATACTTAATGATACGGTTAATATAATGACCCAAACCTGTCTAAATTCAATTGGTTGAGTGTTTTTAGCCCCATACCCACCTTAACCTTTAAATAATCCACTTTGGAGCCATTATAAACTGAATATTAATTTATTATAAAATAATATTTCTAACCTTTCCAAAGGTGCCCCTCACCCCTCTTATAAAAGGGCACCCCCCTACTCATTAATTCACACCTTCAAAGCCTTTTGGTTCAGCCAAACCCTGCCCAAATACTCTCTAAACTTTCCTCACTACAACCTAGAGGCCTTATTTTGATCATAAATTCAACCTATGGAGCCCTTTTCATCAAATCAAAAGGAAGAACCCGAAGAAGAGGTAATGTTTTCTCAACCCTTTTTCAAATTCATTTCATTTTCAACTTATTCTTTCTTTGTTATTCCCATTATAAAATAATGAATCCAATATCTCCTATATACTGTAATATTATTATAAATATGGTACAACCATATTCAGTATTCTATCCATCCTTTGAATAACATGTCACCATATGTGCGTACGTACGGCTTACCGTCTCCACGTCGTGGTGTAATTGTTATTCAATAAATTATTATTTGGATGGGTATAATAATGATGTGTAATTCATGTAACTAATAAATATAAAATGATAATTATTCTGTCTATATGATATAACATCCAATTATATATTATTTTAACATCAAAAGAATGATATTGTCGCTCGTGCGTACGTACGGACTACCGTCTCCACGAAGGCGATGACATTCATTCTCCATCGTATCCATTAAAGTATAATTTTCATTTGATGATTAAAAATAATTATTAAGGACTTGATATAATTCTGGATATTAATAATATAAAACCTATCCATAACAAATGCGGCTTACGTAACAAAGATTATAAAGGAAAATGAGTATGTTAACACCCGAAATGACGATAATACTAAGATATTATTAACAAATCAATGTTAAAATATCATATATGATATCATATTAATGTAAATTATTCTTGTATAATTTAATAACAATAATTTCATCATTATACAGGAAGTTACCCTACCGCCGACAAAGGAAAAAGTACAAAGTAAGGGGTTTCTTATCTCACTTTTAATTCCGTGAGATTTCGATTGTTCACCACTTATTTATTGAATGTGGTGTGTGTACTGCCCATGATTGTATTCATTGTGTAATATACTATAATTTATGGATATTTAAATCATCATTTTATTATCCTTATTTCATGGGTGCATGTTTCATAAGTTACCAAATCGATAAGGGAATTTGAAATTTCAATTTCCACTCATTCGGCTTTACGCATACTTCCTTGATTATTTTCCTCCAAGATTATGTGTAGAATCACTATTCATTTGATTATGTCATAAATTCCAATCCCCTTTCTGTGGATATACTTTTGATACACTTAATCACTCCATTGATAAATTCTCAAGTGATCAGTATGAACTTGATAAGAGTATTTTTTAACTCAATATCTATTTGTTGAGTTAAATATCCAATTCATTGGTGTTGTTTTTACAAGAAAATGTGTGAATGTCATATGATTGATTTACACTGAATATCCAATCATATTGAGCGTATTTATATTTTTCACACATAATTATGTCGTTTATTTATCCTTTACCTAAGGATGTGGTCTATATGATATAATTCATCTCAATTTACATTCCATTGAGACTTCTTTGTTGTTATACACCAAATCACTTTTATGTGGTGTATATAATGTACTTTGACATAGTATATCATGAATCCCTTTATTCTCATGATATTATTAAGTATTGATTACCTCAATTATTTGTATTCATGTGTCTCTCTTTTTGTTGAGAACTCTAAGTAAAATATCATTTTAAATGTTTTAAAGATTTATTATTCTAAATCGTTTTCATTAATGTCCATGTTTTAAAAATATTTTTAAGGATTTATTTATATAGACATTAATTTTTTAAAATTAAAAATCCTTTTAAAAGTTTCAAAGTGGTATGGAACACTTTGATTCAAAAATCTATTTTAAATGGCTTCTTGACAAATAGTGTGACTTTTAAATGTTTTCAAGAAAAGGGGGATATTTCTCTCAAATAGTTTTGATGGTTATTTTCATCTATGTCAATATCATTCATTATTATCGATTTAGGTTAATATGATACAATACAATCTTCCATATTGTATCAAATGAGTTATGTTTGACTGTGGATGTGCTATTTTTATACCATTCATGGGTTGTGGTTAATGTATTGACATTTTGTATGCTGGTTTTAATACGAATGTTTATGTTATGTTTAAACATGTTCATATGAGGAATGCATTGGACTTAGTAAGTGATGGGTGGAGCCCGCTATAGCTCCCCGATGCATCGGTAGGTCTCATGAGACAAACTAGTGTCTTGGCACAAGGCCTTGGCAAAATATTATTTGTAGTCTTGGCACGAGGCCTTGGCTATGTGGTTATGATAGTATGGCATTATTCATTCCATAATTATGAACGTGGTTATTGATATTGCATATGATTATTCGATTAGAACAATATCCATGTGAATAAGTAAATGGAATTATTTCATTTTATGTTTTCCATACTATGTTGAAGTTCAAGTTTAAAGGTTTTTGTTTTATTTATACGTTGCCTTAAGTGTTTATGCTTATCTATGAAAGTTTCTTCTATATTGTTATCCTTACTGAGCATCTGAGATCACCCCTTTCAATGTTTTATTTTTCCTAGGATTGTGAAGAAGTAAATTATGAATGACCTGCATGGATAGTTTGAGTGAGGACTATGGAGACTATGTTGTTTTAGTTCTCATTTTATGATGTAATGTAAACTTTATTAATGCATCTAGGTATTCCAATGCTACTAAAATAACCGTTCATTCGAGACTTGATCTTTCTTGTGATCATGCTAATGTTATGTAATAATGCACTGACTCTGGGTATTTAGGGTCAGGACGTTACAGTTGGTATCAGAGGAAGTTTAGTACAAACCTTGGAAGATAGATTTAGATAAACTCTGATTAGAGAACCTAGACCTAAGATGAACTTTGAGGATTAGTATAGAAGAACTTACTAGAATTTTAGTATTGTAGAGATTTTATGAGTTTTCCGAGCAATACATCCCTCTCTGGATACGAGCAGGTAGAGGCGGCTCTGGCACAGATGTACCTAGGGGTAAAACATGAAAACAACGCTTTGTGCTAGACTCAAACGAGAACTGGTGCACGACTACGGGCCTCGCTGCACTCTGGGTTACAACACTCCCGGGGGATATGCTTAGGATAATTTACATTTTCTTTACAAACTGATTTGAAGTATTATATATATAAGATGAGTGTAAATTACCTTGGTTTATCCTAATGTGTAACAAATTGAGAATATGGTGACATGTTAATCTCTAAATGATTTTATGACTACTATTTCTCACACAATACCTTCTAGTTTTAGTCAATGGATGGATTCCAAGGAAGTCATAGTGACTTTGATAATGATGTACAAGGTGGGAATGGTGGTGTAAATTAGCAACAAAATGCAATGTCGATAGGCTTAAAAGATATCGTCTTTATTCCAAATCAATTTTCCAAAAATATGATCAACAATATATATATTAACCAATTCCTGAACTCAACAAAGATGAGAAAGGTGATGAATGATAAGTGCTCCAGCAATGGAGACCATGGAGAAAGGAATCCTTAATTTCCATCATGCAGGAAATGTGGATGGAGACACCTAGGAAAGTGTCTCAATGGGACAAAGAAATGCTTTACGTGTGGGAAGGAAGGACATAAAGTGAAGAATTGCCGAAGAAAAATGAAGAGTACTATGGAAGAAGATAAAAATGGTCCCAAGAATCTATTTACACTCATTTTCCGTAAATGTAGTGGACCTGGCCATTACCTGAGTGAACTCCCTATTCTATTGGATGTTTTCTTGGTCAAAGAAGAAGATATGTGGAAATAAATGGTTAGAGAAATGTTTAAAAACTATTATTGCCCCTTATTGATGGGTTTACTTTGGAATAATTTTCTCTTGTATTTTTAACCCTGCAGTTTTCCATGTGAGAATGTTACTTGAGGAAGAATTATCTTTTCTCTTGTCGATATAGTTATAAATAACCATTTGGTTTTATTTGATCATTGGGTTTGAGGCAATTACATGTTATTATAATTTGGGATGAAAAAGCAAGGTATGAGATAACATTTGTGGTTAAATTATGTTATAGTTATTTTGAAGAAATTTATCTCATTTTGGAATTGTTGTAAAATATAGTTTTTGAAAAATGACAACACACAGACCGTGTGACAACCCATCCTATCGGACAAAGCTATGGGAATCGACAACCAAAGTGTGATTGAGATTTATCGCCTACCACTGGACTACGTGAAGTCCCTGCTTAGTGTCACTATTATTTTTAGTACAATGATTTTATTGATCAATAATAATTTGATTTGGGATCTTGTGTCTTATCAAATGAATACCCTTAGTATAGGAAAATAATTTGGTGATTAAGTGATAAATGTTATTTTGGAAGTTGTTCGCTTTGTTGTGAACACTATATGCCCAAGGAAAATAGCATATTATGGGATTTCATTTTAGGAGTAATGGTGGATTTTTATCTATGTTTTTATTGTGGATTTATAGTGATTTGGGTTATTTATGGAAATGATTAGGTTAATTACATTTACGTATGTTACTTTAAGAGTAATTAATGTCATTTAGAGATACAATTTAACGTGTAAGACTACATTCTTATATGTTTTGGGTTTCAATATTAGTTTGGATTATATTGAAGGATTTTAAGGACATTTGATTACTGAATGGTATTTATTTATCTTTGGGGTATTGATGGTTTAATTTTAGAAATTAAGATTATTGTTTTTTTCTCTAATAGAATATCCATTTGTAGGATCATCAGATATTATACTAACCATTTTGGTTTTTATTAATCTCTAAATACAACGTAAATATATAGTTTATCCTACTTGGATCATGTATTTCTATAGATGTTTATTCTAGCTCTTCCATTGTGACCAAGTCTTCTTGAATACTCAATTTTCAAAGAAAATGAGTTTGTGGTAAAAAGTTATTAAAGAATGAAACTATACTTAAAAATTAAGTATATCTCTTTATGTTCTTAGTTAATATCATAAATGAATTCCTCGTCCTTATGTAATGTAACTTAAAACAGAAAATGATTTCTGTTTAGTTTTCCTACTGGGAGACTAATGACCGTTTGTCCCAACACAAGTTTGTGATTTTCTTATTGTTAACATTCTCCTGATCATGTTTTCTATCCCTCTCCATCAGAACATAACACTTAGTTTATCGTCCATATCCATGTTTTCCTACCTAGAATCCAAGTATGGGTTATCTTGGGTGACCTTTATACCTCTCTTCCTTTCTTTTAAAGTGATAGTTTTATTGACTCTTTTTCTGATTTGGGACTTTCCATTATATTCTCAAGCCCAATTTTAAAAAAATTGTGAGGATTTAATTTATTTAAGGAGGGGAGAATGTAACACCCCAAGATTCCATGGTATGTTTCCCTTTTAATAATTCAATGGGGTGCATTGTACGCAACTTTGAGATTCTAACACACCACAACCAATCAAACGAGCCGTTATGAATAGTAATACCTACTTTTTGAAATTTTATAAATTCTATCTCTCAAAATTGAATTCATTTTTGGATTCGGAATATCGAAATTATCCTAGGGTAAATTTTGGTACTTTTTGGATAACTTTCATATTTTGATGAATAGTGAAAATTACTAAATTTTAATTAAAAACAACTTTTTTAATCGAAATAATTAATATTGATAAATTATGAATTTGAGTGGTTTTAAAGTATATTTAGAATATATTTTTACCATTTAATTCAATTTTTGTCATTGGACATAATTTCACAATTAAACCAGACATCAACAAGTCGCAATCTTTTGATAGTTATTATCTCTTAAAAACATGCTTTTTGTTTTGACAGCGGGATTTAATTTTAAATTAATTTCTTCCACTGCTGTGTTCGGAATTTGTAAACATGGATTCCATATTTAGAATCAATATGTTCAAATATTGTAAATAGGTAACTTTTAGTTTTAGACATTTTGAATAATTACTTCGGTAAATATTTTATTTACCATGGTTAAAGGGTAAATCTGGTAAATAAGGGTTAAAAAATAATATTATAATAATACAAATTTACCCAAAAACGTGTCCTAACCTTATTTTTTGATACATTTCCGACCATGGGCATCCTTGGGTCGATTTTGGGACCCCATGGTGCCACTTGTAAGAGATAGGGACACTTTATTTTAATTAAGTTAAAATGAATACAAAAATGACACAAGGAAATATCTTTTAAAAAAAATTACAAAGGGTTATATATGTTGTATTTTCGACTATAAATATTAATTATAAAGATAAAAATATTTCCTACATAATGGTATTTTATTTAAATTTTTTAGACATTAAATAATTTAATGTATTTATGACACAATAGTGATGCAGTAATTATTTAATTAATGAAAAATTAGAATAATTGATATTATAAATACCCAAATAAATGTAATATGAGACTTTTTATAAATAAAAATAATTTTATACATTAATATGGCATGTTAGAATTAATTTAATTAAATTTATTAGAAGTAATAATTTTGTTATGATTTTTACAAAAATCAATTATTAAATAGTGTCAAAATTGACATAAAAGAGTTTTTAAAACAAATATTATATTATTAATTGATATTAAATTCATAAAACTCTAAGAATCGGCCAAGAGACTTATATCATGATAGTTTTATCATTAATTGACCACTTAGGGGTATCTTGGATATATATAGTACGTTTATTAACCATATAATATAAAAATACAAAGAGACATTGTAAAAGTGAAACTAATTAACTAAGAATTAATACTTAAAGATAAGGTTAATATAATGACCCAAACATGTCTAAATTTTATTCGTTGAGAGGTTTTCAACCCATCCCCACCTTAAACTTTAAATAATCTACTTTGGAACCATTATAAACCGAATATGAACTGATTATAAAATAATATTTCTAGCTTTTCCAAAGGTGCCCCTCACCCCTCTTATAAAAGGGCACACCCCCCCCCCCCCCCTTCTCATTAATTCACACCTTCAAAGCCTTTTGGTTCAGCCAATCCCTGGCCAAATACACTCTAAGATTACCTCACTACAACATAGAGGCCTTAGTTTGATCAGAAAGCCAACATAAGGAGCCCTTTTGATCAAATCAAAAGGAAGAACCCGAAGAAGAGGTAATGTTTTCACAACCCTTTTTCAAATTCATTTCTTCTTCAACTTTTCTTTCTTTGTTATTACCATTCTAAAATAATGAATCCAGTATCTACTATATACTGAAATATTATTATAAATATGGTACAATTATATTCATTATTCTATCCATACTTTGAAAAACATGTCACCATACGTGCGTAAGTATGGCTTACCGTCTCCACGTCGTGGTGTAATTGTTATTCAATAAATTATTATTTGGATGGGTATAATAATGATGTGTAATTCATGTAAATAATAAATATAACATGATAATTATTCTTTCTATATGATATACCATCCAATTATATGTTATTTTAACATCAAAAGAATGATATTGTCGCTCGTGCATACGTACGGACTGCCGTCTCCACAAATGCGATGAGATTCATTCTCCATCGTATCAATTAAAGTATAATTCTCATTTGATGATTAAAAATAATTATTAAGGACTTGATATATTTCTGGATATTAATAAGATAAAACCTATCCATAACAAACACGGCTTACGTAACAAAGAATATAAAGTAAAACGAGTAAGTTAACACCTGAAATGACGATAATACAAAGATATTATTAACAAATCAATGTTAAAATATAATATATGATATCATATTAATGTAAATGATTCTTGTATAATTCAATAAAACTTATTTCACCATTATACAAGAGGTTAACCTATCGTAGACCAAGGAAAAATTACAAAGTAAGTGGTTTCTTATCTCACTTTTAATTCCGTGAGATTTCCATTGTTCACCACTTATTTATTGCATGTGGGTGTGTACTACCCATGATTGTATTCATTGTGTAATATACATTAATTTATGTATATTTAAATCATCATTGTATTATCCTTCTTTCATGGGTGCATGTTTCATATGTTACCAAATCGATAAGGGAATTTGAAATTTCAATTTCCACTCATTCTGATTTACTCATACTTCATTGATTATTTTACTCCAAGATTATGTGTAGAATCACTATTCATTTGATTATGTCATAAATTCCACTCCCCTTTCTATGGATATACTTTTGATACACTTAATCACTCCATTTATAAATTCTCAAGTGATCGGTATGAACTTGATAAGAGTAATTTTTAACTCAATCTCTATTTGTTGAGTTAAATATCTTATTCATTGGTGTTGTTTTTACAAGAATATGTGTGAATGTCCTCTGATTGATTTAAACTGAATATCCAATCATATTGATTGTATTTATATTTTTCACACATAATTATGTCATTGATTTATCCTTAACCTAAAGATATGGTCAATATAATAGAATTCATCTCAATTTACATTCCATTGAGACTTCTTTGTTGTTATACGCCAAATCACTTTTATGTGGTGTATATAATGTAATTTTACATAGTATATCATGAATACCTTTATTCTCATGATATTATTAAGTATTGATTACCTCAATTATTTGTATTCACGTGTCTCTCTTTTGGTTGAGAACTCTTAGTAAAATATCATTTTAAATGTTTTAAATATTTATTATTCTAAATCATTCTCATTAATGTCCATGTTTTAAAAATATTTTGAAGGATTTATTTATATGGAAATTAATGTTTTAAATTTAAAACTCCTTTTAAAAGTTTCAAAGTGGTATGGGAAACTTTGATTCAAAAATCTATTTTAAATGGCTTCTTGACAAATAGTGATACTTTTAAATGTTTTCAAGAAAAGGGGGATATTTCTCTAAAATAGTTTAGGCGGTTATTTTCATCTATGTCAATATCATTCATTATTATCTATTGAGGTTAATATGATACAATTAAATCTTCCATATTGTATCGAATGAGTTATGTTTGACTGTGGATGTGCTATTTTTATACCATTCATGGTTTGTGGTTAAAGTATTGACATTTTGTATGCTAGTTTTAATACGAATGTTTATGTTATGTTTAAACATGTTCATATGAGGAATGCATTGGACTTAGTAAGTGACGGGTGTAGCCCGCTATAGCTCCGCAATGCATCAGTAGGTCTCATGAGACAAACTAGTGTCTTGGAACAAGGCCTTGGAAAAATATTATTTGTAGTCTTGGCACGAGGCCTTGGCTATGTGGTTATGATTGTCTGGCATTATGCATTCCATCATTATGAAAGTGGTTATTGATATTGCATGTGATTATTCGATTAGCAGATTATCCATGTGAATAAGTAAATGGAATTATTTCATTTTATGTTTTCCATAATATGTTGAAGTTCAAGTTTAAAAGGATTTTGTTTTAGTTATACATTGCCTTAAGTGTTTATGCTTATCTATGAAATCTCCTGCTATATTGTTATCCTTACTGAGCATCTGATCTCACCCCTTTCAATGTTATATTTTCCCCAGTATTGTGAAGAAGTAAATTATGAATGACCTGTAGGGATAGTACAAGTGTGGACTATGGAGACTATGTTGTTTTAGTTCTCATTTTATGATGTAATGTAAACTTTATTTATGTATCTAGTTATTCCAATGCTACTAAACTAATCGGTATTTCAAGACTTGATCTTTCTTGTGATCATGCTAATGTTATGTAATAATGCACCGACTCTGGGTATCTAGGGTCGGGATGTTACAGAATGATTATTCTTTGTAAAAACTAATATTTCATGTGATTATTTCTGTTTTCTTATTTTGAAAAAAAAATTATACTTACCATAATGTGTCACAGTCAGCCACCCGTAATCTCTCATGTGATAGGGTCACTGCATATCCTCTTATAAACATTAAATTTCATAATATCAGGATGTTTTAATTCCTATATGATTATAAAATAAATAGTTCACATGTAATGTTATATAAATTATAAAAAACAGATAACTGACCATATCTCATCAATGCTTAATGAATGTATGACTACCATCTTGATGTGTTACCTCCTTCCTCCCCTGGTTCTTCCCAATAAATGATGTTATCTTATAAAAATAGATCCCATCCTATTTTATTATAATATATCCCAAACCTGAGATGAGTTATAATCTGGTCCTTGGGTGTAGCAAGACTCATCGAAAACTATGACTCCCTCTTTCTACATGGTTTTCATCCTCTATTTGTTCAAAAACTGATGGTAATTCTAATGCATAAATACCTACCATATATCTTAGATAGTGTTTTATATCCTATCATCAATGAGATATAGTGAAACTAGAATAATAATTAATAATATAAATTTAATAATTAAATAGATTAAAATATAACTGTTATTTATTTAAAAAACATCCATTTATCAAACATGTGGTTCCGAACCACAATGGGAATCTGATCCCATTTCATCGATGCTCCAAAAAAATATATCTGTAATATTGAAATCCCCTATCCAACACCAATATGTAAATAGATATGAAAAAACAGAAATAATAAAACAATTAATATATAAATTAATTATTTAAATTTAATGAAAACTAACTAAAATACTCTACTAAACATACCTCTGTATGTGTGGATCGAACTCAATATTTAGATGTTTATCAAGGTTATGTTCAAGAATAATCAATTTTGTAAGAACATTACCCTATGAGTCATCATTCAACTACCAGCTGCCAGAGGGGAAGATGATGAAACATCAGGCTCATCGTAAGGTTGTGAAACCTCATCCAACTCAAGAAACAAATCAGATAAATGGTCATAGGGCATCTGAAATAAGAAATGATTTATGTTAGTAAATAATTTTAAAAAGTAATATATATAGATAAATATTATATATGCTTATAAATAGATTTTAATTGTCTCAATATTCATATTTATCATTATATTCATATATGAAGGTTTTAGTTTCTTCAAATTCTTCTTTAATATCACCAATTTCAAAAGAAGTTTCAGCTTCGTCATCTCTCTCTATTTTAAATTCATTTGGTGCATTAATAACATCATTGTCAACATTAACCTATAACTGTGGGTTATTAACATTTATATTTTTTCCCTTCATGGAAATGATGAAGTAATAGTTTTCTCTGGAAAATTTTTAATTTCTTTCACTTCAGCAGGACCACATTCACCATGGATAAACTAATTTTCATGAGACATCATTTTTTTTATTCTCTGGCAATATATTGAACCTCTTTAAGATTACTGCTAATTTTCATCATAAATTTGATGCTCCTCATAAGCCAATAAAAATGGTTCATTTAATAAAATAAGTATTTTATATTTAATAACAATAATTCCATGAATGGATGAACACCCAATCCCCTATCAGTATTCAACCAATGAAATTTAAACATCCTTACGTAATTCAATCCAGGATAACATAGTTCAATTACTTCTTCCATCATTCAATAAAAGTCAACATTACATTATCAATTATGAAATCCTCTCAATGAAACACTAGTATTAATTTTTTTTATTCCCCATATGCATGTGTATGAAATCGAAAATCATTCACCACATATGAATTACATTTTATAACCAATTTGGATGGTGAGATACTCAATAAACATAATCGATTATCAATTTTATAAATATTTTAATATACCTAAAAAATTGAAAAACAATTATAAATATAACTTGTAATAAATAAATATTATATATTAAACCATATACAATTTACTTTACACATTTTTGAAAATAGTAAGAAATTTTATTTTTTTGATGTTCTTCAAGAGAAACTATGGTAATTTGGGGAACCCTTTTTGAAATTATTATCATATAATCTAAAAAATAATATTAATTTGTTTTTAAAAAACTTATATAATATGTGATAGCATAACACACTATAAAAATAGAATCATTTCATCATAGTGAATCAAAACATATGTATGAGTCATGTGATATTCTTCATTTTAAATCCATCATTTATAAACTCCACCAAAGCCATGTTTGGGATGATTAGAAATAATTAATTAATTTTTCATTTCATCACAAAAATTTCCATCATTATGACCCAGTTGGTTATGCTTTGAGGGATATTTTGATTGAAAGTAATAAGAATAGTAAAATGAAATTTTCTCATGAAAATAAGAAACTAAATATTTTCTTCAACCAATGATTTGTTACATACATTTTTGTTCAATTTTTGTCTACATCTCTTATATGGGCACATACATTGGAACTATACTAGTCCTATACATTTTGTTTCATGCATAAAATGTCATATCAAGTGTTCCAATGAATCCACTAAATCCAATGGATAAATTTGTTCTAGTTTAAATAAAATTAAAACAACGTCTTTTTTCAACATATGTAGTTCATCATAGTTTATTTTCACTAAAACAAATTTCTCCAAAAAATATGATAATTCTATTAGCACAGTATAAAACATAGAATTAAAAAAACATATGAATCCAATCAGTATAACTTTTTCCATTATAACAAAACATTCATGACTTTTTAATCAGGTAATTTGACCATTTCTAACACATATAGGCAAATTGTGAACATAACCATTTAGAAGCCTAAAATCTGTAATCCACTAAAAATATATTTAACTCTTTTTTAATGTATATAAACCAATTTTATAATCATTAACTTATGTGATCTTTCATTTAATAACAGTTCATGTTTTTTTCACCTATAAATTTGGAAAGATCAAATCATTCCATTAAATTATCTTTGGTCTCACCAGGTGTGTCCAAAACTATATAAAATATATTATCAAAACTATTCTTCTCAATATACATGAATTCAAACATGTGAATGAACAACAAAGTTGAACAATATAGAAGATCCTAAAAAATTATATGTTTTTCCCAACTGTGTTCTTTCCCAAAGACATCTATTTTTCATTGGTTGATAGTAGGTCCAAAGGTAATGGGGGGTAATAAATAGCCAATAGATTTTAACTGTATATATAAGATCATTTTTATAGGACTATAACTTTCAATTATACATTTTATAAAATTATATTTATTCATATAAAAAGGATGATCAGTAGGAAGAAATCATCCATTATAGTTAATAAAACAAGGTATTATTCCATTTATGAAAATAAATTCGTTGATTTTTATCATATACTGTAGACACAATTTTGGACCATGTGTACTCTTACCGGATAACATGCCATATATTGGTAAGTCACTATCTTTCCATATTAATGCAGCTTTCATTAGGAAAATTTTTTCCCAGCATACAAACAACATTACTCCACAATAAATTTTACTCATCAATCAATGGATTAAAATAAAAATCAACATTCTTTTTTGGTTGTACTAGAACTAATAATGTAAAAAATATATATGTGGATCATTCATAAACACAAAAAGAGGAAAATTGTATAGAGTTATATAGACAAACCAAAAAGAATATTGACTATAGTAACAACCAAATGGACATAAACCATCAGTACAAAGACCAAATCTCTTGTCTCAAGCTTTAAAAAGAATATCAATGTACTAGGTCAAAATATATCCATTAATCACCATCATAAGAATGATTTTTGAATTTATGGATTGAAATATTGGTTTTATTCCATGACATCAATGTCAATGTGTTCTGAGTCATAAATAAACACTAAAATCTATGTATAAGTGGAAAATACATCTTCTATTTTTCATGAATCAATCCAAACTTCCCTAGTTGAGCCTCTTTATAACTCAATTTTCCTCATATTGGGAAACTTACAAATAAGTTACATTCACCATAATATAATATTGAATCATATAATGAATTGTGATTCTTCTGAAACCCGTGGTCCAAATTATAAATCATCCTCTTGAGATCTTAGAAATTTGTAGATAGCACATTTCATTAAGGTAATAGTTCTTTAACTGAAAAAATATCTAATCAAAATACATATATCAAATTACATTATCTTATTTAATATCCTTAAATTTTACAATCAATTCAAATTTTATTATCATGAAACAAGGATATAAGGAATCCTTAGTAGACCTCAAAAACTCATAAAATTGAGATGGTTTCATACCAAGAGTTAAATAAATATCATCATATGATTTAGTTTTGTGAAATGATGGAATCGACTCATCATATACTAAATATCAAAACTGTGATGAATTTGGAACCAAATTATTAGTATATTTCCTAGAACTGTGTTCACAATAGTGATACCAAAATATAATCTTTTCAAAATCAAAAACATAATTTATGACTTCCAACATTTTCAAATGTGTCAAACCTCCTCAGATCACATTTATAACATAGCCAGAGAATGTTCCCTCCTGAAAAAACAATTCTAATTTTGATTATGAAAATCATATATAAACTTCACCACCATTAATTTATATATAATTTATACCTGATCTGTTTTCATTTTTGTGATTATTTAACTAATCATGATCACCTAATAATATTTTTTTTCAACATAGTTCTTCCATATTTCTCAAAAAAATATAAAAATAAATAAAAATGTTATTAATTTTATATAGTAAAAATAAAATGCAAAGAAGAATATAAAATTAAAAAACTACAAATTACTTGTAAATATTTTAAATTTTATCTATTTATCGTATATTTTTACAAATTAGTGATTATCTTTACTAATTATCATTAATTAAAAATAATTAAAATGATATTAATTCTTTGACACTCTCAATGTAGAAAAGATTTATACCAGATTAATTTAGATTCTTCTGATGATTTATTAAATCATTATCTCTTAACAAAAAATTCCTATTTCTCGATAATATTTAATAGTTATCATTAATTTTTTCTAATTATTAGTAATTGATTCAAATTTTTAATAATTGTACTGATTTTCCAATATTTTTTACTAATTACTATAAATGTTTACTTTATTGTTGTGATGTACTGCTATTTTATAAAATTTTCATATAATTGATGGTAATTTTTAATAATTATGCTGTTTTATTGCTTATTTTTACTAAGTACCGCTAATTTTAACAATTTATCATTAATTTTTTACTTATTATTGTAATTTCAGTTATTTTTTACTAATCATTAATAATTTCCCATCATTATTACTATTTTTTACAAATTAATAATCATTTTAATAATTATAGTGATTTTCCATTAATTTCTCCTAATGAAAGATAATTTTCACTAATTACTGTTAAATTTAACTAATAACCATTATTTTTTTTACATATTATAGTAACATAATGTTCTTTTTAATTAATCTTTAAAAATAATATATAATTATCACTAATCTTAACTAATCACCACTATTTTTTTCTAATTATAGTGATTTACCATTAATTTTTAATAATTACTACTAATTTTTACTAATTACACCAGTTTACTACTATGTTTTACTAATTTTTCATAATCACCACTAAATTTTACTGTTTTTAGTTATTCATACTAATTTTTAATAATTTTCTATCATTTCCACTAAATATTACTACTAAATGCTAATTTTTATTAATAACGGTAATTTTTTAAAAAGTATAGTGATATACTATTAATTTTTACTAATTACTACTAATGTCTACTAATAACTCAATTATTTAAAAAATATTGTGATTTACCATTAATTTTTACTAATTGCTGCCAATTTTTACTAAATATAGTGGTTTAACATTCATTTTTACAAATTAATGTAATTTATTAAAAAAATGCAATAAATTATTATCAATTATTACTAAGATATATACATTTTCACCAAGTTCTATTAATTATTACTATTTATTTTTCATTTATAAGTAATTTCTATTATTAACACCCAATTAATGATAATTAAACCAAAAAATTACAAATTAAAACTATTTACTTTTAAGTAAAATCATTACTACAAATTTAATCAATGTTTTTCTAATTTACAATAACTATCACACGTACTCTATCATCTTCTCGTGTTATTGCATCTTTCATCGATCCATCCCCATTCTTGCAGCCATCGACGTGTCACATCCTTCATTCCCTAGTTCTATTGACCTAATGAAAATTTTTCACATGGTTGGGAGAAATTTTTCATTTCTCATCACCTGAGGATTGAAAATTCAATGACTCACACCATTCTAGTAAATTATAATTTATTTTATTACTTTATATTAAATTAGATAAATAATTTGTGGTAATTAGTGGTAATTAGAAATATTGACAACTAATTACCATGAATTTTGAATATTATTTAATATAATGTAATAAAATGTATTATAAAATACTAAAAAGATATCAATCATAGAGTTTACAATCTTTAGGTTATGAAACCAATTTATCCCAACAATGTCAACAAAAATTATTACTCATCTTTTAAAAATTGATGACTAATTTCAATTTTCAGTTTTTAGTAATTTATACTAGTTTATATTATTTGATAGTAATTTATAATAAATTATAGTAAGATAAACTATTTTTTTAAAATTTATATAAATTTTATATTTTTTTATAAATTTATAAAAAAAATTATTAATTAATATCATTTTATTGTGAATTGTATTAGTTTCTATTAGTAATCACCACATATTATTACTAATTACATCTAATTATTACCAATTACAAGTAGTTGCCACTACTTACCACTAATTACCGGTAATTATTATTAATTACCACTAATTATTACTAATTGCCACTAATTGTTACAAATCACCAATAATTACCACTAATTCTTAATATTTACCACTTATTATTACTAATTATCAATAATTATTTAAATTACAACTAATTATTACTAATTAGAATAAATTATTATTAGTTACCACCAATTACTTTTTATTACCACTGATTATTACTAATTACCACTAATTACCACTAATTACCCATAATTACCACTAATTAATACTAACTGCAACAAACTGTTACTAATTACCACTAATTAATACTAATTACCACTACTTATTTCTATTTGACACTATGTTTTAAAAATTACCACTAATTATTACTAGTTAACTCTAATTATTATTAATTACCACTAAATATTATTAGTTACCACAAATTATTACTAATTGCCTGAAATTATAGTTAATTTCCACAAATTATTACTAATTACCACTAAATATAACTTAATTATTACTATTTATTACTATGTATTGCAAGTTATTAAAAATAAATTCTTATTAAAAATTAATTACTATTGAATAATTCTGATTAACAATAATTAGTAATAATTAAATCTAAATATGTGTAATTAAAAATAATTACTATTACATAAAAAAATTAATGAAAACTAAACTAACTAATTCTAATTCCAACGAGCCTATACCCAAGTGGTAACAGATCTTTCTTGGAATCCAAAAAAACCATGATCAATTTAGGGTATGGAAGAATATGCATGGTACAATAGTAGGGCACTGTAGTAGTACTGTAGCAGCGGCGGAACTGTAGCGGTGGAGGTACTGTAGTGGGACTGTAGCAGCAACGGTACTGTAGCAGGTACTGTACAGCCTATGTAATATAGTAGTACTATTCACAGAAGGGCCCTTTGGTCTAGAAAATGAGCATTCATGCCCGTGTTCTTTTATGATATATAATGGGTCTCCTTCTACCCAGTCAAAAGATGTCTTTTCTCTACTTTAATAATAAAATGAGGCTTCAGCCCCAATATTTAAAAAAACATACTAATTATAATTAAATATAATTACTTCTAATTAATAACTAATATTATTTTTCATTAATAAATTAAATATAATAGAAATTATAAACATTAAATGAATATATTAAAACTGAATCGTTCAGTGGATGCAACGATTGAATGATCATCCCCTTTAAAAATTTAAAAATTTAAAAACATTAAGCATGATAATAAATGAGTAGATGAGGAGAGGGGAGTTTATATTATAATGGAATAAAAATAATCGGGGGGTATTTTTGTAGGTTATACAAATTACGATGGTAATATCATCATGAATATCATTATTTGTGATGGGGTTGGTCGCAAATAGAACCATCGTTATTAATTACAGTGGTGGTAAATAAGATTTTTTGTAATAGGCCTCGTCGTAAATACCCTTTCATGATAGTTTATTTATTATGGGATATAATTTATTCAAAAATAAAAAAATATATTGATGAAATTTATTCATGATGGGTTATACAAATAAATTTTTGCCGAAAATTTATTTTTGATTGGAGTTAACTACCTTTTCAAATAACAATAATTGAAGGAGTGTATTTTCAACGAGGGTATATTCACATCACAAATAATCTTCCCAGGATTTAGTGGGAAGTGCAAGCCAAAGGTATTTATGAATGGAAAACATTTGTGTCATAAATAATTTTTTAATCACCTATTTGCGACTGGGAAACAATCCCGTCACAAAATTCTATTTTTCGAAAGTGAATATTTTTAAAAAATAGTTTTCATCTAAATTGTTTTAATTGATTCTCCAAGATGATTATTATAATTAATTTCAAAAACTTTTAGAAATTTTCTTATATAACAATCAAATAATTTTTAAATAGTTTTGTCAAAAATATATTAGAGTGAATTTTTTGGATTTTTTTCTGAAAAGATTATTTTTCTATTGAGTAGTGAAAAATAATAATTTCAATTGAAAATAATATTTTTTTGTTTCACTAATTTACAAAGAAAATTTTTTAAATGGTTGTAATATAAAATTAGTAATCTTATATTATGAAAAATAAATTTTTTTAACTTGAATCATCTTTTTGGTTGAATTTATTAAAAAACATTTTTTATAATTAAAAAATTCATTTTTTCAGAAAACATCCATCGCATGTTGTGTTTTAATATTAAATTAACTTCATACAATTAATAAATTTGAATCCTAAAAAAATGGATTCCATATTTTGAATTATTGATTTTCGGTTTTTTAAATAGGACATTTATTTTTTCTCATTATGAATAGTAGCCATACTAAAATATTATCACCACATTAAGGGTAAATCGGGCAATCATGATAAAAATAATATGATAAGATCTAAAAAATGACCCAAAAACATGTATTTATCATATTTTATTGGTTTAGTAAGTAAATTTTTATCTAATTTTTTAATATTTGGAAACATAGTGCTTTATTATTATGATTATTTCCTTCATAATTTTTAAGTAAAAGATAGAAACAAATGTCATTTTTTTAATATCTATAATAGTTTATGACAAGGATAAAAACAACTTATATTCAATTATAAATGTTTATTTAAAATATATATTATTTTTTTATATTTTCAATTTATTTATTGTTTTTATTGAAGAAATAATTTCCTTAAATGTTTACACAACATCAATACAGTATTTATTCAATTATTAGAAAAATAAAATAAATCTTATAAAAAATAATATAGTTATGATAATATGAATGAATTATTGTTTTTTATAAATGTTTTAGATAAATATAACTTTTTAGGGATGTTTTAAATTGTTATATTCTTATTTATATTGTGTCATGTTCTTTTCAAAGTTAAATTATATTAATAGATCCAAAAATGACATGAATGGTATCTTATAATAAATGATATTTCATTAAATGATTTAAAAAATTATAAAATCATATATTCAACAAATTAATTGAGATATGTTTTATAATATCAACCATGGTCCATTTATGGAAAACAAAATTTATTTTATAGTTAGTATCTTGAACCCTAAAGAATAAAAAACATGGTTATCACTGTAGTCGCTAAAAGTATCAACGGGATGTTAAAACCAAAACGATAAGCATGGAAACATCACCCAAAAGTATAAAACATTTATTTCATGTGATTATTTATAATCATTATAATATTATATTGTAATTTTACCAATTTTTATGCATTTTAATTTAAAAATTAATTTATATAAATTTAATACATTATGAGATACTATGAACTCCCCTCTCCTCATTATAAAAGGACACCCCCTCTCCTCTCTTTTCACACTTCACAATCAATTTTTTTTCATCCAATAATGGCCCAAATACATTCATAAAATAACTTCCCATCTTATAAAGGTCTTATTTTGGGTAGAATAACATCCTTAGAGGTCTTAGGGTGTAATGATAGGGAGGTTTTCCCGAGAAAAGGTATAGCTTTTAACTTAATGTTTCGGTTTTATTTCATCAATTACCTCCTTAAAATATTCTTCAAATATAAATAAATAAATAAAATATTATATAAAACATAATAATATGTTTTTATGTTAATTAAATACCTTATATCTATCTTCAGCTTCATCAAATGGAAAACAAAATTGTCATTCATGTGCATGGTGGACTACCACCTCACAAATCGATGTAATTCATTTTATATCATCCCCAATTATGTATAGTTGTAATGAATGATTTAATTTTTAAATTTTTTATTTATAACATATTTATCATCGTTAATATATAATATATCATCTAATTGTGTACATTTCCATCCATTGAAATATGACAGTGTTGTTCATGAGTATGTATAGACTACTGTCACCAAAAAGTGATGTTATTCATTTCCATCACCCCATCACATCCTTGATATATATATTTTTATTTAAATTTATAATATTTTATTTAATAAATTATCATCATTCATTAAATATTAATTAACACTTACCCTTTCCATTTTAATCATTGTTAAATGAAAATGTTACTTATCCATATGTATGGCTTACCTTCTCTATCATTGTAACATGGTTCATTTTTCATAACCATATTTCATGGGTGGTTTTAAATATATAATTGTTATTTGAAAATTATAATTATTTCATCATTTTTATTCACAAGTTGATTTAACAATTACCTATTTTCAATATTAAACCTATCAAATTCATTTTAGATATATGAATGGAATATCATCAAAATGTCCAACATGAACATAATTAATTATATAATTAAATATAAAATGGTTTTCAAAAATAAAAGGGGATAATAAAATTATAAAAAATTATTTATAAATAAAATAATTAACATATACCTATTATTATAGAATTAAAGGAATGTATGTGATGATTTATACATGAGGTAAGGGGTTTCATAAGTCAATTTACATTTATTGGGTTATATTAATACTTCAGTATCTATGTTAAGACATGATTAGGTGTGAAATTATGTTTGATTATATTATTTTTTTACTTAATTTTTTTTATTTAAATTTTTTATATATATTCAATTCATTGATTGAATTATCATTATAATGATATAATATTTTTACGCGATTTCTCAACTCACTTCTGTTTCAGTGGTACCTACATCGTATTCACGACTAGAATATTTAATATAGAGTATTTATTATCCATTTGTTATTATATATCACTATGAAATTTATATTCATATTATTTTATAATTAAATTTATTTTATTTTATTCATCGGTGTTATGATTCAAAAGTTACCAAAGTGGGAAGGGTTTATTTCACAATTACAAGATTATAGGAGATTTCTTATGTTTAAGTCTCTATTATGGGAATTATTTGATCCTTATATAATAAACCCAATATATTTTACACTATTTCATTATAAAAATTACAATTCAACCTTTTATTTTCCTCTCTTTACATTCTCAAGATACCTATATAATGTTTTTAGGGAAAACTGATTTTTCTTTTCTATTCATTCATAAATATATTTCGTCCCTGTACATATTTTCCTTAAAATATTATAAACAATTTTCTTACTATAGTCTAATGATATATTAAAGAAATTTTTACCCATTTAAATCTATTTATCAAAATGGTTTAAAAATAATCTTCTTTTTGTTTTTTAATTGAGTTATTTTGACTTTTTACCAAATATTTGAAATCAATGTTTATATTAATGCTCTCCACCTAAATGTAAATTCCAAACGTTATGGAAACAAAATGCATTCTATCTTAATTTTTAAATTACCATGATTCCTTAAAAAAATTCTTAATATTCTAGATGTTTTTTTAAATGAATTTTAATAGTTTAAAGTTTATGCCTTATAGAATTTTTATAATAATATTTTATGTTGTTTCAATTCATCAATGACAATAACCCTTTATTTTATTTATAATACACTAGGTATGTGTTGTAATTATACATTCATTATTCTTTATTTGGATGTTTTATGATTAGTTTGTGTGGGAAGAAATATTAACATTTTGGGTGTTAGTTTCTCAATTAAAATGTTCATAATGATTATGTCATTCACCTCTATCATATGATAAATTAATTGGACTTAGTATTTTATTAGTTTGGGATATTATATCATATAAATCAATTAGTGGGTATCATGAGAAAAACTATTTTTGGAATTTGGTTGAGGCCTTACACATTTATGTAATATTTATTGGAATAAGGCCTTGATAATAAGATTATGATTTCTATAATTATGCATTCCATAATTATGATATTAGATATCATTTTATTATTGATTATTTAATTAGTTTTGATATTAATTAATAAGACTCATGCTCGTGTGATTATTTATATGGAACTATTTTATCATCATTTATTCCTTCTATAGTTTTATCTTTTCCCATGTTATTAATTAATTTCCATGTGCCTTCAATTATTTCCCTTCCTATATTGATTATTCATTATTTTCTAATGATATATTCCATTGTATGTGACCCTTATAGAGCATATGTGCTTTCCCATTTCTTATATATAATTTCTCTAAAATTACAATAACTGTATTATAATATTTTTTAGGGATATTTTTTAGGGAATTATGATGTTCTAAAAGAAAATATTATGATATATTTTATTTCATAAAAATGTACTGCAAAAATTATGTATATATCTAGTTCATCAAGGCTGCTAAACTACTAGGTCATTTTATATTTGATCACTATTATCTAGTTACAATTTAATGAAGTAAATGTTTACTCTACTCTATGTGGTTGGATTTTTGATACCCAGTATTAGAAAAATTTTATTATAAAGCTTCATAACTAGATTTAGAAAAACATATATTAGGGACAATAACCATATGAATGACATTTAGGATAAGTCCAAATATTGGATAACATCCTAATTTTTTAGTGAGGAAGAGTTTATTTTATTTTCATAGAAATACATCCATGTATATATACTATAAGTGTGAAAGGTTTTGGAACATATTTATCATTGGGTTATATCCCCAAAAAGAATTGTTTTATTATATATCATCCATTATTCTTGTGTATGGTGTTTGTTCCCTTACTGCACTCCTAGTTGGATACTCTCGATGGGATAATCTTAGGTTAATTATTATATTCATTATACACCATTATTATGATCATAAATTGATGATGAATTTAAATTACCTAGGTTAATTATATGTCGTCTTAGATTGAAAATAAGTTTCATGGTTTAGAAATCCAATAAACAATTTTCATGTTTATGTGGTTTTCCATTGTGATTATTGTCGCTCATAATACACTTTTTCTATTCAATTGGTTGAACTATGATGAATCAAGTTGAAACTGAATGTAATTCACAATTTGGTGATTATGATCTACCAAATAGAATTATGAAATGAGTTAAATATATTATTCTAATCTTTTACCATAATACTTTATTTAAAAATTACACCTTAACCAACTCTTCGACTCACTGTCTAAGAGAATAATGGAGTTTTATAAGTGTTTATGTTTTGGATGCCATGGAGTAAAGAAGTATCAATTTCTTTAATGTGATAAATATTGATATATACTACCTAGATAATGTCTAAAGGGAATAGAAAAATGTTATATGAATAGAAAATAAGGGCATATATCTATGAATTGTTGTGAAAAAATGAATGGTTTGATGGATGGATATGAATTTAATTCTAAGTTAACATTAATAGTTTAATATATTATTTGTCGGGTATATGATCATTATCCAAGTCAATTCCCTAATTCAAGGGTTAACTTCAAGACCAAGGGGAGACATATGATGCACCAATCATTATGGTAAAACTATTAATGTATTTATATATTATGATTTTATAATTATGTTGTAGAAGTGTTATATATTTGATATTCTAGATATAAGAATCGTGAGTTGTTAAGGATTATTGCATAGTAGATTTTATTTAATGATTATAATGTATATTTTGAAAGGTAATGACAAACAAGAAAATTTATTTAGTGGTAATGTGTTGATGTTTGGTAGGGATAAAAATATTATTGAAATTGAGGAAGTAAATGGGGTAGTATTGGTGATCTTGAAATTGGTTATTGATTTGATAACTATGTGATTTGGGTTATCATTGATGATTTTTATTTCATTTTTTGGATTTATTGAAATAGTATATTATATTTATTAAAGAATGATTATATTGTTAATTTTTAAAGAATATATGTGTTAATGTGATTCTAAATTATGAGTTATGGATACAATCGTGGGTTTATAATTTAGAGATTTATCTTATGTTTGAAATCACAAATACCTATTTTTAGTTTTTAAGTAACTGTATTTAGTGGTTATTTGAATTTTTTATTAGGGTTTAGAAAGAATTCACTATTAAGGTTCAAATAAATCATTGGTTCAGTATATAACTTGATGTCAAGTTAAATATAGTCAATTGGGTAGTGGGATATAGATAATCGTGGGGGTTAAAAATTGATTCGTTGACAAGGTGATATTTTTAGAGTTATTTATGGTAAATTTAAATATTACCTTTTAGGTTGGTATCTAAATTTTATTGATTATATTTTGGTGCAAATTTTATTACATTATAAGATTATATATTGATTTATCATAGTGACTAATGATATTTTTTGGGATATAAGTTAGAAGGTATGAGATCACTTTTGAGGTTGAAGAATTCTTTAATGTTTAGGTCATCGATGTTAATTGGTATGCTGGGTGATTTATTTATAGAATTATATTAGTTGATCCATTACTATTATTGCAGACATTTTGATGTAAAACAATCTAATTCTTCATATAGTGTTCTAAAAATTTTGGATATTATCTTATCTTGTGGTAACCATTTCATTTTTTATTAATATATAAAGATAGGAAGAATATATTTTCAACCCATTATTTATTATGTAATCTCTTAGAATATTATTTTAGTGTATAATTCTTGAAAAAATAATCTTTAATACTCATTGTTTAGTTAAAAACATAATTTTGTGGTGGGAATTGACTAATGGTGAAATTCTATAAGTCATCTAAGTATATTTATTTATGTTCTCATTCAGGGTGGAAAAGTAATTCCATAATATTAGGAAAATGGTATTGATAAAAAAATGTCAAATTACGTTCATTCCTAATGAATCAATGGTCTTCTCACGCCTTATTGAGTTATGGTTTTGTGATTGTTAGCTTTATCATGAACATTCACATTCTTACGATCAATCTTCTCTCTCACTCTCCATCATTATTAAAATATTAATTTTTCCCTCTATGTATATATATTCACTTTTCACTAATGTTACCCTATTTTGAAACTTGTTTATGTTTTATTCTAGATAAAATTCATATTTCTCTTTTTGACTTTTAAAATTATGATTTATTAACCCTTTTACAATATGGGTTTCTTAAAAGGGTATTTTGAAATTTTAAACCCTTAATTATCTAAAAAAAATAAAATTTAAAGGGTATAATTTATTAAATGTCTAGAGAATGTGAAAACCTGTGATTTTAAAAGAACACAATGTTCAATATCATATACAGCATGCAACATTGGGCTTGAATGAACAATGAAATATTATTATATAAATATAATAGTAATAACCAAACTATTTAATTGAATAGATATAATAATATTAAAAACAATAGGAATATATATATAAATATATAAAGTAACTACTCAATGAAAATGTATTTATTAATTCTTAGGAAGTAACACATCAACATTTAGTAATTAAATTTTATCCTTAAAAATATTTTCTCTCAAAAATGTTTTACATTTATTTTTATGAGAATATATAATAATTAATTTAAATAAATTTTATTAAGTTTATTTGATAGAAAATATTTATTTTTTTAATTAATCATGTCATAATTTTCTTAGGGTGAATTTGTAGGATTTTTTTGGAAAATATTGATTTTCTATTGGGTAGGGAAAATTCTGATTTTAATTGAAAACTGTAGTTTTGTATAAATCATTTAAAATGTACATTTTCTTAAATGGTTTACAAATAGAATTATTAATATTATATTATTGATAACCTTATTATGTTCATTTGAATTAATTTTAGGGATGAATTTAGTATCAAAAATTTATACTAATAAAGGAACTTTTTCGATAAATCTATTTTTCCTTATGTATTTAGTTATAATATTAAATTAATTCCTACCAAATATATATATTGAATCGTAAAAAATAGTTTCCATATTTAGAATTAGTAAATATAAATTTTGTAAATATGTAACTTTATTTTTTTAATTGTGAATAGTACCAATAGTCAAAAATTGTGACAATGATAAGAGTAAATCTTTTAATCAAGGATAAAAATAATATTTTTAAGATTAAAAAATGACCCTATAAATTTATTTAATAATATTATATTATTTTATCTCCGAAATATCAATCCTATTTTTTAAAATTTTGCAACTTGGTGCCATATTTCATTGATTTTTCTATTATAATATTTTAGTAAAATTTATGGTCAAAAATATCACTTTATTACATTTAATGTATATAATATTTTATTCTAAGGATAGAAAAACTTATATAGGTTTATAAATATTTATCAAAATATGAATTAATTTTTTATTTGAATTTATTTTTACCTTTTATTTATAAAATAATTACATTAAATTCTTATGGAAAGGTTACATGATATTTATTCAATTAATAAAAAATGGAATAAATGAATCTAAAAATATTAAAAGTTATATAATTTTATTAATCTGTTGTGTTCCATGAATTTTTTATACAAATATAACATGTTAGTTATTTTCAAAATTATTATATTCAAATTTATTTTCTATCATATTTATTTCAGATCCAAATTAAATAAATAGTTCCAAAAATGAAATTAATGATAATTTATAAAAAATAATATTATATTAAATGATTTAAAGTCCCTAAAACCATATATCCATACAATTTATTGGTATATAGATTAACATATAAACCATTTTACAATAATGGGCCAATTTTCCTTTTATAGTGACTATCATGGCCCCTAATGAGTAAATAGCATTATTATCTCGGTAATTGTTAAAAGGGTTAACAAGGTGTTAAAATAATAAAAGGTAAGGGTGAAAAAATCACTCAAAGTAGTCCAATTTAATTTATATTAGATGATTTAGACTCAACCTCATATTATCATTAAATTATATCAATTCTGATCCATTTTTTCCTGAAAATTTATTTATATAAATCTAATACTTTAAGAAATTCCATGAATGAACCTCCCCCCTTATAAAAGGGAACCACCTCCCTTATTTACTCTACAAATAAATAAAAATTTGTTTCATCCATTCCATAACAAAATTTATTTATAAAATTCCTTCTAATATTCAAGATGCCTTATTTTGGGAAAAATATCAACCTTATCGGGATAAATCTGTAAAGTATTGATGTTTTGTCTGAAATATATGTATATCCTTTTACAAAATGTTCTAGATCAATTTCCACCTATATCCCCAAAAAATATTCATAAAATATGATAAAATAAAAATATATATATATATTGCATATACTTAGATTTTTATATGTTAATGGAATAACCTATATATTTCCCCTCTTATATAAATTGGGAAACAAAATTGATGTTTATGTGTACAAAAGACTACAATATTCTGAACTTAGGTAATTCATTTTACATCACCACCTCTCATAGCTAGTCATAATTATATATTTAATGTTTATATATGATATTCATCAAATATTTATATTTTATTAAAGAAAATATTTCATCTAATTTCTTACCTTTCCATTAAATGAAAAAAGATAACGTTACTCATACATACACATGGATTATATTCTCTATGAACTAATGTGATTCATTTTACATAACCACATCACCTCTTTTATATTTATAAGTTTAATTTAGGATATAATTTTATATTTTTTATATAATGATCATTATATATATATATATATATAATTATACTTGATTTATTTCTATATTGATCATTGAAAAATGAAAATGTAACTCATACATAAGTATGGCTTAACGTCTCCAGGATTGTAACATAGTAATTTTATCATAGTCATATTTCATAGGTGGTTTTAAAGGTGTAATTGATTTATAAAAATTCTAATCATGTCATTGTTTTTATTACTTATATTTTGGAATAATATCTTATTTTACCATAGTCAGCCTACTATATTAATTTTGGACATATGAAATGAATATTGAAAAAGCATCCTATATAGACTACATTGATTAATAAATTAAATATAACATAGTAATAAATAAAATAAAAACAATACAAACTTTAAAAAATTTGTTAATCATGAAATTAACTAACATAAGTTTATTATTTAGGAAGATAAAAAATGTTCATGTCGACTCAGCCTAAGGTAAGGGTTTTCTTAACTCAATTTCCATTAATTGGGTTATACTTATACTTAAGTTACTATGTATTTCATTATAACATGTCAAATGACATATTATTATATTATGTTTTATTTATAATTTTTTTAGATTTATATTTGTAATATATAATCACTTCATTGATTAAATTATTACTCAATAACATTTAGTTACTTATTATAATTACTTATTTTACCTTTTTTATATTGGTTTGGTTGGATCCTTATTTAGGGTCATTTTTGAGGGTTTTAAAGAAAATGGATCCCTTGGATCTATTCATGGTTGGAAAATGGTTCTGGAAATTATGTGTTTTGGCCCAGGAAACTGTGTGGCCGATCATGGTCTACTGGAAGGTGGCACAATGTTTCAATAAACTATGCGACCACCCATATAAACCACTCCCCCTTAGGTAGTGTTGTTATTCACAGTTTGTGTTTGGTTAAGTTAAACTTGATTAAAACCTCTGTACCCTAAATAGAATCACTATATAGGGTGCCCTGTTATGGTGTGCTATTACTCTAAACCATGCAACATCTCCAACAAACCCTGCGTACAGAATTTTAATGTTCCAAATTTTTAATTAAATATTCTTAGGGAATAATTTCAACAACTAATGACCCCCGAATATCAATTATCTTGAACTAATGTTTCCACAGATCTCAATAGGCATCATCCTTTGTATTCAACGTTGTTTTATTTCATTCTTAAAATGTCACCTCAAGGTATGTTTAATTTTTTATACTATTTTTTCATTTTTATCTTATAACCTCATTGGATCACATCTCCTCACATAATGTAGAACCAAAAGAGGACTTTTATTCTATATATAATGGTTTTTATAGAGTATTGATGTCTTTCATATGGATCTAGGATTGTGAGGACTTGATATACTCTCCCCTGATCTATATTTTCAATGGTGGTCAGTTATACCTTTGTTATTGAAGAAGTTGTTTCTCTAAAAAGTGATAATTCAATGAATTTATTACTATGCATGTAAATTACAATGTTTTATAAATTAAATTGCATTTATTTGTGATTAAAATTGATATTTTTTAAAGAAATCATATTTTTAAAAGGTGTTTTTCATAAAAACGGTTTACACACACCAAATGTTAGATGAAATACTTGAATGGTGGTTTTGATTAAAAATTAGTCTTCAAGAATTGAAAAACACTGTATGGGCTTTGAATTTTTTTTTTATAAATTGTCATCACAGTTTTTAAATATATTTTAGAAAATTTATCTTATCGGGTTAACTTGGGTGCATCAGTAATAGAAATTTTACTCATAGTATGTGTAATGACACTTGAGGTTTCCTTTCACTTTAGCATGTGTAATGCCACAAGACGTTATGTCAGTTGGATCCACTATAGTCCTATATTGGGGATTTATTTAATTTATAGTAAATATTCCCATAGTTTAGAACCCAAATGGTGTGATTTTTCATTTTTATTTTATTAATGGATGAATAATTTTTCAAGGTTCTTTTCTCACAGACATTCACAAGTTGTATAGGTAATGGTAACATGAAGGATTTGTCATTATTATATTCTAACATGATTCCACCTAATGGATTTTTTATTTTTATTTTCTTACATGCTTACCTTGAAGCATATTCAGGGATTATATTTATTATGCCCCCATGATTTATCACATATACATGTCAAATTACTTATTTTGACAATATGGAAGGATTTTAAGAAAAATCAATTGATGATTTACAAATGGACTTGATTTATGTGAATGATTTGAATAAATTTATTTATTTTAAATTTATAACTATTATATTCTTGATATTATACATTTTATAGAATCTAAATTGGTATCTAACAAGGCAAAATGATCACACAATAATTTTTTCTTTGGTTTGTGGTAGATGTTGTTTTATATCATCCATTTAAATCGAATAGAATCTTGTAGAAAGTTACATTATTTATTCATCATTTCCATCATAGTGGGATTTTTTGGAGGTGGCATTCGGTCATATGAAGACCAGTTGTTCGAGTCATGTTATACTTTCTAGTTTGGCCAGTTTGCGTGGATTGTATATGTTCTGAATGTCTCATTTTCATCATAATTTTACTAATGTTTTTTCTTATATTTTATATAAAAGTCATTTTCAATTTTATTGGTGTGCCTCACCACTATGAAGAGTTGAATTAGGTGGCTTCTATAGTTTAATCAATCTGGTTTATTATGCAATTGTATAATAGGGATTATTAACCTAGAGTGTGTTAAGACTATCTATGTTTTGTTTTTATTTTTTTTTTCTTGGGTTGATAGGAGTTAGGACAATCATAATTATTTTATTAAGTGTGGAATCGTGCCTAGACATCTCAATTATATGTTTTCACTTGAGTTACCATGGGTTTTCCAAAAAAAGTTACTTAGTATAAGACTTTGATTTTGATATTATTCAAATAAATATGGTTGGTAGTTTATTTAAATGGACCTATTCTTCATTAAATATATTTTTTTCATTCATATAATTCCTAATTTCTTTAAATTCATGATAATCAAAATCATGTACATGAATTCTTAAAGTGTGTCATATGATTTTTAAAAATGAACTAAATATTATTGGTCATTGTCTTATCCCTATTATATGATTCCACCTACAAGAGATCTTACAAATATATAAGGGTAATCATTGAGACATGTTCTATAGAAAAATCATTTAGTGGACCCTTCTTCGTAGAAGATCTAATCAACACTATTCTTACTCTGGGTCAAGCGGGTTCTGGAAACTAAAGATATCTAGCGGATCAAATGCTGAAATTTACTAAATATCATCCTCTCATAATTTTGGTGACAAAGAAACCTAGGAATATGAATAGTGGATTGAGAGTATCTTAAGCATCTTAGAGACTCCTAAGGAATCTATGGTATCTTTTTCCACGTACATGATTGAGGGATCAGGAAGGAAATGGTGGAACATTTTTGCGTAAGCTATGTTTCATGGGGATATTACATAGACTTCATTCAAGAAAAGATTAATTGAGTAGTTTTACCCTGAGATGTTATTTATAATAAAAACCAAGGGGTTTTTGACCTTTTATCAAGGACAACATACTATTCTCGAGTATTCCACTAGTTTTACTGATTTGGTGCATTTTTCACCATATTTAGTCACCAATGAGTACCTGATGGCTTAGACGATTGATTTGGTACTAAGGAAGGATATTCATTATATGTTAATTCTCATGATACTATCAACCTTTATGGTTGTATTCAATAAATAAACCATGTAAAAGGATTACATGATTTGAAATATTGGTTTGGTTTGCGCTTCAGTTGGTGCAGTTATTAGCCAAGGTTTGTCTTCTAGCCAAAAAAGGACGCGAAAGGGTTGTCAATTTTCTTCAGAACCCATTTTAGGGTATTAATAGGGGCAGAAGTGGTTTATATTCAACTACTTTGAAATTTTTGGTCAAAAAAACTCTAACTATATGGATACTTCTGATACATATCTTTATTTTAGACTATCGGGCCATATTAGGTGTTTATGTGAAAGTATTTCCCAATGAAGAAAGGACGGATCCACTCTCACCCAGGGTTTGTATATTATTATGGATGATTAAAAGGGAGAAGAATCTTATGAATTTACGTGGTAGAGGATTCACAAAATGAATATAAAATATGTATTGCTACTATTAGAGGTATAATGTTTATTTCGTCTTCTATACTTCAATATTTGTATGATACAGGTGATACTCAATCTATTATATCATCAAAGATAGTTGTTTTTTTGGGATTATATTAGAAACATATTTTATTATTGTTGTATCTTTCCAAGACTTTATGTTAGGTGATGATATCATATGTTTATGTGGTGTGGCACTTTTTAGTTATTGATCATGACATATTTGACTTACTACTTGAAATGGATTGGATGACCAGATTTAATTCCTAGATATACTATTATCACTATCAAGTTTATTTTTTATCTTATTATGGGTTTACTCAAGTTTTTTAGGGTGAGTGGGACCCTAGAAAGTGAATTTATGGGCATTTTGTTATTAGGCTAGGATAATATCTTGTAGGTTGTCGAAGATTTTTCCTGACGGTGTTGACCCTTGTATAATATTTCATATTTATACAGTTAAATGCGCATACATAGAGGTCTTTCTGGATGAATTTTGTAAGTTTACCAAAACATATACATGTCAAGTTTACTATTAACCTTCTTCTCTAACATGATGACCATCTTTATTATGTCTTATCAAATAGAACCTATTACATTGGTGGAACATAAATTCAATCTTGAGGACATATAAGATAATTAATTTATTCATCCTAGTATGTCATTGTGGTCTATGTATATTCTATTTACTAAGAAGGTGGATGTGAGTCTCATACATTTCATGGATTATTGAAATTTTTACTAGGTGACTGTTAAAAACAAATATCTTTATCCCAATATCGATGGCCTCTTTACAAACTTAGAAGGTAAGGCTGGTTTTCACATAATTACATTTGGTTGGGGTACCATAATTTAATAGTTTTAATGGAGGATATAACTAATATAGTGTTAAGAGAGACTAAGGGAATTTCATGTTTCTTATTATAGAATTCGATCTCACTAACACTCCTATAATATTTATGGCTTTAATGAACCAAATTTTTCATTGGTTATTGGACTCTTTCATTGTTGTGATTGTGGATGATATTTTGGTCTAATCTATGTCATATGAGGATCTAATATACCATTTTGATATCATTATTCAAACCTTGAAGGATCTTTGTCTCTATGGTAAGATTTTAAAATGTGAGTTTTGGATCCAATAAGTGAAATTTTTAGGGAATGTCAAATCTAAGTGGAAACCCTTAGTGGATCCTAAAAAAATTCCAGTTGTTATGTTCTAGGAGCATCCTAGATGTGTGTTTGAGATCATGAGATTCATGCTTTTATCTATTTACAATAAATGGTTTGTTCCATATTTCACAAAGATCACATCATTGATGATAACTTCAACCCATATGGGTATAAAGTTGGAATGGAATGAATAATGTGAGTGACTTTTTGAGGAGCTAAAAGTGAGGTTGAATTTAGCATCAAATTTAAATCTTCAAAAACTAGTTTTGTATTTTGAGGTTTTTTATGATGCATCTGGTATGGGTTTGTTAAGTTTCTTGATGTAGGGGAAATAAATGGTGGCTTATAGCCCTCACCAGTTATTCCCCCATGATAAGAATTACCAACATATGATTTTGAGTTTTAAATAGGTATGAATGAACTCAAAATATGGAATAATTATCTATTTAGGGATCATTTGGTTGTGTATTATGATCATAATATCATGAAATATATTTTTACTCTGAGGCATCTGATCATACAATAGAGACATTGGGTGAAGTAACTTTATAATTTTGATTTTGGTATTTCATACACTCTTTAAAAAGGGGATGTTTTTTCTGATTCACTAAGCATAACATTATTAACATGGTCCATGACGAAATAAGTTGAGGAGCGGTCTCTAATGATTTTTTTCTAAGATGATCATGGGAGTGGAAGATGTTTTTGGATATGAGTTCTTGGTATTGATGAATGTTGACTCATCCATTGATGAGCGAGTTCACCACAAGAAGGTGACATGCACTACGATGTAATGATTAGAAAAAAAAGTTATGGTGGGGAGATCTTGGTTGAATGGTCTTGGTCTCATAATGTAGCATTATGATTTCATGACCCGACCCAACCTAGGCTCGAGCCGCAACTACCCCAAGCCCGCCCCCATAGGCCTGGGGCTGGCGACTAGCGCCGAAGGCTAAACAACTCAGAGAGGCCTTTTCCTAAGTACCTGTATACATACACGTAGCACACTCAATGTAGAAGTGCAGAGTAAAAAATAAAAGTATGGTGCCAACTGCTATAAACAAACCACAAAGTGCATAGACCTCTAAAAATGACAAAGCAAGTGATGAAGGTAAACTGAAATGAAAAGGGGAAAAACACGTGACCAACCAGAAAAGTGCCACAACCCGGCAACAGGTAAACAAAAGTAAAATAGATGGGATATTCCCACACCTGGAACCCAACTACAACCACCACATGTGGTCAACCTCCCAAACTATTAAGCTCCTCTAATATCACGACCAACCTATCTGTTTTCTTCAAGGGCACACCAAGTGCGAGCAAAGCCCAAGCAATGGTGAGTACAAAAATACTCAGTAGGATGCCCCAAAGGCTCGATGGAGAAACAAAGGAGGTACTTAAGAGGTGAGCAGTAGATCAAACAGGGAAAAAGTAAAGGATTACAATTGAGAGTGCAGTAAAGAGTACAGCTCAACCCAACAAGAGGAAGGAAGTAAACTCGTCCAAGAACAAGGAGCCAGAAATGGTGAGAAGATGAACTTGTCATCGAGTCTTCGCTACCTATATTAGGAGAGTAGAATCGTCCAACCACAATAATCTAGACACAGAAAGCACATGGCATACCCCTTGCATATTCACCCCTATTGGAAGGAGATTAACCAAATCCCATGAAGTGGGTACTGAAACAAGGTATATACATATCCATATTCTCAAACTAGAAACCCGAAAAAGATCATAAGGTGATCTCCATCCCATAGCTCATCCCAAGATAGTGAGTATCCAATAGACCCAGAAGTGAACAGCATCGATTCCTAGTATCCTGCATGTCTTCCCCGAACTACAAGTCATGGGGCTCAAATCACCGCACCTCGACATTATCCTCTTCGGGCGCCACTGACTCGCCCGCATGGTTTTAGGTCACGTCACAAGGATGCGTATTGGTGGGGAAAGAACCACTCATACTTGATAGTTTTGGGGGAGCGTAAAGACACACATCGTCACTATCACACAGTCAAGAGGTCTTCTAAAAGCCAATGGGTTCCCACTACTCATCCCCGCTAAAGGGTAATCTGCTAGAGGGAGACCCAGATCCACTTTGGCTATCCCTGCTGGATGGTGCCCCACTGGCCATCCCTGCTGGATGGTCCTCCACCAGCCATCCCTGCTGGATGGTTCCTCACTGGCCATCCCTGCTGGATGGTACACCATTGGACATCCCTGCTAGATGGTACCGCATTGGCCATCCCTACTAGATGGTACCTCACTGGTAACTAGAAAACGTAGTGGGAAACACTTCATGATAGGTCGCGGAAGCAAGATATGATCTCGATACACAGTTAGGGAGTCTGCGCCCAGGGCTCACTGTGGGATCCTTACCCTACTGAAAACGACCTCTTAGGTAGAGGATTGGTGCCCGCGTAATGTGTTGGTCACACTGATACCGAAAGAACCCTACTAGGGAACACTAAGGGACGTAAGGATCTCTCCGAGCCTCTCGGGGTGATACATGCTCCAATCCACTAAGTATACTGTCGAAGTGGACCAAGACAACTCACTCCAGAAAGTGGGAGAACACCCACACTATATTAATGCACACATCCATAAACAATGTCACAGTCCAGTGAAAGGGACGTGATACTGAAAGCCCTCATAGCTAAAGAAACAGGGGAACCAAAACAACTCTGTCAGCCAAACCATTGAGAATAGAACTAGGGGGAACCCACTCAACCCTACGGGTTGAAACCATCGACAACATGACTAGGGGAACCCCACTCAACCCTGATGGTCGAAACAATTGAGAACAGAACCACCTCTATGTCACGAGAGGTCAAAGGTACATAAAGTAGAACACGATACACACATGGGGCCCACACAACGTGTGGCCCAAAATCATCTCCAACCAAGCGCACACATGTTATCAGGTAAAAACTACAACATGTACCTCCATGAATTCTCATATACACCCATAGTATGACACATTGCCAGCCCAAGGCTACCATGCACACGACACCCAACGTCGGCACGAAGGGAAAAATTGTAATTTCACCAACCTGCTTCCTCCACGGCCCTAGCACGTCCAACCACATCTCTTTAGACATCAAATTCACTCACACAATATTGAACGCAATCTCACGCCAAAAGTTCACTTCCGAACATATCTTGAAGAACCGCCATCGGAGCACCTTTCATGCTTCCACATTTAAATGAGATCTCGAATCAGACTCTGCACGTCCAAACGGATCGTACGGTTGTAATCCTTTCATAAAAACATGAGATATCGACTATTAACTCTCCTACAAGAGACATTAGAGGTAAAAGTCATTCAATACTACTTTACATCCGAACGACGTTCCATGGTCCTGAGCCTCAGCCCCAAAAATAGTCGGGTGCATCACACCATTGTGATCCCCTCGGGAAAACATGTCAAATTGACTGCTCACTTGAGTGCAACTGATATCTATAGAAAAAGATGCATTTCGCTATACTGCACATGAGCGGTGCTTCGTGGGACCCACATATCAGTTCCGAATCCCAACGAATGGATCACACCATTGCGATCCTCTTGAAAAAGTACACAAGACAGACTAATCACTTGTCCAAAACAAACACCCGGTGATAATGATAGAAATCACCGCCAACTCCCAAAACGGTCCATGTGGGGCCCGCACCATCATTTTGAATTAAAGCGGGAGGATTGTGAATTTGAAATTACCACGGAAAAACACTCATAATCGACTGCTCGCATAACCCGAACGGACGTCCGATGAAAAAGTTTCTAAACGCTGTTGGCAGCTTAAAAGACGGCACATGGGGCCCATGCCTCAACTCCAGTTTCAATGCCCAAAACTATACTAGAAATCTTTGTCTCGATGCCAGGGTTTCAATTCCAATGAGAGAACTCAAATCGGATATCTGATGTGTCCGCACCGCCCAACACAAAAACCCTCATAAAAATGAAAAGTCACTTTAAGGCGTGTCGCGCCTCCGAGGCCCCCGTCTTAAGAATTTAAAATACCCAGAACCATCTCGATCCAAGTATCATGTCTCCATAGACAGTACGTGAATCCGAAACCCGGTTCGGATTTTAGGTGCCTTTAAAATTTTCAGACAAAAATAGGTGGGTCGGGCTGGTTCGGCCAGCCCACCCACACCCTGGACCGGTGGTCCTCGGTTCACCGCGCGGACTACCCCGAACCGCCCGGACCGGCTCAGCCAGTTTGGTCTCTGAGTGGACCCGCATGGTGTGGGTCATGTCTGCAGACCAGGGTCACAAGACCCCGGTCCTACGGGTCGTCGCGCCCTGGCAACGACCCTGCTCGCTGTCACCCCCAGCTCGCCCGACGCCTCTGTTTGACTGCGACGCCTCCCTTGTCCGGTCGACAGTCGCCTCACCCGACACCTCCAACTCGCCCGCGAGCCACCCCCGACCGGCTCTGCTAAATTCGGTGTCGCCTCACTCCAAGACACCATCCACAGCACCGCACCACCGCTTAGGAAGGCCTGACCACCCGCCGGACCGGCCGGAACTGCCAGGAAACACCAAAAACCATCAAAACATTGTCGAACCGTTGCGGACGTCTCGGGACTTGGATTTGAAACCCGGAATATGCGTCAAAAATCATAGAACATATACTATGTAACCAAGGGATTTTCTTTACAAAACACTGGAAAATAGACACTAAAAAATGAGATCAAAGTGGGTGCGGAAATTAAAAAATTCAAATGCACGATCCTACCAGCAGGGGCGTAGCTCGACGCTTCACGGTTGATCTGCACCTCACCGTTGTCACCCCCGTCTTGATCGGAGGAAGAGGAGGAGGAGGTTGATATTGAGAGGGAAGGGTTGAGGGAGGTGGGTTTCTCCAGGTGTGGAATGACGATGGGGGAGAGGGAGAGGAGAGTTTAGGTATTTAAACTCTTTTTAATTAAAAACTGGACCCCTGAAAAGAACTGCATCCAAAACCCCCGATGTGGTTAAATTTTGGCCGCACCTAGGGTAAGAACCACTTCCTTATCACAAGGGTGGTATTAATATTTTAATCCGAGGCCACATCCAAAAGTTATAAAACTCAACGACCGAGGCCTCTAAATTACAAAAACGCCCCTATCGCCATTTTTCAGAGAAGGGACATGCCTGTGAAAGTTAAACCCCTCCTAGGGTAAACAGCATTCTCCGGACTAAACGGTGCCCTCGGGTTTCCCGCCCGAGCCACTATTTAGGAGTTACTTGAGTTTAACAATTAAAGGAATAAATTAATTATTTTATTTATCTGTTTAATGTTCTGTTAACAGGCGAGGGGTCCCAATGTCCCACCCTAACATGTTCTATGTCGTTCCTATGGTAAACACACCATTTAGTACCCATAAAAACACTTAGATTTAGGATACAAATTACCTTTTAGGAGTTATTCCTTTTATTTGGTGTTCCCAGTTCGAACGCACTGAAAATTTAATTTCGGCCACACCAGGGCTCTGAATCGTACACCGTCTGAAGGTGTTGCTCTGGAATAACATCAAGAATAATCCAAAGTATTTTATAGAAAAAACCAGGTTCTTAAATCATTACCTCCTTCATGATTTTCATCCCCGTAATGTAAAACTAGGGAACAAAACTGGGTACTAATCCCACACCTACCTCTCCCATACATAGAATAACTCTTGCACAGTCCCGTGTCACCAAGAAAGAACCAAGGATTGATTCGTTCATGTGAATTCTACCCCCACCGATGACGTGCATAGGATCATGCACACTTCTTCTCGGGTGAGTCATGTGGGAGACATCATGTACCCACTCCTGACCTTGGGGTTAGGGAAAGGTGGTAGGGAACCTCACCATCCTTTTGCATGGTCTCAAACGGTCCGAAGGCCCTCAGGGGTAGCTTACCTCCCCGGCCGAATCCCTTCATCTCACATCATGACTGGAACCAATGTTTGGACCTGGGACAAAGCCTGGTGATTCCCTCCTTCCGAATATCCATATGGTAAAACACCCAAGGATATCTGGTCACACATGATTTCACAGTCGATGTCACACGACCCAGACTCTTTTACACGCTCGGAGAGTGAAGGAGTCGACACCATCAACTAAAGAAAAAGGTTACACCCCTTCTACTCTACCAACACAGGGTTACACTGACGCCCCGCATCACCCTGGTAACAACTCAAGAATGGAGCATGGAGAAACTAATTTCACACACAGAGTCTAAAAATTATACTTGAAAAATGTCAAAGAGCTGAAGAGATTACCTCTTATCACCTCATGCTCCGCAGGATAGTAGACATCCAAAGCTTGCGGCTATCCGTGGTCCCAACTGTCATCTTTTGAAGCCTGACATGCACCGCCTGGTGGTGATGGGAAGTCCTTGAAAAGTCATCCCCCACTACTAGATCCTCCCGCTCCTCTGCTAGCACCACCTCTCTGGGGACTACTCCGATCACGGCGCTGCCTCTGTCGTGGTGGTGCACCTACTGCCTTCCCGACATTCTCAGTGTGCCTGGTCAGGCAGTCTCATGCCAGGTGACCTCACTTATCGCAAGCATAACATCGACTCTCTCTAGGTTGAAATAGTTCCCTCTAGCACCACTGTGGTGTAAGACCACGCCACTATGTCCAGGTATCGCAAAGCCAATTGCGTCGAGGTTCTGTCATCCAACGCCTGCTAGCTGCGGAAGACGTCTCAACTCTGTCGAGCCTGCTGACACCACAACTGTAGAGTGTGAAAGGAATCTGTCTATCACCTGCGCCTGCTCTAGAACCTCGGCATAAGTGGAAATGCACAAGTGTACTATAACAGCACGAATCTCCCTACTGAGACCCTGCTCGAACTTCCATGCTCGGAAGTTGCCGTCGTGGACCAAGGCTGGGTAAAAACATGCACGGTCCATGATAGTAGTTGCTTACTCATCCACCATCATCCCTCCTAACTGAAATGCAGGATCTCCTGGATCTGAATGGATCATAAGCAGGAGGGGTAAAACTATTCATGGAACAATAGCTGAAATTCGCCCCATGAATACAACGACTCATCGAGTAACTGTGTCACCAAACTCCACCAACACCTAGGTACTCCGCAGAAAAGGCTGGCGGAAAAAGCCACCATTAGATCTGTCGGTGCCTGCACAAGCCTGAAAACGCGAACTACTATCTCGAGCCAAACCTCTGCTGCCTAAGGTTTTGGATCACCACTGAACTTCAGCGGTCTCTGCCTCTAGATCTCACGGAGTGTTCACAACCTGCACTCAAGCATAGTCTGATCTACTGAAGCTGTCTTCTTCTCACCATGTAGGGGTGATACTGCTGGACCACCTGGAGAAAGGGACTCGCATGATGGGTCCTGGACTAAGGCCTCATCACTCACAGGGTCATCATCATGAACCAAAGCTGGTATCCTGGCTGGCTTTCTTCGCAGAAACATCCTGAATATTATCAAGGAGTGTCGTGGTCATATGAGCATATGTGTATGTAACAATCACAACATCGGAGAGATGACTCAAGAAGGACAGTCAATGACCCAATAATATGGGATGCACAAACCAATTTTCCCTACAATGGGTGTCTCAGCATGCCGAGTTGAAAATGGGTTATCAGGGTCCTGGTGAATGGATATTTCGGTCGCTGCACCATCACTGGACTCCCTGACCTGGGAGCTGCTCTCGAGATACGTCTACATCATTACCCTAAATCCCAAACAATTACTTTTTAGGAACGTCCGCATAATTTCCCAAGGAACGAACCTCCCACTGATACCACTTTGTCAAGACCCGACCATACCCGGGCTCGGGCCGCAACTACCCCAAGCCCACCTTCATAGGCCAGGGGCTGGCGACAAGCGCCGAAGGCTAAACAAATCGGGGAGTCCTTTTCCTAAGTACCTATACACACACACACATCCCACACAATTTATAAGTGCAGAGTAAAAAAAGAAAAGTAAGGTTCCAACTTCTATAAACAAACCACAAAGTGAATCGACCTCTAAACAGTACAAAGCAAGTGCTAAAGGTAAGCTGAAAAGAAAAGGGTGAAAACACGCGCCCAACCAGAAAAGTTCCACAACCCGGTAAAAGGTAAAAAAAAAGTAAAAAATGTGAGATTACCACACTTGGAACCCAACTACAACCACCGAATGCAGTCCAAGCTCCCGAAATACTAAACTCCTCTAACATCACGACCAACCTGTCTGTTGTCTGTAAGGACGCACCAAGTGCGGGCAAAGCCCAAGCAGGGGTGAGTATAAAAATACTCAGTAGGATTCCCTAAAGGATCGAGGGACCAACAAAGGAGGTACTTAAGAGGTGAGTAGTAGATTGAATAGAGAAAAGTAAAGGAGTACAACTGAGAGTGCAGTAAAGAGTACAACTCAACTCTACAAGAGGAAGGATGTAAACTCGTCCAAGAACAAGGAGCCATAAATGGTGAGAAGATGAACTTCTCATCGAGTCTTCATTGCCTATACCAGGAGACTAGACTCGTCCAACCACGATAAGCTAGACACAAAATGTATGTGGCATACCCCGCGCATCTTCGCCTCTCTTGGAAGGAGACTAACCAAAACCCAAGAAGTGGGTACTAGAAGAAGGTATTTACATATCCATACGCTCAAACTAGAAACCCAAACAAGATCGTAAGGGGATCTCCATCTCGTAGCTCAGCCCATGGAAGTGAGTAGCCAACAGTCTAAAAAGTAGACATCATTGATGCCCAGAATCCCACACATCTTCCCCGAACTGCACATCAAGTAGCTCAAATCAACACCCCTTGACACTATCTGCTTTGGGTAGCACTAACTCGCCCACACGGTTTTAGGTCGCATCACAATGATGCGTCCTGGTTGGGAAATCTCCCCTCGTACATGAGAGTTCTAGGGGAGGGTCAACACACACCTCATCACTATGACAGAGTCGAGAGGTCTTCTCAAATTCGACGGGTTCCCGCTACCCAACCCTGCGAAAGGGTAATCCGCTGGAGGGTGACCTGGAACCACTCGGGCCATCCCTACTGGATGGTGCCCCACTAGCCATCCTTGCTAGATTGTACACCATTGGCCATATCTACTGGATGGTACCCCACTGGCCATCTCTGCTGGATGGTACCTCACTGGCTATCCCTACTAGATGGTACACCACTAGCCATCCCTAATGTATGGTACCACACTGGCCATCCCTACTGGATGGTACCTCACTGGTAACTGGAAAATGTTGTTGGAAACATGTCACGATAGATTAAGGAAGAATGATATTATCTCGATACACAACTGGGGAGTCTGCACCCAGGGCCCACTGGGGGCTCCTTACCCTACTGGAAATAACCTCTTGGTAGAGGATCGGTGCCTGCGTAATGTGTTGGTCACACCGATACCCAAAGAACCCTACCAGGGAACACGAAGGGACGTGAGGATCTCCCCGGGCCTTTCTGGGTGATACATGATCCAATCCGCTGAGTCCACTTTCGAAGCGGATCGAGACAACTCGCTCTAGAAAGTGGGAGCACACCCACATTGTAGAACGCACACAGCCATAAATGATGCCGCAGTCTGGTGAAAGGGACGTGATATTGAAACCCCTCATAGCTGAAGAAACAGGGGAACCCCAACATCTTTGTTGGCCAAACCATCAAGAATAGAACCAGGGGGAACCCACTCAACCCTGATGGTTGAAACCATCGAGAACAGAACCAGGGGGAACCCCAATCAACCCTACAGGTCAAAAACATCATGAACAGAAGGACCCTCTATGTTGCGAGAGGTCAAAGGTACGTAAAGTAAATCACGCCACACACATGGGGCCCACACAATGTGTTTCCCAAACTCATCTCCAACCAAGCGCACAAATGTTCTCAGGTACATACTACAACATGTACCTCTACGAATTCCCATCTACTCCCAGAGTATGCCACATTTCCTGCCCAATGCTAACATGCACATGACACCCAACGTCAGCGCGAAGGGTGAAAACGTAATTTCATCAACCTGCTTTTTGCATGGCCCTAGCATGGCCAACCACATCTCTTTATAAATCATCTTCACTTACATGGTACTGAATGCGATCTCACGCCAAGGGTTCACTTCCGAATGTATTAAGAAAAACCACCACCAGAGCACCTTTCATGCTTCCATATTTAAATGAGATCTCGAATGAGACTCCGTATGTCCAATCGGATAGTACCGTTGTAATCCTCATGGAAAAAACCTGCGATATTGACTATTTACTCACCTCTAATAGACATCCTATGTAAAAGTTGTTCAACATGGCTTTACACCCGAGTGGCGTCCCGTGGTCTCGATCCTTAGCCCCAAAAACAGTCGAGCGCATCGCACCGTTTTGATCCCCTCAGGTAAACACGTAAAATTTACTACTCACTTGAGTGAAACGGATATCCAACGAAAAAGATACATTTCGATGTACCACACACGAGCGATGCTTCATGGCACCCGCATCTTGGTCTCAAAGCGCAACGAATGGATCACACTGTTGCGATCCTCTTGAAAAAGTACACAAGATGGACTAATCACTTGTTCAAAATGGACACCCGATGTTAAGGATAGAAATCACCGTCAACTCCCAAAACGGCCTTCATGGGTCCTACACCATCATGCTGAATTAAAGTGAGTGGATTGTGCCTTTGCAATTCCCTCATAAAAACACTTATAATCGACTACTCGCACGCCCCGAATGGGATTTCGATGAAAATGTTTCTAAATGCAGCTCGCAGATTAAAAGACGGCGCATGGGGACCACCCCTCTACTCCAGTTTAAATGCCCAAAACCATATTAGAAATCTTCTTCTCGATTCCATGGTCGCAACGCCGCTGACAGTTCTCAAATCGGACATCGGATGTGCCCGCGCCGCCCAAATCAAAATCCCCTGGGAAAATGAAAATTCACTTAAAGGCATGTCGCACATCTGAGACCCCTGTCTAGGGAATTTAAAATCCCCAGAACCATCAATAAATGTTAGTCTCAATCCAAGAATCACGTCTCCATAGATGGAATGCGAATCTGACACATGGTTCAAATTTTAGGGGCGTTTAAAATTTTTGGATGAAAATAGGTGGGTTGGTCCCGTTCGGCCAGCCCACCCACACCCTGGATTGGCGGTCTGCGGTTCACCATGCCGACCTCCCCGAACAGCCCTGACCAGCTCGGCTGGTCCGGTTTCCGAGTGGACCCATGTGTCCTGGGTCCTTTCTGTCGACCGGGGTCACAAGACCCCAGTCCTGCGCATCATCGCGCCCTGGCGATGACCCCGCTCGCTGTCGCCCCCAGCTCGCCCAGCACCTCCGCTTGACCACGATGTCACCCTCGCCCGGACGACAGCCGCCTCGCCCAACACCTCCAGATCACCCGTGATCTACCCCTGACTGGATCCACTGATGTCGGTGCCGCCCAGCTCTGATTCTCCTTCCACAGCGCCGCGCCACCACCTGGGAAGGCCGGACCACCCTCCAGACCGGCCAGAACCCCTAGAAAACACCAAAAACCCTCAAAACATTGCCGAACCGCTGCGGACGCCTTGAGACTTGGATTTGAAAACCGAAATATGCGTCGGAAATATTAGAACATATAATACGCAACCAAGGTCTTTTCTTAGCAAAACAACGACAAATCGATGCTACAAAATGAGATCAAAGTGGGTGAGAAAATTAAAAAATGCAAACGCACGATCATACCAACAAGGGCGTAGCCCGACGCTTCATGGTCGATCCACACCTCACCATTGTCACCCCCGTATTGATCGAAGGAAGAGGAGGAGGAGGTTGAGATTGAGAGGGAAGGGTTGAGGGAGGTTGGTTTCGTCATGGGGTGGAATGAGGATGGGGGAGAGGGAGGGGAGAGTTTAGGTATTTAAACTCATTTTAATTAAAAACTCGACCCCTGAAAACACCCACATCCAAAACCCATGATGTGGTTAAAGTTAGGAAATGCCTAGGTTAAACAACACCTCCTGAGCACAAAAGTGTTCCTGAAATTTTAATCTGAGGCCTCTACCAAAAGTTATAAAACACAATGACCGAGGCTGCTAAATTACGAAAATTCCCCTAGGGCCATTTTTCACAAAAGGGTCGCGCTCGTTAAATTTACACCCCTACTAGGGCAAACGGCATGCTCTGGACTCAATGGTGCCCTCGTTTTCCCCGTCCGAGACACCTTTTAGGAGATACTTGAGTTTAACAATAAAACGATTAAATTAATTATTTTATTTATCCGTTTAATGTTCTGTTATCATGAGAGGGGTCCCAACGTCCCGCACCGACATGTTCTATGTAGTTCTTAGGGTAAACACCACATTTCAGACCCTTCCGTACACTCATAGTTATGATTCGAATTAATATTTAGGATTTATTCCATTTATTTGGTGTTCCCAGTGCAAATGCAATGAAAATTTAATTCTGGCCACACCAGGGCTCGGAAACGCACACTGTCTGAAGGCGCTGCTCTGGAATAACATCAAGAATAATCAAAGTCTTTTATAGGAAAAACCAGTTTCTTACATATGATTCCATAGTAAGGTGGTTTTCTTGATTTCTCTAAGGCATGGGTTGATGGATAGAGGTCACTAGTCTTGTTAGTCTGTACACCCTAGGGATACAAAGATGTATAATGACTTGAGACATTGATATTGATGGATATGGATGAGGTGGTAAGTTATAGATTTAGTATCATAGTGTCTCACATGGCAGAAATATAAGGTGGAACACAGAACACATGTTGGTTTGTTGGCTCCTTTAACCATTCCGATAGGAATGTTGAATGAAATTTTCATGGAATTTATTTGTTGTTTTCCATGGAATCATTGTTGAAAGAATGAGATTTTGGTGATCATTGATCAAATTATGAAATATTCTCATTTATTAACATTTAAATAGATTAGAAAGTGGATCATCTTAGAGACATGTACATCTAAAACATTATGAAACTGTATGGGATTTCCTCTGTGATTGTTTCTGATAAGATATGAGGTTCACATCCATGATCTGGATGGTTTGGCAGGAGGGGATGGGTTCCCAGTTTTAATGGAGCATGGATTAACATACAAATGTGGATATATATATAGATAGATATATTCATGTTCATAGGTATATTCTTCAAGATTTCATGCTTGATTTTGTTGGATCATGGGAAAATTATATTACCCTCATTGAATTTTCTTATAATGATAATTATCAAAATTCAATAAATATGTCACCCATGGATGCACTATATGGAAATCCGTATAGATATACCTTTTCTCGATAGAGTTAGGGGAGTGATCCTTGCTTGGTCTGAGTCTCATTCAGGAGAATATTTAAATGATACAGTTGATATAGAAGAGGTTTGTTATAACGCAAATCCATCTAAAATATTATTCAGACCATCATCATTGGCCACCAGAATTTGAAGTTGGTGATCAAGTTTTTCTTATATTTTTACCATAAGGTTTTATATAATCAATTGGGTATGTTGGAAAAGTTCCCACTAATGTTTTCTGGCTCCTGTTAGTTTATAGAGAGACTTTTAAAGGTAGAATTTAAGTTGGAATTACCATCTCACATGACTTCTATTCATGACATATTTTGTATTTCCCAGTTGAGGAAGTGTTTATTTAATCCTTCACATGTGATTCAATGGGAGGATGTTGATCTTAACCCTAATACCACTATTTTTGGCTACCACATTTGATTATGGATATCTGGGATAAGGTAATTTTTAGTAAAATGGTTCCCTTGGTTCGGGTACTATCAAAATACAGATATGATTGCCACAAGACATTGGAGAAGGAACAATGGATGAGAAAGTAGTGGACATCTATTTTTATGAATATGGAATCTTTATTACATTCTAGGGATAAATATTATTTATGGTGTTGATATTGCAACATTATCTTACATTATTATAGGTATATTTTAAAACCATGTTTTGGTTATTCCTTGTTTGGTTCTTTCATTAGGTTCATTTCCTGATTTTTTTAAAAAAAATAGGGATTCCTTAGGGATAGGAATGGTTGGAAAAAGGTTAAGGAAAAAAATTCAGTTTGGCCCAAGAAACATCATGTCCATGGATGATCAATAGGAAAGGTGAGCACAATTTTTCTTAATCGTGTGGCCACCCCTCTAAACCGTGAAACCCTATAAAGAGGGGTTATACACAGTCAGTGCACATTTAAAGTAACTGTTTAGACAAATGTGTTCCCCAAAGAGAAACTATGTATACGGTTCATGTATAAGGCACACAATTTCCTAAAATTGTGTAGCCTCTCTAGTAAACTATTCATATGGATTTTTAATGTTCCAAATTTTTAATCAAAAATTCCTATGACAACGTTTTAACCTCTAATAGCCCCTTAGTCTCATATTTCATCAACCTAGTCTTTAATTAGTGATCCAAAGTCATCTTACTTTTTATTATAAGTATTTCTCCTTCATTCTTGATTGATCAACTCTAGATATGTTGCATTTTTTAACTGTTTTTTAACTTTTCTTCTTAGATCCTCATTAGATGTCTTCTCTTATCATCTTGTGGAACCTGAAAGGGCTATTTATTCCAAATCCCATTCGTTTAATAGAGGATTGATGTGTTTCTTATGGATCATGTATCCTGAGGATCCGATATACTCTTCCATAACCTTTATTTTCAAAGGCATTTGGTGCTAACTCCATTCCTAAGTTAGTTGTTTCTATACAATTGGATAATTTTATTAATAATATGTTTTTTTAAAATTAATTTAGTTTATTCATTAAATATAATTGATTTTTTATTACAATATATTTTTAGAAATAAATAATGTTTATAAATGGGCTTCTCTTTTTAATAAATTTGAACAATAATTGTTTGAAAAAATACTTGAATGGTGTTTTTGGTTTAAATATGGATTTTCAAGAACCAAAGAAGATTGTAATAGATTTAAAAAAATTTCATAAATTGTGACCATGTTTCATAAAAGAGTTTATAAAAACAAAGCACGATGGGTAACCTTGGCTGCATCTGGAATACACATTACAATCATAGTGTGTGTAATTCCACATGAAGTTTTATTTCAATTTAGTGTGCATAATGTCTCTAGAGGTTATATCTATTGGATCCACCATAGGCCTAAATTAGGGATTTCTTTTTATGTGTAGTATTTACAACCGTATATTAGATCCCAAATGGTTTCATCTATCATTATGAATAGATTAACAAATAATGGATTGGTTGTTGTAATTTTATCACATAATTTCACATGATGGATTGGTCACAATTATTTTCTCACTTAATTTTACATAATGGATTGGTCATAGTTATTTTATTACATTTTTACCTTATAGAATATTCATTTATTTTATTGATTATTCTCTTATGATTTATCTCATATACAATCCTTATTCTTGGTTTTTTATAATTTGAATGATCTTTATGAAAAAATTAGTGGTGATTTAAATTTATTTTTTGATTTATGAAAATGATATAAAAAACAATATTTTTTATAAAATTTGGAACTATTGTATTAATTATATTATACTTTTTATAAATTATGTGGTGGAATCATAAAGGGGTTTTTTTTTACCACATCCTACTTTTTCCTTTCTACGGTTGTAGAGGTTGTTTTGTATTACCCATGTAAAGGTAAGTCAATCTTGTATAATTTCAACTAATCCTCTCATCATTACCTTAATATCAGGATAATTTAGAGGTTATGGTTGAAAACATGGATACTTATTGGTCTAGTCTTTTCATACATTATGGTTTGGCCAGTTTGGTTGGGATTGTATGGATCTTTGATGTAAGTATTTCTTCTACCTTATACTCTTGTTTTTTTCTTTTTTTAATATATGATACTTGATTATATTTTTGGGTTGAACATCAACATCATGATGGGCCAACTCGGGTGGCTTGTCTATTTGACACGGGTTGGTTCATTTCACACTCTAATGATGAAAAACTGTTAATGGATTTATCATTTCACTTTTGTTTTCATGATATATATATCTTATTAACCAATATATTCTTTAATATTGGGTATATAATTACACATTAATATGATATATCATGATTACTTTTATACTAATGAAATTAAAAGATTAATTTTATGTTATTTCTTTCATTAGAGTTATGGTTAAAAAAGTTACCAAAGTAGTGAGGGTTTATTTCAGAGTCTCATCATTATTTGAGAATATTTATTTTTAAGTCTTATCTGGGGGAATTATATTATCTATCTATCTCAAAAAAATAAGTTCTCATCTAGGTTTTTCTCTAAATTAAAATTATTTCATTCTTTTTCCACTCTATATGAACTTAAGATATCGAAATAATGTTTTTAGGGAAAACACTTTTTTTTAAATCGGGAATCTTTTTCTTCCATGTCCATATTTTCTGTGACTTTTTTTATAAATAATTATTACAATATTATCCAATGATTTATTAAATACATTTTTACCCAATTTTTTATTTTTATCAAAATAGTTATATTGGAATATTTTTCAGTTTGGTAATGAGATATATTTATACTTTTTACTGAAAATGTGAAAGCAATCATGTTTTAAGGTACTCTACAACAACAAAATTTCCAAATATCATGACCACTAAATGGTTTAAATCATAATTTAAATTTTTCTATGACTATTTTAAAATTTAAATTTTCCCCTAATATTCTAGTTATTTCTATTTTTTGAGATTGATTATTGAAGGGAAAAATTATTTTATTCAAGAATATTTTTAATGATCTTTTAGGGTATTTATATTCATCAACAGTAGAAACCCTTTATTTTATTTATACTATAGTGGGTAAATATTGTTATAAAACCATCCTTATTTTTTACAACATCCATTATGATTAGTTTTACTGGGGAAAATATTAACATTTTTTATGTTATTGTTTCAATATGAATTTTTATATTTATTATGTTATTTCCCCTTACATATGATGAATTAGACTAATTAAATGATGGAAGAGGACTGTTATAGCCCCTTAATGAAATGGTAATTCTCATGATAGAAACCAGTGTGATTATTTGGTTGATTCCTTACCGAATTATGTATGATGTCTTGGAATGAGTCATTAATGGAAATATTTTGATGTTTATAATTATTCATCCCATCATTATGATATTAGATATTGACATTTGTGTGATCATTTTATTAGTTATGATATCCATGTTTACATTTCACTCACATGGGATTATTTATATAGGATTATTTGGTCATCACTTATTCATGTTTTGTTTTTCTTTATGAAAAAGTTATTGATTAATTCCATGTATTTTGGATTATTTACCTTTCCTTATTCATTATACTTTATTTTCAAAAGATAACTTTCATTATAGATAACCCTTACTATGAATATGATCTTACCACATTCATATTTTTATTTTATCCTTGTTTCAGGAAGTTTTCCATAATTGTTATCCAAGTATATATTATGAGGAATAATGAAGCTGTCAAAGAATATAGTGTGTTATATTTTATGTTTTCAAACTCTATGTTAAAATTAAATATATATATATAGTTCACCATGACTAATAAACTTTTTGTTAATTTTCTATATGATCAATTGTGTCAATATATAATGTAATAATTTTACCATCAAATCTTGGCTACTTGGGTTTCAGTCTTTATAGTTGGTATTTTAGGAAGATTAAAAGAAACATTGGGGAATTATATTTAGAAAAACATAGATGAGGGGAAAACCCCTATAACTGAAAATGAGGATTATTCTACGTATAGGATAACATCCTAAAGGTTTTGTAAGGGAGATATTATTTTTTTTTCTAAAAATATATTCTGGTATGGATACATAAAGTGTCTTTTGGTTTGGAACAGATTAATCTAGTGGTAATAATCTCAAAAAATTAGTTTTTCAAGTATATAATGGATTTCATTCTATTTGATGGTAAGTGTACCCTTAAATAAAGCTGAGTTTGGCACTCATGGTAAATATGATTGGGTTAGTTTACATTTTTTTATAATACATTATGATTAATTTTAATAGATGATGACCATGAATAGACTAGGATAATCCTATGCTTCTGTAGATTAAAAATAATGTTTCACGATTTAGACAGACAATAAATGATTTAATAATTTTGTGGTTTCCCACTATAATTAATATATATAATTAAAGTATTTATGGATTTATTTAATGATTTAAACTAGGAATAATGATGTTAGTACTGAATGTAAATAAAAATGTAGTGCTTTTGAGAAACCAAATTGGATGATGACTATAGTGAAAGATATATTAATTATACCTAATTATTTATCATGATATATAATTAACAACCTACACCTTAACCAACTATCTAATTAACTTAATAACATAATAATAGAGTTTTCTGAGAGAATGAGTGGTGGATACCATGGAAGAAATAAGTCATAATTTTCATAATCTTATAAATGTGGAAAGATACATCATAGATAATTTCTTAATGTAATGGTAAACTATTTTATGTGTTAAAAATAAGGGAATAGATAAATGAATTGTTAAGGAAAAATGGATATTTCAATTGACTGATTTTTATTTCATCCAAAGTTTCCATTTATAGTTCAATTACTTATGGGTGGAAAATATGGGTATTATTTATGCCAATGCCCTAATCTAAGGGTTAAATCCTATTAAAAGTAAGGGCCTATGTTATACCAACTTTAGAAGTGAAACATTTAAAGTATTTCTGTATTTGGATTTCATAATTATGTTTTAGAACTATTAAAGGAATGATATTATAGATATAATAATCATCTGACATCTAAAGATTTTTTCTAAATTTTATTTTACATAAAGATTTTAAAAGATGTTATGAATGGTACTAATAACCATGATAATTGATTTACTTTTATTGTGATATGTTTTTATGGAAAAAATATATCGTTGACATTGATGAAGTAAATGGGATAGTATTTGTGATCTTTAAATTGGATATTGATATGATTAAGAAGTGTTTGAGGTTTTATTGGATGATGATTATTGTATTTTCTTTATTTATAGAAATAGACTAGGATTTTATTTTAGGAATAATGGTTGTATTAATTTTTGGAATAAATTTTTTTCATGTGATGTGAAATTAAGAGTTATGGATACCATCATAGGTTTATAAGTTTTAATTTTATCATACTTTCAAAATCATATATACACATTTTATGGTTTTAAGTAATGAGTTTTTGAGGTGATTCCACATTTTTATTATGTTTCAAGAAGAATAATCTATTAAGGTTTAAATAAATCATTTTGTTAGTATATTATTTGATGTTATGTTAAATATGGTCTATTGGACAGTGGTATATAGAAAATAGTGGGGAATAAAAAATGATTTTTTTTAATAAGGTGATAATTTTAGAGATTTTAATATTCAACATAAGTAACACTTTCAAGGTGAAAATCTAAATTTAATTTATGATTTTTTACTATCAAGTTCAAAGCATTATAATATTATATAATTAATTATCATGGTGATTAATGATATTATTATGGATATAAGTTAATTTGTATGATATCACCGTTGAGGTTAATACATTATTTAATGTTTAGGTTATAGAGGTTAACTAGGAAGTAAGGTTATTTATTTTTAGAATAATATAATTTATACCTTTGGATTTATTGTTGAAATTTTTGAAGTGAGACATATTATTTCTCGATATTATGGTTTACATGTTTTGAATATTATCTTAACTTGTGGTGACCAGTTTAGTTTTGGTTTATATTTAAACATAGAAGGAATAACTTTTTATATTATTATGGAGTATTTGTTCATTTAAAGTTGTTTCATTCTCTGTAGTAATGAAATATTAATCATGAATACCCATAGTTTATTAAAAAAGATGATATTATGGTGAGAATTGATTAAATTGAGAAATTATTCTCCTAAAGAAATTATATTTCGTTATGTTTTCATTCTAGGTGGTAAAGTAATTACTCAACTATATGAAAAATAACTTGAAATTTTTTTCCAATTACATTCATTCTAATTGAATTGATGGATTTCTCACACATTATTGATTTTGGTTTTTTTGGTCATTAACATTCTCACAATCATTAATTTTATTATGATCAATGTTCTCTTTTACTCTCTTTACTTATGAAGAAATTTCATTTCCTCCATGTCTATATATTCACATAACATTATTGTTCTCCTATATTTAAGCCTAGTTTTTTGTTATTCTAAATGGACTTTTTACTTCTCATTCCATCAGTGAGAGGAATTTTTATTTACCCTTTTTACATTATGGATCTTCAAAAAAATGTATTTTGAATTCTCAACCCCTTGATTAACTATCACATGTGAAAATTGTGTGTGTGAATTTTATTTATGTTGGGTTAATTTTACACACTGATATTTTAAAAGAACACTTTATTTGATAGTATATACAACACAAAACACAATGCCTAAATGAACCACGAAATATTATTATTTAAATATATAGGCTATAACCAAACCATTTAATCGAAGATTATGAATAGTATTAAATGAATTATAAATTGTACATAAACTAAAAACTCAATACATATTTATAGATTAATTATTGGTAAATAAATTCTCAGTTTTTAGTATATACATTTTATTCTCCAAAACTTGTTTTCTACAAAAAATGGGTTTCAATAATTCTAATGATAAAATATTATAATTAATTTTTGAAACCTTCCAAAAAAATATATAAAATATATGATTTTTCAAATAATAATTTCATAATTACCTTAGAGATAATATTTTGGATATTACTAAAAATATGGATTTTCAAATTTAATAGTGGAAAATACAAATTTTCATTGAAAACTGTATTTTTTATTCCAGATTTTTTATAAATAATTCTATTTTAAAAGTATTTCAATGTAACATTAGTTATATTATATTACTATTAATTAAATTATTTTAATTGTGATGAATTTTTTTATTTAATTTAGTATAAGAACAGTTTTTTTACATAAAAATGGCATTTTTCTGAAAAAGCATTTTTTCATTGAATTTTTATTTTAAATATTAAATTAATTTCTTATACTTATAGAAATTGAATCAGGAAAATGGATTACATATCAGTAATTATAAATTCTAATGTTATTAAATTTTAATCTTTTATTTTTATTCATTATGAATTGTAATCATAGTGTATAATTGTTTCCATAATAAGGGTAAATCAGGTAATGATTGTTAAAAATAATATGATAAAGACTAAACTATTACCCTAAAAGTTGAATTTTTCATAATGGATGAGTGGAGTTTGGTCTTGTCTATCCATGATCCAAAACCGTGGAAACTCAATGGAATATTTCTATGATTTTTAACTTTATAAAATTTAATTAAATAATATTATTTTCTTTTTTTTAATATCTGTAATATTTTTTGATAGGGGTAAAAACTGCTTCTATTCTGTGGAAATATTTTATTTTAAATATATATTATTTTTTAAATAATGATAATTTTTTTAATTTTTATTGATGAAATAATTACTTAATCTCTTACACAACATCGACAGTGTATTTATTCAATAAATAGAATGATAAACTGAATGATTCTAAAAGTATTTAAAGTAATATAATTTGAATTAATTATTCTCTTCCAATTTTTTTTATATAAATATAACTGGTTTTTTATATATGAAAGTATTATATTCTTATTTTATTGTTTTCATATTGTTTTCAAAGTCAAATTAATTGAATAGTTCCAAAAATTACATTAATGATATTTTATAATAAATAATATTTTATTAAAAGATTTAAAATTTATAAAAAAAATCCCCATAAAAGTGATTGAGATATGTTTTCTAAAATAATACATGACCCATTAATTTATAATTTTCCTTTTATAGTAACTATAATAACCCCTAAAGAGTAAAAAATCGTGTTATCATGCTAATCGTACAAAGGGTTAATGGAGGGTGAAACAAAAAAATGTAAGGGTGAAAACATCACCCAAACATGTCCATTATTTTTGGATGAGATTTTTTAGACTCAAACTAGATATATATTCAAATTATATCAATTTGGATCAATTTGAATATAAAAATAAATTTATATGAATTTAATACATTATGAAATTCAAAGAATTGTCTTTCTCTCATTATAAAAGGACACCCCATCTTCTATTTTCATCACGATTAAAGAATAATTTTTTCATCCAATACCTAAATAAATACCTTCCTAACATGTTTTTCCACATTATAGAGGAATTATTTTGGTTATAATATCAATCATAGAGGTATTATGGTGTAAAGAAAAGGTTTTTTCTTGAAGAAAAGTTATATCTTTTAATTAATGATATAGTAATATTTATTCTTCTACATGCATAAAATATTTTTTAAACATGTTGAAATAATAAAAAAAATATTTTAAATATAATTATATATTGTTATGTTAATCTCTAACTCTATATCAATCTATAATTCTTTAAAAATGGGAAAATAAACCATCAGTTGTGTGTGCAATGGATTATTGCCTTGTGAACCGATGTAATTCATTTTCCATCACCACCTTTCAGGTATGGTTATAGTTTTTGATTTAATATTTATATATGTTAGTCATGAAATATTTTTCATGATTAAAAGATACTTTCTCATTTATTTTCTTACCACTCCATCCATTGAAAAATGATAACGAAATTCGTGCGTGGGGGGGGATACCCTCTCTATGAAGCGTTGTGATTCGTTTTTCATTACCATTTCACAAAGATGATATATATATATATAAGTTTATAAAAATCTTTAATATTGTTTTTATGATTTAATTATCCTTATATAAATATAAATTAATATTTACCTTATTTCCCTCATGATCATGGAAAAATGAAAACATTACTTATATGGACATATAACTTACCATCTTCATGATTGTAAAGCAGTTCTTTTTTCATTACCAGCTTCAATAGTTTTTTGAAAAAGTATAATTTATATATATAAATAATAATTATTTCAGGAATATTATTATTTATATTATTTAATAATTTTCTATTTTACCATATTCAACCTAATGAATTCAATCTTTACATATATACCGAATATCATCAAAACGTATGACGGGAACTTAATTGATTGAGTAATTAAATATAACATGGTAATAGATTAAATACAATGTAACAATAAAATCGATGAAACTTCCAATAAAGTAAATAATTAACATAGTTTTATTATTCAGTAACATAAATAATGTTTGTGATGAGTCTGACTAAAGAAAATGGGTTTCTTGAATCAATTTCCATTCATTAGGTTATTTCCTCTACTTCACTGATTATGATATGACATTATTATGTGTGAAATGACTTATTATTGAATTTTTTTTATTTACAATTATTTTTTTGTATTTAAAATTGTTTTACATAATCACTTCTTTTATTAAATTCTTACTCCATTGAGTCAATCATTGTAAGGGATTTATCATCTCACTTTTGTTTTCAAGATACAAATGCCATATTCACCAATTTATACATTAATGTGTTGTATATACTGACCAATGTAAATGATATATCCTAATTAAATTTATATTCATGATATTTAAACCATAATTTTAGTTTATTTCTTTTTTGGGGGTACTGAATCAAAGCGTACCAAATCATAAAGAGTTTATTTAAAAAATAATAATTATTTGAGATTGTTTATATTTATGTATACATTAGGGGGAATTATTTGACATTTTATTATTAAACACTACTTATTTTCCTTTTATTAATTTAAATTTAATGTCACCCTTTAATTTTCATCAATTTAAGTACTCATGATTCTAAAATTATGTTTTTAAGTAAAACTGACTCTTTTCCTACTCGGTAGGGAATATTTTACTTTCATGTCAATATTTTCCTTAAAAAATGTTAATAAATTTTTTTATTACTATCCAATGGTTTTTTAAATAGTTTCTTACCTGGTTTTTAAATTTTATCAAATGATTTAAATGGAATTTTCTTTTCAATTTCTTAATGAGGTACTTTTGAATTTTGATAAACAAATCGAAATAATTCAGTATTTTAACATAATCAAACTAAATGGAATTTCTCAATGTCATGATTATTAAATTCATTGAATAATCCAATAAAATATTCTGATTTTATTTTTTAAAAAAAATCCTTACTATTTTTAAAAAAAATTATTTTTTAGAAGTGATTTTCAAAGTGTGAAGGGTATTCTCTGTAAGAATGTTTTAATGATATTTTATAGTATTTATATTCATAAATTAAAACAGCCCTTTATTTTATTTATACACCTCTAGGAATATGTTATAATGATAACAACCATATTATTTATCTGTATGGTTTATAATCTATTTGACGAAGAAAAAAATTAAAAAAAATTATGCATGTTTTCTAATATGAATTATTATACTAATTATTTTATTCCTCTATTTTATTGGTTGAATTAATTATACTTACTAATTTATGTGTGTGGAATATTATATCCCATTTATGAATTGGTATGTCTCAGGAGGATAACTAGTTTTGGTTTTTAGCAAAGGAATTAGCCATTTATATAATATATCTTGGAATGAGGCCTTGATGTTGAGTTTATGTTAGGTAGAATTATACATTCCATCCTTATAATATTAGTTATTAATGTCCATGTGATTGTTTCGTTAGTTATGATATACATGGATAATCTTGAAGAATATTTTATTATTTATGTGGAATTATTTGATCATCGTTTACTACCACCATGTTTTTATTCATCTAATTTATTGAATAAATGGAATTTTTTTCAATTATTTTCCTTGTTATCCTCATTATATATTATGTACTCATTAAAGATTCTATTCTATGTAACCCTTACTGAGCATATGATATCACCCCTTTCATTTTTTTCATTTATCTTATATGCCAAGAAGTCTATTATGGTCATTATTAAAGCATATGTTTTGGGAGTAATGATGTTCTCAAAGAAAATAATATGATTAATTTTTTTTCAACTGTAATGTGAATATTTAGTAAGTTTCATACCAATACTAAAAAACAATTTGGTCCTTTGTGATGTGATCACTTGTATCTAGTGTCAATGTAATAAATAAATCATCAACTCTAGTATATTGGAGTCAAGGTATTTAGATCCTTTGTAATAATTCATCAAACACCCTCTCACTTAGGTCATGGTCAACCAACCCTTCTCACTCAAGGATAAGTACCCTACCATAACCACTACAACATTACTTAGTGTATGGATTTGAACATTACAGAATAACCCAAGCCACATATGGAAAGGTCCTTTTTAAAATTCCAGAATCACCAAAGAATGATCATCACACCAAACCATCCCTATAGACTCTATGGAGGTCATGTCACACCAACCTATCCATGCCATAATCTAGAAGTGTGACAAGAAAAAATAGCAGAATTATAGATTTTAGATGATCACAATAGTCACCAGTTTATACCCAAGTGATAGTCACTCAAAAACTATCCCCTAAATGAATCATATATCAATTATCCCAACATGGGATCTATTAGGTCATCTAGAAATACCTCTATGTTGTCACATCTATACTACCTCATGTTTATTAGATAATGAGTACATCACTACCTGAAGGCTCCTCAGATATAAACCTCAAGGTTCAGTGCATCCTTTCAAAGACCCTCAACACTCTTAGTGAGAGTACCCAAAAATCATCATAAGACATCACATGCTTATTAACCATGACCCTAATATATAGGGTACAACCCAACCAATAACCCCTTGGAATCCTGATTCCATGTCTGAAATTACTCCCAAGACCACCAATAAAATTTCATCTCATATCTCTTTAGGGTGATCCCTTGACTTTTCAGCCAAAGTAAATCCATCCCCATATTCCTATTCAAAGTCCAAAAAGAATTCTCTCACTATAATTAATTATCATGACTCACCTATGTCCTCAGAATGGATTTCTTATTTATCGTGAGACGTAATTTAATCACTCTCATCATCACAATGAACCCAAGACACTCATATATCCCCACCAACACTAAGAACCCAAATTATGGCATGCCATTTATTATCTCATTAACCAAGGTATATTATAGGATCTCTTCATCTCAACCAAATCACTCATCCCATAAAGACATAGTCGTCAAGTGATATCTATTCAGTAAATTGATAAAGTGGACTTGAATAAGTAATGAGAGTCCCATTTGGACCTTATTCCAACTACTTATGGAACCACTAGTTTCTAAAACCCATTCTTGAACCCCATGACAAAAGAACTGTGATTTATATATTAAATTAAAAGAAGGGTGGATAACACTCACCTAAATAGGAAACCCACAGGGGGTTCAAAATTGATACAGCCCAAGGGTATCCCCTACAACTAAATAACATCACTCTAATGGTAGTAAACCCAAACCATCATAAATAAAATCCTACTCTCCTAGTCTATTAATCTATAAAAGCGCATCTGAAATTCAATTGTTCTTCCTCTAGCTATGATGAATGATATTCCCTTGATTAGTCTCCAAAGAACACTTCTTAGTGATGTAAACAAGGTCCCATGGTGACTCTAACCTCCCCTGAACAATTTTCACCAAAAAAATCCACGTCTGACACCACTTTAGAGGCAAGAAAACCATGCCTCTTACAGGCTGTGATCCTCATAAGAAACACTCATCCTCTCACCCTAAAAAACTACACACACCATAAGCCACGATGAATACCATTGGAACCAAGCCCCTTGAGTCACATAGTACCCCTCCACCTGTCATGATCCTTTTCATGAAAGAACCATCCACGTTAAGCTTTTTCCAACTGAAGGGAGGGTCCATCTGATCCACCCCCCCCCCCCCCAAACAGCCTTGAACACATGGTCTTCAAATGAGGTTACACATCGCGATCTATTTTAGTCCCTCTTTCAACAATGATACCAACTCACAGATTAAAGATGTCACCCTCATCTGAAGAAAGTGAGGAGAAATCCAGGTTCCCAAATGTGCATTATTATTGGCCTCCCAGATAACCATACAATGGATATAATTATGGAAGCTCAAAACTTGATATCCATTCCTCCACTTGTCACACCAATAAACCAGGAAGACAATAATTCCTGAAACAAGAAATGATTGAAGCATATACATGTTTGCAATGTGAACATAGATCACAGAGCAGCTACCCATAAACACTAAGAGAAGATGTGTTCCACTTACATTAATACTATAGTTAACCCCTCACAAAGCGTCATCAATCCTTTCCAAAGCCATCCCATAATTTCCAACTCTCCTGAGAACATATCGCACAACAAAAAATATAAATAATTATCTATGATAATTTTTAATTATTTATTTAATTTAAACAATATTGTCATATTTTTGTTGAATCTAACTCTGCACCACTATCACACAAAAACTATAGCTGGCCTCTTGAATGTGGTTTGTATCGTACCCCCAGCACTATCATATCCAAAATCCCAATCATAAAAAAACAGACGAACCATCATTTTCAAAAAAAAATTAAAAAAACACTACAAAACTATGGTAGTGAATTACCATTACTGAAGTGGAAATGGACTTTATTCATAAAAAATTTTAGAATATCCTCCATGAAATTCAAGAAAAATACCATTTGATCTTGGTTGATTCCACTATGCTCTGGTGGATTCATCGCCAAAACCATGCTTAAACCCATCCAAAATTAGAGAGAATCAAAAGGAATGGAGAGCAGGGAAAGAAATGGAAGTTGTTTCTAATATCTACCACTAGAACACATAAAAAATCTCACTCATTATGGTGGGTTAAAGGATATATAGTTATGGGGAGAGTTTGGAAAAAATAGCAACATCCTAACTCCCAAACCCTCAAAATTTTCAAGGCCCCAAGACCAAAAAATATGACACCAACCCATTAAAAAACTATACTATATCCATATTTCTAGTCACTAGACCTCTCTAGTGATCATATTAGCTTAAGAAGGTCCCTGGGTCACTGTCCACCTAACCGGCTAACCGATGGTAGATCACTTACTAGTCAATGGTTGTTGAAAATTTTTGACTACAACCTGTCTCACATCCATCATATAATTCCTTCTCCAGTTCCCAAGTCACCACTCATTCCTTGAACTCCATCCAAAATACCCTCATAGGGGTTTCCAAATTTTTATAATTCCACTATAATTTCCATTTCTCAAAATGAACTATTTATAAGATATAAAAAATTCCCTCAAAAAAGTGTCTTCAAATCCATAGGGTATTGTATTTAAAGCTAAATTATCAATTTCATGGCCAGGTGCCTTCTTTACCCATGATATACTAGTATCTCATAGTAGTTATGGGATGATAAGGAAGATAGATTTGAGGGGAAATCTATAGAATATAACTTCCACCCTCTGTATAGATTATCCTATTTATATGGGATTTGGGGAGACTCTGTAATACATATATATTTACTCATATTCTACAATGAATTAGTTTGAATCGATAATTGATAATGAATTTATCATATAAATGCACTTAAATTATTATCCTTAACATTTAATTTTATGAAACATTTATTAGTGATACGTGACTGAATTGATTTGAATGTTTAGTAATTAAAATATATATTTCCTTAATTTAAAATTAATTTATTATCCATGAAATATGATGTATTCATATCATATAAAATGTTAATCCAATTTATAATAAAAATATTTATGTATATTATTGAAAATTATATACCTTAATCTCAAAAATACACATCCTATGAGTTTATGTCTTTAGGTTCCTCTCCTTCAATTTTCCATGTACACTAAATCCATATAGACTTGGGGAAATTACACCTTATATTATATTGTAAAGAGTAATTTTTCAAACCATGCATAAAAAAACCAATTATATGTCTCTAAAAAACTTGTGTACATATATCATTAACTTCCCCATGTATCAAATCATATAAAATCTCTTGTGAATAATCGTCCCAAACACCTTTTGAATGTTCTCTACAACACTTTTATAGTATATCTCTATGTAAAACATTATCCCCATTCATTAAACCACTAATTGTTACCCCATGGGTATTTTTATAATTGAAAATAAATATAAATTATTGATTTCACTAATTTAAGAATAGAACAACCTCTATAAAACCATAAATGCTAATAAATATTGAAATGGATATGGTGTGATATTCATTAAACACATGTATCTCTATAAAAAGGTTCACCATATGCATCATATATAAGAATATATTTTTATGTGATTATATTTTATAATACTTCGATTATCCATGAGAAATAGATTATATTAATCCCATATATCCTTCTCACAGATTATTGATAATCGAAGTATATACTACCCAAGTCAAAGAATACAACACATGTCATTCACCTTAATAGATTAATATATCACCTACCCCTCACCCAATATATAATGAAATAATATATCTATTATAGGTATATCTATAAAATTCCTTAAGAAAAATAAATTTATATCCTAGAGGTCATAATCATTATATATATGGATAAATCCCATCTTGGTTATTCTCTAGCAGATGACATGATCAAAAACACACCTAACCACTACTTAATTAACTAAACCGCAAGGATTTATTAATATTGGAATGAAATTATGAATTTTATCATGTTATGTGTCTCAAAAAAATGGTATGGTGACTCATAATATGAAAAATTAACCTAGATTAAATAAATTTCAAAGGGTAAATCACTCCTTGTTGTATACTTCATGGGCCATATTGAATAAAAAACATGTTTAGTGCCTCGTGATAATATTTTGTATCTTGATATATGAGTGACACCTCTGATAACCTTAATATTTAATCATATCCTCTAATACTTCATGATAAGCATCGGTTAGGGATAACTCAATGGTATACTTTGATAGGACCATTTTCATTTTAATTCATAAAATAATTATATATGTATAAGCAATGTGAAATAATGATAAAATGGATGTTTCCTTTTGTATAACGTGATAAATTTTATATACTAAAACTTATTCAACACTAATTAACTAAACTATACATAAAATACTTTCTAATATATTATGTATAATAGACTACTCAATCATCCATATTATTATTTCACTTTATGTGGTTTTGTTAAACTCTGTAAATTTCTATGTAATTAATCAAACATCACTATTTGACTATCTAATAAAACCATCCATCAAAATTAATTACGGAGTAAAATCTATGGATAAATTTACATTGAAAAAATATGATACTTTGGAATTATATTTCCCATTCTTAACTCCCTGAGAAAATGTTTAAACTCTTTAACATTATAAAAACAAATTTTTTATTATCATAACATGTTTATATACTTATAAATCCTTTTATGTCTGTCATTATAATCATTATCCATGGAACCCATTTCATATAATTTTTCTTTGATTGCGATATTCACTGTTTATTTTCAATATAAAAATATTTTTTATAAAATTTTGAACTACTCTATGTCAATTTATACTCCCTCTATCTTCTTGGACATTATATTCCCTTTATAATATATTATTAATATAAACACTCTTTTTTATTTAGGAAACAAAATTTATTTTCTTTAGTGGGAATATTCAAAAAAATAACATGTTACATCTATATATAATTTTGTATTTCATGTGTTTAGATAAATTGTTGGAAAAAAAGATTTTATTCTTTATAATATTACATTGATTTTGGTCTGATCGTATCTCTCAAATTTTAACAAATATCTAGATAAAATTCTTTATCCAATAATTTATCATTTTTCATCTTCTCGAGTATGTCATAGAATTTCATGAATCAAAAAGAAACTCTAAAACCATCATCTCATATTATTTAAAATATGTTATTATTTATAAATATCTTCTCTTATGATAAAAAAATAATATGAGAATTTAAATACCACACATTGATATATATATGTTTAATATATTCCTTTATATTTAAATTTATGAATAAAAACCCTTTCTTTCATCATTTAAAATAAAATTAAAAGATTAATAAATATCATCATTAATATAAAATCTTTTATAGTTAAACAATTTATGAAATATACATTTGATATCTAATAAACAAAAAAAATAAAGGAATTTATTTTAAAAACATTGATACTCTAGATGGATAGTCCTTGGAGTTTTTCAAATTCATTCATGAGTTTTTAAAACGTTCATCCTATGGAATCAATACTTCTTCTTTTTTAAAACTCCTTTAGATTTATATGACCTTTTATTGATACTTTAATAATAATTTTTGGTCACCTAACTATATTTTATTCTATTAGTTTTAACTTTTATCCATATATATTTTTAATAAATTACTTTATCTTGAACATATAAGGCCTAGTTCATCATTCCTCATCACTTTGAGAAAATAGGGTAAAGATTTATTAAATACATTCACATTATCAAAAAAATATAATTATAAATACCGAATGAATTTTTTAACTAGAATAATCCTGAGTTGAAACCTTCAGTATCTCTAAGTCATTAGTATTATCAATCATATTTATTATTTCAGTGGAGACTAAATCTTCTTAGGACATTTTTCATTTAATTCATTTAGATCCATGTGTAAACTATTTCATTCATTTTATAAGATTATATATTATCCTATTGAATATATTTGTCTTTTGGTTATATTGGAAGACATCATTCTATCAAATATAATTTTCTCCTTTTTTTAAGAGAAACCAGTCTAAGAAGTTTCATAAATTGATCTTATTCGTTAAATGATTGATCAAAATTTTAATTTAGTTATGATAACATCATTTGTTTACGTTGGGTTATTTTATCAGATGTGTATAATGATTTCAAAACATTTAACACGCTCTTATATTAAACTTCCTCTAACTAAAATGGTTACCCTTTTTGAAATCACTATATCCCTTAGTGGTCCAAGATATATATTTCACTATGTAATTATTCTGATTTAGCATTATTTTCACAATATATTTATTTTAGTCATCCATTATTCTATTCATATCATATATTACTCTTGGATGGTTTGGTAGAATTTTTTTCACAATCTATCATATGGATAAACTCAACATTATTCATGTAGTATCCTAAATCTTATGGTTTCATATATATATCTATATAAAAAATATCATAACAATATTTGGTAAACTAACTCTTAGTGTTAACTATAGATACCATTTCCAATACAAGATATTATTTAGAAAACCTTCTAGGTTAGATGATCGAGGACATGGCATGTATTTTCATTAGAATGAATCTGAAACTTATTATTTTTTAAAGTGGATTTAATCTCACAATCTTATATCATGTATTCCATTAACATAAATTAATTCTATTAATGATTTAGTTTTTAAACATATTCTTTCCACCAAAAAAGTATGTTAAACCCATATCGGTTTGTAACTATTTACACAACTCATGTCCTACGTTACTTGCCTTAATTAATATCCAACTACATTCCTTGTATCCCAATGCATTCTATGCATAAGGTATACAAACCATATCTCAAAAAAATTATAATCGTACGAAATTAACAATCCCTATAAGGGTAAACATAGATAGACTAATAGTCATCCCCTCTTTTTCTATAATAGGAATAAGTGTCTATTCTAGTGAAAAATATAACCCAAATGTCTTCTGAATATTTTACTCAACAAAGAAATAAATTCCATCATAATTCTAGCACGTGATATATAAAAACTATAATAAACCTTTAATTTCAGTCTTAGGATATAGTTCAATCCAAAGGTATGGTAGAATCAAACTAAATAAATAATTATACCTTACATTTAACTCTGCAAATGACTATATGAAAATTTATAAAATCTATTTAACACATTAAACTAAATTATATACCTAATCATGATACATAAATTTTATATAAGAATAATAGAGATAATGAATAAATGAATAAATAACTTGTATATTTAAATATGAGATAAAATAGCTATGAAAAATTTATAAATAAAAATAATTATAAAAACATTATAATTTAGTCATAAATTATGGAAGTGGAATAATTATATATATATATCAACACTTTTATATATTCCAATATAAACTCCTTCATATTATTAATTTATGGATTTTAATTTAAATACATGATATTAAATGAAATATACACAATTTATATTTCAATTATATTATGTAAAAAAATTAAATAATCTAAAAAGTATACATTTAATTTTATTTAAACCTTGATCATATCAGTCATCAAAAATTATGTTGGTATGAATTAAATAATTTCATCAAATAAGGCCTTTTATTTGAAAAAAATATAATTTAATAATTACAAATAATTCATATTTATTATAAAATCCTTTATATTTTGGTGTTATTTTTAAATTTATAAATATTTCAAATATTATGTAGAGACCCAAATATTGTCATACATCGACATTGTATTAATTTTTCGGAATACATAATACAAAACAAAAAAAACACCGAAGAGCCGTAATAGTTTAGTGTCTTTGTAAACTCGGAACACAATCTTCTAATCATGGTGAAAGATCTTCAACATCTCCAATAAAGATCATCCCCTTTTGTTTTCTTACCTAAAACCATTCCTTATATCCTGGGGAAAATAAAACATATAAGGGGTGACCTCAAATTCTTAGTAAGGGTAATCATGGAGAAAATAAAACAAACCATATACATTTGAAATTAAAATCATGAACATAATTTGTAAACATAAAAATATTGAGCAAAGACATAAAACATGGCAGTACATAAGGCATAGATCATAATGGAACATCAATCATGATAAAATAGCATGGTAATAAAAGATTTAATTTTGTAAAACCATTAAGAACTTGATATTATTTCCATAGTATCCATGGCATTGCTTCCAAGACCATCGTAGTGTACAAAGTCCCTTACTGAATCGAGTTCATTCCGCGTTCCAGTCCTGTATCACTGAACCGGATTAACTTGTCATTCCAGCCATGTCTATCTCATGAGAAATAAATCCTTACCCAATGCATTTGAGAGAGATATAGGTCCCACCAATCCTATATTGAAATTATTCTTATGTGTTCCACAAAACAATCATAAATCATTCATCATAACCCAATGAATAAAATGGGTTTCATAAACATCATTCCATCGTGACATTATCCATATAAAACAAATGGATACTATTTCATCATAATAAAAATAAAACCATTTAAATAATAGAGGCAACATACTTGAAACCTAAAAATGATAAATAATGTCATCTTATATTGAAAATAGTTATGATAAGACACTTGAAATGAATTCTTGTGGAAAATATCATTTATTCTTCGAAATCATTTTCTTTTCTCAAAATTCCATTAAATTTTAAAAGAAAAAGAATTTTGTTGAAAATAATCATGAAATTTTGTATAGGAATATTCATTTAAATATGTTATTATGAAACCATAATAATCTATTCACGCCGTATAAGTTAAAAAACATCATCCTCACACTTTTTTCGTAAAAGTCAAAAAGTACCTTATATGGTAACCAAAGGAAATATTGCTTCCATACATGTTTTAAAAATTCAAAAAAGGGTAAAAATTACTTTAAACATACATGTAAGAATAGTAAAAATTTTATGAAAACATTTTTAGAAAACATGGACATGGATGATAAACATAACCCCAGTAAATACTTACGTATAAGCAATCTCGGATAAAAATGAGATTTTCAAAATTATCCCTTACCTTCTGTCTGATATGCTTCATATGTATCCGAACCTCCTGTATAATTATTTAAATAATGTCATTGACTTATTACCGAATCATATTAATGGTTATGATATCATATATGGTTCACTTATGACTTTATATTACCAGTTCTTCTGTAAATTCCATGTTAAAGCATCGTTTTTGGTAAAATCGTTTCATTTATCGTGTGTGTTTTGATTTGTTGTTCTTGATATTATTAATTTTATAATGATTTAAATTTTTCCATAATGTAAAATATGATTTATATATAATATATATTCATCATATAAGTATAAATGATAGATTGATAAATGGAATGAAATACACCTTTCCTGGAGATGGTAGGTCGTACGTATGCATGAACGCTGTTTTCATTTCCTTATTAAATTGAATGTAATTATGTAAATGAAACATATATGTACATAAATCTAGTATCATTATTATGTAATTTCTTTCATGATTATTTATTATATATATACTTTATAATCATACCTGAATGGTTAATCATGAGAAAATGAATCTTATCGCGTTCGTGGAGACGGTAGTCCGTACGTACGCACGAGCGATGATATCGTTCCCATAACTATTGAATAGAATTGGTGTGGATGATATAATATCTCATAATCATTATGATGTTATAATAACCATATATATTTATTCTTTACACCATTATACCCATCTAAGTAAGGTGGTCGTGGTGGAAAAACTAATTACACCACAATGTGGAGACGGTATTTTGTATGTGCGCATGCACGGTGATTTTTATTTCATTAGGATGTATAGAAGGTGAAATGGGGTTGTTTAATATTTATAATATCATATAAATATATTATTGATACTGATTGTATTACTTTACAATGAAACAACTAAAGAAGAGGAAGTTGAAGAAGAAAGAAACTATAAATAATTGGTAGAAGAGATTACCTCTTCTTCGACGCACCTCCTTTAAGCTTCCCCTTAAGGGACCAGAGTTGGTCTTTTGAGAAGACCAAAAACTTCAGAATGTTTATATGGAAGTTAAGAAGAGAAATGTTCAGGGTTTTTCCGATATTTAAGGCTCAAATTGTTGTGAGGAGGAGAGGGAGGAGGTGCCCTTTTATAATAGAGGAGAGGGGCACCTTAGGAATAACTTAAAAAATTATTTTATAATAAATTAATATTCGGTTTATAATGGCTCCAAAGTTACTTATTTCGAAGATAAAGTGGGTATGGGTATAAATCATCTCAACCAATAGGTTTTATACAAGTTTAGTTTACTATTTTAACCTTATCATTTAGATTTAACTCTAAGTTAAATAATTTAAATTTTACAGTGCCTTCTTGTTTTCTTACAATATATTGTTAATAATCGTACTATAAATTACCAAAAAAACCCCAAGTGGTTCATTATTAATATATATAACCTTATATAATTCATTTTATAGAACCTTAGATTTTTATGAATAGAATATCAATTAATAATATAATATTTGTTTTAAAAACTATTTTATGTCAATTTTTACACTATTTCGTAATTGATTTTTGTGAAAATCATAATAGCATGATTAGTTCTAAAAAAATTAATTAAATCAATAATAAGATTTCATAGTAACCTAGAAAATTATTTTAATTCTTAAAAAGTCTCAAATTACATTTATTTGGGTATTTATACCATCATAGTGGACAAAGTCCCTTACTGAATTGTGTTCACTCCTCATTCCAGTCATGTATCACTGAACCGGATTAACTTGTCGTTATAGCCATGTCTATATCATGAGAATTAAATCCTTACCCAATTAATTTTAGGGACATATAGGTCCCACCCATCTCATATTTAAATCATTCTTACGTGTTCCACAAAACAATCATAAATCATTTATCATAACCCAATGAATAAAATGGGTTTCATAAACATCATGCCATCGTGACATATTCCATATAAAACAAATGGATATCATTTCATCATGATAAAAATAAAACCATTTAAATAGAAAAGACATTATACTTGAAATATAAACATGCTAAATAATGTCATCTTAGATGGAATATAGTTATGATAAAACACTTGAAATGAATTCTTGAGGAAAATATCCTTTCTTCTTCAAAATCATTTTCTTTTCTCAAAATGTCATGAAATTTTAAAAGAAAATTATTTTGTTGAAAATAATCATGAATTTCTGTAGATTAATATTCATTGAAATAATTCTTTATGAAATCTTAAAAATCCATTCATTCCGTATAAGTTAATAAAACATTCTTCTCGTACTTTTGCCGGAAAAGTCAAAAAGTACCTTATATGGTAACCAAAGGAAATATTGCTTCCTGACAATGTGGTAAAAACTAAAAAAAGGGTTAATATGACTTTAAACATACATATAATAATAGTAAAAATTTTATGAAAACATTTTTGGAAAATATGGACATGGATGATAAACATAACCCTAGTAAATACTTATGTATAAGCAATCTTGGATAAAAATGAGATTTGCAAAATTATCACTTACCTTAGGTCCGATATGCTTTGAATGTATCCGAAACTCATGTATAATTATTTAAATAATGTCATTGACTTATTAAAGAATCATATTAATTGTTATGATATCATATATGGTTCACTTATGACTTTATATTACCAGTTCTTTTGTAAATTCCATGTTAAAGCATCGTTTTGGATAAAATCGTTTCATTTATCGTACGTGTTTTGATTTGTTGTTCGTGATATTATTACTTATATCTTGATTTAGATAATTCCAGAATGTAAAATATGATTTATATATAATATATATTCATCATATAAATATATATGACAGATCAATAAATGGAATGAAATACACCTTTCATGGAGATGGTAGGTCGTACGTACGCATGAACACTGTTTTCGTTTCCTTATTGAATTGAATGGAATTTTGTAAATGAAACATATATGTACATAAATATAGTATCATTATTATGAAATATCTGTCATGATTATTTATTATATATATACTTTATAATCATACTTTAATGGTTAATCATGGAAAATGAATCTCATCACGTTCGTGGAGACGATAGTCCGTACGTACGAACGAGTGATGATATCATTACCCAAATTATTGAATTGAATTGTAGTGGATGATATATTATCTCAGAATAATTATGATGTTATAATAATCATATATAGTTATTCTTTACACCATTATACCCATCCAAGTAAGGTGGTGGTGGTGGAAAAACTAATTACACCACGGTGTGGAGACGGTATTATGTATGTACGCACGCGCGGTGATTTCGTTTTCTGTAGGATGAATAGAAGGTGAAATGGGGTTGTTTAATATTTATAATATCATATCAGTATATTAGTGATACTAATTTTATTTCTTTACAATGAAACAACCAAAGAATAGGAAGTTGAAAAAGAAAGAAACTTGAAAGAATCGGTAGAAGAGATTACCTCTTCTTCGACGCACCTCTTTTAAGCTTCCTGTTACGGGACTAGAGTTGGTCTTTTGAGAAGACCAAAACCAACATAATGTTTCTAGGGAAGTTAAGAAGAGTAATGGGTAGGGTTTTTTCGAGCTTGAATGCTCAAAGTATTGTGAATAGGAGAGGGAGGAGGTGCCCTTTTATAAGGGAGGAGAGGGGCACCTTAGGAAAAAAATAAAATATTATTTTATAATAAATTAATATTTGGTTTATAATGTCTCCAAAGTGACTTATTTCGAAGATAATGTTGGTATGGGTCTAAACCCTTTTAACCAATATCTTTTATATAGGTTTAGGTTACTATTGTAACCTTATCATTTAGATTTTACTCTAAGTTAAATAATTTAACTTTTACTATGTCTTCTTGTTTTCATACAATATATGGTTAATAAGCGTACTATAAACTACAAAAAGAACCCCAAGTGGTTAATTATTAATATATATAACCTTATATAAGTCATTTGGCAGAACCATATATTTTTAGGAATATAATATCAATTAATAATATAATATTTATTTTAAAAACTATTTTATGTCAATTTTGACACTATTTGGTAATTGATTTTTGTAAAACTCATAACAGCATGATTATTTCTAACAAAGTTAATTAAATAAATAATAACATGTCATAATAACCTATAAAATTAGTTTCATTCATAAAAAGTCTGAAATTACAGTTATGTGGTTATTTATAGCATCAATTATGTTAAAACATCATTAATAAGGTAATTACTGCATCATCATTGTGTCATAAATAAATTAGATTATGTAATGTCTAAAAATTATAAATAAAATTCCATTATGTAGGAAATATTTTTATATTTATAAATAATATTTATAGTCTAATTTATCTTATGTATAACCCTATATTAAAAAATTGTTAATTATTAAACGTGGATTTTATCTCTTTTAACTCTTTTTTGAATTAAATAACAATAAATGTCCTAATCTAATACAAGTGGACCTAAATGGTCATATTTTATTCCTAAGGTTGTTTTGGTCGATTTACACTTATCCAATAGAATAAGTACATATTTTAGGGTAATAATAATATAATTTTTACACTTAATTACCCTATTTACTTTCAATCGTGGTAAATAAAAGAAAAAAGTTACTATTCACCAAAATAATATTTTTATCTTATAGAACCACATTTAACTCCTTGATATTAACCGTGTCTCTCAGATTTTAGAAATTCCACTCACATAAGCGGTAAAATTATGTTTTATGTAAATTAGAAAATTCACCTAGGAGGTGGGTAAAATACGGTGAAAAGTTCAATAAAATATTTATATATCTAAAATTATTATAAAATGATTCCAATAAATTACATTGAACTTATATAGGTATTATGTATCAATTTTGACCTGAAATAAATTTAAATAAAATAAATAATTATTTAATTAATTATTCGGTTTTAAACTATAACTCGGTGTTTTTCATTATTCATCAAAAATTGAAAGTTTTCATAAAAATACCAAAAATCATCCTAGGATAATTTCGATATTCTGAATCCATGAATAAATTACATTTTGAAAGATAAAATTTCAAAAAGTGGGTATTTCTATTCATAACGGCTAGTTTATATAATATTTTAATAACATATCATTGTTTAGTGAAACTCGGTATTGCATACAACACACGCTATCGGGGAAGGTCGCAATAGCGTGTAATGCAATCCAAGAATAGTGTTGTGTATACAGTAAGCTAATACGGTGTTGCATATTGCACAAGTTAATTTTAGCGTAGTGTACAATCCAAGACGTCAATGAAATTAAAAAGAATAATTCTCATAAAATCTCGGGTTGTTACATATTATCACTGTAATTTTCATATAACCAATTTATATATAAATTATAATTCATCTCATATAATTTTATATTGGTATTCTGATATTAATAGTTAATATTTATGAATATTTAATTATTAAATGTTTCATAAATATTTAATTAATTATAAACAATTTATAATTAATTAATTTATAAAGAGATTTATAAATTAATAAATAAACCAAAATACCATTTATATAATTTATAATAAATTTATACACAATTAATATCATTTAATTTTAAAAATATAGAGAAAATAAATTTTAACAATCATGTCAAATATTTTATCGTAATCAAAACCGAAAAATGCCAATTGTTTATCATATTTAACAATAAATAAATCACAAATAAAAAACATTTAGGTAGGTTTTGTAATAATATACCTCGGTGCTTGGCATAAAAATAACATATAAAACATCAATACAATTCAGTTAACGATATATAAACCTACATAATATTAAAATGGTGCCCTAAAATCCATTGTATGATTAGTTAACATGATCTACAACCAAAGCTTCTTAAATATTAATTATAATGAACTGAAATGATTTCCCATGTATGGATAAATACACACATCATTAGTCACATGCTTTGATATACCATGGTGTGATATTAACCATTTGTTAGAATTAATTTTTATGATATCATGTATATCTGATTGATGATACAAAAATATTTTTCAAAGTGATGGACTAATCATTTCATACTATCTGGTTCCCATGTCATATATTATGACATATCAAAACCCAAAGTTATTTAACTATATCAATATCTAAAATATTATATATTATAATTCATGACCAAAATAGATTTTATTATAAAATATGTTGCATGAAAATCCAAAATTAAACATTTTTATTGTATTTTATGATATTCCTTATGATATCAATACAATATAGAATATGGATTATTTTAAAAAATTATTTTGAGAATCAATTATCATGGAAATACTCTAATATAACTAAAATATTTCATAGGATTAAACAACACTTCTCTATCACAAAGGTATAAATTAGAATCCTTAAAAAATATCTTCCTACCATGATTCATACCTAAAACCAGGAATATTCACAAAATAAAGAAACTATATATCTTGAATTGATGATACATAATCTATTTTATCCCATTGTAATTCTTAATAATGATCCCTCTTAGGTTTCCAAAAGACTCCCACCTTTTTAGTGCTTCTATGATTTAAAATTGAATCTCCCATCACATTGTTAGGAACCAAATAAACCCATGTTACTTTAGTACATGATGGTACATAAGTAATGACAAGTAAGAGATATATGAGGTAGAATCAATAGAATACATCCCATACCAAAATCAATATATTATACTGTTTATATAGCCATTAAAGAAATTACATGATCCCCATGAATTTACTCATATGTCATAATGCATTAGTATATAGATTTGGCTGATAAGTATTCATCAAGAGATTCTCCCTAAAATTTTATCTTATTAAATATTTATTAAAGATAACCAGTATAATTTATTTGAATTTGTATTGATAAAATGATCTCCCACATTAAATAAGCCATATATTATAATCCATAAAACATGATATAGCCATATCATATAAAATGGTCATCAAAGGCAGTATTATATAATATTTCAATAATATATAAGTTGAAATACCATAATATCAAAAAACACAAAAAATTAGATTATGGATTTAGAAAATATTTCCTTCAGTCTTTATGGACATTTTGAGAAAGGATCACCCCTAGTGAAGCATAGTCCTTGATGAAGTACATATAATATAAATTTTTATTCATTCCCAATGAATATAAATTCATGATATACGATGGAGGATGTTTAATTATAGGTTTCAAATTTATTTTCATAATATTGTATCATGTTATCTTGGGTTATATAGCTAACAAAGTACTATCATCTAACTATTTAGGATCATAAACATTGAATTTTAAAAAATTGGGTCCCCAATGAGAAATTATATATTATTGGGTAGCTAAAGTAGTTCGAATTTGTATCTTTATCTTCCTATAAGTAGATTTCATAAATGATATAAAATATTAAATCCATGATGTTTTCAATAGAGTATTTGATCTTATTCTTAAATGTAAGTACAACATTAGATTTTCCATATATGTTGATTTAGAAGACTGTATTTTTATTTTTCTTATGATTATAACATTTTTTTGTCTATATTATTTGAAATATATTGAATATAGATGTAACTCTCCCTTAAGGGCATGATTCCTTTTGGTACTTGGTATGAAATCCTGATTTTATACTCTGTAATTGAGTTTTATGAAAACATATTATAAGATCATAGAATTAGTTTTGTATTATCATGATGGTGGGAAGTATAATTATCCCACAAGATGTGTCCTTATTAGTTATTCATTTCAATATTTATTTTTTTGGTTCACGGTTTCACTAAATTCTACGTATTTTGAAGGAATATGGGGTTGAAAATGGTTTAAAATAGGTAGTCTTTACATGATTCATTCAATATAATATTACACTTCTATTTAGGTATTTATTCAATAAAATATTGATCTATTAGCACTTGTATTATGGTGGGGACACTCAAAATAATGTTTACAGGTGTGTCAATAAGGGGGTTTTCCTTTCCTATATGATTTAGTCTCAGGTTTTCTCAAGGAATATAATACTAGATAAAGATATTGTATTTCTGATTATAGGTGTGTATTCTACATGAATTGTTTTATGAGAAGATAATCCTATAAGTTGAGATGTTTTCTTTTTTGGGATAAAAAGGGATAGAGGTGGTGAGAGTAGCCCAAATTTTCTCTTAGGAGTGTCTTAGATCATTTTTTAGTTTTATATTCTTGATTCCTCTGAATGAGTAACATGATAAATTTACCATATAGGTTTACTTGATAAAAAATATTAATGGTTTTTTGGAACTTGGAATGCAACGTTTACCCTTGGGATGAATTTTGGAAATGTTTCGAAAAAGTTAAATTTTTATGTGTATTTTTTATTTAAAAATAAATAAATATTTATATTCTGAGCATTAATGTTAATATATATTAAAATAAATATTGTTTGAAAATTAAAACACTGATTTTTTATGCATAATGTGGTATTTTAACTTAATGAGGTATAAGTAGTGTGTGGGTAAAGACCCTCACACCTAGCATTATCAAGTGTTTAAATATTTCCTTAATTTGCCTTTAAATGGGGATATAAAATTCTATTTTGCACCTCCATATAAAATTATCCATCCAATTTTTTTCTCTCATTATTGATGAGATGGCTACTATAAATGATATAATACACTTTGACATAATGGATGTAGAACCCTAGAAATGATGTTGGAATCATAAGGAATCAACGATTGATTGGGTAGAGTACTGATTAACAAGTGATTTGATGAGGTTTATTTTATGAGGTGGGACTATTGATTAATCATTTTGCCTCATTTTTTATAATAATTCCTTCACCCATGGTTTACTTGTTAATCATCTCATGATGATAATATGTTAATAATTCACAAAATTTATATAATGAATATTTTTTAAAGATTGTTTTATTATTTAAACATTGTATTTTTTTGTTAATGTGATAAAATATAAATTTTTTTATGAATACTTTTTATAGGTTAGTGGTGGCTCATTGTTCATGCGAATCTAGTATATCTATCGGTGTTTTTTTCTGATTCCATTCAGGCTAATGATGTTATATATCACACCTAGAACAATAGTGTACTGCATCTCATAGATCTTACACACCCGATGAAAGGATATTTACAGTATCACGATAATCATGGTCTTCTTGATGAAGGAGATTTGCGTAATTGTGATGCCCCAATGAAGGATGCATGTGTTTCCTCTAAATCTAAGATCTCAGTTTCTGATCATGCTAATCCAGTTGATGGAGGTGCATGGGGTAGTGATGGTATGTCAGATCCACTTCTTCCACTGATGAAACCTATGTATTCTGATGTTTCTGATGAATCCGTGATATCATCTGCTATGGTTTCGAACTTTCCTTTTTCCTCTTCTATTTATGATTCATAGAGGATAATCTTGAATGGAATGTCAAAGCCTAAATTTTCATATAAGTTTTACTCTTGTTCAAGAAGAATTATTCTAAAGGGTTCATCATCCCATGAGGAGGCTAATCCTGATGCATTTACTGAGAGGTCTAAATTTGAGAAAAACTATATAATTGTATATATTGTTTTACCCAAGGGTCGAAAGTCCTAGAGTATCGATGATTTGGTGCATAAGATTTCATTTTTGTGGGGATTCTTAGATTGGAGATGTGTATATTTCAGGTTTAGTTCAATTCATTGCATTTTTCCTTGATATGATTCCAAAATTCATATTAGGAGAACCAGATATCTATCTATGAAACCTAGATGGATTAAATTTCATGAATGGTCCCTGGACATCAATGCTCCACATGAAATGAATGATTTTTCCCAGGTCTGGTTTCATCTTCATGGTCTTAATTAGTTCCTTTGTCATTTCCACATTCTGTATGATATTGGCATAGAAATTTGGACTCATGTATGACTTCACAAAGAGACTGAGGTTTTTTAGTTTGGAAACTTTTCTAGTATGTTAGTATATTTTTATATTATATACATCCTAATTGAAAAGGAAACTCTTTCCACTCTGACTGATAACATCCAATTTGATATTGAGTGTGAAAGAAATCCACTTTCTTATAATGAATTTATGGGTGTTGGGGATTCATTATAACTATTTCAGAGGAGGATATCCTGTGAGATATGTGGAATTAAGTTTCATCCATATAATATATTTATAAGGATATCAGAGAAGAAGGATTTAGCTTTTTCACAACCCCTAGATAATAATGATTATTTTCACACCAAGCCATCTTTCACTAATGCTGATGTGTAGGATTTTAAGGAAGATCATCAACTTCCATCGAAAGGTATGGGACTGATGGAAAATATGTCATATATGAGAGCTAATAGTGGTCCATCAAATACTCGGGTAAAATCAATAAGTGATTTTACATAAAATTATGGTTGTGTTTCTACTTCTATGTTTGGGGTTCTGACTACGGGTCCCGTTGTTATTGGTTAACCTTTTTTTAATAACTCTTCAAACCCTAACATGAATGCTAGTATTGGTGAAATCTTTTAATGTGATGGGACTAAAATTATGGATACTATCTTGGTGGTTCACAATGGTGATAATAATCATGTTGTAGGATGTATGGGGGATTACACCCCCCTGAGGACAATGAGCAATGATGATTATGCCTTTTTAAGGAGGAACTCTTAATGGTGACTAACAGTGAGGGTTTTATCCTAATATATATAGGATAAGTGTAACACCCCAAAATTGCATAGTGTGTTATTTATTCAAAACAATTCAATAACTTTCACTACACACAACACCGAGTTAAAGTGAACCATGACTTACCAAACAAGCCGTTCAAAAGAGGTTATGAATAGTATTAACTAAATTTTAAACTTTATATAATCCTTATAATTTTAGAATCCATATTATGAGTTTCTTAGACATAATTTAAGAACAAATTCCTTTTTTCAGATAAAAGAAGTATTTTTCAAAAATGCACTTTTACCAACTTTAATAGTGAACCCTTTTTAAATCAAATATTTTAAAATTTTATATATTCAATTTGAATAAATAAATTTATTCATTAGAATGGGGACATAAAAAAAATTACAATTTCACACCCCAAGCTTCCACGGTACGCTTCCCTTTGAATAATATAGTAGCATGTGTTGTACGCAACTTCGAGTTCTAACACACACTACAACCAATGAAACTAGCCGTAATGAATAGTAATACCTAATTTTTAAAATATTATAAATTTTATCTCTCAAAATGGACTTCATTTTTGGATTCGGATTATAATATTTATCCTAAGGTGAAATTTTGGTACTTTTCGGATAACATTAATATTTTGAGGAATAGTGAAATTTACTAAATTTTAATTATAAACAACTTTTTTAATCAAAATAATTAATAGTGATAAATTATGAATATGAGTGGTTTTAAAGTATAATTAGAATATATTTTTACCATTTTATCCAATGGTGTTCATTATAATTAATTTCACTTTGAAATTGGACATAAACAATTGTCAATCTTTTGATATATATTGTTTCTTAAAAACACGTTATTTGTTGTGACAGTGGGAATTAATTATAAAATTAATTAATGCAACTTATATGTTTGGAATTTTTTAAAATAGACATCATTTTTGAATTCAGAATATCAATTATAGCTTAGGGTGAAATTTTGGCATTGTTCTGAAAAACTTCAATTTTGATGAATAGTGAAACTACTAAGTGGTAGTTAAAAACTGAATTTTTCATAAAACATAATTTTACCGCTTCTGTGATTGGAATTTATGAAATTCAAGAAACACGGTTAATATCAAGGAGTAAAATGTGGTTCAATGAGATGAAAATAATATTTTTTGAATAGTAACTTTTTACTTTTATTTACCATGGTTAATAGTAAATAGTGTAATTAAGGGTAAAAATGATATTAATATTACCCTAACACATGTCCTAATTCTATTAGACAAGTTTATCTCGACCAAAAACAACATTAGGAATAACATATTATCATTTAGGTCCACTTGGATTAGATTATGACATTTATTATTATTTAATTCAAAGAAGAGTTAAAAGAGATAAAATCAAAGTTTATTTACTAAAACATTTTTCATATAGGGTTATACATAAGATAAATTCTATTGTAAATATTAATTAGAAATATAAAAATATTTCCTACATAATTATATTTTATTTATAATTTTTAGACATTAAAATGTTTAATTTATTTATAACACAATGATGATACAGTAATTACCTAATTAATGAAAAACTAGAATAATTGATATTATAAATACCCAAATAAATATAATTTGAGACTTTTTATGAATTAAACTAATTTTATAGGTTAATATGACATGTTAGTATTTACTTAATTAACTTTTATCTAAGTAATAAGTCTTTTATGATTTTCACAAAAATCAATTATTGAATAGTGTCAAAATTGACATAAAAGAGTTTTTTAATCAAACATTATATTATTAATTGATATTAAATTTCTAAAAATCTAAGGTTCGGAAAAGAGACTTATATCATGATAGTTGTATTATTAATCGACCACTTGGGGGTCTATTGGATGTATATTGTAATTTTATTCACCATACAATATAAAAATACAAAGAGACATTGTAAAAGTGAAACTAATTAACTAAGAGTTAATACTTAAGGATAAGGTTAATATAGTGACCCAAACCTGTCTAAATTCTATTGGTTGAGTGGTTTTCGACACATCCCCACCTTAACCTTTTAATAATCTACTTTTGAGACATTATAAACCGAATATGAATTTATTATAGAATAATATTTCTAGCTTTTCCAAAGGTGCCCCTCACCCCTCTTATAAAAGGGCACTCCCCCTTTACACTAATTCAGACATTCAAAGCCTTTTTGTTCGGCCAACCCCTGACCAAATACTCTCTCAACATACCTAAATTAATCCTAGAGGCCTTTCTTTAGTCATAAAGTCAACCTAGGGAGCCCTTTTGATCAAATCAAAAGGAAGAACCCGAAGAAGAGGTAATGATCTCACCAGCCTTTTTCAAGTTCCTTTCTTCTTCCACTTCTTCTTTTTTTGTTATTACCATTCTAAAATAATAACTCCAATATATTATATATAATTTTATGTTATTATAAACATGGTACAGACATATTTCATTATTCTATCCATCCTTTTAATGACATGTCACCATATGTGCGTTTGTATGGCTTACCGTCTCCACGTCATGGTGTAATTGTTATTCAAAACATTATTATTTGGATGGGTATAATAATGATGTTTAATTCCTATAAATAATAAATATAACATGATAATTATTCTGTATATATTATATACCATCCAATTATATATTATTTTAATATCAAAATAATGATATTGTCGCTCATGTGTACGTACGGACTACCGTCTCCACGAACGCGATGAAATTCATTCTCCATCGTATCCATTCGAGTATAATTATCATTTGATGATTTAAAAATAATGTTCAAGGACTTGATATAATTCTGTATATGAAGAAGATACAACCTATTCATGAAAATCACGGCTTACGTAACAAAACATATAAAATAAAACGAGTAAGTTAACACCCGAAACGACGATAATATTAAGATATTATTAACAAAGCAATGTTAAAAGATCATATATGATATCATATTAATTTATATGATTCTTGTATAATTTAATTACAATTATTTCACCATTATAAAAGAGCTTAACCTACCCCCAACCAAGGAAAAATACAAGGTAAGGGTTTATTTCTCAATCTCTTCATTATCCGAGGTTGTTTATACGTAATTATCTACTGGAATCTCCTTATCATCCACATCCAGGTTCCTTAAAATGTATTTTAAAAAAAAATTACTATTTACTAGAAAATGGGTTAAATTCATTTATACCCTTATGTGTTTTGAAAGGAATATTCCCGTCATTTTCCAAACAAGGTACTTTTTAACCTTTTCAACAAATTTAAGTTAAGAATGTCTTTTTAAACTTATACGGAAGGTGCGGTTATTTTCCGCCGTTATAAAATCTTTGAAGCTTCCCTTACAATCTTATAAGAATATTTTCAAAGTAAATGTTTTATTTTATAATATGTGACTTTTAAATGATTTCAAAATGAATATTTTAAGAATTTTTGAAAGGTACTCTTTATCAATATCATAATTTTAAATGTTTTAAATATTTATCTTTCTAAATCTTTTTAATTAATGTCCATGTTTTCAAAATGATTTTAAGGATTTATTTATATGGACATGAATGTTTTGAAATGATATTTATTTTCAAAAGTTTCAAAGTGGTATGGGACACTTTGATTCAGAAATTTCTTTTAAATTACTTCCTTTATAAATGTATGACTTTTCAATGATTTTGATAAAAGAGATATTTCTCTAAAATAGTTTTGATTTCATCTATGTGAACATCCTTTGATGGATTTTAAGCTTATTTGAAGTTGATTTATTATGATACAAAACTTTTGTATTGTATTTAAGGTTTTGTGATATGTTTTACTATAGAAGTGTTATTTTTATAACATTCATGGTTTACGGAGAAAGTATTGACATTTCGTATGCTAGTATTAATACGAATGTTTATGTTATGTTTAAACCTTTTCATATGGGATTGCATTGGACTTAGTAAGTGATGGGTGGAGCCCGCTATAGCTCCTCAATTCATCAAAAAGTCTCATGATACAAACTAGTGTCTTGGCACAAGGTCTTGAAAAAATCTTATTTGTAGTCTTGGCACGAGGCCTTGGCTATGTGGTTATGATAGTCTGGATTTATGCATTCCATCATTATGAAAGTGGTTATTGACATTGCATGTGATTATTCGATTAGTAGAATATCCATGTGAATAAGTAAATGAAATTATTTCATTTTATTTTTCCCATACTATGTTTAATTTTATATTTAAAAGGATTTTTTTAGTTATACATTGCCTTAAATGTTTATGCTTATTTATTAAAATTTTCGCTAAATTTATTACCCTTATAGAGCGTTTGAGCTCACCCCTTTCAATGTTTTATTTTTCCCAGGATTCCAAGAAGTATATTTTGATTGAGATGCAGGTTTAAGACAAGAGAATAATGCCATTCATAAAGGATTATTTATGGTGTTTTGTATGTTATGAAGTGTAATGTAACATTCATGTTTGTAATCTATTTTCCAAGATTGTTATACTAATCGGTCCTTTGGGACTTGATTCCTTATAATCATGCCAATGTATTAAAATAATGCACCGACTCTGGGTAACTAGGTTCGGGGTGTTACAATAAGGCCTAAGAATTATTATTCTCTCATTCCTATAACTCTATCTACCTAATCCTCTTCTATGTTTTTAGGTAAGGTCAATACTGATATTCCTAAAATCTTCAATTAGAGTAAATCCCATTATTTGTGGAAAACTTCTGATGATTCTAATTAAGGAAACATCATGTATTATTATGATATGTACGTCCTATCTTAATGGATGAGGTAAATTCCTTATGTTTGACCCCACCATCTCTCAAATCCATTTTATTTTTTCTTTATAAATAGTCAACCGCATAACTTCTGATTAGAATTGTTTGGTATAATTAATTTTTAAATTAGACTAGATTTACCTGCTGCACATGTGGAAAACTAAACATTACATACATAAATGTTACATCATATTAGATGAATATTCAATACATATAATTATAATCCATGCTTGAACAAAATATTCTTTATTGTATTTAAAAATAAGGATTAATAAAAAATTGTACATAAATTATGTATATCATCTCCAAATAAATTCTTCACAACTAGATCCCTTCTTAAACCTATCATACATAAAACCTCACATTATATCATGGGGAAAGTGCAACAAAATAAAGGGTTATATTGGATGATAATTATGGGTACACAAGGGATATATTAATCAATTTCACTTTTTAATCAACTCATAAGAATAAGTTTTCGAGAACATGAGATTAACATTTTAATATCTTATCCATTAATTCACAGATCATAATCATGAGTCATGGATAAAAATGTGGTTGTCAATAATAGATGAATAATAATGGAATCATAGAATGTAAGTCATGAAAGAATAACATTTTCTTAAGGTATTTCTATAAAAGGGTGGCATAAATTGTTTCATATTCATAATCATGGAAATATTATGTCATAGCTACCCACCAAGACATTAATCACCTGATTTACTTGGGATAACCAACAGTGTACCAAGATTGGTCTTAAGATAACATAATTTGAACCCTTATTTGGATAGGTATAACCTCTAATGTATGCTTTGAAATTATAAAATAATTTACATTAACTAATTCAATGGAGGGATATAACAGAACCACCATTCAGATGATCATAATTCATTCAAATATATTCCACAACATCATGGGTACATTTATCATTTCAGTATATCTTTCCCTACAGAAAAGAAAAGGGTTTTCTCAATAATTTAGCATCAAAATCATAAACCTCCAAGAGAAATAATAATTGTGATATCATAGGATTATATACCCGGTGAATCATAGGTAATATAAATGGATTTTATCATAGATAAAATTAATTTTAAAAGATCACTCGAATATTTTTTGATGAAAATACACTTTTAATTTAGAAATTAATTATTTAAAATATAAAAAAAATACAAAATATTTATAAATAATTTTAAATGAAAATAACCATGGAATTTTATGAATTAACATTTAAATTAATTATTATTAATTTTGTTAGGAAATGTTATTCATGTGGCTTTTGTTAAAAAATTATTTTTTTCACACCTTTGTTAAAGAGTACCTCATTCAAAAAAATAAGAATAGTTATTTTAAAACATTTTATAGAAATTAATAATTTGGAGAAAAACATTATGAAATCATTCCATAATAGTAAAATCTTTCTTCAAAAAAAATTAATAAAATATGGACATGGAAGAAAAGGATTCTCATACGAATAGAAATATAAAGTTCGTTTTCTTTAAATACATTCTTTAGGATTTTGAGTAATTAGAGAGAGTAAAATGAATATAAAACTTTTAATACACATAAATGACCATAGGATAAAAAAATTAATATTATTTTTTAGATATATATCTTATAATTACATCATCTTAATTTTTATTATCCACAATCACGTTAAAAATAAGATTTAATATAAAACCCTTACCTCATGTTTGACTTTATTCTTAACATATCCAGCCTCTTGTATATCATATTTAAATTTATTATAAATATTTTAAAGAAAAATATTCAAAGTTATAATATGATACATTGTTTACTTATAACACCTTATCACCAATACATTAACAATTCTTTATTAAATTCACTATTCTGGGTGATAATTGTTTCATTTTACATGTATATTTCAATTCAGTTGTTATAGCCATTACATCTTGATAATGGTTCTATAATCTTAATAATTTTATTCAATTTATAAATATATTATATATTCAGTATGTATATATTTATAATCCTCCATAAAAGGTAGATAAATGAAAATTTCTTACACCATTCATGGTCTGTATGTACGCAAGAATGTGGATTTCATTTTCTAATGAAAATAAGGGATGAAATATAAATATTTATCAACATTATAATATAATAATTATTTCATAAGTATCATATATATTTATTAATTCCAACATTTTATAAAAAAAATTATGTGGTGAAGTAAAATGAATCATATCGCTACATGGTTGCATTTTTCCACACATACGCCTGAGTTATACTTTTATGAACCATTTAATGAAAATGAAGCTGAAATAGTTATTATATCATCATAATAAAATACTATAAATATTTATTATAATACAGTAATTATGTTATAATTTATATAATAGGATTATATATTGTGGAAAAAAAATAAAATTGAAATATATCAGTTAACATTTATACCTTTTTTTGAGAGACCACCTTTGGCTTATGCTTTAAAAGATTTGTCTTATGACAAGATCAGGGGATTTAGGATTAATTAAATTAATAATGGTAATTTTATGGAAGGTTTTTTATGATCTATAAGGTTAAAATTTTTTGAATAATATAGGATATGAGGTGCCCTTTTATAAGTGACGGATAAGACACACAAATAATTAATTAAAATATTTAAATAATATTAAGTGATTTTCTTATGTGAGTGGAACTGAATGGACAAATATTTGAATTTGAGATAACATATGCTCAAATTATCTTTAACTAATAATAATTATATAATTTTTTTTAACATTTGTACACTTACCTCTTAGTTTAATCCCTCTAGTAAACCTGTTTTAACCCTAACTCTAGAAATAAATTTTTACTTTTTTTTACTATTCATTATGACCATGATTGGAAGTGGAATCATTAAAAAAATGGAAATTATAATTAAAATTTTAAAATAAATTTTATAATATTCCATTTATAAAAAAGAAAATTATTAATTTTAAAATAAGTTTAAAATTTAATGAAAACTTATTTTTAGAAAAATTAATTTTTAAGAAGAAAATTAAATTTACTTTTATTCCTTTGCTAGTAAAAACTATAATAAGAATATGATATTATTTAATTCAATATATTATATATAAATTTTGTTAATAACAATAATAAATAATGATTTATATAATTTATTATGATAAAAACATATTGCACATATTAAAAGTGTTTTATGAAAAATAAATCTCTTTAACATTAAATGATTTTACCTTTTATCATAACATTTATATAAATTATGTATGGATTATTATTACTTTATTTATTTAAATAATCAGTATATTTTATTTAAATTATTTTTAAATACTGATAAATAAAATTTTTCATGATAAAATTACATAACATGTTGATAATACATTTCTTCAAAAAAACAAAATATGTTCTTTTATCATTAAATGACATTATAAAGATTCATTATGTATCAAAATGTTTTTCCATTATAAATATATTTAATAATGTGGTTAATCCTATTCATACCATCAAATACATTTTATTTTATAGAAAATATGTTATATCATGAGTTAATTTAGACTCTAGTTTTTGTATAAATAAAGCTACTGAATACATAATTTTTTTCAAATGAAATACATAAAAGGTATTTGCGTGTTAAATTATACACCTATTAAATTGAATTTCATGTTAAACAAAAAAAATGATGATTTCTCTTCTTCATCTCATCCTTAGGCTTCCATGTAGCTTCCTAAGAATTTTATTCCTCTAAAGAACAATAAATAGAATATTAGTCTTATTATGTAAAAGTTTATCTCTATAATCTAATATTTCAACAAGTTTTCATCATATTATTGATCATGCTCCCATGGTATAACCTTTGACTTGAGTACATGGGAAGGATTAGGTATGTAATTCCACAAAATAGATACACAGAACACATCATGAACATGAGAGAGGTTCAATGGAAGTACCAACTGATAAGATACAAACCATACTCGATCAAGAACATTGAAGGCACCAATATACATAGAGATTATATTTTCATATTTTATAAATATAATAACCATATTCTATTGATAAACTCAAAGATATTACATCTCACTAACTTCATGTTCAAGATCTCACTGATGATTTTCATTATGACTCTTATAGAGAATTTGAGGTACAATTATGTGTTGTTGAATGGATCCAAAATTCTCTATCATTAACTTATCTTAATAATGTATCAATAGATTTCTTTCTTCAAATTAAATACATCACATTAGAGGTATGAACTTCCTACCATATAATGATTCAGAAGGATCCATCTGAATGCCGGAGTGAAAGATATTGTTATTAGATAATTCAACAAGAAGGATTTATTGATCCTAACCACCCTTTAAATATAGATAAAAAGATATTATAATATCTTCTAGAGCTTTAATGGTTATCTAATGCTATCCATCTATTTGAGTAAAATAGATAATATTTAATCACAACATTATATATAGAACTTTCTGAAAACTTTACTAGAACGTCAAGATAAACTATTGAAATCAATCAGATACAATAGAATGTGGTACTCCATGAAACACTACCACGTTCTTTATATATATCCTATAATTTTAATTTAAAAAATATTATATAATATTAATTGAAATTAGGAACTTCATATGGAAATCAAAATCCACCGAAATAGCATAATGTAATTTAGATGTTTTAGGGAGCCTTGAAATGAAATCCATGGTGATGGTTTCCCTTTTCCATTTAAGCACGGGTAGTGGTTGAAACATATCATTATAATTATATGTCTAATACTTAACTTAATGAAATACCAAAACAAAGATACATACTTTGAAATATCTCTCTTCATGTTGTCCCACCTGAAATAATCATTCATATATTTATATATATTCAGAATTCCAGGATGAATAGAAAATAATAATATATGATCTTCATAAAATCTCTCTATTTCTCTTCATGTATGTTATGGATGGGACACATTCATATTTCTAAACATTTTCATTTCATAATAATTAGGCTTAATCTCAAGGAAATTTCTCTCCTTCTTTTTCAGATCTACATCTTCCTTTTATACATCTTTAATCATCACCTAGATAGATGGTTAAACACTCACTTTAGAAAGATAAAATCTCTCCCCATCCATAAATATTCCATGGCCTATACTTTTTAAATCCATAAATGTTGGATACATTTTGAACCTTTTCATATATAAGCTGGAATACTCCTCTCCACTTGAAGTATTATATACCTTTTTTCTCTTTCCTATAATGGTAATATTTTGAGTGGTCACAATCATTAATGTAATTTAAATATATTTTCTGGTACATATTCCACTTTTTTATGTAAATATATACTTTAACCTTTAATGATATTATATATATCACACTGTTAGGTCCACTAGGCTGAATACCCTGAGAGGGGGGGTGAATCAGGGTATGACTAATTAAAAATTAAAGCCCGTTCTGATCTTGTTTCGCTGTTAAGCAAAACACTCTTCTCTCTCTTTCCTGCTGCACAATATAAACAGAAAGTAAAGCAAGCACAGGACACAACAATTTTACTTGGTTCACCGCTAAGGGCTACGTCCAAGGAGCATACGCCGACAGGTTTCCGGTCGTACCAAGTCCACTAAACTTCACTAGCTGTGGATTACAATGTTCGGGCTAGATCACTTCTATGCCCAGGCTCACTGCCTATACAAGGTTTAGGGTCAGCTCACTGCTTTCCCAAGGGTCACTCCCTGTTTCTCTCTCTCTGGCTCACTGCCGGTGGAGAGGATCACCTTCTTCCTCTTCCTAAGCTCACTGCTCTTGGAAGGGATTCACTCACAGTTTATAGACCTGTAGGTCTCTTCATTTCAATTAAGGAATGCATCTTTCTCTGTATGTAGATGCTCTATTGAAGTCCAACTTTCACCCGCAGATGAATCTCACTTTGCACCGGATGTACCGGGCAACCTCAAGTTTTACGCGCAACCCTTACGGTGCCTTGCGCGCAATTTCTATGCTTTGCGCGAAATTCCTTTTTCGCGCAACCTTCAAATTTTACGCGCAGCCTGGAAACTGCCTTGCGCGCAATTCACTGCCTTTGCGCGAAATCCACTTTTCGTGCAACCTTCCTTTTACGCGCCAACTCAAACTTTCTGCGCAGCCTTTGCTTTTCGCGCAATCTGACTTTACGCGCAAACTTTAAGTTTACGCGCAACACCCTTTCAAACTTCAATTTCGCGCACCAGAGCTCGGGTATTTTCTATGTCTTGAACTCTACTGAATGGAGGAGGGTCACTTCATATTTATAGGCAAAATCGACCCCGAGCGAAAAACCCTCTTTGAGCGCGTAATCCGCTTTGATCGCGAAATACAAATCTTCCGCGCACAACCATTTTCCGCGCACTGCTCCATAATTTCGCGCACCTCATGCCTTTGCCATTTTCCGAGATTCGGAGCTCGAAACACCTCTTGCGCGAAATACTTCATCTGCTATTTCGCGGGCCACTTCAATTTTCCGCGCACGCCTCCAAAATTTCGCGCGCCTCATGCCTTTACCAATTTTCAAGCTTTCGGCCTTGAAACATCTTTTGCGCGAAATACAATTTCGCGCAACCCGCTGTTTTGTGCGCCACACTTCAATATTTCGCGCAACCCTCTAGTTTTGCGCGCCATGCTTGATTTTTCCGCACACCACCTTCATTTCTCTCTCCTCAACCTTCGCCAACAACATATCACTCCATTTTCCATTGGCGATTTTCAGGCCCAAAAATTTGGCAAACACTGGAAAACGGCGCCACCTTGTACTGCTCTTTTGTACCGCCTCCAGATCGTCCTTTCCTTTGTCAAAATTCTTTGTCAACATGGAATGTCAACAACTTCTCGGGAACTCGACAATTCTCCATGGAAACCTGCTTTGTCAACAAACACAATCAACCCAAAAATGCTGCAATGTTACCTTGAGGGATTTTTGCCCAACAATCTCCCCCTTTGGGTTTGTTGACAACTCTTCACAACTCTGCTCAGAAATATTTTCTGCACTTTGATACCTCACTGAGTCTTCTTCCAGCTGCTACCACCATTCGCCTCTTGCGATTATGATAGCGTTCAAGGATTCACTTAACATGTACTCTAAGCCCACATGAGCAATGCTCGGCGTGAGAAACAAGAGTAGAATGAAAAGTTCATCAATGAATCACTTCATGTCAGACCCCAATTGTCGATTCCACCCTGATACCAATTCTTAAAAGAAAAAACCGGTTGTTGAACCACACTGATACCAATTGGTGAATTCTTAAGTTGATACCAATTGTTGATAGCTGGACACTGTCTCACACCATTCCAACACCACTGTTCTGCTTTTATCACGATCCTCAGCTGTCGTGATTTCTATGATTTGATCGATCACGTCTAGCATCGTCAGATTTAAAAATCTCTCCCCCTTTCTCATTGCTCCCCCTTTCTGGCTGCTCCACCTGTCAGCTTCTCCCCGTATCAATTATGATTTATCAAATCTCCGCACTATTTTCTCTCTTGAACTAACACTTTTCTCCCCCTTTGTCAAGCACTTTTCAAGCACTTTTCTCCCCCTTTGTCAACGAACCCAAAGGTCACGCCTTTGTAGTCTGTAACATAGTAGAGAACACATATCAGCACATTAGGGAAAAACACACCATACCTCGGGGAGAGGGGGGGAGGGGTCCCACATCCACACAATTTCAAGTGCGGGGAATCGACTGAACTCCCAGAGCCAGTCGATGCCTCTCAAAAGCTTCCTTGGGTAAGGCCTTTGTCAGAATGTCTGCAACCTGTAGTTCTGTAGGCACGTACTCCAACTTTACAATTCCCTGCTCAACCTTCTCCTTAATAAAATGATACTTAATCTCAATGTACTTTGTCCTTGAATGATGGACGGGATTTTTGCTAAGATTTATAGCACTTGAGTTGTCACACTGGATTCCGATCGGAGACTTCACTTCAACTCCCATATCTTCAAGCTGCTGCTTCATCCACAATAACTGTGTGCATGCTTGAGTGGCCGCAATATACTCAGCTTCTGCGGTGCTCAATGAAATGCAATCTTGTTTCTTGCTTAGCCAAGAAATACACAATCCACCAAGATAGAATGCACCACCTGACGTTGATTTTCTATCATCGGCTGAACCGGCCCAGTCTGCATCAGTGTACCCCAATAACTCTGTCTGAGATTTGTCATTGTATGTCAAGCCGAAGTCCACCGTGCCCTTAATATACCGAAGTATTCTTTTTACTGCGAGCATGTGACTTTCCTTGGGATTACTTTGATATCTCGCTGCTTGGCATGTGGCGAAAACAATATCAGGCCTTGTTGCGGTTAAGTACAACAGACTTCCAATGATTTGCCTGTATTCTGTGATATTAACTGTCTTGCCATCCTCATCTTTTGATAATTTCATCCGGGTAGCCACCGGAGTCTTCATCTCCTTGGAATTTTCCATTCCAAACCTTCTCAGGACCTCCTTGGCATATTTAGATTGAGAAATGAATGTTCCATTCCTTCCTTGTGTGACCTGTAGACCAAGGAAAAACGTTAGCTCTCCAATCATTGACATTTCAAACTCATTTTTCATGAATTCAGAAAACTGTCTGCACTGAGCTTCATCTGATCCACCAAATATTATGTCATCGACATAAACCAACACCATCATCCTTTGATTACTGTCATTACTGAAATAGAGATTGTAATCAACTCCTCCACGCTGAAAACCAAGCTTCTTCAAGTACTGATCAAGCCTTGAGTACCATGCCCTTGGTGCTTGTTTCAGCCCATACAATGCCTTCTTCAGCCTGCAAACTTTGTTCTCATCCTCATGAATGAGAAAACCATCTGGCTGCTCAATATACACCTCCTCTTCCAGAACCCCATTCAAGAATGCGGATTTGACATCCATCTGGAACACTTTGAACTTCCTTTGCACTGCGATGGCTAGGAATAATCTTATTGTCTCCAGCCTTGCAACCGGTGCAAATGTCTCATCAACATCAATTCCCTCGATTTGGGAGTACCCCTTGCACACTAGTCGTGCTTTGTTCCGAATCACTGTGCCATCTTCATTCATCTTGTTGCGATAGACCCATTTGGTCCCAATGACATTCTTGTCCGCTGGCCTCGAAACAATCTCCCATGTCTGGTTCTTCTCAATCTGATCAAGCTCTTCGTTCATGGCCTGAACCCAGTTTTCATCTTCAGCTGCATCAGAAAAACATTTCGGCTCCACTTGAGACAAAAACGATGCTTGCTGTGATGATTTCATTCTTCGAGTCTGAACTGGAGCTGTTTGATCACCAATGATATTCTGCCTATCAATCTCAGCTCGACTCTTTGTCTTCCTCGCAGACACCGACTTGACACTTTCCTCTTCATCATCAGTATCTTCTTCTGAGTCAGCTTCTGCCACTTCTGCTCCCCCTGGGTTGCTTACCTCATCATCACTTTCATCCAGGAACTGTTCACTGGGTCGTTGAGCAGTCTGTTCATTTTCGACTATAGTGACATCATTACTCTCAACAATTTTTCCCAGCCTCTTGTTGAAGCACTTATATGCTTTGCTTTTCCCTGAATAGCCAAGGAATATCCCTTCATCTCCTCGTGCCTCGAACTTCCTATGATGTTCTTTGTTGAGAATGAAACACTTACTTCCAAAGATTCGAAAGTATTTCAACGTTGGCTTCTTTCCGTACCACAGTTCATACGGAGTCTTCCCTTGCTTCGGACATAACAGGGACCTGTTTGAAACATAGACCGATGTCAAAACTGCTTCCTTCCAAAATTTCTCTGGTAGGTCCTTATCAATAAGCATTGTTCTGGCCATGTTGTTAATGATCCGATTCCTCCTTTCTACCACTCCATTCTGTTGGGGAGTTCTTACTGATGAAACTTGATGCCTTATCCCATGTTTCTCGAGATAGTTTTCAACCTGATTGTTTGTAAATTCTGTACCGTTATCAGTACGAAACTTCAGAATTTTCTGCCCAAGCATCTTTTCTGATTCCCTCCTGTACTGCTTTATGCAACTGAACACCTCTGTCTTATGGGTAATGATGAATACCCAGGCCATTCTGCTGTAGTCATCAATGAAAAGAACATAGTACCTTTGCCCATCTATAGCTCGTGGTGAGATAGGTCCACATACATCAGCATGCACCAATTCGAGCACTCGAGTTGCTTTTTGTTCCTTTGGCCTGTATGTCTTCCTGATGATCTTCCCTTGTTGACAAGAATCACACGTATGAGTGCGATCACGTGATAGTTTGGGAAGGTCTCTAGCAGCATCACACTTTACCAGATCTTCCATAGATGGTTGACATAGATGACCAAGTCGCTTATGCCACAGCTGATTTTCTTCTTCTCTGGATAAAAGGCATGAATCTTCTTCCCCACCTACCAGGTAAAGATTCCCCTTTGTTCGTTTTCCCTGAAGAATGACTATTCCATCTTTTCCTTTAACAAAACCCATCTTCTTGGTAAAAAGTATAGAGTGCCCAGAGTCACATAGTTGACTGACGCTAAGCAAATTATGACTGAGACCCTCTACCACCAAGACATCAGCATGTCTCATTTCTTTGCCCCCAAACTTGGATTTTCCTGAGCCAACAATCTTCAGGCCTTCATCATTTCCAAACTTGACAACTCCTTCTTTGTCATATTTTATGCCTGTAACCAGATCCTTATTACCCGTCATGTGGGATGTGCAACCACTGTCAAGGATCCAAACACCAGAACGATCTGATGCTTTAAGGGCAATTTCAGCAACTACGGCCTTCTCAGTTTTCTTCTTCCTAGTCCATACTTTTTCTTTCATACTCGGCATGGATTGAGGCTTCTGTTCTTTCTCAGAGTATGATGGACCAGCTTCATCTTGCAAAACTGCAAATCTGTTCTGAACTTTTAACTCACTTGTCGGTTTACTGATCTGCTGCTTGCGATCATTTTGATTCTGCTTTGACACATTTTTCTGAATGGCCGGAGTGCAGTACCTAGCCATGTGTCCAAATCCTCCGCACCAAAAACAGTGTCCTTCAAAAAATGTTCTGGGAAACCGTTCTCTGTTTGGCTGCCATCTCTGTTCTTGTTCCCTTCGATATCTTTTGGCTATGGAACACACATACTGTGAATGTCCCATCTTTCCACAACAGTAACACCTGATATAAGGTGAATTCCATCGTGTTACTTCAGCACTACGAGTTTCCCCTTTGGATCTCTGAGTATTCCAATTCTGCTTTGTGCTCAAATCCACTTTCAATCTCGGAACAAGTGCTTGCGGTCTAACTTCAACTGCCGTAGATTTTTGTTTCTGATTAAGCCATGAATCAGCCTTAACATCTGAGTTCAATTGCTGCTTCTTTCCTGCTGAACTACTAGGCTCTTCTTTCTTCTTTTCCGTCTTCGTAACGACCTGATTTCCCAAGAATGTGTTGGGATTCAAAGGTTTTTCCTGGTCTTTTACTTTTCTCCGCAGACCGACAACTTCCTCTTCAAGCTCTTCAATACGCTTGACGTGATCTTTCACTTTTCTACTCAAGCAGTCGATCTCCCTTTTCTGCTCTTCAATCTTGAGCTTATGCTCATCAACCTTTTCTGTGCGCTCTGGCCTGGAAGACTTAAGATTTTCAATTTCTTTCTCAAGCTCAGACTTCTCTTCTTCTTGTTGTTGCATGTAGAGTTTGGCATCACGTACTATCTTATTGGCTTTCTTTGTTTTTGCTCGCCAAACATCTATCTCTTCAAGAGCTGCTTCTAATTCAGCTTCCATGTCAACTCTCCCTTAAATTTCTTCTTCTTCTTCATCAGTTTCAGTTTCTTTCTTTTCTAGAGTGCTACTAGCAACAGCCACCATCGCATTTTGACCACGATCTCTACAGTTTTCTATCTCTTCAACTTCTTCACCCTCAGACTCAGCTGAACTATCAATTTCTTGGGAAAGAAGATTCTTCTTTTTAAAGAAATTTCTCTTGAACTTCTTCTTCCCTTTCACATAGGCTGAAGATTTTTTCATGGGAATCTCAACTTCATCTTCATCGCTTTCTTCTTGAAACTTTTTGGGGCATCTTGCAGCAAGATGACCAACCTTTCCGCATCGGAAGCATGCTAGTGGAAGTTTCCCTTTAAACTTTCCTTTTCCTCTTTGCAGATTTGAAGAAAGGAACGACATCACCTCATCTGACTCTTCTTCCTCCTTAGAATCTTCAATAGTGAGCCTCTTCATGGCCTTAAATGCCACCTCTTTGGATTTCCCCTTTTCCACAGCATCGTTGTCATCATTTCTCATTTCATATGCAACAAGAGTGCTGTGTAGGTTATCCAATGTTAGCTCTTTCGGATCTTTATCTTCCAACACAGAAACTTTCGGATTGAACCGAGGTGGAAGCTTTCTCAAGATGCGCTTTACGATTTTAATGTCTTCGATAATTTCTCCAAGACCCCGCATGTCTTCTACCACAGCATTTACCCTGTCAAAGAATGCATCAACAGACTCATTCGGGTTCATTTTGAGATCTTCATACTTGTTCCACAACACTTGCAGCTTTGCCTCTCTGACTTTTGTATCCCCTTCATAAATATTCAAAAGTTTTTCCCACATGGCATGTGACGTTTTGCATGACATCACCTTTGTATAAATGGGATTAGAGAGTGCTCCCCCTAAGGCATTTATTGCTTTGGAATCAGCATCCAACTCTTTGTGCTCAGCTTCTGATAATGCACCACTAGTAATATCAGCTGTGATACCATGCATAGCTGCTGAAAACACATCCATTCCCAAAGATCGGAAATAGTGTTGCATTCGATTCTTCCATATCTGAAAATTACATCCGTCGAAGATCGGAATCCCTCTATGATTAGTGACCTCCATTGAGAGAAGACCAACTGTTAACGTTTCCCTCTGATACCACTTGTTAGGTCCACTAGGCTGAATACCCTGAGAGGGGGGGGTGAATCAGGGTATGACTAATTAAAAATTAAAGCCCGTTCTGATCTTGTTTCGCTGTTAAGCAAAACACTCTTCTCTCTCTTTCCTGCTGCACAATATAAACAGAAAGTAAAGCAAGCACAGGACACAACAATTTTACTTGGTTCACCGCTAAGGGCTACGTCCAAGGAGCATACGCCGACAGGTTGCCGGTCGTACCAAGTCCACTAAACTTCACTAGCTGTGGATTACAATGTTCGGGCTAGATCACTTCTATTCCCAGGCTCACTGCCTATACAAGGTTTAGGGTCAGCTCACTGCTTTCCCAAGGGTCACTCCCTGTTTCTCTCTCTCTGGCTCACTGCCGGTGGAGAGGATCACCTTCTTCCTCTTCCTAAGCTCACTGCTCTTGGAAGGGATTCACTCACAGTTTATAGACCTGTAGGTCTCTTCATTTCAATTAAGGAATGCATCTTTCTCTGTATGTAGATGCTCTATTGAAGTCCAACTTTCACCCGCAGATGAATCTCACTTTGCACCGGATGTACCGGGCAACCTCAAGTTTTACGCGCAACCCTTACGGTGCCTTGCGCGCAATTTCTATGCTTTGCGCGAAATTCCTTTTTCGCGCAACCTTCAAATTTTACGCGCAGCCTGGAAACTGCCTTGCGCGCAATTCACTGCCTTTGCGCGAAATCCACTTTTCGTGCAACCTTCCTTTTACGCGCCAACTCAAACTTTCTGCGCAGCCTTTGCTTTTCGCGCAATCTGACTTTACGCGCAAACTTTAAGTTTACGCGCAACACCCTTTCAAACTTCAATTTCGCGCACCAGAGCTCGGGTATTTTCTATGTCTTGAACTCTACTGAATGGAGGAGGGTCACTTCATATTTATAGGCAAAATCGACCCCGAGCGAAAAACCCTCTTTGAGCGCGTAATCCGCTTTGATCGCGAAATACAAATCTTCCGCGCACAACCATTTTCCGCGCACTGCTCCATAATTTCGCGCACCTCATGCCTTTGCCATTTTCCGAGATTCGGAGCTCGAAACACCTCTTGCGCGAAATACTTCATCTGCTATTTCGCGGGCCACTTCAATTTTCCGCGCACGCCTCCAAAATTTCGCGCGCCTCATGCCTTTACCAATTTTCAAGCTTTCGGCCTTGAAACATCTTTTGCGCGAAATACAATTTCGCGCAACCCGCTGTTTTGTGCGCCACACTTCAATATTTCGCGCAACCCTCTAGTTTTGCGCGCCATGCTTGATTTTTCCGCACACCACCTTCATTTCTCTCTCCTCAACCTTCGCCAACAACATATCACTCCATTTTCCATTGGCGATTTTCAGGCCCAAAAATTTGGCAAACACTGGAAAACGGCGCCACCTTGTACTGCTCTTTTGTACCGCCTCCAGATCGTCCTTTCCTTTGTCAAAATTCTTTGTCAACATGGAATGTCAACAACTTCTCGGGAACTCGACAATTCTCCATGGAAACCTGCTTTGTCAACAAACACAATCAACCCAAAAATGCTGCAATGTTACCTTGAGGGATTTTTGCCCAACAATCACACATTTCACAAAAAATTTAATTCCACCATATTTTCGATGAATCAATTAATCATACCATCTTCAGGTCATGATTCAGATAATTTTTATAAAGGTTTTTTAATTGAAATGAGACATAAGATTTCACCATGACATTCTCCATGATAAATAAACAAAATATTTTATTTACTACAAAACTACAGATTTCATAACCTTCTCAATTATAGGGTAGCCTAAGCATAAGTGCACTAACCAAATTTCACTTCAGTGCCTTGGAATGTTTCTCACATTCATCTACCCAATGTAACATGCCTCTCGTTCATGTTTAGATGTTTTTTGGGTTTGATATTTATTAAAAATATCCCTAAAATCATCATTAATATCCATCCAAACTAAGAAAACTATGGATCTCAGACATTGTGGTTTTTTTCACAATTTAATATATTCTATCCTTAGAGGATCTTTTGATATATACACTAAGGAGGTTTTATGACCCAATAATGAAACTATATATAGATTAAATTCACACATGAAAAAAAATTTCATACGAGTTCTCCTTCCTCAGGGTCTTCATTATAGTCCTCAAATGATTCTCATGATCTTCGATTCACTTGGAATATATGATAACATCATCTATAAAGGCTACAAAAAACTGATCTAGGTGATATCTAAAGACTCTCTTCATTATATCTTTGTATATTGTGGGTGATTTGTTAACTCCAAATGTAATCCCTATAAATTAATTGTTTCCATTATTTTTATACAAGATTTAATGGGTGTTTTTTACTCTTGATCCATAATTTATTATATCCAAAATAAAGGTCTAACTATGAGATGTATTGATATCCTCCAAATTGATCAAACAAATCACCAATATGGGGAAATGGACACTAATTATTAATTGTGATCTTGTTAATTTAATGATAATCAATATAGTTTCAGATTGATCCATATTTATTCCTCGTAAAAAGAAAAGGTTCACCAGATGGTAATGCACTTGGATGAATGAATACCTTCTCAATATTCTACATGTGTCACTTCTTCAATTTCTCAAACTCAATTTTTGTCCATTGTAAATGTATTCTTTGACATATGTGTAGAAACATGTTTGAGTTCTACTCGAAATTAAACATAAAGTTTCATAGTAAAACTAGAAAACACTTCTAGAAATACATTAAAAAACTCCTATAAAATAATTATATCCTTGATGTTGAGTTTATCCAAAACCATATTAGATAAAATCCCCCCTTTAATTGGCATCGAGACCCATAAAATGGATTTAATTCTGTTTATAATTTCATATTAATCCTTGAAAAGATATAATTTCTAATTTCATTTTTGAATATCAAATTTGACTTCCCTGCCTTGAAAATTGATATAGTATCTATATAAATAAATTCTATACATGCCCAAAATATAAAAAAAAATCAACATGAGGGAGAATAATAATATATTTAGGAATAAAGTTCCCACAAACTTCTATTAGAGTGGAATCATATACATTATAAGAGACCATAATACCATAAGTATTTTTCAATATTAATTCAATGAAAACATTTTGAGGTCGAAATGAGATAATAATAGAATATTATTCTGATATAAAAGAGTGGGTAGGACCAAAATCAAAAAAAATTATTAATTTTACAGTTTATGGAAAGTATATCTTTTATCACTTCATTCTTGTAACCCACATTAGTAATATTAATCACAATATATTTCCCTTTGTCATTAGGATTAATAGTTTATTGGCATCAATCATTATCATTAACCCTTATATTCAAGAACTGTTTATCATAATTCCCATACTCCTTGGATTTGAAACAACTAAGTGTGGGTGGTGAATACTGTGGTGCACTCTATCCATTCTAATCATGAGTTATCTTCTCTCCATCACTTTGATATTTTATTGTCTGGTGAACTTCATTTTCAGACATAAATAATTTAGCAATACCCTTAAGATGGGTTCCTCTATGTTTTTTCCAAGAATATAGCCAAATGTAAGACTCATATAGTTATCTATATTGATTATATTATTATAATTTTGTTAAAATTAAATATTTACTTTCTTATCAAAACCATGTCATTTATTAGAAACACTAATCTCTATATCTAAAATGATATTACATCAAATGATTACTTCATAGTGACTAAATTATCTGATGGATTTCGCCTATTGGTGACATATTTTAAATCGAATGAAAAATTGATCAATCTTTGCTTCATGTTGGATGATCATAATATAATAATACATCACAATTCTTTAAAAAAAATATCCTTATATATACTAATAGATTCATTATACTTATTATTTTTCTCCAGGAATTCCATCCCCATTTTCCAATGAAGAATACTAAAAAAGAAAATGTCTAAAACTAACCCTCTAAACTCATCCCACTCCATAGATTTAATTTCTTCATGTTTCCTCAGGTTCTTAATAAGATTCCACTATTGATCAATTTCTCATTTTAAATGATAAAAAACAAAAATACCTTTTTAAAGATATGAACACAAGATTTTCATGAACCGTCCCTTGGGGCCAGTTTCATGACTACCCCAACTCCACCTTCCATAGACCAAGGGATGGAGACTAGCGTCGGAAAGGCATATCCCTATAATAGGAAGGAATTTCCTTTAAACCTGTAGAAACACGCAGAGTAGAATACTTCAAGAAGCAACCATAAAGTAAAATATTGTAGTAAATGAGTGCAAAGAGTAAAGGGCGCCACATACATGCCCAATTGGAAAAGTACAAGTACAATTGAAAAGTAAAAAATAGCTGAAATGTAAAAAATAGGTGAAAAGTTAAAAGCATCTCTTGGATAGTCCACAACGGATCCTACCCGAATGGTAGGTACAGATCACGATCAGTAGTCCAAGTGTTATGTCATGCCAAATGGTCCACCTCCAAGCACCATTCAGTCATGGATCCCTTAGCCTCGATCAATGTTGTACATCATCCACACAAGACACAATCAGGTGTAGGTGAATCCCATGTAGGGGTGAGTATAACGATACTCAGTAGGGACCTCGTAGGTCTCCAAAAGTTCGATAAAGTAAAAAACTACAAAGCAAGTCATCAACCCTACTTAGGTATATTCCCCTACATATATCTAAGTTATAAAGATATACTCATCTCATACATGAGATAATAATACCACAAAGGTAACACCACAAATATCGGAATTACCAAACTGGTAAAAGACTTAGTTCAAATAGAGTCTCAACTAAAACTATGTATTATTGAATTAAATAGGTACATATGATTAGTGGTGATGTTGGATCATCATATTCTATTAAGAGGCACAACTTCTGACCATACGGAGTCTGACCCACATAGGATCGATAGGTAACTAACCCCCTCTAACCCACACAGGATCTGACCCATATAGGATCGATAGTTAACTAACCCCCAGTGACCCACACAGGATTTTACCCACATAGGATCGATAGGTAACTAACTACTGCAATGACCCACACAGTATCGGTATGCACTGACCCACATAGGATCGTTGAGCACTAACCCACATAGGATTTGACCCACACAAGATTGGTTCTGACCCACACAGGATCTCCCAGTACTAACCTCCGTATGATCCATCTTTAACCTCCGCCTCACTACCAGCCATTAGATTCCTCGCACCTGGTGCAATCGAGTACTATAGAATCTGCCCTAGAGATATCGGTCATACCACAACCACAACTATTCTCCATAAAGAAGTAACCCAAAGGACATTCATTTCTTAACGGTTCCAACGTGATAGACGGTGTGTCAATCGAACACTTGGTCTTTGAGTTATAAGCGTTTTAGTTTTAGGGGCCCAATTGGATTCATGTTCGATCCAACCCATTCATACTCCAACTCTATACAAAACTCAAGTGGGTGTACTAAAAAGGGTCGTCTTTATCCAAGGATCCCAACGCTGTAGACGGTTCGTCAAATAGACGTCTAGTTCTCTGGATATTTCCCTTTAAGTGTTTCTTGGCCTGGGTCCTATCTGGACTAGGCCGCGGCAGGCTCGGCCCGCTGGGCTGAGGTTTGGCCCAGCCTACAAGGGGGCGACCTGACCTATAAGAATGGTTGGCCCGGCCCACAAGGGGAGCATCCCACAAATGGTGGCCCACAAACAACGGCTCGCAAACGGCGGGCTACAATAGTGGCCCATTCAGCAAGGGGGGCAGCCCACAAAGGGTGGCCCACAGGGGTGGTCTGTCCTTTATAGGGAGGCCCACAAAGGGTGACCCACAAAGGGAAGCCCACAATGCAGTGTAACCCATATAGGGAGTCCTTCAAAGGTAAGCCTATCTGCGTGAGGTGCGCCTCGCAAGGGGGGTGGCCCGGCTGTTTAGGGCATGGCCCGCAAGGGGCGGCCTAGCCGTTGTCCGCCCGAGCTAGCGAGGGGGGTGAATGTGTCCCTACGGGTATCACGAATTCCCTGGAGTATGTTTGGTTTTGTGAAATGGTGGTGCCACATGGGCACCGCCTGGTGGTCGCGGAACCCACATAGCAGGTTCCTCCTTCGTCGCGGCATCGGCCACAGTTTCTGCACGCCGGTGGCACGCTGGTTGTGCCACCTCTCCCGCTTTTCCGGTGGAATTCTAGTCGCACCTCCTCCCCTTCTGTTGTTGAATGATGTTCTAGCCGCCTCCTCTGATCACCACGGCTGACGAGTCGCATCCCTATACTCACCGGCAGCGCGCGACGGTGCGCCGCACATCCTCCATGGTCGGTCGGTGTCAGCCTCTCTGATGACCGTCATAGCTTTGGGTTGTGGCCTCCTCTTGTGGTTGGGGTCGGCATGCCACCTCCTTCATATCTGGTTGGTGTCTTCATGCCTACGGTCTTCCAAGGAGGTGAAAGGATAGCAAGATAGAGGATGGTTTGAGCTATTTCTTTAGGCCTGCACCCTCCACGCTATATCATAAAAAAGAGGGAGGATAAAGGGTTTCAAGACATTAATTTGAAATAAACAAGAATTAAACACCTACCTTGTAAATCTGTTAGAGAACTTCCATTCTTGAAGGTGGGTTGTGCTCTTTACTATCACAACTGGTTCCCAACGATGCCGCTCGTACGTCATCCTTCAGTTCATGGTTCAGTTTCATCTGTCACTTCCCACTGGGATCGACTCCATCCTATAAGGGTTCGGTGTCTCGACACTCCTTCATCACATCATTTCTTGGGGAAGCTGTGTCGAAACCTCTTTGCAAGATCCACCAAAATTGGAGAGGGGTAGGGAATGTAACAACGTGGGGAATTAATGGGGGATCATTAATTAAGAACCTTCCTAATTCTTTAACGACATCATTACTGAAGATTGACATGTCAAGCCATTTTTTGGATTGACACATCGCGGATCCCACACTTCACTTGTCCATTGGTGGAGAAGAATGTAAATAAAATATTAAAATTATTTCTTTTCTTTTCTTTTAAAAAGTCAAAAAACATAAATTTTTCTACAGACCTCTCGAGTTCAAAGTAATGTCTCCCTTATGCGAATCCCAGCATTGTGGATTCAGTTGTGCCCTCAGATTTTTAATCCGAGCACCAATTCAAAAGTTATAAAATTCCACTCACGTGATTACTATACGTACCATAAAAAATGTTCCAAAATTCATTTTGAGCACTCCAAGCCTCGGAATCACACGCCGTTAATTTTTTTAGACTGTAATAATTCCATATAATTAAAAAATAAAATGGAAAATCTAGATCTTTACATTCTCCCCACCTTACATCCCTTCATCCCCAAAAGCCACAACATAGACTAAGAAAAAAATGGGGGGTACTGAGCATGAATTTAATCCTCCCACTCCCATGTTCTTTCCTATAGGTTCCCATGCTGCCAGAGAATGCGCACCAGAGGTATCACCTGCCCATAAAGGACTCACTCCAGTCGATCCTCAGTCCCTACTAGAACCTCCCTAAAAATCACCCCATTATCAAAGTCCATCTCATCATGGTCGATGATGTTAGACTAGTCATGAACGTATCTCCTCAACTAAGATATGTGGAAGATGTCATGCACCCTCTCCAACTTTGAGGGAAGTTCTAAGCGGTATTCCACCTCACATATCCAAATAAGTATCAGAAATGGTCTGATAAACCTCAGTAATAACTTTCCTCCTTGAACAAATCTTTATAGTCTCTATCGAAGAGAGACTCAGAAGAATACATGGTCCCCCTCCTGGAACTCCAAATTTCTTTGTCTCCTGTCAGCTTATAACTTCTATCTGCTATGTGCAGTCTTCATCTTCTCCCAGATGATTTTCACCTTCTCAGTGGTAGCTCGTTCTAACTCTAGACCCATAAGTGCTGACTCCCCTGGGTCCATCCAACATAGAGGTGATCTTCAAGGTTGACCGTACAAGGCCTCAAATGGTTTCATATCGATTTTCTAGTGTTAACTATTGTTGTATGTAATCTCCACCAAGGGCAAGTGATCCTGCCAACTATGGCCAAAATCTAGGATGCGTTCATGAAGAATGTCTTCCAACTTATGAATGGTTCACTCTGTCTGACCATACATATAAGGATGAAAGGTGGTTCTCAAATTTAACTGATTCCCGAATGCCTCCTTTAATACCTTACACAACTGGGATGTAAAATGTGCATCACAGTTAGAGACTATTTTTGATAGAACCTCATTAAGTCGTACAATCTTCTATACATAGAGGTATCCCAAGCCCTCTACTAATCCCTACTCTCGGATGGGTAGGAAGTGGGCTGACTTGGTGAGTCGATCAACAATTACCCAGTTGGAATCATATCACTAGGAGGTATGTGGATGCCCGGTCACAATGTCTATGGAGATATCATCCCACTTCCACTTCGGCACCTCTAGTGGCTATGCTAATCCTACTGAAACCTGATGGTAGGCCTTCACTTATTGACAATTGAGGCATTGGGAAACAAAATATTCCATGTCTTTCTTCATCCCTGACCACTAGTGCTGACACCGGAGGTCCTTGTATATCTTCGATACACTAGTATGTACTGCCAAAGGGGATGTTTGGAACTCCCTTAACACCTCCTCCCGTAGCGCCACTGGTACCATGGTACATAAGATGATGACGTGCTCCCCACCTTCATAATATCCATTAGGTGCATGTCCTGAGGATATCTGAGCATTTCGAGCCTTACACTCAATGTCCCCATGTTTCCCCTCTCTGAATTGCTAAAGTATTGGGGGAGTGACTATCATAGACTAGAGGTATGTTGCTCCATCTCTATCCAAAAAGGATATCTGCAACATGGCTAGTTTCTCTGTCGCCTCACTCAAAAAATATAGACCAAAACTACTATTGAGTTCGTATGCTACCATGTTCCCCTTCCTATAGGTATATAATATCTCAATGTCATAGTCCTGGAGGAACTCTAGCCATCACCGTTGTCTCAGGTTCAGGTCCTTCTAAGAGAAGATATACCCGATACTCTTATGATCATAGTAGACGGAAAAACGCTCTTCCATCAAGTAATGTCTCTACACCGTCAAGGTGAAGACCACTGCTTTTAACTCTATATATTGGTTATCATAGTTCTTCTCATGTTTCCTCGGTTGTTGTGAGCCATAGGAGATCACTGCTTTCTCCTGCATCAGGACACACCCAAGTCTAGTCCCTGATGCATCGTAGTATACTACATACTCAACCCCCTCCTTCAGTAGCATCATGATGGGGGGCACTCTTTAGTTTATGCCTCCACTCCTGAAAACTTTGTTGGAATATCTCTTTCCATAAGAAGGGATGTCCCTTCTTTGTCAAAGATGAAAATGGTGCCACATCCCTAGAAAAGTGAAGTACGAATCTCCAGTAGTACCCAGCAAATCCTAGAAAACATTGCACCTTAGTCACACTCCTAGGTGACTCCCAATAAAGAACAACTTCTATATTCACCGGATCCTCTACAACTCCAGACTTCGAGATAATGTGTCCCAGAATGTGGACCTCTTGTATCCAGAACTATCACTTCAAGAGCTTACCATAAAGCTGGTGCTCTCAGAGTGTATCCAGAAATATCTGCATATGATAGGTATGCTCCTCCTCCGACACTGAGTATATCATGATTTCATCAATGAATACCACCAAAAAGAGATCAAGGTATGGTTGGAAGATATTATTCATGAGTCCCATGAACACTATCGGAGCGTTGGTCACACTGAATGGCATAACCAAGAACTCATAGTGGCCATACCGACATATTAATGTCGTCTTATGCACATCCTCATTTCTCACCCTAAGTTGATGGTAGCATGATCTGAGGTTTACATTCGAAAACCAACGAGATCCTCTCAGCTAATTGAAATGATCATCAATCCTCAGCAGTGGATACTTATTCTTCACAGTCACCTATTTTAGGTTCCGGTAGTCCACATAGAGTCTCAAACTCCCATCTTCTTTCTTGGCGAACAAACTCATGGCTTCCCATGGAGAAATGTTGGGCCTTATGAACCCCTTTCAATATAGGTCCTCCAACTGTACCCATAACTCATGAAGCTCTATAGGAGCCATCCGATATGCTAGTGTAGATATTTTTTTCATCTCGGGGTATAAGTCGATGTAAAATTATACCTCTCTATGTGGAGGCAATCCTGGAACATCATCTGGAAAGACATGGGCATATTGGTCCACCACTACAGTATAGCTCAGACTCTCATCATCTATAACTCTGAGGGTAATCCCAGCTAACTATTGTGTGATCTACTGCACCCTTCTCTGCGTAAGTCCATCCTTTGCTGCAAAGGTGACCTTCTTACGGGTGAAGAAAAACCTAGTCCCATCTTCACTGACACACCACACTTTTGTCCTAATACAGTCAATATGTGCATGGACTATGGATAACCAGTCCATACCCAGGATGATGTTGTGGGCCCTCAACGCCACTACTAGGAGATTCTAGCTGAAGATCTCACAACCTAGAGTAATATCACACTACTGGCACCAGTGTGTAATTGTCGAATCTTCTCCCATAGAAGTCTCTAGCCATAAGGATCGAGCTAACGGCTCCACTAGAATCTCCGAGCTCCGAACAATGGAAGTGGAAATAAAACAGTTACTGGAACCTGTGTCTATATGTATTATAGATAAGGTGGATTAGACATAGATCGTGCCTCTAATCATCACCGATGTTGTATGGTCATAGGCCTCAGCTGCCTGGAGCTGAGCTCGTCCCTGTCCACCTTCATTCTTGTGTCAGGGTGGACCACCTGGTGGTGGTGGCGGTAGTACATTGTATCTCTTCCCACTGCCTAATGCATGGCCAACTTATCTTGTATGTCTGCCTGCTACCTGTGGACCTCCTCAATCAAACCTCTGCCTTTGCCTCGGTGATCCCTCAACCATCCATAGGGCATCTTTATGGAGGGTTGTGAAATCTCTATCCATGTGACCATGCCTACCACACATGTAGCATTGTATGTTCCTCATCTAACCTCCTCTGCCTCGCGAGCCCCACACCTTCGAACATGCGTCCCGAGGCCATCCACCAAAGGGTCTGGTCCACTTGGACCTTTGTGTCATTTGCCTACTACCAGCCATAGTTGACTCTGCTACATGCCTCTCGGTGGTGGGTCTCATTGTCGGTGCCTACTCAGCTAGGAATTACTCCATCAAAAGTGCATTCTCTAGCACCCCAGCCTGCATCGCTATGCTAAGGGATATCATCGATGCTCTGATCTCCCATCAGAGACCCTTCTCAAAGGTCTGTCCCCAGATGAAAGTGTCTCATACCATGTCATTGGAGTATAGAGATAGATTAGTGAACCTCGTAGAGTATTCGTCTATAGTTATGCTACCCTACTATAGGTGTAGAAGTTCCTATATACGCACAGAGCATAAGGTGGATGGGATGAACACTTCCATGAAAAGGCTCTCGATGTCCGCCCAGATGTGGGTCACCTCATCTTGTATCTAGAGCATCAATATTCACCATCTCCATGTTGCTTCCTGGAAGAGACTAGACACTAAGATCACAATAAGGTCAGCTAGTGTCCCAACCAACCAGAAAACTCTGACCACAGCCTTTATCCAGTCCTCAGCTACCTACGAGTCCATCTCGCCTCATAACATCAGAGGCATGTACCACTAAAACATGTGTAATGAACTCACTCGGTGTGCATCCTCAACTTGTGGGGATGGTGGAAACGGCTTCCCAATGGGTAGTGGTGCTGGTAGTATGCCACCTGAAGAATCTAACACTGTAAGAGGGCTCTAAATCGAGGCCTCATCGCTCAGTTGGCCATCATCACATACTCTCTCATGAATCCTGGCTAGCTGTCTACGTGGGGTAATCAAAAAAGAAGATAGGTGTTCCACAGTCCAAAAGTTATACCTGGTTAGATTACTCAAATAAATCACAAGAAAAACTCTTCAAAAACACACATAATTCATGCTTCTGTGTAGTTAGTCAGAAATTAGAATTCAGGGTCCTAGTGTATGGATACATCGGCTTCCATATAAACACTAGACTCCCAGAACTAAAAACCACACTCATACCACTTAACACTATTGCTACTTTGAAATGATAAAATTCCTAGTTCCTCAGTAGAACTGACTTCTCTGATACCACTTTGTAATGAACCATCCATCAGGTCCCATGTCGTGACTACCCCCAATCTCTTCATCCATAGACTAGGGGCTGGAGACTAGCACCGGAAAGGTGTATTGTAACGCCCCGAACCCAGTTACCCAGAGTCGGTGCATTATTACATAAAATTGGCATGATCACAATAGATCTTGTCTCAGAAGACCGATTAGTTTAGTATCCTTGGAATCACTAGATATATTAATAAGGTTTACATTACATCATAAAGTGAAAAACTCAAATAATATAGTCTCTATAGTCCACACTCATATCCCCTTTAGACTATCCCTGCAGGTCAGTCATAAAATATTTCTTCACATCCTGGGAAAAATAAAACAGAGAAAGGGGTGAGCTAAGATACTCAGTAAGGATAACAATATAGAGAAATCTTTCATAATTAAGCATAAACATTTGAGGCAATTTATAACTAAAACAAAAGCCTTTAAAACTTGAACTTCAGAAAAATAGGGAAAAGATAAAATGAAATAATTCCATTTACATATTCAAATTGATATTATACTAGTTGAATAATCATATGCAATATCAATAACCACTTTCATAATGATGGAATATATAATGCCAGACTATCATAACCATGTAGCCAAGGCCTCATGCCAAGACTACAAATAAGATTTTGTCAACGCCTCGTGCCAAGACACTTATTTGTCTCATGAGACCTACGGATGCATCGAGGAGCTATAGCAGGCTCCACCCATCACCTATTAAGTCTAATGCAGTCCTCATATGAATATGTTTAATGATAGGACCAATAGGGGCCTATATACCCTGAGAGGGGGGGTGAATCAGGGTATGGATATTCTTTTTCAAAGTTCTTCCTGCCCCACTAGATCTTGACCTCTTTATTACAAGGGTCACTTCGTTTGCACTTGTGTGTTTATTATGATCACTTATTTTCTTCTTTATCTGATGATGATGCTTTAAATGCAACGCGGGGAAGTAAGCAGACAGACACAGAGATTTTTACTTTGTTCACCCTCACTGGGCTACGTCCAAGGAGCATACGCCGATAAGTTGCCAGTCATACCTAATTCCAATATTCCTCATTAGATGTGGATACAATGGTTCAGGATAGATCACTACTATGCCCAGACTCATGGCCTTTTCAAATTTTAGGGTCAGCTCACTATTTTCCCAAGGGTCACTCCCTATTTCACTCTCTCTAGCTCACTGCTGGTGGAGAGGATCACCTTCTTCCCCTTCCTTTGCTCACTGCTCCGGAAAGGATCCACTCATAGTTTATAGACCTGTAGGTCTATTCATTTGCATGAAAGAATGCATCTTCCTCTTTATGTAGATGCTCTATTGAAGTTCAACTTTCACCCATAGATGAATATCTCTTTGCACCAAAGGTATCGGGCAAACTTCCAGCTTCCACGCAGCCCGAAAATCACTGCTGGAAATAAACCTTACTTGTCGTGCAAGTCAATCTCGGCGCGCAAGTATTGGAGCGCATGTCACAACGGGCACGCAAGTCCACCTCAGACACTTGCGAGACACAATCTTCCCGAACTCCAAACTTGCACGACTCTCTTCCTTTTACGCCCAATCCATCATTGGCGCGCAACTATCAAGCGGCGCACAACTTCTCACACTGGCGCGCAACTTCAACCACCGGCGTGCAACTTCACTTGCGCGACCCACACACCACTTGTGCGTCCACCACACCTGCGCAACGGGAGCTCTGATTTCTCAAAGTGTTGAACTCCAGTTAAGAATGAAGAGCGGTGGTCCAGTATTTATAGGCAAATTGACCACCCTACGCGATGGAGCGCAAGTCACCTGCGCGACCCAGTCTCGGCATGCAAGTATTCTGTCCTCCTAGACACTTGCGCGACCAACTCCCAAACTTGCGCGACCCTATTTCCGTAGCCATATTTTCATCTTCTGATCTTGAAAAACATATGGCGCGCAATTTTCCTATACTCCAATTCCTCGGCATGTAAGTCCCTTTGCCAAAAACCCTTTTCTTCATTTGTCGATTTTCAGGCCCAAAAATTTGGCAAACACTGTAAAACGGTGCCACCTAGTATCTATTCTTTTGTACCGCCTCCAGATTATTCACTCCTTTTGTCGAAGTTCTTAAATCAAACATGGATCGTTGACCTCAGCTCTTGAACTCAACATTCTATCATGAAATCCTCTTTGTTAACAAATTTGTATGTCATTGTTTTGATTTGTCCACAATCACAACACAGATGTCCACTTTGTCAACAAATACAATCACCTCAAAAATACTTTAATGATGCCTTGAGGGATTTTTTCCCAACATTTAAACATAACATAAACATTCGTATTAAAACTAGCATACGAAATGTCAATACTTTCTCCATAAATCCTGAATGGTATAAAAATAACACATCAACAGTCAAACATATCACTAAACCTTCAACACAATGTGGAAGATTTTTATCATGATAAATCATCTTCAAAACAAGTTTAAAATACATTAAAGAATTTTGACTTAGATGAAAATGATTTGTAAAACTCTTTGAGAGAAATGCCCCTTTTTAATGAAAACATTTAAAAGTCACACAATTTAGAAAAGAAGTCATTTAAATAAATTTTTGAATCAAAGTATCTCATACCACTTTGAAAATTTTGAATGGAATTAATGTTTTAAAAACATTCATGTCCATATAAATATATCCTTAAAAATCATTTTGAAGACATGGATATTATAGAGAAAGATTTAGAAGAATAAAAATTTAAAACATTTGAAATGATGTTATAGTAAAAAGTTCCTAAAAATAATTCCTTTGAAAACTCTTTCATAAAACAAGGACATGTATAAAAAATATGTCCCAGTAGATAATTACATAAAAACAACCTTGAATAATAAAGAGATTGTGAAATGAACCCTTACCAATTTGGTAAATTACGAAACATACACCCAATGAAAGAGGTATCATACAATGAATATGTAAATACACATAAATTAAAGTGTATTACACAGATACTAAAATTATAGGTAGTACATACACCACACAAAATGTAATAGTGGCAATATGGCATGAATCTCACGGGAATAAGGAGTGAGATGAAAACCCCTTAACTTGTACATTACCTTGATAGTGTGTATGCTAACCTCCTGTATAATAGTTAAATAATTGTTATTAAATTATACAAGAATCATATTCATAAAAATTATATCATATATGATCTTTTAATATTTCGTTGTTAATAATATTTTAGTATTATTGTCGTTTCAGATTTTAACTAGTTCGTTTTTCTTTATATGCTTCGTTACGTAAGTCGTGTTTGTTACGGATAGGTTGTATATTATTCATATCTAGAGTGATATAAATTCCTTAAACATTTCTTTTAATCATCAATCGATAATTTTTTTTAATGGATATTATGGTGAAATGAATCTCATCGGGTTCGTGGAGACGGTAATCTGTACGTACACACGAACGCTACTTCCATTTCATTTTTTATTTTAAAAGGAATCAAAACCAAATGATACATAGGTATATTATAATTCCATTATAATATAATATCTTATATTTGTTACTTGAGTTCATTAACACCATCTTTTATAAGTTCCATGTATGGTATGAACGAGTCGTATCACTTTGAGGGGGCAGTAGTCCGCACTTCCTCAAATGAAATTATTGTATATATATACAACATGAAATGAATAATAGTATGATATAAAATGGAATTACAGAATATTACATATAAAATAAATATAATTAATATCATATTTAATTATATTTCTGTCATAATGGCCACCATGAGAGGTGATAGGAGATAATTGAAAAATCATCGCTTTGTGAGGCGTTTGGTTTCCATCCACAGAAACATTATGTTATTCACCCATTAGATGGGGGTGTGTGTAAGGTTAGTTATAATACTTTAAATAAAAATATCCTAGTATATTTAGGATATTATTTTATTTACAAAAGAAAATAATAAGAAGAGTTTAGGGGTTGGAGAAGTAAAATAAAAGAAAAGAAGCTAAGAGAAATCATTACCTTTAATTTGGGTAACTCCCTTTGGTTTGAACCAAAAAGGACTCTTGAAGTGCCTTATGCCTAAGCTAAGGCTTCTAAGAGGAGGAGAGGGATGTAGGGAGATTAATTGGGCAGATTTTGGACGAGAAAAAAGGCTTGAGAGGTGTGAAAATTGGTTATAAGTGGTGTCCTTCTATAAGGGGGAGGAGGGCACCTTAGTAAAATCTAGAAATATTATTTTATAATAAATTATTATTCGGATTCTAATGGCTAAAAAGTTGATTATTTAAAGGTTAATGTGGGTATGGGTCGAAAACCCACTCAACAAATATAATTTAGATAGGTTTGGGTCATGATATTAACCTTATCTTTTTAGTTTTAACTCTTAGTTAATTAGTTTTACACTTACCATGTCACTTTGTATTTTTATATTATATTGTTAATAAACATACCATATACATCTAAGACACCTCAAAGTGGTCCATTAATGATACAACTATCATTATATAAGTCTCTTGGCCGAACCTTAGATTTTTAGGAATTGAATATAAATTAATAATATAATATTTGTTTTAAAAACTCTTTTATGTCAATTTTGACACTATTGGGTATTTTGTTTCTGATAAATTCAAAACAGCATTATTACTTCGAAAAAAATTATATAAAAAATAATAATATGTCATATTAACCTAGAAAATTATTTTAATATATAAAAAGTCTCAAATTACATTTATTTGGTTATTTATAATATCAATTATCTTAATCTTCCATGAATACAGTAATTATTGCATCATCATTATGTCATAAATAAATTAAATTATTTAATGTATAAAAATTAATAATAAAATACCATTATGTATTAAATATTTTTATCTTTATAATGAATATTTATAGTCGAAATTATAACATATATAACCTTATGTGAAAATTTTTTTGCTAAAAGATATATGCTTATGTCATTTTTTTATTTACATTAACTTAATTAATATAAAGTGTCCCTATCACCTACAAGTGGCTCCATGGGGTCCCAAAATCGACCCAAAGATTCCCATGGTCTGACATTGATCCACCAATAATGTTAGGACACGTTTTAGGGTAATTAATTATTATTATAATATTATTTGTTTACCCTTATTTACCCGATTTACCCTTTAACCATGGAAAATAAAATATTTACCGAAGTAATTATTCAAAATGTCTAAAAATGAAAGTTACTTATTTACACAATTTGTACATCCAGATTCCCAAAATGGAATCCATTTTTCCAAATTCAAAACACAGAAGTGGCAGAAATTAATTTAAAATTAATTTCCGTTGTGAAAATAAAAGCGTGTTTTTAAGAAATAATAACTATCAAAAGATTGATACTTGTTTATGTCCGGTTTAAATGTGAAATTATGTCCAATGACCAACATTGTATTAAATTCTAAAAATATATTCAATATATACTTTAAAACCACTCAAATTCATAATTTACCACTATTAATTATTTCGATTAAAAAAAGTTGTTTTTAATTAAAATTTAGTAATTTTCACTATTCATCAAAATATTAATGTTATCCGAAAAGTTCCAAAATTTTACCCTAGGATATTTTCTATATTCCGAATCCAAAAATTAAGTCCATTTTGAGAGATTAAATTTATAAAATTTTAAAAAGTGGGTATTACTATTCATAACGGCTAGTTTGATTGGTTGTGGTGTGTGTTAGAACTCGAAATTGTGTACAACACACACTACTGTATTATTCAAAGAGAAGCATACCGTGGAAACTTGGGGTGTTACATTATCCCCTACTTCAAATAATTTTCTGCTCGAAATTTCTAGAATACTACTGCATGAAAAGACTCGGTTGGTTCTTCATCATGAGTTCCTTAGGTTCCCACGTTTCCTCTTTCATCTTATGGTTTCTCCATAAAACTTTTACCAGATGAGTCATCCAATTTCTTAGTACTTGTTATCTCGTATCAGAAATCCTGACGGGCTCTTCGTAATAAGAAATATTGGGTTCCAGTTCTAATTCTTCATAGGTGATTACATTCGTTGGGTCAGGCATGTATTTCCTCAATAGTGATATGTGGAACACATCGTGAACTTTGGAGAGACTTGGCGGCATTGCCAAACGGTAAGCTACAACCCCAATTCGTTCTAGAATTTAGAAAGTTCCGATGTACCTAGGACTCAATTTACCCTTCTTATCAAAACGTATAACTCCCTTCCATAGAGATACCTTCAAGAAAACATGTTCTCCTACATGAAATTACAAATCCTTCCTTTGGATATCGGCATAGCTCTTCAGCCAACTTTGAGCTTCTTTGACGTGGTTTTGGATTACCTTTACCTTTTCCATTGTTTCTTCCACCATTTCTGGGCCAACATGTTTTCTTTCACCAACTTCATCCCAACAGGTTGGTGTGCAACATCTCTATCCATATAACGCTTCATATGGTGCCATCTAAATACTTGAATTGAAGCTATTGTTATAGGAAAATTCTACCAGAGTTAAATATTGATCCCACATACCCTAAAAGTCAAGTGAGAGAGATCACAACATGTATTCTAAGGTTTGAATAGTCTGTTCTGATTGTCCATCTATTTGAGGGTGGTAGGCAGTGCTCAAACGAAGTTCAGTATCCAAGGCCTTCTGAAGACTCTTCCAAAATCTTGAAGTAAAACAGGGATCATGATCAGAAACAATCGATAGGGGTACTCCATTAAGTCTCACAACTTCATTAATATATAGTCTTTCTAGATGTTCTAGTGGTAGATCTTCTCTTATAGCAAGAAAATGAGATGACTTGGTAAGAAGATCAACAATAACCCATATTTCATCATTCCTTCTAAGATTCTTCGGTAGTCCCATGACAATGTCCATCGTGATATTATCCTATTTCCACTCAGGTATAGGAAGAGGTTGCATGACTCCTCCAGGCTGTTGCCTTCTAGCTTTCACTTTTTGAAAAACCATACATCTTGACACAAAATCAACAATCTCCCTCTTCATGTTGTCCTACCAAAAATGTTCCTTCAAATCACTATACATTTTGGTGCTCCCATGGTGTATAGAGAAATTGGAACTATGAGCATCATCCAACAATTCCATTTTTAGATCAGGTATATTGGGAACACAAAGTCTCTTCCCAAATTTTAAAATTCCATCTTCATACACAATGTCTCTCAATCTCTCATCATTCACAGCTTTAATGTTCTTTTGAAACTCTTCATCATCGGTCTGAGAAATCTTTATCCTTTCTAGTAAAGATGGTTTGGCAACCATTTGAAAAAGAATTTATGTTTCACCTTCTATGGTGATTCCCTTATCCAACATTACTAGATCCATTAAAATAGGATCCATTTCAATTCTCAACATGTTCAAAACTCCATGATCTTTTCTGCTCAAGGCATCTTCCACCTTATTTTCCTTCCCCGGGTGGTAGTGTATCGTGCAATCATAATCCTTGAGTAGTTAAAGCGAACACCTTTGCCTCATGTTGTGTTATTTTTGTGAGAAAATATACATCAATCTCTTGTGATCAGTATAAATCTCACATTTTTCAGAATAGAGGTAGTGTCTCCATATCTTCAAAGAAAAGACCACAGCTGCTAACTCAAGATCATGAGTAGGATAGTTTTGTTCATGAATTTTCAACTTTCGTGATGCATAGGCAATAACCCTATCATTCTGCATAAGTACACAACCAAGTCCTTTCATTGATGCATCACTATAAATAAAGAACCCATCATTCCTCGATGGTAGAGTCAATATAGGAGCATTGACTAATATTCTCTTCAGTTCTTTGAAACATTCTTCACATTGTTTTGTCCAAACAAATTTAACCCCTTTACGTGTGAGCTTTTTTAATGGGTTAGACAACCAAGAAATATTATGGATGAAACGTCGATAATAACCTGATAAACCAATAAAAATGTGTACCTCAGTGATACTCATCGGTGCAGGCCATTCCTTGATTTCCTTGGTCTTAGAAGGATCAACAGAGATTTCATCTTTAGAGACAACATGGCCAAGAAAAGAAATCACCTAAAGCTAGAATTCACACTTGTAAAACATCCCATATAATTCATGGCTTCTCAGAGTCATCGGGATAATGTGCAAGTGATTTTCATGATCTTCGTAGCTTTTGGAGTATACCAAGATATAATCAATAAATACCACCACAAATTCTTCAAAATACTCCTTGAAAACTCTATTCGTCAGATCCATGAATACAGAGGGTGCATTAGAGAATCCAAAAGGCATTACTGTAAACTCGTAATGCCCGTACCTAGTTCGAAATGTTGTTTTCAGAATTTCATCATTCTTCACACACAACTGATGGTATCCAGACCGAATGTCAATCATTGAAAAGTATTGAGCTCCATGGAGTTGGTTAAATAAATCATCTATGCAAGGTAGGGGATAGTTTTTCGTTATTGTTATAGCATTGATCTCCCTATAGTCGATACATAACCTCATAGATCCATCTTTCTTTTTAACAAAAAGAACAAAGGCTCCCCATGGAGAAACACTAGGGAGAATAAATCCCTTATTACTCAATTCCTCTAGATGTTTCTTTAGTTAAACAAATTCCACAGTGGACATTATATAAGGGGTGTTTGATATAGGCCTTGATCCAGGAATTAAATCAATGGAAAACTCAAATTCTCGTTCTGGAGGATGTCTAGGTAAATCTTCCAGAAACACATCTACATATTCTTTCACAATAGGTACATCCTCTCTTTGAACATTACTTTCCTCACCCATAGTCATTTCATTCTCTTCCTCCCCAATAATTGAATTTATTTGAGCTACTGGGGTGGATCTATATAAGCATTAGGTGGTAAAGATTCTGCTCTAAAGAAAAGTTGTTCCTTATCATCATCATCAAAAATCATAACCTCCTTCTTCTTACAATAAATCTTCGCATAATGGTCCGAAAGCAAATCCATACTGAGGATTATATCAAACTCGATCATAGGAATGACGATGACATCAGCGGATAAAGAACATTTATGTGCTCTAATGGGGACTGATTCACAAAACTTTGTTGCAATGATACTTTCCTTAGGGGTTTTAACTGACAACTCCTTTGTTAAATCAAATTCTAAATATCTAATTTTCTTAGCAAACTGGGAAGATATGAAATGATGCGATGATCCAGAATCAAATAAAGCATTTTCAAAACATGAGGAAACCATTAAATTACCTACCACCACGTCTTTCGGAGCTTTTACCTCATCAATTGTGATAGCCTAAGCTTGGCCTTGATCCCATGGTCTTTTCTAAGGTGGGTTCCCCTAACGCTTAGGACATTCATTTGCATAATGTCCCATCTCTCTACAGTTGTGGCATTGAACATTGGTAGCTTCTTTCTTCCCCTTGCAATCACGAGCATGGTGGCCTCTTTCACCACACTTGTAACAGACTCCCATTCCCTTCATGCAAGTACTAGGGTGTTTCTTCCCACATTTACTATAGGATGGATATTCAACTTTTCCTTTCTTCCCCTTATTTCCATTCCCAGATTGATCATTATATATCTTCTTCTCTTGTTTTTCTTTAAAGTCATAAGACTTAGAGATTTCCTTTTCTGTCTTCATAGAACATGAGACAATGTCTTTATACGATGAGAAGGATTGTGAGACTAATGCTTGATGGAGAAATGGTTTTAACCCATCAAATAAACGATCAATCTTACTTATTGGGTTACGTATATAATCTCCATCATACATTTCTATCCTCGTAAAGTTAGCCTCATTATTTGCAACATTCTCATCCTCCTTTTGTCTCAGACTCAGAAATTTCCTTTCCATATATGCTCGATGGTCACGAGGAATGTATTTTTCTAAAAACAGATCTTTGAACTCCCTCCATTAAATATTTGATACTTCATCATCTTTGTTCATGTTTTGAATCAATGACCACCATTGATCATCATCTCTAGTGAGGCGATAGACTGCCATGGCAACTTTTTCCCTTTCACTACTCCCCAAAGCTTGAAATATTTTCACTAGGGAACTTATCCATTGCTCAGATACTAATGGATTTGTACTCCTATTGAATGTTGGTGGTTGCTGCCTAATGAAGTGATCTAACATTGATCCTCCACTCTGCGGATCTGGGTTCTCTATATGGGCAGGGTTATTATTCATAACCTGAGTGAGTTGTCCCAGCATGGTGATAAGCTGATCCGCACCAGTTACATCACCCGCTCCACTATAATTATCTTGAGCAGGAGGGAAATCCCTACATGGAGTGAGTGCATTGATACGGTTTCCATTTCTTCCACCAGGCACCATTTCTAAACAATGGCATAAACTAGATCATTTTATGAATAAAAATACATAATTTCATACTTGTAAAACACTTAACATAAATTGAACTATTTATGGATATAATCCATAATCATAAAAAAAACTTCTTTGAGGAAGTATATACTCATAAACCCTTCATAATGGTTTTTAAAGAAAATGAGAATTATCCTAAGAATATCCCCTAGAAATGTCATAACCAAGAGTGCAGCAAGGCCTGTTGTCGTGCACCAGTTCCCATTCGAGTCTAGCTCAAAGAGATTTTTTTAGGTTTTACCCTAAGGTACATATGTTCCAGAGCTGCCTCTACCTGCTCATATCCAAACAGGGATGTATTGCTCAAAAAACTCACAAAATATCTACAATTACAAAATTCTAGGAAGATATTCTCTACTAATCTTCAAAGTATATCTTAGTTCTATGTTCTCTAATATGATTATATCTAAATCTAGCTTCCATGGTTTGTACTAATCTTCTTTTGATACCAACTATAACTCCCTGACACCGGTTACCTAGAGTCAGTGCATTATTACCTAAAATTGGCATGATCACAAAAGATCTTGTCTCAGAAGACCGATTACTTTAGTATCCTTGTAATCACTAGATACATTCAAAAGGTTTACATTACATAATTTAGTGAAAAACTAAAATAATATAGTCTCTATAGTCCACACTCATATCCCCTTCAGACTATCCCTGTAGGTCAGTCATAAAATATTTCATCACATACTGGGGATAATAAAACATAGAAAGGGGTGAGCTCAGATGCTCAGTAAGGATAACAATATAGAGGAAGCTTTCATAATTAAGCATAAACATTTAAGGCAATGTATAACTAAAACAAAATCTTTTAAAACATGAACATCAGAATAATATGGCAAAGATAAAATGAAATAATTTCATTTACTTATTCACATGGATATTCTTCTACTCAAATAATCACATGCAATATCAATAACCACTTTTATAATGACGTAATGCATAATGCCAAACTATCATAACCACGTAACCAAGGCCCCATGCCAAGACTACAAATAAGATTTTTTCAAGGACTCGTGCCAAGACACTAGATTGTCTAATGAGTCCTACAGATGCATCGAGGAGCTATAGCAGGCTCCACCCATTACTTATTAATTCCAATGCATTCCTCATATGAATAGGTTTAAACATAACATAAACATTCTTATTAAAACTAGCTTACGAAATGTCAATACTTTATTCATAAACCATGAATGGTATAAAAATAACACATCAACTGTCAAACATATCACAAAACCATCAACACAATGTGTAATATTTGTATCATGATAAATCAACTTTAAAACAAGTTTAAAATCCATTAAAGAATTTTGACATAGATGAATTCAAAACCATTTGAGAGAAATATCTATTTTTTTTAAATCATTTAAAAGTCACATAATTATAAAAGAAAACATTTACTTGGAAAATATTTTAATAAGCTTGTAAGGGATGATTCAACAATTTTATAACAGCGGAAAATAGCCACACCCGCCGTATAAGTTAAAAAAAGACATTCTTACCTTAATTCTATCGAAAAGGTTAAAAAGGACCTTGTTTGGAAAACGACAGAAAGATTCCTTTAAAAACCTCTTATAAAAAGTCAAAAAAGGGTATAAATGAATTTAAACCATATTTTTTAAAATATAAAGAATGTTTTGAAATACATTTTTAAGAAACATGGATGTGGATGATAAAGAGGTCCCAGTAGATACTTACGTAAAAACAACCTCGGATAATGAAGAGTTTGTGAAATAACCATTACCAATTTGGTAACATACGAAACATACAACCCATGAAAGTGGTATCATACAATGAATATGTAAATAAACATATATTAAAGTGTATTACACAAAGAATAAAATTATAAGAAGTACATACACCACACAAAAGGTAATAGTGGCAATATGGCATGAATCTTACGGGAATAAGGAGTGAGATGAAAACCCCTTACCTTATACTTTTCCTTGATAGTGTGTGTGTTAACCTCCTGTATAATAGTTAAATCATTGTTATTAAATTATACAAGAATCATATTCATAAATATGATATCATATATGATCTTTTAATATAGCTTAGTTAATAATATTTTAGTATTATCGTCATTTCAGGTGTTAACTGATTCGTTTTCCATTATATGATTCATTATGTAAGCCGTGTTTGTTATGGATAGGTTGTATCATATTCATATCCAGAATGATATAAATTACATAAACATTAATTTTAATTATCAATCGATAATTTTTCTTTAATTGATATGATGGGGAAATGAATCTCATCGCGTTCGTGGAGACGGTAATCCATACGTACGCATGAATGCTACTTCCATTTCATTTTTCATTTTAAAAGGTATCAAAACCAAATGATACATAGGTATATTATTATTCCAGTATAATATAATATCTTATATGTGTATCCTGAGTTCATTAACACTATCCTTTATACATTCCATGTATGGTATGAATGAGTCATATCACATTGAGGGGGTGGTAGTCCGCACTTCCTCAAATGAAATTATCGTATATATATACAACATGAAATGAATAATGGTATGATATAAAATGGAATTACATAATCTTATATATAAAATAAATATAATTAATATCATATTTAATTATAGTTCCATAATAATGGCCACCATGAGAGGTGATAGGAGAGAATTGAACAATCATCGCTTCGTGAGGCGTTTGGTTTCCACCCATAGAAACATTTTGTTCTTCACCCATTAGATGGAGGTGTGTGTAAGTGTAGTTTGAATACATCTAATAAAAATGTCCTAGTATATTTATGATATTGGTTTTGTTACAAAATATAACAATAATAAGAGTTTAGGAGTTGGAGAACTAAAAGAAAATAAAAGAAGCTAAGAGAAATCGTTACCTTTAATTTGGGTAACTCCTGTTGGTTTGAACCAAAAAGGACTCCTGATGTGCCTTATGCCTAAGGTAAGGCTTCTAATATGAGTATAGTGATGTAGGGTGATTAATTGGGTAGAGTTGTGACGAGCGATAAGGCTTTATAGGTTTGATTAATTGGTTATAAGTGGTGTCCTTTTATAAGGGGGAGGAGGGGCACCTTAGGAAAATCTAGAAATATTGTTTTATAATAAATTCATAATTAGTTTATAATGCATCCAAAGAGAATTATTTAACGTTTAAGGTGGTGAAAGGTCTAGAACCACTCAACCAATATAATTTAGATAGGTTTGGTTCATTATATTAGCCTTATCTTTTAGTTTTAAATCTTAGCAAATTAGTTTGACACTTACCATGTCACACTGTATTTTTATATTATATAGTTAATAAACATAATATATACATCCAATAGACCCAAAAGTGTCCCACTAATGATACACCTATCATGATATTATTCTCTTGGCCTAACCTTATATTTTTAGGAATTGAGTATAAATTAATAATATAATATATGTTTTAAAAACTCTTTTATGTCAATTTTGACACTATTCGGTATTTTGTTTCTAATAAATTCATAACAGCATTATTACTTCGAAAACAATTTATATAAACAATAATAATATGTCATAGTAACCTAGAAAATTATTTTAATTTATAAAAATTCTCAAATTTCATTTATTTTGGTATTTATAATATCAATTATCTTAATCTTTCATTAATACGGTAATTACTACATCATCATTATGTCATAAATAAATTAAATTATTTAATGTCTAAAAATTATAAATAAAATATAATTATGTATTAAATATTTTTATCTTTCTAATGAATATTTATATTCGAAATTATAACATATATAACCTTATTTAAAAATTGTTTTGCTAAAAGATATATGCTTTTTTCATTTTTGTATTTACTTTAACATAATTAATATAAAGTTCCCCTATCACCTAAAAGTGGGTACATGGTGTCCCAAAATAGACCCAAAGATGCCCATGGTCGGAAATGTATCCACCAATCAAGTTAGGACATGTTTTAGGATAATTTAGGATTATTATAACATTATTTGTTTACCCCTATTTACCAGATTTACCCTTTAACCATGGTAAATAAAATATTTACCGAAGTAATTATTCAAAATGTCTAAAAATGAAAGTTACCAATTTACAAAATTTGGAAATCCTGATTCCAAATATGGAATCCATTTTTCCAAATTCAAAACACAGAAGTGGGAGAAATTAACATAAAGTTAATTCCTACTGTCAAAACAAAAAGCCTGTTTTTAAGAAATAATAACTATCAAAAGATTGATACTTGTTTATGTCCAGTTTAATTATGAAATTATGTCCAATGACCAAAATTTTATTAAATGGTATGAATATATTATAAATATCTTTTAAACCCACTAAAATCCATAATTTATCACTATTAATTATTTTGATTAAAAAAAGCTTTTTTTAATTAAAATTTAGTAATTTGCACTATTCATAAAAATATAAATGTTATCTGAAAAGTTCCAAAATTTTACCCTAGGCTAATTTCGCTATTACGAATCAAAAAATGAAGTCCATTTTGAGATATAAAATTTATAAAATTTCAAAAATTGGGTATTACTATTCATAACGGCTAGTTTGATTGGTTGTGGTGTGTGTTAGAACTCGAACATGCGTACAACACACGCTACTGTATTATTCAAAGAGAATCATATTGTGGAACCTTGGGGTGTTACACGTATCCCTATAATGTGAAGTAATTGCCTTTAAAATTGTACAAACAAACAATGTAGAATGCAACAACATGCAACCACAAAGTAAACTGCTGTAGTAAAAAAATTGTGAAAGTAAATGGTGTTAGAATACAAGCCAAAATGGAAAAATACATGTACAACTAAAAAGTAAAAAACAACTAAAAAGTTAAAAGCATCTCTTGGATCATTCAATATGGATCCTACCTGAAGGGTAGGTATAGCTCATGATCAATAGTCCCTGCTTCACGACACGCCAAATGGTCCACCTCTGAGCACAATCCAGTCTTAGCTCCCTCATCCTCGATCAATGTTGTACATCATCTGCACAAGACACAACTAGGTGCAGGCGAAGCCCGTGTAGGGGTGATTATAACGATACTCAGTAGTGACCCCAAGACCCTGTAGGTCTCCTAAAGTTCTACGAAGGAAAACCCACAAAGAAAGTCTTCAACCTTGCATAGGTATATGCCCATACATATATCTATGATATCAAGATATACACATATCATAAATTAGGGAAGAATATCACAAAGGTAAAAACAAAAAGATTGTAAGTACCACATAGGTAAAAGACTTAGTTCAAATAGTGTCTCATCTCAGACCAGGTATTGATGAAGTAAAGAATTACAGATGATTAGTCATGAAGCTAGATCATCTTATTCTGTAAATAGGCACTTCTTTTGACCATACAGAGTCTGACCCACACAGGATTGGTAGATAACTAACCCCCACTAACCCACATAGAATCTGACCCACATAGTATCTATATGTAACTAACCCATGCTCACCCACACAGGATTGATAGGTAACTAACCCTCTAATGACCCACACAGGATCTGACCCACACAGGATCGGTATGTGCTGACCCACATAGGATCACTGAGCGCAGACCCACACAGTACCTAACCCAGACACGATCGGTATGCACTGACCCACACAGGATATCTAATTTCTAACCCACATAAGACGTGACCCACACTAGATCAGTGCTAACCCACATAGGATCACTCAATACTAACCTCCATATGATCTTTCTCTAACCTCCTCCTCACTGCCAGCCACTAGATTCCCTGCACCAGATGCACTCGACTTCCATAGAATCTCACCTCGAGATATCGTTCATGAACCTACCTCTACTAAGCTCCAAAAAGGCATAACCCAGAGAACCAACATGTCAGAAGAGTTCCAACGTGACAGACGGTGTGTCAACCGGACACCCGGTCTGTGAGTTATAGGAATTTCAGTTCTGAGGGACAGGTTGGATTCAGGTTCAATCCAACCCATCCGTACTCAAACTATCACAAAAACTCAATAGGAGTATACAAAAAATGACCTTCTTGATCCAAGGATCCCAAAACCATATACGGTTCATCAAACAGACGTTTGGTTCTCAGGATATGGCCCTTTATGTGTTTCTGGGCCCGGTTGGCTCGGGTACGGTCTGACCCGATCGGACCGACCTAGCCCGACCCGGTCTGGGTGAGGCCATGAAGGGGTTGGCCCACTAGGTTGAGGTCTATCCCAGCCCATATAGAGTGGCTCGAAATTGGCAACCACCAAAGGGTGCCCCGGCCACATGGGGCATGACCAATAAGAGGGATGGCCTGGTCACGTAGGGAATGACCCGTAATGGGTGGCCCAGCCGTTGTATGCCCGAGCTGGCGAGGGGGGAGCATATCCCCCCGGGTATTCCGAAATCCCTAGAGGCTATTCGGTTTTGTGCAATGGTCATTCCATATGGGAACCACTCAGTAGTCGCGGAACCCGTACGACGGGTTCCTTCTCCGCCACTGCTTCTGCTCGCCGGCGGTGCGCTGGTCCCCCCCCCCCCTATGTAGTCGGTCGATGTGTCTACCGCCTCCTCTGATCACCATGGCTAACGAGTCATGGACCTCTGCTCACCGGAGTTGTGCGATGGTGCACTACACTTCCTATACGGTCAGCCAGTGTCGGCTGCTTCGATGACTATCGTGACTTTGTGCCACGACCTCCTCTTACCACACGCAATGGCGCGCCGCCTCCTTCATAGCTGGTTGGTGCCATCGCGCTGACAATCTTCCACAGAGGCATATGAATATCAAGATAAGTGTAACGACCCAATCTTTTTGAGTAGTATATTAACTTACTCTTATTGATTTAATAAGATGTTAATGGTTAATGCAGAAAGAGGATTCGATCGATTCATCCAGTAGACTCGACCCTTATGAATCCCACTTATCAGAGCTTGGGAAGGAGGTAGCATCTGTGGGCTTCACTTTGGACCAAGCCCAAGCCGAACTCCAGCGTGTCAAGCTTGAACGGAAACGCCTACGGGAGAAGTTCAAGTTAGTAGAGATTACTACTAGGGCAATGTTATCTGAGCCTCCCTCAGATTCTCTCACTATAGCACACCTTACACTTAGGTCTTATGACGGTGTTATAAGGGGCTACGTGACGAGACCCTAGCTTCCTTGTGTAATCCTTTCGGGTGAATAAATTGAGATCTCTTCCTTTAGTGATGTTTGTGGAATTTCTTTTGTCCGAATAATTTTAGGATATATTTTATTGATGAATTTTTGAAAAAGGGATATTTTAAAACATTTATGTAAACCCAAAATAATTAATGATGTGTAATGATTTTCAAAAAATGGTCTTCTACAAAAGTGTTCAGTAAGGAATTTGGAGTCTAATAAGATCAACTTATTTTCTGATGAATAGTAAATTATGAATAGTGATTTTACGCTTAGGATTAGTAATGTGACCAAATGGATTAGTAATTTCACTCAAAGAAAGTTTTAATATAATTTAGACACCTAGATGAAGTAATGTGATTCAATAAAATGGGTAAATAACGGTTTCATAAATTGTTAGTCAAGTATTAGTTTTTCCAGATGAATAGTATTTTTAATTAAAAATTTAATTAAAAATTATTATAAAATTATTTTTATAAAAAGGACTTTATTTTTGAACTCAGAGCATCGATATTATGTTATGGTAATTTTTGGGGTTTTTTCTGGAAAAAATGAATTCTTGATGAATAGTGTTTTTATTTAAAAATTAAATTAAAATTATTTAGAAAATCATTTTTATAAAATGGAGTTCATAAATGTAATTAGAGCATCGATATTTGGTTAAGGTGAAATTTTGGGATTATTCTGAGAAAGTTGAATTTTTGATGAATAGTGAAAGTATAGTTTTTAAGTTACGGGTGTTTAATGACATCATTAAATGATGTATTAAGTATGTAATCAATATATTCGACTTATGAATAGTAAGATAAGGTATTAGGTGTCCCAAGTGGCCAATACCATTGGCAAGTACAATGGGCAAGCCCATGGTTTTCCAAAACCACTAATGAGGTGTCCCTTGGCCATTAATGCCTTGTCCCCTCACTTTCCCTATAAATACCCACCCTTTCCTCCTTTAGTTTTCACTCCCAACTCTTCCCCAACGAATTTCTGGTCTCCTTACCTCCCAAGGAGTCCTCCCAAGGTGCCCCCAAGCCCTCAAGGTCCAAAACGTTGAGTTTCAAGAGTCATGTTTTAAGGTAAGGGATCCGACCTCTCTCTTTCTTTTCATGTAATCTCTTTTATGTCATTCCTTTTATGCTCCATGTTCTTATGTCATAGGATGTTATTTCATATTCCTCTTACTTCCCTTTTCATGTTTATATGATTAGATATCCCCTCTTACTCTCATCATTTCGTTTTATGAATGTTTAAGTGACGCCGTTAGGCTGCCGAATTTTTAAGGGATTCTTTCACCCTTCTCATTTTTCAAGTTTGATTTTCATGTCAAGTCTTTCAAGTTCTTTTTTATTATGTTGGGGTAGGATCTCTATATCTATCATACTGATCTCTTATGATCATATGATGAGGGACCCTATTTGATCTTTTCAAATCATTTTTATTGAAGTTTAAGTGACGCCGTTAGGCTGCCGAATTTTCATAAGAGAAATCTTATTTTTGTCTCACTTCAATGCTTTTCATTTCAAATGGTATGTCCTTAAAATTTCATTACCATGTTCATATATCCTTATTATTATGTCCCCCTACTATTTATGTATCATTTTTGTGTGGGTGACCCATGTCCCCTCTCTTTTCAATGTTTTCTAAACCCCCGAAACGTAGCCGTTATGCTGCATAATTTTCGTCTCAAAATGCCTCTCTCTTTTCTAAAAATTATTTTATGTTATTAAGTGAATACTCAAAGCTCTTATTTATACAGGGGTATTCACATATATATCAAAATGTTCTATTTTAAATTCTGGGATTTAAATACATGAAATCCGCTTTCCCTTTCCGTGGGTTTAAAGTGACATAAAGATCATGTCATTAAAGCAGTTTTTAAAACGTTATGATTATGAAATGAAAACCATTTCTTTTATGCTATATGGTTTGTTTATGAAATTATTTATGATGATATATGTGGCTCACATGATAATAAAGGCAAATTTAAGGGTGTGTCCTATAGCGCTCCAATGCATTGGGTAAAGACTTAATCTCTAGAGATGACCATTTTAACGACGCCTTGGTGAATAACCTTGGTAATTTTTAACGACACATTGGGGATGGACCTTGGTGAAACGAAACGATTTTCAATATTAAATGTTGCAGCCATATATTCAAGTTATGGAAAATGTTATTTTTGTTATGATGTATCTCATTAATTCTTTTTCATGCCGTAAAGTTCTTTTCATGTCCTTATTGAAGTATCTCATGTTCACATGTAAAATGTTTCTCTTGTTTCCCTTACTGGGCCTTCTGCTCACCCTTTCATTCGATATATGTCCCCAGGTTATGAGATGCAGTAATGAACCTAGGATGAACTTAAGGAGAAGCCTTCAAGTGTTTAAGAAGAATGTTTTATGTTATTTTCATGTATTATTTTCCTTGTTTCCAAGACACTAAACCTTAACAATCCTCAGTTCCATGTAATGAAATGAAAGTTATGTTATAAAAGGATGGGATGTTATAGTTGGTATCAAAGGATGGTTTAGTTATTTGTGTAAATTAGGATATAAAAACTTTAAGAAGAACCCTATAGAAAAGTTTAAATATAGGATAACTTCTTTGTATTTTGGTAAGTATTGAGTAAGTGTATTATCAAACAAATACATCCCTGTCTGGATACGAGCAGGTAGAGGCGGCTCTGGAACAGATGTACATGGGGGTAAAACCCGAAAACACTGCTTTGAGCAAGACTCGAACGGGAACTGGTGCACGATAACGGGCCTTGCTGCACTCTTGGTTACAACACTCCCGAGGGATATGTTTGGTTAATCACAAGCTTTTTATGAATCATTATGAAGGAATTATAGAAAAGTGTAATTGTATAAGCATGAAGTCTTAGTTAAAAGATTTATAAATGAAATAAGTTTCTTACTAAGGTTTTATTCTTTTAGAAAATGGTGGGCAATAGGAGGAACTGTGCCGATGGTGACCGCAATGCACCATGAGCTGACGGCCCTCCGATGGAAGCCGGAATGGAAACATTCATGCGAATGATGAACCAAGTGACTCAAGTTATGAGTAATAAATTGAATCAAGCTGAGAGTCTGACCTCACCACGAAGGGAACAACACTCTGTTGAGTCCTTCATGCGTTAACAACCGCCAACATTCAGTGGATCTACTGACCCATTGGTTGCGGAACAATGGATAAGCTCTATTGAAAATATCTTTTCTGTACTTCATTGTTTGGAACAAGAAAAACTCACCCTTCATGTTCACCGCCTAGAGGGAGAAGCTGATCAGTGGTGGTCACTGATCAAAAACACGAAGCCACGAGGAGAGATGGAAGCTATGGAGTGGGAATAATTTCGGGTAATTTTCTTTAACAAGTATTTCCCTCGTTCCATGAGAACGAGAATGGAGAAAGAGTTTCTCGAACTGAAGCAGAAGGAGAACGAATCTGTTGGAAGCTATGAGATGAACTTCAAAAGGCTTTCCCGTTATACCTAAAGCTTTGTCATGGACCCTAATGGGAAGGTTGATAGATTCTTTGGTGGACTACGACCTCATCTGAGGAAGAATCTAGCCAACAGGGACTATGATAGCTATGAAGAAATAGTTCAAAGTTCTATGAAAGTCGAGCTGGAGTTTGGTGAGACACAGTGGTCTCATAAACCAAATGAAAAGAAGAGATCGTTGGAGCCCAGTTTAGGGAAGTCTTTTGATCAGGGAAGTGGTGGAAAGAAAATGCAACTTACCACATGCAATAAATGTGGGAAGAATCATCTGGGGAACTGCTTGAACAGAAGTGGCAAGTGCTATAAGTGTGGAAGAAGAGGCCATATTGCTCGAAATTGTCATAGTGAGGTGAAGCCTCAGATTCCCAACACTAACGACAGAGGAAAGATGGTTCTGGCCCTACCCTAAGTCACATGCTTCAAGTGTGGACAGCTTGGTCACTTTGCTAACCAATGTCCAAATCCGAGAGCGGTGGAGGGGAATCACAATCAACCTCAACCGAGGCCAAGGGAGAAAGTTCGTGCTTTCGCTATCACAACAACTGAAGTTGAAGTTCCGAACGATGTGGTAGCAGGTACTCTTGTTTTCCTCTCAAAACTAGAAAGTACTTTATTTGATTCTGGTTCTACTCATTCTTTTATTTCCTCCAAGTTTGAAAGGAATATAGAATCAATCCCCGAAATGCTAGAGGTAGAGTTGTCAGTCAAGACTCCAAGTGGGATTATCCTTGCATCAACAGTATTTAGAGACTCTAGTGTTTACTTTGGTGAGCACATTCTTATCGCAAATCTAGTAGTCATTCCCATGATGGAATTTGACATTATACTATGGATGGACTGGCTCTCAAAGTATAATGCTAAGATCAAATGCAGAAGTAAGGAAATCTCAGTAGTCTTGAATGAACGACATACAGTTATCTTCTGAGGAGAGATATCCCGAACTGATCCCTATATAAAAGCACCTCTTATAGATTTCTTTATGTAGTTAATCATTGATGATGAAGAAGGAAAAGGGAGCTTACAAATAGAAGATGTTCTGATTGTTCAGGAATACATGGATGTATTTCCTGAGGAGTTACCTGGACCTCCCCCAAAAAGAGAGGTAGAGTTCTCCATTGAACTCGTACCTGGGTCTCAACCGATATCGAAGACTCCATATAGAATGGAAAATGTGGAGCTAGAAGAGTTAAAGAAACAACTCCAAGACTTGTTGGAGAAGGGGTTTATCCGACCGAGTGTGTCTCCATGGGGAGCACCAGTTCTCTTTGTGAAGAAGAAGGATGGATCAATGCGGCTATGCATTGATTATAGAGAACTGAACGGGATCACAGTGAAGAATAGATATCCTCTCCCAAGAATTGATGATTTATTTGACCAACTTTGCGGGGCTCAATTCATCTCTAAGATTAACCTTCGATCTGGTTATCATCAACTGAGGGTAAAGAAGGAAGATATTCTAAAGACTACCTTCCAATCAAGATATGGGCATTATGGGTTTACTATTATGCCCTTCGTCTTGACTAATGCTCCTTCTATTTTCATGGATTTGATGAATAGAGTCTTTAAGGACTACCTTGATAACATTATGGTAGTTTTTATTGATGATATTTTGATATATTCAAAATGTCGTGAGGAGCATGAAGATCATCTAAGGGTTATATTGAAAACTCTGCGGAAGGAGAGGCTCTTTGGGAAGTTCAGCAAGTGTGAGTTTTGGTTACAACAAGTGGTTTTCTTGGGGCACATCGTAACCAATGAAGGAATCTCGGTTGACCCTGCAAAGACAATGGTTGTGGAGGAGTGGCCTCAACCCACAACAGTAACTGAGATTTGTAGTTTCCTTGGTTTAGCGGGATATTATAGGAGGTTTGTGAAAAAATTTTCACAGCTTTCTAATCCACTAACCAAATTTACTCGAAAAGGGGTTAAGTTCATCTGGACAAAGGAATGTGAGGAAAGTTTCCAAGAGCTGAACAAGACATTGGTTACTGCACCTATGTTAACACTACCCTCTATCGGAGAAGGATTTGTTATTTTTAGCGATGCATCTCTGAAAGGGCTTGGGTGCGTCCTCATGAAAAATGACAAGGTAATTGCTTATGTATCTCGACAGTTGAAGATTCATGAGCAGAATTATCATACGCATGATCTAGAGATGGTGGCAGTTGTTTTTTCTCTAAAGATATGGAGGCACTATCTTTATGGGGAGAAATGTGATATATACACTGACCACCAAATTCTAAAGTATATTTTCACATAGAAAGAATTGAAATGAGACAAAGGAGATGGTTGGAGATTATTAAAGACTATGATTGTTCAATTCATTATCACCCCGGAAGAGCAAACAAAGTTGTGGATGCATTAAGTTGGAAAGATCCTGTTGTTCTGGCAACAATGAGGATCCTAGGAGATCCTTTGATTAAAGATATAGTCAAACTGTACATGGTAATTATAAGGAAAGGGACATCATCAACCCTATCCCAAATGATTTCTTAGCCTTCATTACTAGAGAAGATCAAGAAGGCTCAAAAAGAAGATCCTTTGCTGCAGGAGAAGTTGGAGGCTGTAAAAGATGGGAAGTTCCCTGATTTCAATATTGATTAAGGAGGTGTATTGAAATTTCGTACAAGACTATGTGTTCCATCTATTCCATAGATAAAGAAAGAACTGATGGATGAAGCTCATAGCTCTACTTTCTCTATACATCCAGGAAGCACTAAGATGTATAGAGACCTTCGTGATCATTATTGGTGGGATAACATGAAGAGGGAGATTGCTGATTACACTACAAGGTGTCTGGTGTGTCAGCAAGTAAAGGCAGAATGACAACTTCCTAAGGGGGTATTACAACCGCTACCCATACCAGTATGGAAGTGGGATAATATCACTATGGACTTTGTAACTGGTCTCCCGAAAACATCCAAAGGAGACAATGCGATATGGGTTATTGTGGATAGTCTCACCAAGACAGCCCATTTTATCTCTATTCGGGAAGATTTCTCTCTGGATCAGCTTGCCAAGATATACGTGAAGGAAGTGGTAAGGCTGGATGGGGTACCATTATCCATCATATCTGATCGTGACCCAAGATTGACATCAAAATTCTGGAGAAGTCTTCAACATGCTCTGAATACTGAATTGAATTTTAGTACGGCCTATCATCCTCAAACTGATGGCCAATCTGAAAGGACTATTCAGACACTCGAACACATGCTGAGATTATGCTCAATGGAATTTAAAGGTGGATGGGATCAACACCTTCCATTAGTTGAATTCTCCTATAACAACAGCTTCCATTCGAGTATTCAGATGGCACCCTATGAAGCTCTGTATGGAAAGCGATGTAGAACTCCCACTTGTTGGGATGAAACTGGTGAGAGAAAGCTTCTTGGGCCTGATCTTGTGCAAGAGATGACAGAACAGGTTCATGCCATCCAACAACACATAAAGGCTACTCAGAGTTGGCAGAAGAGCTGTGCAGACAATCGTCGAAGGGACTTGGAGTTTGGTGTTGGTGACAAAGTCTTCCTTCGAATTTCTCTATGGAAGAGAGTCATGCGGTTTGGGAAGAAAGGGAAGCTCAGCCCTAGGTACATTGGCCCCTATGAAATCCTTGATCGCATAGGAGCAGTGGCCTAACTTCTAGCACTTCCACCGAACCTAGCTCAAGTTCATGATGTCTTCCATGTATCTCTCTTGAGGAAGTACATACCCGACCCTTTTCATATACTGAACCCAGATGTGGTACAACTAGAACATGACCTCTCTTATGAGGAGCAGCCAGTGGAGATCTTGGACCGTAGAGACAAGTTCCTACAAAACAAGACTACCCACCTTGTGAAAGTGTTGTGGAGGAATCATAAATATGATGAAGTGACTTGGGAGCCTGAGGAAACAATGAAGCAAAAGTACCCTCACCTTTTCGACTAGGCCTCAAGTATAAATTTCGGGGATGAAATTTCTTATGGGGGGAAGAATGTAACGACCCAATATTTTTTAGTAGTATATTAACTTACTCTTATTGATTTAATAAGATGTTAATGGTTAATTCAGAAAGAGGAGTCGATGGCTTCATCCAGTAGACTCGACCCTTATGAAGCCCACTTATCAGAGCTTGGGAAGGAGGTAGCATCTGTGGGCATCGCTTTGGACCAAGCCCAAGCTGAACTCTAGCGTGTCAAGCTTGAACGGAAACGCCTACGGGAGAAGTTTAAGTTAGTAGAGATTACTACTAGGGCAATGGTATCTGAGCCTCCCTCAGATTCTCTTACCATATCACACCTTACACTTAGGTCTTATGCCGGTGTTATAAGGGGCTATTTGACGAGACCCTAGCTTCCTTGTGTAAACCTTTCGGGTGAATAAATTGAGATCTCTTCCTTTAGTGATGTTTGTGGAATTTCTTTTGTCCGGATAATTTTAGGATATATTTTATTGATGAATTTTTGAAAAAGGGATATTTTAAAACATTTATGTAAACCCAAAATAATTAATGATGTGTAATGATTTTCAAAAAATGGTCTTCTACAAAAGTGTTCAGTAAGGAATTTGGAATCTAATAAGATCAACATAATTTTTGATGAATAGTAAATTATGAATAGTGATTTTACGCTTAGGACTAGTAATGTGACCAAATGGATTAGTAATTTCACTCAATGAAAGTTTTAATATAATTTAGACACCCAGATTAAGTAATGTGATTCAATAAAATGGGTAAATAACGGTTTCATAAATTGTTAGTCAAGCATTAGTTTTTTCGGATGAATAGTTTTTTTTAATTAAAAATTGAATTAAAAATAATTAGAAAAATATTTTTATAAAAAGAACTTTATTTTTGAACTCAGAGCATCGATATTATGTTATGGTAATTTTTGGGGTTTTTTTCTGGAATAAATGAATTCACGATGAATAGTGTTTTTATTTAAAAGTTAAATTAAAATTATTTAGAAAATTATTTTTATAAAATGGATTTCATAAATTTAATTAGAGCATCGATATTTGGTTAAGGTGAAATTTTGGGATTATTCTGAGAAAGTTGAATTTTCGATGAATAGTGAAAGTATAGTTTTTAAGTTACGGGTGTTTAATGACATCATTAAATGATGTATTAAGTATGTAATCAATATGATCGACTTATGAATAGTAAGATAAGGTATGAGGTGTCCCAAGTGGCCAATACCATGGGCAAATACCATGGGAAAGCCCATGGTTTTCCAAAACCACTAATGAGGTGTCCCTTGGCCATTAATGCCTGGTCCCCTCACTTTCCCTATAAATACCCACCCTTTCCTCCTTTAGTTTTCACTCCCAACTCTCCTCCAACGAAGTTCTGGTCTCCTTACCTCCCAAGGAGTCCTCCCAAGGTGACCCCAAGCCCTCAAGGTCCAAAACTTTGAGTTTCAAGAGTCACGTTTTAAGGTAAGGGATCCGACCTCTCTCTTTCTTTTCATGTAATCTCTTTTATGTCATTCCTTTTATGCTCCGTGTTCTTATGTGATAGGATGTTATTTCATATTCCTCTTACTGACCTTTTCATTTTTATATGATTAGAGATCCCCTCTTACTCTTATTATTTCGTTTTATGAAATTTTATGTGACGCCGTTAGGCTGCCGAATTTTTAAGGGATTCTTTCTGCCTTCGCATTTTTCAAGTTCGATTTTCATGTCAAGTCTTTCAAGTTCCTTTTTATTATGTTGGGGTATGATCTCTATATCTATCATAATGATCTCTTATGATCATATGATTAGGGACCCTATTTGATCTTTTCAAATCATTTTTATTGAAGTTTAAGTGACGTCGTTAGGCTGCCAAATTTTCATAAGAGAAATCTTATTTTTGTCTCACTTCAATGTTTTTCATTTGAAATGGTATGTCCTTCAAATTTCATTATCATGTTCATATGTCCTTATTATTCTGTCCCCCTAATGTTTATGTATCATTTTTGAGTTGGTGACCCATGTCCCCTCTCTTTTCACTGTTTTCTAAACCCCCAAAACGTAGTCGTTATGCTGCAGAATTTTCATCTCCAAATGCCTCTCTCTTTTCTCAAAATTATTTTATGTTATTAAGTGAATACTCAAAGATCTTATTTATACAGGGGTATTCACATATATATCAAAATTTTATATTTTAAATTATGGTATTTACATACATTAAACCCTCTTTCCCTTTCTGTGGGTTTAAAGTGACATAAAGATCATGTCATTAAAGTAGTTTTTAAAACGTTATGATTATGAAATGAAACCCAATTCCTTTATGCTATATGGGTTTTTTATGAAATGATTGATGATGATATATATGTCTCACATGATAATAAAGAAAAATTTAAGGGTGCACCCTGATAGCGCTCCAATGCATTGGGTAAAGACTTATTCTCTATAGATGACCATTTTAACGACGCCTTGGTGAATAACCTTGGTAATTTTTAACGACACATTGGGGATGGACCTTGGTGAAACGAAACGATTTTCAATATTAAATGTTGCAGCCACATATTCAAGTTATGGAAAATGTTATTTTTGTTATGATGTATCTCATGAATTCTTTTTCATGCCGTAAAGTTCTTTTCATGTCCTTATTGAAGTATCTCATGTTCACATGTAAAATGTTTCTCTTGTTTCCCTTACTGGGCCTTCTGCTCACCCTTTCTTTTGATGTATGTCCCCAGGTTATGAGATGCAGTAATGAACCTAGGATAAACATAACTAGAAGCCTTCATGTGTCTAAGAAGAATGTTTTATGTTATTTTGATGTATTATGTTCCTTGTTTCCAAGACACTAAACCTTAACGATCCTCAGTTCCGGGTAATGAAACTAAAGTTATGTTATAAAAGGATGGGATGTTATAATAAGAGAGGGCCTGATTCATGTTCGTTAGGCCTCCACCCTCCACGTTTGCTCATAAACAAGAGGGAGGATCAACGGGTTTAAGAAATTCACTTGAAATAAATAATAATTAAACACCTACATTGTAAATCCGTTAGAGAATGTCCACGCTTGAAGTTGGGACAGGTTCTTCATTCCTGCAACAGATTCCCAATGACGCCGCTCGTCCTTCTTCCTTCGGTTCATGGTTCAGTGTCACCTGTCACCTCCTGCGGGGAATGGTTCAGTCCTCTAACGGTTCTGTGTCATAGAATGCCTTCATCACCTCATTTCTTGGAAAATTTGTGCTGAAACCTCTCCCCAAGCTCCATATAAATAGGAGAGGTAGAGGTTACGTAATGACGCAGGGAATTGATGGGGGCTCATTAATTAAGAAAATTATTAATTACACAATGACATCATTACTTAAGATTTAAATGTCAGGCCATTTATTGTCTTGACACATCCTGGGTCCCACACTCAATTTGTTCGTTGGTGGAGGAGAAAGTAAATAATATAATAAAATTATTTTATTTTATTTCTTTTAAAAAGTGACAATACTTAACTTTTTCTTTAGTCCTACTGTAGTCAAAGTAAATTCTCCCTTAGGCGAATCCCGGCACTACAGATTCAAAGGTTCCCTCAGATTTTTAATCTGACCACCGGTTCAAAAGTTAGAAAATGCCACTCATGCATTTACAGAACATACCATAAAAAAGTTCATAAATTATATCTGGGCACTCTGAGCCTTGGAATCACGTGCAGTCAATTTTCGTAGACACATAATAATTCCATATAATTACAAAAATTATACGGAATATCCTGGTCTTTACATAGATAATGGAAAATATATTTTTATTGGTGTCGATCCATTCCTCAGTAATTAGTGGATTATTGGACCCCTAAAAGATGGTGGACATTGTATCATGAATTACTTAACAAAATTATTTTCCATCTCTTTAATGTTTGGATGCTCAACATTATTTGTGGATTAAAAAACATTCATAATAATTACAATGAAATTTTGTATTTCATATACTATAACATTTGGTTTCTCATAAATAATTTCATTTAATTTTTCATCACATTCAGTAATGACACTATTACATCTACTTCCATCCATTAGATAAAGCCAAAAATCACTGTATGGGTGGCAATAATCACAGTGAGAAACCATATAATCATGAAAATAATTTATACAATGTCTAAATAATAAAACCTTAATTTCAATAATTTATTCATTAGTATTAACATAAGTCTCCAGTACCATATTCAATTTCAATCCTTCAAAATAGTTAATAATGAAAATGTGAATTAACCCAGAAATATCCCCAACTAATGTTTATCCATTTGTGCAGTCTTAGTCTCACCCAAAATGAATCGTTGAATTTTGATTTAATACCCAATCCTCCCCATTCAAAGTAGTTATCCAAAGGTGAATATTTTCCATATCCTCATCTAATTTCCATAATCTAGGAAGTAATTTAATTTATAGGAAAACCAAAATTCTCTTTTACCTTAATTTAGGTCGTTCTCTTACACTTATTCATATCTTAAGGGTTCTCCGTAATGTTTTTTCATCCTATTTTTGAAAAATTACTAAACATTTCTATGATATAAAATGAGTAAACCCAAAAATTATATATATAGATATTAAATCATATTAGAAGAATATTAGTTACATATCATCATGATCTACACAATAACAATAAGGGATTAGTGTCCATAGAAACATGGATATATAAACAACTAGTACATATATGATCATCATCATCTCCTACTACGTTTTTAACAACTATCACTCTTCATAAAAAAATCATTCTTAAATCATTTCTTTATATCCTATGTAAAATGAAACATAAGAAAGGGTGAGATCATTTTTTTAATAAGGGTGAATCTGACTCCGGCTTGTAAATCATTGATACAGGGAAGGCATTTGATTCTGTTCTGGTTGCGGATGATCAGATTTGGCACAAATATCTCTTCAGCCTCTGCATAAAGGAATTTTCTTTGAAATTGAATACCTATTAGGCTAATGATGTATCAAAGTAGAGCTTCACAATGATCGTTTTGTATTCAGGTTCCATCTCATTCCTTGATTTTGATTCTACCCCCTCTAATAGGTTATTCAAAATGGGTCGCTTTACACAGGTCTCAGAAAACTAGAATGTTGTTGAGGATAGGTTTATGCTTTGAAAGATTTTGATTATTTCTCGAGTGCTGATTCCAAAAGGGGTGAGGCCTTATAATGTTACTGATCTTTCCAGTAGGATTGCTAAGATATAGGGTTTCAATGACTGGAGGATGACAGTGATGGGATGTGGTTTCTACCATATCATATTCCCCTCGGATGAGATCAAAAAGAGAGCTTAATGTTTTAGTTTTGTCCCCTTGAAGTTAGGATTTCTTTTGATTCATGAATGGGAAATGAACTTTGACCCTAATAATGTCAAAAAAACATATTCATATGTATGAATTTAGATATCTAATATCATATTTCTTTATTAGAATCTGCAATTTCTTTGGGACATTGTATAGTCTATTGGAAATCCAATTAGGCTTGACAAACAGATAGAGAATCCTACTTATGAACACTATGCAAGGATTATTGTTGAGGTTGACATGGATGCCACACTTGTGGTTGAGGTGGTGTAAACTACGAAGTATGATAGTCTCAGTCTTGGAAATTTCAAAGAGGGAAACCAAAATTCTGCTTAAATTGAAATTTATTTGGGCATGTTATTTCAGACTATAATAGGAACAAGGTGTGTAGTCACTATAATATTAGGGGACATGATGTTGAAAATTACAAGAGGAATAAGGGTATGGCCTTGTTTTCTAACATTTGTCCCTCCACCTCTAAGGGTACGACTAACCACACAGACAAAAAACTGGATGTTAATCTAGTCCATGGTAAATATCATTAAAATGATCTTGTTCTGAAGATTGTAGAGGCGCCTGCGATTCCCCATAATGGTGATTTCTCCACAATGGATTTAATAGTTGATAATTTTGATGTTGTTGTTGGCCGGAGATCTCTTATTTCACATGATCAGCCTGTTGGGATCATATGAATATCTCATTATCATCCAGGGTATTTGATATAGCTAGTTGGTGTTCTCCCAAAGGTGGTATGTTCTTCTAATCATGAATATTATCCTACACAGGACATTAATGTACCTACAAATCAGTCTGGGCCTCTGGTTTTGCCGCCAAGTACTACTATGGTGATTAATTTCTATGATAGTGCCCTCTCAAAGATTATAGTGGTGTCTCATGATCAGATAGAGTCATCAGCTCCCCCTCACATTGGTACTGATAATAATTCTCAAGTTGTCACTTCTGAGGATGTTGGATAAAAAGTTACAAATTCTGTGCATGTTCATCCATCAAAGGTGGAAAAAAGGAGGTTTTCTTCTTCATTACTATGTGTTCCATTTGACTCGGCTAATAGGTTATCTTCTGTCATAATTTCTACTGAGAATAATTCAACATTTTAATAAGATGAGTTGGATCTGGGTAATCCTTCCTATGGTAATTCTCTTAATATTGATAATGCGACTCATTGCTATGATGGGACTAGTACTAGGCTCAGATATGCTAATAAATGAAGATTATATACTGGAACTGTAAAGGGCTTGGGAACCCTCCCATAGGAAAATCCCTTATGCATATTATTATGACCAATAAACATATGTTAATTGGTATTGTTGGCCCAATAATACAGTTTGATAATTGGTGATTCTTCATATGGTGAACCTTACGTTATTCCCTAGTTTCTAATAATCAATTTTATAATAATTCAATGTCCCAATGGGTTTTGAAACATGATTATGTTATTGTCAATTTGTTTGTGAATGACAAGAAATTTTTTACCCTATCCTTCTGCATCAATAAGATATCTCTTTCAGTGACTTTTTTCTATGCCTTCAAATTATATACAATAAGGAGAATGCTTTAGAGGAACCTTGAATCTCTTGTGGAAAATATGGAATATAAATGGATATTGATTGGTGGCTTCAACATTGTCCTACAACCTGGGGAAAAATAGGTGATAACATTTATAGTATCTCAGCTTATAAATTTTCTCCATGTATTGATAGGTGAAGCTTGCCCAATGTCTCAATTTCTAGTTCTGATTTTACATGGTGTAGATACACAATCAATGAGAGGGAGGAAAGTAAATGAGATAGGTGTTTTAGACTAGTTGATAATAGAAATGATACTGTATACGTTTCAGGTATCACACTTCCAAGATTTCATTCAGATCATAATCTTCTTCGTTTTTATGTTTGTAATAAAAGGATGAAGTATGAACTTCAACATTTTAGGTTAAATAATGCATGGTAGGTTAGACCAGGTTTCACGAAAGTTGTTTTAGATGCATTGGAATATAATTTTTTTATAGTCCTTTGTATATCCTATGTAGTAAACTGAAGGTTGTTAATTCAATAATGAATGAATGAAGTAAGGTAACTTTCTCCTCACTTGAAAATTATATTAAAGAGTCTAAAAATGATTTTTATCCTGTAAAAATGATAACATATCCCAAGACATGACATCTCTGGATGGGATAAATTATGTTTCAAATATGAATAAACTCTTGAATCTTATGGAAAATTTATCTCAAACTCAATTTATAACCAGATGGTTGAAAAAGGTGATAGAAATTAAAGAATTTTTTATTTCATGAATTGGGAGTGGAAGGCTAGGAGGAGTCTAAATTCCATTCATATTGAAGGGAATTTGTTTAAATCTGAGAATGATATTTCACAGACTGTGAAAAATTACTTGGACAAACATTCGTCTAATAATGGGGTGTCTAACACTGGGGAAATTCAAAAGTGTTTTTAGCCATCTATTAATGATACCCAGAACAAGGGACTTGTTGAGACACCTAAAGATAAAGAAATTCATGATGCTCTCCTTTCTCTCGATATTGATAGTGTTTCAATATTTGATGGTTTCATAAATAAGTTTTTCATGTTCTAATGGTATTTTGTACATGTTGAAGTTATGAATGATGTGAAATAATTATTTATCTCCTTGTATATGCCCTTTGGGTTGAACTCCAACTTTATTGATCTTATTCCAAAGAAGGATAATTCCATGGATATTATGTAATTCAGGCTAGTTGCAATTATGAATACTATTCCAAAAGTCATTAGCAAAATATTGACACACAAATTTTGTGAAATTTCTAAAGGGTTGATTTCTAAAAATCATTTTGGATTTTTCCCAAAAAGAAGTATACAAAACATTCTTTTTACATCTTCTGAATGTGTCAATTTCATGAAGAAGAAAGTGAATCATGATAAAATGGCTTTGAAGATAGGTATTTATAAATCTATTGACGCCATTAGATAGAGTTTCATCTCTACCATTCTAAAAATTCATGGGTTCTCACAAGGTTTGGTTAACCTGATTAAGTCCATTATAAGGAGTTTTAGATTCTATTTTATGGTAAATGGCTCTCCGATGGGGTTCTTTCAATGCTCAAGTGGTGTCTGGAATGGGTACCATCTCTCTGGTCCTTTATTTACTATGGCTAAAGACTATGTCAGTCAGTGTCTTAATGAAATTACCAATATATGTTTATATAATGGGATGAGTGTTGGAAGGTATTATTTTCATCCCTCCCATTTTATATGTGCATATGACATTTTTCTATTTGGAAAGGCTAATTGAGGTACAATTTCTGGTATTAAGGGCATTTTCTCACATTATAAAGAGGTTTCTCATTAGGTTATCAGTTAGAGTAGGTCCTCAATCATGTTTAGGGAAGGTTTTATTGTTTCTAAGAAGAATAGAATTTTACATAATCTCAGTGATAAGAGGGGATCATTACCGTTTACCTAAATTGGAGTGCCTATGTTTTGGTGTAGGGTGAAGAGGTGTTATCTAGATAATATTGATCTAAAAATTACTTATAAGTTATAAAATTGGAAGGGAAGAACTATATCTAATGAAAGAATAATTTGTTTGGTCAACTCTATAATCACATCATTGTTTGTCTATTAATTTTCTCTTTATATATGGCATAGAACCCTTGTGAAAGAGTTGAGCACCAAAACTAGGAATTTCTTTTGGACTGGTTCTATTGATGATAAGAAATTGATCACAGTTTCATGGAAAGATTATGTTAGACCTATTGATATGGGAGAAATTGGTGTTAAATATATTAGAATTTTCAATGACTCTTTGATAAAAAAAATCCCTTAGAAGATAATCTCTAATCTTGATATGTCCCTTGATTTTTGGAAAACCAGATTCATTATAAAGTTGTATAATGGTTGGGTTGGATACATAGCCTCTTTTATGTGGTCTACATTGAATAATTGCTATTATAATATTATGGTATGCACAAGGTGGGATGTCTATAATCAGTCCCCACTAAACTGCTGGACAACCAATTGGTTGTCTTATCTGATCTGCACTGATATAATTGTGCCAATAACTATAAGGAATCAAACCATTATTGATCTTAAAGTAGACCAATCCTTGCAGATGATTCTCTCTACCAACATATGTATGGAAATTTCCAGAAACATTTTTTCATGATATGGACACTTTTGTTTGGGTGAATAACCTGAATGTTGAGTTCACCACAAAAGAATACTATCGACTCCTTTTTAGTCATTCAGCTCCCCTACCATCATGGATATCTAGAATGTGAAAACCTTTTGATTCCCCTACTGATTGTTTATTACTCTGGAAGACATGGATAAATAGACTCCCACTTTAATACCTTATTAAATGCACTGCAATAAGTCTTCGCTCAGTCTGTCTATTCTTCATGAGAGCAGATGAATCAGTGTCACATAAATTTGATAACTGTTGCTTTTCTAGCAGTGTTTGGTCTCATGTGCAGGCTATTTTTCGGTATTATTTGGAGCTCCATTCTATAGAATATGTGATACAATCTGTTTCAAATTACACCGACAGTGAGCAGGTTCACTCCTTTTTCATTGCTACTATTGTTTCTAGTATTTCCTATCTATGGAGGGTGTAAAATGATCTGATGTTCAGCATAAATAAACCTGCGTTGTATATTTTTGTTCTGGCTATCCAGTGTGCCATTTGATCTGCTTCTCATGTTCAAACTAGGGTCATGAATAATGATTTATCTGACCATGTGATTTTGAGGTATATTGGTGTGAATGGAAAGTCAAAGAAGCCTCACATGGTTAAATATATTCACGGGATTCCACATATCCCATGGTGGTTAAATTTAATGATTATGGAGCTACCACTAGTGAACCTGGACCTTCTAGCTACGGAGGTGTCTTCCACACTTATCAGGTTCTGGTCAATGGATTATTCTTTCACTACATTGGAAATATGACTTCCATTTAAGATAAACTATGGGAAATGATTAAAGATATCAGGTACACATTCCACTATAAATGGAATGATTTATGGTTGGAATCTGATTCTTACTTTGCTGTCCAAATTTTTGAAAAATCGATCAAGGAATGTACTAGAGAGAAAGATTTCAGTGATGGCTGACTGACTTCATCTTCTTGACCGGATCTATCTCGATGTTACGCATGTTATTCATGAATCCAATCAAGTGGTGTATTCCCTTTCGAAAATAGAAATTGTGGAGGTTAACTCTAGTTGGTCATTTAAAACTCTGGAATTATTTAGTCATCTTGTTATTTCTGATTACTATGGTATGGTTTTTACCTGCTTTTTTAAGGCTTCTTTGTAATGTTATGTTATTCACTTTTCTTTTTGTTTAATTTAATAGTACCAGGTTCACCTGAATCTGGATATTCTTAGGTATGGGTAATGAAGGGAAATATCAATCAATAATCATGGTTTAATCATGACATGAGCATAAGTATATGAGAGCATGAGTTTAACAATTGATGATAATACTAAGAAATTAATATATCAAAATCAAGTGACCTCTCATAAAGCATGGATGTTCATAATAAATGTATCATTAAGTAATAAAAGAACGTAAGATATTATTAAATAATATTTTCATATGATCATGAAAAAAGGGGGTGGAATAAATTTTTCTATAATAATAATCTTCTAAACCTGTTCCAAGGCTACCCAGTAAGATATTAATCACATGTTAGGCTTGGTCTGATCTCTACTGTACCATCTTAGGGGTTGGGATAACCTCTCATGTACCCTTTTTGTTCTTGGGATAAACTCTAGTGTACCCTTTAAGACCATAAAACATTAATATTTACCCATTTCATTGTATTTCTATAAAAAACCCACCCTTAAAATAAATTTAATCCATTCATAAATATACTACAAGATCATGAAACAATTTATCATTTCATCCTAGATTAACCCGTGGATAAAATGGTTTTGTAAATATTTATTCATCATAATAAAAATACATATAGAAGCATAATATGGATGGTATTATATGATCATATCCCTATTGAATCAAAATTAACATGAAAGGATGTTATAATAAATAAAAATTACCTTTAAAATATCATTGGAATTTTCCTTATCAAACATACATCTTTAATTTTGAAATAAATTAATAAAAATATAAATGTTTCCTATAATATTTTTGGAAAAAATATTTTAAAATACCCATGGAAACATGTAAATAAATATTTAATGTAATTATCATTTATAATTTCATGAAATTTTTTTCATGAGGTATATATTTAAACAAATTTTTTACTAACACCTTTTATAAAAAGTAGCTCATTTGTAAAAAGACAAGAAGATTCCTTTTAAAAAAATTTATCGAAAGTAAAAAAATGGTAAAAAGGAATTAAATAAATATTTTATAATTTTTAAAAAACTCTTGAAAACTTTTAAAATATATATATATACATTAAAGAAAAATATTCCTGACTGAATAGAAATACAAAGTTAGTTTTCCTTAAAAATATTATATCAGAATTTTATGAACATATTGGGAGGAAAATGAAAGGGAAATGAATAATCTCTATAAATAACCATTTTATAATAAAATTCATTTTATTTTTTGGGGATAGATCATATAATTTCATTATTATAAATTTTACCATTAACAATCCTGGTAAAAATGAGATTTTAAAGTAAAACTCTTACCTCAAGTTTGAGTTTATTCATAAGAACTCTATCCTCATTTATAATATATTTAAAGTTATTATGTTTATATATAATAATAATAATACTTATAATAGTATACATGTTTTACTTTTATCATTTTATTACACATTCATTAACTATTCTTGATTGATATTAGTTTTTCAAATTATAATTATTTCATTTTTCATGTAAATTTTTAATCATATCTTATGGTCCTTGAATTTGGATCATGGTTACATGAACATATTATTGTTAATAATTATATAAATATAATATTTATTAACTATATACATAGTTGAAAACATAAATAAATTGTTTATACTAAACAATTAATTCAACCATTCATTGAGATGGTGGTTTGTATATATGCATGAATGTTGTTTTTATTCTATAAAGGAATGAAGTAAATAAAAATAAATAATATTTTACCATTACATAATCATAATTACATATTAAATATGATATATATTTATTTAATTCATCATTTTATCCATCAATGTGTGTTGTTTATGTTAAATGAATCATATAACTATGTGGAAGAAGTTGTCCACTCTAATGCACGCGTGGTAGTTTCATTTCCCATTTGATGAAAAAGAGGTGGAAATAGTAGTAAAATAACCATAATAAAATCTAAATGTATTTATGATATTTTATTAATAAATTTATTATTAATATAGTAGGTTTAGATAATGTTTTATAAGAAGTAAAAATTAAATATCTCAGTTAAGATTTATAACTCTTCTTTGAGAGACCACCTTTGGATTACATCTTAATCCTTGAAAGGTTTATCTTACGAGTAGAACATGGGATATAAGGTAAAGGGAAAGAATATGGGAAGGATTTTAAATATTTATTCACTATTATAGAATTCTCAACATTCATGAATTAGGGGGTACAATGGGTTCCCTTTTATAAGTGAGGGAGAAGACACACATGGAATTACTTAAAATATTTAAATAATATAATGTCATTTTCTTTTGAAAGATGAAAAAAAGAACAAATATTAAAATTTTAGAAAAAAATAGGTTTTAAATATATTCACACAATAAAAATTAGACAATTTTATGTTCCATTATTACCCCTAACCCTTAGTTTAACCCCCTTAGTAAACTCGTTTTAACCCCAACCCTGGTAATTTTTCTTACTATTTTTAAAATTTCTTATGAACAAATATAAGACCAAAATCATTAAAAAAAATTGATATTATGATTGTAAATATGTAATCTATTTTGATAAATTTAATTTCCATAATAGGAATTAAATATTTTTAAAATAAGTGTTAAAAACATGAAAATAACCAAATTTTATAAAAAATTAAATTTTATAGGCATAAAAGAGAATTTTCATTCATTACTTGTCTAGTAAAAACTATAAAATGAATGTTAAATTATTTTAATTAATTTATAATTTATACATCTATTTAATAAAATTAATTAATAATTATTTACTTAATTTATTATGATAAAAACATAATGTGCCTGAAAAAACCATTTAATAAAAAATAATTCGCTTCACCTTTAAGTGATTTTACCACAAAGGAATATTATCGACTCCTTTTTAGTCATTCGGCTACTCTACCATCATGGATATCTATAATGTGAAAACCATTTGATTCCCCTACTGATTGTTTATTACTTTGGAAGACTTGGAGAAACAGACTCTCTCTATAATACCTTATCCAATGCACTAAAAGAAGTCTTTGCTCGGTCTGTCTATTCTTCTTGAGAGAAGAGGAATCAATGACACATAAATTTGATAACTGTTTCTTTTCCAGTAGTGTTTGGTCTCATGTGCAGGCCATTTTTCAGTATTATTTGGAGCTCCATTCTATAAAATAGATGATATAGTCTGTTTCAATGTACAGAGGCAGTGAGCAGGTTCACTCTTTGCTCATTACTGCTACTGTTTCTAGTATTTCATATCTATGAAGGGTCCAAAATGATCTGATGTTCATCAGAAATAAACCTACATTGTATATTGTTGTTCTGGCTATCCAGTGTGCCATTTGATCTACTTCTCTTGTTCAAACTAGGGTCATGAATAATGATGTATCTGACAGTGTGCTTTTGAGGTCTATTGGTGTGAATGGAAAGTCAAATAATCTTCTCATGGTTAAATATTTTCATGGTATTCCAATAATACCATGGTGTTTAAATTCAACGTTGATAGATCTACCTCTAGGGCACATGGACCTTCTGGCTTTGGTGGTGTATTTCGCACTTATCAGGTTCTGGTCAAGGGATTATTCTTTAACAATATTTGAAATGTGACTTCCATTGAAGCTAAACTATGGGAAATGATTAAAGCTATCAGGTACGCTTTCCAATATAAATAGAATGATTTATTATTGGAATCAGATTCTTACGTTACTATCCAAATTTTGAAAAATATATCAAGGAATGTACTATAGAGAATGATTTCAGTGTGGGATGACTGACTTCATCTTCCTGACCGGATCTATCTTCATGTTATGCATGTTCTTCATGAATCCAATCAAGTGGTAGATTCCATTTCGAAAATAGAAATTGTGGAGGTTAACTCTAGTTGGTCATTTAAAACTCTATAATTTTTTAGTCATCTCGTTATTTCTGATTACTATGGTATGGTTTTTACCCACTTTTTTAAGGATTCTTTGTAATTTTCTGTTATGCACTTTTATTTTTGTTTAATTTAATAGGAGAATGTTCACTTGACTCTTCATATTTTTAGGTATGGGTAAAGAAGGGAAATATCAATCAATAAACATTTTTTAATCATGACATGATCATAAGTGTATGAGAGCATGAGTTTAACAATTGAAGATTATAACAGGAAATTGATATATCAAAATCAAGTTTCCTCTCATAAAACATGGCAGTTCATAATAAATGTATCCTTAAGTAACAAAATAACATAAGTTATTATTGAATAACATTTTCATATGATCATGAAAAAAAGGGGTGGAATAAATTTCTCTATAATCATAATCTTCTAAACCTGTTCCAATGCTTCCTAGTAAGATATTAATCTCATGTTAGGCTTGGTCCAATCTCTAATGTACCGTCTTAGGGATTGGGATAACATCTCGTGTACCCTTTTTTATCTTGGGATAAACTCTAGTGTACCCTTTAAGACCATAAAACATTAATCTTTACCCATTTCATTATATGTCTATAACAAATCCACCATTCAAATAATTTTAATCCATTCATATATATACTACAAGATAATGAAAAAATGTATCATTTCATCCAAGATTACCGCATGGAAAAAATTATTTTGTAAATATTTATTCATCATAATCATAAAACATATAGAGGCATAATATAGATGGTATTATATGATCATATCCCTTTTGAATCATAATTAACATGAAAGTATGTTATAATAAATAAAAATTACCTTTAAAATATCATTAGAATTTTCCTTATCGAAAGTACTTCATTAATTTTGAAATAAATTAACTAAAATATAAATGTTTCCTATAATATTAAGGAAAAAATATTTTAAAATACCCATGGAAACATTTAAATAAATATTTAATGTAATTATCATTTATAATTTCATGAAATTTCGTTCATGAGGTATATATTAAAAAAAAATATGTTAACACCTTTTATAAAAAGTAGCTCATTTGTAAAAAGACAAGAAGATTCCTTTTTAAAAAATTTATCGAAAGTAAAAAAATGGTAAAAATACATTAAATAAATATTTTATAATTTTTAAAAAAACTCTTGAAACCCTTTTAAAAAATATATATACATTTATGAAAAATATTCCTGACTGAATTGAAATACAAAGTTAGTTTACCTTAAAAACATTATATCATAATTTTGTTAACATATAGGGAGGAAAATGAAAGGGAAATGAATAATCTCTATAAATAACCATATTATAATAAAATTCATTTTATTTTTGGGGGATAGATAATATAATTTCATTATTATAAATTTTACCATTAACAATCCTGGTAAAAATGAGATTGTAAAGTAAAACTCTTACCTCAAGTTTGAGTTTATTCATAAGAACTCTATCCTCATTTATAATATAATTAAAGTTATTATATTTATATATAATAATATTAATATTAATACTTATAATAGTATACATGTTTTACTATTATAATTTTATTACACATTTATTAACTATTCTTGATTGATATTAGTGTTTCAGATTATAACTATTTCATTTTCATTAAATTTTTAATCATCTCTTATGGTCATTGAATTTGGATCATGGTTACATCAACATATTAGTGTTAATAATTATATAAATATAGTAAGTATTAACTATATACATAGTTGGAAATATAAATAAATGGTTTATACTAAACAATTGATTCCACCATTCATAGAGACTGTGGTTTGTATATATGCATGAATTTTGTTTTTATACTATAAAGGAAAGATATAAATAATAATAATATTTTACCATTACATCATCATAATTACCTAATAAATATGATATATATTTATTTAATTTAGTATTTTATCCATCAATGTGAGGTTTTTAGGTTAAATGAACCATATAACTGTGTGGAAGAAGTTGTCCACTCTAATGCACGGGTGGTAGTTTCATTTCCCATTTGATGAAAAAGAGGTGGAAATAGTAGTAAAATAACCATAATAAAATCTCAATGTATTTATTAATTTGTATTAATAAATTTATTATTGATATAGTAGGATTAGATAATTTTGGATAAGAAGTAAAATTTAAATATCTCAGTTAAGATTTATAACTCTTCTTTGGGAGACCACATTTGGCTTACATCTTAATCCTTGAATGGTTTGACTTATGAGTAGAACATGGGATATAGGATGAAGGGAAGGAATACGGGATGTATTTTAAATATTTATTCACTATTATAGAATTCTCAACATTCATGAATTAGGGGGTACAACAGGTTCTCTTTTATAAGTGAGCGAGAAGACACACCTGGAATTACTTAAAATATTTAAAAAATATAATGTCATTTTCTTGTGAAAGTTGAAAAAATGTAAAAATATTAAAATTTTACAATAATATATGTTATAAATATATTAAAAAAATAAAAATTAGACAAGTTTATGTTCCATTATTACCCTTAACCCTTAGTTTAACCCCCTTAATAAAATCGTTTTAACCACAATCCTGGTAATTTTTTTTACTATTTTTAAAATTCCTTATGAACAAATATAAAACCAAAATCATTAAAAAGCAGATATTTTGATTTTAAATATGTAATCTATTTTGATAAGTTTAATTCATATAATTGGAATTAATTAATTTTGAAATAAGTGTTAAAAACATGAAAATAGCCAAATTATATAAAAAATTAAATTCTCTAGGCATAAAACAGAATTTTGATTCTTTACTTGTCTAGTAAAAAGTATAAATGGATGTTACATTATTTTAATTAATATATAATTTATAAATTTAAATAATAAAATTAATTAATAATTATTTACTTAATTTATTATGATAAAAACATAATATTCCTAAAAAAACCATTTAATAAAAAATAATTTTCTTCACCTTTAAGTGATTTTACCTTACTTAACAATTAGAAAACAATTGGATTTATGATTATTGATTTATTTATATAATTTATTGATATATTTTTTTTGATCATTTTCCAATACTGATCAATATAATAATTTTCAGATAAAAATAAATAAAATGTAGAAAAATATATTTCATCAAAAAAATATTTATTTTAATCATTAAATGGTTTTATAAAAAATGTGTGATTATCATAAAAATTTTAACACTATATATTTATATATTTCACAATGTGTTTTATCATATCCATACTCGTTCTAATCCAATGATTGTATTATATGGGTAAACTATATCACATGGTCATTTCGGCTCAGTTTTTCTTGTAAATAAATCTATTGAATACATAAATTGTTTTTTGAATGAAATACAAATAAAATATTGGGTTATTACAGTATATTTTTTAGAAAAGGATAATATTGATGTGACATAACTAATGAATTTTTTCATCTATCAGACCAACGATACACTATAAAAGTTTATTTAATTTTTATGAGTACACTAGTTTAATAATAATTGGACTTTTGATCTATTTAGAATTTGGTTTAATTAGAGAAGAGAAATTTTTAAATTGTGACTTTTAAATTCTACACCTAATATCAATAAAATATCGAGGTTGATCATGTTTTAAACATATAATTATATATTTATAAAATAGTAATCATATATTGTGAAAATTTCTTGACTTCTAAATTATGGGACAAAAAAAAGGATTCTTATGAGAAACACGTTAATTTTGAAATAAATCTAAGAATTTTAATTTTTAAAATTTTACAATAATAAAAAATTTATATAAAATGGAAATAAGGAGAAAAAATTATGATTATATATTGTTTCAGGGAAAAAAGAGAGATCATTTAAATTGTAAAAATTTTTAAAAGTACAAATATTATAATGATAAATAAATTTTAAAAATGGATGAATATAAAGGAATAATATTTTAAATTTCAAAAATTTTAGAAAAAAATTTAAAATATAAATGGTTTTTTTAGAATTATAGAAGTTAAATATTTAATAATGTTGTTGTTTTCATTGTTTTTTTTTCATAACCTAACATAGGATTCTGGGTAAATATTTTTGTGACTATAAGAATAGTTATGGCTGTAAAAACAATTCTTGGAAAACATATTATTAAATTTGGTTTATAATAAGTAATATTATTATCTCTATTGTTAAATAGAATTGAATTTATTTTTGAATAATTGATGTGTGAAAAATAAATTTCTGTTTGTAAATTTTGAAGGTTAATTATTAGTAATGGTGTAATCAATTATTTATGAATGATGATGCTAGATAATGTCATGAATATTATTAAAATTATGTATATTGTTATAATTAGACAATATAGGATATTACTTATCTATATATTAAAATTAATTATATTAATATATGATTATTTTTATCATTGAGGGATCTTAGATAATATATAAATTTATATGGATTAAAATTAAGAAGAATGAAATGACTTCCTAGGAATGACATGGGTTCTATATTTACTCTCATATTGAGCCACAAAGTGCTAAACACATCATATACCATTAGATTATTCATTATTAATTTCAAGATGCCATTACAATGTGTAACAAATATACATAGCCATTTAACCCATCATCCCCACACATTGTGTACCCTATCGGTACACAACATGAAGTTGACATTATACAAGCTAGGAGGTTGAAGTGAATGCCTAGAAATCAACCAATGAATATATTACATGTACCTAGTATGTATATGTCTTGTACTTTTCATCTGACTCACCTTTATTAGAGTGGTGATAATATATGTCAATTACCTAAGGTTAAAATAAAGCATAGTGGGGACCAACGGTAGTCTCCATGGAGGGGTGTAAATTGATTTTTTAGAATTAGTATAACAAATCTTAGGGAATTTCAATTTTGGAGAAATTGAAAATAATTGTAAAAACTGTTTTTTTATCAAAGTGATGAAATTTAACTATTTTAGGGGTTGTGATAACAATTTTAATGATATACTAGTATTAATAATGGTTATCCCTTATTCTTATTAACTAATAATTTAATGAATTAAATATTTTTCAATCACCTTAGTTTGAGATAAATTGCCTGGTTAAATTAGTAGTAATTACTAAAAATAAACCCTACATATTATGTTTATTGGTGTATAATATATGAAATATCAGTAATAAACTACCCCAAAAACACTCAGGAAAATCTATATGAGGTTAAGATAGTCTCAACTAATTAAAATATAATTCAATACCTTCCACATATGTATTAGAAATAGCTTGATAATTCCCACCCAATATTTCTAATTCCATTATATATAAGCAAAAAATAAAATGTGGGATAAATATAATTATCAACCTAATAAGAAATAGTTCAAAGGAATAATAAAATGAATAAAAAATCAATCAAAATAATACACTACCACTAAAAATAGCAATCAATTAAAATAAAAAGATTTTTATTCAATAAATTGAGAAATTAGACATTATAAAAGAATAATCTATTCCCCTTTACCAGTCTCCAAAATATTTTAACCCTACATGGAACATATAATAGGAAGTAGAAATGGAAAGTAGAAAAATAAAATCCCAAAAAAATAAAATTACCCAAAATATTGATCTCTCTTTTTATTGTCCTCTAGCCTCTTGTAATTGTTTCTCCCACTCCTTATTTAATTCCAGTAAAGATTTTCTAGATTCTCTTTTCATTTATTTTGAATATCCCTTCAAGAAATCATGTATCATACAAATACATATCATTAACTATTTAATCCCTTAAAATAATCGTATAAATAATGGTCCATTATATTCCTCTAAATTAATTCATGCAGTTAATAAAAGATATAGAAATATCTTAATTGTTGAAGATCATGGGAATCAATTTTGTGGGATTTTTTTAGTTAAGTATTATCATTAAAAGGGAATAATTCATGTGTATTATTTTTTAATTTCTTATATATCAACTTTATACCTTACATGATAGATTTAGAAAAAAATCTCTAAGAATGAACCCTCACTTATCTCAAATTAGATATTATGTATTAGCTTTAAATTATCCACATTAGTATAGTAAAAAACCTCACATGTAAAAAAAGTTTCTTCTATATCATAGGGTACTCATCAACTTTCATCTTACTGGAAAATTAAAAAATATTACATACCAAGGAATTTTTATTATGTATGATTTGATGATATTATGTATCCCATGGAATTATAGGTATTTCACTTCTAAAATAATTATGAATATTTATATCACCAGATATATTATATATTCCAGGGAAACTCTATTGAGTTTTTTTTGGAAAAACGAAAAACCATATGAATTAGCTAAAGATATTATGCATGGTCATGTAATTTCTCACATATCCTTTTTATTGGCTAATAAAAGTTTCTTATATATTAAGTATATTTATTCAGTGAAATGTAATAATATCTTAAAAACTAGATTGGAGGATTTTAATATATTAAGTGACTCATAAGTATGGTTTTCAACATAACCATAAATGTTTTAAAAACAAATATTAAGAAGGATGGTCATTCATTTTATTCCATAATTTAATAAAATCAATTAAATTCTTAATTCATAAATTTTAAAAAATATTCAGAAAACAATTTAAAAAAACTTTTAATTCAAACACACCATAATACTAAATTAATTAACAAATAAAATGGAATACAATGATATGAATATCAAAAAATATATAATAAATTTATTAATTATATCAATTCCTCCACACATAAACCATGGACTACAGGACAAGAGAACATGAAAAATATTATCAATAAAAATTTCAAAACACAAACCATTGTGAGTCCCTTTTCTAATTTCTATATCACACTAGAATATCATGCCTCCAACCTATTCGTAATTTAATTTTTTTCATGACGTATATTTAATTCATTTCCACTCCCTTCATCCATTCAATCTCATTTATACCTACCATTCATGAAATATTTCAATCATCCCACAAATTATGACTTTCCAGTATTGTATTTTATATTCCAAACATATTTAGGGGTTACCGTAGGCTTACTGATTTTAGGATTCATCATCCAATGATTCATTTATCTATTTTAATCCTGATGGATTTTGTGGCTTGTTATATGGAAATGTTCTGAAAGGTATTGTTCTTGAAAATTGAGAGGTATAATGATGATGTATCATTCTAATTGAAGAAAAATGAATGATTAACATTTTACAATCAAGAATAGTATCCTCACACACTCCTCCATTTTTTTATATAACTAAATTATCATTGTGGATTCTCATATAATATTCACACCATAATAATTTCAATACAAAAAAAATCTTCTCACCACTTCCTTTAATAACTTTAATTTTCTTTTTTGTATTTCACTTAAATTCTATGTAGACTTTAATTTTAAAGGTATATAGTAAATTTTTATATTTACATTATTGTGTAAGAAAATTTTCCATATTTTTGAAGGATTTTATCCTTTCCGTATTTCCCATATATTCGGTTTTACCACAAATCATCTCACAAAATAGCATCCCACCACTTATTTTTAACAATGATCACACATTTACTTTTAGAGAGAGGTAGTTATGTGTTTTAGGTTTGTGTTTAGGCAAAAAAGTTTCTTTAGTACAAGATATATTGAGATGGGGATGAATTAGTTTTTGAAACACATTCTAGTTTAATAACTTATTTCTCAAACTCCCACCACCCTAACTTTTCTTTTCCTTGATGTTACCATGATCTTACTTTTTTTATTTTCAAAATTAAAATAAAACTATTATTTCAATTTTACATATATTTAACAGGATTTATCTATTATTTCATAACTCACATCCATAGATTTATTAATTTTAGAATAAAAATAAATCTTACATACAAGAAAAATAATTTTTAAAGTTTCACCAAAATTGGGATAATATAGATAGAATAAAATGAGAACATGTTTATATACAAAAATCCAATAAATTACCTCTTTAGTGGTGGTTTGAGGTTGGGTTTATTATTGTCCTAGGACCCCTTACCTTAAAAGGTTTATGTATATCTCACTACCTCCCATGGTCACTCCCTTTACTACTTAAAATTTTCTCACTAGTCTAGGAAAGAAAACATTTTCAACATGTTAGATGATATAAAATAGTATCACCACTATTTTTATTGACCAAAAACGGATTCACCTTTCATGAGTTGTTATTGAATCTTTTACCTTTTTTCTTGATGAGATATTTAAATTATTCTAATGATTTATTTAAACCTCTCTCTCTTCATGATTCTGGACTACATATTTCTCTCATTATCAAATATGTTAATATTTCTCTTTTTTATTTTCCTTTATATTTACAAAATATATGATTCCATAATTTATATAGATATATATCTCAATAATTCTTGAACATAATTTCCTATATTCCTTGATAAATTATCTATGTTTACCCCACTGAATATATTTGATTCTCTATGAGTATGGTAGAAAATTCTGTATATAACTATCCTTTAAACCCAACTCAAATTCATCCAATGGATTCACATATTTACTTATTTAATGAAAGGTTATTATAAATATGAAAACCTATAAACACATGTTTTTCATGGAATATGTACTATCAAAAGAGCATGACACTCAGTTAATAAAAAGATCTAGGAAATCCACATAAAATCTTATTTTTAAATCTTTCAAACATCATAGCATGGTATTTAAATATTCTTAAAATTAACACCCACTAAATAATTATCATTATATCCCATGTAATGTACATATATATTTAGAAAAAACCATAAAAATATATCTAATCCTCTTTAGGGCGTGACCATTCTTCCAATGGAATGGAAATATCCACAAAAATTTGATATATTAATCCCATTTTATGATTGGAAACATATAACTATCTAGATATAAAACTATTTACATAAAATAGAAAATAAAATTACCATAAAAAATAATATATTTAAAAGAAAATACATTATGTATACCACTTTTCAGGATGAAAACTCATTTGTTTACAGAGATTATTCTAAGACTTTTAAAAATTCATTCATATAACCTCTATAGATTGGTCTTGGGAACTTAATGTATTAGATTGATGATCCTTGGGAATTGATATGGTCACCCTTATATATTATGGTGAATTTAATTTTTTTTTAAATTTTTGAAAAGTATGACACTTTTTAATTTTACATAACTAGTTAAATGGTGTGTATGTACTATATAGATTAATTTTATTTATCATGTAGGTGACATATATGTATCATTGTGTATTTTTTAATTTTTTGCATTTATTAAATAATTTTAAGGGTTAAACTTATTTGTTATCTGGTTTCCTTCACATATCCATTTGAATCATTAAGACATTATCATATTTCAACACTTTGGATTTCAATGACATTTATTTATATGTTGGACTACTCTTATGTATCATTGTCGATTCATTTCCCATTTTCATATTTAGATATTATTTAAGATTTACCCTTATATATTTCAGCTGAGTGACTCTTATTCAAAACATTTATAATTTTTTCAAAGTTCTTGAGGAATTAATTTTTTTATGGGACTTGATATATTTATGTATTTACATTTATATTTTCTAGAGTTAACATCACTTACAGTGTGGTTCTTTTCATGGATCATGATTAATTACAAAATTTTCTATAATATAACTCAAATATATTATGTACATAAACGATCCAAATCAATTTAATTATTCTTATTCTATAAATTTAATTTTTTATTTCTCTATATATTCTTCTTCATTGACTTTTAGATCATATCCTATTCCAAAATAACTATAGAAATCCATATTTAAAACCTTACTAATAATTCATATCAATTTACATTTATAAAAACTTTTAGAATGTTAACTTCTGAAATATCCAATAAATTCTACTTTACATGAAAAAAACAATACAACAATTTCTAACACATCTTTCCCACTTTTTGTAAGAACCGGGTTTTTAGATATGAAAGACTTTTGAATATTGTTGATGTTATTTTAGAGCAGCGCCTTCAGACGGCCTGCGATTCCGAGCCCTAGTGTGGCCAGAATTAAATCTTTAGTGTTTCCACACTGGGCATGCCAAATAAATGGGATAACTCCTAAACGGTGCTTCAGATCCTAAATCAGAGTGTACGGATGGGTCCGAAATGGGGTGTTTACCCTAGGTACGACATAAAACATGTCGGCGCGGGGCGTTTGGACCCCTCGCCCGTTAACGAAACGTTAAACTGGTGATTAAAATAATTAATTTATTAATTTAATGTCTTAACTCAAGTATCTCTTAAACGGTGGCTCCGATTAGAAAAATAAGGGCACCGTAGAGTTCGGAGCATGCATTTTACCCTATGTGGGGTCTAACTTTCACGGGTGCGGGCTGTCAGTGAAAACTGGTCCCGGAGGCGTTTTCGTAATTTGGCAGCCTCGGGCGTTGAGTTTAATAACTTTTGAACGGTTCCTCGAATTAAAATTCTGAGACCTTCGTTGTTCTCAAGAGGTGGTTTTTACCCTAAGGGAGGATTAATCATGACCGTTTCGTAGGTTTAGAATGTGATTCAAATTGGGGCTTTAAATTAATTAAAATTTTAATTAATTTTCTATTTAAACCAACTCACCCTTCTCCCTTCTCCCATTTTTTGTTCTCTGGGAGAAAGAGATATCAAGGGAAGAACAAGTCCTCTCCCCTCTCCTCAAGCCTTACTCTCTAAGGAAGGTTGCAGATCCGACTTTGGTGGATCGACGACAAAGATTCGAGCTATGCCCAACAGTTTGAAGTTTACGTTTTGCGTTTTAAATTTTGGAACCTTTCTTTCAAGTTTAATATTGGCGTTGAATTGCTGTTTAATTTCCGAGCATAGCCCACGGTTGCGTAGTACTTTTTCTGAGCTTCCCAAAGCATATCTCAGATTTAAATTTGGATTCCCGAGGCAATCGTAATCGTCCGCTGAAGATTGTGGGTTTTGGGTGTTTCCCGGTGGTTTTGGAGGTTCTCCGGCTGACTTTGGGTGTTCTGTAAGCGGGCGGTGCGGGCGAGTGCGGTGTCCAGGAAGCAGGCCGGCACGGTGGATCGGCGAGCGGGCGGCTTGGCTGGATCGAGACGGCGGCTGGGTGAGTCGAGGGCGTCGGTGCGAGGAGGAGCAGGTGGCTGCAGGCGATGGTGCAGGTGGCCGGTGGCGTGGGAGCCGGTCAAGCAGGGCAGCACGGCGGCGCGATCCACGACGAGGTGCGTCAGCCGGTCACGCACGGCGGAGGAGCCCGAGGCCCCCTCAGGCATGTGGAGGAAGCAGGACCCGCAGGTCCTACTGGAATGTCAAGGAAGATCGGCTGAAGCCGGTCTGTAAGGTGGAGCAAGGACCCGCGAAGCACGGGTCCTGCTGGCAGCCTGTGGAAGAAGAACGACTAGTTGGCCGTTCTAGTTTGTTTAAAAAAAGAAAAATAAGGAAAAAGAAAAAGATAAGTTTATAATAATAATAATAACATTATTATTATTATTATTATGAAAATGATTTATATCATAAATCACCCACAGGGCGTTCGATTTGGGCACTGTCTGTGGCGACGCGTCCCTTAAATTGATACAAAGCCTTTGAGATGGATTCATGGATTTTCATTTCCCGGAACGAGGGTCCTCGGGGGGCGCAACATGCCTTTAGGTGAATTGATGTTTTTCCAGGGGTTCGTGTTTTCATGGGTGTGGACACATCCGTTGTCTCATTTGAGTGTTGTCAGCGGCGTTGCGACCCTGGCGTTGAGCCGGAGTTTTCCATTGTGGTTTTGGGCATTGAAGCTAGAGTTGAGGCATGGGCCCCATGGCCCGTCTTTCTAGCTGCATGCATCTTTTTCAACTTTTTCATTGTATTTCTGTTCGGGGCATGCGAGTAGTCTATTTTGGGTGTTTTTCCGAGGGAATTGCATTGGCCCAATCTGTCTGCTTTAATTCCACAGAGTGGTGCGGGTTCCACGGGGGCCATTTGGGGAGTTAGTGGTGATTTTTAGCTTTATCACTGGGTGTCTATTTTGGGAATGTTAATCATCCATCTTGTGTACATTTTCGAGAGGATCGCAATTTTGTGATCTGTTGGCCGCGCTTCGGGACTGGGATGTGGGTCCCATGAAGCACTGCTCGTGTGCGGTACGACGAAATGCATCTTTTTCTTCGGATATCTGTTCCACTCAAGTGAGAGGTCCTTTTGACGTGTCTTCCTGAGGGGATCGCAATGGTGCGATGTGCCCGACTATTTTCAGGGTCGAGGCTCGGGATCACGGGATGTCGTTCGGGAGTAAAGTAGTGTTGGACGAATTTTCTTTCAGATATCCGTTTGAGGAGAGTAATTAGTCTATCTCGTGTGTTTTTTTGTGAGGATTACTATAGTGTAATCTGTTCAGGAGAGCAGAGCCTCTTACGTGATCATATTAAATGTGGAAGCAAGTAAGGTGCTCTGGTGGTGGTCCATCCTACTGTGTTTGTAGCGGACCCTTGGCGTGTGATCGCATGCACTCCCATGTGAGTAAAGTAATGCTTGAAGAGATGTAGTTATCCGTGCATGGCCCGATGAGGTTGCATGTTGGAGTTATTACATTTACACCTTCATGTTGACGTTGGGTGCTGTGTGCACAATATCCTTTAGGCTGGAAATGTGGTACACTCTGGAAGTATACGGGAATGCTTGGAGGTACATGTGGTTGTTTGTACCTGAGAACGTTTGGGTGCTTGGTTGGAGTTGACTTGGGGCCGCATTTCGTATGGGCCCCATGTGCGTGTGGTGTTTTTCTTTGCATACCCTCGACCTCTCACGATGTAGAGGGTCCCCCTGTTCTCATTTTTTTGACTAGTCGGGTTGTGTTTTCCCCTGGTTTTGTTCTTGTTTGTTGACAAGTAGGGTTTAGTTTCCCCCTGGTCCTATTCACGATGGTTTCGACCAACACGGTTGAGTGGTTTTCCCCTGGTTCTATTCATTATGGTTTGGCCGGAAATGTTTCTTTGTGTTCCCTGGTAGAGTTCTTGTGGATTCGGTGTGACCAACACATTACGCGGGCACCGATCCTCTACCCAAGAGGTTGTTTCCAGCAGGGCTGGCCAGGTGGTTATTTCCAGCAGGGCTGGCCAGTGAGGTACCATCCAGCTAAGATGACCATTGGGTACCATCCAGTAGGGATGGCCAGTGCGGTACTATCCAGCAGGGATAGCTAGTGGGTTACCATCCAGTAGGGATGGCCAGTATAGCGGTGTTCACCGAGAAGTACCATCTAGCAGGGATGGCCAGAGCAGTTCTGGGTATACCTCCAGCGGGGCTGGGAAGCGGTCCCCGATGCCAGGTTTACCTCCAGCTCGGCTGGGAAGTGGTCCCTTATGCTGGGTTTACCTCCAGATGGGCTGGGAAGGGGTCCCCGATGACGGTTCCGAGCCTCCCACCAGTGGAGTACCCTTTTACGGGACTGGGCATTGGGACTCGTCGATGACTTTAGCCGGGTCTCCCTCCAGTGGATTACCCTTTTATAGGACTGGGAAGTGTGGCACCCATCGACACTTGTTGGGTCTCCCTCCAGTGGGAACCCTTCGACTTCCATGGATTACCCTTCAACGGGGCTGGGCAGGGGGTCGCCTGTCGACTTTGAGGATACCTCTTGACTGCGGGGCTGGACGAGGTGTGGTTTGACGTTACCCCAAAACTCTAAAGTATGAGGGGTGCTTTTCCCACGAAGATGCATCCTTGCGACGCAACCTAGAACTGTGCGGGTGAGTCATTGCCACCCAAAACGGATAGTGTCATGGTGCGGTGATTTGAGCCCCTTGACTTGCAGTTCAAGACAGACATGTGGGATACTAGGCATCGATGGTGTTTACTCCTAGGATTGTTGGCTACTCACTTTCTTGGGCTGAGCTACGGGATATAGATCCCCTTACGATCATGTTCGGGATTCTTGATTGAGCATATGGATATGTATATACCTTGTTCTAGTACCCACTCCTTGGGTTTTGGCTACTATCCTTCCAGGAGAGGCGAAGACGCGCGGGGTATGCCATGTGTTTTCCATGTATAACATCTCATGGTTGGACGAGTCTACTCTCCAGCTATAGGTAGTGAAGACTCGAAGAGAAGTTCATCTTCTCACCGTTTCCAGCTCCTTGTGTCTGGACGAGTCTATCTCCTTTCTCTTGTTGGGTTGAGCTGGACTCTCTACTGTTACTCTTACTGCACTCTCAGTTGTACTCCTTTATTTTTCCCTGTTCGATCTACTGCTCAACCTTCAGTACCTCTTTTGTTTCTCCCTCAAGCCTTCGGGGTATCCTACGGACTATTTTTATACTCACCCCTGCTTGGGATTTGCCCGAACTTAGTTTTCCCTTTCAGACGACAGACAATTTGGTTGTTATGTTAGATGAGCTTTGGAGTTCGGGAGCTTGGACCTCATGCGGTGGTCGTAGTCGGGTTCCAAGTGTGGGACTCTCCCAGCTGTTTGATTTTTTTTACCTTTTGCAGGGTTGTGGTACTTTTCTGGTTGGGGGCGTGTTTTTCCCTTTTCTTTTTAGTTTACCTTCAGCTTTTACTTTGTACTATTTAGAGGTTGATGCACTTTTATGGTAGTTTATAGCAGTTGGTACTTTGCTTCTCTTTTTACTATGCACTTTTTCATGGAGTGTGTTGCGTGTGTGTGTACAGGTACTTAGGCAAAGTCCTCCTCGAGTTGTTGTGCCTTCGGTGCTGGTCGCCATCCCCTAGCCTATGAAGGCGGGCTTGGGGTAGTTGCAGCTCGATCCCAGGTTGGGTCGGGTTATGAAAATGTGGTATCAGAGGTGGTTCGTTCCTTGGGATGGTGTTCGGACATCCATAAAAAGGAATTGGTTGGGATCTAGGACAACAGTTTCAATGTGTCTCTAGAGCGTCTCTCAGTCCAGGGAGTCCAGTGATGGTGCGGTGGCCGACGTACCCATTCACTAGGACCCTGATAACCCGTTTGTCGACTCGACATGCTGAGACACTTGTTTCCGGTAAAATTGGTTGTGAATCACATAGGATTGAGTTTTGATTTTCCTTCTTGAGTCAGATCCCCATGGTTGTTACGGTTATATACATATATGCTCATCTGACCGCGGCACTCCTTGATAACATTCAGGATGTCTCTATGAAGACAGCCAGCAAGGATACTAGCTTTGGTGGGTGACGTTGAACCAGGGAGCTATGAGGCCTAAGTCCAAGACCCATCAAGTGAGCCCCTTTATATGGGTGGGCCGGTACTAGCACCCCCACCTGGTGAGTAGAAGACAGCTCTAGCAGAGCAGACAGAGCTTGAGCATAGGTTGAGCGCGCACCGTGAGTTTCAGCAGTAGAGACCGTTGAGGTTCGGTGGTGAGTCAGACCCTCAGGAAGCAGAGTTTTGGCTAGAGACAGTGGTTCCCATTTTTTGGCTTGTGCAGACGGTGACAGATCTTATGGTGTCTTTGGCCGCCAACCTTTTTCGTGGAGCAGCTTGGCGTTGGTGGAGTCTGGTGACTCAGTTTCTTGATGAGTCGTTGCTTTTGTGGGGTGACTTTCAGTTGTTGTTTTGTGAGGAGTTTTTCCCCTCCTTATTATGCTCCATTCAGATTTAGTAGCTCCTGTAGTTTCAGTATTGAGGGATGATGGTGGCTGAGTACACGACTAGTTTCACAGACCATGCACGCTTTTACCCGGACTTTGTCCATGACGACAATATCTGAGCGCGGATGTTTGATCAGGGTCTCCGCCAAGAGATTCGTTCTATCATAGTAACTTTGAGCATTCCCACTTATTTTTGGGTTCTAGAGTAGGCGCTGGTGACATAGAGATTCCTGTCACACTCTACAGTTGATGGTGGCAGCAGGCACGATGGAGCCGGGATGTCTGCCGCAGCTAGTGGGCATCAGCAAGAAGAACCTCGACGCAGGTGGCTTTCCGATAACCGGACTCAGGGGAGTTTTCGTACACCACAGTGGAGCCAGAGGGCACCAGGGCAGCCCGATGAGCACCTATGCTATGTTTGCGATGGGCGAAGTCACCGGGAACGAGACTGCGTGACCAGGCACGTTGAGAATAACTCGCAGGCATTAGGTGCACCACCACGACAGAGGCAATGTCGTGATTAGAGTATTGCCCAGAGAGGTGGTGCTAGCAGAGGAGTGGGAGGAGATATAAGTGGAGGATGATATTACGAGGTCTTCCCCTCACCACTAGGAAATCCATGTTAGGCTCCGAAATCTGATGGTTGGGACCACAGACAGCCACGAGATTTGGATGTCTATGACCCTACAGAGCATGAGGTGATAAGAGGTACGCTCTATAACTCTTCTACATTTTTCAGTTGAATTGTTAGACTCTGTGCATGAAATTATTTTCTCCCTTCCCCTTGCTTCGGTTATTACTAGGGTGGCACGGGGCATCGGTGTAACCCTGTGTTGGTAAGGTAAAAAGGTGTAGGACCTTTTCTTTAGTCGATGGTGTCGACTCCAACACTCTTCGAGCATGTAAGAGAGTCTTGGTTGCGAGACATCGACTGTGAAACCTCGCGTGACTAGATATCCTTTGGTGTCTCATTATATTGATATTTTGAAGGATGGAATCACTGGGCTTTGTCCCAGGTCCGAACGGTGATTCCAGTCGTGGTGTGTGACGTAGGGGTTTGGTCGGGGAGGTGAGCTACCCCTGAAATCCTTCAGGCTGTTCGAGACCATTCGAAGGGATGGTGAGGTTCCATACCGCCTTGCCCTAACCCCAAAGTCTAGAGTGGGTGAACGACGTCTCCTGCATGGATTACCTGAGGAGTTGTGTGCATACTTCTATGCATGTCATCTTCAAGGGCATACCTCACATGAACAGATCAAATACCTTGGTTTGTGTGTGGTGACGTGGGACTGTGCAAGAGTTCTTCTGCGTTCGGGAGAGTCAGGTATGGGCTTAGTACCCTGAGTTGTTCCCTAGTTTTGCTTTTCGGGGACAAAAATCATGAAAGGGGTAAGGATTTAAGAACACGGTTTTTGGATATAAAATACTTCGGAATATTCTTGATGTTATTCCAGAGCAGCGCCTTTAGACGACGTGCGATTCCACGCCCCGGTGTGGACGGAATTAAATTTTTAGTGCGTTCACATTGGGCATGCCAAATAAATGGGATAACTCCTAAAAAATGGTTCGGATCCTAAATCTAAGTGTACTAATGGGTCGTAAATGGGGTTTTTACCCTAGGTACAACATAAAACATGTCGTCGCGGGGCGTTTGGACCCCTCTCCCGTTAAAGGAATGTTAAACAGATGATTAAAATAATTAATTTATTCGTTTAATGGCTTAACTCAAGTATCTCTTAAATGGTGGCTCGGATTGGAAAACATAGGGCACCGCTGAGTTCAGAGTGTGGCTTTTACCCTAAGAGGTGTGTAACTTTCACGGGCGCGGGTCGTTGTTGAAAACTGGTCCAGGGGGAATTTTTCATAATTTGGCAGCCTCGTGCATTGAGTTTAATAACTTTTGAACGGGGCCTTGGATTAAAATTTTGAGACCTTCATTGTCCTCAGGAGGTGGTGTTTACCCTAAGTGAGTCTTAATCTTGACCGCGCCGGAGGTTTCAGATGTGGGTCAAATAGGGGGTTTAAATTAATTAAAATTTTAATTAATTTTCTATTTAAACCAACCCACCCACCCCACCTTCTCCCATTTTTTGTTCTTAGGCAGCAGGAGATCTCAAGGGAAGCACAAGTCCTCTCCCCTCTCTTTAAGCCTTCCTCTCCAAGGCAGGTTGATGATCTGACTTCGGCGGATCGACGACGAATCTCCGGGCTACCCCAAACATGTAGGAGTTTACGTTTTGCGTTTTAAATTTCAGAACCTTTCTTTCAAGATCAATCTTGGTGTCGAATTGATGATTAATTCCCGAGAAAATACCATGGTTTCATAGTAATTTTTCATAGCTTTCTGACGCATATCTCAGATTTAAATTTGGAGTCCTGAGGCAATCGCAATCATCCGCCGAAGATTGCGGGTTTGGGGTGTTCTTAGGTGGTTTTGGAGGATCTCTGGATGGCTTTGGGGGTTCTGGCAGCGAGCAGTGCGGGCGAGCGTGGTAGCCAGGTAGTGGGACGGCATGGTGGCTTGGTGAGCGGGTGGCTCGACTTGATCGGGACGGTGGATGGGTGAGTAGAGGGCGTCAGTGCGAGGTGGAGCAGGCGGCTGCGGGCGACGGTGCAGGTGGCCAGTGGAGCGGGAGCTGGTCGAGCGGGGCAGCATGGCAGCGCTGGCCATGGCGAGGTGCGTCAGCTGGTCACGCTTGGTGGAGGAGCTCGAGGCCGCCTAGGGTGTGTGGAGGAATCATGACCCACAGGTCCTGCTGGCTTGTCTTGGAAGACCGGCCGAAGCCGGTCTACAAGGGGGAGTAAGGACCCGCGAAGCGCGGGTCCTGTTGGCGGCGTGTAGATGAACACCGGCCAGTTGGCTAGTCTAGTTGGTTTAAAAAATAAAAAAAAAAGGAAAAAGAAAAAGGTAAGTTTATAATAATAATAATAATATTATTATTATTATTATAAAAAGGATTTATATCATAAATCATTCACAGGGAGTCCGATTTAGGCAACGTCTACGGCGAGGTGTCCCTTAAATTGAGACGAAGCCTTTGAGATGGTTTCAGGGAGTTTCAATTCCCGAAACGGGGGGTCTGGGGGTGCAACATGCCTTTAAGTGAATTAGCATTTTTCTGAGGGTTCGTGTTTTGATGGGAGTGAACGGATCCGACGTCCGATATAAGCACCGTCAGTGGCGTTGCGACCCTGGCGTTGATCCCGAGTTTTCCAGTGTGGTTTCGGGTGTTGAAGCTGGAGTTGAGGCATGGGCCCCATGGCCCATCTTTCAAGTTGCACGCAACTTTTTGCAACGTTTTCATCGGATGTTTGTTCGGGGCATGCCAGTACTCGATTTTTGGTGTTTTTATGAGGGCATTTCATTGGCGCAATCTACCCACTTTAATTCCACATGGTGGTGCAGGCCCCATGGGGGCCATTTGGGGAGATGGCGGTGATTTTCATCTTTATCATCAGGTGTCCATTTTGGTCAAGTGAATAGTCCATCTTTTGTACTTTTTTGAGAAGATCGCAATGGTGTGATCCATTGGGAGATCTTTGGGACTGGGATGGGGGTTCCACGAAGTACCACTCATGTGCGGTACGATGAAATGCGTCATTTTCTCTGGATATCTGTTCCACTCAAGTGAGCAGTCCTTTTGACGTCTCTTCCCGAGGGGATCATAATGGTGTTATTCACCCGACTATTTTCAAGGTTGAGGCTCAGGATCACGGGACGTTGTTTGGGTGTAAAGTAGTGTTGGATGACTTTTCTGTTAGATATACATTTGAGGCGAGTAAGTAATCAATCTCATGTGTTTTTTCACTAGGATTACAATGGTGTAATTTGTTCAGGTGAGAAGATCCTCTTACGTGATCTTATTAAATTCATAAGCAAGTAAGGTGCTCCAGTGGTGGTTCGTCCTACTGTGTTTGTAGTGGACCCTTGGCATGTGATCACATGCACTCATGTGTGAGTGAAGTAATGCTTGAAGAGATGTAGTTGGCCATTCATGGGCCGAAGAGCTAGCAAGTTGGAGTTGTTACGTTTACTCCTTCGCGTTGACATTGGGTGTCCTGTGCACGATAGGATTTGGGTTGGAAACATGGTATACTCTGGAATTATATGGGAACGCATGGAGGTAGATGTGGTTTCTTGTACCTGAGAACGTTTGGGTGCTTGGTTGGAGTTGACCTGGGGCCACATGTCGTGTGGGACCCATGTGCGTTACGTGTTTTTCTTTACATACCCTTGACCTCCTGCGATGTATAGGGTCCCCCTATTCGCATTTGTATGACTAGCCAGGTTGAGTTTTCACTTGGTTTTGTTCTCTTTTATTGACCAGCATGGTTGAGTTTCCCACTGGTCCTGTTCACGATGGTTTCGACCAGCAGTGTTGAGTGGTTTTCCCATGGTTCTGTTCTCGATGGTTTGGCCGACATAGTTGCTTCATGTTCCCTAGTAGAGTTCTTGTGGATTCGGTGTGACCAACACATTACGTGGGCACTGATCCTCTACCCAGAAGGTTGTTTCCAGCAGGGCTGGCCAAGATTTAGTTTCCAGCGGGGCTGGCTGGTGAGGTACCATCTAGTTGGGATGGCCAGTGGGTACCATCCGACAGGGATGGCCAGTGCGGTACCATCCAACAGGGATGGCCAGTGGTTTACCATCCAATAGGGATGGCCAGTACCGTGGTGTTCACTAAGGAGTACCATCCAGCAGGGATGACCAGAGCGGTTCCAAGTTTACTTCCAGTGGGGCTGGGAAGTGGTCCTTGATGCTGGGTTTACCTCCAGATGGGCTAGGAAGTGGTCCCCAATGCCGGGTTTACCACCAGCTGGGCTGGGAACGGGTCCCCGATAATGGTTCTGGGCCTCTCTCTAGTGGAGTACCCTTTTACGGGACTCGGCATTGGGACTTGTCGATGACTTTAGATGGGTCTCCATCCAGTGGATTACCCTTTTACAAGACTGGGCAGTGTGGTACCCGTCGAATCTTATCGAGGCGCCCTCCAGTGGGAACCCATCGACTTCCAGGGATTACCCTCCAGCGGGGCTGGTCAGGGGGTCGCCTGTTGACTTTGAGGAGACATCTCGACTGTAGGGCAGTGATGTGGTGTGGTTTGACATTACCCCAGAACTCTGAAGTATGAGGGGTGCATTCCCCACCAAGACATGTCCTTCTGACGCGACCTAAAACTGTGTGGGTGAGTCAGTGCCTCCCAAAGAGGATAATTTCAAGGTGCGGTGATTTGAGCCCCTTGACTTGCAGTTTGGGGTAGAGGTGCGGGATGTTGGGCATCGATGGTGTTTACTTCTGGGACTGTTCTATACTCACTTTCTTGGGCTAAGCTATGGTATGGAGATCCCCTTATAATATTATTCGGGATTCTTGATTGATCATTTGTATGTGTATATATCTTTTTCCAGTTCCTAGTCCTTCGGTTTTGGCAACTATCCTTCCAAGAGAGGCGAAGACGTGCAGGGTATTCCACATGATTTCTGTGTCTAGCTTCTTGTGGTTGGAGGAGTCTACTCTCCTGCTATAGGGAGTGAAGACTCGATGAGAAGTTCATCTTATCACTGTTTCCAACTCCTTGTGTCTAGACGAGTCTATCTCCTTTATCTTGTTAGGTTGAGATGGACTCTCTACTATTACTCTTATTGCAATCTCGATTGTACTCCTTTAATTTTCCCTGTTCGATCTACTACTCAACCTTCGGTACCACCTTTGTTTCTCCCTTGAGCCTTCGGGGTATCCTACTGAGTATTTTTATACTCACCACTACTTGGGCTTTGCCCGCACTTGGTGTGCCCTTGCAGACGACGGACAGGTTGGTTTTGATGTCAGAGGAGCTTAGGAGTTTGGGAGCTTGGACCGCGTGGGGTGGTCGTAGTCGGGTTCCAGGTGTGGGACCCTCCCAGGGGTTTTCTATTGTTTACCTGTTTCCGGGTTGTGGCACTTTTCTGGTTGGGCACATGTTTTTCCCTTTTCTTTTCAGTTTACCTTCATCTTTTACTTTGTAATGTTTAGAGTTCGATGCACTTTTGTGGTTGTTTATAGTAGTTGGTACTTTGCTTCTCTTTTTACTCTTCACTTTTGCACAGAGTGTGTTGCGTGTGTGTGTACAGGTACTTAGGCAAAGGCCTCCCTAAGTTGTTGTGCCTTCGGTGCTAGTTGCCAACCCCTAGCCTCTAGAGGCGGTCTTGGGGTAGTTGTGGCTCGAGCCCGGGTAGGGTCGGTTCCTGACACTTTTATTACCAAAAAACATTACACTTAATAAATTCACACATAAAATGCAAAAAATATCTCCCTTTATATCTATTAGAAACACTATCATCAATCCAAAATAAAAAAAATTAATGATATTAATCATATTAAATATAGAATCAATGATTTTCTCTTCTCCCCATTTTTTCAACTCTTTAGATTCATCATATTAATGATTCTATATTCCCCCCTTTGATATAAATTATAAATTAAATCATCCAACAAAATTATAAAATGAAATATCATTGGAAATACTTTTCCTTGTGATAAAATTGCCTTACTATTAGGATTCAATGTATTATATTTAAATCCTTCAAATATCATAGTGTGATATTAAAATATTCTTCAACTTTACATTTCTTATAGAATAAAAAGCTTATCTCATGGAGTGGAAATTTCTAAACAGATTAAACCATTAAAATCTTTCCAAACCTATTTCCATTATAGTCATCATTCATAAATAATAAAAATATCCTTGAATAAAAAAAATATAAATCATATTTTATGATTGATATTGTATATCAATGGTTGGATAAATCTTAACCAACAAATATCAAAGTAAATCATTATAAAATATCACCACTTTTGATGAAATAAAAATTATGTATACCCCTTTGTCCTGAAAATGGATCATATGCATACATTTGATGATTTGAGGACTTTTAAAAATTTGTGCATGTGAAACTTATATATTTTTGTAGAGACATTTATATATTTTTTTAAATACCCTAATGATGTTATATAGTTACCCTTGTGTATTATACTACATTTCAATAATTATTTTAAGAATTTGAAAATAGTTAATTTTACAGATCATATTAAATAACTCATATATATTTTCATGATTAATTTTACATATTAGGTTTATTAACATTACATATTACATTATATTTTTTAACTTCATTCACATTTCTAGTAGGAATTATCCATCAATCTAATGTTATTATCTAATTTCCATTATTTATCCATTTGAATCATTGTTAATTTACCATATTTCAAGAATTTGGATTTTATTAAACTTTATGTATTGGTTGGACTACTCTTATATATAAATATGTTTGATTTTACCTTCTCCATATTTATATCTTTCTTCTATATTACACTTATATATTCTAGTTGAGTGACTCTTTGAAAATACATTTAGTAATTTTAAAAGTTTTTCTTGGAATACATTTATATATGGATCAAGTTGTCTTTATGTATCACCTTTTATATTTCCATAAGTAAAAATCACCCACAATGTTGTTCTTTTAATGAAATATGGTTTCTTCCAATAACTTATAAAATCTATCTGTAATTTATTATCCATAAACTCTTTCTAAATACATTTATTTACTCCCCTTTTCAAATATTTCTTCAAAATATATCCAAATAACCATCTATAATAAAATATATATTATCTCATTATAACAACCCTCGGGATTCATAAATTAACATTACATCACTTTTCTGGAACACTTAATACATTACAAAAAAAGATTCCCAAAGACTTTGTTAGTTTAGTGCCTTCGGAAACATGGAAAAGTAAACGTGGGTACATGCGTGTGAAAAATTATCTCTTACTAGGTTCTCCAATACTAGAACCCTTCTTAGACATATCATACCTATAATATATCTTCATAACATAGGATAGGAAACATAAAAGGGGTTATCTTAAATTCTCAGTGAGTATAAATAAGGGAGATGTGTAAGTATAAACATGATCATAAGGGTATGATAACGTGATCATAACATTAGAAGATCATACCCTACATATCATAAGACTGTAAACATGAATCAGGACATAAATCATGGCAGTTCATAAGACATGAAAATAATTAAATAAATAACCTAAGACATAAAATAATAATATAGAAATAATAAATGAAATTTTGGTAGACACATTAGTATATAGAATGTTTTCCATAATAGTCAAGGAATCACTTCCAAGGACATCTTAGTAGTATGGGAACACTCCCACACCATATTGGTAGTCATGGTTCACTCTGATTGACATCATAGTAGTATCATTTCAACACCCATACCATCTTGGTAGTCATGGTTTACTCTAATGGTCATCTTAGTAGTATGATTCAACTCCCCATACCATCTTATAAGTCATGGATTACTCATATGGATTCTTTATTAGTCATGGATAACTCCCAAAACCATCATAGTCTATCTCATGGGATATAAATATTTGCCCAAAAAATTTGATGGAGATATATAACCCACTCATATCATAATTAAATCATACATACATGTTCCACAAGATCATAAAAATTTATATCATAACCCATGAAATGAAATGGGTATCATAAACATGTATTCATATCACAACATGTGGAAAAAGATACAAGTTTTATAAACTTTTCATCAAAATCATATCTTGTAAAATTAAATGGGTTTCAAAATCTTATAGCTTATGAAATAGAAATTTATTTCATAAAAATCATTCAATCATAACAAAAACTTGTTAGAGAAAGAATATGTGTCATGAACCAAGCTAGGATTCCATCTAACCCAACACCCAACCCGATATGCGACATGTCCTGAGGAGCTTTCTTGTTCCCCCCCAAGGATGGAAACTAGTGTCAAAAATCCAAATAAAACTAGGAGAAGGATTTAACCAAAAATAAACAACTACGATCATATAAATAAAAATAAATGAACCAAATAAATCCCATAAAAAAAATTAAAAAATAGTTTTAGTTACATAATCTTAAAAAAATAAAATTAAACAAAACCAAAAAAAACTGAACAACCCCAACTGGATCTCCATGTGACCTCCTGGTCACCACCTGCCACAGCACCACTTAACTCCAAGATCATACATGAACCATGGTACCTGAACCATAAGGAAACTTACAACTAGAACGTAATAGATAGGTGTGACAACCCGAATGCTCAGTAGGGATTCCAAGAGTGAACCATAGAACCCATGAACTTTCCTTTCCCAAAATATTAAATTAATATTAACTTGAACTAAATTTATAAAAATATGGTTCTCAAATATAAATTGTGTTAAAAAACTAATCAATCACATTCCATTTCACTTATAATTAAAAATAATGTACAGAAGAAAAAAAGGGAAAATTGTGCATTATCTTTCAAACAGCTACATCAATGTTCTTTTTAAAACCAACCACATATTTATAGTTTTGAAATGAAAAAACCAAAACCATATTCAAGGGTATAATTATACACATAAAAAGGGTAATTATACTAATAGTGATCACATTTAAGGATCATAGGAAACATAAGACCTCAGAGGAAAAATAGAGCAAACTAATACTTGCGACTCCAACCCCCATAGCATGCCACACACGATAGAATCAAATGCCCTAATGTCTAGCCATCCTTTATTAGGTTAGAGAGAGGGGACCAATATCATAGCAATAAACCCTCATAACCACCTACTATGGGCCACTGGATAGTACGTGAACATCCAGTACCAAAATTGTTCTCAGTAAACCTCTTTGTTATGCTAGGTTTCTGTTCTATGTTTACAAAGGGTTGGGCCAGACATTCAAACAAAAATACTCATACATAACAAAGAAAGTTGCACAATCCAACACCACCCTAGCTACCTCAAAGTTATTCCCTTGCGATAAAATAAATATAATTAAAAGGAGGACCCATACCAGGGTCCCTCTCATCTCATGATCTTCAAACAAGGCAAGAGACCTAACCAAAGAGGGGGTTTCCAAACATACCACTTCAAAGATGGAAAACAGGCCTTATAAAAATCCCACACATCAAACCATTTATAATTATACATTTTAAAATGAAGACTGGGCCTTTAACTTTACCACATTTAACCATTTATTAAAAACATTTATAAACCATTTGTAAAACAATCCAAAATACCAACTTTTAATAATGTGGCCAAACGGGCCCTTTGATTAAGAATTAACAAAAAAATTGACTAAGTTCCTTTTGAAAACTAATTTAAGACACACCAAACTCATGGAATTTCTACATAGGATTTCAAAACACTCATAATCCAACAATCTTTCACCAAATTTCAAATGACCAAGTTTCCAACCACTCACCCAAGCATGTGTCATGTCCAACTAGGACAAACCATGGGGAATACATTTGAAGTTACTTTTGAAATACAGGGAGTACCATTTCCCCAATTTTAGAAAACATGGGAACATTTTAGGGAAAATAGAAGTAAGGGGACAAGAGGTACCCTTGAGGGATACTAGCTCTAGAGTTACATATTTACTTGGTTTCACAACCATGTTTTCACCTAGTGCACCCATGGTTGTGCCTTCATCCAATGGGAAACTCTAAAACCAATCATAGCATTTTAAACCTAATTTCATAAACCACTATTTATTTTCAACCCAAAACCATCCATTTCCCTCAATAATAAAATAAAACATGAGTTCATAAACCAAAAAAAACCTTTTTTAAAACATTCTTCAAACCAAACCAAGAAACATCACCATGTTTCACACATAGAATCCAAAACATGATCCAAATCTATTTAACAAAACATTTCAATGTAAAAAACCCCACTCATCCGTCCAATTTCACCCAAAGAACACAAGTTTCATTTTAACAAACACCTTTTAGCACAATACACACGGGCATAAACCAAGATTCAGGTAAAAATCCATTTTTAACATCACGGAAAAGAATTAAAAAATCTCAAAAAGTTGTAAAGTGGTACCTTGGAGGATTGTAGTAAGATAATAAATTAATTAAAAACATCAAAAATCAATGGAAAATCAATGGAATGGAAAATCATGGTTTCGCCTACCATAGCCTTGTGAGAATGGAATAAAAATTCAAGGAGATGTGGATTAAAGCCCCATGAAACATCTGCATACCCTAACCACAAGAAAAATGAACCACATGAGACAAACCTAATCGTTCGGTTCATCCAAGTGATTAAACCCCAAATAAAACCATAGAAACAAAGAGGGGAAGATAATGATAGGAGTTTTGATGAAGGAAAATGAGGAATCACCAATATTTATTTATAAATCGCATTAAAAGTTCCCCAAAAAGATGTAGGATGATAGGGGAGGATCTTCTGGTCGATTCCCAACTGATAGGGATTTTTTTGTAGGTGGAATCACTAAAATAGGAGCTTCATGTTAAATGTTACTAATCCCTTAACAGGTTGCACAGTTTTGGAGCACGATTTTGTAAATCGTGCGCAAACCGTGTGAGGGATCATAGAAAAAATATATAGAATTGTAGGGTTAGGTTGCACGGGTTGGGAAAATCATGATCAAACTATGTGACCCAAAAAATTGGCCATAACCCTAAAATTAGACCCCAACCACTTGGGATGTTCACTAATGATCCATAAATGTTAGAAACGTACTATGAAGACACTGAGGGCATCAAAAACACTCCAACATGCCACTTTCTTCCCAAAACCTTTACAATAACCAAGAATTGGGTTATAAGAAAACAAATACCACCAAAACACATAGACTTTTGTTGGGAACTCAACCCGAACCTCACCTAAATGATCTAACATCAAAAAAAGAATAAAATAAAAGAGTATCCGTGGTCGGGGTGTGACAATTATCCCCACCATAGACACATTTAGCCCCCAAAAAGTCACTAATTCAAATGGTATATAAAACTAGAGTTTATTCCCAATTAAAAATAAAAAAGAAAAAACTACAGGGTGAACATTCACTCCACAAGTCATACGTGACCGATGAAGATGAAACCAAAAAAATGAAAGATGATGAGTGGAGGAATCGAGAGGGTTCTCCCCACTACAAGAACTCTACTAATAAGAATAAAATTTAAACCCCAAACAACACCCTCACTACAACCAAGAATGAGGGATTTCATAATTTAATATTTTTGGACAGATCGAATCGTTTGGCCGCACAGTTTACCAAATCGTGCACCAACCATGCATGAACTACTAGAAGGAAGGGTCACCCAATATAGATTTGTTGCAAGGTTTCAAAACCATGCACCAACAATGCCAACACTGTAACACCCCGACCCTAGTTACTTAGATTCATTGCTTTATTACATAACATTAGCATGATTACAAGGAATCACGTCCCAAAAGACCGATCAGTTTAGGAGTCTTGGAAAATAGATTACATTCATGAATGTTACATTACACATTAGAAAATTAAACACAACATAAATGGTCCTTTGATAATTCCATTAATCCCCTAGCTTAACCCTGCTTATCAATCATAATACACTTCTTGGAATCCTGGGAAAATATATCATAATAAATGGGGGAGATCAAATTCTCAGTAAAGGTAAGAAATACAGTGGAAGATAACATAAACATTAGGCATGGTGAATAATTTAAAACACATGCCTTTAAAAATAATAAAAATAAACACTTTGTGGAAGGAATAAGAGAAGAGTAAATAATTCCATAATAAAACATAGTTATGGGTATTCTACTAGTCGAATAACCACATTAACCGTCAATAACATTTTCATAATGAGGGAATGTATAATGCAGAACATTCGGAAACATTTTTTAAAGGCCTCGGCCAAGACGTCTAAAAATGATTAAGGCCTCGGCCAAAACCATATATCAAATTGGAAAAGGGCTTGGCCAATTCCATATCTACATGTCTCATGAGACCTACCGATGCATCGAGGAGAAATAGAAGGCTCCACCCATCACATACTATGTCCAATACAATCCTCATATGAAAAAGTTAAAACATAAGATAAACATTCGTATTAAAACTAGCATATGAAATGTCAATACTTTAACCCTAACCCATGAATGGTATAAAAATAAGACATCTATAGTAAAATTTATTACAAAAAACTTCAATATGATATGGAATATTTGAATCATAATAAATCAACCTCGATCAAGAATAATATCCTATAAAGGATGTTGACATAGTTGAAAATGATCAGTAAAAATCTTTGAGAGAAATATCCCTTTTTCATGATATCATTTAAAAATCACATAATTTATAAATGAAGTCATTTAAAATATAGTTTTGAATCAGAGTTTCCCATGACACTTTGAAAATTTTGAAAGTAATTAACACATTAAAACATTCCTGTCTATATAAATAAATCCTAAAAATCATTTTGAAAACATGGATATTAATTAAAAGGATTCAGAAAGATAAATCTTTAAAACATTTAAAATTATGTTCTAGATAAATATACCCTCCCATAAAACCATAAAATATACCATTTAAAAACATTTTTATGAAATATGGGTATCAATGATAAATATGTCCTAGTAAATACTTACATGTAAACAATCTCAGATAATAATGAGATTGAGGAAATAACCCATACCTTGAACTTTTCCTTCGACGAGGGTATGTTAACCTACTATATAATAGATAAATCATTGTTATTAAATTATAAAAGAATCATATACATAGATATGATATCATATATGATCATTTAATATTGCTTTGTTAATAATATTTTAGTAGTATCATCGTTTTGGGTGTTAACTGGTTCCTTTTCCTTTATATTCTTGGTTATGTATGCCATGTTTGTTAGGAATAGGATGTATTTGACTCATATCCAGAATTATATTTTTTTCTTAAAAATTATTTTTAATAATAAAATTAAATCTATTCTTGAATGATTATAATGGGGAATTAATCTCATCGCGTTCGGGGAGACGATAATCCGTACGTATGCACGAGCGACAATATGATTATATTGATGGTAAAATCGTATATAATTGGATGTCATATCATATATAAATAATAATTATCATGTTATAATTATTATTTACATCATTTATACTCTTTTTTATACCCATAAAAATAATTAAGTGTTTGAATAAAAAACTACACAATGACTTGGAGACGGTAAGTTGTACATACGCACGTATGGTGACTGTGTCATTTATAGGATGGATAGAATAATGAATATGATTGTACCATATTTATAATAACATCACAGTATGTATAAGGTACTGGATTTTTTTATTTTGATATGGAAAAAAAGAATGTGGAAGTGGATGAATAAAATAACATGAAAGAGGGTGGTGAAATTATTACCTCTTCTTCAGGTATTTCCTTCTGAGTTGATCCAAAGGGCTCCTAAGGTTAACTTTATAATTAAAGTAACGCCTCTAGGTTGAAGTGAGGATATTTGAGAAGATAATTGGTAGGGGTTGGCTGAGCCAAATGGCTTTGGATGTGTTAAATTAAGAGAAGGGTAAGTACTCTTTTATAATAGAGGTGAGTGTTACTTTAGGAAAAGCTTGAAATATGATTTAATAATAAAATAATTTTCGGGTTTTAATGGCTCCAAAATGATTTATTTATAAGATAATATAGGTATGGGTCCAAATACTCTCAACTAATAGGTTTTATAAAAGTTTAGGTTACCATTTTAATCTTATCTTTTAGATTTAACTCTTAGTTAAATAGTTTAACTTTTACCGTGTCTTCGTGTATTCTTACACTATAAGGTTAATAAACATACTATAAACTTCCAAGAGTAATTAAAGTGGATCATTAAGGACATATATAATATTATTTAGGCCCTTTGGTTGAACCTTATATTTTTTGGAATATTATATCAACCAATAATATAGTATTTTTTTAAACTAATTTATGTCAATTTTGAAACTATTTGGTATTTTGTTCTTTTGAAAGTCATAACAACCATATCACTTCAAAAAAATATCTAATCAACACTAACATGTCATATTAAATTATAAAACTCGTGTATTGCATCAAAACATTTAAATTTTGTTTATTTTAATATATATAATTTCAACTATTTTAATATTTCATTAAGAAGGTAATTACTCCTACATCATTGTGTCATTAATAAATTTAATAATTTAATCATTAAAAATTATAAATAAAATACCATTATTTAGGAAATATTCTTATCTTTATAATGAATATTTATAGTCAGATTTATCTTATGTATAACCCCATATTAAAATGGTTTAGTTAATAACATTTTCATTTAACACTTTTAACTCTTCATTAAATAAAATAATAATAAATGATCTGATCTAATATATGTGGACCTAAAGGATATTATTTTCTTCCTAATGTAGTTTTTGGTATAATTACACTAATCCTATAGAATTAGGACACGTGTTAGGGTAATTACAATATCATTTTTACCTTTAATTACCATATTTACTTTTAACCGTGCAAAAAAAAAAGTTCGAAGTTACTATTCACGGAAAATTATTTTCTTCTTATTAAACCACATTTTACTTTCCAATATTAACTTTTTTCTCTCAGATTTTTTAAATTAAATTCATAGAAGTGGTAAAATTATGTTTTATGAAAATTTTCAAATGCTCTTAGAAGGTGGGTAAAAGATGGTAAAAAGTTCAATAAAATTTTATACATCTAATTTTATTATAAATTAACTCCAATTAATTAAATTGAACTTATATAGGTATTATATATTTTTTTTACTTAAAATAAATTTGTAACACCCCAGGATTTCAGAGTGTGTTATTTCTTAAAAATAATTCAATAACTTGCACTACACGCAACACCGAGTTCAATCACACCATTAAAAGAGGTCATGAATAGTATTAACTACATTTTGAACTTTATATAATCCTTATAATTTTAGAATCCCTATTATGAGTTTCTTAGTCATATTGCAAGAACAGATTCATTTTCAGTATTTCACTTTTATCAACTTCTAATAGTGAAACCTTTTTAAATACAATATTTTAAACTTTTTGACTAAATGGGGACATCAAAAATTTAAAATGAAACATCCCAAGCTTCCACGGTATGCTTTCCTTTGAATAAAACAGTAGCGTGTGTTGTACGCAACTTCGAGTTCTAACACACCGTAACCAATCAAACTAGCTGTTATGAATAGTAATACCAACTTTTTGAAGTTATATATATTTTATATTTTAAAATGGACTTCATTTTTGGATTCGGAATATCAAATTTAGCCTAAGGTGAAATTTTGGTACTTTTCGGATAACTTTCATATTTTGATGAATAGTGAAAATTACTAAATTTTAATTAAAAACAACTTTTTTAATCAAAATAATTAATAGTGATAAATTGTGAATTTGAGTGGTTTTAAAGTATATTTAGAATATATTTTTACCATTTAATATAATGTTGGTCATTGGACATAATTTTACAATTAAACCGAACATAAACAAGTGTCAATCTTTTGATAGTTATTATCTCTTAAAAACACGCTTTTTGTTTTGACAGCGGGAATTAATTTTAAATTAATTTCTGCCACTTCTGTGTTTTGAATTTAGAAAAATGGATTCCATATTTGGAATCAGGATGTCCAAATTGTGTAAATAGGTAACTTTTATTTTTAGACATTTTGAATAATTACTGCGGTAAATATTTTATTACCATGGTTAAGGGTAAATCCGGTAAATAAGGGTTAAAAAATAATATTATAATAATACTAAATTACCCTAAAACGTGTCTTAACCCTATTGGTTGATACATGGTCGACCATGGGAATCTTTGGGTCTATTTTGGGACCCCATGGATCCACTTGTAAGTGATAATGACACTTTATATTAATAAAGTTAAAATAAAAATAAAAATGGCATAAGCTTACATCTTTTAGAAGAACAATTTTTACATAGGGTTATACATGTTGTATTTTCGATTATAAATATTCATTAGAAATATAAAAAGATTTCCTACATAATGATATTTTATTTATAATTTTTAGACATCAAATAATTTAAATTATTAATGACACAATAATGATGCAATGTTTACCTCATTAATAAATCATTTAAATAAATAAGATTGTAATGATTTAAATATTATCTAAAACCTGTCCAATTCTTATTGGTTGATGTTATTTAGAATATGAGTCATCTTATCTTCGACCTCAATGATTTTGGGACCATTATAAACCGAATATAATTATATTATAAAGTAATACTTTCACTCTTTCCTAAAGAGCCCCTCTTCTCCCTTATAAAAGGAGACCACTTCTACTCATTCCTCACACCTCTCAAGCCACTTGGCTCGTCCAAACTCTGCCCAACTAAGCTCCCTACATCCCTATCCTCCTCCTTGAAGCTTCCCCTTAGGCAGAAATCATTTCAAGAAGTCCTTTGGTTCCAACCAAAGTGAGTTACCTAAATTAAAGGTAACGATTTCTCTTAAATTATTTTCCTTTATTTTGCTTCTCCAACCCCCAAACTCTTTTTATTTCCTTTCTTTTGTAACAACACCAGTATCCTCAATATACTAGGAGGTTGTTATAAGAAGGATTAAAACTACACATACACACAACTCCATCTAATGGATGATGAACATAATGTTTCTGTGGATGGCAAACTAACGCCTCGCGAAACGATGATTGTTCAAATACATCTTACCGCCTCTCATGGTGGCCATTATGATGGAACTGTAATTAAATATGATATTAATGATATATATATTATATATAAGCTTCTGTAATTCCATTTTATTTCATACCATTATTCGTTTCATGTTGTATATACATACGATAATTTCATTTGAGGAAGTGCGGACTACCGCCCCCTTAAAATGATATGACTCGTTCATACCACACATGGAACGTATAAAGGATGGTGTTAATGAACTTAAGTAACATATATAAAATATTATATTATACTGGAATAGTAATATACCTATGTATCAGTTGGATTCAATTCTTTTAAAATAAAAATTAAAATGGAAGTAGCGTTCGTGCGTACGTACGGACTACCGTCTCCACGAACGCGGTGAGATCCATCCTCCATCGTATCCATTCAAGTCTTATTCTCATTTTAGGGTTAAAAATAATGTTAATATCATTCTGATTATGAATAAGATTTAATCTATCCATTACAAACATGTCTTACGTAACCAAACATTTAAGAAGAACGAATCGATTATCACCTGAAACGACGATAATACTAAGATATTATTAATAAAGCAATGTTAAAAGATCATATATGATATCATATTAATGTATATGATTCTTGTATAATTTAATAACAATTATTTCACCATTATACAGGAGGTTAACTGACCCCAACAATGGAAAAGTACAAGGTAAGGGTTATTTCACAATCTCTTCATTATCCGAGGTTGTTTATACGTAATAATCTACTGGGATATCTTTATCATCCACATCCATGTTTCTTAAAAATGTATTTCAAAACATTTTTACTATTTACAAGAATATGGGTTAAAGTCATTTATACCCTTGTTTGACTTTTTATAAGAGGTTTATAAAGGAATCTTTCCGTCGTTTTCGAAACAAGGTCCTTTTTAACCTTTTCGACAGAATTGAGGTAAGAATGTTTTTTTTTAACTTATACGGCGGGTGCGGTTATTTTACGCCGTTATAAAATCTTCAAAGCTTTCCTTACAAGCTTATAAGAATATTTTCAAAGAAAATGTTTTATTTTATATGGATCTTAAATGATTTCAAAATAAAAGGAGATATTTCTTTAAAAAGAATTTTGATTTCATCTACGTCAACATCCTTTGATGGATTTTAAGATTATTTGAAGTTGATTTATTATGATACAAAACTTCTATATTGTATTGAAGGTTTTGTGATATGTTTGACTATGGATGTGCTATTTTTATACCATTCATAGTTTATGGTGAAATTATTTACATTTCGTATGCTAGTTTTAATACGAATGTTTATGTTATGTTTAAACCTTTTCATATGAGAATGCATTGGACTTAATAAGTGACGGGTGGAGCCCGCTATAGCTCCTCGATGCATCGGTAGGTCTCATGAGACAAACTAGTGTCTTGGCACAAGGCCTTGACAAAATCTTATTTGTAGTCTTGTCACGAGGCCTTGGCTATGTGGTTATGATAGTCTGGCATTATGCATTCCAACATTATGAAAGTGGTTATTGATTTTTGCATGTGATTATTCGATTAGTAGAATAATCATGTGAATAAGTAAATGGCATTCTTTCATTTTATTTATTCCATACCATGTTGAAAGTTCATATTTAAAAGGCTTTTGTTTTAGTTATACATTGCCTTAAATGTTTATTCTTATTTATGAAAGTTTCCGCTATATTGTTATCCTTACTGGGCATTTGAGCTCACCCCTTTTCTATGTTTTATTTTTCCCAGGAAGTGAAGATGTAAGTTATGAATGACCTGCAGGGATATTATGAGGGGATTATAGTGTGGACTGTGGAAACATTATGTTGTTGTAGTAGTTTTTCATTTTATGATGTAATGTAAAACTTATGAATATATCTAGTGTTTCCAAGGCTACTAAACCAATCGGTCTTTCGAGATTTGATCTTTCTTGTGATCATGCCAATGTTATGTAATAATGCACCGACTCTGGGTAACTGGGGTCGGGGCGTTACAGTTGGTATCAGAGGAAGTTTAGTACAAACCTTGGAAACTAGATTTAGATAAACTCTAATTAGAGCACGTAGACCTAAGATGAACTTTGAGGAATAGTATAGAAGAACTTCCTAGAATTTTGGTATTGTAGAGATTTTGTGAGTTTTCCGAGCAATACATCCCTATCTGGATACGAGCAGGTAGAGGCGGCTCTGGCACAGATGTACCTAGGGGTAAAACCCGAAAACACCGCTTTGAGCTAGACTCGAACGGGAACTGGTGCACGACAACGGGCCTTGCTGCACTCTTGGTTACGACACTCCCGGGGGATATGCTTAGGATAACTCTCATTTTCTTTACAAATCATTTTGAAGGGATTATGAGTATATACATCCTCAAAGAAAACATTCTTATGATTATGGATTATATCCATAAATAGTTCAATTTATGTTAGGTGTTTTATAAGTATGGGATTATGTATTTTGATTCATAAACTGATCTAGTTTATGCCATTGTTTAGAAATGGCGCCCAGTAGAAGGAATGAGAACTCCAGAAATGCACATGATCCAAAGAGAAGGAAGGATCATATCTTTCATAGTCTTAAGCTAGAATTTATAAGAGAAATAGTCTCCCATGTATTATCATCATATGAAGAAATAATATCATGTATTGATAAGATGAGTAAAGAGTTTACTGAGTCCTATGGCTTTGAAGGGAAGCAAGAGAAGAAAAGGATGGAAGAGAGAAATATGGATAAAGGGAAGAGGGAAAAGAAGAATTTTCCCATATGTGGTAACTGTGGAAAAAAACACCCTGGAACTTGCCTGAAAGGAATGAGAGTTTGTTATAAGTGTGGAGGAAAAGGGCACAAAGTACGTGACTGCAAGGGTAAGAAAATGGTTTCAAATGTACAATTCTTCATTTGCAAGGAGTTTGGACACTATGCGAACCTATGTCCCAGTCATCAGTCTATGACGCAAATGATGCTATTGGATAATAATCAAGTTATGATACTACCACAGATGAAGAGGAATGATTAGAGTTCTTATGTTGATTATGTCAATTGAGTGTTGTATCAACAATGTACTTGTTATAATAATTATGGAGTATATAAGAATTGTACTACAGTACTATTTCATTAAGGACTTGAGATTGTGTGGAACAAAGAAAAGTGACTCAATAGCAGGATAAATTTTTGGAAAATATATGGTTGAGAGAATATAGTTCTGATACTGAGGTAGTGATTTTGGAATAATATGTGATTATTTTGGATAAATTATATTGGATATTCTTGACTACCCTGGAACTGATTAATGATTTGTATATTCCATCATTATTGGGGTTTAAAACATTTTTGGATTAATGATGTATATCCAACATTCTATATGGAATAAGGGATCATGAATGTAATCAATAAGGAATATGGTAATACATGATGAAGGTATTTATATGCTATTACGGGGTAAAAAGGATCTATATTATGTTTACCTTCCTTATAAATGTTGGACTGTGAGTTTGGATAGAATTATTTTGGATAGTTCTTATTTGGATTATTTTGGATTTCCATAAAAGGACAACCCGGAGGTCGGGCAGCAACCTGTTGCGTCCGGCAAGGCCGCGAGACTTGAACCCGCAACCGAAGGGCGACAAGGGTGTATCACCTACCACTGGCCCAAGAGATGTCCTGGATTAAATAATGTAGTTTTTATTAAAAGATCTTGTAGATGAATTATAAATTCGTTTATTTTGGAACCCTATACGAATAGTGTAAATAGAATTTTTTTACATTCTATTATCTTTTAGAGTGAAAGATGAGTTTGTGGTAGAAATTTATTAATGGATAAAACTCTAATTATAAAGTAAGTATATCTCCTTATGATCTTAGCCAATCTCATAAATAAATTCCTCAATATTAAGAAAAGCAACTTAGAACAAAAATGTTTTCCTAGATGGTACCTTAAATCATCACTAATTTATGGCTTTGGGATTGTTGGCCTTTTCATAGCCATGTTCTCTACCACTCTCCATCAGATAATTGATGGTTATATTTCTCTTACATATCCATATTTTCCTACATGGAACCCTAGTATGTGTTATTTTCGGTAATCTTCATACTTTCCACTCTTTATTTTAAATAGAGGCCTCATTAATTCATTTTTCGATGTGGGATTTCAACTAAGATATTTTGAAATGGCAAAAATGTGTTGTCCCAATACCCTATATTTTGTTGAACCGATGGTACTTCAAATCATCATAGATTGATGAGTTTAAGGACCTCAATTTTATACTTGTTTGTGATTGATGACCTCAATCACTACCTATAAATATTTAAGTTTTTCCTCCAATTATATGTCTCTAATTGCCACCAATGTTCTCCTAATCGAGATCATAATTTGGTGGTGACCCTTTCATTTATCTTTTCCTCATATTAAGACTAAATTTTAGTAACCCAATTTCCGATGTGGGTTTTCCCACAAATATATTTTCTACTTTCAACCTTTTATTTTCGAAGAACAATTTCAAATTGCGAGGACGCAATTTATTGAAGGAGGGGAGAATGTAACACCCCAGGATTTCAGAGTGTGTTATTTCTTAAAAATAATTCAATAACTTGCACTACACGCAACACCGAGTTCAATCACACCATTAAAAGAGGCCATGAATAGTATTAACTACATTTTGAACTTTATATAATCCTTATAATTTTAGAATCCCTATTATGAGTTTCTTAGTCATATTGCAAGAACAGATTCATTTTCAGTATTTCACTTTTATCAACTTCTAATAGTGAAACCTTTTTAAATACAATATTTTAAACTTTTTGACTAAATGGGGACATCAAAAATTTAAAATGAAACATCCCAAGCTTCCACGGTACGCTTTCCTTTGAATAAAACAGTAGCGTGTGTTGTACGCAACTTCGAGTTCTAACACACCGTAACCAATCAAACTAGCTGTTATGAATAGTAATACCTACTTTTTGAAGTTATATATATTTTATATTTTAAAATGGACTTCATTTTTGGATTCGGAATATCAAATTTAGCCTAAGGTGAAATTTTGGTACTTTTCGGATAACTTTCATATTTTGATGAATAGTGAAAATTACTAAATTTTAATTAAAAACAACTTTTTTAATCAAAATAATTAATAGTGATAAATTGTGAATTTGAGTGGTTTTAAAGTATATTTAGAATATATTTATACCATTTAATATAATGTTGGTCATTGGACATAATTTTACAATTAAACCGAACATAAACAAGTGTCAATCTTTTGATAGTTATTATCTCTTAAAAACACGCTTTTTGTTTTGACAGCGGGAATTAATTTTAAATTAATTTCTGCCACTTCTGTGTTTTGAATTTAGAAAAATGGATTCCATATTTGGAATCAGGATGTCCAAATTGTGTAAATAGGTAACTTTTATTTTTAGACATTTTGAATAATTACTGCGGTAAATATTTTATTACCATGGTTAAGGGTAAATCCGGTAAATAAGGGTTAAAAAATAATATTATAATAATACTAAATTACCCTAAAACGTGTCTTAACCATATTGGTTGATACATGGTCGACCATGGGAATCTTTGGGTCTATTTTGGGACCCCATGGATCCACTTGTAAGTGATAATGACACTTTATATTAATAAAGTTAAAATAAAAATAAAAATGGCATAAGCTTACATCTTTTAGAAGAACAATTTTTACATAGGGTTATACATGTTGGATTTTCGATTATAAATATTCATTAGAAAGATAAAAATATTTCCTAGATAATGATATTTTATTTATAATTTTTAGACATCAAATAATTTAAATTATTAATGACACAATAATGATGCAATGTTTACCTCATTAATAAATCATTTAAATAAATAAGATTATAATGATTAAAATATTATCTAAAACCTGTCCAATTCTTATTGGTTGATGTTATTTAGAATATGAGTCATCTTATCTTCGACCTCAATGATTTTTGGACCATTATAAACCGAATATAATTATATTATAAAGTAATACTTTCACTCTTTCCTAAAGAGCCCCTCTTCTCCCTTATAAAAGGAGACCACTTCTACTCATTCCTCACACCTCTCAAGCCACTTGGCTCGTCCAAACTCTACCCAACTAAGCTCCATAAATCCCTATCCTCCTTCTTGAAGCTTCCCCTTAGGCAGAAATCATTTCAAGAAGTCCTTTGGTTCCAACCAAAGTGAGTTACCTAAATTAAAGGTAACGATTTCTCTTAAATTATTTTCCTTTATTTTGCTTCTCCAACCCCCAAACTCTTTTTATTTCCTTTCTTTTGTAACAACACCAGTATCCTCAATATACTAGGAGGTTGTTATAAGAAGGATTCAAACTACACATACACACAACTCCATCTAATGGATGATGAACATAATGTTTCTGTGGATGGCAAACTAACGCCTCACGAAACGATGATTGTTCAAATACATCTTACCGCCTCTCATGGTGGCCATTATGATGGAACTGTAATTAAATATGATATTAATGATATATATTTTATATATAAGCTTCTGTAATTCCATTTTATTTCATACCATTATTCGTTTCATGTTGTATATACATACGATAATTTCATTTGAGGAAGTGCGGACTACCGCCCCCTTAAAATGATATGACTCGTTCATACCACACATGGAACGTATAAAGGATGGTGTTAATGAACTTAAGTAACATATATAAAATATTATATTATACTGGAATAGTAATATACCTATGTATCAGTTGGATTCAATTATTTTAAAATAAAAATTAAAATGGAAGTAGCGTTCGTGCGTACGTACGGACTACCGTCTCCACGAACGCGGTGAGATCCATCCTCCATCGTATCCATTCAAGTCTTATTCTCATTTTAGGGTTAAAAATAATGTTAATATCATTCTGATTATGAATAAGATTTAATCTATCCATTACAAACATGTCTTACGTAACCAAACATTTAAGAAGAACGAATCGATTATCACCTGAAACGACGATAATACTAAGATATTATTAATAAAGCAATGTTAAAAGATCATATATGATATCATATTAATGTATATGATTCTTGTATAATTTAATAACAATTATTTCACCATTATACAGGAGGTTAACTGACCCCAACAAAGGAAAAGTACAAGGTAAGGGTTATTTCACAATCTCTTCATTATCCGAGGTTGTTTATACGTAATAATCTACTGGGATATCTTTATCATCCACATCCATGTTTCTTAAAAATGTATTTCAAAACATTTTCACTATTTACAAGAATATGGGTTAAAGTCATTTATACCCTTGTTTGACTTTTTATAAGAGGTTTATAAAGGAATCTTTCCGTCGTTTTCGAAACAAGGTCCTTTTTAACCTTTTCGACAGAATTGAGGTAAGAATGTTTTTTTTAACTTATACGGCGGGTGCGGTTATTTTACGCCGTTATAAAATCTTCAAAGCTTTCCTTACAAGCTTATAAGAATATTTTCAAAGAAAATGTTTTATTTTATATGGATCTTAAATGATTTCAAAATAAAAGGAGATATTTCATTAAAAAGAATTTTGATTTCATCTACGTCAACATCCTTTGATGGATTTTAAGATTATTTGAAGTTGATTTATTATGATACAAAACTTCTATATTGTATTGAAGGTTTTGTGATATGTTTGACTATGGATGTGCTATTTTTATACCATTCATAGTTTATGGTGAAATTATTGACATTTCGTATGCTAGTTTTAATACGAATGTTTATGTTATGTTTCAACCTTTTCATATGGGAATGCATTGGACTTAATAAGTGACGGGTGGAGCCCGCTATAGCTCCTCGATGCATCGGTAGGTCTCATGAGACAAACTAGTGTCTTGGCACAAGGCCTTGACAAAATCTTATTTGTAGTCTTGGCACGAGGCCTTGGCTATGTGGTTATGATAGTCTGGCATTATGCATTCCAACATTATGAAAGTGGTTATTGATTTTTTCATGTGATTATTCGATTAGTAGAATAATCATGTGAATAAGTAAATGGCATTATTTCATTTTATTTATGCCATACCATGTTGAAAGTTCATATTTAAAAGGCTTTTGTTTTAGTTATACATTGCCTTAAATGTTTATTCTTATTTATGAAAGTTTCCGCTATATTGTTATCCTTACTGGGCATTTGAGCTCACCCCTTTTCTATGTTTTATTTTTCCCAGGAAGTGAAGATGTAAGTTATGAATGACCTGCAGGGATATTATGAGGGGATTATAGTGTGGACTGTGGAAACATTATGTTGTTGTAGTAGTTTTTCATTTTATGATGTAATGTAAAACTTATGAATATATCTAGTGTTTCCAAGGCTACTAAACCAATCGGTCTTTCGAGATTTGATCTTTCTTGTGATCATTCCAATGTTATGTAATAACGCACCGACTCTGGGTAACTGGGGTCGGGGCGTTACAAAATTTAATTAAATTATATAATTATTTTAATAAAAATTTAGTTTTAAACAATAACGTAGTGTTTTTCACTATTCTTAAAAAAATGAATGTTTTCATAAAAATACCAAAAATTTACCCTAAGAAAATTTTAATATTACAAATTCAAAAATGAATTCTATTTTACAAAATTCAAAAGATAGAAGTTGCATTAATTAATTTAAAATTAATTCCCATTGTCAAAACCAAAAAGCGGGTTTTTTAAAAAAGTAAAAACTATCAAAAGATTAACTTGTGTTTATGTCAAATTTAAATGTGAAAATACTTATAATGACCTAATTTGTATTAAATGATAAAAATATAATCTAATTATTCTTCAAAACAATTAAAATGAATAATTTAACACTATTAATTATTTTGATTAAAAAATTTGTTTTCAATTAAAACATAGTATTTTTCACTATTCATCAAAATATGAAAGTTATTAGAAAAGTACCAAAAATAAGTCCATACTAAATTTTTTTATCCTGCTTCTAAATAAGAATTTTATTTTTTCCAATTTAATATAGATGTGTAAAATAGTGAATTTAAAAAAATCACCATTAGTAGGCGGTAAAATTTCATTTTAAAAAATACTTCTTTTATCTAAAAAATTCATTTTGTTATTATAATAAGTCTAAGAAACACATAATATGCGTGTTAAAATTATATAGAGTATATAAGATTCAAAATGAAGCTAATACTATTCATAACTGCTTTTTAACGGCTAGTTTTGTATGTTGTGGTGTGCTATAACTCGTTGTTGCCTGTAGGGAAAGTTATTGAATTACTTTAAAGAGATAACATACTATGAAATCTTGGGGTGTTACATTCTCCCATCCATTAATAAATTCTGTACTTGCAATTTGAAATTGTTCTTCGAAAATAAAATGTTAAAAATAGAAAAATACCTTTGTAGAAAACCCACATCAGAAATTGATTCAAAAAAAATTAGTCTTAATAAGAGGGAAATGGAAATGAAAAAATCACCACCAAATTATGATCCCGATTAAGAGAACATTGGTAGAAATTAGAGACACATAATTGGAGAAAAAACGTAAATATTTATAAAGAGTGATTGAGGTCATAAATCACAAAAAAAGTGTAAAATTGAGGGCCTCAAAGCCATCAATCTATGATGATTTAAAATATCATCGGTTCAAAAAACATAAGGTATTCAAATAACACATATTTGGTTTTAAGATCCCTTCCATAATGTTTAAGAGTCAATTTATTCATAGAATAAAAGGGAAAAATATACTTGATAAGAATAGTTTCATTCCCCAACTAATTCCTACTGCAAATCATTTTTCACTCCAAAAGATAATAGAATTCAAAAATATTCTATTTATCATAATCATATAGGGTTCCAAAAAAATAATTTATAAATCATTTTCAGAATATTTAAAAAAACTACATTATACAAACTAGGACATCATGTAGTCCATGGAAGGTGATACAACCTTGTCGCCCTTCAGTTGTGGGTTCGAGTCTCGCGACCTTGTCGGACGTGACGGGTTATCGCCCGACCTCTGGGTTGTACTTTTTAAGACTATCCAAAAATAATCTCAAGAATTTATTTAACCTTAGAAATAGTATCCAATGTCAAACATAATTGATTCCAACATTTAGACTTATCCAAAATACTTCTATCCAATCTCACAGTCCAAAATTTATAATTAAGGTAAACACAATGAAGACTCTTTTTTCCATGTAATAACATGTGAATACCTTCATCATGTATTCTTTTAAAACACTGTAACACCCTGAATTACCATAAAACCGTATTGATTACTTTCATTCTCCCTTATTCCTTATATAATATTGGATATACTCCTTCTATCCAAAAATGTTGTAAACTCCAATAATGATAGAATATATGAATCATTAATCAGTTTCAAGGTAGTCAAGAATATCTAATTTAATTTATCCAAATAAATTATATATTATTCCAAATTCACTACCTATGTATCAGAACCATATTATGGTTTATCTTTCTCTCAACCATATATTTTAAAAAAAAAATAACCTACTATTGAGTCACTTTTCTTGGTTCTACACAATCTCAAGTCATTAATGAAATAGTACTATAGTACAATCCTTATATACTCTATAATTCTTATAACATGTACATCATTAATATAATACTCAAATGAAACAATACTTTAATAACAACATAAGAACATTAATCATTCCTCTTCATCTTCAGTAGTATCATAACATTATTAGTATCCAATAGCAGCATTTGGGGTATACTCTGATAATTTGTATATTGATTCACATAGTGTCTCAACTCCTTGCTAATGAATCATTGTACATTTGAAACCTTTTTCATACCCTTGCAATCACATAGTTGGTGTCCTTTTTTTCCACAATTATAACAAAATCTCATTCCCTTCATGAAATTACCAAGGTTATTCTTTCTATAGTTATCAAATATGGTAAAATCCTTCTTTCATGTCTTCACTTTATCCATCTTTCTCTCTTCCATCCTTTTCTTTTCTTGCTTCCCTTCAAATCCATAGGACTCAGAGAATTATTTACTTATCTCATTAACATATGATACTATTTCTCCATATGATGAGAATACGTGGTAGACTATTTCCCTTTTAAATGTTGGCTAAATACCATGAAATATATGATCCTTCATAGTCATTCGATCATGCATATTACTGGAATTCTTATTCCTTCTACTATGCACCATTTCTAAACAATGGTATACACTATGTTAGTTTATGAATCAAAATGCATTATTCCAAACATGTAAAATACCAAATGTAAATTGAAAATATTATTCATATAATATATAATCATAAAATGTTTTCTTAGAGGATTTATTTACTCCTAAATCCTTCACAATGGCTTGTAATGAAAATGTAAATTATCCTTAGCATATCCCCTGGATGTTTCATAACCAAGAGTGTAGTAAGGCTCATTGTCGTGTATCAGGATACCTCGGGTCAAGCCCGAAACTCCTTGTTAGAGTTTTCACTCCTAGGTACATTTGTGTAAGAGACACCTCTACCGGATCGTATCCATATAGGGATGTATTTCTTAGAAAATACACAAAATCTATACAATACCAAAATTCTAGGAAGTTCTTCTATACGAATCCTTAATGACTATCTTGGGGTAATGTTCTCTAATAATATTTTATCTAAATCTATTTACATAGTTTTTGCAAAATGTCCAATGATACCAACTATAATTCCCTGACCCCAGTTACTCAGAGTCAGTTCTTTATTAAATAACATTGACATGATTACAAAGAATCATGTCCTGAAAGACTGATCAGTTTAGATGTCTTGGAAAATAGATTAAATACATTAACATTACATTACACATTAGAAAATAAAACATAAAATAAGTTATCTTTTGATAATTCCATTAATCTCCTAGCTTAACTATTCTTTTCAATCATAATACACTTCATGGAATCCTGGGAAAAAAACATAAGAAAGGGGGAACTCAAACTCTCAGTAAGGGTAAGCAATAGTGTGGAAGATAACATAAACATTAGGCATGGTGAATAATTGAAAACACATTCTATTACGAATAATAAACATGAACACTTTATGTTAGGAATATGAGTTGAGTAAATAATGCCATAATTAAACATAGTTATGGGTATTCTACTAGTATAATAACCACATGAACCATCACTAATATTTTCATAATGAGGGAATGTATAATGCGGGACATTCTAAAACATTTTTTCAAGGCCTCAGCCAAGACGTCTAAATGTTATTAAGGCCTTGGCCAAAACCATATATCAAATTAGGAAAGGCCCCAACAAATTCCATATCTAATTGTCTCATGAGACCTACCGATGAATCGAGGAGCTATAGCGGGATCCACCCGTCACTTACTAAGTCCAATACATTCCTCATATGAAATGGTTGAAACAAAACATAAATATTTGTATTAAAACTAGCATACGAAATGTAAATAATTTAACCTAAACCATTAATGGAATAAAAATAACACATCCATAGTCAAATATATCACAAAACATTGAATACAATATAGAATATTTTTATCATAATAAATCAACCTCGATCAAGAATAATATCCTGTAAAGGATGTTGATATAGTTGAAAATGATTAGTAAAAATCATTGGGAGAAATAAACATATTCCATGAAATCATTTAAAAACAACATAATTTATAAAGGAAATAATTTAAAATATAGTTGTGAATCAAAGTTTCTCAAACAAATTTGAAACATTTGAAAGGAATTAAAATTTTAAAACATTCATGTCCATATAAATAAATCCTTAAATTCATTTTGAAAACATGGACATTAATTTGAAGGATTTAGAAAGATAAATCTTAAAAACATTTAAAATAATGATCTAGTAAAATAGACCCTCCCATAAAACCTTATAATATTCCATATGAAAACATTTTTATGAAATCTGGGTATCGATGAAAAATATGTACCACTAAATACTTACACATAAACAATCTCAGATAATAATGAGATTGAGGAAGTAACCCTTACCTTGTACTTTTATTTGATAAATTGTATTTTAACCTCTATATACTAGATAAAAAATTGTTATAAAAATACAAAATAATCAAATACATAAATATGATATCTTATATGGTCTTTTAATATTGCTATGTTAATAATACTTTAGTAGTATCTTCATTTCGGGTGTTAACTGATTCGTTTTCCTTTATATGCTTGGTTACATATGCCATGTTTTTTATGAATAGGATGTATTTGATTCATATCAAGAATTATATTAAGTTCTTAAAAATTATTTTTAATCATAAAATTAAATTTATTCTTTAATGATTGCGATGGGGAATGAATCACATCGCGTTCGTGGAGATGGTAATATGTACGTACGCACGGGTAACAATATCATTATACTGATGGTGAAATAATATGTAATTGGATGTTATATCATATATACAGAATCATTAACATGTTATATTTATTATTTATATCAATTATACCCTTTATTATACCAATATAAATAATAAAGTGTTTGAATAACAAACGACACCACAACATAGAGACGGTAAGCCGTACGTACGCACGTATGGTAAATTTTTTATTTATAGGATGGATAGAATAAATAATATGGTTGTAACATATTTATAATTACATCACTGTATGTATAAGGTACTGGATTTATTATTTTGGTATGGAAACAAAAGATAAAGGGAAATATGAAGAAGAAAAGAACTTGAAAGAGGGTGGTGAAATTATTACCTCTTCTTCGAGTGTTTCCTTTTGAGTTGATCAAAATGGCTCTTTAGGATAGCTTTATGACAAACTTAAGGCCTTTAGGTTGAAGTGAGGGATGTTGGGAAGATATTTTGTCAGGTGTTGGCCGATCCAAATGGCTTTTGAGGAGTGAAATTAAGATAAGGGGAAGTACCCTTTTATAAGGGAGGTGACTGTCACTTTAGGAAAATTTTGAAATATTATTTAATAATAAAATAATTTTTTGTTTCTAATGTCTCAAAAATTATTTATTTATAAGATAAGGTGGGTATAGGTCGAAATAATCTAAAAAATAGGTTTTAGACAAGTTTAGGATACCATTTTAACCTTATCTTTTAGATTTAACTCTTAGTTAAATAGTTTAACTTTTATTGTGTCTTATTATATTCTTAAATTATATGGTTAATAAAAATAAACTAAACATTCTAGAGAACCTCAAGTGGTTCATTAATGAAATATATAATAATATTTAAGTCCTTTGGCAGAACCCTAGTTTTCTAGGAATATATATCAACCAATAAAATTGAATTTGTTTAAAAAACTAATTTTTGTCAATTTTGAAACTATATGGTATTTTGTTTTTGTGAAATTCATAACAACCTTATCACATTAAAAATAATTATCTAAATGAACCTAAAATGTAATATTAACCTATAAAATTCGTGGATTGAATCTAAACTTTTTAAATTCTATTTATTTTAATGTGTATAATATAAACAATTTTAATATTTATTAAGAAGGTAATTATTGTATCATCATTGTGTCATAAATAAATTTAATTATTTAATCTCTAAAAAATATAAATAAAATATCAATATGTATGAAATATTTTATATTTATGATGAATATTTATAGTTGAATTTATCTTATGTATAACTTTATATTAAAAACGTTTTAGTTAATAAACTTTGAATTTAAAACTTTTAACTCCTCTTTAAATAAAATAATAATAAATGTATTGATCTAATCCATGTGGACCTAAATGATAATATTTTATTCCTAAGGTTGTTTCTGGTCGAATTACACTTATCCAATAGAATTAGGACTTCTGTTAGGGTCATTATAATATCATTTTTACCTTTAATTAACCTATTTACTTTTAATTGTGGTAAATAAAAGTCAAAAGTTATTATTCACAAAAATATTATTTTTATCTTATTGAACCAAATTCTACTTAATGATATTAACTGTGTCTCTCTGATTTTTGAAATTCAATTCACAGAAGTGGTGAAATTAAGTTTTATGCAAATTTGAAAATGCTCCTAAAAGGTGGGTAAAAGACGGTAAAAAGGTCAATAAAATTTTATACATCTAATTTTATTATAAAATGACTCCAATGAATTAAATTGAACTTATATAGGTATTATATATATATCGACTTAAAATAAATTTAAATAAAATAAATAATTATTTAAATAAAATGTCAGTTTTAAACAATAACGTAGTGTTTTCACTATTCATCAAAAATTGAATGTTTTCAGAAAAATACCAAAACTTTACCATAATATAATTTTGATATTATGAATTTAAAAATTAATTATATTTTACCAAATTAAAAACATAAAAGTTTCATTAATTAATTTAAAATTAATTCCCGTTGTCAAAACCAAAAATTGGGATTTTAAAAATGTAAAAACAATCAAAAGATTGACATGTGTTTATGTAAAATTTAAATGTGAAATTTCTTATAATGAAATAAATTGTATTAAATTATAAAAATATAATCTAATAATACTTAAAAAATATTAAAATTCATAATTTAACACTATAAATTATTGCAATTTAAAAAGTTTTTTTTTCAATTAAAACAAAGTATTTTTCACTATTCATCAAAATATGAAAGTTATCAGAAAAGTAACAAACATTTGTCAAAACTAAATTTTTATATCCCACTTCTAAATAAGAATTTTATTTTGCCAAAATTAATATAAAAGTGTAAAATATTTCATTTAAAAATATTCACCATTAGTAGGTGGTAAAATTGCATTTTTGAAAAATATTTCCTTTAGCTGAAAAATTGAATTTGTTCTTATATTATATCTAAGAAACACATAATGTGGGTGTTAAAATTATATAGAGTATTTAATATTCAAATTTTTGTTAATACTATTCATAACCACTTTTTGAATTGCTATTTTCGTAAGTCGTGGTGCACTTGAACTCGTTTTTGTGTGTAGCACAAGTTATTGAATTACTTTGAAGATATATCATACTATAAAACCTTGGGGTGTTACAAACACCTCTACCCAAAAATGACACAAAGATGCATGGTTATGAGACCTACCACACGACCATGTTCTGTCCATGTATTTGATTCTTTCTGCATGGCTAGGGATGCACGGTTTCCACTAACCATGCGATAACCGTGCTTCATCGAGAAGAATCTTCTAAAAACTCCAAAAACCAAAAATCTTGACCGGGCTCAAGCCCGAACTTCCCTATCCCAGATGGACCCTACTACCCTTGAAATGTGAAACCCCTAAACAAAACCAACCAACAGAAATACCATTTCTACATAACTCAAACATCACCAAATGAGCACTGCTGAAAGTTAAAACAGAGATTGTCCAACACAAATACATGACGCGTTGAAGGTATAATGAAAATTTTCAAAGGCCAAATTCAGATAGACTCAACTTCTTGGGTTACTACAGATCTAGTTCATCATATAAATATCACAAAACATTATCCTATAACATCAAGGTGATAATAATAAAAAGATGTTAATCATTTCCCTCCCAACATTGAAAAATAACTAGGTTGGGGTTTCGCACGCCCTTCACTTCTGACTGTGCCAGAGCTTCATCTCAAGACATATGGTTGGGGCTCGGACATCTGAAGCATCTCCTTTCTAATTGTTAGAAAAAACATCTTTTGATTAAGACTTCCTTTTCAGATAGTTCCTCCTACAGAACTTCACTAAATGACCCAAATGTCCACAATGGTGGTAAGTCTTTGGATGAATATGACAAGATGTGTTTGAGTTACCGAACAAACCTCACTAGAAAAATACAAGAGAATAGTCCAACAAATAGGAAGCAGGAGCCAACCAAGGATGTTTTTTCAATAACTAGTTCCTCTAGCACTCCCTACATGACAGACATCGGACCTTCACGAGAACCAACAACCTCTAACTACACCCCAAAAACTAGGTGATCCATTAACTCCTCATCAACCAGCTTCTCAAAACTGGTTTCACCAGATGAGAGCACTTTTTCAACAATATCAAGACGAAGTCCCCTTAAAAAAAGGGTCTTTATATAATCTTTTGATGCTACTTACAAATAAAATGGGACCAGATCTTTAAAATGTCCGACATAGGACCTCATAGACTGTTGAAATTGCTCAATGTCCCACATCTCTACCACTTTCCATAATGTCACCTCCTCAGGTATGAACACTTGGGTGATAGTGACCATAAAAACATCCCAGTTCATCCCAAATTCTAACAATGATAGGAGAACTAGCTTCCATTGGTCTAAGGATGGTCCCTCATGAAACCCCAAGAAAACATTATCTCCAAGCCTCATGTGTTCCCAACAACTTGAAGACATTGTCCACCTCTTTAAAACACACCACCGACTCTAATTATCCTCAAACACCATGAAATATAGGTAACACTCTTGAAGAATCAAAAATAGGGCTGTCTCATTTGGAACATTGGGGACCTTTTTGGGTGGCATTTCCTGAAAAACATGAAAAGAATATACCAAATCCAATATCAAACTAAGGCACAAATAAAGAGGAAAACCTCAAACCAAAACTAAATATCTCAAGACCCATGTAAAAGAAAACACCTCAAAAAAACCATTTTTAAAAACCACAAATTTACTTTTAAAATTAAAAACATCCTTCTTCCAAGTAAAATTTCCAAATACCAAAAACCCATTTTTCAAGAAGAACCAATTTCAGAAATCATTTCCCCATTCTAATCCACGTTAGGAAAACTATTACAAGCCTTTAATTATATAACCTAACCCATGGTATTCCATGAAATGTTACATGTGCGTTCATCCATTCCCATCCTAATGTGCCAACATGCCCTTCTCACACATACCCACAAACATGTAAATATCCATATGAAATACCAAGGGCCAAATTCTATTATCATTATCAAACCCAAAAAACCCTCAATATTTAAAAATCTACTTTACAAATTTAAAACCATTTCATGGAAAACATTTCCATTAGAAAATACAATTTCATTTAAAAATCTACTTTCATTTTCAACATAAAATTACACCAACTGAAACCAAAATGAAACAAAACAGACAATGGGCCACCAGAATGAGGGACTAGTTCCTATGCCTAACCCAAAGGCATGGTTGTGGGTCATGCCCCATGTAAGGCATAACACTAATAGGGAATTGAGTTGGAACATGGTCTCCACATGGGTCACCACCCCATTTGAGGCCACAAAATGACATTGGTTTATCTCCACTGTCATCCCTAAATTCAAGAAAAACAAAATCAAAAGACTCAAATCCTGGACTACCCCTGGTGACTCGAGGTTGAGAACGATCAAGGGTTCATGATTTCCTTCCTACACCTACCTCCCGAGTCCCAAAAGTCCTAATAATTGTCTATTAGACACCCCAAATAACAAGAACCTCCTTTGATTCCATTTTTTCAGGAACCAAGATGGGATTCCATAGGACCCAACACCCAACCGGGTCCGCAACATGTCCTGAGGAGTGTTCTTGATCCCCGGGATGAAAACTAGTGTGAGAAATCAAAATAAAAAAAGAGAGAACAATTTATCCCAGAGGAAACAACTAAGATCATATAAATAAATATAAATGAACCAACTAAATCCCATAGGAAAAATTAAAAAACGAATTTAGTTACAAAATCTTAACAAAACAAAATTAAACCAAGAAACCAAAAAATGAACCACACCAACTAGATCTCCATGTGACCTCTTCGTCACCACATGACACAACACTATATAATTGCAAGATCCTACACAAATCAGGGTACCTGAATGATAAGAGAACCTACATCAAGAATTTTATAGATAGACATGAGCACTGGAATGCTCAGTAGGGATGCCAAGAGTGAACCAATGAACCCATGCACATTCCTTTTCCAAAATAGTCCAGTAATTATAATTTGAACTAAACTTATAAAAATATAGTTTTCACATATACATTATATTAAAAAACTAATCAATCACATTCCATTTCCCATATAATTAAAAACAAGGTAGACATGGAAAAAGGGGAAATTTTTCCTTCTCTTTCAAACATCAACATTAATGTTATTTTTAAAACCAACCACATATTTACAGTTTTAAAATGAAAACACCAAAACCAAGTTAAAGGGTATAATTCTACATAAAACAAGGGAAATGTTACTACTAGTGATCACATCTAAAGATCATTAAAAACCTAGGAACTCGGAGGAAAAGTAGAACATACTAATACCTATGACTCTATCCTCGGTAGCATGCATCGCATGATAGAATCAAACACCCTATCGCCCTGCCAACCTTTCCCAAGTCTGAATGAGGGGCCCAATACCATAGCCATAATCCCACATATACACCTACTGTAGGCCACTAGATAGTAAATGGACTTATATTGAAACAATTGTTCTCACATCCTTGCTATGCTAGGTTTCTATTCCATGTTTACAAAGGGGTGAGCCACACATTCAAAAAACATGCCTCATATATAAGTAAGCACACTACACAATCCAGCACCACCCCACATGCCTCAATGTTATCCCCTTGCCTAAAAATAAATATTATTCATAGGAGGACCCATACTGGGGTCCCTCCCATCTAATGATTGTCAAATGAGGAAAGAGACATAACCAAAGAGGGGTTTTCCAAACATACAATGTCAATGATGCCAATGGGGCCTTATACAAATACCACACATCAAACCATTTATAATTATCCATTTTTAAATTCCAACTAGTCCTTTAGATTTACCATATTCAACCATTTATTAAAAACATTTACAAACCATTTGTAAAACAATCCCAAACACCAACTTTAAAAAAAGTGTCCAAACAGGCCCTTAGACCAAACATTAACCAAAAATGTTCCCAAATACCTTTTGAAAACCATGTTAAAACACACCAAACACACGTAAGTTCCAAAAAGGATTTCACAAAACTCACAAGGCAACACTATTTTTCAAAATTCCAAATGGAAATAGTTTTTAACCAGTCACCCAAGAATGTTTCATGGCCAACCGGGACAAACCACATGGAACACATTTGAAGTTACGTTTGAAAAATAAGGAGTAACACTTCCCCAATTTTGGAAAACATGGGAACATTTTAGAGAAAATAGATTGAAGGGGATAAGAGGTACCTAGGAGGGAGACTAGCTCTAGAGTTCCATATTCACTTGGTTAAACAACCAAGTGTGCACTTATTGCACCCATGGTTGTGTCTTCATCAAATGGGACACTCTAGAACAAATCAAAGAATATCAAACCCAATTTCATAAACCACCATTTACATTCAACCCAAAACCATCCATTTCCATAATTTGTAAAATACAACAGAAGTTTTTAAACCAAAAACCCCTCTTTAAAACATGCCTCATACCATACCAAGAAAAATCACCCGGTTTCACACATAGAATCCAAAACATTATCCAAACCAATTTAATAAAACATTTCAATGGGAATACCCCCACTCAACCATCCAATTTCACAAAAATAGCACATGTTTTATTTTAACAAACACCTAGGTCATAATACACAAGGTCATAAACCAATATTCCTGTGAAAACCCATTTTTAACAACACCAAACAACATTAAAAAACCAAAAAATCTATAAAGATATACCATGTATGTGTGTAGAAATATAATAAATTAATAACAAACATCAAGATTAAATGGAAAATCAATGGAAAAAAATCATAGATTCTATAACCTTAGAATTGTGATAATGAAAAAAACATCTAAGAGAGGGATATCTAATCCCCATGAACAATTCATATACCCTAACCATAAGAAAAACAAACCACCTAATCCAATCCTAACCCTAGGGTTAGGCCAAGGGAGTAAACCCCAAATAAAACCATAGAAACAAATAGGGGAAGATAAAGAGAGGTGATTTGACGAAGGAAAATGAGGAATCACCAACCATTATTTATAAATCTCCCCAATGGTGCCCCAAAACGATGGAGGGTGAAGTGGGATGATCTTTTCCCTATGAACAACTAATAAGGATTCATTATAGAGGTGGGATCACCCAAATTATAGCTACATATAAAAAGTTATTAATCATGTAAGTGGTTGTACGGTTTTGCTACACAGTTTTGTAAATTCTACACAAACCATATGAGGGATACTAAAAAACATATGTAACTTAGCAGGGTTAGATTGCACAGTTTGGTAAAATCATGCTCAAACTGTTTGACCCAAAAAAATTTCCAAAAACCCTCAAATTACACCCCAACCACTTGGGAAGTTCACCCAATGATCCCTGAATGTTTTAAACACAATATGGAGACACTGAGGGCATCACAAACTCTATAACATGACACATTAATCCCACAACCATCACAATAACCAAGAATCAGGATATAAGAAAACAAATACCATAAATAAGTACTTTTGTTGGGAACTTGACCCAAACCTTAACCAAAATATCCAACATCGAGAAAAGAATAAAATAAAAGAATATTCATGGTAAGGGTGTGACAATATGAATGTAAACATTGAATCATTTCCCCAGAAAGTCATAAATAAAACCAATGTTTGTCATCTTATATGGGATTTTTTAGAAATATTTATTAAAAACATTTCTACATGAAAATATACATTCTTACTGAAAAATGATTTTTAAAACATAAAACCCTTTGAAAACCTTTTTCCTTAAAAACATATAAATTAACATTTATAATGTCTTGAAAATCAATTCTTTGAAAATATATTGAAAACCTACAAATAAATCTTGATTGTTTTTTAAAACAATTTTAATTGAAAAATAATACTAGAATATTGAATACAATTTGAAGATAATTTCATTGAAAATACTTTGAAAACTAAAAAAGATTCAAAATCAATGGAATTATTTTCTTTGATTACAAATTTTTGAGGACATATAATGTAAGTTTTGGAAATTATTTAAAAACATTTTTTAAAAATAAATTTTTTTTGAAACCCTCTTTAATTGAAACCCACTTTAAAAAAAAATTTAAAATATTAGGAAACCATTTTATTTTAAAAAATGAAATTTTTAATATTGTAAATGAAACTTCAAGGTAATGTTGGTTATCAGGGTGGGTAAATCCTTACATGCCAAACATTCCTTTTTCACCATAAAAATTTTAGAAAGGTGGCTCGACCGGAAATGAAAAGAAGATTCTTTTTTAAGAGAACTTTTCTTTAAAATTAAAAACGTGGATAAAATGACTTTTAATGATGATAGTATAATAATAGAATATTTTTTGAAACTTTTTAAAAGAAATTTTTTTGCAGGAACATATACTTTTGACCAAAGATAGAGGTAAAGTTGTACTTTTTTAAAAACACTTTCATGGTCATATTCTGTACCAATGAGTGGAAAATGGTATCATTACATATATATAACATGAATAAACCGAGTTTAAGAAAAAACAATAGAGTTCCTAAGATATGGGTCATACTATTTCATCAGTGAAAACATAATCATAAATAACTTTTACAAATGATTAGATTATTTCAATAAACTCTTACCGCATGGTAACTCAAAAACATACTCCCATGTAAGAAAATAAACTTACATAGAGCATAAAAATTTCATGAAATTAATAATATTAATTATATAAAATTTCAATGTCAATATATAAACCTCATGGAAAAATAATTGTGCATAACATGGCTTGTGTATCCAAGAAGGAAAATTTAGATGAAATTACATTGCTGATTTAATAACCATTGAAACATAAACCCCATGACAGAAAGATCATAAAATGGATATTTCAATACCCAAAAATTTATGTATAAGATTCATATAATACATTCCTAGGAAATATATATACAATATTAAATTAATTATTGGTTCATAATATATGTATCTCACATAAATAAAAACGTGATATGAAATTCCCTTACTTTATGTCTTGACTCTCACTATACTTATACAATATTAATTTATAATAGACATAAATTTTTTTATAAACATTTTAAAGAAACATATTATTATATATTATACAATATATGATTTTATTATGAATTTTTATTACCCACTTACTAATAATTTCATGTTAAGGTTACACTTTAGGTTATATTGGCTTTATTTTTTTGATATGTCTTAATTGGTTATATCTTTGTTCCTTATGCTTATATCATGATTTCCTGGATTTAAGACATGATATTTATATAATTTATATTAATTATATTTTTTCTTATAATAATAAATATAATATAGAAGTATGAAATGGAATACACCATTCATGGAGATAGTAATTCGTATGTAGGTAGAAACGTTGTTTCTATTTTATTATCTTATTGAAAGAAAGAAAGTAAATGAAATATATGTATATATATGTATGTATATATATATATAAATACTAGTATCATGATTATAATATATATATATATTCACTAAAACCATAATTAAAACATTCCATGTAGAGTTTGAATGAGTCACATCTCTTTGAAGATGTGGTAGTCCACTCTTCAAAAAATGAAGTTATCATATTTACAAAAAATGGAAAGGATAAAGTTAGGATTAATATAAAAAATAAATAAGTGAAAATACATGATAAGTATTATATATATAATATATTAATAGAGTTTCTGTAATAATTACCAACCATAAAAGGTGGTTAAGGTAAAACTAACTATATAGTTTCTTGTGGAGGTTGTTCGTCGTACATAAGAATGGTAAGTTTGTTACCCACTAGATGGAAGTGTGTGTATTTTTAGGTCAAACCCTTAATATAAAAAAAATATTAGTATATTTATGATATGTTTAAAATTATTATTTCATGTAATTATAATAATTTATGTGGTGTATAAATAATATAAAACAATGGATCTTGAGGTAGGATGTTACCTCTTATTTGGGTAACTCCTTTTGGTTTGTACTCAAGGGATTCAATGGATGGATTGCTACCCAAATGGGGGATTCATAGAGAAATTTAGGGTTTTTTGGATGATAATTGGGAATATATTTTCCAAACTAATTTTTTTTGAGAGGTGTGAATAAGGGGGTGAGGTGGTTGCCTTTTATAAGGGAGGGGACGCACTTTGAATTTTTGAAAACATGTTACTTATTCCCACGTTTTTACCTAAAAAAGTCATCCAAAACAAAAAAAATCAATTATGTATGGTTTAACGAAAAAATATGGTCATATTACTAGAGTTGGAAATTTGTATAGTTCATTTTGTCCCTTAAGTTTATGGTTTATTCCCTTGTTAAGCTTAATTTTACCTCAATTGTTGCAATTAATTTTAATTACTTTCACTCATATTTTTTGTCAAAAAATAAGTTTACATTTTTATAAATTATAAATTTTTAATATTATTTCAAATATGTAATCCTTTTTTCCAAATTACAATCACATTAGTGATAGAAATTAATTTAAAATTAATCCCATAAATGGGATGAACAATGCGTTTTTAATGTAAAAAAGTACCAAAAGTTTTCTATGTTTTTATATCCAATTTCAATGTCAAAAAGGTTATGATGACCTAAATTGGATTAATTTACAAAAAATTAATCTAATTAAAAATTTACACCTCTTAAAGAAACAATTTAACATTATAAATTAATTAGACGAAAACAGAATTTTGAATTAAAATTCATTATTTTTCACTATTCGTTAAAAAATGAAACATTACCAAAAAATACCAAAAATTAACAATAATATAATTTTTATATTTAAATTTAAAAATTTAACATTCCATAAATATATAAAATTTATAAAGGTTCCAAAACAATTATTTAAAATTGGTTCACCATTAAAAGCCGGTAAAACTAAATTTATAAATGTATTGGTTTTTATGTCTCATATTGGGTTTATTCTCATCTTATGAAAATAAAATCAATTGGATGAATGTAGAAAATATATTTTCTAATATATGATATATAATTTTAATTAATATTATTCACTATTAGTAATTAATTTATCTTATTAAGATAAATAACCTTTTCACATAAAATTATTCATTTATAAAATCATTCTATTTATACTCATTTGGTTTCTATATTCATTTATAATTAATTAGTATCCAATTAATTAAACATTATATATTCATAAGTTAATACTATTAAATTTAATGGCTTTTTTATTTATTACAATTATAAATAATAATATTTTTAATAATATTTTATTGGTCACTAATACTCTATTCTTCATGTCATGCAAGTCATCAAGGAAAGTCAGTCTTGTGTCTAACATAAGTTAACCTTGGTTTGACAAGTAGAGAAAGCTAAAAAAAATTGTGTTTATTGTACAATTAACATGTCATTTCATGTAACACAATCCAATTCATTTCTATTTTAATGTAATATTTGACTTGATGTAATGGAGGACATCAATAAAAATTAATTTATTTGAGAAGAAAAGTTCTATAAAAACATAGGGTGTAACATTCTACCCCCCCCCCCCCCAAATTAATTTTTCCCTAGAAATTTATCTAGGTTATTAATGGTTTAATACATGAAATTCCTATTCCTAGAAACTCACATCATAAATATGAATACTAAAAATTCCTTTAAAAAGGTAATGCTAGAAAAATAACAATTACTATCACATATTTATCTTCCTTTTCATGTATTTTTCTCTTCTATTTTGGGCCTAACATTCCCATTAGGTTTCCCCCAATATACTCAAATAATTTTGGAATAAAATGAATGTTTTTGGGTGTCCATAATAGGCCGCACGGTTTGGAAACACAGTGTACTAAACTGTATGGAAAAACCTTGCATAGTGTCCATGTGTTAAAAATTAGATTTTTAACATTTTTTCTTTTCTAAAATAAACCTAATTCACAATTTTCTTCCGCCATTCAACCATTTCATCCATGGAAGGCTTCCAAGACCCCTCAATCATCCATGTAACTCGTTATTGAAGGGTTTTTTTGGTGGGGAATCATCAAGATTATTCAAGTGAGTGAATTCCTTCATTATTACTTCCTTCTCCTTAGGGTTTCTTCCCTCCTTGAGGTTCTAAATTTACCACAGCTAGTATTTCGTCCCTAGGGTTTAATATTGATCTTATTAGTTCAATATTCTTGTTTGGGGCTTGTTTTCACTCATATGTGGTATGGTTGTGGTGCGTTGGAAGTTATGAAAAATGATTTTGAGTTTTTGATATTCATGGAAGGTTGTTCCATGTGTAAACATTCTTTGATGAATTTATCTTTTTTTATTAACCTGTTTAGAAAGATTACCATCAATTATGTGTGGTGAAAACCCCATTTTTGGTAGCATTGATTGGGTGTTTAATTTTAAAGTTTCATTTTGACCTGAAATTGGGTATTTTTCATGTGTATTCCATGTTGTATCATTTGGGGTTGTTTTATGAATAATAAAATCATTTTATTAAATGCTGTTAGGGCTCCCAATTTTTTTGGGTATGGTATGGTTGGGCATTTTTCATTAAACAAGGATTTTTGAATGGATTTTTTGTGCAAATGCTTGTGTTTCCCCTCGAAATTATTTTATAAAATCTTTAAAGGGTTTATTAAATTACATTGAGGTTGTAGAACATTTTTTTGTACTATTTGGTGTGTGTATGATTTAAAAATGGTGTTTTCTATCTAAATGGTATTTTATAACATGTGAAAATTGCTTGAGCATAAAGGAGGATTCCCAAGTATCTATGTGGGCGGACTAGGACTAGTATGCTAGTGATCTGGTAGTGGCCTTGTCCCTGTTGGACATAGCATGATTGATGATGAAAATACTAACTAAAAAATGATGATTTTTAGAGACCAATATTCTATCGGGTTCTCCCCTCTTAGTGGATCGTGCATGAGATGGTAATTGGATATGGTTACTTTTACATTGAGATTCGATGTACCTAGGGCCCCAAAGCTATCTAGTGCATAGGGGTGTTCCCGTGACAAGTGATCATCCACTATATAGTAAATATCATCAGCATTAATGTGTTTTGTTGGAAAATTAATTATAATGTTTATTTTCTTTAAAATTGTTGATTATTTAAAGTTACCCATTTAAAAATTGTATTCACTTAAAGTTTCAACTCTAAAAAATTGTCACATTATTTTCCTATTTTTGAAAATTTTAAATCTCTTTGTATTAAAATTTTTTATCACATGGAATTTTTTTGGGTGTAAACCTATTAGGATTAAGATCACAACCTACTTACACCATTGGGAGTAAGTAGACTTTGTAATTTTTGAGACATCTAAGGGAAAGGTCCTTGGAGATGGTGGTTCAGGTTGCTAGCTTCCATCCATGATGCGATGTTGTGAAGATGGCTTGAGGGAGATTCCAACTTGAATTGTAGTGGTTTTGAGTTAGACTTGATGATACTTTATAGTTGTCGACCTCTTTGGTTTTGTTTAAAACTATCTAATTCAATTAGGAATTTTTTTGAAGACATATTTGGTGAATTTTTTTGGATTCAGTTTATTTATTATTGTTGGTTGTTTTATATTCAAAAAATCATGTAAATCATTCTCAGCCCTTTATTTATGATACATGGGAACTTATACCACCCATGGGGATAGGTAATGTCCTTCAGTCCTTGCCATGCACCAGGTTGGGCGCCAGTTTGGATGGTTACTCCTCTTGGTTCCGGAAAAAATGGTATTAGATCATGGTTAAGATCTCTGGGTCACATTATTTGGGATGAGTATAGATAAAATAGAGCTAGGAATGTTGGGGCATAGAGTTCTGGATGCGAGTAGGGTTCCTAGTCCACACCTCCCATGATGTACCTCAAATTATCATGGGATTTTTGAATTCTTGTTTGACATCTCTTCCAGGTTGGACATGCAGGCTGCAGACTGCATGTGGACATTGGTTAGTGGTAAAGTAGCTTATTTAATTATTGTAATGATTTTTATTTATTTATATTTTAGGTTATTGATGAAATTTTTTAGATAATTAGTACTAATTATTTCTCTTGTGATTGTTGTCTTTTGGTAGAAACATGCCTCCCCAAAAGGATCATATGAACCAAAGGGAGGAAGTCGTAGAGATTTCTCCCACACCTCTTAATCAGAGGTTGGTAGAATTTATGGTTAGGGATGTCCAGACACAATGCAAAGGAGTGGGTACTGGTCCTACTCTAGTTAGATACTATGAATTTGGTCCTAGGAAGGAAAAATCCCTGATGTTTCTGATGAACAAGCCTTCTACTTTCCTAGGTATCACAAAGCCTCATGAATATGATGAGTAGATTGAGAATATAAAACGTTTTTTCAACTTCCTTGACACACATGAAGAGGCCAGGGTGATATTTTCCTCATTCCTATAAGAAGGTACCAGCCATATGTGGTGGGAATTAGTGCTTCAAGCTGGGAAGTATGAGCAGATGAGCTGGAAGGACATCAATGCTATATTCAATGACCAGTACTATCCTGAAGTCTTGGATTATTCTAGATCTCAAGAGTTTATGGATCTCATTCAGGGGGACCAATCAATGATGAATTATGTCATCCTCTTTACTAAGCTAGCTGGATATGCCACTGAGATAGTCTCTAATGAATAGATGAAGGCTCAGATATTTGAAAAGGGATTGTGGCTAGAGATCTATTCTCATGTATTCATATTTAAGATGAAGACCTATGTTGAGGTAGTTGATCAAGATTGTATGGTAGAGACTGAATGAAGGGGTAAGTCCAGTTTCTCTAGGACTGTATCAGTGATGGGTGGTGGTAGTTCATCGGAGCGGAAAAGGAAGCGAGTGGAGCATGTAAAGAAGGAAGGTTGTAGTTTATTCCCTCCTCATAGGTGGTTTTAATTTGTTGAATATGATGTAAGATCTGTTTTTTTTCCACCATATTGGGATTCCAGGGCACACACAACCTTCATTTATGTCTCCTTTGAGGCCTTATTATTAGTGTCGAGTTATGAGGCACCTTCAGCTCTTTCTCAAGGTGACGCATCCCCTTTAATGTGGGGAAAGACCTGAGGCTTCTAGGGCAGTGTCAGTTTAGTCAGAGATTTCTAGGATTAGGGGATCTCAATTTCATGGTCATGGAAGAAGGTAAGGATCATATTCTTATAAGATCCAATTTAGTAAAAAGCCACAGGCGAGCGGTTGTTCTCATGTAGAGACTAGGAATCTTCCTGATGTGGATCGGGAACCCGTGGGGTCGGATGCCAGACCTTAGACAGTTCTAGGTACCATTATGATTGAATATTTTATAGTTTTTATTATCTTTGATATAGCGGATTCTGTTTCTTAAATCTCTTGTTGTCTTGTGAATCATCGTAATTTTCCAACCGAGTTGTTGTCTTTTGTGATGGAGTTGTTGACGTTGTTGGGTAAGAAGAAGGAGAAAGGTATCAGGTGTCCATCATGTGTGCTTTCCATGTTAGGGGTTCAGATTGAATGGCATCACCTGGTCATGGATATAGAAATTTTTTATGTAATCCTCATCATGTATTTTCTATTTCACTTTCATTCATATATCAATTTCATTAGGTTTTAGGTGAGTCTAATGGAACCTTATGGGGGTCCACGCATTTTTCATTGAGAATGAGATCCTCAGTCGGGTCATGTGGGACCTCCACTCTTGGAACTAGGAAACTGTATCTTCTAGTTATCATCACTCATGCAAGGGGATGATGGTCATGATCATAAGGGTAGATTACCCCATGTTGTGGATTAGTTCCTAAAGGTATTTCCAGATGATTTTCCAGTCTTTCCCCTAGAATGGGATGTGGATTTCTCGATTGATTTGGAACTAAGAACAAAGTTGATATCTCTTAACTTGTATCATATGGACCCCAAAAAGTTGTGGGAATTACATATACAGTTGGACGATTTGGAATCTAAAGGATTCATTCGCTCGAATGCCTCTCCTTTGGATGTTTCTATTAATTTTCTAAAGAAGGCTGACAGGTTCTCCAGTTGTGAATTGACTACTGAAAACTAAATAAGGTAACCATCAAGAAAAAATTTTGTTTTCAAAGAATATATTAATTATTTTATCAGTTTAAGTATGGGAAATTGCTTTTCCAAGATAGAGTTTCATTCAGGTTACCACCAAGTTCGGGTGTGAGAGGAGGATATCCTAAGGCAGCCTTCCAAATCAGGTACATCCACTTTGAGTACTTGGTCATGCCATTAGGATTGAACAATTATCTAGTGGTCATTATGGAACTCATGAATAGGGTGTTCCACCAATATCTTGACTCTTTCATTGTGGTATTTGTAGATGACATCATGGTTTGCTCTAGATCTGAGGAAGTGAATGATCCTTATTTTAGGATCATGTTGGGCACTCTACTGGATCATTGCCTTTGTGAAAAGTTGTCTAGGTGCACCTTTTGGAATAGTGAGGTAAAGTTTTTAGGTCACTTAATATCATAAAAGGTGTTTTTTGTGGAACCTAAGATGAGCAGTGTAGTTATTTCATGGGAGTAGCTAAAGAATGTGTTTGATATTCAGAGTTTCGTCAGCCTAACAGGTTACTACATGCGGTTTGTTTTGGATTTCTCCTGGATTTCTTCTCCCATGACCATGCTTACCTAGAAAGGGGTGAAGTTTTAATAGGGACCATTATTTAAAGAATCCTTATAGAAGTTTAAGAGGTAGTTGATTATTTTCCCTGTTTTGATTTTTCAAAATCTAGAAACGGCTATGTGGTGTATTGCGACACTTTAGGTATGGATTGTAGGTGTGTGATTATGCAGGGTGATCACATGGTGGTGTATGGATCTCACCGACTCTAACCACATGAAAATAATTCACTACTATAAAATGGGTTTATACACACACATCTATACCAATGGATTAAGAAAATCATGGGTATGGGTGGTATTTTTTAACTTACAACCATAGTTGTGATAAAATCATGAGTATAGTAACCTCAATTTCAATATTTTATCAGGATCCCCATCTTGATTTTATTTTCCTACCCCTCTTCTCTCTAGACCTGGACTCACCTCCCTCTCATCACCTCCACATCCTTGACCTCCCACCCTTGCCTCCAACTACCAACCCCTGACTCCCTCCCTCCGCCTTCTCGCCTCTGCCTCTTCCTTCGTAGCTACCTCCTCCTCCGACCCCTGCCTCTTCCACTCATCTTAAACCTTTGTCTCCCTGGCTACCTCTGCCTTCACATCCACCTCCACCTCTTCTTCCCCCTACCATCCACCTTTGCCTCCCCTGGCCTGCACCTCCTCTCAGCCTCAAAAGGTATTCATATTATTATGTGTACTCTATTGATTTTTGGATTCTATGGGCCATATATCTCACCTTATGTAAAATCTAAACTTGAGATAACCATTTCATACATTAAACTTCCAACTATTGATGAAAATGGAACATTGATCATATATCCCACTTTTCCTCTATTCATTTCTATTTCTCCATTGATAATTTAAAGTGCCTGACCAAAATATTTGACACTAATTTGAATATGATCACTTCAAACTACTCGATGAAGTTTTGATTTTACTTCCTTTAAGACAACACTAAGATCTCATTACTCTTATACAATTAAATATTAATCCGATGAATCTTATTTACAACCCTAAAATCCTTCATTTTGAAAGATATTGTAAACTCCCACTTCGAATCCAAAAACTGTTCACAATCTCAATAGAATCATATCATCAACATACAGTAGTAGGATGATAAAGTAATCCTCATTAGACAATTTTTTGATAGAAACAAAGATCTGAGTCACTTTTTATAAAATCCTTTTTAATCATGAAATCATTAAATTTATGGTTACATTGATTTGGTAAAGTTTTCATTCCATATAAACTATATTTTACCTTACACAAAAGTCCAACTTTCTATTAATCTTGAAACAAGATGATTGTTTTATGTAAATTTCATCCTCCAAATCACCATGTATAAATGATAACTTTACATCCACTTTTTCTAAACATAAATCACTAATAGTACCCATTCTTATGATTTTTTGTATGGTAGTATGTTTAACAACTACGTAATGTTACCCATAGAAATCCACTCCCTCTTTCTGTTGAAATACTTTCACCACCCGCCTTTCTTTATTCCATTTAATACCATACACTTCTTCCTTCATTAGAAATATACATTTATCTTCTATATCTTTATTTCTTCATGGTCATCTTGTTAGCTCCTATGTTTCATTGAAATATAATGAACCCATTTCCTACTCCATAGATAGATTCCATATAGTGGAATTGCATACTAATGTTTCCTCTTATAGGATTCCAATTTCTCTACCATCCATTAGATATAGATAATTAAAATTATATTCATATATTTATAATATCCAAAAATTTATAAAATTAATTTTACTCTAGAATAAAGTCACAATTCAATATAATTCATACACTTCTAGTGTAACCGCTTTTTTGTATAAACTTTTGGAATCTGAACATCCAAGGATCTGATTCATGCCTCTAATAACTTGAGTAATAAGGTATATTTACCTTTATTATCATCATAAAAGTTTATCCTTTCATCTAAATTCAATGGAACTTGAGTGATTCTAATTCTATCATCTAGATCGACTTGAGTATTTCCTATGGATTCCTTGAACCCTATTTTAATATATATTATGTTTTGGTCTTTATAAAACACCCTTTCATTAAACAGAATGTTTAATTATTTGATGATAATTATAATTTTGTAATCCTAGAGGTGATAATTAAAGTTATCATATCCATAGACAATAAAAAAAATAAATTTTTGAATTATCCTAAATATTATCCATCTCTGTAGAATCATTGTTAATATATGTTAGAAAATTGAAAATTTTCATATGATGAATTTTTGTTGGTTTCTCTGACCATAAATACTCGTAAATAAATTTTCATACTATTATTTATGGAATTATATTAACTAAATACCAAAAAAAATTAGTTATTTCAACAATATTTCATTAGACATAGTAAAATAAAAACTCATGTTGTTTTCCTTCTCAATTAATTTTATGTTCATATATTTGGAAACACTTTTATTCCTATGTACCGAGAAAAAATTTCTCATGCATGATTCCATTATTCTATAAATATTTACTAATGTTCTTTCTATTCTATTCTTCACCATTATTTGACCTAAGTCATTTGAGCCTTCTTCTAATCCCTCTATCGACCATATATTTCAAATTGATGAAAATTACAAACACTTCAGATTTATAATTCAAGAAATAGATCCACATTTTCTTATAGATTCATTAATAAAAGTGAAAAATATAAGGAACATCCATGATACTAAAATGGGGATTGTCCCTATACATAAAAATGATTAAGTTAAATATTTTTCATTAAGGCCTCCTTCTATTAAACTTAAATACAACTATCGTTTTTTCTATTTTCATAACTCTCACAATTTTTGACATTGGTATGATTAATATTCAATACATCCTCTCCCAAAAGAACCTTCATATTTATATCACTAGGATGAACAAGCTAATTATTTCACCACTGAAAACAAAAAATAGTTATAGTTCCAAACAAAAAACTCTAGTATGACCATTTGGTTAGATACAAGGTTCCTTCCTTAACTCCCATTTCCACAACCATTAATCCTAGATTGACTTTCTATACAGCATTAAAAAAATTAGCATCATATCCCTCTTAATATATCCTCTTAATAGAAATGATATTTTTTTAATCCTCAGATATGTCATAATTCCTTTAACATCAGAATGCATTCATTTGACATCCAAACATCCACATTTCCATTTTTAAAAACTCTAAGAGCCTCATTATCCACCAAGTGTACCTTGCTAATTTTTTTTTGGAAACATAATTCTCTATGAACCCATGATCCGATGTGGAAGGAAATGTATTTCGAGAATCAACTATCCATGATTCCACTAGATTCTGACCACTTACCAAAAAAATTATAATCTGCTAATATTATAGAACTGCAACTTCATGAAACTAATATTTCATAATTATATTTATAATCCTTGTAATAATTCTTGGATTCCTCCTATTTCCATAGTTCCAACAAGAAGTTGTGAGTATATTTGATTTACCTCTACTCTCCTTTATTAAATTCTTATCTTTCTTTTGACACATTTTCTGTTTGGGTGACCATCCTCTACCATATAAAATAAAAATATTTAGTGATGTTCTAATACATCCCTACACCTAATTTATTCATTCAAGATTAAATTTATTACTACATCAAAGACTTATTTTCTAATAGAGTTATTGTAAGAAGTGACCATTGCCTCCCAATTTTCTAGTATCATTGGAAATGGAAGAAGTTCCCAAATATCACTTGTGAATGTAACTTTTAGTAACTTGAGATAACTCTAGAATATTTTACAGTCATTAACATGGTTTGAATTTGTTCCTCATTCCATCAATTCATTCCCAAAAACCTATACATCATAAGAACTTTGTTTAAATTTATTATTTTTCATACATGTCTATCAAGGTATTAATTAGTGTTTGAGTTGTTTTCTTCTCTTGAATGTTGAAAGCATCATTCCTCACCAATTTCAGCCTCAACATTTTGTGTTCCCTTTGATCTAGCCATTACCATTAACATTTATCTATATTATTCAAATAATTCCAATTAATGGAAGACCTATTTCATTTTGGATGTAATAATCATCTATCTGCATTCTCCAGAATCTGTATTTCCTTAAGTAAAACTTGTTATCTATAATATTTAAATATATCTGTTATGGACGTATGTAACACTAAGAGGTGGGGTGAATCAGTGTTAATGAATTTTCAAATAAATTTAATATTTTATATCCCCTATGTTATTTATTCTATTATAGTTAGATAAAATGGGTCTCTCTTTCTCCCTTATCACCATTGATTATAAATAAAACACATCCAAATACGCACACATAAAAATAGGAAAGTGATTTACATGGATCACTAATCAATAATAGTTTCTAATCTTTAGTGTGAGTGGGAAAACCTACAAAAACATGATCCACTATTAATACACCTATAATCTACTGCAAGGATGGACTACCCATGAATATTAATTACACTATAGTCTCATAAAAATGATTTAGTTATCTTGAAATGGATATATTATTCTCCCTTATCACCTTTGTTGTACTACTTGACTCTTCTTATTTGTACTGCATTACGTAAAAAACATCATTAAAGTAACATCCTCTTCCTCTATAGTATGAACAATAGTAAACACACTTCTTCATAGCATAAAACATGAGTATTTCACCTTCTTCTTATTCCTACATTTCTAAAAATTAGATGATATAGAATCCTAAATATTCTTATTTTACATCATTACTACATGAAAAAAAAATTATCTCTCTTAATATCATCAAAATGTATGCTAGGTTTTTTCCTCCTTATCATTTACTAACTAAAACATACTATGAGTAACTATGTCAGGCCCCCTTCCCTTCGAAATAATGATTTTCTTCTGTATAAATTTGAACATTGATCACCACACAATACTTTTCTTTGATCTCTCACAGTATATCTCTCACCCCTCAATTCATAACTCGTATCATGCCATTTTCAAACCAATTATTGTGTCCTTTATTTTCTTCTATTATTTATCAAATGGAGGAATATTATAGGAATATTATTTTCAGAATTTCTTTTTTCAGTTTCGTGTTAAATTTCATCATTACCTTTGAAGAAAGTCAGCGCATCTAATTTATTCTTGGGTATTTATTTCCTTATAATGCTTCAATATTAAGGGGTAGCCCAATAATTCTAAACACCTCAATTGTTTCATTTTATGATATTTTATTGGCATCGAAATGAATTAATGATAATTACTTGGTTTGTGTTTACACTAGAGTTTGCATCGATGAATGATACAAATCCCATGTTTGTGTTTCTACCTAATTGAATCAGATGTGTGATTATTAGTTTAGAAAATCTATCATTGTTTTCTTCATGGATATGGTGGTTAGTTCTAAGTTTGCTTCTTGCTGATAGAGGAGTGAATGGTGGGAGATATTCCACAGAGGCTCTACATCCCCGACACTTGCAAGGGTTCTATTGTATGGTATGTAAATGTCTTATCGTTATGTTTTATTCCCTCTTTCTTGAGGTCATAAATTTCCATAATCTATGGTTTAGTCCCTAGGGTTTAATATTGAGTTTCTGGGTTGAATACTCATGGTTATGGTTCTTTTTCACTCACTTATGTGTTGATTGTGGTGCAGCTAAAGTTTCACGCAAAAATTTTGGTTTTTTGATATTCATGGTAAATTCTTGCATGTGTAAACATTTATCGATGAATTTATCTTTCATGATTAATTTATTTAGCATGTTTCCCATCCATTGTGTGTGGGCCGAATACTAGTTTTTGTATCATTTATTGGGCATTTAATTTTAATGTTTAATTTTGACATGAAATTTGGTGTTTTCATGTGTATTCCATTTTATATCATTTGGGGTTATTTTATGATTCATGAAATTGTTTTATTAAATGGTGTTAGGGCTATCAATTCTAGTATGGTATGGTATGGTCTGGAATTTTTCCTTATTCAAAGACTTTTGAATGTATTTTGACTGCCCTTGTGTCACCCCTTGAAATTGTTTTATAAAATCTTTAAAGGTTTTATTAAATTACATTGAGGGTGAGAAACATGTTTTTGTACTTTTTGGTGTGTGTATGATTTAGAAATGGGGTTTTCTTTGAAAATGGTATTTTATAACAGGTGGAACTTGTTTGATCAAAAAGAGGCAATCCCATGTATCTAGGTGGGTGGACTAGGACTAGTATTCTAGTGATATGGTAGTGGTCTCATCCTTGTTTCACTTAGCAAGATTGACGATGAAAACAATAACTAAACTATGATGATTTTTGGGGACCACTAGATCATTGGGTTCTCTTCTCTTTGTGGCATGTTCATGAGAAGGTAATTACTTATGGTTACTTTTACATAGAGATATGATGTACCTAGGGCACCACATCTAGCTAGTGCCAAGGGGAGTTCTCATGACTATTGGTAATCGACTATATTGTACATACTGTTGGCATATAGTGTGTTTTTTTGGTAAATTCAGTATCATGTGTGTTTTCTTTAATTTTTTTCATTATTTAAAGTTACCCAATTAAAAAAATTTCATTTAAATTTGCATCTCTTAGAAATTGTCACTTTCTTGTCCTGTTTATGAAAACATACAAGCTCTTTGTCTCAAAATGTTGATCACTTTGAATCTTTATTAGTGGAATCCTATTGGTATTAGTGTAACAACCTTCCCCTACCTCATTGGATTGAGGAGGCCGCGGGGGTTACATGGCCTTAAGCGTCGTTCCCAAGGATCCAAAGGTTGGAAATAAATGTTGAGGGATTCAAGGAACAGTGGGGAATGATTTTCCCTTAAGAAGATAACCGCACTCAACCAACCAAAAACTAAAGATTCATGCACATTCAAACCCAAACTTGTGATACTAACAATTCCATCACAAAACCCAAAACCATTCAACTAGACAAGTCCAAAAAACATTAGAGTAGAATGTGGAAACTATACAATAAATACCATGAGCCATGACACCACCACAGCTCCACACCAAGCTCCAAGCTCCAAGCTCCAACAAAACATCATAGTGCACCACTAAAGAAGGGTAATTCCTTACCTTATCCCATGTCACGATACACGACATCTACAAAGACACCAAAGTGAAAAAGTAGGGGGTGAGTAAAACTACTCAGTAGATTTTCCCAACTGACTTCCCTACACATGCCACTAGGATAAAACTGTTAGCACATTTTTATAAAACAGTTTATATAAAACATTAAATAGTTCAAAAACTACCAATAATCCAAACACACCATTACAAAGGCCCTACCCAACCCATGAAAATCAAGGGTAATACAAACAACCATGCCATAATCGAATTCAATATTTCACATTTTCACACCAAATTCCATCTATTCAAAGCAACAAACAACAATGTAACCATAACGGTGGCAATTCCTCCCATCCTGTTCACCCCATTTTCACATTGCGGTGTTTCCCAAACACTATCTGATATGGTAGTTCTTCCGACCACTATCCATCACCAATTATAGTGAGAATTCTCTCCCACTTTAACACAACATTTCAACAAGCCATAACCATACATAACACACCAAGGCCACAACAATATGCAATTACTCATTTCCATCACAGGTCTATCAACTTCAATAAATCACCCATTTATTGAAATCACTCATTTATCATTTTCCATGTCAAAACCCTGATTCAATAAAATAACTTTTTTATTGAAATACATTTTCATAAACCATTTCCTTAACCCATGCTAAGAAAAAAAAATTAAAATCTACATTTTAAAATTTAACAACAAGAACATTCAACCATAAAACCCGTTTTTCCAAAAGAATCAACAAAACATAACCAAAGGGATTTTCGATCAATTTTGGACATCAAAAACAAAATTAATATTAAGAGACACAAATTAATTGAAACCAATCTTCATGTTCTAGTAGATTGGAGTAAATAGAAAATCCACCTACCTTTAGAGTTCTGATGAAATCGACCAACAAGCTACCACACCTCCTCAAATCTGGCGAATACACCACCGAAATCACTCTATATCCCCTATCCTAAAATCCAAAAGTCTTAAAATCAATTCCCAAAGAAACCGCAAACCTATATCTACACACAAAGGGTGTGGATCTTGAAAAATGAGAGAGAGATATATGTAAATCTAGAGGAAAACACAAAGAAACCAAGAGGAGAGACTTACCTCGGAGAAACCACCTTCAAACCACCTAGAAACCCATTTGATTTGCTTCCAAAATGTGTGGGAGAGTCCCTACGACCCTTGAGATCCGAAAATCCCAAGTGAGGCTCAAGTGGGAGAAGATCGGGAGTGAAATAGGTCATGCACGAAAGAGCCCGAATTTAAAAACCCTTCTTTAAGTGGTCACACGGTTAGTTTGCACGGTTTGACAAAACGTGCGCTCACCATGTGCACGCCACTATCTCAGGAGGAAGGGTCGGCACTATTTCCTCACACAGTTTGGAAAACAGTGCATAGGACATGCGAAGACTACTGCCCCCCGCCCCCCTACAAGGTTTCCTGGAGAAACCACACGGTTTCCCCTAACCGTGCTCAAACCGTGCTCCATAAGTGAAGCCTACAAACTTATTCAAAACCATTCCAAACTCTCCCAACATCTTCTAAACTAATCCCATGCACTTTAAACAAATAGAAATCATAAAATGCTGCATACTACAAACTGGGGGTGCTACATTCACCCAACCATTGGAATTTCCGTCCTTGGAAATTAGTGAACCCACCCTTTTCCAAAAGAGCTCAGGCCATTGCTCAACCATCTCTTTCTCCCGCTCCCAAGTCTCCTCTTGGATCTAGCCATGCTACCACAAAACCTGAACCAGACCGATTATTTTACCCCGCAAGAATTCCTCTTGCTTATCCACAACCGACACTGGCACGTGCACCAACAAAGCATCTGCCTCTAGCTCAACATGATCCCATAAAATAACATGGCCCAGATCCAGCTGATACTTTTTCAATTGAGACACATGAAACACATTGTACACCGCACTGAACCTGGGTGGAAAAGCCAAATGATAAGCCAAATGATAAGCCACTTCATCAACCCACTCAAGAATCTCAAAATTTCCAATATACCTCAAAGATAACTTTCCCTATGTCCCAAACCGACGATGTAACAACCTTGGAGAGATCCTTAAGAAAACATGATCACTCACCTCGAACGACAACGGTCATCGACAATTATCTGCATATATTTATAATGACTCTGATCCATCTCCATTCTCTTCCTGATTAACTTGATATTCTCTGTAGTCTTATGGAAAAGGCTCAGTCCAACCATCAAGAACTCACTCATTTCCACCCAGCATAGTGGAGAACGACACAGCCTCCCATAAAATGCTTTAAATGAAGATACATGTATGGATTTCGGATAGCTGTTATTGTACAAGAGCTCAACCAACAACAAGTGCTCCTCCCATGAGCCACCAAAATCCATGACACAATCCCACAACACATCCTCCAAATTTTGTATCATCCTCTCAGATTGACCATCCATATGAGGGTGATATATCGTATTCATGGTCAACTTAGTTCCAAGGGTTTGCTATAAGGATTTCCAAAAATGAGATGTAAACCTCAGATCCCGATCGGATACGATCGAAACTTGAATACCATGCCTCTTTAGTACCTCCCAGATATAGATTTTGGACAGATCCTCCACTGTATGAGATTCATGAATTGGAATGAAATGGGCCTAATTATTTAGCCGATCCACTATCACCCAAATGTTATCGTGCTTTCTAACCATTCTTGGGAGACCTGTGAAAAAATCCATAAATATTTTCTCCCACTTCCAAACAGGTATTGGTAAAGACAAGAACATTCCTGCTGGCCTCTGATGCTCTTCCTTGACCTTTTGGAAAGTCAAGCATCTCGAAACAAACTCAGCCATTGTTCTTTTTGTACCAGCCCACCAGAATTTTTATTTCAACGCTTTATACATTTTATGAATTCTAATATGAACAACTCACCTGGAATGATGATACTCCCTAGGAAGATCTTCCTGACAAGAAACTAGTACAACTATCTGATTCTGAAAACAAAAAACTGAATCTCCATTCAGTTTCCAACCCTCAATGGTCTCCCCAACATAGATTTTTGACCTCATGGTCACACACTCATAATCATATATCTGTGGCTCTTTAACAAGGACAACCAAGTAAGGAATCATGAAACTAAAAAGAAGTCCACTCTATTGCCCTGTTCCTCACATTCTAACCACATTTAAATTATAACTGACATTAACTGCCACTGGTCTGATGCCTATTTTTCCACATGAGCATATGATTTTATACTTAATGCATCCTCCATCGAAACTCCGTATCTAAAACCCATTATTTGGTGGTTTCCACGAGATAACAGCCACTCTATTTTCTGGGTCCACTGAAACACCACATTCAGAAATCATATGGCCAAGAAAATGGACTTCCTATATCCAAAAGTCAGACTTTGACATTTTGGCATACAACTGATGATCCCTTAAGATCCCTAGAACTGTATCTATGTGCTTCTCATGCTCCTCCCTTGTCTTTGAATGCACCATAATATCATCTACAAACACCACCACAAATGAATCCAAATATCTCTAAAATATCTCATTCATCAATTCCTTAAACACCGCTGGCGTATTGGTTAGACCAAAGGGAATAACAACATATTCATAATGTCCATATCTACTTATGAAATATATTTTAGGAATTTCTTCCTTCCTCACCCGCAATTAATGATATCCCAACCTCAGTTCGATCTTGGAAAACAATTGGGCTCCCCTCAACTAGTGGTACAAATAATCAATTCTTGGAAGTGGATATCTGTTCTTTATCGTAACTTGGTTAAGTCTATGATAATCAATATAGAGCCTCAAAGTTCCATCCGGATTTTTCACAAAAAACACCAGCACTGTCCACAGAGATGTGCTTGGCCAGATAAAACCATTGTTTTCTAAGTCTGACAACTGGAATTTCAATTATTGCAATTCAGTAGGTTCCATTCGGTAAGACGGAAGTGAGATAGGAGTGGTACCTGAAAAGAGATCAATCGTAAACTCCACTTCTCTTATGGGAGGTAACCTAGATAATTCTTCAAGAAAAACATCCATGAACTGATCCACCATTTCTGGAAGAACACTCTGCTCAACACCCTCTATGGATTCCATGTACAACACCGCCAACTGATACGATAACATGCCCACTGCTAGTGCCTACAAACTCGTTGCACCCTGCCTTTCATGCCTCTCTCCTCTAAAGAGATTTATAATTCCATTGTGTGTCGTAAAAAAACATTGTTCATACATTACAGTCGATTTGGGCCTTAAAAACTGGCAGCCAATCCATTCCCAGGATTACATCATACCCATCCATCTCAAGTACTGAGAAATTCCACATTAGCTCAACCTCACCCACAATGATACAACATGATCTACACAAGATGGCTTTTCACTCTCTTCGACCTAGATGAGTTTGAAGTTTCAAATTTGAAGGCATCATTTCTACCCTTAAACCTAGCATCTCAACCACACATGCAGTAATAATAGAGTGTGAAACACCCATATCAAACAGCACTTACATCAAGGTAGAATTTAAAAGAATAGTACCTCGCACCATGGATAGTCCTGAATGATCATCCACTACAACCTGCTCGACTCCAAACAACGCCTTGCTTTACACACTCTGATCTTTATTTCCATTCTGAGAAGTTGTGGTGTTTCGAGAATCACCATAACTTACTTTGCTCGGTTGACAAGTGGTATGCTTCTATCCACATCTCATCTAAGTATACGACGTCTACGATCCCTGAGGAGTGTCATGCACACATGACTTCAGAGAATTCCTATAATAGATCTGAAGATTCCCCATATGTTTTCAATTAATACATTCTTGAGGTTTTGCTGTATAGTCCAACTAGTTGTGTGTCGTAGAGCCACACTAAAAACATCCTGGATTGCTCTGGGGCTTCGAAGGAAGATTTACCAATCCTGACGTTAGATTATGTGTCATAATCCTGCCCTGGGAATAAGTGTCCCTCCTCCATTTTAACCTAGCATTATCGTTCCCACTATTCCCCATAGATACCACCATGCTTCCTCCACCCTGAGCTCCCAACAGATCCTGCTCAGCCGTTGATGCTCAATTCACCGTCTCTGTGTAATCATCGATACACAACACTACAATTTTTGGACGGATCTCTTGCCTTAACCCTACTTCGAATATCATTTCTTTCAACGACGTGCTTCCTGCCACCTCGGGTGCAAACCGCACTAAGCTCATAAACATAGCTGCATACTATGTCATAGACATATGCTCTTCCTTCAGACTGAAGAAATCAACTGTGCACTGAATTGTGAATGTATGTGGGTAGAATTGTTTATTAAATAATTCCTCAAATACTTCCAACATCATACCTTGGTCCGTTCCCATTTGGAATACTAACTCCCACCACTAGAGAGCAAGATCCTCTATCTTATACGTTGCTATCTTTACTTTCAACTTTATCAGTGTCCCCAAGAATTCAAAAATTCTATTCATTCAAGACGGCCATGCCTCGGCCCTTTCTAGGTCCGAATCACCCCTAATGATGGGTGGATACTGCTTCAAAAACTGATCCGTGTAATCAACATGATTTGGCTCTTCCACTCTATTCACACTTCCCACAGCTTGGAAAGCTTGCACTATGCTCTGGACTAACTGCTGGTTCACCTGGGGCTCAGGTGCAACCACATTCTCTTTGGCCACTTCTGATTGGTCTCTACGATGCCTACCTGGTGCCATTTATATAAATAGAACACAAACAACCCTGAGTCTCACTTCTGTAGACATCAAGAATTCCCATTTCAAATCACATTCCACAACAATATCACAATGAGGCTTTCCACCTTTCCACATTTTCCCTGTTTCAAATTTTTTGAAAACCAAACCATTTTCAAAATACCAAATTTATTCACATTACAATTTCAAAAATATAAAAAACCATTTCTCAATTCAGCCCATAAATAATTACGCCTAATGATATATGCATCCTAGAGGGAATTCATTTCTACCATATATTCTATGCACATCTCATTGGCGACACCCACAATAATGAGATTGTCAATGCCTATAAGAGTCTCCAAAACACTTCTGTACCCAACTCCCTGGTAACTTGAAGTTCAGCATATAAGGGTTAACTATGTCCTTTTATGTCATATGTTCCATGTTTCAACATTCCTATGACTTGATACCAAACCAACTCAAGGAATATACCTCAATGAATATCAACTCCAAATCCGAGAATCAACTCCGAAGGACCAAACAAGATGATACCACTTGTAACACCCCGCCCCTACCTCATTGTCTTGATGAGGCGGTGAGGGTTACTTGGCATTAAGCAACATTCCCAAGGCTCCATAAGTTGTAAATAAATGTCGAGCGATTCAAGGAACAATGGGGAAAGATTTTCCCTTAAGAATATACCCCAAATCAACCATCCAAAAACTAAATATGCAAGCACTTTCAAACCCAACTTTCTGATACTAACAATTCCATCGAAAACCCCAAAACCATTCAACTAGACATATCCACAAAAAATCAGAGTACCAAGAGGAAACAAAATAACAAAACAGCACAAGCCATGTCACCACCACAACTCCACACCAAGTTTCAAGCTCCAAGCTCCACCAAAACATCACAGTGCACCAATAAAGGAGGGTGATGACTTACCTTTTCCCACATCACGGTAAACGACATCTGCAAAGACACCAAAGTGCCAAAGGAGGGGTGAGTAGAAATACTCAGTAGGATTTCCCCAACTGACTTCCCTACACACGCCATTAGGATAAAACCATTAGCACATTTATATAAAACAATTTATATAAAACAGTTCAATAATTAAAAACAAACCAAAAACACCATTACAAAACCCCTACCCAAACCATGAAAACCCAGGGTAATCCAAACAACCATTCCATAAGCTAATTCACCATTTCACATTTTCACAACAAATTCCATCTATGCAATGTAAAACACAACAATGTAACCATAACGGTGGCACTTGTGCCCATCCCGTTCACCCCATTTTCATCTAGCGGTGCTTCCCGATAACTATCTGATATGGTGGTTCTTCCAACCACTATATGTCTCCTTTTATAGTGAGACTTCTCACCCACTTGCACACAATATTTCAATAATACATAACCAAACATAACACACCAATGCCACAACAATATGCAATTACTCATTTCCATCACATGTCAATCCACTTCAATTAATCACCCATTTATTGAAATCACTCATTTGTCATTTTCCATGTCAGAAACCTGATTCAATAAAAAAACTTCTTTATTGAAATTCACTTTCATAAAACATTTCCTTAACCTAAGCCAAGCAACAAATTTTAAAATCTGCATTTTAAAATTTAACAACAAGAACATTCAATCGTAAAACCCTTTTTCCCCAAAAGAATCTACAAAACATCCCCAAAGGGATTTCCGATCAATTTCACACATAAAAAACACAATTAATTTTAAGTGACACAGATTAATTGAAACCAAGCTTCAAGATCTAGCAGAGTGGAGTCGAGAGAAAATCCACCTACCTTTATGGTTGCGATGAAATCGACCCACAAGCTACAACACCTCCTCAAATCCAGTGAATACACCACCAAAATCTCTCTATATCCCCTTCCCTAAAATCCAAAAGTCTTAAAATCAACACCCACGGAAACAAAAACCCTAGATCTACACACAACGGGTGTAGATCTAGAAAACCAAGAGAGAGAGAGAGGGTGATGTAGATCTAGATAAAAACACAAAGTAAACAAGAGGATATACTTACCTGGGAGAAACCACCTTCAAACCACCTTGAAACCCCTTTTATTTTCTTCCAAAATGTGTGTGAGAGTCCCTCCAACCCTTGAGAACCGAAAAACCTGAGTGAGTCTCGAGTGGGAGATGATTGGGAGTGAAATAGGTCAATCCCGAAAGAGCCCGAATTTAAATACCCTTCCTTTAAGTGGTCGCACGGGTTGACAAACCGTGTGCATGCCACCGTCTCGAGAGTAGGGGTCTTCACTGTTTCCATGCACGATTTGGAAAACCTTGCACTAGTTGTGCGAAGCCTACTGCCTCCCCCTGCACGGTTTCCTAGAGAACCCGCATGGTTTCCCCTAACCGTGCTCAAACCGTGCTCCCAAAGAAAAGCCTCCAAACTTATTCAAAACCATTCCAAACTCTGTCAACCTATTTTCAACTCATCCCATGAACATTAAACACATAAAACTGCAAAAAAATACAATATTCCTCAAACTGGGGGTGCTACACTTAGCCCACACCCTTTATACCCCAGTTTCTGTAAGTAGACTTGGTAATGTTTGACATAGGTAAGGGAAAGGTACTTAGAGATGATTACTCTGATTGTTAGGGTCCTTCCATGGTGAGGTGTTGTTCAGATGGATTGAGGGTGATGCCCCCTTTCCATGTGGTGGTTTTTGAGTTGGACTTGCTGCTCCATTGAAGTTGTGTCCCTCTGGGGTTTTTTTAAACTATGTAATTAAATTATTAATTTTGGTTCAGAATTGTTTGGTGCATTTTTTAGATTCGTTTTATTTATTATTGTTAGTTGTTTTATGCTTCTAAACTCTAGTAAATCATTCCCAAACCTTTATTTATTATAGGTGTCAACTTGTGATAGCTTGGGTGGATATGGAATACCATTTGAGCATTTCCATGGACCGGGATGGGTGCCAGTTTGGTTGGTGACCCAGATTGGTTAGTGACAGTTACCAAAGTATCACATAGATAGGTTCCCACATAGAATAACATAGCTAGGAAGTGAAGATCGTACATGAATAAAGAATTAATAATCATATATATTGATAAAGAACACTGATCAAATGAAATTTCTTTATCTAGATATAATTAACAATCACAAAACTGTAATGTGAATAAGCAAGAAAAAGGTCATTGATATCATCAAAAATGATGATAATAGGAAAAAAATTTATTTTGAGACAGTTTTTATAAATCTGAATATTTTCTAACAAGAAGATATACTTACCTTATTTCATTTCTTTTTATAAGTAAAATCTCGACCTTTGGTCATGTCTTGAACAATTTACACTTCACCTATTTATCCAAAAAGAGGGTGAATTTTTAATTCCTGAAACACTAAAAAATAACAAGATCTATGATAATCCATTCCATCTATCATTAGCTACCATCAACAAAAAGTAGTTTTAAATGGTTATACAATATGTCTAAATCCTGATTTCGTGATATAATACTTTTATCTCACAAACTTTATCTGATGTTTTACAAAAACATTCCCGAAATTTAAAACATATAACCCTTCTAAAAGATGAATATCCTTAAATTTAGAAATAAGAACATGAAATTAGGATAACATTGATCCACCATATATCACAAAGTATCTCTTGGTAATTACATTCCAAGCATGTGAATACCTTCATTAAGTATTCTTCTAAAACATATTAAGGACCTAAATTACCATAAATCCTTATTGAAATCATGCATTCTTCCTTATTCCAAATATTACTGGATATAATCCTTGAATACAAAAAGTTTTAAACATCATCCATGATAAAATAGGCAACTTTTTCAATAAATCCTTTATCAGTTATGATGTCATAAATACTACACAATTTACATTATCTATATAATCACCACTTTATCAAAATAAAATATCATTTTCTTATCATTGATAACATGTTAATAATTTCTTTCCCTTAATTTAACCTTTCCCTTAAATCAATTTTCTATGTCATCAGAATCATTTAACACGTTCTTAAAAATATATAAATAAATACATCTAAAAAAATACCTATATATTTCATGTTTCATAAAACTTAATCTTTGAATTCAAAAACCTATACACTCCAATAATCCAACAATATTCATAAATCATTACTTAGGCTTCATCAACCTTTTACTTATACCTATTTCATATAATATGAAACATGAATCATGCCTTTAGGTTGATTAACCTCAATATAATCATTATTATTAGTTTTAATGTAAACAATAAAGGAAGAACATCACATACATTCCACATGTCTTTTGCGATCTCTTTATCTTTTCATGTATAACCAATACTCATTCCACCTTCCTGATTCTATTTATGATATTTACCCTTGGGAAATAGATTTTCTTAATGCCCATACTTTAAAAATCTGAAAGATTCTAATGTTAACCCATTTATTTTTAGTTACCACCATTGAATAAAACAAGAAATAATGGGGTGAGAAACACTCTTCCTAGTAAAAAACCACATAAACAGAAGAAATTAATTATAGAATGTATAAATCACGGTTTTTAATTCATTACTATATAACACCTTAAGTTTATCCTGGTCATTCATAGTCAACTTCTTTTTTAATCCTTTATGATGTTTCAGGAAAAGATTGTGAATTCCGAAATCATATCCCTCAGGAGTGTCAAACAAAGTGTGAAACAGGACCAATTATCATATACCAGGTTACGTTGATTCAGAACCGACGCACATTGTCATATTTTTCACGCCTAGATATATTTGTACCAGATCCGAAACCACCTGTATTATCTAGATAGGGATGTATTTATAGGAAACCACATTATCTATATTTTACTAAAATTTCAAGATATTTTCTTATAATTTTTTTTATTCATATACTTATCCTTAGACACATCATATACATACCCTTTGAAATATCCATAAGGATCTCAATAAATTTTTCTCATTCTAGTCCCCAATGGATTACTAAATCTTTCCTATGATACCTACTATAGTGTCCCTTAGTTTTCATACATTAACCTCACATTACATTTGTGGAATACTTAATACATTGAAAAAAATATACGCCCCATTACCGTGTTAGCTTAATGCCTTTAAAAACATGGAAACATAAACGTCAATACATGATTAAGCTAAATTATCTACTGCTTGGTTCCCCAATACTACAAACCTTTGTAGACATATCATACCTATAATATATATTCATATTCAAGTTAAGGAGACATAAAAATGGTTGATCTTAGATGATCATTATGTTTAAATGAAGATATATTTAAGCATAAACATGAGAATAAAGGTATGAGAACATGATCATAACATTAGAAGATCATACCCTATATATCATAAGATTATAAATATGGATCATTTCATAAATCATAGTAGTTAATAAGACATTAATCATAAGTAAATAAATAACATAAGACATGAAATAATAACATATGAATAATACTTGAAATTGTGAAAGACATATAAGAATATATTATTATTTTGATAGTATTCAAGGCATCGCTGCCAAGACCATCTTAATAGTATGGGATCACTGTCATACCATCTTCGTAGTCAAGATTCACTCCCATGGCCATGTTAGTTGTATGAGTAAACTCACTATGCCATATTTTTAGTCATGGTTCACTCCCACGACCATCTCAGTAGTATGAGTTCACTCTCCATGCCATCTCGGTAGTCACGGTTCACTCCCATGGACATCTTAGTAGTCAAGTTTCACTCCCAAGAACATCTTACTCTATCTCATGAGATATAAAACTGTACCCAAATAATTGGAGGGAGATATAGGTCTCTCCCATATCCTAATGAAATCATACATATATGATCCACAATTGTAACACCCCGAGCTTCCACGATATGCTTCTATTTCAATAATGCAATATCTTGCATTGTACGCAAGTTCGAGATTCTAACACACCGCGACCAATCAAAATAGCCATTAAGAATAGTAATAACCACATTTTAAAATTATATATATTTTTTATTAAAAATTTACTTCATTTTAGATTCGGAATATCGAAATTATCCTATGTTGAATTTTGGGTATTTTTCTGAGAACTTCCAATTTTTTGTGAATAGTGAAAAATACTTAAAAATAACTTTTTTAATCAAAATAATTTATAGTGATAAACTATACTATTTATTGGTTTTAAAGTATAATTAGAATATATTTTTTCCATTTTATCCAATGGTGGTCATTAGAATTAATTTCACTTTGAAATTGGATATAAACAATTGTCAATCTTTTGATATATATTGTTTCTTAAAAACACGCTATTTGTTGTGACAACGGGAATTAATTATAAAATTAAATAATGAAACTTATATGTCTGGAATTTTTCTAAAATAGGAATCATTTTTGAATTTGGAATATCAATTATAGATTACTGTGGAATTTTGGCATTGTTCTAAAAACATCAATTTTTTATGAATAGTGAAACCACTAAGTGGTAGTTAAAAACTGATTTTTTGTTTAAATGAAACATTACCACTTCTATGACTTTATTTTCAAAAATCCGACATACATGGTTGCCATTAGGAAGTAAAATTTTGTTCAATAAGATTAAAATAATTTTTTGGTGAATAGTAACTTTTAAGTTTAATTAATCGCGATTAAAGGTAATTAGTGAAATTTAAGGTAAAAATGATATTATATAAATATAGAAATACCTTTACACTTGTCCTAACATTATTGGATGAGTCATGTCCGACCAATACAATCCATGGGTCTACTTGGGGACCCCATGGAGCCACTTGGGTAAGAAAATGACATTAATAACTTTTTATTTAATGTAAAAAATAAAATTATCCCAAACATGTGTTGTTTTACTAAAAGAATTATTACATAGGGTTATATAAGTTAACTTTTCGACTATAAATATTAATTAGAAATATAAAAATATTTCCTACATCATGATATTTTTTTATTATTTTTAGACATTAAATAAATTAAATTTTTAATGACACAATGATGATGGAGTGATTACCTGATTAATTAATGATTTAAAAAAAATAAACAGATAATGTAAAATCTAAGGCTTAAACTTGTCAAAAACCTATTGTATGAGCATATTTCGAACCCTTATCACCATATCCTCGAACTATATCATTGTGGGACCTTTTAAATCCAAAACTCACTTCATAATAATGTAACATTTCATTACTTTCCAAGAGTGCCCCTCCTCCCCTCTTATAAAAGACCCCCACCTCTACCACATTATTCACACCTTCAAAGCCTTTTGGCTCATCCAACCTCTAACCAAATACTCTTTCAACTTCCCTCACTTACTCCTAGAAGCCTCACATTGGGAATAAGTCTTTCCAAGGAAGCCTTTGGCTCAAATCAAAAAGAGTTAATCGATTTTAAGGTAATGCCTTCTCTTATGTTATTTTGTTTTAATTTGATTCTCCAACCCCCTAAACTCTTTTAATTATTTTCTTTTGTAAAAAAAAATTATCCTCAATATTATTGGTTTTTTTTATGAGAATTATTTTATTTACACTTACACACACCTTCGTCCAAAGGTTAAAGAACATACTGTTTCTGTCGGTGGCGAATTACTGCCTCACGAAACGATGATTGTTCAATATTCTATTAACACCTCTCATGGTGGACATTATGATGACACTATTTTTATATATGAAATATATTATGTTTTTGTTTTCCTTATGATTCTTTATTTTTCATTTATGGAATACCATTAAGATTTCCATTATGGGTAAACGCGATAATTTCATTTTAGGAAGTGCGGACTACCGCCCCCTCAAAGTGATTTGAATCATCAATGCCATATGTGGGATGTATAAAGGATGGAGTAGATGATATTATATATGATATTATACTGGAATTATAGTATACCTTTATATAATTATAATTTCATTCTATTAAATATTAAATAGAAATGAAAGTAGCGTTCATGCGTACGTACGGCTTACCGTCTCCATGAACGGTGCATTTCTTTTCTTCCCTCTAAATGTTATGTAATATTATAAATGAATGTTTATACTAGATATATATGATATATGTGATATATAAATCATGAATATAATTCTGGATATAATGGATATTTCACCACATGAACAACATGTAATTATAAGAAGTTTATTTTTGACTCAAGTACCAAAGATCGACAAAATGACCGTTATTAACTTAAATAATTACATAATGTTCATAACATGGTAAAAAGTGATATAAAAGTAATAATGAACATGAAAAATGTTCTTAAGAAAGTAGAAATTAACTCTAGTTTATTATTCAGGAGATTAAAGAACGATCGAGTCAAGTCGGACATGAGGTAAGGGAACTTCTTAACCCAATTTCCGTTCTTTGGGTTAATCTCCTACTTTCAAATTATGTCATGATATTTTTATGTCCTATCTTGCATTGTAATTTATTTATGTGTACTTATAGTGAATACACATAATAGATATATTTCATTTTAAAAATTATATTTGTAAGGGACTTCGTCTCAATCTCCATTCATTGAGGCATATTTTTTTTATACACAAATTTCTTTTATACTATGTATAAACCCCTTTGACTTTTACGTTTATTCAAAAGGAACCTTTTTATACGAAGCGTTTTACTAAATGACAAAAAGGAATGTTTTTTTGTCATACGTATGTGGTGACAACGACTTCTCCGCCGCCGTGACCATTATTTGTGTTTCGGCTTCCTCTACAAGCTATAAATTTTTTTAAATGAAAAATAAATACCATGTTTTACTTTTCATTTATTTTGGTATTGAAAATGGTTTTGATAATGTTTTATTATATCAATGTGTGGTATTGATATCATGTGATTTAAATGTGGAAATTTTATGTTTCTTTATGTATGTTTTATGTGATACAATTATGTTATGGTTTATGATATGTTTAAACCTGTTCATATGAGGAATGCATTGGACTTAATAAGTGACAGGTGGAGCCTGCTATAGCACCTCGATGCATCGGCATGTCTCATGAGAAAAAATAATGTCTTGTCATGAGGCCTTGAAAAAATCTTCTTTGTAGTCTTGGCATGAGGCCTTGGCTACGTGGTTATGATAGTCTGGCATTATGCATTCCATCATTATAAAAGTGGTTATTGATATTGCATGTGATTATTCGACCAGTAGAATATCCATGTGAATAAGTAAATGGAATTATCTAATTTTACATTTTCCATATTATGTTGAAGTTCAAGTTTAAAAGAAATTTTTTTTAGTTATACATTGCTTTAAATATTTATCTTTATTTGTGAAAGCTTTCGCTATATTGTCATCCTTACTGAGCATCTGAGCTCACACATTCCAATGTTTTAATTTTTCCAGGATGTGAAGAAGTATATTAGGAATGACTTGTAGGGATTGTATGAGGGGATAAGAAGACAAGATGTTGTTGTAGTTTTGTTTTACTTTATGATGTAATGTAAGACTTATGAATGTATCTAGTGTTTCCAAGGCCACTAAACTAATCGGTCTTTCGAGGCTTGATCTTTTGTGATCATGCCAATGTTACGCAATAATTCACCGACTCTGGGTAACTGGGGTCGGGGCATTACAGTTGGTATTAGAGGAAGTTTAGTACTAACCTTGGATGCTAGATTTAGATAAACTCTGATTAGAGAACATAGCCCTAAGATAGACTTTGAGGATTAGTATAGAAGAACTTCCTAGAATTTTGGTATTATAGAGATTTTATGAGTTTTACGAGCAATACATCCCTGTCTGGATACGAGTTGGTAGAGGAAGATCTGGCGTAGATGTACCTAGGTGTAAAACCCAAAAACACCGCTCTGAGCTAGACTCGAACGGGAACTGGTGCATGACAATGGGCCTTGCCGCACTCTTGGTTACGACACTCCCGGGGTATATGCTTAGGATAATTCAAATTTTTTTTCAAACCATTATGAAGGGTTTATGAGTGTACACTTCCTCAAAGAAAACATTTTTTATGATTATGGATTATATCCATAAACTGTTCAATTTACATTAAGTATTTTTCATGTTTGGAATTATTCATTGCAATTCATAAACTAACCTAGTTTAGGCCACTGTATAGAAATGGCGCCCAGCAGAAGGAATGTGAACTCCATCAATACGTATGATCCAAAGAGTAAGAAGGATCATATCTTTCACGGTATTAAGCCAACATTTATAAGGGAAATATTCTCCCATGTGTTCTCAACATATGAAGAAATAGTATCATGTGTTAATAAGATAAGTAAATAATTCTCTGAGTCTTATGGATTTGAAGGGATGAAAGAGAAGAGAAGGATGGAAGAGAGAATGATGTATAAAGGGATGAGGGAAAAGAAGAATTTTCTAATACGTGATAACTGTGGGAAGAAACATCTTGGAACTTTCCTGAAGGGAATGGGAGTTTGTTATAAGTGTGGAGAAAAAGGACACCAAGTGCGTAACTGCAAGGGTAAGAAAAAGGTTTCAAATGTACAATGCTTCATCTGCAAGGAGTGGGGACACTATGCAAACCAATGTCAAAAACATTAGAGTATTCCCCAAATGATGTTATTAGATAATAATCAAGTTATGATACTACCACAGATGAGGAGGAATGAATAGAGTTCTTATGTTGTCATTAAATAATTTTGTCATTTGAGTGTTGTATCAATGATGTACTGGTTATAATAATTATGGAGTATATAAGGATTGTATTGCAGTACTATTTCATCAAGGACTTGAGATTGTGTGGAACCAAGAAAAGTGACTCCACAATAGGTCAAATTTTTGGAAAATATATGGTTGAGAGAAAGATAAACCATAACATGGTTGTGATACCGAGATAGTTATTTTGGAATAATACATGATTGATTTGGATAAATTATATTGGATATTCTTAAAACATATTAATGATTTGTATACATTTTTGGATATAAGGAGTATATCTAGTATTCTATAAGGAATAAGGGATCATTAATGTAATCAATAAGGATTTATGGTAATTCAGGATGTTCTAGTGTTTTAAAATAATACATGATGAAGGTGTTCACATGTTGTTACGTGGAAAAAAGGATCTTCATTATTTTTACCTTCCTTATAAAATTTGGACTGTGAGTTGGACAAAAGTATTTTGGATAACTATAAAGGTTGGAATGGATTATGTTGAACCTTGTATAGTATTTTTTAAGGTTAAAACATTTCTGAATATTATTTTTGTAATATTATAATACAATAGTTTTAGGAAAAGGACAACCTGTAGGTCGGGGGATAACCCGTTGCGTCGTACAAAGCTGTAGGAATCGAACCCACAACCATAGTGTGACATGCATTTATTACCTACCACTAGCCTACACGAAGTCCCTGGTTAATAAAAAATAGTTTTCTTAATCTAAATGGTATGTGTTAATATTTTGAACCTTGTAAGATTAAGATAAATATAATATTTTTGAGTTCTATTATCTTTTTGAGTGAAAGATGAGTTTGTGGTCGAAATTAGTCGAAGGTTGAAACTCTACTTGACAAGCATAAATATATATATATACCTATCTGTTATTCTATGAATATATTAATTCTTAAACTTTAGTAAAGGGATATTAAAACAAAAAAATGTGTTATCCTAATACCTTATGTCTTGTTGAACTTATAATATTTTAAATCAACATTGATTGAAGGCTTTGAGGCCATCAATTTTACACTTGTTTGTGATTTATTACCTCAATCACTCCCTACAAATATTTACGTTTTCCTCCATTTATATGTCACTAATTTCCACAAATGTTCTTCTTATCGAGATCATAATTTGGTGGTGACTTTTTCATTTCTCTTTCCCTCTTATTAAGGCTAAATTTTATTAACCTTATTTCTGATGTGGGTTTTCCACAAAGGTATTTTCTATTTTCAACCATTTATTTTCAAAGAAAAAATTCAAATTGTGAGGAAGAAATTTATTGAAGGAGGGGAGAATGTAACACTTCGAGCTTCCACGATATGTTTCTCTTTCAATAATGCAATAGCTTGCATTGTACGCAAGTTCGAGATTCTAACACACCACGACCAAGAAAAATAGCCATTATGAATAGTAATACTCACTTTTTGAAATTATATGTATTTCATATTTCAAAATGGACTTCATTTTTGGATTCAGAATATCGAAATTATCCTATGTTGAATTTTTGGTATTTTTCTGAGAACTTCCAATTTTTTGTGAATAGTGAAAAATACTTAAAAACAACTTTTTTAATCAAAATAATTTATAGTGATGAATTATACTATTGAGTGGTTTTAAAATATAATTAGAATATATTTTCCCCATTTTATCCAATGGTGGTTATTAGAATTAATTTCACTTTGAAATTGGACATAAACAATTGTCAATCTTTTGATATATATTGTTTCTTAAAAACATGCGATTAGTTGTGACAGCGGAAATTAATTATAAAATTAATTAATGAAACTTATATGTTTGAAATTTTTTAAAATAGAAATAATTTTTGAATTCGGAATATCAATTATATCTTGGGGTGAAATTTTGGCATTGTTCTGAAAAACTTCAATTTTTTATGAATAGTGAAACCACTAAGTGGTAGTTAAAAACTGATTTTTCGTTTAAATGAAAAATTACCACTTCTGTGACTTGATTTTCAAAAATCCGACATATATGGTTTTCATTAGGAAGTAAAATGTTGTTCAATTAGATTAAAATAATTTTTTGCTGAATAATAACTTTTATGTTTAATTAATCGTGATTATATGTAATTAGTGAAATTTAAGGTAAAAATGAAATTATAAAAAAATAAAAATACCTTTACACTTGTCCTACCATTCTTGGATGAGTCATGTCCGACCAAGAAAATCCATGGGTCAACTTGGGGACCCCATGGAGCCACTTGGGTAAGAAAATGACATTAATAACATTTTATTGAAATTAAAAATAAAATTATCCCAAACATGTGTTGTTTTACTAAAAGAATTATTACATGGGGTTATATTAGTTAAAATTTAGACTATAAATATTCATTGTAAAGCTAAAAATATTTCCTACATCATGATTTGTTTTATAATTTTTAGACATTAAATAAATTTAATTGTTAGTGACACAATGATGATGCAGCGATTACCTCATTAATTAACGATTCAAATAAAATGAAAATATAATGTAAAATATAAGGATTACACTTGTCAAAAACCTATTGGATGAGAATATTTCGAACCCATATCACCTTATCCTAGAATATATCATTTTGGGACCTTTGAAATCTGAAAAGAACTTCATAATAATGTAACATTTCATTACTTTCCAAGAGTGCCACTCCTCTCATCTTATAAAAGGCCCCCACCTCTACCACCTTATTCACACCATCAAAGCCATTTGGCTTGGCCAAACTCTGCGCAAATACTCTCAACTTCCCTCTATTACTCCTATAAGCCTCACTTTGGGCAGAAGTCTTCCCAAGGAATCCTTTGGCTCAAATCAAAAAGAGTTACCCGATTTTAAGGTAATGTCTTCTCTTATGTTATTTTGTTTTATTTTGATTCTCCAACCCCCTAAACTCTTTTAATTATTTTCTTTTGTAACAAAACCAGTATCCTCAATATACTTGGATATTATTATTGGAAGGATTTTATTTAAACTTACTCAAACCTTCATATAATGGTTAAAAACATACTGTTTCTATGGGTGGCGAATTACTGCCTCAAAAAATGATGATTGTTCAATATTCTATTAACACCTCTCATGGTGGCCATTATGATGAGACTATTTTTATATATGATATATATTATGTTTTTTTTTTCCTTATGATTCTTTTTTTTTCATTTATGGCATATATTTATGATTTCCATAATGGGTAAACGCGATAATTTCATTTTAGGAAGTGCGGACTACCGCCCCCTCAAAGTGATTAGAATCCTGAATGCCATATGTGGGATGTATAAAGGATGGAGTAAATGATATTATACATGATATTATACTGGAATTATAATATACCTTTATATAATTATAATTTCATTCCATTAAATATTAAATAGAAATGAAAGTACCGTTCATGCGTACGTACGGCTTACCATCTCCATGAACGGTGCTTTTCATTTCTTACCTCTAAATGTTATGTAATATTATAAATGAATGTTTATACTGGATATATATGATATATATGATATCTACATCATGAATATAATTCTGGATATAATGGATATTTCACCACATGAACAACTAGTAATTATAAGGAGTTTATTTTTGACTCAAGTACCAAAGATCGAAAAAATGATCGTTATTAACATAAATAATTACATAATGTTCATAACATGGTAATAGGTGATATAAAAGGAATGATGAACATGAAAAAGGTTCTTAAAAAAGTATAAATTAACTCTAGTTTATTATTCAGGAGATTAAAGAACGATCCAGTCAAGTCGGACAAGAGGTAAGGGAACTTCTTTACCCAATTTCCGTTCTTTGGGACAATCTCCTAATTTCAAATTACGTCATGATATTTTTATGTCCTATCTTTCATTTTACATTATTTATGTGTAATTATATTGAATACACATAATAGATCTATTTTATTTAAAAAATGATATTTGTAAGGGAATTCGTCTCAATCTCCATTCATTGAGGCATAATTTGTTTTATACACAAATTTCTTTTATAATGTGTATAAACCCCTTTAACTTTTACATTTATTCCAAAGGAATACTTTTATATGAAGAGTTTTACTAAATGAAAAAAAATAATGTTTTTTTTTGTCGTACGTATGTGGCGACAATGACTTCTCCGCCACTGTGACCATTATTTGAGTTTCGGCTTCCTCTACAAGCTATAATTTTTTTTAAATGAAATATAAATACCATGTTTTACTTTTTATTTATTTTGGTATTGAAAATGGTTTTGATAATGTTTTATTATATCAATGTGTTGTATTGATATATTGTGATTGAAATGTGGAAATGTTATGTTTCCTTTATGCATGTTTTATGTGATACGATTATGTTATGATTTATGATATGTTTAAACTTGTTCATGTGAGGAATGCATTAGACTTAATAAGTGATGGGTGGAGCCCGCTATAGCTCCTCGATGCATCGGAGGGTCTCATGAGACATACTAGTATCTTTGAACGAGGCCTTGAAAAAAATATTATTTTTAGTCTTGGCACAAGGCCTTGGCTACGTGGTTATGATAGTCTGGCATTATGAATTCCATCATTATGAAAGTGGTTATTGATATTTCATGTTATTATTCAACCAGTATAATATCCATGTGAATAATTAAATGGCATTATCTCATTTTAATTTTGACATATTATGTTGAAGTTCAAGTTTAAAAGGATTTTGTTTTAGTTATACATTTCCTTAAATGTTTATGTTTATTTATGAAAGCTTCTACTATATTGTCATCCTTACTGAGCATATGAGCTCACCCCTTCCAATGTTTTAATTTTTCCAGGATGTGAAGAAGTATATTATGAATGACCTGCAGGGATAGTATGTGGGGATATGAAGACAATATGTTGTTGTAGTTTTGTTTTACTTTATGATGTAATGTAAGACTTATGAATGTATCTAGTGTTTCCAAGGCTACTAAACTAATCGGTCTTTCGATACTTGATCTTTTGTGATCACGCCAATGTTACACAATAATGCACCGACTCTGGGTAACTAGGGTCGGGGTGTTACAACAATGATCATAAATATCCATATCATAACACATGAAATGAAATGGGTATCATAAACATGTAATAATATCATAAAATCTGAAAAAAGATACAAGTTTCATAATCATTCCATAAAAAATAACCCATGAAAAAGAATGTTTTAAAATAATATAACACATGAAATATAAATTTATTTGAAAAAAATCATTCTATCAGAACATAAACCTTTTAGAGAATGAATATAACAGAAAAATTGGATAATTTCCCCAAAAAGGAATGAGTAACACCAATGGATATCAATATAAATGGGAAATGATATTGAAAGATCTTTTAAAAAAAATTCTTTATGAAATTATCCTTACAAATTAAAAAATTATTTTTAAAACATAAAAACTTTTGAAAACCATTTTCATTCAAAACTTGTAAATTAAGGATGAAAACATTTTTGAAATCTATTTCTTTTAAAATACTTTAAAATATTATAAATAATGCATGAAAACTTCTTGGAAACCATTATCCATGAAAAAAATTTAATGAATAATGAAATTTTTTTAAAAACATTTAATTGAAAATTATTTGAAAATAGAAAAAAAATAAAAAATTATTGAAATCATTTTCTATGAAAAAAAACTTTTGAAGACTTATAAAGGATGTTTTTAAAATCATTTAAAAATATTTTCTAAACTATAAACATTATTTGAAAACCTTTTTCATTGAAAACCACTTTAAAAATAATGAATTTTTAATATAGAGGGAAAATATTTTCTCTTAAAAAAATAACTTCTTAATCATGTAATAGAACTTTCAGGGAAAGTCTATCATGACAGCTAGTAGCTCCATATATTCTGAACATTCATTTTTCAATATAAAAGATTTAGAAAGGTACCTCATCGAAAAAAATAATAAGATTCAATTTTTAAAAAACCACCATTTGTTTAAAAGGAAAATATATGGGTAAAATATCTTTTAATGTTCATATTAGAATAGTATAATATTTTTTTAAACGTTTTAGAAAACATGGTTTTTAAGGAACATATATTTTTGACGGAAGAGAGAGGTAAAGTTAGACATTATTTAAAACAATTTCTTGATCATATTATGCACCATATAGTGGTAAAATCATACCATTACTTGTATATACCAAGAATAAATAGAGGTTATGAAAAAAAATTAGAGTTATTGAGACATTTTTCATAATATTTCATCAATTGAAACATAATTATAAGGAATCTCGACAAATGATGAGATTATTTTAATAAACTCTTACCACATAGTAACTCTAAAATGTACTCCATATGTAAGAAATTGAAGTTAAATAGAGCATAAAAACATGTGTAAAAAAATAATATTAATGATATAACATGTTAAAGTAATTACATGCACCTCATAGAAAATTATAGGTGCATAACATGGAATGTGTCTCAAAAAAGGAAAATTTAGACGAAATTACTTTTTTGATTTTGTAATATTTGAAACATAAACACCGTGAGAGAAATATTCTAAAATAGATATGTAAATACCCATAAATTTAATTATAAGATTAATATAATACATTCATGGGATGTATATATACCACAAAAAATAAATTAGTGGTGTATAAGGCATGTATATCATTGAAATAGAAAGTGATATAAAATTCCCTTAACTTATGTCATGACTCTTGTCGTTACTCATACAAGATTCCTGTATAATAAATTTAAATTTATTATAAATATTTTACATAAAAAAATACATATATACTATACCATATATTATTTTATTATGAATTTATATTACCCTCTTACTAAGAATTCCATCATAAAGTTAGACTTTGGGTAACATCCGCTTTGCTTTCTGCATGTGTCTTAATTTGTTATATCATTAGTCCTTATAGTTATATCACTATTTATTGAATATGAACCATGAAATAAATATAATTTATATTCAGAATATTTTTATTTAAATAATCACTATAATGTATAATTATGAAATGGAATACACTATCCATGGGACAATAGGTCATACATACGCATGAACGCTGTTTTCGTTTTATTATCGTAATGAATAAAATGAAGTAAATGACATATATATATATGTCTGTGTGTTTGTGTGTTTAAAAATAATTAATACCCTAGAATTAATATTACATATATATATTAACAAAAATAATCCTTAATGGATTCCATGTAGAGTGTGAATGAATCACATCACTCTGAGGAGGCGATAGTCCAGACATCCATAAACGAAGTTATAAAATTTACAAAAATTGGATAAAATTAATGTAGGAGTAATATAATACATAAATAAGTATAAATAAATCTTATATATCATATATATCACATAAAAACATATTTTCCATCATAATTCCCAACAATAAGGGGTGCTAAATGTAAAACGCACAACATCGTTTCATGAGGCGGTTGTTCACCATACATGAGAACAGTAGGTTTGTTACCCTTTATATGGAAGTGTAACTAATTTAAGGTAAAAAAAGAATAAAAATCTAAATATATTTAGGATAATTATTTTATTATGTTTTTATGTAATAATAATAATTCTGTTTGTAATGACCCAAACATTTATTAATGAAAATTCCTCTTGATCTAATTAAATGTCTTATTATGTAAAGTGGTTATATAAAACATATGAACATCCTTGGTTATATGTTTTTGGATTTTAAAATACCATTAAATTTTTTTAGAATTCTTAATATATTTTTTGAACATTGATCACATGATTAGTATAAATATAGGGCTTTAACAAATCCAATTTACTCAGACAAAGAAAGCGATGGTCTCATCCAATATAATGGCTCTATACAAAGACCATTTTTCGGAGTTTGAAAAGGAGGTAGAATAACTGGGATTTGATATTTAACAAGCTCAAGCTGAGCATCAACATGTTAATCATGAAAAAATTACCTATAAGAGAAGTGGAAGTTAATAGAGATTACCATTCGAGGGATGTTACCTGAGTCGCCCCATTAGTCAGTCACCATCGCACACCTTACCCTTAAATCGTATGCGGGTGTTATAAGGGGTAATGTTACAAGACCCTATCACTATGATTATGTGCATTATTTTTTTATGAAGAATATACATTCAGTTTATTATTGTTACTTTTAAATGGTTTATAGATCAAAAATAGTATTTTTTTTGTTAATATTCAATTAAGAAATCTATTTTGATGAATAAATTAATTTTTTAATTAAATATTATTTTAATAAAACATAATTACTAAATTACTTTTTATTAAATATAAATTTTCATATATTTTTTTATGAATATAAATGTAATCTTTATTAAGGTTTGAAAGCTATTTTTATCAAAACCCATGAATTCTTGATAAATGTCAGTTTTTATTATAAAAGTGAAAATTCAAATATTGAGAAAATTATTTAGATAAAATGAATATTATTTTTAGATTCAGGATGTCGAAATTACCTAATAACTAATTATTCATAATTTTCTGAGCGTCGATTTTTTTTGTAAAAATTAAATAATTTTTAAATATATATTGTGTTTTATGTCATCATAATGCCCCAATAGTGGTGTAATAAAGAATTATAAAATTTATATTTGGCCAATATTTTTTCCATTTAAAATAATGTTATTTTTGATATTTTTGATTAATTTTATGGTTCCTTAGTGGACCCTCTAATTCTTATAAAATATTTTAACTTTTTAAAATCATTTCCTTGAGAGTGTGACTTAAAGCCACATAATAAAGCATAAAATTTTAATATGTTCGGACATTGGCCTTATAAAATAATGTTTTACACCCCAATTTGGAAAAAAACATTGGAAAATTCCATGTTATGGTTCGTGGTTTTGATTAGTTTAATGTGTAGTTTCCAAAACCTAAATAATATTGAATTCCCTCTCTTTTATATATAAACCCCCTAAATCACCCATTCCTCTTCTCTCAAACCATTTTGAGCTCAACCAAACTATGCCCTTATCTATATATAATCCTCCCAATTCACCCCAATCACCCTATAATGCTCTTTAAAGCCTCTCCCTAGCCTTTGGGATCAAACTTCCCAATAAGGGATCCTGACTTTCCTTCCTTCTTTATTTATGTCCAAGTTTCTTTATGCTGTTATGCCATATTATTTTCAATTAAAAATAATGAGGTATGATTTCTTATATATACTATACTTCCATCCTTATGTTTTAATGATGATATACCCCATTATCTCTCATTAATGCCTCCCATGTACACCTGTCACCATGCCAAAATTCTATAAGGTATTTCTCTCTTCTCATTTACATTCCAAAAATTATTTTATATAATGCATCACATTCTATTACATATGTTGGTATATTATGTTCCATTACCCACTTAATACCCATTTCCTGTATAAATTATGACATACCCCCTTCTCTCTCATCAAACAATTCTAGGATTTCTATTTGATGTCGTTACGCTACTGAAATTACACCAAAATTTCCCATGCCAAAATCATTGTGCAAGTAAATACCATACCCATTTCTCTATAAAGGGTATTAAAATTTATTCACATTTACTTTTTGATTTAGGAAATACATTTATGTATTCCATATCTCTTATTCATGGAATAAATTATTATTTTTAATGAATCTATGTTAAATGATCTATGTGTCACACTTATGTATGAAATGAAATGATTAAGAAGGGTGCGCCCTGATAGTGCTCCAAAATAGTAGGTAAAGAATAGTATCATGATATGTCATGTTCAATGAGTATTGAATCATACTAATTCATGTGAAATTATGGTTTAATCATGCTAATTCTTGTGCAATTAGGGTTTACTCATGCTCTATGTGGAATGATCCTTGGCTCATGCTAATATCATGTCAAATGTTGTTACCACATCTCTATTTTATGATAATCATGTTATATCATGAATTTATGATAATGATTATCTTATTTTCCATTGATATTCCTATTTACTAAATTGGATTTTATTCTTCATTTTATGCCTTGTTTACTCCCTTACTAGGATTTATAACTCACCCTTTTTTAATGTGTGTCCTCGGGTTATCCCATGCAATGCTAAGTACGAAGGAATGTTATGGTGATTTAAACGAGTTATCAATAAATATGTTGTATTTTATGTTCTAATTTGTTATGTAATGTTCTTAATTTCCCAGGACACTAGACCTCTCGATCCTCCGATTTTTCTTAAGTGAAATTTTATGTAATAAATAATGTTTTTGTTTGTAATAAAGAGTAGGGTTCTTATAGTTGGTATCAGAGGATAAGTTTAGTTATTTTTGCGATTAGGATTAGAAAACCCTAGTGAAAGCCTTAGGGATAAGACAAATTATAATAAAAAATACCAAAATTTTGGTGAGTATATAGTAATTGGTTTATAAATAAAATAAATCCATGTCTGGATACAAACAAGTAGAGGTGGCTCTGGCACAGATGTATCTAGGAATAAAACCCAAAAACACCTTTTTGAGATAGACTCGAATGATAACTATTGCATGAATATGGGCCTTTAAACACTCCTTGTTCGAAACTACCAGTGGATATTCTCTGGTAACTTCAAAATCTTAGTATGAACCATTATTAAGGGAATACAAAAAATTCCCCTAAGAATATATGTTGGGATGTAAATCAGGGATAACATAGATCCTGAACTATAAATTCATAAGTTAAAAAAATAAATGGAATTTATAAGTTATCCCTTTTTTCATTGGATTCCCCATTTTTTCCCTAAATTTTACTTTATTCAATCCAATGGCAGGTAATAAGAGGACTCTGTCTAACAACTGATGCGAAGATCGATGTGATGACTGTTATAATGAGATGATCAATCTGATGGGAGAGTTTATTGGATACCTTGTCACAATAATCTCTTAGTTAACTCAATTTTTTAATAGAAACATGGATCAAGTTGAACGTCCACCCCCCCCCCCCCCAACAAAGAACAAACCGCAATAGAGATCATCATGAAATAAAGGCCTCCAACATTTAATGGATCATCTGATCTCTCAATCATCAAAAAATGGATCAACTCCATTGATAAGATCTTATCCATCTATTAATGTTACAAAAAAGATAAGGTTCATGTGGATTATTATCGTCTGAAGGGTGAATCTGATCAATGGTGGAAATTGATCAAAAATATAAAGCATAAGGAAGATATCCAAGGATTGGAATGGAAGGATTTCTAAAAAAATTCAATAAATACTTTCCTCACACCCTCCGACTTATGATGGAAAGGGGCTTCATTTCCCTCAAGAAAGAAGATGATGAATCCATCAGATCGTATGAGGAAAACTTCACGAGTATTTCATGATATGACTCCATCTTTTTCTTTAACCCTGAATGCAAGGCATACCACTTTTTTTTGGGCTAAAACCTAGCCAACGGAAACCCTAACGATCCGTGACTTTGATGTCTATGAGAAAATAGTCTAGTGTTCCCTCTATGTTGAAATAGAGATTGGAAAATCTCAGGGGTATCATGGGGATAAGAAGAGGGAATTGGAATTTAATTATTTTGGTCTGATGGATAACTCCAATAGTGATAAGAAATTCCAGCACCCCTCTTTCCAAAGGTGCAGAAAGAAACACCCCAAAAATTTCTTGGAGGAGATGAGGAAATGCATTAGGTGTGGAAGCGAAGGGGACTGATCCATTAATGGACAACATGAAAAACCCGATATTGTGATAGAGGAGGGGAATAATCTTTTAGAAACTTAATGCATTGTTTATTGCTTCAAATATAAAGAACTAGGGCACTTTTCAAACCAGTACAGTAAACCAGGGGTTATCGTAGGCAACCAACAACCTCCATAGAAGAAAGGATGATATTTTTTCATAGCTACTATCGAAGTGAACCTTGACAACAAAGTTGTGAGATGTACGCTAGTTATTCATTCAATAATATCAAGCATACTTTTTTATTATGGTTCTATGCATTATTTTATATCCCAAACGTTTAGTATTACAATCCCTACACCACCACAAATCATAGAAGTAGAGATGTTGGTGAGAATAGAAAATGGGGAAATTATTTCATCTGTTGAATATAACTCCTCCCCTATCACAATTTGTGGATTTAACTTCTCGATGAAGCTTGTTATACTCCCTATAATGGAATTTTATAAAATTCATGGAATGGATAGGATTTCATTATATAGAGAAAACATAAATTTTTATGAGAGGGAAATCACTCTCTATATGGAGAATTGACCCCTGATTCTGTTCAAGTTCAAGGAGGATGATTAATCTTCTTTACCACCATAATCTCAAGTGTTGATATTAATACCCTATGAGAATGGGTATCTTGCTTAGATGATTGAGTTTAAGGAAGAAACCATCCTTTAAAACATTCCTATTAGGAGGGAATTCACAGAAGTGTTTCTTGAATAATTTTCTTGTCTTCCTCCTAGAAGAGATGTTGAATTATCGATTGATCTTATACTTAGGGAGTTCCCAATTTCTAATAATCCATATTGAATGGATATTGTGGAGCTTGAGAAGCTAAAGAAACAACTACAAGAGAATCTAGATAAAGGGTTTATATTCCCATGTGCTTCACCATGGGGTGAACCAGTCCTCTTCATCAAGAAGAATGATTTTTCAATTCCCCTTTGCATTGATTATTATGAGCTCAAAAAAATCATAATAAATAAAAGGTATCATATTCCATGAATTTATGACTTTTTTGATCAGCTAAATGGATCAAAATACTTCTCCAAGGTGGATATTTGGTTGGTATATTACCAATTAAGGGTAAAAAGGATGATATCCCCAAGAATTCTTTTCATACAAGGTATAGGCACTATGAATTCATTGAAACGCCTTTTGAACTCACTAATTCTCATGAAATCTTCATGAAATTGATTAATTTAGTCTTTAGAGATTACCTTAAAAAAATTTCAGTAGTCTTTATAGATAATATTCTAATATTTTCCAAATCCAGGGAGGAGCATTAAGATAATGTAACCACTATACTAGAGACATTGTGAAAGGATAATCCCTATGAAAAGTACAGAAAGTGTGAGTTCTGGTTAAAGGAATTATCATTCTTGGGTCATATCATCCCAAACATTGGGATATCTGTGGATCCCTTCTAGAAAAATTAAATTGAGGGATGGTCAAAATCAACATCTGTGATGGATATCCATATCTTTCATGGGTTAGCTGGATATTATCGACAATTTGTGAGAAATTACTCATGGTTATCAAACCCTATTACCAAGATAACTCATAAGAAAGTGAAGTTTTCATTGAGTGATGAATGAAAATATAGATTCAAGTAGTTTAAAAGGAGGCTTATCACTTCACCTTTGCTCACACTACCCACAAGTGGAGAACTTTTTGTGGTATTTAGTGATTCTTCAAAGAAGGGCATGGGATGTGTGTTGATGAAAAATGAAAAATTCATTGCCTTTGCTTTAATGAAATTGAATTTTCATGAGAAAAACAATCAAACATGTGATCTGGAGTTGGCTATAATAATATTCGCATTAAAAATTTGGTGACATTACCTATTTGGGGTGAAGTGTGAAATATATACGGATCACAAAAGCCTCAAGTAAAACAATGACTGTGATAGCACAGGTCTGGAGAAGGATTCATGGGATACCATGGGTATACTGTCATCCAAATATCCTGAATTACATTGCTTCCGTAATATGAACTCCTCTTAAGATTTATCAACACACTATCAATGGGGACTTGGGCCTCTATGCAAGAGTCCTGATGGAAATTGACTGGATCTGTAGCCACTTGAGAAAATTTTTCTGGATGTGAAATATCAGTAGATGGAGGTAAATTTTGATATTGAGAATTTACGTAAATTTTGAAAACATTCTAAGATGGTTGGAAATGAGTTTCAATCATGTCGTATGGATAAGAAGTTGGTCATCCCAACTCAGCCTACATAAGTTTGGAAGGAGGTTCGAAGGAGTAGGAGAAGTACTCTGGGAGAACAAGAAAAAGGGAAGATGTTTGTTAAGGACGTAGGATGTTCGAAAATAGTTGGAAAGTCTTGGTAAAAGATAGTGAATGAAGAGTAGTACAGCAAGAAATCATGAAATTTCAAGATGATATTAGGGATAACATGTCTTTAGATAGCATCAATGATCAGATGATGAATCTATCCTCAGAGGTGTGAAGCATGGTTCATGATATCCAGCTTGAGGGATTCACAATAAGTTTAATTGATGCTGAATTAGAGGCTCAATTGTCCTTACTTGATACTCACTCAAATGTGGAGCTGGAAGATAAAGCTACCGAGGGAGGGCTGGTCCAGAAACATGTTCACTTTAAGGAGAATGGTGAAGCTAGGGAGGAAAAGGAGAAAAAAAGGATCTAAAAGGAAGAACTCGGTCAAAACATGGTATGGATAGTAGGGAACTGAGTCAAGGGGATATTGCATTACAAGTAGAATCAAAAATAAAATCACATATAATCCTTGGGAAAAAATGATATGTGGCCTCTAAATCAACATCAAAATGAGAATTATCTTCTGGAACAGTCATGGTCTAGCCATCCCTGCCACTAAAGGTTCCCTTAGGATCTTTGCTAGAAGGTACAATCCAAAGATTATTGGAAATGTAGAGCCCAAGATGAACTCTAAGAATATGAGAAATTTGTTCTATAGTTGGGGATACAGTATTCTGGGTGCTAATGGTGCTGGCACAAATAATGATAGGATTTGGATTCTAAATTATCACAAAGTTGATTATCCAAATATTATAAATGTGGACAATCAGATTATCACCTGTAGTTTTATTGAGGGTGGATGGAAGTTTTTCTACTCAATTGTGTATGCTCACAAATATCATGTGGACAAGAGGCTTATATGGGGTAAAATCTAGCTACTGGAGGATTCTATCTTAGATCTATGGGTTTTTATGGGTGATTTCAACTCAATCCATCATTAGGATGAGAAAATTGGCCCGGTTACAATTGCCCCCACTACGAGAGACTTTAGGGAATGTATTGAGAAAGATAGAATAGTGGAAGTAAACCTCATTGGTGATAAATACACATGGTATAGGAGAAATATCAATTGTATGAGGGTGAGTATAATTTATCGGGCCTTCTTCAATAAAATAATGATTGATGCATGGAAATCAATCATATGTGCTACACTTGATAAAATGAACTCTGATCACCATCCTCTTCAGATTATTTTTATTGGAAAGTAAAATGGGAAACAAATTTTTTTTCAGATTCATTAATGGATGGGCCTCACTTCCGAAATGCTCAATAATTTTTCAAGATACTTGGGGTTCATTGATATGTAATGGTAAACCTTCGATATGCATTTACAAACTCATGATGCTAAGGATTAATCTTAGGTAATGGAGTAAAGAAAGGTTCATATTGATGGATGCTGAAATTGAAGCACTTGAACGCTCCCTTCATGAAATTCATTGATAGGACACTAGAGCTAAATTCTTGGGGGACATGCCGCATGAGATTAAACTCTACACAAATCTGAATAACCTTATAAAGGTTAGGGACAATATTAAGAAGGATTCTTTCAAAGCTACGTGGGTTCAAGAAGGGGATCTAAACACAAATTTCTTCAATGACCTTCAAAGGGTATGAAGAGTGAATAGACATCATTCCCTACTAAAGAATGGTGATAGAATCATGGAGGGAAAACAGGAACTTATAGAACATATTGTCTCATTCTATAAGAATCTATTCAATGGGATGGCTAGATCTAAGGCCATCAGAGACAACATCATTCCTAATTTAATCATTGAGGAGGACAATCATCTCCTCACAACAGTTCTGATGGATTTTGAAATCAAGGAGGTAGTGTTTGGTCTTAAAAAAATAGCTCTCGTGGACCTCATGGATTTAGAATCTTTTTCTTCCAAAGATATTAGGATTTCATTCATAATGAGTTATGCCTACTTGTTAAACACTATTTTTGAGGAGGGACCTTCACTCAAGGATAATAATGAACAATTTATTTCCCTAATAACTAAGTTGTATAATTCCAGTGAAATTGGTCAATACAGGCTAGTATCCCTAGTGAACACCCAACACCAAATAATTAAAAAACTTTTGGCTAATAGGCTTGTTCGGTGACTGAAAAAATTATTTCATGGAACCAATTTGGTTTTGTTAAAGGCATGAATATATAGGACAATCTTCTCATGGCCTTATAATACTTCAATCTTTTGAGGAAGACTGCACAGGGTAGCAATGTTGATTTTAATATTCATATAAGAAAGGATTTTGACACAATGTACTGGGGAATTATTAGAGAGATTGTCCTCAGATTTGGCTTCAGTGAGGTGTTTGCTCAATGGATCACAAAGTCGATGAAATCTTCCCACATCTCAATTCTGATTAATGGGTCACCGGAGGGATATTTCACTAGTTCAAGGGGTGTGAGATAGGGTTACCCCCTCTCTACAATCATTTTTTCAATTTCAGTGGACTATATGAGAAGTATTCTTATTAACATGGTGGAAAATGGGAAACATGCAACCATCAAAGTGTCTAGAGGTCTCTCTGCTCCCTATCATTTATTTTTTACAGATGATATAGTCATTTTTATGTAGGGTGATAGAAATAACATCAATCATCTAAGTGAAGAACTTTTCATTAAGAGAATTTGTCTGGGAAAGAAATCAACTAGAGAAAATCCTTTATCTACTTTGGAAAGAACATCACAATGGTACAGAAGACTCACCTAATGAATTATCTTGGGTTTAGGGAGGGATCAATGCCTTTTATGTATCTTTGTGCTCCCCTATTTTGGGGAAATCCTTAGGCCTTCCAATTTTCACAGGCATTATCCCTTATAAGGAAAACTTGTACATCTTGGAAGGGAAATTATCTATCAAAGGGAGGACGTGTAGGTCTTGTCAAACATGTGGTTATTTCAAAACTCATTTATTCATTCATGGCCTACATGTGGCCTGCCTCTGTTGTAAAAAAATCAAATCCATGATGAATAACATTGTATGGAGTGTAAATGTGATGTAAAGGAAGATCATCACAACTAAATGGAGCACATGTTACTTGCCTATCAATCAGGGAAGTCTGAGAATTATGAATTTATACTGTTTTAAACAGGATTTTCAAGACAAATTTATCTGGAAACTTATTCACAACAGCTCTACATATCTTGATTTCTTGAGGAGAAGAATTATACTAAGGGTTATGGATGGGAATCATGGATACATGGATTCACCAATCTAGATTGTCCTATGTTTGGTTTTCAGCATAATCATGAGGCACTCACATTGGGTGGTCAATGCAGATTCAAGTCTGAAATTCGGGTCCACTAACTGGACTGGCACACCACTTATGGAGAGGTTAAACACAGAAGAGCATAACATTGACATCATCTTATCCATCAAAGAAGAGATTCAATGTAGAGGTGACATTCAAAATGAAATTGTCTCCATTATTGAAAATTGTTATTTTATAATACAAAATGGTATATTACTATGGGAAGGATCTCAATATGGCCTGCTGAACTCTAATAGCTTCTAGAATACCTGTTGAAGGGTGAGGTATGTTGGATTGGTTCACTGAACAAAATATTTTTACTTCCCTCTATATTTTCACTTATCTGGAGGATTTATCATAACAAAATACCAGTGGATGTGAACATTCAAAAGGTAGGGATTTAATTATTCTCTTGATGTGTACTATGTGTTCAGAATAGAGAAGATTTATAACACTTGTTATTGTCCTGTAACACAGCTTCATCACTGTGGCACACAATTCTTATCATATTTGAGCTGGACCTTCTTAATAATCCCTAAGTTATACAGTTAATACATTATCTACATATATTTCAAAAATACAAATAGCTAAATGAATTGTTGCAGGTGGAATGTGCTGAATTTCTATATGTTGTATTGAGGTCCCACGATAACTCTGTTCATCACCAGGCAAGGATTGATGTAACCACTACAATCAGCAGCATCCTTGTGGCCATCCAAAATTCCAATACTCTGATTAATGAGCCTTGTAACACCTTGGCTAGGGAATTCATGATACTCAGAAAATTAAAGTTTGCATGTTACTATCTCAAATCAATGGGTATTATGGAAGTGATATGGACTGCACCCTTCAGTGGATTGGTTAAAATGAAACACTGATAGATCCTCCAAGGGAAATCTTGGACCTTCAGTCTCTAGGGTAATTTTTAGAAATCATCATTGGTGGGGGTCAAGGAATGCAATTATGGTCCATGAGGGCATGACAGGGCCTTAGAAGTTGAAATTATGGCACTCATATGCACGGTGGATACTTCTTTCCAATGACGTTGGAACAAAATTTGGTTTGAGTGTAGCTCATCCATAGTGGTTCATGCAATTAGGATGGGCTAGACAAGATTGTCATGTAAACTGAAAAGCATGTGGGTAAATTTCATTGACAAAATCTCTTCCTAGAACGACTTTTTCATGCCCACCTTCCACGAGGAAAATTACATTACAGATGGCCTTGCAAACAAAGGGGTTTTAGAAGAGAGGAGCATCCGCATCAACACTGTTATTAATGACATGGTCTCTCTTCTTTCTAGGGACAATTGTAAAATGCCTTTTTTCCATCTTGTGTACTGTTTTAACTTTATCAATTTGAGAGCCTCTGTACTCATTTTTCTCAAAATAAAAAAAAATCCTCACGTACAAATTCACACAGAAAGATTTTAACATGCACCAATGAAGATGGTTAGAGCTGATCAAATACTATTACTGCTCATTCCATTACCACCCTATGAAAGTGAACAAGGTAGAGGATGCTCTATGTAGAAAGGACCCAATGATTCTATCCTTGGTGATAATTGAAAAGGATCTAATATTATTAGATTTTATGAAGAAAGACATAGGAATCATAAAAAGGGAACATCGTCAATCCTTTCACAAATGATTGCTCAACCATCTCTTTTGGAATGGTTAAAGGATTCTAAAAAGGATGATGTGGGAATTTAGAATAATGTGAAAACTATAATAAAATGGAAATCTTTGGAGTTAAATGTTAATGAAGAAGAAATTGTGAGATTTGGGACAAGACTATGTGTTCCATCAAATCTGGCATTAAAGAAATAACTTTTGGATGGTGAACATAGTTCAAATTTATCCATTCACCAAAGAAACACAAAGATGTGTCATAGTCTCTGAGAGAATTATTGGTGGGATAACATGAATAAGTATATCTCTAAGTATTCATCAATGTGTCTAGTAGGTCATCAAGTGAAGGTTGAGAGGTAGAAGTTTAAGGGGATGATGAAACCATTATTCGTACCAATATAGAAATGGGAGAACATCAGCATGTCATTTTTCACAAGAATTCAGAAGACAGTAAAAGGAAACAATGCAATTAGGGTTGTTTTGGATCATCTTATAATTATTGCACAATTTATCTCAATTTGAGTGGATTTATCATTGGATCAACTAGAACGAATATACATCAGAGAGGTGGTAAGGCTATGTGGAGTACCACTATCTATTGTATTCGATTGAGATCCAAGATTCACCTCTATGATATGGACGAGTCTCAAACATGCTCTGAATACTGAGCTGAAATTCAGTATGGCTTATCATCACCAAACTGATGGACAATATGAGCAGAATATCCAAACACTTGAATACATTTTGAGATAATTCTCAATATACTTAAAAAAGGATGGCCTCAACATCTTCCTCTAGTTGAGTTCTCTTACATTAATATTTTCCACTAAAGAATCCAAATGGATACTTATGAATACCTTTGTGGAAATAGGTGGATAACATAGGCATGTTGGGATGATATTGGGGAGAGAAAACACTTAGGTCCAAATATGGTTGAAGAAATGGTGGAGAAGGTTAAGACCATATAGTAGGACATTAAAGTTTCCCAGAGTCGACAAAAGATCTATGCTAACAATTGTCGATGAGGCCTTGAGTTTGATGTTGGAGACATGGTATTCCTCTACATATCACCATGGAAGAGAGTTATTGGATTTTCGAAGAAGGGAAATCTTAGCCCAAGGTACATAGGCCCTTTTTAGATCCTTGATCACATTGGAGCAGTGACCTATTTACCAGCACTCCCACCAAACCTATCACAAGTATATGACATATTCCATGTATCACTCTAAAGAAATTACATACCTGACCCATCTCATGAACTAAATCTAGATGTGTTACCATTAGAGAATGACCTCTCCTATGAAGATAAGTCATTGAAGATCTAAGTTTTTTGGGAAAAAGTTCTACAAAATAAGACAATTCCCCTCGTCAAGGTGTTGTGGAAAACCCACATGTTTGAAGAATAAACATGGGAATTGGAGGAAGTGACGAAGAATAATTACCCTCATCTATTTTAGTGTGGGAAAGGGAAATTTTGATGGAAAATTTCTTAAGGGAGGAAGATTGTAACGACCCATACTTTTATTAATAAAAATTACTCTTTATCTAATTGAATGTTTTTAAATGTAAAGTGGTTATATAAAACATATACAGTTCTATAGTATTATGTTTTTGGATTTTAAAATAACATTAAGAATTTTCACCATTTCTAATATAGTAATTGAAAATTAAACACATGATTAGTATAAATATAGGGTTTTAATAAATCCAATTTACTCATACAAAGGAATTGATGGCCTCATCTAGAAGAATTTATCCATACGAAGCCCATTTCACATAGCTCTAAAAAGAGTTATAATCACTAGGTTTCTCTCTTAACCAAGCCCAAGATTAACTTCAACATGTTAAGCTTGAATGGAATTGCTTATGGGAGAAGTGAATGTTAATAGAGATTACCACTCGAACAATGTTATCTGAGATGCCTCAAGAGTTTGTCACTATCGCACACCATACCCTAGGTATTATGCAGGTGTTATATGGGGTTATGAAACAAGACCCTAGCACTATGATTATGTGCATTATTTTTGTATAAATAATATACATTCTTTTTATAATTTTTAGATTGTAAATGTTTTTCAAATCATAAATAGTATTTTTAGTTAATATTCAATTAAGAAATCTATTTTGATTAGTTAATGGATTTTTGAATTAAAATATATTTAAATGAAATATAATTAATAAATTAATTTTTATTAAATATAAATGATCATATAATTTTTTTTATGAATAGAATTGTAATTTTTATTAAGGTTTGAATGTTTTTTTGGTAAAAACGCGTGATTTTTTATAAATGCCAGTTTTTATTATAAAAGTAAAAATTCAAACATTTAGAAAAAATTTAGATAAAATGAATTTATTTTTGGATTCAGGATGATGAAACTATCTAACAGTTAATTTTTTCATAATTTTCTGATATTTTCTTATTTTTGGGAAAAAATAAATATTATTTAAAAACATAATGTGTTTTATGAAATCATAATGACCCAATAGTGATGTAATAAAATACTATAAAAGTATTATTCAGAAAATATATGTTTTAAATTTAAAATAATGTGATTTTAGATTTTTTTATTGATTTTATGTTGCCTTAGTGGACCCCCCAAGACTTATAAAATATTATAACTTTTCAAAAATATTTCCTTGAGAGTGGGACTCACCACCATATAAGAAGGACAAATATTTTAATAAGTTCGGCCATTGGCATTATAAAATAATGTTTTTCACTCCACTTTGGAAAAATCCATGGTATGGTTTGTGGTTTTTATTAGTTTAATGTGTATATTCCAAAACCTAAATAATAAATAATTCCATTTACTTTATTATATAAACCCACTCAATCTCTCATTCTTCTTCACTCAAACCATTTGGAGTTCGAAAATATTTTACCCTCCTCTCTCTCGAATCCTCCCAAGGAACCCCCAAGCTCCCAAGAAGCCTCTCTCAATCCTCTTCCAAGCCATTAGGAACACACTTCCAAGTAAGGGATCCTCGCTTTCCTTTCTTTCTTATTCATGTACAAGATTCCTTATGTTGTTATGGACTTTTTTCAATTAAAAGTTTTGGGATATGATTTCTCACCTCCATTATACTTACCTCATTATGTTTTAATGATTAGAGAACCATTTATCTCTCATTAATTCCTCCCATGTACACCCTTTACCATGCAGAAATTCCGTAAGGGATTTATCCCTCCTCATTTACATTCAATCATTTGTTTTATTAGGCATCTAAATCCCATTACAAATGTTGGTATATTATGTTACGTAACCCCATTACTGTAAATTTCTTGTATAAATGATTAGATACCCCATTATATCTCATCAACCCATTCTACGATTTCAATTTGACTTCATTATACTGTCAAAGTTACACCAAAATTTCCCATGACAAAATCATCATGTAAGTCAATACCATACCCATTTTTCAATCAAGGGTTTCAACCATTATGCAAAAGTAATTTTTTATTGAGGAATTAAATTTATATATTACATATCACTTATTAATGGAATAAATTATGATTTTTAATGAATCCATGTTGTATGATCTATGTGGAACACATATGTATCAAATGAAATGATTAACAAGGGTGTGCCCTGATAGCGCTCCAATTCATTGGGTAAATAATACTATAATGATACGTCCTATGTAATTAGTGTAAAATCATGTTAATTTATGTTAAATGATGGTTTAATCATGATATATTTGACATTATCCATATATCATGCTAATATCATGTTAAATGTTGTTTCCACATCTCCATGTTATGATAATCATGCTATATCATGCTTTTATGTTCATGTTTCTCTTATGCTCCATTTACATGCCTATTTCCTAAAATGTATTGTATTAATTATGTTCTGACTTTATTACTCCCTTACTAGGATTTATAAATCACCCTTTTCTTATTCATGTCCTCAGTTTCTCTCATAAAATGGTAAGTACGAAGGAATGTTGTGGTCATGTAGAAGGAGTTCTCAATAAAGATGTTGTATTTTATGTTCTATGTTGTTATGTAATGTTCCTAATTTCCAAATACACTAGACCTATGGATCCTAAGAGTTGTATTAAGTGAAATTTTATGTAATAAATCATTTTTAAGTGTGTATTAAAGAGCAGGGTTGTTATAGAGTTGGTGGACAAAAAAATTAAAGAAAGGACCTTGAAGAAGGATGTTACCTCTTCTTTGGGTAAATCCTTTTGGTTTGAACCAAAAGATTTCTTTGATAGGATTTCTAACAAAACTAACTATTCAAGTAGAATGTGTGGGTTTTTTATAATTGAAGTTTTTCGATCTTTGATGAACTCAAGTGGTTTTAGAGGTGTGATGAAAGGAGAGAGGCGGTGTCATTTTATTGGGAATGGAGGGGATACACTTGGAATTTTTGAAAACTAGTTCGATGTACTCACATTTTTACCTAAAAAGAGTCATCCCAAAATATAAAACTCAATAATGGAAGGATTTTGGCCGAAATATGTATATAAAAAGGGTTTTGGACAAGTTTCTATGTTATTTTATCTCTTATTTTTATGATTTATTCCCTTATTAAGCTTAATTTTCCCTTAATCATTGTAATTAATTTTAATTACTCTCACTAATAGTTTTGGTAAAAAAATAAGTTGACCATATAATAAATGATTAATTATGATGATTAAAATATGAAATTCATTTTTCTAAATTAAAATCATATAATTGGTAGAAATAAATTTAATATTAATCCCGTAGAGAGGACGATACTGAGGGGTTTTAAAGTATAAATAATCAAATGTTTGCTAATATTTTATATCCAATATCATGGTTAAATAGGTTAAAATGGCCTAAGTTAGATTAATTGATAAAAAAAATTATCTAATTAAACTTTAAAAAAATTTAAAATTATAATTTGACCTTATAAATAAATTATATGAAAAATAAATTTTGAATTAAAATTCATTATTTTTCACTATTCATTTAAAATAAAACCTCATAGAAAAATACCAAAAAATACACCATAACCTAATTCTTATTTTTCAATTTCAATAATGAAGGTTATTTGTCATATAAAATTTATAATAGTACTAAAATTTATATTTAATATAGGATTTCCATTAAAATACAGTAAAAATTATTTTATAAAAATATTTTTTTTATGTGTAATATTGAGTCCCTTATAATATTATGAATATAAAATAAATTGGATTAATATCAGAATTATTTTTTTGAATATATAACATATAAATTTAATTTATATAATCCACTAGTAGAAATTTATTTGACTTATTAAGATAAATCATCCTTTCACATAGGAATACTCTTTTTTCAAATTCATTCCATTTATATTCATTTGGTTAATATATTCATTTATAATTAATAGGTAACCAATTAATTAAACAATATATATTAATAATTTATTTAATCATATATTATTTAATTTAACATCTAGGTGATATCTTACTATATTAAATAGTAATATTTTTAATAATATATTATTGTTCGGTAACACTCGATCTTCCGTGTCACGCAAGTCATCAAGGAAGGTCAGTCATATGTGTAACATAATCTATCATCAATGTTTCAAATAGATAAATCAACACATTGTGTTGCTGGTAGTGTATGATTAACTTGTTCTTTCATGTGGAATAAGAACATTTTCTTCCATGTTAGTGGAATTTTTTACATAGTTCAATGTACTACATCAATGGAAATTAATTTATTTGGGAAAAAAGTTCAATAAATACTCAGGGTGTTACACTTCTCTTCCAAAATAAATTTTGATTCATCTTGTTTACTTATAGACATCTAATTCTAAAACACATACTTAAAAAACTTCTATAATTTTAACTTCTAAAATAAACAATACACTCATATTTACTTGAAAAAAAAAATCAAACAATTTTTAACGGATAATTCTTAATTTTGTTTCTAATAAATCTAATTCTTCATAGAATCACACATGGAATTTCAACAATATCCCACTTTGGATTTTTCAGAAACATTTTCATGAATCCTAAAACAAACAACATGATCTTAATCATATAACTTATAAGATAAATGATTTTATTTTATCTCATTAGTTCTAACTCTTTAGAGTAATCATATTTATGATGTTCTCATCTCTCCATTTGTAATAAAATATTAATAAAATCTTTCTCCAAAAGTAATAAATGTAAAATATTTGGAAATCCTTTACTTTGAAAGATAGGGTCCCTAATATTAAGCATTAATATCATGACCCCCTCTATTATTTAAGTAAGATAGAAAAAATGTTTCAATTCTTGTATATTAAAATCACATGTTAGTATGTTTAATACAACACCATGTGTTGAATTTAATTCCACTATTTTCATTGAAGGGTTCTCATTTATTTTTTAATCTCTTGGATATATAAAAAATATATTTCCCTCCATTTTCAATATATTCCATGTAGCCAATTTTTAGAGGCTAGGATCCCCTATTGTAATACACATCAAGACTCCTATGATTTCAAACATAGTCTTCATTTTTTAATAAAATTTCAAATTTTACTTCCAAACTCAATAAACACATTCAATTATTAATGCATTCTCTATGAATTTTATTATGATAATTTACCACATAAAATGATACATCTAAAAAACATATAATCCTTGTAAATTAGAAGTCATTGTAGAAAATTATATATTATTTTTAAAACGTCAATGATATCCACTATAGTCCCCTAATTCGTCAAGTTATAAATAGTTAAAACATTATACTTCTAACAAAGAACTCCTCCTCTAATATCAATCAAAATTTTAAATATAATTTGTGAAAAAACCATGAATTTTAAATAGCATGACATATACCATATTTCTTATTTAATGATTATATTTAGACACCAGTCTTTCACTAACAATTAAAATAGATTTCTTTTTTCATCTCTAGGGAGTCTTTCTTTGGTTGGTGGAGATACCACCTCTCAAATATTCATATAAAAACTCTCCTGAACTTTCTTTTCTTCATAACCATATGTATAATTCATATTCAATACGATATTCACAAATATATAGTATCTTTTAATATTTTAATAACAATTAGATTATATCCTATGTTAGAACACATGTAATATTAAAATAAATAAATCATGAAAACTATTTTTATTGATACATTACTTTCAAGGTGTCTTATTCCATCATCAATGTCTAATTCCAATTGATAATTTTTTCACTTGACACCAACACGTTAATTGTACCTTGATACCAATTTTTGATCACTCTAATGCTTCTTATTTCACTCATGTTCTTGTAACTCCAAATTCAACAAGACACCACTTGAACTTCCCCAACTTCAATTGAAATATTCAATTATGTCACAATATCATTTTCATTTTTCAATATAATCGCCCCATGGATCACATATCTCAATATCATTTTCATTTTGAGAATCTAAAATATAAAAATATGAACTCATCCCTTTATATCATGATAATACAGATATTCTTCATGATCTAGAAATTGTACTTGAAAACCTCCTGTGATTTTTCCATATTTTTATATTTTAGATTCTCAATTTCCACCTTCAACTCATAATTCTATGGTTTCTATTATTTCCTATAGATTTTGGAATCATGAACCACTCCACTGAATTTCTTTTTATATTCTGTTGAAACATCTATCTCATTTAGTGTAGCCTCCAACACTAATCTAAGATCATCCCTCCCTTCTACATATCACTTTTTTCATTACCATATCCCTCTAAAGATACCCCTCTGGGGTTGGAAGTGAGGAAAGGGAGATGATGACTCCTGAGTCCCACCACTAGTAGGCACCAAGGTGGTGACCAGAACCAAGGGTATACAAATCTCACAAAATTGGGGGAATTACTATTTTATAGTAAAAAAATATCTAGAGATAATATGTTTCACCCCAAAAAAACTCCATAATAAACATATATAAAAGAAATTAAAAATCCATCCCACATGCATCTTTAAAAATAAAACTGTTACAGATTAAATAAAACTCCAAGGTAAGAACCAAAAGTAAAGCTATGTTGCAACCCATAAACAATTTGAAATTCTGATCTAATATCACCCAACACTGTCCTTGTGGTCCTCTTAGAAATCTAAAATCAGGTTCATATACATAGGGTGAGCAAACAAGTACTCAGTAGGTAAAACCTATGTCTGTCATGCATATGTGAAGGAAGTATACTAATGTTCCTATGAGGAAAATAGTAGAACCAAAACATTGCCTAAGAATTTATACTAACCACCCCAACCTCAATAAAAACCCCCCACCAAATAACACAAGTCAATTAGTATAACATAAATCACATCAATGATAGGGTAACCTGCACCACTTACAATCCGATTGGCTACTCTAAAACCCTAATGGAAAATTTTCTAGCTCAACTACCTCTTCTAAAAAAATCAAACCACAGCCCACCCACACACACATAGGCCTAAAATCCATAACACAACCCACCCGCAAACACTTGGGATACAACCATAACACATCCCACCCGCAGACACCCGAGCCACTACCACAACAAATCCAGCCAGCAGATTCCTGAGACACAACCACACATCAACACAACCTTCCCACACACACCTGGGCCTCAAAAAACCACAACATGCCCAAATAATCTTGGACTATTCCACCTAGAAGAGGGAGTATGAAAGATAAGGTGTCTATCCATCCATCCTCCCACCATGATGTTTGGGAAAGGCACCCTCCCCATGAAAATAGGGGTGTTCAACACATAGTTCTCAACTAGGGTGGGGTTCTTATAGAAATAACAATAACCTAAAGTGTATGTATAAATATATAGTATCAAGAACTCAATACCAACATATGGGATTCAAAAAAACTCTGTTAGTATCAATAACGGTGACTTTGGAGGTTGAAAAATTAAAGAGGCTTCACAAATATCCTTCACTCAACACCCATTCATTTCATTATTGTCACGACCCGCCCTCGAGGTCCGTGCCGTGACTACCCCAAGCCCGCCTTCCATAGGTCAGGGGCTGGCGACTAGCACCAAGGCGTAAATCCCAGTAAAAAGGGAAGGCATTGCCTTTGTAAAGAAAACAAACACCACAGAGTAAGCAAGCGAAAAGTAAACACTAAGCAAAAGCAGAGTACAACTGAAAGTGCTGAAAAGTAAATGGGCCAGTATACAAACCCAAACTGAAAGTAAAGTACAACTCGAAAGGGAAAACAGCAACTAAAAAGTAAAAGCCGCTACACCGAGCTGTCCACTGGAAATCCTAACTGAAGGGTGGGTACAGATAGCTCCACTGCTCCACGGGTCCCGCCGTCCGCTCCGAGCACGTCCCGCCCAGTGGTCCACCTCCAGGTATTGTCATGCTCTGCAAGCCTCAGCTAAGATCAACGTTGTCCGTCGTCTACAACCAACACAACGTAGTGCGGGCAAAGCCCGTGCAGGGGTGAGTATAAGCTACTCAGTAGGGACCCCGAGACCCCTGAAGGTCTCTCAAAATCCACAAAGGATAAACCACAAAGAAAGGTACAATCACGAAGTAACAACCGACACTGCTTAGGTATATGCCCATACATATACCTAAGTCATCAATTTCAAATACGCTCCAACCTCCGAGCCCAAGTACAACTCAGTCCACACAGGAAAGTAAACGTATTCCACACAGGAAAGCAAAACGTAACCCATACAAGATAGCCCAACACAATCCACATAGGAAAGCAACAGGATTCAGCTCACACAGGTATACATCTTCGAAAGACGATAAATATTATCTCTGATCCATCTATGTCGTCGGACCCACGAATGATCGATAGGTAACTAACCCCCGCAAAAGACCCACACAGGATCGGGCCCACGTAGGACCTGTAGGCGCTGGTTCACACAGGACTGCTGAGCGCAAAGACCCACACAGGATCGGGCCCACACAGGACCTGTAGCACTGATCCACGTAGGATCGTTGAGTGCTGAAGTCGTCGTCGTCGAATCCACACAGGATCTCTGTACTGTCGTCGTCGCAGTCACAGTAGCAGTAGTAGCAGTAGTAGTCACAGTAACAGTCGCAGCCAGCACTAGGGTTCCCGCACACAGCATGCTCGTTCGGAGGGTCCGCTCCACGAGCCGAGAGGCTGATACATCAACTGTCACAAATTCCAGAGTTGATGTATCCAAAAGTTCCGTATCGTCAACAGGAACTCAACGCAACAGACGGCGCGTCGATCGGACGCCCGGTCTGAGAGTTATTGGCATTTTCGTCCCCGGGGCCCGGTTGGTTTTTAAGGCAAAACCAACCCGACTGTACTCCACCTGCGTCCAAACCTTGGGCGGAGCATGCCAAAAGAACCGTCTCACTAAGAGGAACACAACAAAGCTGACGGCACGTCAATCGGACGTCCGTAGCTCAAGATATGAGCGTTTCCGCTCTGAAGGCCCGGTTGGTTTCGTGAACGAACCAACCCGGCCGAACTCAAAATGTTCCGAAACCTTGAGTGCGATATATCGAAACGACTGTCTCGATCCAAGGATCGCGGTGCCACAGACGGTTCGTCAATTGGAGGTCCATGGCTCAAGTTATGGCCAAAAGACCGAAACTGATTCGAAACGGGGGGGTCCGGGTCCGGGCCGACCCAGCCCGACCCCCCCCCCCCTGGGTCGGCCCGAACCGGGTCGACCCGACCCGGGTCCGACCCGGACCGGCCGGCCGGCGGCGCGGCGGCCTGGCGGCGCGGCGGCGCGGCAACCTGGCGGCGTGGCGGCCTAGCGACGCATGGAGGCAGCGCGCGAGGGGGCAAAGCCCCCCGCTTCTTGGAGTGGCGGCGCGGCATATGTGATGCGCCCTTTTGGAAAATGGCCCCCCTCGTGGGGGCCTGCTTGATTAAACCGGGGGGCCGCCTGCCCCCCCCCTCCCAAAGGAAACCGCCCCCTCTTAAATGAGGGGGGTTTTAGAGCTGGCCGGGGGAATTTATTTCCCCCGGCCTTTGACCTTCCGGTCGGCCAACTACCGGCCGGTTTTCTCCAACGGGACCGGAAAATCCGGTCCCCTTTTCGGCTTCCGACACCGGCGGCCCGGCCGCCGGTCTTCTCGTCCCGCCGCGGCCCGGAACCGGCCGCGATGTTCGTCATCCGGCGCGGTGCGACGGCACCGCGCCCCTCCGCCGCGCCTTTGATTTCCTTCAACGCGGCGCGACGGCGTCGCGTTCTTGATGATTCTTCCATGACGGGGTGCGACGGCGTCGCGTAAAAAGATTCGGGCGAATATCCGCGTGGTGCGACGGCACCACGCCACCTTGATTCATCCGCAATATAAAACATCAAGAACGAAGGAGGGGGTTCGGCCGTGTTCATGCGGTCCGGCCCCCTCACGTTAAACAATAACACTTATTTAAAATCCTTACGTTAGTCATGCAAGAACCACGAACAAGGATAAATAAATAAACAAATAACAACAACCCCTACCTTGGGTATAGGTTTGAAGATTTGTCAACGTTCCGCGGAAGACAACGTCGCGGAGGTCGGGCGTCGCGGTAGTCGTTCGTCAAATCCAAAGACGAAGAGGTACGTCAGAAGAGGTACGTCGTTGAAAAATCTTCGTATGCTGACGAAGAAAGTCTGAGGAGGAAGCGGTGTTCCCTCTCCTTGACACGGAAGACGAAGAAGAGAGGAGCGGCGTTCTTCGTCGGAGTTTGAGCGTTCTTCGTCAAGCTTGAGCGTTCTTCGTCAAAGATTTAAGAAGGAAGAAAATCTCTCAAAAGCTCTCAAGATGGCTAAACAGTTCTAACCCAACAAAATAAGATAAGAGCTTATTTTATTCACAAACTTAACAAAAGAATTTCAAAGGATTGAAATTCAAAAAGGATAACTCCAAAATTAAATAACTCATGTCATTTAAAGAGGGGTTAAGGGAGTTGGGAGAAGATGAAAAGTTTAGGGTTCGTGTGGTCCCCACCACACTTAATCCTCTCAAGGAAGGTTAAGTGGGTGTGGGTCCCACCCCTAACTTCCTTTGAGAGAAGTTAACTAATAAGTTTAAATAAAAAAAAGTAATCCACAATTTTTATTTAACTTATTCTAAAGTCCCAAAAACTAACTCTCATCCCGAAATAAACGCAACCTCAGAAAAGGTCTCCTTAAGCGAATATCGGCGCTTCGAGTTCAACGGTTCCCTCGGATTTCAATTCCGAGCACCGGATCAAAAGTTAGGAATTCCCGCTCGTTCGTTCACTGAATGTACCCGATCCAAACTTCGGAAATTGATTCTGGGCACTCCGGGCCTCGGAATCAGGTGCCGTCTGAAACCGCGCTCTTGTAAAATTCCAAAGAAAATTAAGAAAAAAATTCCCTTTAATTTTATGGGTCTTTACATTACTACCACCTCAGGGCTTTACGTCCCCGTAAAGATACATCAAAAACTAGGGAAACAGATGAGGGTACTGAGCACGCATCTGAGCCTCCCGCTCCCATGTGCTCTCCTAGAAATTCCCGTGCTGCCATCTGATGCGCACAAGAGGAATCGATCGCCCACGCAGGACCCGCTCCTATCGATCCTCTATCTCCACCGGGACCTCTGTAAAAGTCGCCCCATCGTCAACGTCAAGCTCCCCATGGTCAATGATGTGAGTCGGGTCGTGCACGTATCTCCTCAGCTGGGATACGTGGAAGACGTCGTGCACCCGGTGCAACTAAGGTGGAAGAGCCAGGCGATAAGCCACCTCGCCAACCCTGCTGAGGACCTGGAAGGGTCCGATGAAGCGCGGAGATAACTTGCCGCCTCGGCCAAATCTCCGAATACCACGTCGAGGTGAGACCCGCAAGAAGACGTGGTCGCCATACTCGAACTCCAGTGGCCTCCGCCTCCTATCATCATATGACTTCTGCCGGCTTTGAGCTGTCCTCATCCGCTCCTGGATGACCTGGACCTTCTCTGTCGTGGCCTGGACCATCTCCGGTCCCACTAGTGCTGACTCCCCAGGGTCTGTCCAGCACAAAGGAGATCTACAAGGTCGGACGTACAATGCCTCGTACGGTGCCATCCCGATGGTGGATTGGTAGCTGTTGTTGTACGCGAACTCCACCAAGGGTAGGTGGTCCTACCAGCTACGACCAAAGTCGAGGACACATGCGCGGAGCATGTCCTCGAGAGTCTTAATGGTCCTCTCCGTCTGACCATCCGTCTGAGGGTGAAAGGCTGTGCTCCGACGTAGCTGCATCCCGAACGCCTCCTGTAACCCCTTCCAAAGCCGGGAAGTAAAGCGAGCATCTCGATCGGAGACGATAGATGATGTCACACCGTGGAGCCTCACAATCTCCTGAACGTAGAGATGTCCCAATCTCTCCACTGATCCCTGCTCTCTGATGGGTAAGAAGTGTGCCGACTTGGTGAGTCGGTCAACAATCACCCAGATGGAGTCGTGACCTCTGGAAGTGCGTGGAAGTCCAGTCACGAATTCCATAGATATGCCGTCCCACTTCCACTCTGGAACCTCTAAGGGCTGTACCAAGCCTGCTGGTACCTGATGCTCTGCCTTCACCTGCTGACAGGTGAGGCATCGAGAAACGAACTCTGCTACTGCCTTCTTCATGCCCGGCCACCAGTGCTATCGTCTAAGGTCCTGGTACATCTTTGCCACTCCAGGATGTACCGCCAAAGGAGAAGTGTGAAACTCTCTCAGCACCTCCTCTCGCAAAGAGACTGGTACCATGGTACGTCCTCTGAAAAGGATGTCGTGCTCTTCTCCAAGGGAGAAACCATCAGGTGCCTGTCCTGAGGATATCTGTGCACGCCGTGTCTCACAGTCAGCGTCCCCACGCTGTGCCTCCCTGACTCGCTGTAGTAGTGGAGGAGTGACTGTGAGAGACTGAAGGAAGGCTGCTCCATCTCTATCCACGAAGGATATCTGCAAAGAGGCTAGCTGCTCCGTCGCCTCCTCAAGTAGCTGAATGCCCGTCCTCCTGCTGAGGGCATCGGCTACTACATTCCCCTTCCCAGGAGTATAGACTATCTCAAAGTCATAGTCCTGGAGGAACTCGAGCCATCGCCGCTATCTCAGGTTCAGGTCCTTCTGCGAGAAGATATACCTGAGACTCTGATGATCAGAAAAGACTGTAAAGTGCTCGCCCATCAGGTAGTGTCACCATGTCTTCAGAGCGAAGACCACTGCTGCTAACTCCAGGTCATGGGTAGCGTAGTTCTGCTCATGCGGCCTCAACTGACGTGATCCATAGGCGATCACTACCCGCTCCTGCATCAGAACACATCCGAGTCCGGTCCCTGATGCATCGCAGTAGACTATGTACCCTACTCCCTCCTTAGGCAACCTCAAGATAGGTGCGCTAGTCAATCTCTGTCTCAGCTCCTCGAAGCTCTGCTGACATCTGTCTGACCATACGAAGGGTTTCCCCTTCTTCGTCAAAGCTGTGAGTGGTGCCGCAACTCTAGAGAAGTCTGGCACGAATCTCCGATAGTATCCAGCTGGTCCCAAGAAACTCCGAACCTCAGTCACGCTCCTGGGTGGCTCCCATGCTAACACAACCTCAATCTTTGCGGGATCCACTGCAACTCCCACCTCAGAGATAACGTGTCCCAAGAAGTGGACCTCACGTATCCAGAACTGGCACTTCGAGAGCTTACCATAAAGCTGGTGCTCTCGGAGTGTGTCTAGTACAACTCGCAAGTGATAGGCGTGCTCCTCCTCAGTCGTAGAGTAAATCAGAATGTCGTCGATGAAGACCACGACAAACCGATCGAGGTATGGCTGAAAGATCCTGTTCATGAGATCCATGAACACTGCTGGAGCATTGGTTACACCGAAAGGCATAACCAAGAACTCATAGTGGCCATACCGACATCTGAAGGCCGTCTTCTGCACATCCTCGTCTCTGACTCTGAGCTGATGATAGCCTGACCTAAGGTCTATCTTTGAGAACCACCATGCTCCCTTGAGCTGATCAAAGAGGTCATCAATCCTCGGTAGTGGATACTTGTTCCTCACTGTCACCTGGTTCAGGCGACGATAGTCAACACAAAGTCACAATCTCCCGTCCGCCTTCTTGGCGAACAATATCGGGGAAGCCCAGGGTGAAACACTGGGTCGGATGAACCCCTTGCCCTGCAAGTCCTCCAACTGTACCCGTAGCTCTCGAAGCTCGGCGGGGGCCATCCGATATGCTGGAGTGGATATCAGGGCTGTCCCGGGGTACAAGTCAATATAAAAGTCTACCTCTCTGCGAGGAGGTAGCCCTGGAACGTCGTCGAGAAAAACATCAGCAAACTGATCCACCACTGCAGGAAAACCAGGACTCCGTACGTCAAGTGCTACAAGGATGAGGCTAGCTAACTGATGAGTAATGGGTTTTCCTCTCCTCTGCGGAAGTCCATCCTGTGCTGCTAAGGCTCCCTTCTCGCCGGTGAAGGTGAACCTGCTCCCGTAGGTGCGTACACATCACACCTTGCGCCTAAAACAGTCAATCTGTGCATGGACCGTAGATAGCCAATCCATGCCCAAGATGACGTCGTAAGGCCTCGACGCTGCTACAAGAAGATCCCAGTCGAAGCTCTCGCCTCCTAGAGTAAGCTCACACTGCCGGCACCAGTGCGTAATCGTCGAGTCTGCTCCTGTAGGAGTCTCTAGCCGTAAGGATCGAGCCAACGGCTCTGTCGGAATCTCCGAGCTCCGAACAAGGGCAGCGGCTATGAAAGAGTGACTCGCTCCTGTGTCTATAAGAACTGCAGAAAGGGTCTAATAGACACAGATAGTACCTCGAATCATCTCGGGTGCGCCGTGGTCGTAGGCCTCTGCTGCCTGGAGTTGTGCCTGTCTCTGCCCGCCAGCTCCCTGTGGTCGGGGTGGACCTCCTGGTGGTGGTGGTGGCAGAGCCTCAAAGCATCGCCCACCACCGGCTGCTCGTCCAGCTCCTCTGCCTCGTCCGCCTCCTCCCTACGGACTACCACGGTCGACCCTCTGCCTCTGCCTCGGTGGTCCCTCAACTGTCTGCTGCTCCTCGGCACGGCGGGTCGGGCAGTCACGAGCCATGTGGCCCTGCCCGCCGCACGAGTAGCACTACCTGCCTCTCGAAAGACTGGCTCCTCGCTGTGTGCCCCGCACTGCTGACCCAGTGTCCTGAGGTCGTCTGCCCGAAGGTCTGGTCTGTCTGGACCCCTGAGTCATCCGTCGACTGCCTGCTGCAGATGACTCTTCCACGTGCCGCCCTGCGGTGGGTCGCTGCGCTGGTGTACACTCAGCAAGGAAGCTCTCGATCAGAAGGGCCCGCTCCAGTACTCCTGTCTGAGTCGGTATGCTGAGGGAGATCAGCGATGCCCTGATCTCGTGTCGCAAACCCTGCTCGAAGGTCCGGGCCCAGAAGAATGGGTCTCGTACCATGTCGGTCGAGTAGCGCGAGAGATCGGTAAATCTCGCCGAGTACTGAGCGACCGTCATGCTGCCCTGCCGCAGCTGAAGAAGCTCCTGGATACGCACCGCACGAAGGGTGGCTGGGACGAACTCCGAGCGGAAGATGCTCTCAAAGTCCATCCAAAGTAGAGATGCCTCATCGTGCACCTGGAGCATCAAGCTCCACCATCGTCCTGCTGCTGCGTGTAGTAAGCTCACAGTGAGGATCACCATGAGGTATGCTGGTGTCCTCACTAGCCTAAACACACGTACCACTGCCTCCAGCCAGTCCTCTGCTGCCTGGGGATCCGTCTCCCCGCGAAACCTGGGTGGTCGCTGGCGCTGAAACTCATTCAGTGCGCTGAGGCGACGTGCATCGTCAGCGGCTGCTGCTGGAAGCATCGGGGGCTCGGCGGGTAGAGCTACCGCCGGTGCCACTGCTGACAAAGGGCCCTGCACTGAGGCCTCGTCGCCCGGTGGGCTGTCGTCACGCTCGACTCTCGGAACCCTAGCTGGCTGCCGTCGTGGGGCCATCCTGAAAAGGAAACAGGTGCGCCACGGTCAGAACAGTATACCTGGTGAGATGATATAAGTAATCACAAAGAAAACTTGAAACACACACGCAATCAATGTTTTCGTGTATTAAGTCGGAAATCAGAAGTCAGGGTCCTGGTGTACGGATACGTCGGCCGCCGCACCATCACTGGAATCACTGGACTGATAACCACACTCAACACGCTAAACATTATTGCTTCACATAGAAAAGATCAAAGTTCACGGTAGAACTGAACTCCTCTGATACCAATTTGTCACGACCTGCCCTCGGGGTCCGTGCCGTGACTACCCCAAGCCCGCCTTCCATAGGCCAGGGGCTGGCGACTAGCACCAAGGCGTAAATCCCGGTAAAAAGGGAAGGCATTGCCTTTGTAAAGAAATCAAACACCACAGAGTAAGCAAGCGAAAAGTAAACACTAAGAAAAAGAAGAGTACAACTGAAAGTTCTGAAAAGTAAATGGGACAGTATACAAACCCAAACTGAAAGTAAAGTACAACTCGAAAGGGAAAACAGCAACTAAAAAGTAAAAGCCGCTACACCGAGCTGTCCACTGGAAATCCCACCTGAAGGGTGGGTACATATAGCTCCACTGCTCCACCGGTCCCGTCGTCCGCTCCGAGCACGTCCCATCCAGTGGTCCACCTCCAGGTACTGTCCTGCTCTGCAAGCCTCAGCTAAGATCAACGCTGTCCGTCGTCTTCAACCAACACAACGTAGTGCGGGCAAAGCCCGTGCAGGGGTGAGTATAAGCTACTCAGTAGGGACCCCGAGACCCCTGAAGGTCTCTCAAAATCCACAAAGGATAAACCACAAAGAAAGGTACAATCACGAAGTAACAACCGACACTGCTTAGGTATATGCCCATACATATACCTAAGTCATCAATTTCAAATGCGCTCCAACCTCCGAGCCCAAGTACAACTCAGTCCACACAGGAAAGTAAACGTATTCCACACAGGAAAGAAAAACGTAACCCATACAGGATAGCACAACACAATCCACACAGGAAAGCAACAGGATTCAGCTCACACAGGTATACATCTTCGAAAAATGATAAAGATGATCTCTGATCCATCTAAGTCGTCGGACCCACGAAGGATCGATAGGTAACTAACCCCTGCAAAAGACCCACACAGGATCGGGCCCACGTAGGACCTGTAGGCGCTGGTTCACACAGGACCGCTGAGCGCAAAGACCCACACAGGATCGGGCCCACACAGGACCTGTAGCACTGATCCACGTAGGATCGCTGAGTGCTGAAGTCGTCGTCATCGAATCTATACAGGATCTCTGTACTGTCGTCGTCGCAGTCACAGTAGCAGTAGTAGCAGTAGTAGTCACAGTAACAGTCGCAGCCAGCACTAGGGTTCCCGCACACAGCAAGATCGTTCGGAGGGTCCGCTCCACGAGCCGAGAGGCTGATACATCAACTGTCACAAATTCCAGAGTTGATGTATCCAAAAGTTCCGTATCGTCAACAGGAACTCAACGCAACAGACGGCGCGTCGATCGGACGCCCGGTCTGAGAGTTATTGGCATTTTCATCCCCGGGGCCCGGTTGGTTTTTATGGCAAAACCAACCCGACCGTACTCCACCTGCGTCCAAACCTCGGGCGGAGCATGCCAAAAGAACCGTCTCACTAAGAGGAACACAACAAAGCTGACAGCACGTCAATCGGACGTCCGTAGCTCAAGATATGAGTGTTTCCGCTCCGAAGGCCCGGTTGGTTTCGTGAACGAACCAACCCGGCCGAACTCAAAGTGTTCCGAAACCTTGAGTGCGATATATCTAAACGACCTTCTCGATCCAAGGATCGCGTTGCCGCAGACGGTTCGTCAATCGGAGGTCCGTGGCTCTAGTTATGGCCAAAAGACCGAAAATGATTCGTAACGGGGGGGTCCGGGTCCGAGCCGACCCGGCCCGACCCCCCCCCCCCTGGGTCGGCCCGAACCGGGTTGACCCGAACCAGGTTGACCCGGACCGGCCGGCCGGCGGCGCGGCGGCCTGGCGCCGCATGGAGGCAGCGCGCGGGGGGGCAAAGCCCCCCGCTTCTTGGAGTGGCGGCGCGGCATATGTGCCGCGCCCTTTTGGAAAACGGCCCCCCTCGTGGGGGCCTGCTTGATTAAACCAGGGGGTCGCCTGCCCCCCCAAAGGAAACTGCCCCCCTCTTAAATGAGGGGGGTTTTAGAGCTGGCCGGGGGAATTTATTTCCCCCGGCCTTTGACCTTCCTGTCGGCCAACTGCCGGTCGGTTTTCTCCAACGGGACCGGAAAATCCGGTCCCCTTTTCGGCTTCCGACGCCGGCGGCCCGGCCGCCGGTCTTGTCGTCCCGCGGCGGCCCGGAACCGATCGCGGTGTTCGTCATCCGGCGCGGTGCGATGGCACCGCGCCCCTCCACCGCGCCTTTGATTTCCTTCAACACGGCGCGACGGCGTCGCGTTCTTGATGATTCTTCCATGGCGCGGCGCGACGGCGTCGCGTAAAAAGATTCGGGCGAATATCCGCGTGGTGCGACGGCACCACGCCACCTTGATTCATCCGCAATATAAAACATCAAGAACGAAGGAGGGGGTTCAGCCGTGTTCATGCGGTCCGGCCCCCTCACGTTAAACAATAACACTTATTTAAAATCCTTACGTTAGTCATGCAAGAACCACGAACAAGGATAAATAAATGAACAAATAACAACAACCCCTACCTTGGGTATAGGTTCGAAGATTTGTCAACGTTCCGCGGAAGACAACGTCGCGGAGGTCGGGCGTCGCGGTAGTCGTTCGTCAAATCCGATGACGAAGAGGTACGTCCAAAGAGGTACGTCGTTGGCGAATCTTCATATGCCGACGAAGAAAGTCCGAGGAGGAAGCGGTGTTCCCTCTCCTTGACACGGAAGACGAAGAAGAGAGGAGCGGCGTTCTTCATCGGAGCTTGAGCGTTCTTCGTCAAGCTTGAGCGTTCTTCATCAAAGATTGAAGATGGAATAAAAGCTCTCAAAAGCTCTCAAGATGGCTAAAGAGTTCTAACCCAACAAAATAAGATAAGAGCTTATTTTATTCACAAACTTAACAAAAGAATTTCAAAGGTTTGAAATTCAAAAAGGATAACTCCAAAATTAAATAACTCATGTCATTTAAAGAGGGGTTAAGGGAGTTCGGAGAAGATAAAAAGTTTAGGGTTCGTGTGGGCCCCACCACACTTAATCTTCTCAAGGGAGGTTAAGTGGGTGTGGGTCCCACCCCTAACTTCCTTTGAGAGAAGTTAACTAATAAGTTTAAATAAAAAAAAGTAATCCACAATTTTTATTTAACTTATTCTAAACTCCCAAAAACTAACTCTCATCCCGAAATAAACGCAACCTCGGAAAAGGTCTCCTTAAGGGAATATCGGCGCTGCGAGTTCAACGGTGCCCTCGGATTTCAATTCCGAGCACCGTATCAAAAGTTAGGAATTCCCGCTCGTTCGTTCACTGAACGTACCCGAACCAAACTTCGGAAATTGATTCCGGGCACTCCGGGCCTCAGAATCAGGTGCCGTCTGAAACCGCGCTCTTGTAAAATTCCAAAGAAAATTAAGAAAAAAATTCCCTTGAATTTTACGGGTCTTTACAATTATTTAGCATTAAACATAGTTAACCATGCAACAAATCTCTGAAATTTTCAATGAAAACTCCTTCCATTTTATCAAACCAACTCATGCCATATCATCATTATTAATTACTTATTTTCTCCATCACTACACAAGAAACTAAGTAACACATAACCAAAAAACAGTACAACGAATGTCATGAAAAGGAAGGAGAACCCTGGTAAATAAAGACACTTCACATTCCTCTCTATTTAACAACCATTCATAACATAACATGCATCAATCCTGATATATGGGGTGATAATTTATGCATGGTACTCATGGAGAAACCCTGGGTGAATTGTCTGTACCAACCACTTCCATCATAATTATTCAAAGTCATTCATCCAAATACATCCTCTAAATAGAAAAAACCGCCAAATCATAGCTATATCCAGCAACACATCTCATCACAACAATTTCCCACAACCCTAATGCATAACACTAGTCATCTATTCAATATTCAAAAATATCTCAACTTGATATTACAATACACCACTTGTACCACCCTACATCATAAAGCTATGCCCATAACCCTACTATAGAATAAGTCAGAACAATCATACACATGGCACACCACCGTACAACTAAGTCATTGAAAATTCAGATATAACAAGGCATTTCGTTCATTAATTTCACTTACTAACTTCTTAGTTTATCATAGAAGGTATGGTAGTGGGGAATCCATTTATTATATGGGTGTGTGTGGTTAGAAAAAATTTATATATAATTTTTTAGTCGGAAAAAACAACATTAAATACATATATCATCCCATGTGTAGATAATGTGTCACGACCCGTCCCCAGGTCCCGTGTCGTGACTACCCCAAGCCCGCCTTCCATAGGCCAGGGGCTGGCGACTAGCACCAAGGCGTAAATCCCAACAAAAAGGGAAGGCATTGCCTTTGAAAAGTAAACAAGCACCACAGAGTAAGCAAGCGGAAAAGTAAACACTAAGTAAAAACTGTACAAGCTGTGCTGAAAGTAAAAGGGGCCGGAAATACAAGCCCAACTGTAAAGTACAACTGAAAGGAAAAACAGCAACTGAAAGGAAAAACTGCAGCGTCGAGCCGTCCTCTGGAAGTCCCACCTGAAGGGTGGGTACAGATAGCCTCCACTGCTCCTCGGGTCCACCTAACCGCTCCGAGTACGTCCCGCCCAGTTGTCCACCTCCAGGTACTGTCCTGCTCCGCACGCCTCCTCCACGATCAGCACTGTCCGTCGTCTGCAACCAACACCACGAAGTGCGGGCATAGACCGTGCAGGGGTGAGTATAAGCTACTCAGTAAGGACCCCGAGACCCCCGAAGGTCTCCCTAAATCCACAAAGGATAATCCAAGAAGGAGAGATACAATCACGAAGTAACATCTGACACGGCTTAGGTATATGCACATACATATACCTAAGTCATCAATTCCCTGATCGGCTCCAACGTCCGAGCCCTAGCACAACCCAGTCCACACAGGAAAGCAAAACGCATACCCACGCAGGATAGAACAACACAATCCACAAAGGAGAGTAAACAGTAAATCCACACAGGATAGCTCAACACAATCCACAAAGGAGAGAAACACAAGATTCAGCTCACACAGGTATACATATTCGGATGACGAAAAGATGATCTGTGATCCATATAAGTCGTCGGACGCACGAAGGATCGATAGGTAACTAATCTCTGCAGTGACCCACACAGGATCAGACCCACACAAGATCGGGCCCAAGCAGGACCTGTAGGAGTTGGCTCACACAGAACCGCTGAGTGTTGACCCACACAGGATCGAATCCGTACAGGATCGGGCCCACACAGGACCGGGCCCACGCAGGACCTGTAGCACTGATCCACGTAGGATCGATGAGTGCAGTAGTCGACGCAGTCCGCTGAGGATCTCTGCACAGTCGTCGCCGCAGTCCACTGAGGATCTCTGCACGGTCGTCGTCAGAGTCCACGGAGGATCTCTGCACAGTCGTCGCCGTCGAGGAAGCAGTCGCAGCCAGCACTAGGGTTTCTGCACACAGCAAGCTCGTTCGGGAGGGTCCGCTCCACGAGCCGAGAGGATGATACATCAACTGTCACGAAGTCCAGAGTTGATGTATCCAAAAGTTCCGCATCGTCAACAGGAACTCAACGCAATAGACGGCGCGTCGATCGGACGCCTGGTCTGAGAGTTATTGGCCTTTTCGTCCCAGGGGCCCGGTTGGTTTTTAAGGACAAACCAACCCAACCGTACTCCACCTGCGTCCAAACCTCGGACGGAGGGTGCCAAAAGATCTGTCTCACAAAGAGGAACTCAACAATGCTGACGGCACGTCAATCGGACGTTCGTGGCTCAAGATATGAGCGTTTCCGCTCCGAGGGCCCAGTTGGTTTCGTGTACGAACCAACCCGGCCGAACTCAAAGTATTCCGGAACCTTGAGTGCGATATACCAAAACGACCGTCTCGATCCAAGGATCGTGTTGCCGCTGACGGCGGGTCGTTTGGAGGCCCGTAGTTCAAGATATGGCCATTTGAACGAAGTCAGTCCGAAGACGGGGGGTTCGGGCCTGGGCCGACCCGGCCCGACCCCCCCTGGTTGGCCCGAACCGGGTCGGGTCCGACCCGGTTGGCCCGGCCCGGCCCGGCCAGGGCCGGTCCAGCTCGGCTCGGCCAAGCGGCCGAGCGGCCGACGCGGGGGAAAGCCGGCGCCCCGCGTGACACACCCGCGGCACCCGCGGGGTGTCGCGTGAAAACCCCGCGGAACCCGCGGGGTGTCGCGCTGGACACCCACGGGGTGCCGCGTGACAACCCCGCGGCACCCGCGAGGTGTCGCAATGGACACCCACGGCACCCGCAGGGTGTCGCGCTAGACACCCGCGGCACCCGCAGGGTGTCGCGCTAGACACCCGCGGGGTGTCGCGCTGGACACCCACGGCACCCGCGGGGTGTCGCGCTGGACACCCGCGGGGGGCCGCCGCCTTCGGCCGCCGGCGCCACCGCGCCACCACCGGCTTCCGCGGGCCTCCGGAGTCGCTCCGGTGGCCCGTTTTCCTTCCCGTCTACGCCGTTGTTCCTCCTGGGTTCTGTTCTTTACTGCGGGATCATCAAACACCCGTTGCGGCACGTTCCGTCGTTGCCCGCCAAATCCGAAAAACACGAAGAATGACGGAGGGTTGCCGGGACGTGTTCGTTTGACCCGCACCCTCCACGTTAGATAATAAAAAAACAATGGGAGAAATTGTTCAACACATGAACCGACAATTTTAATAAAATAAAATTGTTCATTTGAAACCGTCTCTTTAATTTTTAAAGAACATTCATGGGAATATAAGAGGGGTATCCCAAAATTATAAAATCCCTACCTCGTTGATCGTCGCACACGGGAGTTCTTCGCGGAAAATCTCGTCGTGGAAGAGAGGGACCGTCGCGTCGTCGCGGGGAGGCGTCACGTCGTCGCGGAATCCGGCGTTGAGTCGGCGAGCTCAACGGACCAAGAACAACAGATTTAAATTATAAATAATTAAATTTGTGTTTAAAACCAAAAAGGAAGGAACCTTGTGAGGAAACCCGAAATCACTCACCTCAACGGTCGGTGATCGGAGATCGGGGCGGAGAAGGACGTCTCGGACGGAAGCGTCGTCGATTTCCGGGTTCGGCGTTCTTCGTGTTCTTCGCGTTCTTCGCGTTCTTCGCGTTCTTTGCGAGGGAGAAGAAGAAACAAGGATCCTCTCAAATCTTCTCCAAAGATTTTGGGTTGGTCTTATTTTTTTAATATGCCAACACACGAAAACTGGTTAAGAAAAGATTGAATTAATTCGTTGAATTAATTCAACGAAAGAAACATTCCATTTAATTCACGAAATAAACCGCCAAATTAAATGGTCTGTTAAGAATTTAGAAAACGCGTTAGTTGACTTTCATTAAGACGGGTTTTCACGGGTGCGTTTCTTAGAGGAAAGAAACGGCGGGGCTCGTGGGGCCCCACCTCACAAATATCCTACCAAGGGGGTAGGATATGTCTGGATAGCATCCTATCCAGTTCAACTCAGTTCAAGCCGCCTTTAAGTGGCTTCAAGTGGTTTCCAAGTGGCTTATGTGAAATAAAATAAAGTTGTCGCAAAATTATTTTATTTCTTAACTTTAAGCCCGAAAATTAAAAACCACACCCGAGAAAACGCAACTCTGGAAGAGGCGTTTCTAAGAGAAAACCGGCGTTGCAATTTCATTGGTGCCCTCAGAATTTGGTTCCGGGCACCGGTTCAAATGTTAGAAAAACTCGCTCGCCCGTTCACTGAACGTACCCGAGCCAATCTTCGGAAAATGATTCCGGGCACACCGGGCCTCGGAATCAGGTGCCGTCAGAAACTGTGCTCTTGTAAAATTCCAATGAAAATTAAGAAAAAAAACATTTCCTTGAAATTTACGGGTCTTTACATTACTCCCACCTCAGGACTTTACGTCCCCGTAAAGATACATCAAAAACTAGGGAAACAAATGTGGGTACTGAGCACGCATCTGAGCCTCCCACTCCCAAGTGCTCTCCTGGAGGTTCCCGTGCTGCCATCTGATGCGCACAAGAGGAATCGATCGCCCACATAGGACCTGATCATGTCGATCCTCTATCTCCATTGGGACCTCCGCAAAAGTCACTCCATCCTCCACGTCTAGCTCCCCATAGTCAATGATGTGTGTCGGGTCGTGCACGTATCTCCTTAGCTGGGATACGTGGAAGACGTCGTGCACCCGGTGCAACTGAGGTGGCAGAGCCAGACGATAAGCCACCTCGCCAACCCTGCTGAGGACCTGGAAGGGTCCAATTAAGCATGGAGACAACTTTCCGCCTCGGCCAAATCTCCTCAAACCATGTCGAGGTGAGACCCGCAAGAAGACGTGGTCGCCATCCTCGAACTCTAGTGGCCTCCGCCTCCTGTCAGCATATGACTTCTGTCGGCTCTGTGCTGTCCTCATCCGCTCCTGGATGACATGGACCTTCTCTGTCATGGCCCGGACCATCTATGGTCCCACAAGTGCTGACTCCCCAGGGTCTGTCCAGCACAAAGGGGATCTGCAAGGCCTGCCGTACAACGCCTCGTAGGGTGCCATCCCGATGGTGGAGTGGTAGCTGTTGTTGTACGTAAACTCTACCAAGGGTAGGTGGTCCTCCCAGCTGCGACCAAAGTCGAGGACACATGCGTGGAGCATGTCCTCGAGAGTCTGAATAGTCCTCTTTGTCTGACCATCCGTCTGAGGGTGAAAGGCAGTGCTCAGACGTAGTCGCGTCCCGAACGCCTCCTGCAACCCCTTCCAAATCCGGGAAGTAAAACGAGTGTCCCGATCGGAGATGATAGTCGATGGCACACCGTGAAGTCGTACAATCTCCTGAACGTAGAGACGCCCCAAGCTCTCCACTGAGCCCTGCTCTCGGATGGGTAAGAATTGTGCCCACTTGGTGAGTCGGTCAACAATCACCCAAATGGAGTCGTGACCTCTGGAAGTGCGTGGATGTCCAGTCAAAAAGTCCATAGATATCTCGTCCCACTTCCACTCCGGGACCTCCAAGGGCTGTACCAAGCCTGCTGGTACCTGATGCTCTGCCTTCACCTGCTGGATGGTGAGGCACCGTGAAACGAACTCTGCCACAACCTTCTTCATGCCCGGCCACCAGTGCTGTCGTCTGAGATCCTGGTACATCTTCGCCACTCCAGGATGTACCGCTAAAGGAGAAGTGTGATACGGTCTCAGCACCTCCTCTCGTAAAGCGACTGGTACCAAGGTACGTCCTCTGAAAAGGACATCGTGCTCTGCTCTAAAGGAGAAACCATCAGGTGTCTGTCCTGAGGATATCTGTGCACGCCGTGTCTCACAGTCAACGTCCCCACGCTGTGCCTCTCTGAACCGCTGAAGAAGTGGAGGAGAGACTGTGAGAGACTGAAGGAAGGCTGCTCCGTCTCTATCCACGAAGGATATCTGCAAATATGCTAGCTGCTCTGTCGCCTCCTCAAGTAGCTGGATGCCAGTCCTCCTGCTGAGGGCATCAGCCACCACGTTCCCCTTCCCAGGAGTATAGACTATCTCAAATTCATAGTCCTGGAGGAACTCGAGCCATCGCCGCTGTCTCAGGTTCAGGTCCTTCTGAGAGAAGATGTACCTGAGACTCTGGTGGTCAGAAAAGACTATGAAGCGCTCACCCATCAGATAGTGTCGCCATGTCTTCAGGGAAAAGACCACTACTTCCAACTCCAAGTCATGGGTAGCGTAGTTCTTCTCATGAGGCCTCAACTGACATGATCCATAGGCAATCACGGCCCACTCATGCATCAGGACACACCCGAGTCCGGTCCCTGATGCATCGTAGTAAACTACGTATCCAACTCCCTCCTCAGGAAACCTCAAGATAGGTGCGCTCGTCAACCTCTGCCTCAGCTCCTGGAAGCTCTGCTGACATCTGTCTGACCACACAAAGGGTTTCCCCTTCTTCATCAACGCTGAGAGTGGGGCCGCAACTCTAGAGAAGTCCGACACAAATCTCTGATAGTATCCGGCTAGGCCCAAGAAACTCCGCACCTCTGTCACGCTCTTGGGTGGCTCCCAAGCTAGCACTGCCTCGATCTTCGTGGGATCCACTGCAACTCCCACCTCAGAAATGACGTGCCCCAATAAGTGGACCTTATGTAACCAAAACTGACACTTCGAGAGCTTTCCATAAATCTGGTGCTCTCGGAGTGTGTCTAGTACAACACGCAGGTGGTAGGCGTGCTCCTCCTCCGTCGTCGAGTACACCAAAATGTCGTCGATGGAGACCAAGAAAAATCGATCGAGGTATGGCTGGAAGATCCTGTTCATGAGGCTCATGAACACTGCTGGAGCGTTGGTCACACCGAAAGGCATAACCAAGAACTCATAGTGGCCATACCGACACCTAAAGGCCGTCTTCTGCACATCCTCGTCTCGAACTCTAAGCTAATGATAGCCTGACCTGAGGTCTATCTTCGAGAACCACCGTGCTCCCTTGAGCTGGTCGAAGAGGTCATCAATCCTGAGTAGCGGATACTTGTTCCTCACTGTCACCTGATTCAGGTGACGATAATCGACACACAGTCGCAAGCTCCCGTCCGCCTTCTTGGCAAACAAAATCGGGGAAGCCCAGGGCGAAACACTGGGTCGGATGAACCCCTTGCCCTGCAAGTCCTCCAATAGTACCCGCAGATCTCGAAGCTCAGCGGGGGCCATCCGATATGCTGGAGTGGATATCGGGGTTGTCCCGGGGTATAGGTCAATATAAAAGTCTACCTCTCTGTGAGGAGGTAGTCCTGGAACGTCGTCGGGAAAGACGTCCGCGTACTGATCCACCACTGCAGGAAAACTGGGACTCCGCACGTCAACTGCTCCCAGGATGAGGCTAGCCAACTGATGAGTGATGGGCTGACCCCTCCTCTGCGTGAGTCTATCCTGTGCTACTAAGGCTCCCTTCTCGCCGGTGAAGGTGAACCTGCTCCCGTCGGTGCGCACACATCGCACCTTGCGCCTAATGCAGTCAATCTGAGCATGGACCGTAGATAACCAATCCATGACCAAGATGACGTCGTAAGGCCTCGACGCCGCTACAAGAAGATCCCAACCGAAGCTCTCGCCTCCTAGAGTAAGCTCACACTGCCGGCACCAGTGCGTAATCGTCGAGTCTGCTCCCGTAGGAGTCTCTAGCCGTAAGGATCGAGCCAACGGCTCTGTCGGAATCTCCGAGCTCTGAACAAGGGCAGTGGCTATAAAAAAGTGACTCGCTCTTGTGTCTATCAGAACTGCAGTAAGGGTGGAATAGACACATATCGTATCTTGAATCATCTCTGGAACACCGTGGTCGTAGGCCTCCGCTGCCTGGAGCTGAGCCTGTCTCTGCCCGCCAGCTCCCTGTGGACCGCCACGGTCGACCCTCTGCCTCTGCCTGGGTGGTCCCTCCACCGTCTGCTGACCCTCGGTACGATGGGTCGGGCAGTCACGATCCATGTGGCCCCGCCCTCCGCACTCGTAGCACTGCCTGCCTCTCGGTAGACTGGCTCCGGGCTGGGTGCCCTGCACTGCTGAGCCAGTGTCCCGAGGTCGCCTGCCGGAAGGTCTGGTCCGCCTGGAACCCTGAGTCATCCGCCGGCTACCAGCTGCCGAAGACTCCGCTATCTGCCGCCCTGTGGTAGGTCTCGCTGTGGACTCAGCTAGGAATCTCTCGATCAGGAGGGCTTGCTCCAGCACTCCTTCCTGGGTCGGGATGCTGAGGGAGATCAGCGATGCCCTGATCTCGTGTCTCAAACCCTGCTCGAAGGTCCGGGCCCGGAAGAAGGGGTCCCGTACCATGTCTGTCGAGTACCGAGAAAGGTCGGTGAACCTCGCCGCGTACTGAGCGACCGTCAAGCTGCCCTGCCGCAGCTGAAGAAGCTCCTGGATGCGCACCGCACGGAGAGTGGCCGGGACGAACTCTGAGCGGAAGAGGCTCTCGAAGTCTGTCCAGATGAGGGTGGCCTCATCATGTACCTGGAGCATCAGGCTCCACCAGCGTCCGGCTACTGCGTGCAGTAGTCTCACCGCGAGGATCACCATGAGGTCTGCTGGTGTCCTCACTAGCCTGAAAACTCGGACGACCGCCTCCAGCCAGTCCTCGGCTGCCTGGGGTCCGACTCCCCACGGAACCTGGGTGGTCGCTGGCGCTGGAACTCGTGCAGAGCTCTAAGGCGTCGTGCGTCGTCAGCTGCTAGTGCTGGAAGCATCGGGGGCTCGGCGGGTAAAGGTACCACCGGTGCCTCTGCTGTCAACGGGCCCTGTACCGAGGCCTCGTCGCTCGGCGGGCTGTCATCACGCACTACTCTAGGAACCCTAGCTGGCTGCTGTCGTCGTGCCATCCTGAAAAGGAAACAAGTGCACCATGGTCAGAACAGTATACCTGGTGAGCTGACACAAGTAATCACAAAGAAAACTTGAAACACACATGCAATCAATATTTTCATGCATTAAGTCGGAAACCAGAAGTCAGGGTCCTGGTGTATGGATACGTCGGCCGCCGCACCAACACTGGACTCCCTGGAATGATAACCACACTTAATACGCTAAACACTATTGCTTCACATAGAAGAAAGATCAGAGTCTGCGGTAGAACCGACCGCCTCTGATTCCAATTTGTCACGACCCGTCCTCGGGGCCCGTGCTGTGACTACCCCAAGCCCGCCTTCCATAGGCCAGGGGCTGGCGACTAGCACCAAGGCGTAAATCCCAAAAAAAAGGGAAGGAATTTCCTTTGAAAAGTAAACAAGCACCACAGAGTAAGCAAGAGGAAAAGTAAACACTAATTAAAAAATGTACAAGTTGTGCTGAAAGTAAAAGGGGCCGGAAATACAAGCCCAACTGTAAAGTACAAATGAAAGGAAAAACAACAACTGAAAGGAAAAACTGCAGTGTCGAGCCGTCCTCTCGACGTCCCACCTGAAGGGTGGGTACAGATAGCCTCCACTGCTCCTCGGGTGCACCTAACCGCTCCGAGTACGTCCCGCCCAGTGGTCCACCTCCAGGTACTGTCCTGCTCCACACGCCTCCTCCACGATCAGCGATGTCCGTCGTCTGCAACCAACACCACGAAGTGCGGGCATAGCCCGTGCAGGGGTGAGTATAAGCTACTCAGTAGGGACCCCGAGACCTTCGAAGGTCTCCCGAAATCCAAAAAGGATAAGCCACGAAGGAGAGATACAATCACGAAGTAACATCTGACACGGCTTAGGTATATGCCCATACATATACCTAAGTCATCAATTCCACGATCGGCTCCAACGTCCGAGCCCTAGCACAACCCAGTCCACACAGGAAAGCAAAACGCATACCCACGCATGATAGAACAACACAATCCACAAAGGAGAGTAAACAGTAAATCCACACAGGATAGCTCAATACAATCCACAAAGGAGAGAAACACAAGATTCAGCTCACACAGGTATACTTCTTCGGATGACGAAAAGATGATCTCTGATCCATATAAGTCATCGGACCCACGAAGGATCGATAGGTAACTAATCTCTGCAGTGACCCACACAGGATCGGACCCACACAGGATCGGGCCCACGCAGGACCTGTAGGAGTTGGCTCACACAGAACCGCTGAGTGTTGACCCACACAGGATCGGATCCGTACAGGATCAGGACCACACAGGACCGGGCCCACGTAGGACCTGTAGCACTGATCCACGTAGGATCGCTGAGTGCAGTAGTTGTCGCAGTCCGCTGAGGATCTCTGCACAGTCGTCGCCGCAGTCCACTGAGGATCTCTGCACGGTCGTCGTCGGAGTCCACGGAGGATCTCTACACAGTCGTCGCCGTCGAGGAAGCAGTCGCAGCCAGCACTAGGGTTCCCGCACACAGCAAGCTCGTTCGAGAGGGTCCGCTCCACGAGCCGAGAGGCTGATACATCAACTGTCACGAAGTCAAGAGTTGATGTATCCAAAAGTTCCGCATCGTCAACAGGAACTCAACGCAACAGACGGCGCGTCGATCGGACGCCCGGTCTGAGAGTTATTGGCTTTTTCGTCCCAGGGGCCCGGTTGGTTTTTAAGGACAAACCAACCCAGCCGTACTCCACCTGCGTCCAAACCTCGGGCGGAGGGTGCCAAAAGATCCGTCTCACAAAGAGGAACTCAACAAAGCTGACGGCACGTCAATCGGACGTCCGTTGCACAAGATATGAGCATTTCCGCTCCGAGGGCCCAGTTGGTTTCGTGTACGAACCAACCCGGCCGAACTCAAAGTATTCCTAAAACTTGAGTGTGATATACCGAAACAACCGTCTCGATCCAAGGATCGCGTTGCCGCTGACGGCGGGTCGTTTGGAGGCTCGTAGTTCAAGATATGGACATTTGAACGAAGTCTGTCTGAAGACGGGGGGTCCGGGCCCGGGCCGACCCGGGCCGACCCCCCCTGGTTGGCCCGAACCGGGTCGGGTCCGACCCGGTCGGCCCGGCCCGGCCCGGCCAGGGCCGGTCCGGCTCGGCTCGGCCGCGCGGCCGAGCGGCCGACGCGGGGGAAAGCCGCCGCCCCGCGTGACACTCCCGCGGCACCCGCGGGGTGTCGCCCTGGACACCCGCGGGGTGTCGCGCTGGACACCCGCGGCACCCGCGGGGTGTCGCCCTAGACACCCGCGGGGTGTCGCGCTGGACACCCGCGGCACCCGCGTGGTGTCGCGCTGGACACCCGCGGGGTGCCGCCGCCTTCGGCCGCCGGCGCCGTCGCGCCGGTGACCCGCGCCACCACCGGCTTCCGCGGGCCGCCGGAGTCGCTCTGGTGGTCCGTTTTCCTTCCCGTCTGCGCCGTTGTTCCTCCCGGGTTCCGTTCTTTACTTCGGGATCATCAAACACCCGTTGCGGCACGTTCCGTCGTCGCCCGCCAAATCCGCAAAACAAAAAGAACGACGAAGGGTTGTCGGGCCGTGTTCGTTTGACCCGCACCCTCCGCGTTAGATAATAAAAAAAACAACGGGAGAAATTGTTCAACACATGAACCGATAATTTTAATAAAATAAAATTGTTCATTTGAAACCGGCTCTTTAATTTTTAAAGAACGTTCACGGGAATATAATAGGGGTATCCCAAAATTATAAAATCCCTACCTCGTTGATCGTCGCGCGCGGGCGTTCTTCGCGGAAAAGCTCGTTGCGGAAGAGAGGGATCGTCGCGTCGTCGCGGGGAGGCGTCGCGTCATCGCGGAATCCGGCGTTGAGTCGGCGAGCTCAACGGACCAAGAACAACAGATTTAAATTATAAATAATTAAATCTGTGTTTAAAACCAAAAAGGAAGGAACCTTGTGAGGAAACCCGAAATCACTCACCTCAACAGTCGGTGATCAGAGATCGGGGCGGAGAAGGACGTCTCAGACGGAAGCGTCGTCGATTTCTGGGTTCGGCGTTCTTCGCGTTCTTCGCGTTCTTCACGAGGGAGAATAAGAAACAAGGATCCTCTCAAATCTTCTCCAAAGATTTTGTGTTGGTCTTATTTTTTTAATATGCCAACACACGAAAACAGGTTAAGAAAAGATTGAATTAATTTGTTGAATTAATTCAACGAAAGAAACAGGCCATTTAATTCACGAAATAAACCGCCAAATTAAATGGTCTGTTAAGAATTTAGAAAACGCGTCAGTTGACTTTCATTAAGACGGGTTTTCACGGGTGCGTTTCTTAGCGGAAAGAAACGGAGGGGCTCGTGCGGGCCCCACCTCACAAATATCCTACCAAGGGGGTAGGATATTTCTAGATAGCATCCTATCCAGTTCAACTCATTTCAAGCCGCCTTTAAGTGGCTTCAGGTGGCTTCCAAGTGGCTTAAGTGAAACAAAATAAAGTTGTCGCAAAATTATTTTATTTCTTAAATTTAAGCCCGAAAATTAAAAACCACACCCGAGCAAACGCAACTCTGGAAGAGGCGTTTCTAAGCGAAAATCGGCGCTGCGATTTAATTGGTGCCCTCAGAATTCGATTCCGGGCACCGGTTCAAAAGTTAGAAAAACTCGCATGCCCGTTCACTGAACGTACCCGAGCCAATCTTCGGAAAATGATTCTGTGCACACCGGGCCTCAGAATCAGGTGCCGTCAGAAACTGCGCTATTGTAAAATTCCAAAGAAAAATAAGAAAAAAAATTTTCATTGAAATTTACGGGTCTTTACATAATGACCCCCAATGTCCATGATTTTTAGTGGGACCATTAGCCCATAAAATTTATAACAACAACTAAAATAAAATAAAAAGTAGATCATATGTGACTTTTCCCCAACCCATGTATATTGATGTAAAATGATTCAATTAGCTTTATTTATTTTGGATTCAACTATCTTCAATGGGAATCATTCATACACCCACCCAACATGATATAAAATTAAGAGGGATGAAGGGAACCTAATTAGAAGAACAATATCAGCACTTCATTATTGGACCAAAGAAGGGGGTGCACATATAGCAGGAAAACACATCTATAGGAAATGTAATCCAAATTCTACACCAAAAATGAACTATTTCTTGGGGAATAAAGGTTTGGGGCATCTTGCACCAAGATAAAGGGAAGCATGTAAGGAACAGAATATATCAAATTTAGAAGGGCCATTTCCTAAATCAATGGGGAAATGATTTTTAAAAGCCATTAAATATTGACCTTTACCCAAACCATGTGTTCTGGAATTAAATGGATGCTTCAGGTCTTTCGAAGAAAGATATTATTCAACATATCTCCAAAACGATTAAATATGGTATTAAATTAATTTTACATTAAAGAAAATGTTAAAGGGGTGAAACTGTAGGAAATTGAGAAAAAATGGAGAAACTGAAAACTGTTGGAAATGAATCACTGTTAGGCGACTCATCGGTGTGAGTTACTAGTGTAATATACTAGTTCAAATCATCATTCAGTGAGCTACCAGTGCGAGCTATCGTCATGAGTCACGGTCATGACTCACTGGTTCTTACTCACCATCCTAACTCAGCACTGCAATTCACTATTGCGACTCACCGTAGCGACTTACCATCAGTGACCTACAGGTGCGATTCACCATTGTGACTCACCATCACAACCTACCGGTTTGAGTCACCATTGTGACTCACCATTGAGACCTACCATTGGAATATTAAAAAAACTATAAAGTGTTGGAATAAGTCACCTCGATCACCCATAACACCCTAAACACCAGATTTTCAAAAAGTAATGGACCGGTGATGTCCGGGCCATTACATCAGATACCTCTTAAACTATTCTCTCCCCTGAGAATCCAAAACTAAGCCTAGAAAATAGTGGTGTTTTAAAAACCACCCCTCGAGATACCTCTCAAGGATCACGCTACACTTGAAAAACTATTATCAATGGAACACATCAACGTTCAATAATAACCACCCCCCTATTGTAAAAAAGATTGGGTGGAAACATCCATATCAAAGAACACTTCTTGTGATATCTTATAACCCAAACAAACATGAAACACACCACCCACTCATAGTGACCATGACTAATCAAATAGACAAATTAGACAATCTTGTCCTCTATGTCAAGATATTATCTGTTATGGACAGCACTGAGTCACCAGCATGGGTTTAATCGCATCGCAGTTAATGCCTCTCTATTAAGAAATTTCTTCTTACCCTTTTTACATGTTAGTAAATTATCTCAACTTAGACAACATACATCTCAACCCAAGGAAAACAACTCATTTAATAAAACAAGGATCAAATAGTATATTTCCAATATTAAAATAGATCAAGGTAAAACTCAAAATAAATCTCTATACCGGGCATGAATCTATGTTTCTCGCACCCAAGTACTCCCTCTAAGACACCATAGAACCACAACATGTGAACCAACAGAATATTCCATCCACACATAACCTTCTCTCGACAATTCTGGATCTCTATCGATTGTTCCACATATGTTATTTCCTCTTCGATATCCAAATCTCCCTAGTCAATGAAATGTGAGTCATCATAAAGATACAAACAATGTTGAGATATGTGAAAGACATCATGGATCCTCTCTAACATTGGTTTTAGTTCCAAAAAGTATGCCACCTCACCAAATATACCCAAAACCATGAAGGGTCTACAAAACTAGGAGAAAGATTTCTTATTCATCCAAACCTCCACTACCCTCGTCGAGGGGAAACCTTCAAGAACACGTGGTCCCCAACCTTAAAATATAAGGGAATCCTCCTACGATCAGCATACAAATTCTTATGTTCATGTGATCCTTTCATCCTCTCACGAACAGGATGAAACTTATCGGTTGTGCTCTACACCACGTCTGGTCCAAGATCAACTATCTCTCCAACCTCTATCTAGCACCAAGGTGAACGAAAAGGTCTTCTGTACAAGGCTTAAAATAGAAAAATGCTAAAGGAAGAGTGATTGGAATTATTTTAAGAAAACTCTACCATGGGAAAGTGGCATACCCATGATCTTCCAAATTCTAAGATGCACTCCCACAACATATCCTCCAATGTCTGGATAGTCTATTCTATATTTCCATCTTTTTTATGGTGGAAAGATGTGATGACGCATAACTGGGTTTTAAAATCATGTTTTAATTCCTTCCATACTCATGAGGTAAACCATACATCCTAGTCTGAGACAATGGACCTCATAACTCCATGAAACCATGCTACTAAAACCTCATACATCTTGTCTAAGTCATCCACAGCGCTCGACATCTTTATTGCTAATAAGTGAGATGATTTCATCAGCCAATACACAACTACCTAGATAGCATCATAGAATCTCTGAGCCCAAGGTAACCCTATGATGAAATCCGTCAAGATGTAATCCCACTTTCACTCAATGAAATTCCAAGGTATATAAAAATACGTAGGGAACACGATGCTTATACTTTACATACTGGAAGACTAAGCACCATGCCACAAACTCTGCCACATCCCACTTTATCCATGGCCACCAAAACTACATTTCTCAAGCAACATTACATCTTTGAAATTTTTGGGTGTATAACTAATGGTGAGTTATGAAACTCATGGAGGACTTACTCACACATTTCTACCATGTAAAACAACTTTCCTTAGAACAACATCTGATTATGACCATCCTCTGACCCTCCCTCCAGAGCACAACCATGGCTAACATGATCATGCATCTCCTCTACCTCAAAGTCTCCCCACCAAGACTCTTCCACCTTCTACATTAGATATGGATGCACCATTATCTTAAATAAAAATCCTTTACCTCTCTCTATCCCTACATCCAAGTGCAAGGCTTCTAACTCCTCCATATCCCACCAACTGCCCACAAATTCCCAAACTACAACCTTCTATGACTTCCTTCTCAAGGCATCAGTCACAAAATTCTTCATTTCTAAGTTATATGAGATCTAAAAATCCCATTCCTTAAGAAACTCCTTCCACCTCCACTGTAAAAACTTTAGATCTCACTGGGAAAATATTTACCACAAACTATTATGATCTATGAATACCACAAAGTTCTTACCAATAAGGTAATACCACAAAAACTTCATCACATACATGAGCGCTGCTAGCTCCAGATCATGGGAGGAATAGTTATGTTTGTGGTGATGTAACTACCTAATCCCACATGAGATCGCTGCCCATTTCTACATCAAGATTCATCCCAATCTCAAATGGTAAGTGTTGCAAAACACCTCGAACATAACCATTCCTTTGGCCATAGGAGCACCGAACAACATCACCTTTAGATAGCCAAACATTGTTCAGAACTACTCAATCCACAGAAAATCATTTTCCATTATATTCAAATCTTTCAAAGGACCTAAAAATCGTGAAAATTTGTGTACAAACTGCTGGTAATAGCCAAAAAGACCAAGAAAACTGCAAACCTATGCCATATTATCGGGTACTGACGAAGAAACAACTGCTTAAAACATTTATGGGTCCACTGCTACAACTATCTAGGACACCACATCACCAAGTAAACACACCTCCCATGTTCAAAACAAGCACATGGTAAACTTTTTGTATGGATGGTGGTGTCGATGAACCTATAAGATGGTCATGAGATTCTCAGTATGCACTTCCCCTGACTTCGTGTAGACCAAGATTTCATTGTTGAATATGACAATAAACTGGTCCAAGATATCATGAAATACAGATTTCATAAGCCCCATGAACACGACTAATACATTTTTAAAATCTAACAACATGACTATGAATGTGAGGTGCCCATACTTGCATCTAAAAGTAGCCTTTGAGATATCGCTTCCTTCACCATCAACTGGTGATATCCGAACTGTATATTGATCTTATAAAACCAAATCACTCCTCTCATCTAGTCAAAAATATCCTCTAACCTTGTAAGAGGCTAACAGTATCTTGGTTATTACCAGATTCAATCTACGGTAGTCTATACACAACCTTTGACCACCATCTGACATATTTGCAAACAACAACGGAGCACCCCATGATGACACACTGGTCTAGATAAACCCCTTCTTCATTAGGTCATCTATCTAGATCCTCAACCCTTATAATTTATAATGTTCCATCTGATAAGTATACAACAAAATCATAGAATCATCGAGCTTCAATTCTATCATGAACTCGACATCACATCGAGGCAGTAGCATCACAACCTCTTAAAGGATAACATCGAGTAACTCCCCCAATGACTCCTACAACCTCAAATGTCTAAACATATACAAATTACACATAAATATTATCCAAAAATAAATGTATAGGCTCTATTCATTTATTTCCCACCTAAAAACTCTACTCCCTAATGAAATCCATGCATTGGCCATCCACATCTGAAAACATGATTCTTATCTGTAAGTAGTTGATAATAGTGTGCATGTAATGTAACCAGTCATTGTCAAGAATGAAATCATTTTGTTTCATCTTTAGCAAGAAGGGATCCCTATGGGACTTTTTCAACCCCATAAACATTATACATCCCCAAAATACATCAAACAAGATATTCTAGAGTCCAACTGGCATACTCGACACTAGGGGAACGAGAAGTCTCTCTATGTCTAGTCCTAGAGAATTATCTAGACTGGGTACAACGAAGAAGTGTGAAGATCTTGAATCAAACCTATTGGAAGAAATGGTAATAAACAAGTCGATCATACCTTTGATGGTCTTTGGTCCAACTGGAAATACAACTTTAGCATCATGAAATAGACAATAACCTGCTCCTCTACCCCTCTACTAAGGACTGCCTCCAAAAACACACTTGAGTTGAGGTCCTTCAGGAACACCTTGAGGCCAGACTCTACCTGCTCTCTCTCTCCCCTCAGTAGTGCATGGTCCTAATGTCCCAAATACATAAATAAACTAGAAGGAAAATGCTACTAAGGATGGTACTAAACCTATCCACCTCCATTATACTGTGCTTGAACGGCTGCTGGGAAGTAGTTCTAAAGATGGCTGAGAACCCCACAAAAAAAACACAATGTCCCCAAACCCACGGGAATGGCACGAGGACTAGAATGTCAAAACAAAAAGTGATGAGGAAAATTCCCCTATGGTCAAAATCATGAGTGCCTTAACACCTGAGACCTACTACTGGTAACCTTACCACTTGAAGAACCAGATTTTCTCCCCTAGGATGGTAGACCTCCACACAAGTGCATCCACTCAATCACTTCCTCCTTCTTTAGAACCTCCGATTACATCAGTAACTTAAAGGGAGTAACCGCTTACCAGATAGTTGAACGAAGTGATTACTCTAGGTGTCTATCACAATGTTCCTTGTCTAGAAATTGTTTCGGAAAAAAATAAAGGATATATTTGAACTTAATCTCCATCTCTCATGTCGACATACTCCCCTACTAGAGGGAGAGTAACTCCATACTCTTCTCATCCTTCATGGTCAATTAATGTAATTCTACTCGTAAATCCTTCTCATAATTAACCCACGAAACATTAGCCTCCTTCCTCTCCCCCAGATACAACATCCACCACTGAAGTGTAGCTCCCCTCATCTGGATCACTTCCAAACGAACCTAGTACTCTTTTAGAGACCAAATCAAACTAAATTTGATCTCAAGATCCTCGAGACAGCTCTCTGTATCCATGTCTGAAACACTACCCATGTACCTTCCAAAGGAATGTAGTTGGAAAGAACATATCGTTTTCTTCCACTAGTTTTCCTCCTCACTGGGATCAACCCTTCACCGATCAACCAAATCGACCTACTAAGACAAAACTACCCAAGACACATGCGGATGATAACTGGGTTCTATACCTAAAAAGGAAAACAAGGAATCCCTAATCCCAGATAGTATGGAATTTTATTAAAATTCATTTTACCTTATTTAACTTGTTACTCATTTAAGATTTCCAAACCCCATAAAAACAATAACACAAGTCATTATGATTCATGTAAATTTCCTGGGGTCTCTACCCTATAAACGGTGTAGACTCATTTGGTCATTTGGTAGGTTCAGAGTCCTTTCATCAGATCACAGGGGTCCATAAAATCTCATGTCCTAGCCAGTATTCCATAGCCTATGTCATGCACCAAGACTGCCTTACCTTGTTCCCCAACCAACCCTTTCAATTCTCACTGTTACTAACTACAAACTTCATCCTGAATCTCAACCATCAGCTCTGATGCCATTTTTTCGTGACCCCTCCCTCCAAAGATAGAACTCCTAGGATAGAAATCATGAAAGGGAGATGATGACCCCCGAGTACCACCTCTAGTATGCCTTGGGGTGACGACCTTCACAAAGGTTGTAAAAATATTACAAAATGTGGTTCATTAACCTTTTATAGTAAACAAGATCAGGATATAATATGTTTCACTCCAAAAAAAATCTAGGATGTACATATATAAAAGAAATCCAAAATCCATCCCAGATGCATGTTTAAAAATAAAACAGTTACAAATGTAATAAAACTCCAAGGTATGTACCAAATTTAAATCTAAGTAGTGGTGCCACAACTATCCCAAAATCTAAGCTAGTATTGCCTAGCATGATCCCTACGGTACTCTTGGAAACTTGAAAGTATTTTAATTTACATAGAGTGAGCATACAAGTACACAGTAGGAAAAACCTAATTCTCTCGTGCACATGTGAAGGAAGCATATGAATTATCCTATGAAAAAAATAGTAGAGACAGAATAGTACCTAATCATGTATACTGACCACCTGAACTTCACCAAGGCACACTCACCAAATAACACAAGTCGAGTTATATAACATAAAGAACATCGATGATACGGTACCCCACAACAATTTCTTGTTGATTATACACTCTCAAACCCTAATGGAAAATGTACTAGCTCTCCCACCTCTTCTAAAGAAAACAAACCACATCACACCCACACACACCTCGGCCTCACAACCACAACACATCATACCCTTAGACATTTGGTACATTATCACAACACATCCTACACACATACACCTAGGCCACTACCGCAACACATCCCGCCCGTAGATACCTGGGACACAACCACACCTCATCTAGATGTCACTTAAGAATGAAAACTGAGCCGCAAACACATGGGCCTCACAAACCAAAACATACCCAAAGAGTATTGGGCTATTCTTTCTAGAATATAGAGCAGGGAAGAGTGGGTGGCCGGCCATCCATCCTCCCATCGGGATGTTTGGGAATGACACCCTCCCTCGTGACAATGGGGGAATTTGGAACATGGTGCTCAACTAGGGTGGAGTGCATATAGAAATCACAAGAAAAAATAGTGTATGTGTAAATACATATATAGTATCATGCACTCGATCCCAACCTATGGGATTCACAACAACTGTTACCTCTATTAGTATCAGCAATGGTCACTTTTAATGTTGATAAATTAAAGATGTTTAACAAATCTCTATAACTCAAAACCCATTAATTTCATTATTTAGTAGTAACCATAGTTACCCATGCTACTCATCATTTAACATTTCATTAAAAAGTTGCTTCCCAATTACCAAACCAACTCATGTTATATCAACATTATTATGTATTTATTTTCTCCATCACTACCTAAGAATCTATGTAAAACATACCACAACAGGTAACACAACGAAAGTCACACAAATGAAAAAGAACCAGGGTAAATTAACCCACTTCACATTCCTCTCTATTTAACACTGCTTTATAACAAAACATTCATCAATATCAAGACACTGGGTGAAGCTTTATGTATGCTACTCATGGAGAAACCATTAGAGAATTGTCTATACCAACCACTTCCATCATCATTATTCAATGTCATTCCACCCAATACATCCTCTAAACAGTGAAAACCCCCAACTCATAGTCATACCCAGCAACACGTCTCATAACAACCATTTCTTGCAGCCCTACTACATAACACTACTCGTCCATTACAAAATCAACAATCTCTCAACCTGAGATTCCATTACACCACTCGTACCACCCAATATCACACAGCCATGGACACAACCCTAGTATAACAGAAGTCAAAATAATCATGGACCCATCACACAACCCCATGAACCACATAAAGTGATGTTTAGATTTAACAAGGCATTTCTCTTTTTAATTTCACTTTTTATCTTCTAGGGTTATTATAGAAGGTATGATCTGGAGACATCCATTTATTAGCTTGGTTTATGTGGATAGAAAAATTTCATATATAATTATTCAATGGAAAAGATACAACATTAATTCTATAGAAAATCCCACCCACAAACAAATACCCTTAACATCCATGATATTCATTGGTGTTTTTGTCCCATAAAGTTAATAAAAATAACCAAGAACAAATAACAAGAAGATCATATGTTTCTTTTTCCCATACCCTGCATATTGATCTTAAACTGATTCTAATATATTTATTTAATTTGGATTCAACTTTTTTAAATGGGAAACATCTGTACACCCACCCCACATGATACACAATTAAGAGGGACAAAGAAAACCTACTTGGAAGAAGAAACAATCAGTACTTCCTTATTAGGCCAAATCAGGGGGCATGCATGTAGCAAGAAAAATTCTTCAGGGGAAACGTTATCCAAAGGCTAAAACACAAAAACATGATTCCTCTTAGAAGAATGGTTTGGGTAATCTTGTTCCAAGAGAAAGGGAAGTGCATGAGAAATAAAAGATCTCATATTTAGAAGGGACAGAACCTAAATCATCGGGGGAAACATTTTTTGAAATATGTTAAAGGTATATCTTTAAGAAGACCATGTGGTTTGGAAGTCAGAGGAAACTTTAGGTTATTAGAAGATATATATTATTTGAACTTCCTCTAAAAAAATTACATATAGAATTAAATTAATTTTATATAAAAGATAATTTTAAAGTGGATAAACTATAGAAAACTAGAAAAAAACAAGAGAAACATAAAACTATTGGAAATGGATCACTATTAAGTGAGTCACCGATGTGAGAAACTAGTGAGAGATATCAGTAAAAGCCACCATTCTATGAGCTACTGGTGCGATCAACCATTATGAGTCACCGTCATGACTCACCTGTCCAAACTCACTATCTCGACTCACTAGGGAGAGTCACTTTTGTGACTCACCATCATGACTTACCATCAGTGACATACTGGTGTGAGTTACTATTGTGACTCACCATTGTGACCTACCAGTGCGGGTCACTATTGTGATCCAACATCATGATCTACCATTGGAAAACTGAAAAAACTTCAATGTGTTGGAAAAAGTCACCTTGATCCCCCATAACACCCCAAACACCATATTTTCACAAAGTAATGGACTGGGGAGTTATGGGATAATATATTTTTTATCATCACTATTTGGAGATTCATCTAAAATATCCATGAGAATATCATATTTATTCTCATTAATTTCCCAAATTACATCTTATTCTATTTATTCTGAGATATTATACTCTCAGTAAATAAGGTTATTCATTTTAAATAAGTTTTACATATTACTCCTATGTACCTTTATAATATTCAAAGATATATTTATGGGAAGTTTATCATTCTCATTATCATCTGGAAACTTCTTGGGACAATTTATTGTGATGTTCCCAACCATTGAAAAATAAAAAAATTTGAGTGGAGTTTTCCATTAAAATTTTATTTTCCACTTATTACATATGAGGATAAGAATGAAATAAATTAATAAAATTCATCTTCATCTTGATTGTGTTCCATAGTAAGCATATTTAATGCCTTTAATTCCACTTCCACATAACATTAGTTTTTTTCTATATTATTAACTTGTTTCTACATCATATAAGAAACAAGAGTATTGTGGATATTATCCAACATCAAATCCTTTGTGTCTTTATCCTTAACTACCATTTATTTTCAATTAAATCATAGTGGAAATATCCTCAAGATACACCTAATGGTTTTTACAATGTTTATGGTTTATCTCATATAATTAATATTTTATATAATATCATTTATATAAGAAAATAATGCATCAATATACTCTTTTGGTTTCATCTTAATGACCTAATATTTATTCTAAAAACCTATAGTTTAATTTCTTATAATTTTGAGACACCTTCATTGATATTAATTATAATTTCTCATTTTGAGTGTGGGGATTAATATAAAATCACCTTTGTATACATTAGGGCTACCACTAACACATTTATCACCAAGGTTTTGTCATTAAACTCTTCATGATATTTCTCTAATAAGGTTGTGTCACCCATATTAACTGAGATCCCATGAATGGAATATCTGTAAAAATTAATTCATAAAGATCAATAGTAGTATTGTATCTAATTATTATATAGTTTAAAGTGATATCTATAAATTATCAGAATCCCATTATGATTTACTACTTAATGACTTAAAAATAATAAAGGGGAAGTAATTAAACATAAATCTAAGACCAAATCAAATCAATTCATATAAAAGAAAATATAAAAAAATAACTTATGCTCTAAAACCTCTTTTTATACCAACAGGGGTATCTTTTGAGAGATACCCAATTGGGATATGAAACTTATTCTAAATTAATCACTTATTTATAGAACTCACAAAAACCGAAATAATTCTCACCTAATAATTAGCAGGGTGAAACTTATTTTCTAATAATTATGATTATTTCATATTTATTTCTCTTATACTTCTCCTTGTTAGGTTTTATCAATGGTTTCTTAACCCACATTTACCAATTTATGTCCTATAGAATATTAATAAGTCATGAATACAAGACACAAGTATTTTACATGGTTCACTCTTAGGGGGATAATCGAATGTACATACATAAAAAAAGTGACGATACACTAGAATATGATAAACACATTGCATTATGGTGGATTTTTTCTAGGGAAATCTTACACCTGGGTTTACTATGCTTACAATGTTTAGTTATGGTTCACTACCTCCCAAGGGTCACTCCCTTCACTCTTCTCCTTTTACTCGCAGCTCATGGAAATAAAAAAATTGGAACATAAGCCAAAAAATAGTACCACTGCTATTATTCATTTACCAATGGTAGATTTATACTCCTTAATCTACATGTGTTTATCCTTCATAGATCTATTGTGAACATCACCATGAATGTGGCTTTACTTACCAAGTGATTTCATGGAATCTCCACATTTTCCATGGAAATATATTTAAAGAGTGTTGATTCATTATTCAATATTATCTACCATGATATTTTAAAAATTACTATATCTCATAAAATCAAATATATCAATGTCCCCCTCTATGTATCTCCCCCTATCTTCTCAAAACAAAAGACTCCATGATATATAAAGATAGATTTCTCTATAATTAACTAACTTCAATTTATATATTACATGATAAATTACATATTTCTTTCCCTAATTGAAAATATTCTATTCTCTATGAATATTAATTAGAACTCCATCCAACACTCTCATTTAAATTGAGTCGAAGTCATTATTGAATTACGAGGTTTCTCTCGTTAATGACAAGTTATAAAAAATATGAAACCTTGTTAACTCATATTTTTCATGGAATGTGTACTATAAATATGGTTTGAAACTTGTTCAATAAATAAATTTATGAAATCAATGTAATATAGTATATTTAACTCCTGTAGATATCACAGTGTGATCTCCAACTATCCTTAAAATCCAAAACCAATATAGAATAATCATGTTCTCCCATATTGTAGACATTTATAATTATATAAAACCATTAAAATAAATATAATACTCTTCAAATCATTTATATCTTTCAAACAACATGATAATATCCATAATTGAGTTCATTAAAAATCATATTTAGAGTTTATAATGAATATCTTAGATTTTTAATGGTCGACTCTTCACCTCAAAATCTATATCAACTGATCTTTATGTATCACATATTTCACAAAAATGGATCTTAAATATGCCCATTTTTTTAAATCTATCTTATATATATAATTATTATTATATATATTTACTAAATTGTTTTCCATTACCCTTGTATACTATTCTAGTGACCTTATGTATTCCATTAATAACACTTATGTATCAGTATGGTTACCTTTATTTATTATAGTGCATTTTTAAACATTTTCATTTTTCTATACTATAGAACTAGTTAAATTTATGTACCATATTGAATTATTCATATGTATTTTAAGCATTAATTTTACATATCATGTTGATTAACTTTACGTATCATAGTATAGTTCTTTTCCTTTTCCTAATTTCCTTCATACCTGCATGGTTACTTTTATATAATGCCTGATTACCTTTTCATATCCCTATGAATTATCAAGACCTTCCCTTTAACACATATAGATATTCTTCATGTGTTACTTTTATAAAATAAATTACAGTGAATCTTACACAATTCCTCTGATGTTTTTTATATTGTAACATTGATTAATGAGTTAGGTTACCTTTATGAATTTCTTTTTCCATTTTCTATAGTGAACATAACTCATCACATGGTCCTCTTCCTGTGTTTTGATTACATATTTTAACTTCAATAATATATTTCAAATATTTTATATATGAATTCTATCTAAATAAACTAAGTTATTATACTTTTTTACTATTTCTTATGAACATTTCAAGATCTTCTAGAATAACTTCAGACCATCACATCTTCTAGAATGACTACCAAAACTTTTGATTTTCCATCATAAATCTTCTTCTAGGACATATAATTCCAAAATAAATGTTGTAATTACAACATCTTAAACATATAAAACATTCATATTTACTCATAAAAATATAATTTTTTATGATATAACTTTATCACTTTGATGTCCAATAAATACTAAACATTTTAAATTCACACCTGACATACAAATAGTTGTAAGTTCACTACCTAAAAAATCATTCAAGTCTATATGTTTTTAACAAGGTTCACATGTCAATGTTAGATAGAATATAAATTTATTTTAAAATTTTATTTTCAGTACAAATATTGAATCAATAATTATCAATGCAAGTTCATAAATACACTAGGAATATGAATAGAATTTTCACCAAATATGATTCTTTCAAGCATTTATCAATTCTCTAAAGTAATAAAGGAATTTTAAATAATATATAAAAAATATTAATAATAATCTTTGGTAAAGTATTTTAATATTGGGTAGCATTTCATGCCATGGGTTTCAAAAACCAATGTTCTTTTCATGAATTTCTTAAACATTTAATTTGAAAATAACAACATATGACAATTTTTCTATGTTATGTTTTCAATATAACATTAGTTTCTAAATAATATCATATTTTATAATCTGAAAACGTTATTCAATTTGAGCTTAATGGGTTTCAAATGAACCCAAAAATTAATAAAATACATGAAAAATGAAAATAAAAATAACAAATATTTGAAATTCTTAAACACAAAAATTACCCCCCTCCTTGAATGATTCAGGGTAGTAAATGTATCGTAAAAATATTTTAATTTTGAGTAGATAAAATATATGTATACAATTCAGAAATTTTATGTAAATGTACAAAAATTGGGTTATATTAGTCATAGGGTTAGAGGATTATGATCTCCTATACTAGTACTTATGGAACATTGATATTCTATTTGTATAGCCTGAGTCTATTGATAATGAATTGGTAATTATATCTATTACTAGTTGTCTCCACATCACTAAATGGATGCACAATGGTTATTTTAAATAGACCTTCCCACCTAAAATGATGTTTATCTTGAATTAATCTCACTCCTATTTTTAATGGTAATACTTCCTCTCTTGGATGGATGTTTTTTGATGAATTATCTTATCATGTGCCAATTTTTTTCACTCCTAATAAATTTTATATTTTATAAATATGTCTATCCTTGTGAACTCTGTTCTTAAATATGGAATCCACACTCTATTATATATTTTTACAAATCCATAATTTTCTCCTTAACTTCCCAAAAGGCCAATTGTTCCAGCTCAACTAGTAGATTATGGATTTTCCCATCGACCAATTGTTACTAGCTCATTCCATTGGGGTTCTATAAACTATATTATAAGACCACAATACTTATTCCTATATTTGGCTCTAATATTTCATATTTTTATTAACAATATTTTCAAATATTCCCATAATTTACATGTTAGAATCATTATCTTCTCTATTGGTTATTAGATTCTATGGAGTTGATGTATTTTTGGTCACTACATATCTCCTCAATAAATATTTTATGATCCAATTTAAAAAGTTGGTTCCTTTATCACTAATTTATAATCCATATATTACAAATTTATAATAGGTGTTATTACTACAAAATGATTGAAAATAGTGGAATCATTAGTATTTGGGTCTTTAGCTTCCATGTATTTTTAAACAAAACATGTATCTTTCATGATATAAAATATCCAAATTTAAGAAGAAAGGTTCATATAAAATATATTCTACATATATTAAATATTTCCCAAACATTCATTAGTCTTTGAGAAATTTTTTGTATCATTAATATATTTCTAAATAATTGGAGTTACGTACAACTCTTACAAAACTTGTAGGAATATTTAAATAGTTTGAATCATTATATACCTGATTTGAGGAAATTCCTAGAAGTTATTTGAGATCAAAATTTCCCACCCATGGAAAATATTTAGAAAATTTATAGTATATAATTTAATTAACTTTTAGTAAAACACCACATAACATTCATTAGATCATCTCGAACATAAAATTATGATTAATCTTTCAGTATAATTATTTTAAATTTATTTTTGATGAAATGGAAATTGAGAGGTTGCCAGAAAATTTACCATATCAAAAAACTATGGTTCATCTCTATCAATAAGTAATTTTTTTCAATTGCAATGATGTTACAAATATATCATTGTCTCGAATTTACACATGGTCTATATAGGGAAACCTTATCTATTGATCTATCACTTGATTTTTAATTCCTATATTTTCAATAATTACAGAATCATATTCTCGGAGATGCAGTATCCATCCCATCAGGATTGTATTTTATTATGTCTTACTCATCTGGTATATAAGAGATACATTATTATAGAAAATAGAAACTCTAGTTCAAGAAAGGTATGAAATAGATTTATCTAAATAAAAAATCTAATAAATACACCTTTTTAGGGGTTATATAATGTTTTTGAATTGAATACAATGTTCTAGAAGAAAATTCGAAGATATTGTGTATCCATTCAATTCCCATTTAATATACAACTTTAATAAAATATATTAAATGATAACACAACAGTTCAAAATCAGTAATCAAAATTAGGTATTTTCATGACTGTTGGTGTGGTCAATTATCATTTTAGAACATTCAAACCTTTCTTAAATAGAGTATGAAAATTAAATTAATAATATTTTATGAATATTTATTATAATGGAAAATAAATCTTATTAAAATCCTTGATTACTATTTTAGACAATCCCATATTTGCTAAAAATTATCTATCATGTTTTACACAAGTTAGGAATGGAAATTCACTAAAAGTTTCATTTTTATATTGATCAATCTCAGTTCCATTTTATGGAATTATATTTCCATTAACAATGCCTCTTTTGACTGTGAAATAGAACTTTTCAAAATTCAAAACATGATTCTTTTCAACAAAAATTTTCAAGACCTTTTCTAGAGTTTCCAAATAGTGATCAAATTAGTTTCCAAACATATTGAAGTCATCCAAAAATACGTAAAGAAAATACTATATCAATTCAAAGAGAAATATTACTATAAATATTTTAAATATATATGGTTCATTAAAAAATCTAAAAAGAATTATGTAATAAGAAAAGATACCATAAGGAAAAGACAATATTTTTATGCAATGGTCCATAGATATAGTGGGCACCTATAACAACTCTAAAAAATCAAATAGAAATTAATACCATGTTTTAACTATATATATTAAAAACATTTTGTCAAAATTAAATACATAAAACTCTATTTTCTTATGATTATATTCAATTATCAATAGTGTAGAAAAAATATCAAACTATTTATGATGCTCATAGAAATTATTTTATTTTATTCATTCTCTATAATGGTCTATCATGATTTATAGGTCACTATTTGAATTGTAATGATCCATTATGAATAATAAATTGGGTAAATGATTTCATCTTCTAATAACATTTCCAAAAAATTAACCACTTTTACCAATGTTGGGTGAAGTCTCCATTGAGGTTTCCTAATAGGTTTTTTTCTTAATTTTTAGAAAACTTTGGTGGATGTTGATTTTTCAAATGATTTTAGGTATACCAATGAGATTTCAATTTATGCTTCTCAAATTACCTCTAAAAAATTTTATTATATTTTGTTTTTTATTGGTATAAAATTTGTTAGAAATAATTACTGGTAGATTGTTTCCTTCCATTAAAATACATACTTTAAATATGTGGGAAAAGATTTTATTTCTAAATTTGGGGGTTTTATATTAAATATGGCCTCATATTTGTCGTACTTACCCCAATTTTATAAAATTACTACAAATAAGATGAAGTTTTTCCTTATTAATTATTGAATAAAATATTATATAAATCAAAAAAATCATAAGCCAAATCATCTTCAAATGGTTTCATAGGATTTTAAAATTTAACATAATTATTTTTCATAAATTTTTCAGATTCTAATTGGTTTCCAAAAATCGAAATTTCTTGAAACATATCAGATTCCCAACATATAATTTTTATTTCATAGTGTAAAATTGTGAAAAAGTAATTCACTTTTGAATGAGTTATAAATTATAAAATATTAAAGTGTATAGTATTCTCACAAAACTACACTATTATAGTTTCTTTATAGACATTTATGATTGTATTTACCATTTTCCAGAAGGTTTTTCCCATAAAAATAGTTTAATGACTAGTTTAATTCACTATTAATTGTTCAACATACGAAAAAAAAATTGTAAGATCAAATTCTATACTCATATCAAAACCTATTCATGAACAATATCTGGGGAATATAGGGGATCTTATAGCTAGGTATATGACCACATATATTGGTTTGGGCACTCCCATATGAAAATAAGTAAAAAATATTAGTCATGACATTAATATATTATTTTAGATCAAATAATTAATTTATAAAATTCATAGATACAATTTTACAATGAGTAATTAAATATCACTAGATATTGAGATTTATTTAGATGTTGTAGTGAGATAAATATGGAAATGTTTCTCAATGAATTCACTCCCTATAATAATCTTTGCCTTTAATAAATTGTTAATAATTATTTATTTAATAAAGGTAACATAATACAACCCAAGTTGATTGTGAAGCCTCATTGATTTTGGAAATTATGTACATGGAAGAAAAACATGGGTACACCATCATTATTTAAAAACATCAAAGCATGCCCTTATATTACTTTGATCATCTAAAACATCATGGGATAACATATGGGCGTGCATAAGAATGTGGTGAGCTACATATCCATATAATAGAATAATAAAATCATAACATGAGGAAATTAATTCATGTGGTTCAATATTAAAATCAATAGTACAATAAAGTAGTGAGAATCATAAACAATAATATAAAAGCATGGTATATGTTGATAACATGAAGGAAACATGGGAATGTGGAAACAATATAAAGCATGGCATCATAAACATAAGTCAAGGATAACCATGAAGATATCATAACATAGTGTTCTTAGGATAACCTCTTATGTACTATACATGGAATATCATGAGATAAATATAAGTCCCCATGCCTTAAACATTACATAATGTTGAGTTATTACAAGATTACACATTAACGATATTTTTAGGTTTAGAGTTTTAGAAAATTAGATCATAAATAATGCTTCACATTCCACATTTAAACAAGGTGGTTACATCAAAGACAATATTCACTTTTCCCATCAAAGAAAAAATATTTAAAACAAAACATGGATTCTTTCATTACACTTCCGTGACACTATCATCGCATCATGTACCTTTCCCTTGACCAACATTTCAAAAACATGGGATGGGCATAAAAATCTCAGTAAGGGATATAAAAGTACAAAATGAAAACATTATTCCATGTATGAAATCATACTTTACTCATAAAACATAAGCATTTTAACATACCTCATCAAATCATGAATAAATCATAGAAATCATAATACATAAAGGTAAGTTGATGAATTCATAACATTCTTACGTAGGGAGTAACCCTCATGGTTACGTTTGGAATATGCATCACAGTATATTCCCTAAATCCCTTCGTAGAAACATTAATATTTAACCCCTTCACATTACCCAATGCATTGGAGAGCTATATCAGGCTCACCCGCCCTTAGTTTATCACAAAACCACCCGTCTTCATAACAATGCCCAATAACCATAACATAATCGTATCACATAAAACATGCATAAAGGAAACATAAAATTTCCACTTTTCAATCACAAGATATCAATACAACACATTGATATAAAAATATTATGAAAACAATTTTCAATACCAAAATAAAATAAAAGTAAAATATGGTATTTATTTTTCATTTTAAAAAAATGTTATGGCTTGTAGAGGAAGCTGAAGCTCAAATAATGGTCACGGCGGTGGAGAAGTCGTTGTCGCCGCATACGTACGACAAAAAAACATTCCCTTTTGTTTTTTAGTAAACGCTTTGTATAAAAAATATTACTTTTTAATAAACATAAAATTTAAAGGGGTTTATACACAGTATAAAAGAAATTTGTGTATAAAACAAAATATGCCTCAATGAAAGGAGATTGAGACGAAGTCCCATTCCTCGTATCCGACTTGACTCGATCATTCTTTAACATCCTGAATAATAAAAGTGAGTTAATTTCTACTTTCTTAAGACCTTTTTTCATGTTCATTATTCCTTTTATATCACTTATAACCATGTTATTAACACTATGTAATTATTTAAGTTAATAATGGTCGTTTTGTCGATCATTGGTACTTGAGTTAAAAATAAACTCTTTATGATTACAAGTTGTTCATGTATCCATTATATCCAGAATTATATTCATGATTTATATATCATATATATCATATATATCTAGTATATACATGCATTTTGAATATTACATAACATTTAGAGGTAAGAAATGAAATTCTCCGTTCATGGAGACGGTAATCCGTACGTACGCATGAACGCTACATTCATTTCTATTTCGTATTTTATGGAATCGAATCCTGATAACACAAAGGTATATTATAATTACAGGATAATATTATATATAATATCATTAATTCCATCCTTTATATTTTCCACATATGGCATTAATGAATCAAATCACTTTGAGGGGGCGGTAGTCCGCACTTTCTAAAATGAAGATATCGCGTTTACCCATAATGGAAGCCATAAAGGTATGACATAAATGAAAAATACAGAATCTTAAAGAAAACATAAACATATTATATATCATATATAAATATTGAGACATATTAATGGCAACCATTGAAGGTGTTATAAGAATATTGAACAATCATCGTTTTGTGAGGCACAAATTCGCCATCTACGGAAACAATATGTTCTTTAACCATTAGATATATGTGTGTGTAAGTATAGATCAAATAATTATTATAACAACATAATATTATATTTAACATACTAGTGTTTTTACAAAATAAATTAATAAAAATAGTTTAGGGGATTGGAGAAGCAAAACAAAACAAAAGAACATTAGATAAGACTTTACCTTTAAGTCGGGTAACTCCTATTGGTTTATACCAAAAGGGTTCCTTGAAGAGCTTTCTTCATAAGGTAAGGATTTTAGGATGAAGATAGAGATGCGGACAGATAAAATGAGCAGAGTTTGGCCAAGCCAAAGTCTTGAGAAGTGTGTGTAAGGAGGTATAGGTGGTGGCCTTTTATAAGAGGAGAGGAGGGGCACTCTTGGAATGTTATAAAATGATACTTTATATTTAAATGTGTTTCGAATTTAAAAGGTCCCAAATTTATATAATTATAGGATAAGGTGATAAGGGTTCGAAATATTCTCATCCAATTGGTCTTTGACAAGTGTAATTCCTATATTTTAGGTTATCGTTTCATTTTATTTAAATCGTTCATTAATGACATAATCGTTGTATCAGCATGATGTCATAAATAAATTAATTTATATAATGTCTAAAAATTATATAAAAAAATACTATGATGTAGGAAATATTTTTATCTTTCCAATTATTGTTTTTAGTCCAAGATATGATTTATGTAGACTAAACTAAAATTGTTTTACTTAGGGGTCACATACTTTGTTATATTTAACAATCATTAAAAATAAAAAGATAAAAAGTCACTATCACACAAAAGTGATTCCATGGGGTCCCAAAGTTTGGAACAAGGCATACCATGGTAGGCCATGACACAACCAGTATCATTAGGACACATGTTGTAGTTATTTTATATTACTATGTTATTATTTTATTACCCTTAACTACCCGATTACTAATTAATCACGATAATTAAAGATAATTACCGTCGTTACTATTCATAATGTCAAAAAAACAAACGAGTCTTGATTACATAATTTAGACCTTATGATTCCAAATATTTAATCCATTTTACCAAATTCCAAACACATAAATTTCAATAATTAATTTAAAAGTAATTCCTGTTGTCAAAACAAATAGGGGGTTTTTTTAGAAACAATATCTATGAAAAGTTTGGCACTTGTTTATACCCAATTCCAAAGTGAAATTAATCCCAATGGCCACCATTGGATTAAATGGTAAAAATATATTCTATTTAAACATTAAAAACAATTAAAAATATAATCTAAACATATAATTAAATTAGATGAAAATACAGTTTTGATGTAAAATGCAGTATTTTTCACTATTCATTAAAAAATGAACATTGTCAGAAAAATTCCAAAAATTTACCCAAAGTAAATTTCAATGTCCCAATCATAAAGAATAATATTATTTTGACAAATATAGCTTATAAAATTTTCGAATGTTTTATTTAAAAATGGTTTTCCATTAAAAGGCAGTAAAACAATCTTTTAAAAATATTAGTGTATTCCATGCTTATGATTGGATTTGTTCTCGTTTTAAGCCTCTAAAACACTACTGAATTCCTAAATAGAAATAGGTAAGAATATCTATTATTCATTACTTACTTGGGATGTTACAATGAATACACTACCCAATGCATTTGAGGGATAAATAATGTGGGTCTGACCCATTACCTTCACATCATGTACATGAATAAGTGTGTCACATATATCTTACAAAATAAGGATTTATTTAAAAACTTTTAATCACGTGGCTAAAAAGTGTGAGTTATATAAATGGAAATACCCAATAAATGAACAATACGTACAGCTGGTTGAATACCTTCAAGTGGAAATGAGAATGAGTTTTCACTACAAAAATGTTTTTCATTGTGAGTCACAGGATGATTTTAGCAGCATAACGGGGGTACAAAATGACTCATGGAAGTGTTAAATGATATTGAAAGGGTTATATAATATATTTGAAATAATATGGAAGTTATTATGGATGTGAAAAACCATATCACAACATGAAAAATTGGAAAAAAGGCATAATTTAATGAAGGTTCTTGAATAAAGAGGATAAAAATATGATACCTTACCTTGAGATGGTGCCTCATAAATATTTGGAGGATATTTTAAAGAGATTTGGGTAACCCATAAGGGAATGTATAGGGGAATTGTAGTGTAAATTAATTCTCCAAGAATTTTTAGTGATGATGAATGGGTGGTTGTGTGGGTTTTGTAGAAAAAAGAGTGGAGAATTCATTATTAACTTCTAAACATAGGTTTTTTACTCTATATGATAAATTATTCAAAACCAAAAACCCTAAAAATGTTTCTTCCTGTTGTTTCTTCCAAAGAGTTGAGGATTTAATTATTTTAAAAGTATAAGAACCTACCTCTTTAAAATAATAACCTTGGTGTTGTGGAAGTGATTCATGTTTATAAAGAATTTATTTTAAGGCATCATAAAATAATATAGGTTCTGAAGGATTCATTAAGACATTATAAAATAAATAATATAACCTAAAAAACAAATTATTTTAAAGGTAAATATATATTTGATATTTAATTCCATTAATTGAATATATTACATCAATTTTATGTCATTATGGTGTCATAATACAAAACGTATATTTATACCGTATTTTATTTTTGCCCAAAAATTCGATTATCTCATAAAATTATGAAAAATTAACAATTTTATAATACTGATAATATGATTCAAAAACAATATTTATTTTATCAGATAAATTCTATAAATATGTGAAATTAAACTTTAATATAAAGAATCAACATCTATTGAAAAATATTGGGTTTTTTACAATAATAGTTTCCTGACACTTATGTAATTAACATTTGAATTTTTAAAATTATATTATAATTTATATAAAACAAATATATTTTCATAAATATATTTTATTAAAATATAAATTATTTCTAAAATTTTTGAACTCATCAAAAATAGTGTATTGATTGAAATGATATATTCCCCAACAATAAAATTTGTGGTACATCATGTAAAAATATAATTTTTATCAAGCTTGTTATCAAATAATTTAAAACAGGATAATAAAAATGAATAATTAAAATCATTAATTTAGGGAATGAAAATTTAAAAATTCATACATTTAGTGTCTAGATACATATACCTTTATTACAATATATAACTGACAAAGGGTAATTTGTGAGACGATGATATTTTCTTACAGTGGTTTGGAGAACATAGATTAGTCCATTATTTTCATGAGCTTGAAATTCTCCCCTAAAATATTTCTCTTGTGATGTAATTATTGAATCTTGGTTAGGGATTAGATAAGGTAAAGGATCTATAATTCCATCTCCCTTGAAATCTTTGATAAATGGTCAGCATAGGGAGTGATCCTACAAGTAGAGGCCATCATTTATTTCATTTATTTAAATTGGTTTTGTCATAAACTTTAATATATAATTAGAATAATGATCATTTTACAATGTTAATATTATCAAAGGTTATGATTTGTAATGGTATTTTAAATATGATAGTATAAAACTCATAATGGTCCAAAAAAATCCAAAACAAAACATTTTTTTATATAACTTATTTAATAATTTGTTAATTCAATTGAAAAAAGAATATCATTTATAAATATTAATGTCATTAAATTATTACACCCTTCATAATTTATTACCACAAAATTATCTTTTCATATATTAAAATAGATGAGGGAATTTTTGTTTCATCACCTCTTCTGGTTCTAAATTTTCTTCCTTAAACTTGTGGTTTCACCAAAGCAATTTTAATAGATGATTTATTTTATTTCATTGAACCTTGTCTCCATGGTCAAAGTTTCACTTCTGATTCTCATTATATGAAATATGATTATACAATGGTATTGCCTATAGATTCAGTACATGTGATGGGTCTGGTGTGTCACAAGCCAGACTGGTATTTCATCCAACCTAACACCCAACCCGATCTGTGGCATGCCCTAAAGGGCATTTCTAGTCCCCAAGTGCTGGAAAATATTTTCGAGCATTAAATATAATATGAGTGGGAACGATTTTAGCCCAATAATCAGGATTGGATAAACAAAATAAAAAAATGAGCATGAAAAATTTACCAACCACTGAATCTAAAATGAATATAATAAGATGATTCAGTTACAAGATACAAATAAACAAAGAAGAAACCAAAACAAGACCAAACCATTACCTCCTGATCACCATGTGACCTCAATGTCACCATCATCCACAAGTTCGAGCCTCTCCAAGATCTATCTCAACTAGACAACTAGAACAAAAATATAACCTTCAAAATAGACCAGGTCTACCCACATTGAGTATAACAAGTAGGGTGTGAGCTAAACACCTCAGTAGGAAAACACCAAAGAATGTATTTGTTTCTTTTCCTGAAAAAAATTCTATAACACTAGTTTGAAATACAAGTATAAATATTGGGTTTTCACATTTTTTCAATTAAACATAATTATTTACCTTTTAAAAACTATGTTCATCATGCTTTCAATTCCAAAACACGTTACCATTTTGAAACCAAACCCCAAAACCAAGGTTAACAGGCTGTGCTGAAGATAGATAAATGGTATGAGAAAAAAAATTAAATTCAGCTAAAATAAAAACAAATAATTAGAGATCAAAAAGATGGGATTTCCTAAACATCCCTAGAGGATCCCCTAGACGTACTCAGTTCGGAACCACCTGCGAGCGTATGTTGAAGCTTCATAGTTAATAACCACTATCCGCTATAAACTGACCAATCCATTGACACAACCCACCTAGACTATCAGAAAATATAGGGGGTATCAACATTTCTAAATGAGTTTGATCAAAAATTGTCACTCTATTCTTTAAAATATGCCTAGTAACCAATGTTAAAAGTGTAATATTTATGTATGAGTCCCTCACACGTATGAATCACCATACCTATCATCACCGCCCCTGCCTACCCCAAACACAAACACCACCTATATGGTAACCCATATAAGGAAATATTTAATATGTAATCCCACTATACATACATAAATACATATATATAACATTATAAAAGGCTCTAATTGGTCCATCACATCATATAACATTCAACTCTTTATTTAAAACATTATAGTTTCCCAAACTGGTGTTTGACTCTACACACCCAAATTCATTTTACCCAAAACATTCCAAAACCCCATTTACAAATGAATGTGAAATTCCACATTCACAATATTTTCCAAAATCAATACAAAACACCAATTTTAGATATCAAATTCCAAATGGGGATTTATGTTCCAAATAAAATTTCACCCATAAAAACATTTCAAATTCAAGGATGAAAACATATAAAAAATAACTAAGAATTTCCCAACAGGCTTCCAAACTATTTAGAAACTGACACTCTTTTATAAAACACCAAATGGGCCATAACATTTAATACAATCATGAAACATCTTTATCTCATTTGGAAACCATGAAACTATTTTATAATAAAACAAGGAGGAGGTTAAGATGAAGATGATTTTTAGGAAAATCGTGTTCATTGAAAGAATCACTTCTAATGTCATTATCATTTGAAATCTCATCCAAGCGTGCACTATATTTATCGATGGATTCGCTCACATCTAATAGCATGCCTCAAATATTTTCCCCCTAAACCATTCCCAATGAAACCACACAAGCAGTCCAAGTAGTAAAATAAACAATTTTATAAAATTACCACATAACAAGACTATCCCCAATCCAATAAATTTAATAAAATGTTTCTTTAGAAGCACCACCCAAAAACACATTTTTAATATTCATGTTAAATAACATTTAATTAAACACATTTGGTGTGGGAATACATAGGCATAATTGAAGAGTCTCCTTGAAATCTATAATTAACAGTTTCTACTACCCGGAAAACACCATAATAATCTAAAAAATATATTATAAAGGTGTAAATCATGTATAAAAATTAATTGGAAATACCCAAGAATAATATGAACTTAATCGGAAATTAAAGGCATGGAGAAACCTACCTCGATGGCATGTGAATGTGATGAAACCTTAAGAGAAAATATCCAATCCCCACAAACCATTATTGCACCTGAGATCCAAAGAAAATCACCCAACATGAATACCCTATCCATTAGGGTTCATCCAAGAAAGTCCCAACCAAAGGAAAACCAATTAAATATAGAAGTTGGAGAGAAATAAGTAGAAAAGTGGCCAAAACCCCAAAAAAAACCTATGTTCTTTGAAGGAGTAACCGTGGAGGAGGAGGAGCCAAGGGAAGAGGGGTTTCGGGACCCCTTTGTGTGCCAAATAAACCAAGGAGGTAGAGGCCTGATTTTTGGGTAAAATAGGGGAGAGAGAAAATGGGATTTAGGATTTTAATGGCCAGGTACGATCGCATTGTTTGGAAAAATAGTTTAACAAACTGTGTGCCAATTGTATGATAGAAACTTCCCAAATAGGCATCAACCGCCTGACCAGCCCATAATGTTTAGCCGACCATGTGCCAACTGTGCGATAGCTTCTATCGACATCTAAAGCCTGATGTATGAGTACCTAGGATGATCTTCCCATTTTCTATTAGTCCTGTGGTGCCCGTTTATGAGACAAAAACCCACCCAACATCCAAAAACTAAAAACAATTAACCAGGTATCAACCTGATCCTCATCCAAAGATATCCAAAACTATGAAAGGGATAAAATAAAGGAGTATCCTAGGTCGGGATGTGGCAATTTTACCCACCTCAAACACTATTTACCCCTATAAAGTGACAAAGACGAATGTTAACCAAAACTCAAAGACATGCCTTATCACAACTAAGGAAACCATACATCCTCAGATGAATATTCACTCCACATGTCACACCTCACCTATTATGAAGAAACCATAACCTAAGAACAGGGGGAAAATATGAGAGGGTACGCCACACCACAAGAATTCAACTAGCATGGAAACATTGAAACCCAAACAGCACCACATTAAGGGGGATCACCTGTGTACTCTCAACGTGAAATAAGCCACTTATTCTCATGAGCTATATGACATCGCCAAAATATAAACAAAAGTCTCTCTACATGGTGACCTAGTAAACTAGGACCTCAAGAACTCTCTCATCCTCTCCCTACTAACCAACGACATCTTCACTGCAATTGGGAATTTCCCAACCCAAACCCGAAATTTTCCCACACAAACTGAGGGACTCTAGCATAGGGGAAAACTCACAGAAGTAAACTGATCCAAATAGAGAACTTGAACAGAATCCATCCCTTCCAATAACCACAAGTACGTATATCCAAAATGATCACTGATGAAAAAAAAACCAATCCAAATCACCAAGACTTAAACAGAAAGACCACTACAAAGAAAACCTAGCATAGTGGGACATCGGGACAAGAGAATCCCCTAAAATAACCAAAAACCCTCCGCATAGGGGTGAATGACAACACCACCAGAACAAAAAATTTACCATGCTAATATATGATTCCCAACACAGAGGGAGGGTAATCCCATGAAAAAAACTCCACCCAAAAATGAACTGGAAACACCATTCATCAATTCAAAAAAACTTAAACACCTTCAGACATGATAATTTAGAACTGAGACTAGCCCAGATAAGGTATTAGCACACCAAATGGAGAAAAAATGATTCAAAGAGCCACATTTTAAAAAATATAACCACTCGGGTTATAAAACAATGTGTTCATCAGACTAAAAAACAAAAATATGAACAAAAAAAAGAAGGAAGATAATAAAATGAAAACATCAAATGTTTACATCCCAAAACATGAGATAATAACTGGGCTAAGGGGTTTCTAAAAACCCTTGGAAACTTATCACTGTGTGCAAACATCAATCTGAGGATTTTGGTTGGAGCCCTGATGACTGAAGCATCGCCTACCACATAGTCAGACCCTAGTATCCTATAATAAAAATGTTATCTTTGGGTGATTATTCATACAAAACCTCTCCCAGATAACCCATGTAGCCAAAATTATGTTAGGTATTTAGAGGGAAGTGGAAAGACGGGCTCGAATGACCGAACCAGCCACACTGGTGGCACACAAACGAATGATCCGACGAACTGGAATCTAGAACCAATTAAAGATACTCCTTAGTGATATTTTCCTCTAGCATGAACTTCTCATTAGATGGGGAACCGTCACGAGAAACAAGAGACATCAGATTAACAACTTTATAAACTCTATAAATCGGCTTGACTAGAAAAGCTTCATCTAGCAACATATCGAAATAGAGATCCTTGGAGGAGAGGACTCACTCATTTATATCTGGATGAATACCCCCAATGAAAATATAATTATTCAACAGATCCTTTGATTACTCCTCCCTAGAAAAGGAAACCACCTCCTTGAAATTTTCAACATAGGCCATAACCATCCACTAGCATAGTTTAATACTCATTATCTCTTCCCTTGTCTTCATATTCACCTCCTCGGGTATAAATCATCATAAGCATATGGACTGAAAAACTTCCCATGTCATCCCAACATTCATTAATGGCGGGGGAAACATCTCCCATTCTTCCAATGATGAACCTCCAAACAAACCCAAAACAACACGAACCCTAATGGTTTTGATAGTTCCCAACAATTTGAAGATGTTCATAACTTCCTCCAGCCACTCAACTACCTCTAATGGACCTCGATAACCTCGAAGGGTAGGAAACATTCTAGAAGAACCAGAAAATGGGAATGACTCCTTATAAATTTTAGAGACTATTCATGATGGAATATTATGAACAACAAAAATAAAATCCATTCAAAACAATCATAAATCGAAGGCACAATAGAAAATAACATGTTGGGCCAAAAAGAAGGCTCAAGAACCAAACACATATGAATGAAAACAAAAATCCTCTTTTCAATAATCCCATTTACTTTTCAATTTTCCAAAAGCACCTCATTTAAAATATCATTTCTAAAAAAACATCCACTTTTCACAAAACAAATAATAAATTTTAAAACAAAACTAAATTTATAGAATCATTTTTCCCTTCAAAATCACTTTGGAAGAGAATAAGAACAAAACAACATAAAACCAAATCAGGATCCTGTTTTAAATAAATCACCATATTTATTCCAATTTCAAAACATCCTTCTTTCATGTCCACATTCAAAAAACCAGAACCCACATTTAAAATAAAATCAATTCCCAAAACCAACTTCTATAAAAAATCATTTCAGGAAAACAATCCATAATTTTGATTTAAAATTCCCACCCATGGAATCATTTGACCCATCACATATGTCTTCATCCACTTTCTATTATATTCTTTATACACATGTTCCAACATGTAATTTCCATACATATTAAAGCACATGTGAACCTTTATAAGTAGTGCCAAGGGCCATCCATACCATTTCATATTGAAAACCAAATAATTCACCAAATTCTCAGTCTAAAACATCTTCTTCTTAAAACCTATTTTACAAATCTGAAACATTATCCTTTAACCTGATTTTACTAGTTCATGGCCACTTAAAAGAAAAAATTGTCATTTCAAAAAAAAAATTCACTCTCAGAAACACACATACATGAACCAAGACCAAGATAAAACACCACTTGCACCAAACCATTGGAATTTGGAACTGGTGGACATGATTAACCCGTCGATATGGTAGTGAGCCATACCCTAAGAAATAATAAACCACTAGGAGTTACTTGAACTATATACTCAGAATTTACATGGGTCACTACTCCAAGTGATATCATGACATAACACAGTATCACCTCTAGCTCCATCCCTCAATCCAGAATAAAAACAAAAGACTCAATTCTCTTACTACCCATAGTAACTCAAGGATCAGAACATGCAAGAAATCACGATGCTCTTCCCATAACTACCTCCTAAGTCCTAAAAATCCTAATCTCCATTTATAAGACACCCCAATCAACTAGTACCTCCTTTGATACCATTTTTTCCTAAACCAAACCTATATTTAATCAAACCCGACATTCGAACTAGTCTATTGCATGGCTCGATAGGTGTTCTTGATCCCTAAGGGCTGGAAAATAGTGTCAGACATTAAATATAATTTGAGTCGAAGTGATTTAATCCTAATAACTATGATATAATAAACCAAATAAACAAAATGAGCATGAAAAAATGACCCATGACTGAAACTCAAATGAATATAATAATGTGATTCATTTAAAATATACAACAGAACAAAAAAGAAAAAAAAACAAGACCAAACAGCTACCTTGCATCTTCATGTGACCCCAATGTAACCACCATCCACAATACTGAACCTCTCCAAGAGCTAGCTCAAAAAAACAACCTAAAAAAATCTGAACCTTCAAAAGATATCATTTTAATCGACATTGAGTGGTAAAAGTAGGGTGTGAGATAAATAGCTCAGTAGGAAACCACAACAGAATCCATGTGTGTCCTTTCCTGAAAAAAATACACTAAAACTAGTTTGAAATAAATGTATAAAAATAGGTTTTCATATTTATTCAAATAAACATGTTACCTTTTCTTTTAAAAACTATTCACATTATCCTTTCATTTCCAAAACAAGTTACCATTTTAAAACCAAGACCCAAAACTAAGGATACCCGGATGTGTTAAAGATAGATAAATGGTTCCAGGGGAAAATTCAGTGAAGAATAAATTCAAAAAAAACAATTAGATATAATAACCATGAGATTTATTAAACATCCCAAGATAATACCAAGGATTTACTCAGTTCATAACCACCTATCGGAATATGGTGAGGCCCCAAAGTCAATAACCAATGGCCGCCATAAACTGACCAATATAGTGACACAACCCACTTAGCCTTTCAGTAAATCCCAGGGGTAACAACCCATCTAATCGGGGTTGTTTAGAAACCGTCACTTGATTATATAAAAGGTGACTAGGAACCCATGGTAAAATTATACTGTGTATGTATGAGGCCTTCGCATGTGTGACTCACCATACCTGTTGTCACTGCACTTGCCTACCCCATAAATTGAGACCACCTATACAATAACTCATATAAGGAAATCCCCAATAGGTGATCCCAATATAAATATATATATATATACATATATATATATATATATATATCACATCATCAAAGGTGTTAATTGGGTCGTCACATCATATAACATTCAACCATTTCATTAAAACTTTCTAATTTTCCAAATGCACATTTGGCTCTGAACACCCAAATGCATTTTACCCAAAACATTCCAAAACCATTTCTAAATCAATGTTACATTACACTTTCATAATTTTTCCCAAAATCAATATAAACTGATAATTTTATATATCAAATTTCCAATGGGCCTTTAAGATCCAAATATAATTTCACACTCAACACCATTTCAGGGCCATGTTTAAAAATATACATAAAATAATCAAGGATTTTTCCACAAGATTCAAAACTATTTAAAAACCTATACTCTTTTATAAAAAACCAAATTTTCCATAACTTATAAAATATTCATGGAACTATTTAATCTTATTTTGAAACCATTAACCATTTTACAAGAATATAAATAAGAGGTTAAGATGAAGAACCATTTTAGGAAACCAATCTTCAAGGAAAGAATTACTTCAAATTATATCATCATTTAGAAGTTCATCCATGTGTTCACTCCATGCACCCATGGATGTTCTCACATATAATGGAATACATCGATTATTTTTTCCCGAAACAATTATTAATGAAACCACATGTTTTTTCCAACTAGTACAACAAACCATTTTATAAAATTACCATATAACATGCCCAGCCCTAATCCAATAAATTTAACAAAATGTTTATATTGAAACACCTCCCAAATCATCCATTTTTACTATTCAACTAAAATAATATTTAATCAAACCCATTTGGTGTGTGCATACTTAGGCATAATTGAATATTCACATTGAAATCTATTTTTAACAGTCTCTACTAGCATGAAAAAATCCTAATAATATAACCAAATATATTATAAAGGTGTGAATAATGTTTGAAAAGTAATTGAAAACACCCAAGAATCATATAGATTGAATCATAAATTAAATCCATGGAGAATCCTACCTTGATGGCATGTGAATGGGATGAAACCATTGAAGAAGAGAGATATAAGCCCCACTTACCATTCACACACCCTAAAACAAAAGAAAAACAAACCAACACACAACCCCTATCCATTATGGTTCTAGCAAGAAATTTCCCACCATAGGGAAACTGAGGAAACCAAGAATAAGGGGTGAAATAAAGGAAAATGGGTCCAAAACACTAGAAACCACACCTTTAATATTTGAGGGAGAAACCATGGAGGGGGATAAGATAAGGGAAGAGGGGTTTCAAGAGCCCTTTTTTATCAAAAATTGAAAAAGGAGGGAGAGGCTAGATTTTGGGAGAAAAATGGGGGGAGAGAAAATTGGATTAAATATTTTAATGAAATGGCATGATCACATAGTTTGGACGAATGGTTTAATAAACCTTATAGTGGAAACTGACCAAACAAGTATCGACCACATGACCGACCCACACAGTTTCGCTGACCATGCACTAATAATGTGGTATCTTCTGTCAACTTACTGAACCTATCACATGGATACCTGGGATGATCCACATGGTTTCTACTAACCGTGTGATTCTCGTACACAAGCCAAAAATCTACCCAACTTCAAAAAACTAAAAAAATTAACTGGGTCTCAACCCAACCCTTGACCAAAGATATCCAGCACTATGAACAGGAAAAAATAAATGAGTAATTTTGGTTGGTGTGTGACATGGTATGTTCTTCCTCTATAAAAATACATGGAACACATCATGTACATGAGATATGTTAAGTGGGAGATCTAGTCAACAGGTAACCACTCTAACGTAATGAAGGATCTCAAAAGGGGTAATGTATCTAAGACTAGGATTTACCACCATATCCAAACCTCATTAATTTATTCCATAGTGGTATATTAAGAAAACATTTATCTCTGACATCAAACTCTAGGTCTCATTTATGGTTTTATTTATATATTTTATATCATCTTTGTGTGTATTTCATAACTAGTGAATGTTTTGAATCTCCCCTATCATCTATTGAACAATATCAGGTCCCATATTCTTCCTTTCTCCAACATCCTCCTAGAATGTCAGTGCCTTACACCTCTTCCCATATAGATCCTCATAAGATTACATTTGAATTTTAAAATGGAAGTGTTGTTATATGGTAAATCCACTCTGGGAAGGTACTGATCCCAAAAAAAATTGTAATCCTTTGAACATATCCTCAAAATATCCTCCAGATTTTGAATGGTTCTTTTTATTGACTATTCATTTAAGGGAGATATATAGAACTAAATCTTAATTCAATATCCATACTTATTGAAGAATTCTCAAAAACCATAAGGTAAACCTCGTATTATGATTAGATACAATGGAGATTGTAAATCCATGTAGTATTACAACATCCCTTTTTTATACATGGCATGTTGGTCAAGGGATAAATCATCCTTGATTGAAATGGAATGTGATGACTTGGTAGGGAGATTGACTTCCACCCATATGGATTTACTTCTTTTAGGTTTCTTCGGGATTCCTACAATGAAATCCATGGTCATATTTTCCCATTTCTATACTAGTATGTAAAATAGTTCCAACATACCCTTATAGTTCTATCATTTACCCTTGACTTTTTGGAGTACCAAGAATTAAGATACATAATAATCAATAGCTCTCTTTGTGTTATCCAATATAAAGTTTTTTTCTAAAATATATATACATCCTATTTCATAATATATGAATATAGAAGGATCATATATGAGAATCATCAAGAATCCCCTATTTAGTTCTATATTTTATGGGACACATATCTTGGTTCTAGACCATATAAAATTATCTTAAACAAAGTTGAACTTCAGAATATTCACTACCTTTCTCTATAGCACATCATCATCTTTTTGGGCCTCCTTGATACTCTCTAGAATGGATAGTTGAGTAGATATTTGAGAAAATTATGATTAATATCCATTTTATCCACATGTCCATCCTTTTCATGTCCAAAATATTAAATCCCTTGGAATCCTCATCAGGGATAGAGTTTTGGGATACATTCTACTTTCAGCATATTTCACTTTTTTTTCTTTCCCATGAGGATAATTGATTGAAAAATAATAATCCTTGATCTGATCTAACAACCTTCATTGGTGTATATTTATCTCCATTGGTCTCAATTTATACTTAAGGATTTTATGATTTGTATATATGACACACTTCTCCACGTAGATTTAATGTCACCAAATATGAATGTGAGGATAATTGTAGCCAATTATAGATCATTTATTGTGTAGTTATACTCATGCATCATTAATTAGTGGAAGGTATAAAATATCACTTCATCATCATGCATGATTATACAACCTAATCCATTTTTGGATGCATCCTTGTATATCACAAATCCTTCCATGCTAGTGAGTAATGTGTTCATAGGTGTAATGATTATCTTCTTATTCGGTGATTTAAATCTCCCTTCACATTAATTAGTCTATAAAAACATTAATCCATTTCAAGTTAGCTTACTTATTATGATTCAAAATCATGATATGTTTCTCATAAATGAAAATTAGTACCTAAATAATCCATGGAAAATGAATTTATATTATATATAATGGTCTTATGAATTATTTAACTACACAATTTTTTAAGGATCAATATATATCCCTTTTTTGATGATAACATGACCCAATAAGGTTACTTTCTTTATCCAGATATCTCATTTACTATACTTCACAAATAACTTCTCCTTTTACAAAGTCTTTAGTACATAATTCAAATACTCCCCATGTTCTTAATTTGATTTTTAGTAGATATGAATATTGTCTTTAAATACTACAAAAATAATACAAGGTAATACCTAAGGACTCTACTTTTCTAGTCCATAAATATTATTTGAGAGTTAGTGTGTCCTAATAGAATCACTATGAACTCACAGTGCCCATATATTGTATGAAAACTAGTCTTGGGGATATCCTTCTTATTCACCTTTACTTGATAATAACCCAATAGAAGTTCCACCTTATAGGTGTAATAGTATCTACATCACTAATCGAACAAGTCATAAATCCATAGAAGACGATGCATGTTATTTAATATGATCTTATTGATCTCAATATAACCAATGTAAAATTGAATTTACCCATCCTTCTTCTTGGAAAAAAAGGATCGATGAACCCCATGATGAAGTACTTGGGAATGTAAACCCTTTATCCATATTATCCAATATTGTTTTCTTTAGCTCCTCAGATCAATATAGACTATTCTATATGGAGTCTTGAATATTGAAAAATATTGTGTAATAAGTTTTATAAAAAACTCACCCTCTCAATTAGGAGGAAGACTATGAATTTAATTGGACAACACATTAGTGAATTATTTTATAATGGGCATGTCATCAAGGTTGTTATTTTCATTTGTATCAATTATTTGAGTTAGATATGGTTTCTCATAAGGTAAAAATATCAACTCTTTAAATGATGGTGCCAATGAAGATTCATTCTCCTCCTTGAACATGTATATAATCATAGGGTTACTTTTTATAAGAAGGGTGATTTTATTCTCTCATAAATTTATGTTAGCTATATACAAGTAATTAAAATTAATGCCTAGCATAGAATTGAATTATTCTAAAGGTAGTATTACAAGGATTTCATGAAAATCTATCCCACAAATTTTGACAAAGGATTAGTTATTTTCTTAGGAAATAATTATTAAACAATTTTTCATCTTCATTGAAAAGTCAAATTTTGTGTATTTAGGAGGTGTTTAAATAGTTCTACTAAACTTACATGATATAAAAGAATGTATATAAACTAAATAAAATATCCAGTTCATTATTATTAAATAAATTACTATCATATATGTCATAACATTTGTTTTGGGATCCACCTTAGTAGTTGTGATGGAATAAGCTTTCTCATTCTCTATTGGACTTGGAGGTTGTTTGAATTGGTTATCATAAAAACCCCTTGGATTAGTGAATTGATTCACATAGTGTCATTATTCCATGATTATAAAACATTGTAAAATGGGTTTAGGGTTTATTGGACCATTCCATTATTATAGAACAACGGTGGGTTTCCCCATCAGCAATTGCTAGCTAGTTCACCCTCCTTCCCACACATAAATCATTTCCTCTTCCACTTTAGGGAATTGTTAAGATATTTATTCCCACAATTTTTACAAGAGGTATATTAGAATTTATTTACACTATTTTATATCTTCATCATACTACCATATTTAAACTCAGTTTTTTAGTTATTATCCCAAATAAATACTTGAGACTTGCTGATATCCATATCCACTTTGAGGGAAAATAAAAAAAATATCATAGCCATAAAATTCATTTATGGATTTTTCCCACCAAAAAAGTGGTCAATATTAATACTAGGGGAGATTAAATGGAAAAAGTTGTATTTTTAAAGTATTTAAAATTTCACTTTGTATGCCCAGATAGATTAATCATTCTTTTTCTTGAGTTTCAGTAAATACCTCTCAATTTTATGTCAGAGAGTGCGAGGAAAATATTTTTCAAAAAACATTTACAATAATTCCTTCCACTACATATCTTTGATCTCCTCCTTTGGATTTGTATTCCTAACCAACATCCAACATTTTTCAGCATATCTTTCCATATGATAAATTGATTGAGTGAACTTCTCTTGATTGGAGAATTGAAGGATGAAGAAGATCATTTAAATTTAATTGATCCACTGTTCTATGATTAATGTATTGGAAGATCTAGTGAAATTATGAAGCCTTTGTCACATAAAGGTATCTATTGAGTGTTTTTATTTTTTGGGTGGATTTGAATGTTCCTCATGATTCAATTATCAGTTCAAAAATGGATTTTATTGATAAATTCTAATCATGATGTTCTCAGCTTCTACTCCCATTGAGTTGGGCATCTTTTTTGGTTAGTCATCACATTTCCCCTCACATTGGTTGTTGAATCGTTTTCTCGTACTTCCATCCATTGACTTGAAAAAAGGAAAAATTAGGCATTAGTGATTTTAAACTATTAATCACATAAATGTGAAACCATGAACATTAAATAGATAACTCTTACTTGACATATATTCCTTAACCTATCAATTTATAGATTTAAATCTATGTTATCTATGATCTATTTCCTAACATAATTTTTTATAGGAATTTTTTTTGCCTTAATTATGGATCATAGTGAGAATAAATATTTATTAAAGCATATACCTTGGTAGTGTAAAACCAGGTGTGTATAAGTGGATATTTTTATGCAGCATGTTATGGTCAAGTCTAGCTCAATGTACCCTTTCTAGGGTTATTAACCGTAAGTACAACAGTTCCAAATCCACACCCACATATAGTATACAAAGAGGGATGTATTTTCCGGGAAGAAACTTACATTATACTTAACCAAATCTAATAGATGTTTTCCTATATTTTTTATTATCCTTAAGGCATTAACTATACTATTCTAATCTTAATGCACATAAATAACTATTATTTTCTCTAATACCAACTATGATAACTCATATCTTTAATACAAATTACTTAAGGATTTATTATATAAATTTACACATAATACATCTGAAAAAGATCATGATGAATAGTTTAATTGGTAAATTAGGTTATTTAAATAATAACTAAATCATGGGTACAAAATCATAATTTAAATACACTGAAATATTCCCTTATATTCCTTGGATCTTCTAAAAATGTGTGGCCTGACATTGGGATGTACATAAGAAATGGGAGAGATATAAAGCCCTGTAAAGGAATAATAAAAGAATAACATGGTGAAAGTAAAACATTTGAGTAAATAGTAATATAAATGGTAATAAAATGGGTGATAATCATAAAAATGTACATGAAATCATGATATATGATGATAAAATGAAGGCGGCATAAGAATGTGGAAACAATATAAAATAAGACATCATAAATACAAGTTAAGGCTGACCAAAAATTAATTATAGCCTAGTGTTCTTATGATAAACTATTTATCACCATACATGGAATCTCATGAGATAAAAACATTAACAAATGAATTGTGGGTATATTAATTTTGGACCAACCGAACACTTTCATATCACGTCCATGCATAAGTGAGCCACATATAACATACAACCTATTGATGTATTTCATCACATTTAATCCTATGATTAAAGAGTGTGGGTTATATATGTAGAAGTACATAATTAATGAATGATAGTTAAAACTAATTTAATACTTTTTAGATAAAATGGGAATGGTTTTTCACTAAAAAATGATTGGCATGGAAAATCACAGAATGATTATGGCAGCATTACAGGAGTACATAAATATTAATGGAAGCATTAAATGAGATTTAAATTTCTATATAATAACTTCTAAATTAAAAGGTATGTTATAGGTATGTGTTAAAACATATTAAAACATGAAAATTTGGAAAACAATAGGCATACTTTAAAGAAGGTTCTTGTATAAAGAGGAGGAGTGAATATCTTGCCCTGAGGGGTTGATTATTAAAGCATGGGAGGATTATCCTAAGAGATTTAGGGATAATTTGAAAGAATATAGAGAGGTAATAGTAGATAAATTCATTATATAAGAGTGTTGACGGAATAGGAATGGATTTTTGGGTGGATTATATAGAAAAAGTGAGAATAATTATTTAACAATTTCAAAAATTAGGTTTTGGACTCTATATGATAAATTAGTCCAAACCAAAAACCCTACCATGGTTTGTCCCATGTTTTAATCCAATTATAAGTGGATTTATATATATTAAAATTATAAAAATACAACTATTTAAACTAATTCTCTTTTTGATAGGAAGGTGCGTCATATTTATAATGAATTTATTTTAAAACATTAAAATATAATATAGGTTTTATAGGATTCATTAAGGAATTATAAAATTAATAAAATGAATAAAAAACACATTATATTAAGGATTAAATATTTTTTGATCATGGATACCTTTTATGACATATATTACATCACTTTTGGGCCATTATGAAGTCATACTACATACCATATATTTATACCGTATTTAATTTTTAACCAAGAATTTGACTATCTCAAAAAATTATAACGAATTCATAGTTTGATTATATCGACATTATTATTTCATAAATAATATTTATTTTATAAAATAATCTATAAATATTATTATTTACACTTTTAAATCAAAAATACCAATTTATTGAAAAAACTGGTTTTTGACAGTAGTAGTTTCTTGACCCCTATAGAAATTAAATTTGATTTCATAAAATTATATTATTATTCATATTTAATAAATATTATTGAATAATAATATTTTATTAAAATATAATTTATTTCAAAAATTCCTAAATTCATCAAAAATATATTCTCTATTGAAATGATATATTTTCTAAAAATGAAATTTGTGTTTCATCGTATCAAAATCAAATATTTATAAAATTCAGTATATAATCTTTTAACAAGATAATAAAATTTCATAAATTTAAAAATAATTTTATTGAAATAAGTTATAAAAATTAATACTTTTGGGGTATACATACATATCCCTTTATTACGCTAATGAATTTCCCTAAGGGTAATGTGTTCGATGGTGATATTTTCTTATGATGGTCCAGAAAATGTAGTTTGGGTTTTCATCTCGATGAGATTAAACTTCTCCCATAAATGGTTTTACTCATTTTTTAATTGTTGAATATCATCTTGGGAATTCTCCATGGAAAATACTAGTGCTATTTTTCTCTCATTTAAGCTCTGATAAATGGCCTACATATGGTACGATCCTACTTGTTGAGGCCATCAATTATTTTATCTGTGCTATTTGGACTTACCATAACCCTTAATATATATACCAATCATCATGATAATTTTACAATGGATATATTATAAATGGTTATTAGTTTTATTGTTATTTTAAATCTGATAGGATATAACTTAAAATTGTAAAAAATAACCAAAGTAGTACATGAGTTTTTTATAATTTACCTAATAAATTATGTGTTAATTTGAAAAGGAAATTTCATTTGTAAATCATCAAGTAATCACACACCCTCATTATATTAAATATCATTATTTATTTGAATATATCTACATGAATCATATAATATTTTGAAATCTATTTAATGGATTCATGTATAGGTTTTTTGATTTCAAAATTTTATAATGTTTTTTGTATTTTTATTTGGAATTATTCCTCAAGTATCTTCTTGATTTAACAATTCATGATTGAAATGGTAGTGGAATTCCACTTTTTTTCCTCATAATTTTTATAAAGGGGTTTATAATTTATTATTACTATTAATAAACATGTCATATCCTTCTTCATTAGCCCCCCCACCTTGGTTTTTCTAGATCGGGTTTGGGGTAAATTTTGAGAATATTGTGAATCCTTATTCCATATCATATTGTTATGAGGATTCCATCACCTTTTAAATTTATAATGGGTTTATATAATAAATTAATTGAGTTTTTTATAATTATTTCGAGATATATTTATAAACATATTTTAATTATTTCAATACATTCCTAAACATCCAAAATTTGGAATTTTTTTTGGTTCTACATAACAGTTGTAAAATAGTAGAAGGTTTCTTATAGGGTTTTATTTATCGAAAGGGTGGTGGTTAGAAGGCATGATGATTTTATGGTTTTTTGTAAATTATTAGAATGGTTTATTTTGATGATTTTTTTTAAATGGTGTTTTATATTTATTTTATTGGTTTTAAAATCAATAATAGACTTATGATTCTTCTCTTAATACTTTATTGGGCTATTTAAATTACATATGTCGATAGGTAGTGGAAAATATTTAGGTTTCTTGTACATAATCACATTGGTTAATATAAATATTTTTAAGGAAAAAAGACAATATACCATTTATAGTGGTTATTATTCATATGATTTCTTTGGATCTATCTATCATATCAAAGTGGTCAATTCCTCAATATTAAACTCTAGTAAAGTTTATTTACTAAAAATTACCTCATGTGATCCTCATATACAAGTACCTATTCTTCTAATTTTATGAGAATTGTAATTTATCTTCTCAATGAGTTATATTTTTTCAACTTGTGAATTTTAATTTGAAGATCATCTTGATGATGCATCCAGTATATTCATTTCACTATCTAAATGACCTTAAAAGAATAACAATGAGAAATAGTGATCCTTAATTGCTTGGTATGGACATAATACACATAGATTCTTGAATCTTTCCCATTATTCATATAACTCCTCTGCAAATTCCTATATTATGGAATAAATTTATTTAATTATTGTTATTCACTTTGATGTATCCTCTAAACATTTTCCAAAACATTTTCCTCTTTTAGTTGAAGGCCTTATCTCAATTATTAGGTTATCCTTATAAAAATAATTGAAATTCTATCCATTCAACTTCGTATTCACTAAATAATCTTGGAATTATTTTTTAGCAAACCACCTTTATTTACTTAATGTTCTTATGGAGTTTTCTTGCCAATATATCCATGAAATATTTCTAATAATTGTATCAAAATGGTTTTAAGAATAAAGACATATTTTAATGAAGAAATTTAAATTTGGTTATTTTGATTAATGAAATGATGTGAACATATGTCTCTTAATTTTTTATTGGGTGATATACCATCATCTTATAAGAATAATAATAGTGATCACTAGTAGTATAACTTTATTAAATAAAATGAGGGACATTAAAATTCATATTGTAGATTTAATTTTATAATTTTAGTTAATATGGTTATATCAATATATGGAACAAGAGATAAATGGTGGTTAGTGATAAGAATGGGTCATGAAAATTAATGGTTGGAAATTTTTAAGAAACATTCCCAAAAATGTTACCATGTATTTGACTCACCTTTCAAGGGATGGTTTTAAATATTTTTAATTAAATAAGGTTTAACTATATCACTTTGGAAACCAAAGGAAGACTCTATGGATGGGTGTAAATTCGTTTTTCACTATTAGAAGAAAAAGGTATAGTGAATACTATGTTTAGAGATCCAAAAAATAATTTATATTTGGTGATGTTTTATCAAAGTGATGATATATTATTGTTTCAAGCATCAGATTACAAATTATAATTATATCCTTTCCTTAAAAATGGTTCAGTATTCTCTTTATTAACTGATACGTAAAATAATCCATAATTATTTTATACTTCACCTTAGGTTGAGAGAAATTGTGAGGTTTAATTTGTATTAATAACAACTAATCAACTCTATTTCTTATATATGTGGGAATATATATATATATATATATATATATATATATATATATGAAACCACAATAATAAACTACATCTAAACTTTTTAGAAAAGTCCTAATAATTTTAAGGTAGTCCCATGTAATTCAAATATAATTAACTGCATTCCATACATTGATCATTAATCACTATATACTCACCATTCAGTATTACATATTCTATCATATATAATTAAAACTAATTAAAGGGTGATATATGATTATAAAATGAAGAAGTAAACAATTTATTGTAATAATAAACTATACTCAATCACATAGAAAATAATATTGTGCCATTGAATAAATAAATATCTCAACATAAGAAGGATTGTGTTCATTGAAGAATAAATACAATAATTATAAAAGGGTTCTCTTTTCCCCTATTCAAATCACCAAAATATTTTACCCCTAAATGTGAGAGGAAATAGTTAGTGGAATGGAAAAATAGAAAAATATAATATTATAATGAAACAAAAATAAAACATTGATCTCCCTTATTTTTATCCTCTCACCCCCTTTATTGATTTTTTTATCTCTTTTATTAATCTAGTCAAAATTTATGAGAATTACCCTTTTTTAAAATATTAAATTTGAGATCTTGTGATTCCTATAAATATAAAACATTTATTTTTTAATCACCTAAAATACTATTCACGGTCATGCTCCCTTCTTCTCCCATATATTTATGCATCTAGTAAAAACCAGTATGAAAATATAATAATTGAAGAGGATCATGGGAATCATGAAAAAGGTATTTGGTTTGATTTATGTATTATCAGTGGAAAATGGGAAATAATACGTATTCTTTTTACATTTATTACTTATTGAAACAGTATCTTACATGATAGCTTTGGCTCAAATTTCACTATATATAAAATCTCATGTATCATTGATTGGATATTACATTTTATATTTGTTTCATTCATAATAAAAAAATAAAAAACAACATATATTAGTATTATATTTCTTATATATTATAAGGGACATAGAATATTTCATCTCCACATCAATGAAAGAAATATTATGTATTGGGATATATTTATGATGTATGATCAAAGTGTATTATGTATCCCTGGAAAATAAAGAATTTTAAATTATGTGGGAAAGGTATAGTTAATAAATATTATAAAATATATAACAAATTCTAGTGGATATTTTCCATTTACTTTTATTGGAAGAGGAAAATCCATTAGGCATAAGCTAAATATATTGTGTATCATCATAAAATTTCTTGTATGTTATCTTTTCTCACCAATTATTGTTTCTTACATATCAAGCATATATACCAAAAAAAGTGAAATATATTATATATATGTTGTATTCTTTTGACGTATCAAATAAATAATTTTTATGTTTTTTTATTCAAAAACATCACAAAAATAAATTTATTAATAAATTTTAGGTAATAAAATGATTTTAATAGCAACAAAATAGAATGACATTATTTACTATGTCATTAGCCTCTGGTAATTTTCATATAGTCTCACTTCTGTGTCAAAATAAGACACATGATTAATCAATTATTGATATTTTTTCTCTATATAGAATAATAGTTTATAAAAAAATTTCATATAGAGGATTTTTGTGGGTTTTTACTAAAATATGAGGTTCGTTAGCATAGTGGAGTCAGCGATGGATAGAAAGTGAGATGGTTTGAGCTGAGACAAGGTTGGTAACTCCTCTATAGATACATAGATATCAAGTAGGGTATTTTTACATAATTATTAGAGTTTTTAACTACCTTATTTAATGGTTTTGGGTCCTTTAATTATATATTAGGTGGGCCCCTTAGTCTACATTCATACCACATGAATATATGTGGGTCCACAAAAGGAATTGGTGACCCCTCGACTAGTGGACACTCTTCAATGAAGAACAGGTCCCCCGATATATGATATATAGAGAGAGGGAATGTTTAGATATATATTTATTACTTTACTCAGAAATTTGAGTGATTTATTCCATAAGAGATTTTATTCCCTCAATCAATAAACATTCCTCTGATAAGACTAAATTCCACTCTGTGTTCTAGAGTGGTAGCATAGGAGTTTTGAGGTAGATATTTGTTTGAATGTATTAGGATATAACATAATATTTAATGATCTCAAAATTTTTTTTTTTATAATAATATTATATTTAATTTATGATTCATCCAACACTATTGATTTATACTAAGTTAAAGTATATACCTTGGTTGTTGAATTAAAACTCTTTAGGTCATGCACTATCCTAGGATTCCCATATTACTAATCTGATATGGTACTTATTAGATTTAATCTATGATATAATAAAATTTATTTATATTTCTTTATTTCATTCAAATAAATAAAATTTTATTTCCACTTGTCTTCATCCTAGTCGTATTGTAGTTTCAAGGAGTTGAGATGTATTTTTATTTTTTCAATCATTCTTTATTTTAGGGCATTCAATTGGGTATATTTATACCATCCCATGAATGGGCATTATAAACACATGGTTTGTATATATGTACATTATGTATGATTCATATATATAATCGGTGTTTTTCATATTAATTTATTTTTGTGGGGTAGATTCTTGGTGGTGAATGGTGTACTAATTGGTGGAAGTTTCTAATGATGGGCTCTCCGCATGAGTTTTTATTGTACATTGGCACGTGGATACTCTTCTTAGGTTTCCATGTACATAGGATATGATATAACTTTTATTATTATATTTAAAAGGGAGATTCATCATGATTATTTTCCATGTATTGGGGTTTCATATGGGGTTTCATTTTGGACAGTTGTTGTTTATACATCTATTCTTATATAGTTTAATTATTTATTTGTATTGATTGATTTTTTTGTTTATACTCTACACATTATATTATATATATTTTAAAGGTAAAAATTTTCTACGGAAAACCATTTTTATTTATTCCTTATTGGTTCTATTCTTCATCCACTAACATATTGGAGGAATGATTTTTGTGTCACTCATGACTCACTGTTATCCCATTAGAGGCTTCAGGGGGCCAAGTCATGTCAAAATATGTAATATTCCATCCTACAACATCAGTTTACCTTAATTAATTTATAGAGTCTTAAATGTTTAAATTATATGTGACCGGAAGGAGTGAATCTAGAACTCAGGTTCTAAATCTTGAGAGAGGGTCATGGTAGTCCAATAGAGGCAAGCTAGTCTAGAAGGTGATGTTTCTGAACTAGGTGGGAAATTTAGCATGTCTGCATGATGTTATACTATCCATGAACCCACACTCCTAGATCTAGTGCTGAAATCATAAGTTATTATATTTCAAGATTTTATACTGATGAATGTGACCTGATTTTTACCATACAAAACATACAACATAAATAAAGAAATTTTTGATCACCTATATTTTCAAGGAACTTTTATGTTTAGATTTTTTTGAAAATTAGGAAAATCCCTTACATAAATAAAACCCATGTATTTAAATGATCATTTCTTCCACTTAACCAAAATTTTATTTCATTCAAATTAGGTCATAATCATCATCGATATGAAACCCTTAGAGAAATAATTCATTTAACTTCATTCTTAATAAAATGGAGGAATATAAAATATAAGAAGTTGAACTCAACTACTCAGTAAGGGTTAACATAAGAATTAAAATTTTAATTTTATTAATGAGAATAATATGATTATAAGGGTATGATGACATAATCAATGTGTATGAGTATAACAAAATAGAACTTATACCTATCAATACTTGGATCATCAAACACAAAAAATGGCATATAGTTTTAATATATGAAAAATCATTAGAATAAATAATAATGTGTCATGTGATATCAATCATTATCAAAGGAAACTTTAATAACATATATAAATAATAACAAAAATGTTTTAGAATATCAGGACGTCATCATCATATAACCTTTACCGAACCCTTATGGTTAGAATAATCATAGGGTAAACTTCCAATGTAATTATATGGATAACATAATCATTACCCATTTATTTGAGAGTTATAATTGGGATAAACTCGTTATATAAGCTATATCAGAATCATGCATATGATATAATGGGCCTAAATCATTCATATATTGAGATATAATGGGTCTCAACCCATTGTATAAGCTATATTAGGCTCACCCATAAGCTATAATGGGGCTCAACCCTCGATAAAAAATGTCCATGAACCATAACATTAATAAAACTCATAAGAACAATTATTTTTCCTTTCATAACTTGGTTATCCCATGGAAAGGAAATTTGTTCCATGAAAATCTATTTTAAACCTAATTAACCTGTCGAAACTAAATTAATTCTATAACAACCTCTTTGAAACATGATTAACCCATGAAAAATAAACGTGTTTTATGAAAATCTTCTTGAAACATAATTAACTCCTAGAAAATAAGTGGATTCCATAACAATCTCATTAAAACATGATAAACCCATATCAAAGAAATGATTTCCATGAAAATCTCATTAAACCATGATTAACCCATGAAAAAAAGAGTCACATTATAATATCATTGAAACATGATTAACTTATGTAAAATAAATGGGTTCCATAAAAATTTCATTGAAACAATATTAACCCATGGTAATGAAATGGGTACCATAAAAATATCTTTGAAACAAGATCAATATTACTTAAAAATGACATTCTTAATGATTATTTAATAAATAAGAAGATAAATGAATATAAAACATTTGACCATCTTTATAACTAGTGGATAAGAAATAGATGTGGTTCAAAAAATAATACCATATTATTTCCTCAAAAAGTAACCTTCAATATACACAACTCTGAAAATATAGGATATTATAATATAAAGCAGTTTCCACTTTAGTATTCTTTTAAATCATAAGTCCAATAAAAGAATAATATCAAATAAAACATTAAATATCATGAACATAAGTATTTTCATGATATAACATGTCAAAATTGTAATTATATACACATCATAAAATAATATAGATATGTAACATTACAATATTCCTTAATGAAAGAAAATTGAGAAAAAGTATCTTTCAGATTTGGTAATATTTGGATCAAAACCAAGTGAAAAACTGAAAAACTAATACGTTTATTTTAATAATAATAATTTTAGTTAAAATAATTTGAAAATAATTTCATGAAATGTATATAACCCAAAAAAATAAAAAATAAGTGGTGAATATGGAATATGTCTCTTATAAGTAAAAGCGACATGAGAAAACCCTTACCATGAGTCCTGACATTCCATGTATATCCTTTAACTCTTGTATAATAAGATTAAATAATTTTTTTTATTTATTAATATCCTTTAATAGTTTTAATACCTTATACATAAATAATTTTTTATTTTTGATGATATTTTTAAACATTCAATCAGTTAAGTTTGCATCAGGTGTTTTGAGGACATTTGGTTCATTACATTAAGACAACTTCAATGTGTGGAACGTGGTCATGATGGTCATTATTTAAAAATAACCAAAATAATTATTATGAAATATTTATTATATTTTTACATCAATTATACTTTTAAAACCAAATATAAATTATGGTTATTATAAATGAACAATGTTATAGTAGTGGAGATTGTAGGTTGTACATACGCATAAGTAACATTTCAATTTATCAATGGTCATTATAGAAAGAATGAAAATAATATTTCACATTAAAATAATTATATTAAAATCATAAAATGTATATTATTTATTTAAAAATAATTATATATATCATTCATTAGTTATGTTGAAGAAAATATAATCATATTGCTTTGTGGAGGCAGTTGTCCACACGTGTGCACGAACGACGTTTTCATTTTTCAATGTAAGAAAGAAAATCATATAATATCTTTTATGAGAGATTAATATTTCATGAATGAAACAATTATTTAATTAATATCAAATATATTAATTAACATTATCCATATTACCTTAAATTTAAATTTTTAGTGAAAATCAAATCACATCACATCACAAGGCGGTAGTCCATCGTAAGCACGAGCGACGTCATTATATCCCCCACAAAATTTGGAAGAAAAAGAGGTATAAGTGATATAATATTTACAAAATTATGAATATATTAAAAATATCATATATATATATATATATACTTATACTACATCATTTTATCAATCTGTGAAAGTTATTGATGGAAAATGAATGACATTGGTTAATAAGGAGGTATCCCTCTGTACAAACAAGTGATGATTTTGTATCCTATTTGATGGAAGAGGGGATAGGTTTAGGTTATTAGCTTAAAATAATAATTTATAAGTATATGTTATATAATATTTTTTTTATATCATATTCTTTTAATAATATTGGAAGGTGGTGGAAGAAAAAATAAAATAAATCCACTATGTTAATCACGATACCTCTTCTTTGGAAAACCCTTTTAGATAAGAACCAAAAGGATTCTTAGGGTGGATTTATGATCGAAATAGGGGATCTAGAATATGTGTAGGGAATTAAGGAAGACATGTTTCCCATTATTGGATGATCTATATAGATCTTAATATGTTAATAATAAAGGAAATTTGGTGTCATTTTATAAGTGAGGTGAGAGGCACACTTTTTGTTTTTCAAATGAAAAAGGTGTATCCACATTTTTGACATACCACAAGGGTCCAAATTAGAGTTTTTTTTACTAATTTTACATTATAAGGTCCAAATATGTCCATAAAATAGTATTTTGAAGAATGTAATTGACAAATTTACCCTTATAAATTTATATTAACTCCCTGATAAACTAGATTTTACCTTAATCATGGTAATTAATTTTTATTATTTTCACTTTTAAATATGGTCAAAAATTAGGTTAAAATTATTAGATAATATAAATTATTTTTCTTCTAATTATTTATTCCATTTTATCATATTAAATTAACAAAATAGGAAAAATTTAATTTATTATTAAACCCACAAACATGAAGAAAAATCAGGTTATCAAGAAGTAACTTTTTCTAGAAAAAGATGATTTTATATTGACTCAATGAATCAAAATAATCATTTTAAAAATCTAAATTAATATTTAGTTATATATATACTATAAATTTCATTTAATTTATTCCTCAGTATATGTTTTTTAAATTGATTAAAATAGAGAATCATTATACACTTTAAAATAATATTTAGAAAAAACATATTTTTAATCCCAAAAACAAACTTTTACTAAAATCAAATATAAAGATTATTAAAAGGAAATTAAGTGGTTTAAATATAATTAATTAACACTTATTTAACATTAAATAATATTTATAACATAACGTGACTTTTAAATTAATTAAATTATTGAAAAGAAATGACATTTTTACAAAAATCGATATATTTCACTATTCATTGAAAAAATCAATATATTCAAAAAATCCCAAAATTTTACCTTTTGTTAATTTTGATATAATTATTTCTAAATATAATTTAATTTTATCAGATACATTTTCTAAAAGATCCCAAAAATAATTATATTATTTTCTCACAAAAAATCCATAAGTATCATTTTTGAAGAAAACATGTTTTTGAAGAATAATATTAATTTACTAAAAATTGATTGGTTATTTATTAAGAATATATAAATAATGTATATTTGGTATTAAATATATATATATATTTCATAAATTATTTAATACTATTCATACCCCTTAATTTAATGGCTAGGTTATAAAGGTTGAATATTTTGTGATTCGTTTAAGTTTGGTGTCATGTGTCATGTAAACTATAGGACACAAAAATATCAGGGTTTTATATACCACAATATATCAAAGAGATTTAATTTATTTAAAAATAAATATATATTAATTACTCAAGTTGTTAATCTCTCATATATAATAGTTGTTTTCTATCATATAGGTTATCAACATTAATTTTCTTCTTATAAAATCTAGGGGTGTTACCCCCCAACCCCTTTAAAAAATTGAATCCTCATAATTTTAACATTATCTCGGTAATCAAAGGTTGTAAATTTAAAAAACCATTTTTGGTAAACTTAAATTGTAACAATTTTTTAAAAACATCTCTTAAAAGTGAGAAATCACATTACTAGGTCCCCACACCGGAAAATATTAGTAGCATGCGGAGATTTGGACCTGGAATAAGAGTAAATGATTATAGAGATACATATAGATCATTGTTCGTATAAAAGTGTAGGATTAAAAGAAATTTAAGGAAATCAAAACTATCATTATGGGATGTGTTAAAATACTATCGGTTCATCGAAAATGAATAAACTATGATAACATTTTTATTACAATATCATTTTTCTATAATAGAGATATTACATTCCTATATATACTAAAAGAATAAAGAAATATACTCACTTGATGACTTGAATTTCATCATTTTATTGATTTTCAACACACTCTAATATTTTTCTATAAATTATGAGTATTTAGGAATAATTTTTTTCATAACTAAATCACTAAAATTTAAAATTTAAATGATCTTATAATAATGAAATGGATAATAATATATTACTCATATCTTTAAACATTAATGAAAATTGGTTAGAACATGGAAATATAATCCCCAAAATGAGTAAACCTTCATATGATTAAATAATACATTAATCTTCAAATTTCAACTATAATACCCAATATTTAAACAAAATAATTCCCAAATAACATAAAAATTTAAGTGTTTTATCCTCAAATGATATATTATAACTTTAAATTTTCAACTTAAAAATATGGCGGTCTCCATTTGAAATATAATCCATCACTTAGGAACCAAATAACATTTCAATCACATGGTAATCTATATGATAAAACTAATGTTCCCATAATTATCTCAATGTCTAAGATTATATAAACCCTAAATTTTACCAATACCTTAAAACTTTTGTTTTCAAAAATTAAAGGAATACTTCACATTAAACTTAAGATTTACATATAATTAAACCCAGTAAAACATCTCATAAATTGTAATTAATTACATCAAGATCTCATAACATAAAACCTCAAAATAAGTATATAATAATTTGAAATTATTATCAACCATAGTCTTATAGACCTATTATGTTATCCAAAAATCTTAAGATAGCCTCATATGAAAAAATACTAATAACCAAAGTTATTTAAACATATAATTTGATACCAACTATAACATCCCCGAATCCACACTCCCAGATCCAGTGATGAAATCATAAACATATACGTTTATATCTTTTATACCATTTAAGTTGACCCAATTTTCACCATCCAATACATACAACATCAATATGAAAAAAAAATTATCACTTACATTCTCATAGACCTTTTAGAATTAGAGTTTTACGAAATTATGAAAAACACTTACATGAAAAATAACTGTGTATTTAAATAATAATTTCTCCAAACTATCTTTTCATTCATTCACATTAGGTCATCATCATCATCCATATGAAAACCTTATATAAATAATTATTTTATCATAATTATTGATAACATGGTGAAAAGTAAAAAATAATAATGGTGACATAAAAAACATAATAAGGGTAAACATAAGAATTAACAATTGAATTTCATATGTGCCAATAATATGAATACAAATGTATGATAACATAACAAAATTGTGTTATCATGACATAATAGAACAAACACCCTTCAATACCTAGATCATCAAACATGAAAAATGGAATAAAACTTTCACATTGGAATGAATCATTAGAATAAATAATCATGAGACTTGGGATATCAATATTGATCAAAGGAAACATTTATAACCCACATTAATCATAAAAAAATGGGTTGGAATATAGAAAAATTATCACCATATTAATCTTGTAGAATCCCAATTTTGTGACTCTTGTTTTTCCATGCAAGACTAGATTATTTCCATGAATATTTCAAGATCCAATAGCAGATTTATTGTGGAATTTTGGGGCCCAGAGAGCCTCAATATGGTGATATTAAAAATATTAAATACTATATCACACACAAACTATTTTTTTAGTAAATGTGTAATAAATCATGAGTGGAGTCTTGGATCAGAAATATGATTCAATGGTTGAGTTTAGAACAAGTTGTTTACCCATGGAATAACATAATGTTTTTTTTCATCAGGTTCGCTATTGAAGGAGAGTTAGTGGGGAATTGACTAATGAGGTTATTAAATAAATAAAATTTAATTAGTCACAGAATATAACTTCACACCTCATTTTATCATGAACACGGTAGAGGAGTATATCCCCCTTCCACGAAGGATGACCTAAGTATGGACTGAAGATAATAAGTGTTGTTGATCCCAATTCATTATTTCAATAGTCACTAGATTGAGCTGAAGAATCTTTTGAGAAAATTTTGTAACCCAAAGGTTCAATATTTAATAATGATGGTGGAGGATTTATGATATTTACATTTTGATCCCTTTAAAATTTTTAGTGGTTTTATTTACCTATTATGACTGCTAGATATCCCTTGGGTTTAATCTATGGATTTGGGTTGAAAATGGTATGTTTTAGGTGTCTTACAATGAATTACCATCTAGAATTCCTAATTACACCACATATAGTGTAGGAACACAAGTCGTGTGTTCTTCCTATTCTAGGAAGATGAAATTTTAGGGACTATGAGACATGTACTAGGGGTACATTCTGTGTAGTGTTCCTAGGTCATGTGGTCGATGGAAATGTCCATACATCCCATGTCAAGGAACATGGCCGTTTATAAGTACACAACATGAAGACATGGACACAGAGAATAATATATCAGCATAGCCTGAGGGGATGACCTAGTGGATGATTATCTTGGACACACCATGCACATGGGGTACATTCCAAGTGGTGAGACCTATATAACTAGCCTTTTATGAGTGAGGACATTCTCAAGAGATTGGATCGGGTCACATACCATGTGACATGGGGTAAATGTCGTGTATATACCTAAATAACCACCGAGTACTGTGAGGATATAGATACATGGGCCATATTTGAATGAAACTCCATGTATTATGGGTACACTCCATGTACTCCCCTTACACACTTATCTCCCATGAATCTTCATTGTCAGGACACAGATGGAGGCCCATGAGTATCCTATCCTCAGTATTTTTCCACATTGGATGTGATGGTCACTATCTTTTTTCAATTAAATATGCGACATGATGTGATTAAGTTCGTGACATATAGACCAATCTTTATTGAGTGATGTCCCTTGGTCTATCCTAATACGGGAGAAGTGTGGCATTGCATCCTTAGTATAATATTGTCATCCCCTTGATAGAATGATCTCAGACGGAGTTGTTTTATCCCTTCTAGAGGTTGGGTAGAGATCCTCTACATTATCTACTTCCCCAGAAGGGGTTTATGGTATCACTATTACCTTATTGAAGTGAAATAATCCACTATCATTAAGGCTAGACTAGTAGGTTTTATGACATTATTGAGTATACAATCCCCTACACAGTCGTAGTTTCAGTAGGTTTTGAAGAATCATCCATTATATGATCAACTACCCAAGGGTTTTTTCTGTATTTTTTGTGATATAATTGAGATTATGATCCCCTACTCAGTAGTTGGAACCAAATTTTGGTTTTAGGTATCTCTTATTGTTCCTAAGAATGATACCCTATATATGTATCCTGATATTGGGATTTGATAGGGTTTTTGGAATCCCCCATCATTCCTACGTTTTATTCTCTATCAAAGCATTGTGATCTCCAGAGTACTATACTAGATTCATCGTGCCCCCTATCCATGATGGGTTTGATCCACTATCGAATAATATGAGGTCCTTAGTGTTTCCAGAAGAGTTTTAGGATCCCCCCATCTAGGTTAGATGTGATCCCCTATCTGAATATCGAGATCTAATGGATTACAAAATGACTTTCTTCATGGATAGACCTAGTGATCATGTTCTATATGGTATGTTTCATCAAGGATGGAATTTTTATTTTTGTTGTAGTTATATCTCTTTGATTCACCATCAGAGATGATAGTGTTGATCCTGATTAGTGATATCCCTTAGAAGAGTTTCATATTCTATGTTAGGGATCATGTAGAGTGCTCTTTTATTAGTGTTACCATAATTACATCTATAGAATCCAATTGATGGAAATTAATTTGGGACTTAATAAGACTTATATTCTAAGAAGAGTATATCTATGTGTTATTCTAGGATTCCTTGTGGTGATGTCACACATATTGGTCGACACACTATGTGAATTGATCTGATTTGTCATTAATAGCTGAGGAGTGGTATATATAGAGTTTATTATTCTCTATTTCATTTGTTCCCTCTATATTGGGTTGACTATAATGTTTTCATTCAATTTATCCATTTCATTTTTGGTTTTTGGGGATCCTTTTTGGGGATCCTAGTGTGTTTTTTATACTCATCCCTGAACAATATTTTCCCATATATGTCTTGTCTTTTGTAGATGATAGGCCATTCAATAGAGTCCTAGGAGGACTCTGAGCAAGACAATCCAATTGGTTTAGAAAGACTGAGGTGTATATTGATTCTAGACTGAGGTGTGTTCTGGTAGTTACATTTTGGAGTAGTCCCCTCTTTCTGAGAAGGTTAGACATTTTTGAATTTTTTTAGTGGACATGTATTTTTAACTTTTAATGCTTTCATAACTTTTTATGTACATTGATTATGGGGAGATGTATGGATGTATTTCTTTGTATTAGATTCATTATATTTACACTGTTTCATGGAGATTTATTTGTTTGAATGGTTACAGGTAACATAGGCTAAGCCATCCCATATGTATAATATGACTACGTGACACTGGACACCTTCCCCAGCCTAATAGGAAGCTGGAATGAAGATTTGTTGCTCAATCCCTAGTGGGTCAGGTCATGATAGAGTGGTATAAGAGCTAGGTTCCACATTGGGACCATATTTTAGAGATTTTCTAGTTTTGAGCTTGGTTTTAGATTTATAGAGATTGTTATAAGGTGTCTCGAGTTTGGATTTCAGATTAGGGACTCTAGTGTTGGTGTGGTGGATAGAATATACATTCACTAATACTCTGATATCATTCTTATTGACTAAGTACATTTAGGTGCTAGTTTTATAGAAACTTTTGTACATGAATCATATATGACTAGATTTTGTGTTCCATGTACCTATTGAGTCGGATCCCTAGATATACTCTTACTCCATTGTGTGTCTTGATTCTATTTTGTGGATTCCACCATGACAATAGTTAGTCAGGGTTTGATGGAAATATTGTAATGAATATTTGTCAACTGATGAGGCTTCTGTGTAGGGAAATATGTAGGATACAGTACCTTTAGGTTTTCTTCCAATCAAGCTACCACCTGGTCAGCATCAATGTGTGTAGGTAGTTCTGGATGATTTTACACATAGAATGATTGCACTTGCTGAGTACTAGAGGTAGTGACATCTAAGCTATCAGGGTGATCCAAACCCCCTGGAAGATGATGACTAGATTGAGATAGTCACACATGTTTTCCAACTCTTGAGAAAACCTCTTAATAATATAGTGGTTATATGGGAAAGTATTATGTATGGATCATCTAGGTCATGGTGAAGTATATTGATTTAGACCCATGAAAATACAAATCTCACTTGTATGTAGTTTGAGAGGCTCTTCATGTCAGATTTTAGTCCATCCACATTGTATTTGATGTGTAGCTAAGAGTTACTACAACTTCTCTAGGAGAGAATGACTATGGTGGAGTATTCATTGAGGTTCATATACCTTTCAAGATACTCCTTGGATATAGTTTGAGATTGTTTTTTATTGATTGAACCCTTGAGAAGGTATTGCAACATGATATCAAGGAATCAGTGATATCATTGTGTGTTCCCGCTTATGTTAGAGTTATCAAGTATGAATTATTGGTGGAGAGCCTTATGGCTAAGTATACTCTGATTATTGGTGTTGGGAACATAGAAGATGAGACCTTAGAAGTTGGTAAACTATGGAGGGATCAAGTATTTGGGCATGTGAGACACTTTAAGAGATGTTCCAAAGATAAAGGGACTATGGATCCAGGCTCTCATACTGGATCTAGTTATTTGTGATAGAGTTTCTGTTTCACTTGTGATAAATGGGGACATCTCTAAAAGGATTGTCTACCCCTTTGGGCTGCTGATAGGGAGATGGTTGATAGACCACCTTGGAAGAGATAGTGATAAGATCATGGAGTTCTTCATGACTGCAGATATGGTGGAGGAGTGAGGAGAGTAGTATTAGGTAAAAGATGGTTCAAAATTTTGGAACCACCACCCCTAGGTGGTCCATGCTAGGCTCAGGGAGCTAAATGATAAGGGAGATGATATCTTCAGGCCACAAGGTCCAATAACCTAGAGGATTAGAATATTATTAGAGGTACTCTCTATGCCTTTTCTACTTTCATAGAATAATTATTAGGCATTGTTTTAAGGTACTCTATTCTTTTTACTTTTTTCTTGAGATTCATCTTGGGTAACGTGGGGAATCAATAGAGCCTTATAATGGTGATTATTGATGTATATTTGGACTCATAGAGAAGAGGGATTCTTCCTCAAATAATATGTATTTTTTTGAAGTGATTAAAATCATGTGGAAAACGTAGTGCCACCCATAGCGGATAGTATTGATGTGTTGTAGACAAGTTTGTTTGAATTGGTTTTTTAGGATGTGATTGCGTGTTGGAGGTGAAGTAGTCCCTGACCATACTAGTGAATCCTTTATTCTCAAATCTTATATCATATGCTCCCACATAGAGGATCAGTGGATATAAACTCTTTTATCAATAGTGTTACCTGACTCTATAAGGAGTGTTCCTCATATAGAACCTTTCTATAGTGGTAGATGGTCTCTATATTGTTTGGATAGTGTGGATTTATTTCCTATAATCCATGCTCATACTACTACAAAACTAGCCTTTAACATCTCTTGAAATTGAATTCATCATCACTAGAAAAGCATTGAATATATGAGAGAGGTTAAAATCTATGGTCATTTATCAGTGCTAATAAAGGGGTTTTTTATCAGCGCTTTAATGTACCATCGCTAATGGAGAAATTTATCAATGCTTATTAAATCACTGATAAGGTATACCTTCATCCATGCTTATAAAATCATTGGTTATGTATGCATTTATCCATAATTATAAAAGCACTGATAAAGGTTCAGATTTTAGTGTGTTGTAACAGCACACTATAGCACAACTACAATGTGTTGTAACACCACACTACTGTACCACTACATTATGTTGTAATAGAACACCGTATCACTAGAAACACACCAAATATGAACAAAAATAAGTACACATACATGATTTAAATGGAATTAAATTTATAGCACAAACACATGAAAAAAACACTATATTATAGACATTTCAAACAATGGTTTATACAGTTAGATAAATATAAATTATTAATTATATCAAAAAACTTCAATGTTTCTTTATCATTTAATATTTACATGGCTCTTGAATATATTGGAACAAACCAACCCTTATAAAGAAAAATAATTCACTTATATTTGAAAAAAATTCTTATGCTGGTAATAATATAAAGAAATAAATTAATAGAAAGTGTTAATTTTACTAAATTTGATGTCAATTTTAAATAAAAAGACGCACTTAGATTCATATCGGTCACACCATGCATCATAATGAGGTGTGGTTGATTCTAACATGCCTATAAATAATTGTGGATCATTTTTCTGAAGTATTAAAACAATATTAATGTGCTTTCTCAGTTTTGAGATTGTTTGTTTTCCTTTTTACTAAAATGTCATTTTAAACTGGAGACACATACTTTTGACTCATTTTGATCACATCATGTATTTTTTTGACATTAAATGGATTCTTATACATCACATATGAATTATACAACATTTTACTAAATTAGAAAGAAAATTTTATCATGTTTTATTAGTTTTTAGTTAGTGACACTGGTTGAAAAAATTTTGATTTTAAATTGATAATAGACAATTTGAGTAATACAAGGAACATAGTGTATCTGATTGAGGTGAGAATGATTCCTACATGTCACAAATGGAATATGGATCATTTTCATAATGTTTCAAAACAATATAAATTTTTTTACTCATTTTTGAGTGTGACAGTTGTCAATTTTACTAAAATTGATGATAATATTAAATAAAAAGATGCACTTTGAGTCATACTGGTCACACCGTACGTAAAATTGAGTTGAGGATGATTATTAAACATCCCAAATGACTTATGGATTTTTTTTATAAATTTTAAAATCAATATGAATTTATTTTATTGGTTTTGAGTATGTCACATTACCTTTTTACTAAAATGACATTTTAAAACCCCTTTATTAGCACTGAGTAGGTCAGTTGGACTTTTTACTAAAATTGATCACACTTTTAAATAACAAATATGCACATTGAGTCATTTTGGTCACACCGTGCATCGAATTGAGGAGTGACAGATTCATATTTGTCTCAAATAACTTATGGATCATTTTCAAAAAGTTTCAAAACTATATGAATGTGTTTTCTATTTTTTAGTATTCCACTTGTCTTTTTTACTAAAATATCATTTTAAGATTTAAACATGTACTTTTACTCATACCTATCTCATTGTGTATCAAATTGTAGTGTGGTTGATTCCTACACATCAAAAATGACTTATTGATTATTTCCATAAAGTATTTAAATAATTTTATTTTGTTTTCTAGGTTTTATGAATGTTTTTGTCTTTTTTTCTAAAATCGATGTTAGATTTAAGTAAAAACACACACTTAGAGTCATATCTATCACACTATGAATCGGATTGAGGTGTATCTAATTCATGCATGTCTCAAATCACTTACGTATAATTTTTATAAAGTATCCAAAACTCTTAATGTGTTTTCATGGTTATGAGAATGTAAATTGTCTTTTTTACTAAAATGCCTTTTTTAACTTGAAACACACACTTTTACTCATATGGATCACATAGTGTATCCATTTTATGTGAGACTGATTCCTACATTTCATAAATGATTTACGAATTTATTCCATAAGTTATAAAAAATCTATGAATGTTTTCTCAATTTTTACTGAGTGACACTTTTTAAAGTCAAATTTAGATTGTAAATTGATAATGGACACATTGAGTCATATTTGGAAAACTGTGTATTGGATTGAGGTTTGGCTAATTATTACATTTCACAAATGTCTTATGGATCATTTCCTTAAATTATCAAAACAATATGAATATAGTATATTGGTTTTGAGTATGTCGGTGGTCTTTTTTAATAAAATTAATCTCAATTTCAAATAAAATGAAATACTTGGAGTCATACTGGTCAAATCGTGTGTTGGATTGAGGTGTAGTTAATTACTACACATCCCAAAGACTCAAAACAATCCTAATTTTCAATATTATCATGATTTCCGTTTACTTTATTTGTCAAACTACCAACAATGCATGAGAATCATTGAATAAACAACAACTACCTGAAAAAGGAATCCAATTTTATAAGAAAACAATTATTATGAGTAATACTAAAAATAAATTAATTAAACATAAATATGAAATGATACATTAATTATATGTAAAATTATTTTACTATAAAAATATCATGATTCCATCTATGATTTAGAAGTGGATGTAACTTGAATTAATGTGATAAATTTCAATACTGTAGGGGTAAATGGTTTTGAAGGAGAAGAAGTCTATGGACATTTTGGTGCTCAGTGGCATGAAAGATGGAAAGAGCATCCCAACTCAAAAAAGAATACATATGTATAAAAAAGAAATTATTATGCGAGTAATAATAAAAAGAGATAAATTAAAAATAAATATGAAATAATACATTAATTATATGAACAATTATTTTATTGTGTAATCATCAAGATTACTTCATTAATTGATCATATGCAGTGTCGTTCCTCTTCCTAAAAAGGTAGTGCATGTAACATAAAAGAAACTGATAAATAGACCACTATAAGGGTGAAAAGGTTTTAAGAGAGAATAAGTCTGTTGAAGTTTTGGTGCAGAAAAGAATGAAATATGAAAATAGAACCCCAACTCAAACAAAATAATCCACCTATATAATAAAACAATTATTATGTGAGTAATAATAAAAATAAATAAATAAAACATAATTACGAAATAGAATATTAATTCTATGGAAAATGATTTTAATGTTCAAACATCAATATTACCTTTGTAATTGAGCAGATATAGTGTCTTTTCTATTCTTATAAAGGCATTGGGGGTAACATGAAATAAAGTGATAAATGCATTATTGTAGGGGTAAAAATGTTTTGAGGGAGAAGAAATATGTTCAATTTTTTGGTCCAAAAAGCTTGAAATATGGAAAGAACACCCCAAATCAAACAAAAAAATCCACTTTTATAATAAAGTAACTTTTATGTGTGTAATACAAAAAGAAATAAATTAAATATAAATAAGAAAAAATAAATTAATTCTATAGAAAATTATTTTACTATGAAAATTTCAATATTACCTCTATGATTAAGCAACGATAGTGTCATTTATCTTCTTGAAAATGCATGACACATGGACATAAATCTTATAAAATAAATGAACACTACAAGGAATAATAAAAATTAAATCAATATTCTATTATATATTTTTTTTGTAAAATGGAGAAATTATATCATAACATTACCTTTACATCTTTCCAAAGGGTTTACTTAATTATCGTTTGTTCTTATAAAGTATTGGTAATATCATCATGTGTAGAAGACATTGCGTGCATGAGTAGTAAAATATTTAATTTAGATTATGTTAATGTTCTAGGTAACTTATAATTTTATGAGGAAAAAATATCATATTAAAAAATAATTTTACCTTCTCATTGGGCCATCCCTTTTAAAAAAAGTTTCAAGGATTTGTTTCCTCTATTAAGATTCTAAATCCCCTCTTTGTGGTCCTCTCTAATATTCAAGACACTATATACATTGGGACTAGCAAGAAATAGTCATGATGTCCCAATGAAAGGGTCATCCTCCATTTAATTTTCATCTGACTCAATCTTTTTTTAGTCACCAGTAATACAATCGACTAATTCTCATTTTTTGGATAAGAGATATAAAATACTTAAAGTTCTTGTGATTCCATTATGAATGTCTTATCTTTTTCCCCTTTTATACTGAAATTTTCCTTCACAAATCCCATTTTGTCAACTTTCACTACATTGATATTGTAAATTCATTGGAACGGTATAGTGTCACTTGAAATGTTGTATAATCCAACTCATATATCTATTTCATAATGCCCAAATATGACATATTTTCATAAATTTTACTTCTATCCTTGGAATCAGATATGTTCATCACTTCATCCATAATCATAACACCACTATATTTCATCATACTGAAGTCATCATGTTATCTTATATAGAACATATAACCATTGATTACAAAACAAGTGTAAGATATAACATTTGTATTTAGTCCTAGGGCTTTCCATTGAAGTCGTTTGGAAATTCAATTTATATTTTTAGATAACTTATTGTAAATTTGATCTCTAAACCATCCTATAAACTTTTTATTATGTGTATTTTATATCCATCATTAAGCCCTTGTTGGATTAAAATATCTATGAATTTTTTTATGGTCTTTAATTTAAGGATCAACATCATTACTTTTATGTAATATGTAAATATGTTCTTGATCGGACTCTGTAAAATTAATCCTAACAACATATATTCATGAAATCTATTTCCCGAAAGGAGTTCATTATGACGATACTTTTCGAGACTAATTATTTCAAGATCTAATAGGTAATCAGTATAGAATATAATGGATTCTTCAGTAATATATAATTCTATAGTATAATTATCTGGCCGACTTCAATTTTTGAAAGAACCTTTCAATAATCCTCATTTATTGTTCAACGGGGTGCATCCATCATTAATAGGCATGAACACATACTTTAACCTCTCTGACCAAGTTAACCATTAGGTGGACCATTATATCAAATAATGATAGTGGGAAAAACAACTCTAATTCACATAATATGATTGCAATATTTTTATTCACAATGGGAAACTTTATAGGGTCTAAAACTAAACTACATATGGGTTTGAAAAATATTAAGAGTATGGTTAATGTATGTCGTGCATTTTGAGGTTGAATGCAATGGAAATAAACAGAAATTTAATCTTGAATCAAAACATAACAATCATTTGATTTTATTCTTTGTAACTTAAAATTTGTAATTGAAACGAAATTCATGATATTTTATGAATACCACTATGAAACTTTTACCCTAGTAAGGAAAAAATTCACATTTTTTATTATTTGGATAGTGTGTAAGATGCAATAGGAAGAAAAGTATGGAGTTTACCCTTAACTGGTACCAACTCTTCCCATATCCCCATTTCAATCAAGTCTAACCTATTCTTGGTTGAATATTTTGGTTTTCATGGAACATTTATTAATGTTTCAATAACACTATCAAATACCTCTTTTCTATATGAATGACATCAAGAAAATTCTTGACATATAAAAAATTCCAATATTGTAATTCAAAAAAAATTAATCTCTTCTTCCAACCTATTTTTTTTCAGTTTTTTAAAAATGTTTTATCCAAAATAGAGTAAATATTTTTTTTACTTTTTTGTATAGGTGATCGCCCATTATTAGAGATAGTGTTGTACCTTGTTCGATATTCCAATTGAATTTGTTCATCCAGAATCTGTATTTATGTCATTGAGGTAAAAATTTATGATGTCCTAAAAGTTTATTCTTTTCGGAATGTTTCAATCGAAGTGAGTATGTGGGTTTTCCAAAAATGGGACAACCCGACATTCCTTTAATATTATAGCCTGATAGATTTCCATAATAGGGGGTGTCATTTATCATTCTATCCAACATGAACCTCAATGTGAATTCTTCACTTCTATGAGCATCATACATTTTAACACCTATATCCCACATCAATTTCATATCTTCGATCAATAAATCCAAATATACATCAATATCATTACTGGGTTTTTAGGTCTAGATATAAGTAGATAAAAAGTTATGTATTTGTGCCTCATGCATAACCATGGATGAATGTTATAATTTACCAAAATGAAGATCCATATACTGTGAGTAATACGCTGTACACCAAAAGTATCTATTCCATCTATATATAATCCAAGATGAAGGTTTCTTGGATCATCTCCAAATTATGGAGACTGGTAATAAATTGTCTTCCACTGAAGAGAATCTGTTGGATGACATAGGTTCCCATATTTAATTCTTGTTTCTGCATTTCATGTTAATTGTCTCATGGGTTCCTAACATCCATATAATCTTCTAAACCATGAAATGATAGGAAAGTACCACACAAATTTTGAAGTACTTCATTCATTTTTCTTGTATCGATCTATGCCACACTTAGGGAATTTTATGAGTGATTCATGGTCCTTTCGAAACAATACGCAATCATTGGGACAAGCTTGTATTTTTAAAGATCATTCCCATTGAACATAACATTCTTTTAGCCTCATATGTTTGAAATGGTAGTTCATTTTCTTCTAGTATCATATCTTTCAGAAAACAAAGTAGTTCTATAAATCTAGTGTCACTCTATCTTCTGTCATCTTCTAAATTATATAGCTTCAATACAGCTGACATTGTTTTGTATTTAGTACAACCGGTAAACAATGGTTTCTTAGAATAGTTTTTTTACTCCTCAAACAACTTTGTACAATCACGAAGGTCATCTTCAATTTCCATTTTCATTTACTCCATAGAATCACCATTGTCTTCAATAAAGGTATTCATATCAAATTATTCATAACCCATAGTATCATCCCAATCAATGTCCACATTCATATTTTCCACTTGTTTATTCCAACATTTATAGACTTGATCTATTCTATGAAAAATCAAATTTTATTACAAGTCTTCTATACTAATGTTTCTTGAATAACAACAACATGAACACAGATAGAGGATTTTAGAAGGTTCTTATGAATTCTGTCTTCAAAACTTGATAAAATCTTTAACTCTATCTTCATATATATTTTTAAATGATTTGTGTGAATTAATTTTTGGTTCATATTTATCATATTGATTCAAAAAAAATTAATTTTATACAATATAAAAATAAATACACGAAGGATATTCATTATGAAAAGTGAATGTTTTAGATAATTATTATAATGGAAAGTCCACATTTTATTGTTTTAAATAATTTTACTATGTTTATGAAAATGGGTAATTGAATTTAATAAAGGAATTACCCCACATAAAATCTTTCTTAAATACCCTAAAAAATAAAAGTAATATATAATCAATTTAGGAGTAATATGACACTGAAATATGATAAGCAAGAATAATAAACTTTTATTTAATAAAATATATCAATGGTTTCATGGATCAAGGAATAACGATAAAGATAAAAGGGGAAAACTATCATTCTTTTTGTATCATTTTTATGCATTTGGAAAGAAAGGAAAAAAACTTGGATCTAGGGGATTAATACTTCAAAGAAAGAAAATATGGTTCATTTATAATAGAATATCTAAGTTCCAGTATATTCCAAATCCAACAATAAGGGTTGTTAGGATATGAAAAATAGTGGGAGATATAATATAATCATTAATAACATAACAAAAAATATTCATTAAAATGTAATAAATATAATTATATTTTTGTAGATAATGTAAAGTTACCTAAATACATCACTTTCCTTATGATATAAATTAGAGAAATAGAGTCTCATGTCTAGTGAAAACTTTTATAAGCAGTACATACATTAACGCATTATATTATACCAATAATATAAGTTAAATTTGTTGGAATACCTTATACCTGATTATGAACCACGTAGAGAGAGTGAGGGTGAGAAGGATACATATAGAAGACACATAGGGGATGAAACATTTTTATGATGAATCATTTTTTTAGTTATGTCTCTGATCTAAAGATATAGGATAAGGACATAGATGGATACACTATGTTGAATCGAATGTAAGAATATGATAATGAGATGGATATAAAGGTAGTTAATAAATGATATTATCACTAAACATTATATGTGTAAAGAAAAATATGGATAGTGTAATAACCCTATCCTATATTACACAAAACACACTAGGTTAGATCATCGTATGACCTCTAACACACCTCAATGTCACTAAAGTATGGTTTAAACTATTAGATAAAAAATTCAAAAATGGGAGGTGGTAACCCCCCCCCCCAAATAGTTAGTACTAGAGATTAAACAAAGTTCTAGCATGGACCTTGGGGTCAATGGACTTGCAAACCCAAAATCATCATTGAATTATATAGGAATACTTGTTTTACAAACAACTATAGAAATAAATAATTCCATAACTATATAGACACACATACATTTCAGGTATAAAAACTCACTTATAGTATAAGAAACATCAAATAAATAAAAACCTAATATTCTAATATATCATTAACTAAAGGCACTATAATTACTCACATATTGAAGGCTTGATGTGATAAAACCTCATGTTCTTAACTAGGGATGGCCCCTTTGAAACTATTCCATAAGAAAAATAAAGACCATAGTAAATTCTAAGAGGAACTAGGTAATATGCTACATATAACTAATAGAGGATCATACATCACTCCACTAACTTGGTTTCAAAAAAATAGAATCTAAAGATTCATGTCCCATGAGGTTTCCATGAAATGTGTCAACAAATATATAATCATCAGGGAACCCCCAATGTACATCAAATCAGTAGTCAATAAACAAGAATATACATGAAAATTTCTATACATTTACATAATTTTGTCAAAAAATTATTTAGTAAGAACATATAAAACATAGTAGTAAAATAACAATGAATAAATCCAAGGTTCAATGTCAGATATAGCCAATAACTCCATATATCGAGAGGGCCCATACATTTTTAGTAAATCAAACAATAGATCATAAACAAATTAATTCTCTTTATAATGTAAAATCAAAATAGTATACAATCATCAGACTATAAATAAAAACATCGTTGAAGAATAAATTAAAAATAGAAAAAATACAAAAAAAAGAGAAGGCATACCTCTCTAGGTTAAAGAAAATCCAAGAACGACTTCGTAATCCCCAACTGCAATCGAACACCGGATGTCAAATGAGATGTTTGACTAACTGGAGGTTGTCGAGTGGTTTTATTTAAGCTTCTATTCACCAAGGAGGATCGCCGATAGTGGTTGGATTCCATGGAAGTCTTATGATATCACAATGGGTTTGCAAATGGTTAGTGTTTTGTAAATAGAAGGGACACTTTTCCCAGTGCTTGAGTAATAAGTGATGATAAAAGGACTCTTTATCCGCACTTTCTATCAATGATAAAGGCATATCTTTATCAGTGCTAAAAAATCATGAATAAAATCATTCTTTATCAGTTCTAAAGTTATGGCACTGATAAATATTCATTTTATCAGTGCTTTGTTTAGCACTGATAAAATGCTTTTATTAAAATTTATTACTTAAGCACTGATAAAGGATTCATAATTATAATTAAAAATAAAAAAAAATTAAATATGTATATATGATTAATAAATATATATATAAATATAAATATATTAAATATATTCCTTTGTAAATATATTTATTATAATTTTATAATTACTTATTTTTAATTATTGTATTTTTATTAAAAAATAATATTTATATTAATATATATATTTATATAATTATACATATATATATTTAGTTAATATAAATAAATATAAATATAGTAAATATATTCATTATTTAAGTAAATTTATTATAAATTTAATAATTATTTAAGTAAATATACAATTATTTATTTATAATTATATAAATACTTTTAAAAAAAATTATAATATAAATATATAATTTTATAAATATAGTAAATTTACATTTAAAAATATATTTATTTATAAATATTTATTTACATATATAAATTTTTAATATTATTAATTAATATCTAATGTAAAGGGAATAAATATTTTTTAGTATATAAATCATATTTATATACAATAATATATATCAATATATTTTATATATAAAATTTAATAAAATTAAATATCATAATTATATGATTAATAAAATGTTTAATATTTAATAACGTATAATCAATTTATTCATTTTTATCAATAATTATTTAATTAATAAATTTTTTTATATTTTTTTAATAAACTCTTTTTTATTTTATTTTTTTTTAATTATTTCCATTAATTTATTCAGGCCTTTATCAATGCTAAAAAAGCAATGATGAATGAAATATTTAGCATCACTAAAAATAAAGCATTGATAAATGGTACCCTTTATCGGCATTAAAAATAAAGTGTTGATAAAGGATACCCTTTATCACTGCTAAAAATAAAGTGCTAATAACGGTTCCCTTTATCAACACAAAAAGAAACATTGATAAAATGTAAAAAAATGAGTTCTTTCTTTAACACTGAAAAATATGTCATTTATCATTTCTTTTTTTAGCACTGATATGTACCAACACTGTTAAACATTGGTTTTTTAGTAGTTTCATGTAGTTTCCACTGATGAGTTTGGTGATGTTTCTCAATTTTGGGATTGAATTTATTCTTTGTAGATTAGTGATCTTAGGCCAAGTAGGACGACCTCATGTTTGGGTGGATAAATTTTAATTTTATCACATGGCTATTATGACCCTTGGAGTAGTAGTTGTATGAGCTTTTAGTTTTCTGAGGTAGGGGTGGGGTTTTGGATATCATCCTCAGAATGTGTCCGGTTACCTCCCCACTGAGATTTTTATTCTATATAGACTAACACCTAGGTACTACATGATATTTACATCATCATTTCAGTTGACATCTGTGGAGATTTGTGGGTTGTGGTGTAGTTAGGGTTTACAGAAAGAAATCCAGGTTTAGCCTAGTGTCTGCACTTGGGAAACCATGTTTTGTTCATTGGTACCCTCGTGTTCTCAACGTCAGATTTTCAAATGAGACACTCGAGGGTTTTTTGACATGTTTTTAATTTTTGGTGGTTATCCATCCACTTTTGTTGTGGTACAGGGAGGCACCAATAGGTGATATTTTTTCACAAGGTCTCTCATGACCGGATATCCACATGTTATGCTTTTTATGGGTTTTCCTGTGGTGGTGAGTACACCAACATTTCAAGGTTTTACTATGACACTAGTCATGTTGTGAGGTGAGTCATTTAGTAGGTTCCTTTACCTCAATGAAACACCCATGAGAGGGGGGTTTCAAGTAAATCAAATCTTTTAGGTTATGGGGAACAAATATTGGGTTTTCATGTTGGCATGGTACCATTTTCACTCCACCATCGGCATAGTAAAAGTTGAGGACATGTTTGGGAGACCCTATAGGTCACCATTTTATTGGTTGGAGCTAGTGGTAGATAGATTTGGGGGCCTATATTTGGGTTTAGTGATGGATGTTGAGGGTTCCGTCTATCCCAGGCCAAATGAGGACTATTCGGTTATGTCTGTATATTTTTTTGGAAAGTGAGGTGGTCTACCGCTAGACCGTGTGACCATAGTTGGACAAGGTTCTTAGTGTTTTACTCTTTTATTAGCTAAGGGGTCACATTCATTATTATTTGCATGATGTTGACCTAGTTTTATATGGACTCTGGGTATAGTTTTATTTTTGTTATTCAACTATGTGTGTGTTGGTAGACTGCACGAGATCGCTCTTGTAGCTCATTATCATTGGAGGTATAGTTGATAGAATAGTTTATTTTCTCTTCTGTGTAGTATTTATCTTTTTGGGGATAAAAAATACTTATGGTGGGGACAATTTAGTGACTTGGTATTTTCCATTTAACACTTTCAATTATTTATAAGAATATTTTCAAATCTATGTAGTGATTCAGTGCATGATTTTGGGGCCTGCAGACCCTCGGTGAAGTTACATTAAAAATTATAAATATTTTATCATGTGCACAACATTTTTTGATAAATATGGAATAACTATTTAGTGAAGTCTTACATCATAAATCTATGACCATAGTTGAGTTCAGAATGTGGTGTTTATCCAAAGTGTGGCATAAAGTTTATCGGTGTCATGTGCTTAGTTGAATGCAACTTATTTAGGCATTGAGAGATGAGGTTATTAGTTAAATAAAATTTAATTAATAACCCAATTTTACTCCCCCACCCGATTTTTCTCACATTCATCGATTATGAGGAGAGTCCCCTTAGATGATGGAGGATCCGAGTCTAAACTAAACAGAAGAGGTATTGTTGATCCCCATTCTTGAAATTGATCATCACTGGATTGACTTTTAGGGTATTTTGAGTGTCATTTTGAACCAGAATCTTTGGTTTGTATCCATGAGGTAGAAGGATTTATTAGCATAACATCATGATAAAAAATTATGCATTTTTTATGGTTTTATTACCCTATTATGACTTTTAGAGATCCCCTGGGGTTTGATCTATGGGTTTGGGTAGAGATCGGGGATCTTTGGGGGGCTCGTAGAGAATTCCCATTTCGAGTTCCATATAACATGACATATAGTGCATGAGAACACACCATGTTTTCTTCCCATTATATGAAGATAAAAAAATTTACTACATGAATTTTATAAGGGGTACACACCATGTAGTGATCCCAAGTCACATGGCTAAGGAAAATGGTCCTACATGTCTTGTCAAGGGACATGGTCATGTGGAAGTACATGGCCATGAGACATGGAAACAGGGTGTCTTACATCAGCATGATTTTGAGGAACAAACTATAGGTTGGATAGCCAAGACACTTCATGTACCTAGGGTACATGTTTTATGGTGTTACATTCCCATCTAGCTATGTGTGGGTGGGGACATGTCCAAGAGATCAGACAGGGTCAAATAATATATGACATGGGGTACACAAAATGTATATACCCAAATACACATTGAGTTCTATGAGGGGACCCACTTATGTACTTTCATTGACAGATGCACCATTTACACCCCTTGTAAAATTCTCCCTCATAAATATTTATCTTTAGGACTCATATGGAGTATCATGATTATATTATCTCATGTATTTTTCTATGCTAGATGGGATGGTGTCTATCGTTTTGGCATTAGAGATGTGATATGTGGTGATTGTTGTGGGTCATTTTAACTAGTGATATATAGACCAGTCTCAGTTGAGTGAGTTCCCCTATTCTATCCATATGAGGGTATAGTTTAGAATTAGATCATTATCACATAATTTTTATCCCCTCCATAGAATTATCTCATATAGAGTTTTTGTATCCCTCTGGGAGGTCGGGTTGGGACACTCTATCTTATCAAATTCCTTAAATGGGGTTCACAGTATCTCTATGACCATAATTAAGGGTGAAAATTCCATGTCTAGTAGGATATCATAGTAGGGTTTGTGGAATTTTCAAGTATATGATCCCCTACTTGATGGTGGTTTTTATAGGTTTTGCAGCGTCATCGAGTCTAAGATCCCCTACTCAGTGGTATTTTCTATAGGGTTTGAAATATCATCGAGAGTATGATCCCCTAAAAAAATATTTGGATCTATATTTTTGTTTGAGGTATCTCCCAATGGTCTTTTGAATGATCCCCATTATGTGTATCATGAGTTTGGGATTCAGTAGGGTTTTTTTCATCCCCCAGCAATCTTTGTTGTGATCCTATATCTAAGCATTGTGATCTTTAAAGATCAAAACTGGGTTTTTGGTGTCCCAAATCTGGGATTACTGTGATTCCCCACAAAATGAAGTGGTGCCCATAGTTTTTCCTATAGTTCTTATGGAGTCCCCCATCTAGGATTGGTGTGATCCCCTATCTGAGTATCACGATCTGTTGGGTTCTAGGTTGACTTTCTTCGTGGTGAGACCTGATGAGCATGTTCTCTCAAGTGTGTTCCATCAGAAATAGAATATCTATTTATAATGGATTTATATCTCTTAGATGTTCAATCTACAATGGATGGGTTTATTTCATTGAGTAATATATCTTAGAAGAGTTCCTTCTAGGATGGCAGGGCTCATGGATTGTTCTCCTGGATGATCATTACTATATATCCTTGAGTATAATCCTATAAATAGTTGTGAGGTTGGTAAATCATGATACTTGGACCTAATTATGATTATATCTTGGTTTTATTATGTTATTTATTTTCGTGACGTCACATGTATTGGTCATCAAACCATGTATATTGATTTGACTAATCTTGAATAGCCGAGGAGTGATCGAGATATAGTTTCCTATTCTCTCTCGCTTAGGTTCCCTATGGCTTCGGTCGAGAGGAATCCCGTATTTTATTTTTTCCCTTTTTTTTGATTTTTTTGGAACCTACTGGGTATTTTTATACTAACCTCTACATGGTATTCTCCTATGAATTTTATTTCTTGTGCCGACGACATGCATTTTGATGGAGTCCCAAAATGACCTAGAGGTGGTGGATCCTAGTGTGCTCGAAAGAACGAGGTGTATAATTTTTCTTAAATGAAGTTGTTTTACTATTTACATTTGAAATAAGTCCCCTATTTTTGATAATTTTGGACTATTTTTCAGTTTTTTTGTCTTTTTTATTTATTTTTTATTCGTTCAATAATTTTGATGTACTCTATTAATGTGATAGAAGTATGCATGCATTTTTTTGTTTCTATTTTATTATATCTACATTTTTTCATGGAAATTCATGTGGATGGATGTGTACAATTATCAAAATATAAGGCATCCCATATGTGTTATATACCTTCTCAGCACTAGTTTCCAGCTCTTGGCCTATTGGAGGCAACATTGGGGAGTTGTGGATAAAACCGTAGTGGGTCATTTTGTGAGACCTTATAATTGAAATAATTGTGGAGAAAACTTCCAATATAATTCTCTGGAGTACATAATCATTAACCAATTCATTATAGATCTATAATGGGACTTATCCCTTCATATAAGCTATATCGAGCTCACTCGTGAGTTATAATGGGGCTCAGCCCTTCATATCTTGAGATATAATGGTTTTCAAACTATTGTATAATATGTATCGGCCTCACCTATAAGTTATAATGGGGATCAACCCTTTATAATTAAAATCCAAGAACCATAACATAAATAAAAATCAAATAAATTGACATATTTCTTTTTATAAAAAACTTAACTCATGAAAAATAAATGAGTTGCATGAAAATATATTTGCAACATGATTAACATGTGGAAATGAAACAGTTTTAATAAAAATATATTTCAAATATGTTTAATCTATGAACAACAAATAGGTTCCATGATAATATATTTTAAATGTGATTAACATGTGGAAAAGAAATGGGTTCCATAAAAATATCTTTGAAACAATATTAACTCATGGAAAATAAATAGGTTTCATGAAAATATATTTGAAAAAATATTGACCCATGTAAAACAAATGTCTTCCATAAAAATCCCTTTGAAATATTATCAACATGTGGAAAAGAAATTGGTTACTTAAAAATCTCTTTGAAACATGATTAACCCCTGGGAAATAAATGGGTTCCATAACAATCTATTTGAAACAATATTAATCCATTTCAAGAAATAATAAGGATGGTGTCATTGAAAAATATCCCCATCTAAGCATAAGTAACAATAAGGTTTGTTGACATTTATAAATGTAAATACTATTAAAGTATCATTAAAAACGTTCTTTAAGAAAATAAACCTTCCATTTTAAAAATCAATTTGAAAACTAAAAAAAAAAATTGTAAATTATTTTCTTTTAAAATTTCCTTGGAAACATATATAGGATGGTTCATATAAATTAATGGTCATGATGGTAGTAAAATCCACTCATGTTGTGAATGTTAAAAAAATATCCTTTTCAAAAAAATTTGTAAAAGTGAGTCAAAAGTGAATAATTTTAAAAACATTAAAAAAATCATTCAAAAACTTTTATAATAAGGTCAAAGACCATGTAAAAAATCTTTAAGAAATTATTTATTTTTATTGAAAACATTTTTGAAAACATTTTAGAAAACTTGGCTATATAAGAGAAATATATCTGATTTAAAGGAAAATTCAAGATTGGTATCACTTACAAATGACTTTCTTGATGTTTCTTCAGTTAGTGTGGAAAGAAATAGAAATAAAACATGTTAAACACATTCCTAAATAGTGTATAATAATAAATATGGTTCATGAAAATAATAACATATTATTTACTCAAAAATAAACCACTACATAACAAATCCAGAAAATAAAGGAGATTGTGACATAAATCCTTTACCACTTTAGTAATCTTTTCAATTGTAAGCCCCATGAAAGTATAAATTCAAATTAAAATTAAAATATCCTTAAAATAAGTTATTCTATGATATAACATGTAATACTTTTCAGTAGATATACCTAATAAAATATGATAGGGTGTAACATTACAATATGCCTCAATAGATGAAAATTGAGATGAAATCCCTTATGGATTTGGTAATCTCTAGATTAAAACCCCAGGAATAAAAAGAGAACATAATATGGGGTTTTAAACAACAATAATTTTCATTAAAAATCATAAAATACATTCATGTTATACATATACTCGACAAAAAAAATAAGTGGTGAATATGGTATATGTCTCACATAAGTAAAAGTGAGATGAGAAAACCCTTACCTCGAGTCCAGGATTTCACTGTATGTCCTTTAACTCCTGTATAACAATACTAAATAAATTATTTTATTTTTTAAGATCTATTTATATTTTTAATTAATTATACTTAAATAAGTTATTTTATTTCTTTTTAATGAAATATTTAAATATTTAATTAGTTAGGTCAACATCGAGTGTATTAAGGATGTTCGGTTCATTGTTTCAAAACAGCTTCGGTGTGTTGACCTTGGTCAAGAAGGTTATTATTTTAAAATATAATGAATAATAATCATGAAATATTTATCATATTTTTACATAAATTTTATTTTTAGAACCAATCATGAATGATTCTTAGGAAAAATGAACAATGTTACAGTCAAGGAGACGGTATGTCACACATACACAGTAATAATGTTTCCATTTTTACACAACCATTATTAAAAAAGGTAAGTACTATTTTACCTTTAATTAATGATAATAAAATCATATAAAATATATTATTTCTTTTAATATTCTTATATATAAAATACATTTCTTGTGGGGATGAAAAAAGTATCACATCACTTCGCGGAGGTGGTAGTCCTCGCGCCTACACGAATGACATAATCAGTCTTCAGTATAAGAAATAAAATGATATATTATCATTTTAAAATGATAAATATGTCATTAATATCACTATTATTTTATTTTTATCACATATATTCATTAACATTATCCTTATTACCTTTAATTTAAATTGTTAGTAAAAAAGAATCACATCTCATCAAGAGGTGGTAGTCCACCATACACACGTGCGATGTTTTCGAACCCCTAGGGAATGGAAAGTAAAAAACATTAAATGTTATAATATATTTACAAAAGTGTAAATATGTTTAAAATTACATATATATACTTTTAATCTATCATTATATCAATTTATGAGAGGTGATGATGGAAAATAAATTACATTGGTTCATGAGGAGATAGTTTGTCGTATACACAAATGATGATTTTGTAACCCATTTGGTGGAAGATAATATGAATTTAGGTTATTAAATTAAAATAATAATATCTCAATATACGGAAGATAATGCTATTATTATATTATAATAATTTAATATTATCTAAAGGACTTGGAATAACAAATAATATAAAGATGCTCGATTATGCATTATACCTCTTTTTCAAAAAAACACTTTAGGTAAGCACTAAAAGGATTATTAGAATGACTTTACAATAAAAATATTTTATCTAGGATTTAGTTAGGTAATTAAGGAATACATTAGGGTAAGTATTTTTATATCTAAATTTATTTTAAGGTGTGGATAATATAGGATAGTGGGGGACCTTTTATAAGTGAGGTGAGTGGAATACATGTAATTTTTTAAAATTGAAAGGTGGGCGCATATTTTTCACATGAAAAAAGGGTAAAATGGATAATTATATATAATTATACATTTTTAGGTATAAATATTTTAATCTAGTATGATTTTTACAAGATTAATTTAAAAAACATACCCTTATCATTTTAGTATGACCTACCGGCAAACTCATTTTTACCCTAACCATGGTAATTAATTTTTACTAACGTCACTATTCATTACGGTTGAAAACTAGTAATAAATTAGTAGATAATATAAATTATAATAATTCAAATTATATATTCCATTTTAAAAAAATTCAATATATAGAGCTAGAATAATATAATTTAAAATTAAACCTGACGATGCAAAGAAAAATCTGGTTTTGAAGTAGTATATTTTTCATGAAAAATGATTTTATATTAACTCTATGGATAATAATAATCATTTAAATTATATAAATAAATATATAATAATATATTTTAAATATATTAAATTTAAATTATTCCACTTTAAGGGTTTTTCTAATTAATTAAAATGGATAATCATTATAAACTTTAAAATAGTATTCAGAACAACCCTTTTTTATAACCAAAAGGATATTTTTTGTTAAAATACTATATAAAGATGATTCAAATTTAATTAAGTGGATTAATAATAACTAAATAATACCAATTTTACCTTAAATAATATTCAAAACATAATTGGACTTTTAAATTACTTAAATTACTGAAAATGAAGGACTTTTTTACCAAAAAAACTTGTGTTTTTCACTATTCACAAAAAATCAATATTTTATAAAAAATCCAAAAATTTCAACAAAAGTTAATTTTGATCTACTAATTTAGAAAATTATTTTATAAAAGACATTTTCTAAAATTAAAAAAAATTAATTATAATATTTTCTAACAAAAAACAATATAAATCGTTTTTAAAGAAAACATGCTTTTAAAGAATAAAATTACATCACTAATAATCAATTGATTATTTACTAAAAATTTATAAGTAATTAATATTTATTAGAAAATTCATATATATATATATGTATATATATGTATATATATTTCATAATGTAGTTATTACTAATTACACACACCAATTAAATATCTAGGTTATAACAGTTATATATTTCGCGGGTCATTTAAGCTTGGTGTTAAGTGTCGTATATGTTATTGAACACAAAAAACTTAGGGTTTATTGTACTAAAAGTTATCAAACTGACTAAATTTATTTAGGAATAAATATATTTTTAAGTATTGGGGTGTTACATTCTTATCTATGCTTGGTGCATCATGTTGTATACACTATAAAATATAATTTGCTTCTTGAAAAATTTCATGGGGTTACATATGTAAGTGAAAAAGAATTATTTCATGTAAAAATCACATTGATCCAGTTAAATAAAATATTCTTGGTGGTTTTCAAAGGATACATGTGAAAAATTACAGGCCCTTGTGATAATTATCTACCTAATTCATATGAAGAAACAAATTAATGTAGTATTATATATAGGGAAATATATGTGGCCAAGACTGGTGATAAGATCAATAAAAATATCAAATAGTGGTGAAACTAGTTGATCAGAAAGGCCCCACTATAAATAGATTGGGTGAGAATGCATGTACTTAATATCAACTAACTATGTATCTTATGATTATATTATTCTTATTCTTTTTTTAGTGCAAAATATGGAAGAAATATTCTCCAATTGGATATTGTAATAATTTTTGAACCACATAAATCTATTATTTCTATATCGTTTTGTTATTTATTTACACTTATATGTTTTTTCTAGGATTTGTGAGTTTGTGATGGTGAACAATATAATAGTAATTGGTGCTCATTGTCTACTCAAATCTAAAATATACTTTCATATGATTATTCAATTATGGGTGTTCTATAATTTATTCTATGTGTTAATTTTCTGAAGGTTTTCTTTTATATTGACAATTTAGTGATCTCTACAAGTGGTTTTATATTTAGTTATGTTTCTGTGGTTCATAACTACAAAAAGTTCTATAATATATTTTGGTTCATAATGGATAATTTATCATATCATATAACTTTTTAGGTAATGTTCTTATTTCTATTATTTTTTATTTAAATGGGATATTACTATTTTAAATGGAATAGATTTTGATGAAATTATTGAATAAATAACATGATTTTATGGGATAGAATTATGTTTTTAAAGGATACATATTTTGAGCCATTTATTTTATAAAGACCTCACGGTTCAATTGAAAGGATTCAAACTAAAATAAATATATTAATCAAAATGATAAAATCTTAATAGGAGGGAACTTTGAGTGATACGTAAAACACCCTAACCATGTTTTTATTTATTTTTTTTATTTAATTCTTGGTGTTCGATTCTTTTTTGTGTTTGGGTCGAATTACGGATGGGAAATTTTTGAGCTTTAGAGTCTCCAAACATCTTTTCTAATTGTGCATGATTACTGTGCACAATTTAGAGGGAATTCATGTGGCCTCATTATTATATGGGCATTTCCAGTTCATTTTGTTCTTTGATGGTTAATATTGTATGGTTAGTTCAAGATTAACTCTAAATTGTGTAGGTATCGAGAGTAATTGTTTGGATTTCTTGGGTGTTTTAGATCTAGTGAAAAACATGCCCATGATTATAAGAAACATATGGAAAGCTTGTGGTGATTTATGCATTCTTTGAAAATGATTTTTTTGTGGCTACATCATGGTTTCTAGAATTTTCATCCAAAATATGAAATGGATAATTTATTTCCCGAAGGAGGGTGTATATTTGGTGAATAGTCTCTAAACCATACAATCAAATCATGTGATGGTTGTTGTCCTTCCCCATAGGATATGCACAATTTTTTTATAGTTTTCAAAACCATTTTACCTAACATTGAGACTTTTATAGAATCTTTAATAGTTTAAATTACAAGTTTTCACTTCTAAAAGAAAAATCATAATCCTCTTTTTTCTTTCCCCATTTGACCCTGGTTCACAATGTGGCTCCCAAACCCCTACTTCCTTACTCCTCCTCCTTATATTGAATCTTCTCATTCGATCTCTATGATTTTTTTTGTATTTTTATACTTCTTCTCCATATTCTCTCATCTTATACATATTTATTTCCTCTTTTTTTCTTGGTTCTCTTTTGAAAAAACACTATAGGATGGGGTCATGTTTTCTTATGTTTTCTTTTGAATTAGGGTTTATGGTTTGGTTCATGGGTTTTCCTTGTCCTGTTCTTGAGATTTTATCATGTTCACACACTATTAAAAAATGTTTTCTATCTATTTCCTTTTTTTAAACATTCTATATGATTATTAGTCTTTCCATTTTAATTTTCATTGGGTTTCTTATTCTTTTGGTTTTCCAAAATGATTTTTATGGATTTTTATGCTGGTTGTTTGATGAAAAAGGGTATTCAAATGGTTTCTATGATTATACATGCATGTACTCAATGAATATGTATGTTATGTTATTTATAAAATTACTTGTGTCTTTTCCAAATATTTTTGGTGTTTTAGAATGACATTTTTTATTTTTTGAGCTTTGATAAAGTTGGGTGAGTAATAGAATTTCACTTTTTATGGGTTTTTCTTAATTAATGTTTTTATTATGTGAGAACTCATTTTTTCCATTATTATAGTTCTTATAATTATTTCATTGATCCTTATGCATTCATATAGACTTCTATATATATTATGGTGTGATATATTAATATTAATATACACACGGGGTGTGCATATTAATTTATGCGTGCATATAAATCGAAAATTCCATTGAATTTACTCTTTTTAAAATAATTTTTTCCTCAAATGTTCTCCTAAATTTCAATTTTTTTCAAATGAGGTTTCAAGTAGTGTAATTATAAATTTTTCTTCAAAGTCCCATTTAGAACCCTATAAATGTATATGAACAACTAATTGAGCCCAAATTCACCCGACATGTATATACGATTAATGTAGTATAGGTATAGATCAAATACACAAGGACTAAAGAAAAAAAACTATAGACACTTATGATTTGATGGAGGTTTGGGCTATAAAGTGGCTAACTATTTGGATTTATTTTATTTGAATAACTGGTGATTTAATTTAAAGAACATAACAAAAAATCACATGAATTAAAATAATTAATTTGGATAGGTTGATCCTAGGTTTTTTTGTGGTGGATTGGATGAATTTCATTTGTTTGAAAATTTCATATCGTTTAATCAATTTGTATCCAAACAATGAGATAATTCTAAAAATTAAGTCAACAATTTAATCCCATCAAAATTACAAGGATAATCAATAATGCAGTTATAGTATCACTTTCATGATAAATATATGTAATTGGATTGTATTATCACTCCTAATGTGTCATCATTAAAGTGGGAGAAGACAAAGAAGAATGTAACTCATCAAATAGAAATCTTAAAATAATAAAAATATTTAAATATTTATTACATAAAATAACATTCAATCCACCTTATATAACTCCCTAGGGCCAAACCATAAAATTTTAGCCCTCCATTGTTGTTATTATATTAATTGAAGTAGTAATCTTACTTAAATAAGTTGGATTGAAGAAGAAAAGCATTAAAAAATGAACACTCCAACGTTGTGTGAGAAATTCACAAGTTCTGGTGTGAATAAATTCACACCTTGATTCAATGGTATAAACATGTGAATAATATTAAAATAATAATTTAATAATAATAAAAAAATTATTATGAAACTAAAATTATTTAAAAATTTACATGGAGAAATGACGATGCGATTACAAAATTAAAGTGGGAAATTACAATTGAAAGAAAGACTTTGATAGAAAGGAAAAACATGCACCCTAATTCCTTTGAGCACTAGCTTCTTGTATAGAAATATTATAATCCATAGAGAGACCCACAACCCCCAATAATCAATTCCAACCCCATTAATTTATAGATTCTAAAGGAGGGTGAGAAAATCAAGGGAATTGGAAGTTATGAAGTTGACCAGGAAAATTGTCTAGATTCATCACCCTTGTTAACATGTAAATTTTTAACTTAATATTGCCAAATATGATGTACATTTAGAATAAATATATCTTCTTTCAAGTGTCTTATATCATATTTAAAAAATCAAGTCATTTGGTTTAACCATTTGGAGGTTATGCTCGAAATGGTGGGAAGACTTCATGGGTGTTCAGGTCTGGCCCACCATTTAAATGTCAACTTAGTCTCACTTTATCTCTATAAAAACTTCATAATTAGATCTTTAAACAATGTAATAAACTTATACCCATAATATTCTCTTTCTATAGTTAAAATTTTAGCTTCATTGGGATTGAATTGTCGGTCTCACCTATTTTTATGTGCCTTAGGCTCATTATGCCTTGTCCAGAAAATTTCTTCGTTCACGCTGAAAAATATCCATCTTAACTTGGGATTAATCCATTGATCCTAAAACAAAAAAAATTCAATAAAATTGATCAATAATATCTAGAAATACTAAATTAAATAAATTAATTCTATAAATAGATGATAGATTGGGACCAAATTTTAACTTTAAACATGAATTACACAAATGATGTGAAGTGAAGTAAAATTTTTGAAATGCACTAAAACTGATTTTTATGTACATTTAAACACTTGAATATTAAGATATAATCAATGAATATTAGATTATTTTAGTAGCTAATAACCCCCCCCCAACTTTAGTTTTTATAGTCTCGAGAAAAAAGTATCCCAAAAATATGAAATTGAATTCTGTTTTTCAAAAACATTTATGAAAACATTGCTCATAAAAAAATCATTCCAAACAATCATGAAACCTTCCAAAATCATTTCACACAATATAGGTTCGCAATAATATCCCAAACCCAGGCTCATTACTTTTTTAAAATTCATTTTCACACTCCATCTAACCTTAATTAAGCATGATTATGTCGTGTGCATCATAAAAGACATGGATCTCATTTTCATATTCAAGGGGAAAAAATGGAAGCACTGGGTGGGAATCACATTAAACCTTAAGATGAGTTTCGATTTTTTTAAATTTCTTTTTTTTAACCATAATAGATATTAAAAGACTAACTCTAGGAAAGGAAACTATAGAGTCATGATCCCCAAGTGTCAAACGCCACACATATGGTAAATTACATGCTCTAGAATAGAGATATAAATCCTAACTCTGGGTAAGAAAACTATGGAGTCATGATCTCCAAGTGTCGGATGCCACACATTTGGAAAAAACATTTCTCTATGTAGTCATTGTTTTCTTTATTTATACTCCAATTAAAATTAATGTGGCCCCGAACCCTATGATATGATGAAAGAGACCCATGAACTCAAATTTAAACCCAATATCCAATGGATGCACATTTTCTCATTTTGATTAATTGGGTGAAGATATAAAGTTTTAAAAATCACATTGAAAAATATCAATTTCCAAAAAAAATTCTCATGAACATAAACATGCATTAAAATAATAATAAATGCATTCAAAATCATTTTAAGATCAGTTTTCATGTTTCACAATGTATTTTAATTCATTCAATGATAATGAATTGAATTTTTTATTAAAAAATTACAGTTTTTTTAAATCCCAGATTTTCACTCCCCTCAACATAGAATGAAACAACCCTGATTTTTGAAATATAATAGAAGAGAGAGATTAGAATTGGGAAGAAAGAGTGGAGATGTGATTTGAAATTAAATCATGGAATAAAACCACTTGATTTTTAGCTGATGACCCCTCAAAAAAATTGATCAATTTGGCTTTATTTAACATGTAGACTCCTTGGGGTGATTTAAGTTTGGGTTTAAACTCTATATGGCATGGTTTTTTTAAATGATCAAACTTCATCAACTATTTAATCTACTAAAAAAATTTAGACCACATTGGAAACCCCACAGGGTTCCCTTGAAAAAAAAATCACACAAAATAAAATAAAAAATTCAGAAGCTGAGTTGCCTCCCAAAAAGCAGTTAATTTAAAGTATTTAACTGGACTTGTACCCCAAAAATTATCCAACACCAACTTTCAACACATTTAGGACCCCCTTTTTAATGACTTTCAAAAAATTGATATTTATTATTTATTTAAAAATTGTTTCATGTAAAATCCTATTTTCTACAATGAGTGGGAAAATCCATGAATATATCAGAAATGGTATATTTGGTTTCTTCTATAATCTTTACTATGATATCAAAGATCATTACAATGTTATTGGTCTTAATAGAGGATGAAATGATGAAAAATGTTTTTGATTATTCACTATAATGGATTTTTTGTGAGAGGATGTACAGACCTTGAATTCGAACAAGGGATGGTTAACACATTCATAAATAAGTGGGGAATTTAAATTGAACTTAGTTTCATTTTAGAAATTTCTTAATTGAATTCTTTCCTTTTGAATTATTTTTTCAACCACATAATTGGAAAAATAATTTTTAGGAATGGGTATGGTCTCAATGTTTGTGATTTCTCTAATTGATTCATTGATTGGTGTTTCTAAAAAATAAAAATTGGAGAAATATTTTGGACAATCAACCCATGATGTTAAATAATCCCCTTTTGAATTCAGAAAATTAATTTACTCCTGATTTAAGGACTCTTAATCAATTACTTGATCTTATTTAGATACACAAAAACCAAAGGTTGTTTCTATAGTAAATACATGAGGGGTTTCTGGGTAACAAGATTATTATATCAATATTGAGAAAGGGATAGTTTGAGTGGTGATGGGGCCAACATAGGTTTTAATGTTTTGTGTTTCTAGCCTCAAATATGAAACCACATAATTCATTATCTCCATGTGATTCGTCAATTTTTCAATCAATTTCGAGGAATATAATGTGTAGGAGGTTGAACATCATGTAATTCCCCAATATTTATACCTTTAATCACCCTTTATAGTGATAGAAATTGATCATTTAAACATTCATCATCCCATTGATTGTACTTCTAATCATGTGTGGGGTAATCATAGAAGGTTTGTTCGGATAAATTCCCTTGGTTAGTGGCTTCCCAATCTTGATTTTACATTTTATTCAAGCCTAAGTTTATTATGTGTAATGGTTGATTATAATCCATTGGAGTAGATAAAAATTAGGATTTGAGATTTTTTGGGCACACGAAAATAGAAAAAAGAAAAGAGAAGAGAAATTAGGGTGATAAAAGAAGATGTGTTTCTCTAGAACTTACTTCAGTCCCCTGAAATGGTGCCAAAATTTGGTTGTTCCCAAATTTAATCTTCAAGTATATACGGTTGATGTAGTATAGGTACAAATCGAATCCACAGGGACTAAAGAAGAAACATATAGACACCTATGATTATATGGAGGTTTTGGCTATAGAGTGGCCAATTATATGGATTTATTTGATTTTAAGAACTGGTGATTTAATTTAAAGAACAATAAGAATAAAATTACATGAATTAAAACAATTAATTTTGATTGGTCAATCCCAAGTTTTTTCTTAGGGTGATGTGGATGAATTTCATTTCATTGAAAATTTCATATCATTTATTCAAGTTGTATCAAAACAATGAGATAATTACCAAAAAAAATTCACAAATTTAATCCCTAAAAATTCCAATTATAATCACCAATTCACATAGAGGATCTGTTTTATAGTCACTCCAAGGAATTGGATCATATTAGTACTCAGAATGTGTCATCATTAAAGTGGGCAAAGACAAAGAAGAATGTTACTCATCAAATGAAAATATATAAAATAACAAAAGGATATAAATATTAAGTACATGAATTAACATTTAATGAACCTCATTCTAATACCTTGGACCAAAACATAAAATTTTATCCCTCCATTGATGTTATTCTTCCAATGGAAGTTTGAACTAGACTTAAACAAGATGGACTAAATAAGATAGACATTAAGAAAAATGAACTCTCCACCATTGTGTGAGGACTTCACAAGTGATAGTGTGAATAAATTCACACCATGATTAAGTGGTATCAACGTGTAAAGAAAATGTAAATAATAGGTGAATAATACAAACAACTTTTATTATGAAAATAAAATTATTGAAAAACATACATGGAAAAATGATAATGTGATTACAAAATGGAAGCAACAAATTACATTTGAAAAAAAACATCAATAGAAAGGAAAAACATTCACCCTAATTCCCTTCACTAAAATCTCATTATATTGGAATATTATAATCTTTAGAGACACCCCCAATAATAAATTTCATACCCATTTATTTAGATAGTCATAAGGAGGATGAGAAAATCAAGGTAATTGAATGTTTTGAAGTTGACCATGAAAATCGTCCAGATTCATCCCCCTTATTAGTGTAAATTTGTAACTTAATATGGAATAATATGAAGGGGTTTTAGATAAAAAAAATATCTTCATCCATTTTTCCTATATAATCTTTAAAAATTTCAAGTCATTTTTTTAATCCTTTTGGAAGTTAGGCACAAAATGGTGGGAATAAATTTTGGGAATTCAGGTCTGACCCACCATTTAAATGTTAACTTTGTCTCCCTTTATGTCCATGAAAATCTCAAAATTATATCTGCACACAGTTGAATAAAATTATCCTCATAATTTTCTATTTTATAGATAAAATTTTAGCTTCATTGTGCTTGTATTCTGGGCCTCACCTTTGTTGGATGGGCCTTAGGCCCATTATTCTTTGCCCAGAAAATTTCTTCGTTCATGCTAAAAAATATCCATCATCACTTGGGACTCATCCCTAAGTCCTATAAGATAAAATTTTTGGAAAAAAGTGATCAATAATATAAAAAATTATTAAATTCAAAACATTAAATAAATTAATTCCACAAATAGATGATTGATTGGGCCCAAATTTTCACTTTATGCAAGAATTGCACAAATGATGTGAAATGAAGTTAAATTTTTGAAGTTCACTAAAAGTGATGTTTATAGACATTGAAACAACTAAATATTAAGATATAATAAATGAATATTATCATTTTTTGGAATCTAATCAACAACTACCTTAGTTTGAAAATTGGTATTTTTAAAGAATTATTTTTTTTCCAAGATAGTTATTTTGGATTTCAAATGCTAAGGACTATTTTGTTCTTTCAGATATTTTTGGGGAAATGATTTTAATTTATTAAGATGTTAATGCTTGATTTGTACCTTTAGGTGTTTTTTGGAAAATATTTTTGAACAATCATGATGTTAAGGGATATTTATAACTTGTGAAATATTTTTTGTATGATGGGAACCGCTATATTGGTCCACTAGTTAGAGGGGGTATTCGTATGATTGGTGTTTAAGAGTGGTAAGGGAATCCACATTAGTATATTTGGGTAATGGTTCATTTATAGCATGTTATGACATCATCAATTTTTACCCTTTTATGATCATCATGGGATCATAAACGTCATCTAGTGGTTCAATTGATGGCTACTCTCTAGATCCCAATGAGACAGACTAGATTCCCCATGGTGGGAAAATGGTCAGAGTGGGTTGTTCCACTGGTGAGGCTAGTTGAGAGGAGCTAAACTGGTGATAGACTATGGACCACATCATATATTATAATATTACTACAAACTGATTACGTCTAGGGTCACCTCTTGGTATGTTTAAGACTTTCCCATGACTTTGAAACTTATATGTTAAATTATTGATCTATCGATCATTGGTTTATTATTTTGTTTACTTTTGGTATATCTATATTCATGCTACTCTCTATTTTGATATGGTTTTTCTTATTTAACCTTATAATTGTGTTTGGATTTAATATTTTTACTAATTATCTAACTTGGGTTGTGGTTTTATTCTTTTAAATTGGAGTTTTGAAATAATAAATATATTTAAAAAGAAATCCATAAATGTTTTGTCTCCAAAAGAAGATTTTGGGGAATATAAGGATTGGTTGTTTAAATGATTAAATATTCAAACTATATTTTAGAACTATTATGTATTGAATTTTTCAAAAAATTATATATTTGGATATTGTAGTTATTACCTAATGATTTATTGTATGCTCATACCCTACTTTTGTCACTCAGTGTTGGTAGATCTAAGATATTTTGTAGGTTCGGGTACTCATTCGAGTTCACTTGTGGAGAAGGTTAGTTTTGTAGATGGTTGTGACCAAGAGTTCAAACAGAGGGCATGTATGGTTCTACATTGGTTGTAGTTTTATCTTTAATATTGTTTATTTGTATCTTGAGATATTTTTTTATTCATGTTCAGAGATTTATGTATCAGTGTTGAGCAGCATGCTCGATTTTATTATCTATTATTAATTATTGGGTGAAATCAACCTCATTGATTTTTATTATGTTGTATTGATGCTTCTTTTCAATTTTGGTGATCAGGGATGGCCATTAGGCCCTTCCATGGACTAGTTCAGGTGTTCAGTTTAGGGATGACATGGGTTGGTTCATGAAAAAATTGTATCATAGTAGCCCTTACTTATGTGGAGTGTCATTTAAATTTGAAATAATATTTTTGGGACTCTCGAGATATGTATGGGAAGTGTTTCATCAAATCCTACTCATCTTGAGCCACAAATAACTAGTTATTATGACAAATTTACCATATTTTTCCTTGAACTCATCACCCTACCCCTCCCATGACAAGGTCTGAGAGGCATTCCCGATCCTCCTGGGCTGGATACTAGTGTCAGGCATTAGGTATACTTTATTGGGTGTGCTTTACCCCACAAAAATAAGATAAATAAATAAATAAAACTAAATAATAAAATATAAAATATAAAAAAAGAATAAATAACTACTAAACACACCTCCATGTGACAACACAAGTTACCTCCAAACAAAGAACCACACTCATCCATGAGCGAACCCAAGCTTGGAAGAAACTAAAACTGAAAAACAATAGAGAAAAATATATGTGAGCATAAAAATGGCTAGTATGTGTGTCAAAGTTAAAACAAACCCCTATTATATTCCATTAATAAAGAAACCATATCAATATAGTTTAATGTAAAATAATAAAAATAGGTTTTTATTTTCGTTTTAAATATGTATCAGTTTGATGTTCCCAAAAAACCATTTTCCCTTTCTAATTCGATAATATTTTCTAAAAAGGTGAAATATTTTCACAAAATCTAATTTTAAGAAGAGACATAAAATTAAAGAATCATTATTTAGAAAAACAAATATCAAAAAGTTCTTCAAAACAAGGGGAAACATAATAAATACAAGTAGTTAAACATGAAAGGGTTTTATTATAGAGGCATGAAGGTCGAAAATATTTTATAGAAATTTCACAAAATGAGAGTAGAAATTTTCTAGTAAAATAGTAAACATGGGATATTCCTTTAAACTAACTGAATGGAACCTAGGAATACAAGGTTTTGAGTCCTTATATCAGCCCATCAATTAAATACACAATTAATAACCATCCTAGATACTCTTAACTAGCCTCATTAGTGTCATAACCCACAGGGCCACTCCATGTGGATCTATTCTATCTAATCGAGACAAAATTGAAACTATCTCTTGAATCTCACTACAAAACATAAGATTCCATGTCAGTATCCAAAAGGATAAGTGATGAGTTCATCACATGATTGGAAATAACATGGGTTCCAATGTGCATAAATTTTTCACTTCTTGACACAATCCATGAAAATACCCTCTCTAGATGGAGGATAATCCTGGGTTTTCCCATATTTTTTTAACCATTTTGAAGGTTCCAACCATGCCTACGCATCATGAGAGTTAAAAACCATTTTCCAAGAAATAATTAAAGGTTTTAAATATTCCTTACCACTTTTAATAAAACATAATTTAGAAAACAAATATACTGAAAATACTTTACATTTTTAAATAAAACATTCAAAGAATATATTAACATGAAAAAACACACATTTTAAGTAATGGTAAATTATATAAAAAAATTAAATTGAATTTTCATCATGCCACAAAAAATTATCATAGTCTATACACACTACATAAAAAAATTAAAATACTCAATAAATTAATTAATTCAAATTAAAGGCTTGGTTATAGGGAACCAACCTAAAAACATGTTCTCTCTGATTATGGAAACTTGGATCCACTTTAAAGTTGTTTCATGGAATAAAGTTAGGAAATAAGGGAAATAGGTGAAGACAAACCCCCCTTTACACATACACATGTACACACTAATACACACACACACACACCTATATATATATACCCCTAGGTGCAATACAAATATTCACTTCGCAATGAGGTAATATTTAGAAAGATGGTATATGTATATTCCATACCCATGAATATGCATGCAAGTATCCTTCTTGAACATAATCCCAAGAAACTAAATTTTTTTGAGAAAACTAAAAAAATACAAAATCTCTAATTAATAAATGAATAATAAAGAAGAATGGAAGAACTCATATGATTTTAATAAAATTACTTTAATGATCTGTATAAAAATTTGAAATTACTTATTAAGAATTAAAAATACCCAATCCCTCTTTAAAAATAATAAAATGTATTTTTCAGGCAATGGTAGAATAGTTTTTAAAAAAATCATATACAACCCAAATTATTATCTTTATAAAACAAAATTCAAACAAAATTTCATATATAAATATATCATAATTACCAATACTAAAATTATTAGATATCAAAAATGCCAATTTAAAAGAAAATAAATACATTACCCAAAAATTATAAGGATGAGTATTGATAAAACCTGCCTAAAAATTAGGTATCAAATTGAAAAGTGTCGAAAAATTCAAACATGGGTTGAATAAGACCTGAAAACACAACATATAGCCAATAAAATCAAATACACATGAAATTGGCATCAAAATACCTCTAGGGTTTGACCATGAGTGACTCATAGTGGGGATGGGGAAGAAGGAAATAAAATAACAAATAGAGGGATAAGAAGGTCATACCTTAAGTATTCAAACCAAAACCATGAAGAAAATAGGAGAAATATTTGAAGAATGAGGGTCCAATGAGGGGGGATGATGCACGTGTGGGAGGGGAGTGGGGTTATGTCATGTGGGGAATGGGGAGAGGAGGGGTGTAGGTATAAATTTAGGTTTTATATTTTATCATGGTAAACATCATCATAATCATTATTATTATTGTTTTTAAACTAGGAGGGACTCACATAGTTTAGGCACATGGTTTAAAAATATGTGCACAAACCATGTACCCTTTACTAGAAAGAGTGATTACCAACACAGGTTGGTCCCATGATTTAATAAACTGTGTTCCAACTATAGATACCAAATCTTTTTACTCATATTATTACATGATTTTAAGCATAATTATCCATTAAATACAAACCAAGGATCAAAAAGTATAATGTCTTTGTAAGTATTGGTTCATAAAATTGAAATCATGAGATTAGAATAATTAATCTCTTTTTTATTCTCTCTAATTATCTCCTAACTTCATTTTAGATCCTATAACTTCATAGGATAACCTAGGGATTACACCGACAAAAGGGATTAGCTAAAAAATCCTAGTAAGGGAATAAAAATGGAACTTGAGTCAGAAGGCATAACATGATAACATAAAAATCATGGAACATGAATAAACATATATAGTCATATCATAAAAACATGGAATCATATGACCATGGAAATATAAGAGCGTGGAAGCAACACATTACATGACATAAAAATGAGTCAAGGATGAAATCTAGAATGATATCACAGGGTGGAAAATGTCCCATACCGGATTAGGTTTAGTGCCTAATCCCATACATAATGTCTCATGACACCAAAATATACCAAATTCATTGGAGGTAATTCTAGGATCATCTATCATAACATGTACTTCAATATGTGTTCCCCATAAATAAATCAAACATAAGGAATGAACATAATGGTTACCCATGGAAAGAAATGGGTTTCATAATCATGTCACAAAGCATACCAAAAGGGTGTATAATAATGTTTTACATGAAATAAGGGATTACAAAATTATTGAACATTCATAATGGAAAAATAGGAATATGTTATGATAAATGGTGTTAAAATGAATTGTAAACATGATAAAATATAGGTTAGGTAACTTTAGTAATGTGCCACTTAAGAGGGGTTTTAAGAAAAAGGGAAAAGTGTCATTAAAAGGGGTAAGATCATAATGACTTCCATAAAACTAGAACTGATATAAAAAATTTATTTCATGATAAAAGGAATTATCTTAGAAAATATGGGTAGATTTAAACATTTTATGAAGTGTACTTGAAGGGGGTAAGAATCAGAATAGTTCCCTTTAATAGTGAATAAATTGATAAATACATTGGAAAAAATTAATAATGAAAAATAAATATATTTGGAACATATACATATAATAAATGATAATTATGCAATAATAATGAATAAATACATTGGGGAAAATAGAGAGAGAGAATAACCTAAATGAAAAAAATAGAGGTTCAGATAGATCCCTTAAATTTTTTCTGAATTCATTCTGCACTTTCACTTAATTTTATGGATATTAAAATTATATTAAATAATTAATTAATTAAAAACCTAATTTACATGTATTTTATTTATTTTTTTAGGTTCATTGATGGACATTTTAATGAGTTCTGATGTTCAATTTCATTGTTTTGTGAGTGTTTCTTCATTGTTCAATGATTGGTTTAGTTGTATATAATTATGTAACTTCTTTTAAAATGGGAATAATTCAATAGAACTGAAATTAAGTGTTATTAATAAACTTTTATAAGTATAAATGGTTCCATTTATCATTTTGTTTTTTAGTGTGAGGATGATTCGTTTAATAAAATGTTGATGATAGTTGTTTAGTTTATTGTGGTGTTTTTTATGACCATTGAAAATTCTTTTTTATTTATTTAATATTATGTATATATATTTTTTACATAACATTAAAAAGTTATAATATACATATTAATATTTTATTTGACCAAAATAATGGTTTTATGACCAGCCTTAAAGGTGCTAATGAAAAATGAAAAATCATTATCCATGGTGATTATAAACTGAAATCATTTGGATGATGTTTTCATTTAATTTAATAAGATGAAATAAGAAAATAGGTCTATAGAATATATTACATTAGAAATATAACATTTCAGTTTATACATGATATTGAAGTTGTTAGGACTTGAAGGATGAAGGAGTTGAGAAGAAGGCGAAAGAAGAAATGAAATTAAATGAGATGAGAAAATTACCTCTTGAATGTCACCTCCTTGAAGAACCCCTTAAGGTGTATTGAATATGTATTTTGTTGATACCAACATCTATTTTATGTAGGAAGATTCTTGGGAAGGGAATTGGGAAGAAAATTGACAAGCTAAAATGATTGTAAGGTGTGAGGAGAAGGGGTGGTATTGATAAGAGAGAGAGGTGTTTTTATAATTAATTCATTAGATTATTATTATGGATCATGACTATCAATAGTGTTTATTAATATGACTAACTAAATTAAATAGTTAATCAAGGTTCAAGATAACAAGTTCATACATCATCTGTAAATCAAAAATTCATTTATTTAGCTTATAATGTAAAATATTATAAATTATTATATTTCATTATTCACCAAAAATCAACTATTTTAGAAATATACCAATAATTTAACCAAACAATTTTTTGACCTTTTGATTTCAAAAAATTAATCAATTTTATGAAATTTATTTTTAAAATTTTATAAATTTAATTTTTAAATAAAATCTTCATTATTTCAAAAAATACTGATTTTAATATTATAACCGATTTTATGACCCTTTGAACAATTAATTAAGGTCACAAAAAATTATCTTATTATTATAATACAACAAAATATTAATTTATGAATCCATTTTTTTCAAGTAAATTTTATTTTAAATCATTATATTAATTATAAAATTATAAATAAACATTTATATTTTACAAAAATACCTACACATAATTTATCATTTCTTAAAAAAATTATTTAATTATAATATTATATAAATATATCATTTTTTATTTTGTAAAATATATAAATTTTATTGTATGCTTTCATAGGTGAGTTTACTATTTTAACAGCCTGATTACTATTCCTAATGGATAGATTACTTTTCCAATGGTTATATTTATAATGATCATATATGTTCCTTAATTTCTGTAATACTAATTATTTAATTTATTCTTAATTCATTTATACTTTTGATAAAGGTTATATATATTCATTTTCAAATAAATATTATATTATTAGAATTATTTTTTATTTTTACAGCTTTCTTAATGAGTTTTATCATTCTAGTGAATCGAGCAAACCTAAATGTTCTCCTTCTTATTATCTTATTTTCTATTTATCATACCATAGTAATATTTTTCATTCTTATTGGTTTATTTTCTGACTAATGTATCATTATTAATTTATGAGAATAATTATTTTATTGAGTTCTCTATGTGATGTATGTTTTTATGACATAATTATAAGAAGAAAATTTCATTGATAAAATTTTGGGTCATTATATTTTTCCCCTTTATGATATTTCTCCCTAGAAATTTATTTTTGCATACTTAGTGAAAAATAGGTGGGGTTACTTCTCATTCATTTCTTCCACCAGTTCCCATGTCTCCTCTTCATACTTATGGTTTCTCTATTGTAATTTGACTAGGCGAGTGTTCTTGTTGCATAAAACTTTTTCTCTACAGTCCAAAATCTTCATCGGTTACTTGTAATAAGAGAGATTGTTTTCTAGTTATACCACCACTATGTTTAGTACATATAAGGTATATGGTAAATACTTCCTCCAAATGTATACATGGAATACATCATGTATTTGAGACATGGTTGGTGAAGTACTTCTTGATAGGCCAGAGCTCAAATTCGCTCAAGAATCACGATGGGGCAGATATATTAAGGACATACCTATCCTTTCCTCCCAAATATCCTAACCCTCTTCCATAGATATATGTAAAGGAAGAGTTTTTTTACCAAAATCAGTATCTAATTCCCATCGATGATTATTTTCATTTCTCTTCAATCAAATTTGGGTAGCCCATATATGTTTTTGGATGTTCTTCACTTTTATACTAATTCCTCATCCATTTTAGTTCCCAACAGCATAAGTCCACTAATGTCATCCCAAAATTCCGATGTTCTATATATTTTTCCATAAATAGATTCTTATAGATCCATTTGGATGCTTTAGTAGAGAGTATTGTTGTTAGAGAACTCGACTAGTGGAATATTTTTACCATGTCACCCTTTAAGGTCCCTTAAGAATGAAATCAACTTAACATCCAATGTATAAATAGTTTTCTTAGATTGATATTCATTTTGGGGGTGATAATCCATTCTAAAGTTCAAATCAGTATTTAGATCATGTTGGATAATTTTCTAGAACATGGAGGTCAATCTTGTATCATGATCAGATATAATTTATAATGGTACTCCATGAAGCATCACCACTTCTCCAATGTATTTCCATAAAAGTTAGTTGAGTGAGAATTCCTTTTAAATAGAAATAAACTAAGCAGACTTTATAAGAAGATTCATAAATGACCCATAGAGAATTATTTCTTCTTAAATTTTTTGGAACACCAGTGACAAAGTCCACAGTAATGGTTTTCCATTTCCATATAGGTATGGGTAATAGTTCCACCATGCCATTAGACTTTTTCCTTTAAAACTTGATTTTTTAATATAAAAGAAATTTTGATGTATATTCAATGATATCCTACTTCATATTGTCGCACCAATAGTTCTCTTAGATATCTTGACTCATATTTTTTTCCCATGGTGAATATAAAAGTTGAAGAAATTTACATCATTCAAAATCTCTTTTGTATCTCAAGATTTTATGGTAAGCATAGCCATGAACCAAATCTTATTGATCCTTCCTCATAAATTTTAAATTCTAAGGATTTTCCATTTTTGATAACTTCCACCTTATTCATAATTTCAACATCATTTCTTTGATCATCCTTTACCATCTATAAAATTGATGGTTGAGCAGTCATTTCTGAAGGAATGATTATGTACCTTCTTTTATGATTCTCATTTCCATAATTTTAAAGTCTAATAAGATTGGATCCTTCTCAATTATTATCATTGATAATGTTATATAGTCTTTTCTACATAGACCATATACCACTTTAATTTTTTTACTATGATGATAGTGAACTAAGAATTCATAGTCCTTGATAATATCTAACCATATTCATTGGATATTATTAACATGATTTTGTGTGAATATATATTTTAAGATCTTATGATTAGTATATATCTCAAAATTGTCTCCATAAAGATGATTCCTGTAAGTTTTGAATGAAAATATCATAGCCACTAACTCCAGATCATGCGTGGGATATTTTCCATTATGAAATTTAAGCTACCATGAGATGTAGGATATTAATTTATTATTTTTCATTAATACACACCCTAATCCCTTCTTTGATGAATCGCTATAAACTATAAATAGTTCCCCACTTATCGGTACTGTATGTACTGGTGAATTGATAAGAAAAATTTTCAAATCTATAAACTAGTGTCCACATTCTCTAGTCTAGAAATACATTTGCACCTTCTGATTCAGCATTGTTAGTGGGTTTGATAATTTTTAGAAGTTCCAAAATAATCATCTATAATACCCATCTCGGACAAGAAAACTATATATCTCTATTACATATGATATTATAGGCTACTCATTAGTTTCCTTTTTTATATGGTTCCAAAGATATCTCATTTCTTGTGATAACATTCCCCAAGAATGATACTTCCTCCATCTAGAACTCAAATTTATTGTACTATACATATAGCTTCTCGCATCTCCAAGTCGTTAGAACAGTATTCAAATACTCCTCATGCTTCTCCTTGATCATATAGTATATCATAATATCATCAATAAATACTACATAAAAAATTTCAATGTCATCTCTAAAGACACTATTCATTAAGTCCCTAAAAATTCTCGGTGAATTAGTGAGTCTGAAAGGAAATCACTTTGAACTCATAGTGTCCATACCTCATTCAAAATGTGGTCTTGGGAATATCTTCCTTCCTAACCTTTAATAGGTGATATCCCAATTGAAGTTCATCCTTAGATAAATACTTTACCCCATGTAGTTGATTGAAAAATAAATTTATCTGTGGTAGGGGATACTTGTTATTTATTTTGATTTTGTTGAGATCTTAATAATCAATAAATTGGTCCATTAATCTATCATTATTCTTGTGGAGGAGGACTATAACACCCCTTTATAAAGCACTCGGGATTATAATACCCTTATCCAGATTCTCTTGTAACGGATTCTTTAGTTCCTTTAACTAAATGGTGGTTATCCTATAAGGAGTCTTTGATATAGGTATAGATCCAAGAAAAATATAAATTTATAACTCAAACTCTCAATCAGTAAAAAGACCAAGAAATTCTTCATGAAACACATCAGTGTAGTCTCTGATAATGGGCATGTCTTCGAGTATGATCTTATCCATTATCACAATGATTTGAGCTAGATATGATTTATCATAAGGTAATAATATCCACAATTAATAGAATGATTCTAAATTATATTCATCCTCATTCTTACAAATCTATAGAATTTAGGGATGCCCCAGGATGTGAATAATGATATCCCTTTCCTGATAGTTGATGTTGTCTTTGTAAAAATATAGTGAACCATATCCAATATAGTATCAAACTCCAATAAAGGATGTAATATTATATTTTCTTGGAGGTTAAATTCACAATCATTGATTGGGGAGGAGTAACATACTTTTGATATAATAATTTCCCCATTATCTATTCTCATAGATAACTCAACCTTCATATTTTGATGTCGTATTTTAATAGATCTAATAAACATCCAAGATATGAAATAATGTGTATTAATAGAATCAAATAGTACGTCCACTATTCTTGAATGAATAACCAGTGTACCTATCACCACATCATTTTTGGTATCCATATCAGCACTAGTGATATAATATGCTCTTCCTTGATTCCTTGGAGGTTTTTTATGTTTATTTTTTTTACTACCCTTATCTTAGGGAATTGGTTTTCATAATTCCTATGTTCTGTATAGTTGAAACACTGCACTATATTGTGAGTATTGATCTGAACCTTCCTTTATTATTCTACATTAGTGGGTTTTTTCATTTAAATTAAATATTAATTATCCTAATTTACCTATTTTACACATTTTAAACATATTCTTTTTCCCTTTAGATATTTCCTGATATGATTCTTCCCACAATTTTTACATGTTTGATGTTGGTTTCTCTTTCCATCATGGGATTTATCTATTGATCCTCACATATTAAACACCATATTCGTTTTTTGAAATATGATCCCATGAGACCACTGAGAGTCTCCGATCTTTATTTCAAACTTCATGGAATAAAGAGATATCTCCTCATAGCTACAAAGTCTCTAATTTCCAAGCCTTTTTATATACTCAACATTAATACACTGTATATGTGATCCACCTTATATAAAGTGTTCATCAAAAATATGAAGTCATGTCAAGAAACCCTTGTAAATTTTGGCTCATATTCTCTAATATACTCATCTTCCTTTTTCTTCAATCAGATGAACTTCCTCTCTATCTTAATATAGAGAGTTTATGGAAAATATTTATTTAAAAATATTTTCTTAAATCCTTCCCAATACATGGAATCAATTTCCTCCTTATTCTTTTTGTTCTTGATTAGTTCCCACCACTAATCAACTTACCCATAATAATGATAGATTGCTATTAGGACTTTTTCTTTTTCTAATCATTGAAGGATAATGAATATCTTCTCAACATAGTTGATCCATTATACCATGATGAGGAGATCTAAAGACCCACTAAAGATATGAGGCCTTTTTCTCATAAAGGATTCGAATGAAAATTTATATCTCTTAGGATAAGGAGTGAATTAAACATTATTCAAGTTATTATTTATAAGTTGATCTAGTTGATCTAGTAATATCATGATGTTCTGAGCTCCCATTCCCATATGATTTGTAATTTCATTGGGGAAATCCATGCATTTCCTATCACATTTGTTGTTGTAAGGGGTTCTTTAATTTCCAATCATTAGCTAAGCGAAATAAATAAAATATAGTTTGGGGAATTGAATACTTAAAAATTTATCATATTAAAGGGAAACTATAAACATAGAAGGAATAAAATATAAATATAAATTATATCCTAACTTATGATTCCCTAAGTTTAAACATAGGTTATCCATGGTGATAGAATTATCCCAAGGGTTCTTTCAAAATATTTCTAGTCCTAATACCAAGAAATAATTAAATCATTCCTCTAATACCAACTATAGAGACTCTATCCTTTATACATAATATTAATCATAATTACACATGAAATACAAATCAAGGATTGAAAAGTATAGTGTATTTAGAATACTAGGTATATAAAATTAATGACATGAAAATAAAAAAACAACTCTTTATTAATATCCACAATGAGATCTTAACTTCATTTTAATTCCAACAACTACATAGGATAAACTATGGAATGCATAGAGAAAAGTGATGAGATAAGGATCCCAATGGGAGAATAATCATAGAACATGAGTCAGAAGGCCTAGCATGATAACATAAAAGGCATGGAACATGAATAGACATGTATATTCATATCATACAAAACATGGAATCGGATGATCATGGAAATATTTGAATGTTGATTCAAAACATATCATGAAATAAAAATGATTCAAGGTTAACTGCCAAGATGATATCAGATGGTGGAAAAACCCCCATAACAGATTAGGGTTACTCCCTAATCCCATACATAATCTCTCATTATGAAAACATTAAAAAATTAATTAGATCACTATTTGGGTGTCTCCATGATAACATATACTTCCATGTATCTTCCACATAAAGAAATCAAACATAACAAAAGAACATAATGGTTATCTATGGAAAAAAATGGGTTTTATGATCATGTCATAAAGAATAACCAAATAGAGTATCATAATATTTTACAAGAAAAAATGAATTAAATCAATATTGAACATTCATAATGGAAAAAATTGAAATACACTATGATAAATTCTATACTACTAAACTGTAAAATTAGGAGAATAAAAATACCCCCTTTTCATTCATTATTCATTCACATATACTTTCTCTCATGTTTATATATTTTCATCTTACAAAATAATGTTATATTATTAAAAATATGTTTTATTTATATAGCTTTGTTTTTGATAGCGGTCATTCAAGAGAACCAAGAAGATCCAAATTTTTCTATTCTTATTATCTTATTTTCTATTTATTGTCTCGCTGTACGATTTGGAAATTTTATTGGATTATTTTCTGATTAATGTGTCATTCTTAATTTATATGAATAGTGTTTATATTAGGTTCTATATGTTATGTATGTCTTTTATAACATATTTATAAGAAGGAAATTTTATTGATAAAATTATGGGTCATTATACTGACCATGTAAAACCACTCTGCCAAATTAATAGACTGAACTTCATGGTTTCCACATGGTTTGGCCAAATTTGCATCCAAACCATGAGATGTTGAAATTTTTTTAAAAAATTAAAATTCTCCCAAATTAAGACTTGAATATCTAAGAAAAAAATATAATTTAATTAAGAAAATATAATCATTAAATAAGGGTAAGATTTTGATAATTCTTCCCACCATACCCCTTTCTTCCACTAGAAATCCATTGGACTTATTAAGGAAGACACATGAAAGAAACATTAACTAGAAAATAAAAACCCCCAAACAACTCCAAACAACTCAAATTCTGAATTTACATGTCACACCTGACCAACTTGATCAAATTATACAAAGATCGGACACTCACAATGGATCTTCCTACCATATAAAGATTCCTCTATAAAGTTGGATAAATAAAGAAATGGTAATCTAATAGAATTTCTAAAAAAACACAACCCAAACTTCTAGATGAGGGGACATAAGTAGAACCTATTACCAGAAGCTCATCTGAAACACCACCGAAATGAAAAATAATTTTATAACATACTAGAACTATTACCATAAATAATAGTACCACTAAAACATGATAGAGGAAGAAATAAAAAAATAATAATTAGGGGAAATAGAGGAACACCTAAAATGTTTTACACAACCATTATCAAATAAGTTCACAACCATAAGATAACCCCAACGATTTCCTAATTAAAGGACTATCAAAACACTCATCACCATACTCTTACCTAGGGAAAAGGTGGGAAGATGTATACATCATGAACATGCCTCTTGAATGATGAAATGGGCTCCCCTCTATTGTCAAAGATATAAAGGGTGATGGCATGGGACCTCAAATCCTTACCACCAACCATTGTTATCACAATAATATATAAACCAACACCAAACTAATAATAATCTTGACTAGTGTGGAATATGTCCTAGTAACCAAAAACACACACTAAGGGTTTCCTAAGCCTAGTCAGTCATAAGAAAACCTCACTATAACCACATGATATAAAATTTTCAAGAAGGACATCCCCACATATGAGAAAAAAACATAACCCAAAACCATATCAAACAACATCAGATATCAAATAGGGGACCATAGAAACAAAACCATGTAAGGACTACCTTAATAACTCAACTGATCAAGAATCCAAAATATAAAATCACTTTGTCCTAGAAATAATTGAGGATTTTCATGGAGGAATTTCCAAACAGCATGAAACTTGAATCACCATATAAATCCAAACTCGTCACAATAATGAAAATGAAAATATCCATTTCAAAAAAAGCTAATATCCCAACTATAAAATATTTTACTTTCATAAAAATAACTTTATTTTCTCTAAAAATTTACTTTTCACACATCTTTCTAAAAATAAATCCTAATTTAAATCACTCTAACCAAAAAAACAATTAACTTTTCAAAACAAATAATCAAGAATAAAAGTCAGTATAACACGTTAAATAAAACACAGACCAAATAAAACCATTATATTCTCTTTTAAAATCATCTAAAAACCCCAAATTTGAATTTCAAAAACATGAAGCATTATAAAAAAAAGGTTTTTATACTTAATTTCCAATTTCCACACCATTTATTCCCACAAAACCCAATTTAAAATCCCACAATTTCATTATTAAAATGCCAAAAAAATACACTTAAAATCATTTTAAAACTTTAAAAGTTCTATTTTAAAACACCACATGGGTCTTTGAAGAAAACCCTTTTACTTCATTTTAAAGAAAACACTCATTACCAATTTCAAAACTCACTTTTTCATCTTAAAAAAAATATAATTTTAAAACTTAATTTCAAATAAAACCAAATTATATCTATGTATCAATCAAAATATTTTTCAATACAAAGAAACCCGAAACAAATTTCCAATATAGTTAGTAGTCATTTTTTGTTGAACTACATGGTTTGACAGGCTATATTCCTATCCTAAAAATACCACATAGAGTCTCTTGGATCCATTTATAGTAGATCCCCATGGTTTTTAGGCCATTTGAAAAACTAATGTCTTCTATTTCACTCCCTTTAACCCAAAAACATAAGCTCAAAATCAAAATCAAAATAGCAACATTCCATCATAACACATGTTTCTTCACAAGTGTTGGTGATCAGGTGCATGCCCATGACCCAGATCCTAGGACCTAATGATCCTATTTACATTAACCAAACATTTCCAAATAGCAAGGGATAATTTCTCTAAAACCATTTTTTTAACCATCTTGGGTTGACCCTGAACCAGTTACCCGGTCTTGCCTGTGATAAGGCCCAAGAGGCACTCTCGATCATCCCATGTTATAAACTAGTGTCATAAATTAAGTATACTCAATTTTGAATGGTTTCTACCTTAAAAAAATAAAATAAATAAATGAAATAGGAAAATAACATAAAAATGACCAAAAAAATAAAAAAGGAATATGTAACTACTATATGTACATCTATGTGACCTAACGGGTCACCTCTAACCATAGAACCATACTCACTCTATGAGAGAACCCAAGTTGGGTAGAAATTGAGACTCGAAAATGATAAAAAATAGGATTGAGGATAAAAAATCCTAGTAGGAGTCCCAAAGGTTAAAAAATGAATTATGCCTTACCATTAAAGTGGAAACCATTTCAAGCTAGTATGAAATACAATAATAAAAATATGGTTTCATTTTTATTTTAAACAAGTAACAATTTTATGTTTCCTGAAAACCATTTTCCCTTCTCAATTCAATGGTACATTTAAAAAGGTGAAATAATTTCCCAAATCCCATTTCTAAGAAGAAGAATAAAATTAATGAATCATTCTAGTAAAAAAACATATCACAAAGTGATTAAAAAAAGGGGAAAGAGAGTATATATAATTTGATAACGATTTAAGGTTTTTCCTATGGAAGCCTGAAGGTTAAAAAGATTTTACAAAAATATAAAAAAAATGATATAATGTGGAATGCAAGTAAGAAAGTTAACTTATTATATTCCTAGACACCAAGTTAAGAGACCCATGACATTCTCGATTTGGTATCTATTTTTTGGTCTATTGATGTGATCCATAGTAAATAACCAACACGAATGTGCTCAACTAGCCTCATTGGTGGAAGAACCCAAATGGCCACTTCATGATTATCTATGTACATCTATTTGGGACTAAATAGAAACAATATCTTGAATATCACTATAACGGAAAGGATCCCATGTCTGTAGCATAAAAGAGATGTGAGGAGTTTGTCATACGATTGTTACTAACATGGGTACCAACATGGATAAATTTTCCACTTCATAAAACCATCCATGTGGAGAACATATCTAACTAGAGGAAAAAAATGGGGTTCCCATAAAATTTTAACCATTTCAAAGGTGAAAAAAATACATACACATCATGAGAGTTCTGAACCATTATCTAATAAATACTTACAGGATTCAAACCGACCATTCTAATTTAAATGAATAATTATTTAGAAAACCAATCAAACATTGAATATACTTTATATTTTCTAATAAATGGTAAAAATTATATATTAACTTGAAAAAACATCATTTCATGTTTAGGTAAATTATGAGGAATGAATGAAATTACCATTTTTATGTGAAAAAACTAATTTTCATAGCATATGCATACCAAATAATTATAAAACATATTTTTAAAACACTCAACAAATCGTGGAATTAAAATTAAAGTCTTATAAATAGGTAACATAACTTGAAACATATTTCCTCTAATGATGAAACCCTTAATTCACTTTAATGGGGGTCAATGGAAGAAATATAGGCCACTGGTGACTTTGGTGAATAAAAAAACTCTTTTAAACTTACACACATATGAACCTATACATATATATATACCCCTAGCTTCTATATAGATATTCTCGTCACCATGATGTAATATATACAAGGAGGTTATATATATAGACATTACCCATGCATATGTGTGCAAGTTTCCTTCATGAATGGTGGTCCAAGACACTATATAAATACAAGAAATCAAAAAAAATACAAAATACCTAAAAAATAATTAAAACAATTATAATGGATGAACACATCTGTGTTTTAAAAAATCATTTTAACAACCCATAAAATATTATAAATAGACTATTAAACACTAAAATTACCCAATCCCACTTTAAAAAACATTATAAGAATTTTTCAAGCAAAGTAAGAACACGTGTTTTCAAAAGGAAGAGACAACATAAAGTATGAACATTGGAAAACAAAATTGAAACATAATTTCATCTATATAGATATCATAATTATCCATAATAAAATTATTATATATTAAAAATGTCAATTTAAAATTAAATTAATCAAATTACCTAAAATTATAAGGATGGTCATTGGGAAAACCAACCTCAGAAGTTGGAATCAAATTTAAAAGGGTATAGATCTCCAATCACTGGTTTAATTAGACCTTATTAGGACATCACATTCTATAGAAAATAAAATCCCTAAGAAATCATAATATAAACCCCCTATAGGGTTCATCCATGTGTGATGTGTTGTGATGGATGGGAGAATAAGGAACAAAAATATGGAATGGAGGGATAAATAGGTCATAACTTATGTATTTGAACCAAAATAATTATTAAACTAGGATAAATAAATGATGAATGGGGGTCCAATGAGGGGGATGGAATAAATGAGAAAGAGGGGAAGGGGTGCATCGCTTGGTGAATGGGAAGAGGATGGTGTGCAAGTATAATTGTAGGTATAAAATTTTTATTATTATTATTATTATTATTATTATTATCTTCATTATAACTAGGATGGGATCGCATAGTGTCAACACATAGTTTACAAAAATATGCACCTATTGTGCACCCTTTATTGAGAACACTGGGTGCTGCCACATGGTTTGGTTGCACATTTTAATAAACCATGCACCAACCATGAGAAACAACTCTTCCAAAGTGGCTGATTCAACTGCAAGATTGGCACAAAATTTTTCCAACCATATGGCCAAACTATGTGACATTGAATTTTTCTAAAAATATTAATCATTTCCCAAATTAAGACTCAAACCACTAAGACAACATCATAATTAAATAAATAAATATCATAATAATTAAATAATGATCAGGGTGTGACATGGATATTCTGGATTTGAGTCATTTATTTTGATTCTAAGTTTATGTTTTTTTGTGCATAATTTCATTTTATGGGCTTGTTTATTTTTGGGGGATGATAATGGAAGTGATATGGTGTCCAATGGTGATCCTGGATGGTGTAGAGAACATTGTGGATCCCAAGTTCATGGTTCAATATAACTCTATTAGTGGATAAATACTTAGATTATGGTCTTCTAAAATATGTGGATGATTTATGTGTGACCACCAGTTCCCAATTTAAGAGGATTTTATGTTAGCGACTTTATTGGTTGGATTTTTAGTTGGAATAAGTGGGTTTTAAAATGAAAATATTTTTTAAAAAATTTAAAACTAATAAAAAGGGGGATTAATTTCTAATAAAAGTTTATTTTTTTAATATATATTTATAATTGAGGTTTGGAATCTAAATTATGTGGTTTCAAAGTGGTTTTAGTACGATAAATGGTTTTTCAGAAAAAATTGGTATTTGAAATTATTTTAAAGTAAAACGGTTTTAGAATTGGTAAAGAAAATGGTATCTTTTTTAAATAGGAATTTTGGTTTAGTTTTGTGTTATATCTTGGTTTGAGGAGTTTTTTATTTTTAGTTTTGGTTGAGGTTTTTTCTCAATGCCGATTGGGTTTTATGTTTTTATGTAATTTAGAGTATGCTACCTAGAATGGTCCTGGAGTTTTCTAAAGAGTCCTTTCTAGTTATTGACTATTCCCAAATGCCTAGTTGAGTGGTGGAGCCAATATCTTTCAAACTATTGGATATTTTCTATTTTGATCAATATTTTATAGAGTCTTGTATTTACGACATTAGATATGTATTCATGTCCTGGGGAAATCTATAATCCTTGAGGGTGAAGGTTTTCTTAGTTATATTTTAGAGATTGGGTTTGGAACCCTGGAAATTGATCACCCTATACTATTTGAAATATGGGATGAATTCGGAGATATTTAAGATCAATTTCATACAATAGATCATTCTTGGGGGTTAAATGGTGAAGAAAGTGGCAGAACTCATTGATATTTAGAAAGTTCAACTAATAGTGAAATAGTATGTTGACCACTTGAATTAATAGTTTCTTTTTCTCCAAGGTTGGTGTCAGGTTATCTCTTGAAAGATCATATCTTTGTGCGGGGTATTTTTCTAGAGATCAAGGATCAATTTCTTTCATCTAAAATGGTATTTTTTAAAATGTTGGTGGATGTGGAATTTTTAGTTGTGCTGGTCTCTAGAGGGAATCCCATGGAAATTGGCAGCCTGATCTCTTAGGACTCTAGTAAAGGTTATCCATTTTTAGAGAAGTGTGAACCTAAGAGATCTATTAGAGAGGATTATTATTTTCTAGATCCTTATTCTAATCAAAAGGACTTCTTACTCCTTATAATTAATTTTGGTTATTTTTTGCATTCTAAGTTTTCATGTAGTAATATTCTAAAGACCTTTTGTTATTATGTTCATCTGGGACATATTAAAAATTTCTGTTGGGTAGGACATTGGTAGAAAAAAAAGGAATTACATACTATTTTCAGATATTATATTTCATTCCTCCATGATTTTTGATTTTATACTTTCTTTTTTTCCCTTAATTTTATCTCCCTTCTTCAATGATATCCAATTTTTCTTCTCTTATATTTTCATTGTCTTTGATTTTTTTGTTGTTTTGTGTGTTTACATATCTTTTTCTTGTTAAGAGATATAGGTGTCTTGTGGAATTATGAATTTTTTTTCGATTTAGTTCTCTTTTTGAGCATCTGTCATTGAACCATTTTCATGTTGATTCATGGTTTTTTAGCATATTTCTTAGTTTAACCACCATGATATTTAATTTCTGAAATGGTGGCGAGACCCCCCTTAGTTCTCTTTAGTGTTATCTCTTTCAAGAAATTTGGGTGTGAATTATTGAGTCAATAGGTCAAATAGGTGTTGTTGGTTTCATCTAGTTTCAATTTCAAATTAGATGTTTCATTCTGGGAGTTCACTAGTAGAATTTGAGAATTCTTGTTTTGTTTCTCATCTTATACATGGTAATTTTCTGGGGGAAAACTTTTTTTATAGTAGGGATAATTTTTACAACTTTACCGTGTTTTAAATTTTTATTTTATTTAATTACTAATGTTTTATTGTTTTTTTTTGATATTTAGTTTTAATTATCAGTTATAATTTTTGAGCTTTAGAGTCTTTGGTCTACATTGTGTGTTGTGTGTATTTGGAGGGAAATTGTGCAGTCACTTGATCAGAGGAGAATTTATTGTTATGTTTCTTCATTTATAATTATTCTTGAATGGTTATAATATGGTTAATTAAAAACTATGAGGGTATTAGAAATAACCATGCGTATTTCTTGGGGTGTTTGAGAGATATCTCTAGACTCGTGCATAGTTAGAGGAATTCATGAAGCAAGAATACAGATGTGTCTGAAATCTTGTCATAGGCATTTTCCATCGATAGAACAATTTTTCTACACTGTGTGTAAAAAACATGAATTGGATGGTTTTTATCCTCAAGAATAGATCATGGATGGTTCATGGTATCCAAACCTTGTGAGGGTGGTTGGCCTTCCGAGTAGAGTTCACACGGTCAGTGCACGGTTTGGAAAACCATGTGGCATATCCATTTGAGTTTCCTAGAATCCCCAAAAGTCTAAATTATATGCTTTCCCATATAAAAACAACCAATCATCTTTTCTACTCCCCCACTTTAACTTGTTACATTAAGGAGCTTCCAAAACCCTACTTACTTACACCTCTACCTTGGATTGAATATTCTCTATTGATGTCAATGAATTTTTCTTGGATTTTTAGCCTTCTTATTCATCTTATCTCTTCTTCCTCTAGATTCATTCCTCTTTCATGGCCTGTATTTTTCATTTCCTAACCCTATAGGATAGATTATGATGTGGTATTTTTTTTTCTTTTGATTTAGGGTGTGCTTTTTGGTTCTTAGTTTCTCCAAATCTCATGATTGAGAATTAATTGAGTTTGTACACTATTGAGGTAGGTGTTCAGGCTAAAAAACAAACATTTTTATTTATTTTCAAGGGTATTTTAGGGAAAAAACATCAGAAAAGGGGAAAAAGACATGTTGATGGGGATCACGGTGTTATGAACTAGTGAAGTCCCATGGTGTCTGTGTAGAAAAGATTGCCTCCCTATGAGGATGATCCAAGAACTGAGAAACAAGAAAGTGGAACTCCATGACACACCTTTAATGCCAAGAAGTCACCAACTTTATTCCCTTATCACCATGTATCGATTTTCCCCATGATGTTTGTTATTTGCCCTTTTCACCTCCGGATATTATATTCAATGGACTAGGGGGTAGTATCAATGATACATAAAGCACTGTAAACTATAAGAGAATCAGTTTTTACTGCTTTAAGTTGGATATTTTTTGAGTACCATGAAAGAGAAAAGTTAGCACTTCTTGGGCTTCCACTTGGATGGAACAATCTATACCAAGGAATGTGTTGAATTAAAGGGCTATAGAACCTTGTTTTTTCCTGATCACCCCAACACCCCGCATTAGTCTTTTACTTCATAGACCATCGGTGTTTATTTTTTTGGAATTAATGGTGAGGGTACCAGTGCACCCACAAACCTTGTCTAGTGTTGTATTCATTAAACATGGGGATTCCAGTTATAAGGGAATGGATCAATGGGCTATCCTGTATTATTTTCATAGCTCAATTAAATAAATAATAACATTCCAAGTTTTAAAAATGGGAGATTTTCTTATACCTATGGTTCCATTGTGTCATTCTCTATTCCTCTATTTCCATATGGACCGACACCCTATCACAAAAATAATCACTCACACTATTTTCTTAGGTCTGCAGCACCCCACCGCCTAAAACCACAAATGAATTAAGTTAGTATTATTCAACTCTTGTAGAGCCTATCCTGTGAAGTTATCAAACACGTGCCATACACTCCTCACCCACTATCATTAAAATAATATATGTTTACATGCATTTATTCTCTGAAACATGTCATATGACTCTTGATCTTTACCAATTTAATTTTAATTGATTTCCTCAAGCATTTTGTTTTCTAAAATCATTTATTATGGATTTCTATATTGGTAGATTGATGAAAAACTTGTTTTCAATGGATTTATATGGTTATACATATATATGATAAATGTTACTATATGCTAAATTCTTGATAGACTTACAAGTATAGCTTATAATGAGTTTTGGTTTAATAAAAGTATTTTTATCCTTGATGAAGTTTGGATAAAATTTGGGTGACTATTAAAATTTTACATTGTATGAGTTTTTGGCCTCTTTATGGTTTTTTCCTCGTGTGGGAGCTCATTTATTGTCATGTTTCTTGGTATTTTTTATTGATCATTTTACATTCATATAGATGTATATATATATATATGTCGATGTGATATGTTTATATCCATATATTTATTGTGTGTTCATGTATATGTGTGCATTCATATAAATGGAAAATTTCAAAGAATTCCCAGTTTCTAAAATCATGTTCTCCTCAAATCACCACTTGGTTTCATAATGTTTTTCAAATGTGTTTTTAAGAAGTTCTTCCAAAAATTTGACTTCAAATCCATGTTTTACACCTTGGAAATGTATATGGCCCACTACCTTAATTAAAAATGGGGTTTTGAGAGAATTTTATTTTACCTGGAGAGTGATTCTAGATATCAAATGGTAAGGCCCATTTGATGCAGTTTGTTATTTTATCCAAAATTAATTCTATATTCTTAAGATGTTAAGTCATGATTGGTAAATTTAGTTATTTCTTGGAAATTATTTTGACTCTTGATATGTTTAAGATAAATTGGAACTTTTGAAATACTATCTATATAATGGGTATCCTACGGTGGTCCTCGAATTAGTGGGGGTATTCATATGCATGGTGTTATGGAGTGGATAAGGAATTCATGTTGGTATTTGTGGGTTATGTTCCATGGAAAATAGGTGATGAAATCCTTAATTCTTCCCATTTTTTACTATCATCGTCGGATATTGGAAATCATATAGAGTATCAAGAGATGGTTAATATCTAGATCCTGATGAGATGGTCCAAATTTCCTCTAGTATAAAAATTTCTAGGGTGGTTTTTTCCACTCATGAGGCTAGTTGAGAGCTTCCATGTTAGTGATAGAAGATGAACCATATCATACGCCAATATATAGATTCAAACAATGTATGTCTAGAGATCATATCAAGATTTTTAGGACATTACCATTCTTATATACCTTTTATGTTACCTTATTTGTTTATATAATATATATTTTTTATTATATTTTCTTTTGGAATATCTATATATGTGATGATCTCTCTTTTGATATGGTTCTTCTAATGTACCCTACTACTTTCTTTTGGATTTTATCCTTTTACTTATACTATTAATTGGGTTATGGTAATCAACCTATTATTAGATTTAATAATGGGGTTTTGAAACTAGAAATCTATTTTTTTAATCCATAAATTTTTGTTTCCAAAAGTAAATTTTTAGAAAATATGAATTTTGTTGTTTAAATGATAAAAACCAACATTATTCCTTTATTTTCAAACGAGTATGTGTTGAATATTTTATGAAAGGTAATGTTTGTATTTTGTGGTTCTTACCTACTAGGTTGTTTTATGAACACATCCTACGTGTACCACTCGTAATCAGTAGACCTGATCTATTGTGTAGGTTTAGGTTCTCACTTAGGTTTGTGTATAGAGTCGGCTGGTTTTGTGGATAGTGGTGACCAAGAGGTCACATGAAGGTCATGTCTAGTTATGGATTGGTTATAGTTTTATCTAGGGTAGCTTTTATTTTTATCTTGAAATATTTTTTTATTTATGTTCATAGATTTAGGTATCCTATTTGTGTTGTGTTCTCTATTTTATTTCATATTTGTAATTATAATATGAAATCATGCCCGTAGATTTATATTGTGATACCTTGATGATTGTCATCATCCTCTGGGGATCAGGTATACCCTTAGGGCCTTACCAAAAATTGGTTTGGGTGTTCATTTCTAGGGATGACATGGGTTGGTTCATGAAAATATATATTTCCTTGGTGAAGAATGATTCCTAAAATATATGAGTGGTAAAAACCACATTTGAGTTGAAAATGGCTTTAGAGGATATTTATGAGAATATAATGGACATGAATAAAGTGCATAGTACACAAAGGTTATTTGGTGTGAGAATTTAGGAAGGATTACTAGTGGTATAAGGACCTGGTATTAAACACTACATAATATTGAGTATTAATTAAATAATTCATTTTCATATAGTTAAGGATCTTTTCCAGTTTAGAGCTATAGAGAATTAGTTCATAACTCATACATTAAAAAACCATATATATACAAAATGGAAACTTCTTATTAGTATCCACTTTATCCATAATATAAAACATTTGAAATAAAACATTATTTATTTTTATGAAAAATTTTCATCACTTTAAACTTTACATATTCCCATAATTTACCCATCCTTAAACCCTGTGAAAAATGGTTTAAATATGGGATGATCAAAAAATTATAAGTAAGGGAAAAAATAAAGAAGAAGTTTTTTACTCTAGTAAAAAACATGGAAATCCATGAAATGATTATAATTACCTCAAATATCATTGATAAAAATTTAATAAATCATTTTTAAATTAAATAAGACACCATTTTTTTGAAATAAAACATTTAAAACCCACAGAAAGCACATATCGATTGTCTTGGTAAATTAGGACATAATTTTTATATCATTATTTCAAATAGAATAAATAATATATCTAACTTCAATAACTAAATTATCATATCCATTGGATTGATATCATAGACCCATCCAACCTTGGTTTCTCATAGAACCACATTTTTGTTGTTTATCAAAGAACCACTCATCCTTGGAAAATAACGTATCCACCATTTCTTTGTTTATCATGGAACCACCCATCATTGGATCATAATGTAACCACCCCTCCTTAGTTTATCATGGAACCAACTGTGATTGGTTTTTAGAGGAACCACTCGTCATCATAAACAATTCCAAAGAACCATGTCATAATCATAAATCATGAAATATTTTTTTCATCATAAAACCCTTTAAAAAAAATTTTAATCATATTTGTAAAAACACTTTTAGATATCAAAAATACCCATTTCATTTAAATCCCATTTTCAAAAACAAAATTTCTTTTTCATTTAAAATCCCATTTTTAATACCAAAAAACACAGAAATAGAAAAATAATTATTTTATTTGAATAAAACATGAAATATTTTAACGGAAACCAAACATCAAATAATGTTTATGGTAGTGGGAAACTTTTTTGTCGCCATACATGTTAAAATATAACATTCCATTTTTTTATATATAAAGAATTTAAAACATTTCGTATAAAGATTAATTTTTTTATATAATTTGATAAAACTAAATAAATTAACTTTTTAAAACTCTCATATCCATATACTTACATTTATAAAATCATTTTAAAGACATGAACATAAAAGAGAAAGGTAGTTTGAAGTAAAACATTAAAAGATGGTTTTTTTAAGAAAAATCTCTTGCCACTTTGGAAAAAATATAAATTTTAATCCTCGTGAAATAATAATATTAAAAAACCTTTAAATATCAATATAATAGATAAATTTATGACATAATGTTTCAAATTTGTGGTCTATACACCACATAAAATATTATAGGTTCATAATATCAATATATGACTCGATGAAAGGAAATTGAGATAAAGTCCATTACCTCGAGTTTGATTTGTCACACTCATTCTTTATATTAATGAATAATAAACATACATTAATTTTTAATTTGTTATGAAATTTTTTCAATTTTATTTTCTATTTTATTTAACATATTAAAAATTTAGTTATTCAGTTATTCTTATGTTAATTGTTTTGATGAAATTTGGATTATATGTCTGAAAATGATGTCGGTATGTTGACTATGGACAAAGAGGTCACTTTTTAACATCTTCAGAATAATAATAATGAAATAAATATATTATTTATATATTATTTATTATTTTTATAAACCAATATTTAATTATGGTTTTGAGAAATGATCTACATAACGATCATGGAGACGGTAGGTTTTGCCTACGCATGGGTAACATTTCCATTTTTCAATGATCATTATAGAAAAAAGGAATGTATTATTTTATTAGTATATAATGATAATAATATCATTAATACAAAATTATTTCTATAAATATACTTATATACATCATCCATCTGATTTAGTGATGAAAAAAGAGTCAGATTTCTTCACGGAGGCAGTGGTCCACAAGTACGCACGAACGATGTTATCATTTTTTAGTGTTTGAAAGGAAAATGATATATTATCTATTTAGAATGATAAATATTTCATTAACATAATAATTATTTCACTGATATCACATATATTCAATTACATGATCCTTATTACCTTTCTTTTAAATCATTAGTTAAAAACGAATCACATCACATCATAAGGTAGTAGTCCATTGTACACATGAACGACGTTATCGTAGCCCCCATTAAATGGAAAGTAAGAAGGATTATTTGATATCATAATTAAATATGTATAAATATGTTTATAATAATATAAATATACATTAAATCCATCATTAAAACATTACATGAGGGTATATTATGGAAAACAAATGACATTAGTTATCAAGATAGTAGTTTATACTACATAGGTATGATGATTTTTTATCCCATTTGATGGAAGAGAAGATAAATTTAAGTTATTACATTAAAAAATATCATATATGTATATGGTAAATACTATTTTTATTATATAATAATAATGAAATAATATTTTAATGATTTTTAAGAATAAATAAAATAAAACCAAAGAATTAAACATGATACCTCTTCTTTAAACAAACTTCATAAGTAAGCACCAAAAGCCTTATTAGAATTGATTTATGATCAAAATAAAGGATTTGGGTTATGTGGATTGATTTTTTAACGTATTTTGGATGGTATTTTCTAATAAAAATGTATTTTATGGTGATAATTGGAAATGAGAAGGGTGTCATTTTATATGTGAGGTGATTGGCACACTTGTAGTTTTTTAAAAGAAAAAGGTGTACCCAATTTTTTTCATTAAAAAATGTTCCAAAATGGGGAATTATTGATAATTATATATGATATAGTCTATATATTTCCGTCCAATATATATTATACAATTTTTTATATTATTTAACCCCTATCTTTTTAGTTTAACCCCTCGCTAAACATGTTTTCACTATAACTATAGTAATTAATGTTTACTGTGTTCACTATTTGTTATGGTGAAAAATTAAGTTGGAATTATTAGATATTATAAATTATTTTGATTCAAAATATGGAATCCATTTTTATAAATTCATTTCATATTATTTGAAAATTTAATTTAAAATTAAACTTGAACACGTGAAGAAAATCAGGTTTTCAAGAATTTTACTTTTCAAGAAAAGGATGATTTTATATTAACTCTATGACTAATAATAATAATTGTGTTAATATAAATTAATATTTATTTAAATTTAATATATAAATTTAAATTTAAAAAATTTCCATTATGTAATATTTTAATAAATTAAAATTTTGAATTAATACGCACTTTAAAAGTGTTTTTTGAAAAATCCTATTTTTAAACTCAGAAATAAACTTATACTAAAATACAATTTATTGTTGATTAAAGATTAATTAAGTGTATTAAAGATAACTAAATAATACTTATATTACTTTAAATTTTATTAAAAAAATAATTTGACTTTTAACATACTTAATTTATTGAAAATACATTATTTTTTTACTAAAATCATTATTTTTCACTATTCACAGAAAAAATATTGCTTTCTAAAAAATACCAAAAATTTCACCCTATGTTAATTTTCATATAATTATTTCATAATTATAATGTATTTTTTATATTTCAATTTATAAAATTTATATATGAATCTTTTAAATGAAAACCTTATAAGAAAAGAGTTCACTTAAAACTATTCCCTTTTTGTGAAAAAAAATACTTTAGATTTTTTAAGTTAACATATATATATAATTAATGGAAATTATTTATTATATCATTACATAGATTTTTAAATTCTCTCGAATGTTTTAAATTTCATACTCACAGTTTTATTCACTTATTAAACAAGTGGGGATATCATTCTGTTATCGCATATTCAGATTCTCAGATTGCCTCTCCAACCGTATGGTTTTCCCATAAAACCATAACATGATGAATCAACTTATACCAAAATACATTATCTATATAGTCAGGAATATAAATAGATTTTTCCTAGTAGGAATGTTTCTCTTCCAACTAAACTACTTCAGGGCTCAAAATATGAGACGAACCTATTATATATTTCCTTAACATTGAAACATGAATTTTTATTTTCACCTCAGATAAACTTGGGGGGAAATCCATTAGATAGGATCATGATAAAATTTTACCTATTTTAGCATATAGTCTGATGAAACACATACATATATTCCCCTTTTTACCACAACTCCTACAACTTTTTAGTGGAGATACTTTATTAAAAATATGATCACCTATCTCAAAATAAATATCTTTCCTCTAGTTATCCACATAACTTTTATTCCTAATTGGAGACATCCTCATCTGTTTCTGAATCAAATTTACCTTATTATCCATTTTCTCTACCAACCATAATCCCATAAATAACCTTTATCCTTCTTTGTCCCAAAAAATATGGTGTTCGACACATCATTCCGTATAATTCCTCAAAAGGTTCCATCAGTATACCGAAATGAAAGTTGTTGTTATAGGAAAATTAGACTACATATTTATAATGATCCCAAATTCCTTGGGAGTCCCTTCAATAATAAATCAGAATATCTTACATGTTTTTAATCATCCACTCAGATTGTCCATTGATTTTTGGATAAAAATATATACCGAAATTCAATTCTTTACTTAATAACTTCTGAATTCATTTCCAGAAATTAGAAGTAAATCTGATATCATAGTACAAGAAAATGGAGAGAGTAACTCAATGTAAACCAAAAATATCCTTTATATAAAATCGATAAATTTCATCTAAAGACATATTATTTTTAATGGGAAATAAAATGTGAATATTTTGTTAACCATTCAATAATAACCCAAATTGCAGTATTACCTTGAGAAGTATTTCGAAATCTTACCCTGAAATCCATTGATATATTATCTCATTTATTCTCTAGAAATAAAAAAGGTTGAATCATTAACTTTGGTAATTATCATTCTTCTTTAACCTACAGACAATTCACAAGTCACACATAATATTTTTCCAAATCATAAAATCACTTATTATTAAATATTAAATTTCATGCAACTTACCCTTATCAACATATTCAACCTTTTCATGTAAATCATGATCCTCCTTCTAAGATTACATAATTATTTATAAGAAAATATAGCTATATTGAAACCCGAAACAAAAAAGAGGACATCCCTACAACAATAACTTTTTGGAAAAAAATAATCAAATAATTATACAAAGGGTCATGTTCTAAATATAACATGGTTAATATAGAAGTATTTTTACATCTCAAAGAATATGCCACTTTGTTTCCATTTTCAATAGGGTAATGAATCATGAAATAATAATCCTTGATCATTTCTATCCATCTTATATATCTCATGTTTAGTTATTTATGATTGAATATGTACTTCAAACTTTTTTGATCTGTGTATATTTCACACTTTACTCCACAAAAATGATGCCTCTAAATTTTTAAAGAAAAAACTACATCAACTATTTCTAGATCATGTTTATGGTAATTTAACTCATGATATTTCAATTATTTTTTGGAATAATCAATTAACAAATAATTCTAAATTAGGACACAAAAACAATCCATTTAATGAAGCATCACTATAGATGAAAAATTCACCATTTCTAAAAGATTGGGACAAAACTGGAGCATTGAAAAATATTCTTTTTAGTTTCTAAAAAAACATTACTTTGTTTTATATAGAATAAATTAACTCATTTTTTAGTTAACTTAGTCGATGGGATAGATAACCGATAGAATTTTTCAAAAAAAATTATGGTAAACCACTAAACCAAGAAAAATAAAATTCAATATGATATTGGTAGGTCTTAAAAACTCTTCAAAAACATCAGTTTTAGAAGTTCCAACCACTATTCCATCTTTAGAAGAAAAAAATATCCAAGGAAAGGCAATTTTTTCAACCAAAATTCACACTTACTAAATTTTCCAAATAATTTTTTTCCTTTTAAGGATTCCAAAATAATCCTTAGGTTCATTTCATATTACTCTTGAATTTTAGAAAATACAAAAATTTTATCAATGAATATAACCAAAAATTTATCCATGAATTCATAGAAACTATATTATTAAGGTCCACAAATACAATTGGTGTATGAGACAGCTCAAAGTGTATAACTGAAAACTCATAATGTCTGTAACTATTCTGAAATAAAGTCTTGGAATATATTCTTCCTTAACATTAAACCGATAGTACCCTTACCTGAGATCAACCATTGAAAATTATAATGCTACCTAGTGATGATCAAAAAAATCTTCAACATGATGTAAAGAATACTTGTTCTTAACAGTGATGGAATTCACTGATCAATAGTTAATAAAAAGTCTCATAGATCTATATTTTTTTAACAAAAAATGGATCACCTCTTGATAAAGTGATAGGGAGAATGAATCCTATATCTCAAAACTCCTATAATTTATTTTTAAATTATAAAAGATATACTTTATCCAATGAGTAAGGGTGTTTATAAATAGTATTATAATCATGCACTAATTAAATAGTAAAATCTAACTCTTTATTAGGAATAAATCTATGAAAATCATTATTAAATACATCAATTTATTCATTCACTACTGGGACATCACTAAATAGAACTATTTATTTATTTTCAACAATATGATTTAGGTAACTTTCACTGCCATATCTAATCAATTTCATAGATTCTTGGTCGGTTATCAAAGACATTAATTCATCGAACGTAACCTTCTTAACTCCATAATCTATATTATCATGATAAAATAAAATAAAACCCATACCAAGAATGATATAAAACTCTAATATAGTCAGTTTAACAAGATTTTCAGGAAATACTATCCCATTAATAACAATTGCTAGATTTATATAAATATTAATTTCATTAATACTTCCACCTAGAGTTTTAAAAAAAATATCATATATTCAATATAGGATGTTACTAATTTAATTTAAAATGTATCAAAAATGAAATAATTTGAAGATCCATAGTCGGATAGACTCTTGGAATAATTTTAATAAATAAGTTAAATATTTTTCACTACTTCACCTGATGGCCAAAAATCAATAATATTATTAAATAAAATATTTTTTGACACCTTTATAATTGTTTTCTTCATGACTTACCTATGAAGTGACTATCTTTGGAAAAAAAATTTGTATAATTACCCAACTTATTGAAACTGAAGCATCATAATATCAACTTTTCATTATTCATCTTATCATTTTCTATTTAGTCATGACTCATATGACCAAACATAGAAAATTTTAATTACTTGTTACATTTAATAAAACATTATGTAGGACTATTTTTACTACACTTCTCACAAGATGGGAAATTATTTTTCTTACCACCATATTTTTTTTATGTATACTTCCCCAATGCCTTCCATCAAGGCATTTTTTTACTATTATCATCTTGAGGCATAAAGGTGTTGGAAAAATATATCTCTACTTTTTATGCACAACAAAAAAAAATCTCATAGATTTTAAATTACCATGTAGCTAAATATATTCATAAAGTTGGTTCTAACCCTGAGTAAAATATATTCACTTTACTATGAATCTCTTAAACAAAATCAAGCACGTAGTTGACAGGTCTTCTTGAATTGGATTCATACGTGACTATAAAATCATTATAAATTTTCTTAAATTATAGAAGTTTTTTCTCTATCCTTATTTGAACAACCATAGGGAAATATTTTTCAACAAAAAGATACTTAAATGTGTCCCATTTAATGGAATCAAGATCATATTTATCTATATTATTCCTAACCATAGACCATTATAGGTCAACTTCACATTCAAAATGATAAATAGTAATGGTTAACTTTTAAAATTTATATCAACTCATGACATAAAATATCTTCTCAAGAACATTGATCTATCCTTCAAAATTCACTAGGTCTAAAGATCCACTGAATTTCAGAGTATTTTGTCTTATAAAATTCTTCACTATAAACATGTTATATTATGGTAGATCAATTTCATCTCAATAATGGATACCTAAACCATTTATAGATTGTGTAAACATATCCATCACACGTACAAACTACTCAATTCCAATTTAGAATATATGAGGATGTTGATTTTGAAGGATATTATCCTCTTAGTGCCTTCCCTCTATATATTTTTTATTTCCTTTGTAGAAAACAATTCTAAATAAACATGGTTTAGATAAATAAAAATGGTAATATTTAAATTCTATATCATTTCAACTTAAAAAATAAATTAAAATCTTTCAAGGTTATGTTATTATGATTATTCTAAACTCTAAATTTATCTAAACTGACCATTCATACCATCTATTAGGACCTGGCCTTAAACATTACATAATATTGAGTTTTAAGTCAATAATTCATTCTCTTATAATTGAGAACCTTTTTAGGTTTGTATTTTTAAATAATTAGTTAATAACTCGTACATTAAAAACCATATATATATATAGTGGTAACTTCTTATTAGTATTCATTTTTTCCAAAATATAAAACTTTTCAAGTAAAATGTGATTTTTTTATGAAAAATTTTATAACTTTCAACTTGACTACTTCCTTACCATAACCCATATTTAAACCCTATGAAGAAAATATTTTAACTATAAAAAGGCTCGGTAATGGACATAAAAATATGAAGTTCATTATTACACTGAGAAACATGAAAATCCATGTAATTTTTACCTTTATCTCAAAGTTATTTGAGTGAAATACTATAAATCATTTTCACATAAAATCATACACAATTTTTTTCAATGAAATTATTTACAATGCATATAAAGAACATATAAATAATGTATGTAACTTGGGATATATTCATTAGTAACATTATTACAAATGGAATAACTAGTAATGTAAACTTCCATATCCAGAGTACCTAATTCAATTTAGGGTAATCAATGACCCAGTGTAATATCCTACACCTTCTAATTTTATTGATAAGGTATAAAAAAATTACTTGGACTTAAGATATGTCCCTAAGGCACCTAAGGCTGGAAATAAATTCTAAGGTCTTTAATATAAGTGGGGGGGATATTTCCCTTTAAAAATAAATTAACCCAACCAAATGAGCATTAAAAAAATAACTACTAAATGATGCATGATGAAAATGAAAAAAAAACTAAATGAAATACCATTGATATCAAAACTAAACTTTAACAATGTCGTAGTAGAAGACCATACTATCAATGTATATAGTGGAAGAAAAAAACTAAAGAATCAAATGATAAACTCTAGATATTAAATAATTCTCAATGATCTGACTCCATAGGAAACCTAAGAATCACGATACACCACTAATTAAGTATGATACATTACCTTTTCCTTTGTCCCAATGAACAGTAGTTGTAAAATCACTAAAGTTTCAAACCAGGGGTAAATAATGAAACTCAGTATTCTTTACCCAAATGACTTCCCTACTCAAAAAACTATGATAGAACATTTCAGAACATTTATATAAAGCAAATTTATATCAATTTATATCAAATTCAAGCAGTTCCACACCAAAATAGTATTCTATACTCAAACAGTTTCCAAATAAGCGATCAAAAAAGTCATTTATACCTTTCTCAATTTCCATGGTGGCATAACCTATTCCATTTCACTTGAACACACACACACATACACACACACACACACTTTCAACCACACAAGCTTGGTGTTACTATTTATGGTGTAACTTCACATCCATAACCCATCCCTTTGATGGTGGTACTTCATGACCAATATCCCTCCCACTCTACACACACATAACCAATTAATCCAACCACATGAAAATCCCTATTTATCAAATATATAAAAAATATCCTTTTTATGAAAATAATTTTTCCATGATTCAAAACTAAATAACCATTTTCAAATCATAATTTTAAAATCTAATTACCATTATCACCTTCCAAAAAAACACCCAATTTGAAAAATTCCTCAAACTATCACCAAAAAATGTTTCCAAAAAATATTTCACAACATTTTCACAACCAATTTCATGAAAAAATATCAACTTGAAATAAATCATTCAATTTCTAGTAATATTAATTGATAGTGAAGCGACCGACCACATGAGTTATGAAAAACAAGACGAACGGCATGAAAATTCTCTCAAAATTGGGTTGAATCTATAAAGACTCGTCTTATATCTATTCCCATATCATCAAAAAGAAAAACTATAACCATTGTTGGTGTCAAAAACCTTATATCTATCAACAATGGACTAGATCTATGAATCTGAGAGAGGCGGTAAAGTATATCTAAGAAAAACTACCAAAAATACCATAAATGATGACTTTCTTTGATAATGAATCTTAAAAACACATATAAATGGATTATTATCAGATCTAGATCAATAGGTAAATCTTCATTATCCATTTTAAGGTAGAAATATCAATTTAGGGTCGATTTGGAGAAAAAAAAATCGGTTAAAACATAATCTCATCTTATAGCCACAATTATAGAATTATATTTTTAAACCGTGCATAGTTAGTCACACGGTTAGGTAAATTTTATACTAACTAGGCTCCATCATTTTCCTCAAAGAGGACCTCTCATGGTTGTTTTTCATTTTTAGACATAATTTTCCACTAACCATGCAAAATCCCACCATCCCACATTTCATGGTTTCTCCTAGGTGGACGCATGTTTTGGAAAAAAAGTGTGCCTCTCTGTGCACCTTCCCCATTGCCCCTATCTCATTGTTCACAGTTTTCTGTAAATGTTGAATAGTTTGAAACAGTTGTTCTCTAAATTTTAACCTATATAAGATCCCAAAAAACATTCAAAAAGGTTTCCAAACCCTCCCAAAATTCACCCAAAAACATTATATACTTCAAAACCATAAATGTAGGGATAATTAATTGAAACTAGGCGTGATACATTCTCCCCGCCATTATCCTTTTTGTACCTATAAATTAGAAAACCAGAGATGTCTTGAAAGATTTTGGGCAATTTATCAACTATTTCTTTCTCATGTTCATATTTCTCTTCCTAAATTTGAACAAGTTTTAAAAACCTACACTAGATCGATGCTTTTCCACTCAATAATCTCTCTTTCCTACCACTGCCTATGCTAGAACATGGACAAAAAAAGTATCATTCTATAGGTCAATATAATCCCATCAAATCACAAGGTTAGGATCATGTTTATACTCTTTCAATTGAGATACATGAAACTCATTATGAAGAGCAATAAACAGTGGTGTAAATGCCAAAAGATATTCCACCTCTCCAACCCATTCATTTTTCTTAAAGGTAATATGTATCTAGGAGATAACTTTCTATGATTTCCAAAATGATGGTTTCCAATTCGTGGATAGATCCTCAAAAACAAATGATCTTTCACCTCGAATATAAATGTTCATTGATAATAATATGCCTACAATTTATAAACACTTTGATCCATCTCCATCTGTTTCCTGGACAACTTAATCCTCTCCATCATCTCTTGGACAAGGATTTCCCTAACTAGTGAAGTTTCACCTATTTCTACCCAATAAAGTGGATAACAACAAAATAACATAAAATGTTTTAAAATGATCCATATTTATCGAGGCTTAATAACTATTGTTATATGGTAACTCCATTAATGGTACATTCTCTTCCCATTATCCACCAAAATCCATTACATAAGCCCACAACATGTCATCAGATGTTTGCATGATACATTCAAATTTTCTGTCCATCTAAGGATGATATTTCATAGTAATAGTCAACCTAGTCCCAAGGCCATTCTGTAAGTATTTCTAGAAATGATAAGTAAAACTCAAATATCTATCTAACTTTATCAAAACTAGTACCCTATTTCTTTTTACCATTTATTGGATATGTATTATTGGAAAATCCTCTACCATATGAGATTCATGAATAGGGATGAAATGGTCTGACTTCATGAGTTAATACATTATAACCCATATGGAATAATGTTTTAAAACTATTCCTAGGTGACGTATTAAAAAATCCATAGCTATCTGCTCCCATTTAAAAACTATAATTGGTAAAGACTGTAACATTCTTGTTGGTCGATGATCCTCTGCCATAAATTTTTAAAAAGGTAAGCATCTTGATACAAACTCAACCACCTTTATTTTCATACTGATCCACCAAAACTATAATTTTAATGGCTTATACATATTACATATTCAATGATGAATAACCCATATCAAATGGTGGCAAGCATAAATAATTTGTTCCGGATAAGTCATAGGTTCAACCATATGATTTCTGAACCACAACACTGAACATTTATCCAGCTTCCATACATCAATGGTCTCCCCACCATTGAGATTTTACCTCATAGCCACACATTCTACAATATACATATGTGAAATTTTAATTGTCTCTACCAAATACAGAACAAATGAAACATGAAAAAATAGAAACTTTACCTCAATCCTCACATTCCAATTTCATGTTAGCTAGGACTGACATCAACTATCACTGAACTGAAGCATATTTTTTCAATTGAGTATATGACTTTCTATTTAATGCATCTTCCACCATATTTTCATTACTTGTTGTATACATATATTAAAATCCAAACATTTTCATATACTCTATTCATATTCTTTGTCTCAAATTCAAGTCTTTTGTGATAAAATATGTTTCAATATTTTAAGGTCTATAAACATTGTAAATTTCTCACCAAAGAGATAATGAATCCAAGTCTTTAAATCATGGACTATGGAAGAAAACTCCAAATCTTGTGTTGGTTAGTTATTCTCTTGAATCCATAACTATCTTGATCCCTAATAAACAACATGTTCTCTCTGTATGAGAATGCATCCCACACCTAATCCCAAATAATCATAATACACCATGTACCCTTATCATTATTTTGAAAAAAAATCAACATTGTTACTGATGTAAGGAAAACATTAAGCTCTAAAAAATACATATAAAATTATTCATTCCGTTATAATTTAACATTATTCTATGTTAAATTTTTCCTAGGTGAAGTTAGTCCTGAAAAATCACAAACAAATCCATCGGTAAGAACCATCCAATCTAAAGAAAGTGCATATCTCAAAGACATTATTTGGAGGTTTACAAGAGATAATAGCCTCAATGTTTTCTAGATCCACAAAAAACCCCATTCAAAATTAAATGGAAAGAAAAGTGTACCTATTTCATCCAAAAAAATACTTTGATAATTTGGAATACTACTGATGATCTTTCAAGATTCCCAACACTCTCTCTAAGTGTTTCTCATGTTCATCCTTTGTCCTTGAATACATCAATATATCTACCACATACACCACCAAAAATGAATCCTAATACCTATGAAATATCTTATTCATCAATTCCATAAATATTTTTGGTTTATTAAAAAGAACTAAAGGCATAACCACAAATTCATAATGGTTATATCTACTCTAAAAGCAATCTTTGGTATATCAACCTTACAAACCTGCAATTGGTGATATTGAGAGTGCATGTCAATCATAGATAACCATTAAGATACCATAAATTAATAGAATATACCATCAATTCATGGAAGTGAATACCTATTATTTTTAGTAACCTAGTTAATCTTATAATAATTTACACACAACCGAATATTTCCATCCACCTTTTTGACAAACAAGACTGATGATGCCCATGAATACATTCTAGGATGAAGGAAACCTTTTATTTCTATCAATTCTAACTACACTTTAAATTCCATTAATTCCATTGGTTTCATTATAACACCCCGAGATTTTATGAAAAATATTCTTTTTTGATTTCATTAATGTATTGTGTTGTATGCTACACCAAAAGGAGCTTGGACAACACGCATCCTTGACTTTCCTTGCATTACACGCAATCGCGACCTTCCTCGATAGCATGTGTAGTACGCAATACCGAGTTTCACTAAACAACGATATGCTATTAAAATATTATTAAAACTAGCCGTTATGAATAATAATAACCACTTTTTAAAATTTTATAAATTTTATTTTTCAAAATGGATTTCATTTTTGGATTCGTAATATCGAAATTAGCCTAGGGTGAAATTTTGGTATTTTTCTGAAAACTTTCAATTTTTGATGAATAGTGAAACCACTAAGTGGTAGGTTAAAAACTGAATTTTGCATAAAACTTAATTTTACCGCTTCTGTGAATGGAATTTTGAAAATCCGAGAGACACGGTTAATATCAAGGACTAAAATGTGGTTCAATGAGATGAAAATAATTTTTGGTGAATAGTAACTTTTTACTTTTTTTTACCACGGTAAAAAGTAAATAGGGTATGTAAGGGTAAAGATGATATTATTATTACCCTAACACATGTCCTAATTCTATTGGATAAGTGTAATTCGACCAAAAACAAACTTAGGAATAAAATATGACCATTTAGCCCCACTTGGATTAGATTAGGACATTTATTATTAATTTATTTAAAGAAGGGTTAAAATAGTTAAAATCAAAGTTTAATAAGTAAATAATTTTTAATATGGGTTTATACATAAGATAAATTCGACTATCAATATTCATTATAAAGCTAAAAATATTTCCTATATAATGGTATTTTATTTGTAATTTTTAGACATTAAATAATTTAATTTATTTATGACACAATGATGATGCAGTAATTATCTTATTAATGAAATATTGACATAATTGATGTTATAAACACCAAAATAAATGTAATTTGAGACTTTTTATGAATTACACTAATTTTATAGGTTACTATGATATATTAGTGTTGATTTAATCAACTTTGTTCGAACATATAATTCTGTTATGACTTTCACAAAAATCATATATCAAATAGTGTCAAAATTGACAGAAAATAGTTTTTAAATAAAATATTATATTATTAATTGTTATTTTATTCCTAAAAATCTATGGTTCGGCAAAATGACTTAGATAAGGATATATATATTAATAATAAACAACTTGGGGTTCTTTTGTCATGTTATAGTAAGTGTATTAACCATATAGTGTAAGAAAAAAAAAGTCACGGTAAGAGTTAAATTATTTAACTTAGAGTTAAATCTAAGTGATAAGGTTAAAATAATAACCTAAACTTGTATAAATCCTATTGGTTGATAGGATTTAGACCCATACCCACTTTACCTTCGAAATAAGACCCTTTGGAACCATTATAAACCGATTTTGACTTTAATATAAAATAATATTTTGAGATATTCCTAAGGTGCCCCTCTCCTCCCTTATAAAAGGGCACCTCCTCCCCCTCCTCCTCAAACCAATTTGAGCACTCAAGCTCGGACAACACCTGCCAAAATCCCTTCTACACTTCCCTAGAATAATCCTAGAGGTCCTGGTCTTCTTCAAAGACCAATCTTAGTTCCCTAAGTGGAGGATTCAAAGAGGCGTTTCAAAGAAGAGGTAATATCCATTACCGATCTTTTCAATTTATTTCTTCTTCAACTTCTTCTTCTTTAGTTGTTTCATGATAAAGTAATAACATCAGTATTACTTACATACTGATATGTTATTATAAATATTAAACAACCCTAATTCACCTTCTTTCCATCCTACGGAAAAATGAAATCACCGCGCGTGCGTATGTACGGAATACCGTCTCCACGCCGTGGTGTAATCTATTTTCCACCATCACCTTAAAAGGATGGGTATAATGGTGTAATGAGTAACTATATATGATTATTATAAATTTATATTGATACTGAAATATTCTACATACACTTCAACACAATTCCACGACCATGGGAACGATATCATTGCTCGTGCGTGCGTACGGACTACCGTCTCCACGACGCGATGAGATTCATTCTCAATGATTAACCATTCATGAATGATTATAAATTATATATAATAAGTACTAATGAAATATATTACATAATAATGGTACTTTATTTATGTAAATTTATATGTATGTCATCTACTTAATTCCATTCACTTCAATAAGGAAACGAAAACAGCGTTCATGCGTACGTACGGACTACCGTCTCCATGAACGGTGTATTTCATTCCATTTATCGATATTATATATATATATATATATATTCTGAATATATATTATATATAAATCATGTTTTACATTCTGGATATAAGTAATCATGATCCAAGTAATCATATTAATAATTACAAGTTAAAAACACGAACGACAAATGAGACGATTTTACCCAAAACACTACTTTAACATGAATTTACAAAAGAACAGGTAATATAAAGTCATAAGTGGACCATATATGATATAATAACAATTAATATGATTCTAGAATAATTCAATAACATGATTTAAATCATTATACAGGAGGTTTGGACACTTACAAAGCAAGTCGGACCTAAGGTAAGGGAAATATCACAATCTCATTTTTATCCGAGATTGTTTATACTTTGGCATTTACTGGGGTGTATTTTATCATCCACATCCATGTTTCCTCAATATGTAATATTATTTCCATTCACCTACAATTTTTTAAATTCTATTTTACCCTTCGGTGAGTTTTTAGTAAAAGATATTAAAGGAATATTTTGTCGTTTTTCGTACGAGGTACTTTTTGACTTTTCCGACAAAAGTACGTGAAGAATGTTTTCTTTTAACTTATACGAAATGAATGGATTTTTAAAAAATTATTTCCAAGAAGAATCCTTTACAAGTTTTCAAGTTTATATTTAATCAACCTTTTTTAGTTTAAAGTTTTATGACATGTTAAGAAAGGAAAAATGTTTTTGAAGTAGAAAGGATATTTTCCTCAAGAATGGAGTTCAAATGTTTTATCAAAATTATTTTCCATCTAAGATAATATAGGGTTATGTTTTTATCCCTATTATTACATTGATTTGATTATGTTTTGATGAAAATATTTTTATGAAGTCATTTACCTTATATGATTTGTTTTATGATGTCATGATGTTTCAAGAATCCCATTTTTGTTACATGTGTTATGCGATGATGTATGATTTATGATTATGTGGCACACATAAGAAAGGATTAATTATAAGATGGGTGGGACCTATATCTCCCTCCAATGCATTGGGTAAAGATTTTATATCTCATGAGATAGACATGGATGGAATGGAAGGTTATACCGGTTCAGTGAAACAGGACTGAAACGAGGGTTACTCGATTCAGAAAGGGACTTTTTCCACTAAGATAGTCTTGGCAATGAGTCTTGACTAACAAGAAATGATTCTCTATGATTATGTGTGAATTCCACAAAGTTTTATGTTTTAAGTTATAATTATTGTGATTACATTTCACTACCATGATTTATCCCATTTTATGAAATTATGCTCTCTTTTGCAGGTTATGATTTCCAAAATGTTATGTTCTTATGAATATGATGTGATCGATATTTCTTTTGTTTACCCCTACTGAGCATTTGAGCTCACCCTTTTATGTTTTCTTTTCCCTAGGATATAAAGAAAGGTTTTAGGTAAAAAAAGGAAGATCTTTATGGGAGATGTTGAAGATCTTTCACCACGATTAGAAGATTATATTCCGAGTTTCCAAAGACACTAAACTATTACGGTCCTTGTGTGTGTGTTTTTGTAATGTACTAAGTATTCCTCAAAAGTAATGTAATGTACATGTACATCAGGCTCCGGGTCTCTACTGTTGGTATCAGAGGAAAGGTTTAGTCAACCTTTGGAAACTAGGATGCGAAAGCGTTAGTGAGATCCCTAGAGATATTTCTAAGGTGTGTCTAGGGATGTTCCTAAGGATAATTATACGTATAAGATACAGTCCTAGAACTACGGTAATGATCATAGAATTTAACCTAAGAAGTTGGATATTGAGGATACTCCCCCTTTATAATGTTGTTTTCCCTAGCATGATTTTTGCCTCTCACAGTATTCTTTTTGGGTTTTAGACGATGGCTGGAACCCGAAGGAACCGTGTTGATCAATGCAATGGACAATGCAATGATTTTCCTCCTGAACAAACAAATGTTATGGGAGATGGAGTGCAAAATCTTATTGCTATACTTACACAAGCTATGAATCATTATAGACTTCCAAATGAACAGAGAAGGGAACAATATTCTATTGAGTCCTTCATGAGGCAACGTCCACCTTCTTTCAGTGGGACTTCCGATCCACTTGTTGCTGAACAATGGATCAGTACCACTGAAAAGATATTTTCAGTTCTTCAATGTTCTGAACATGATAAAGTCATCTTAGCAGTATATCATTTGGAAGGTGAAGCTGATCAATGGTGGAATCTTATCAAGAATACGAGGCCAAGAGATGAAATTGAGTCCATGGAATGGGACGAGTTCAAGAACTTGTTTTTTAGTAAGTAATTCCCTCGTATTCTTCGAACAAAGATGGAAAAGGAGTTTCTTGAGATGAAGCATAAGGATGATGAATCTGTTGGTATATACGAAGCGAATTTTACAAGACTTTCAAGGTATGCATCTGGCATTATCATCCAACCTGAAAGTAAAGTTGGTCGATTTTTCGGTGGCTTAAAACAAAGTCTTCGAAGGTAATTAGCTATAAGAGACTTCAGTTGCTATGAAGAAATTGTGTGTTGTTCTATCAAGGTAGAATTGGAAGTTGGTTTTACATATCCATCTCATGGTTTTGACAAGAAACGAGAGATGAAGTTCAAGGAGAAACCTCAGAATAATGGTGAAAAGAAGATGAATGTTTCCTTATGCACAAAGTGTGGAAAGAAGCATGGTGGAGATTGTCTTAAAGGGACTAGAAAATGTTTTAAGTGTGGAAAAGAAGGTCATCGAGCAGCTGAGTGTCGAAGTAATGGAAAAAGGGTTTCTAATGATGTGAATAAAGAAAACACTGCAGAGAACGCACCACCAACACTTCAATGCTTCAAGTGCAAGGAAATGGGGCATTATTCTAATAAATTCCCTAATCCAAGGGTTAGTGATGATCGACATGAGGAACCGCTTAAGGCAAAGGATAAAGGGAAGTCACATGCGATCACTATTGGCGATGTTGAATATGACAACGATGTGGTGGAATGATTAAGTGTTTATGTAATGGGATTCCAAAATAATGATGTATCATGGAGTATTGGAATATTTATGTATTGGTCTAATGTGGTATTCAAAGTGATTGAGATATTTTTGGAAATATGACGATATGCGCATAATGAAGGGAAAATGAGAAAATGAAATGTTTAACAGTATTCATGAGCTCATGATTGATATAAGGACTAAGTGATATCATGGTTTGAGTATATATAATTTTGAGGATTTTGGTATGTGGAAAGTGTTAACTTTTAACTGCATTCATGTTTTCACTAAGGTTCAATGGGTATTCAAGAGAGTACATGATTAAGGCCTTTGAATGTTTGGAATGTGACCAACAAGACATATCTTATGATATATGGGGATCAACGATGGTATTAAATCTCTAGTAATCGTTTTCACTATATTATGAGAGTGTACTGAAGTATTATGGATAAGCCTAAAGATTGTAATGGATTATGTTGGACATAAGTTAGGATAAAATGTTTTTCGATATTATTGATGGGATGTTATAGTAATATAGCTTTAGAAAAAGGACAACCTACAGGACGGGCGACAACCCATCGCGTCGGACAAGGCTGTGGGGATCGAACCCGCAACCGAAGTGCGACTGGCCTTTATCACCTACCACTGGCCTACAGGAAGTCCCTGTTTAGTAGAAACTAGTTTTATTATATTAAGAAGTATGATATATGAAGTATAAGTCCATTTTAGGAACCATATATGATTAATCTCACTATAGAATGACTTATGTATATTTAATAACTTTTGCTAACCTTTTGTTTGAGACAGATGGAATGACCCATCATTCTATCACATGATCTGCTAACACGTCACGAATAACAAATTAAACTTCATTTAATTAAGAGATGAAGTGGAAATTGTTCAAGTCATGAACAACAGTGAGATTGTACCAAAATAAAGTAAGTATTTATTGTAATTCAAATTCTTCAACTTTAGGGAAACGATCTTGAAAACCAAAAATGTTGTCCTAGTACTCTTATATCTGATTAATCGGATGGTACCTTAGATCGTCACGAATTTATGGATTTGTGATTGTTGGATTTTCCATAGCCATGTTCTCTACCACTCTCCATCAGAACATGATGGTTAGATTTTTCTTCCATATCCATATTTTCACCTATGTGGAAACCCAGTGATTAGTTTATTTGGGTAACCGTTACGTTTCATTATTTTGTTTTTAAAGATTGGTTTTAGTATTCCTTTTTACGATTTGGGTTTCTATTAAAGAAACTTTTGAATAGTAAACCATTTATAACCCCGACGAATTTCGAGGGCGAAATTCATTTTAAGGGGGGTAGAATGTAACACCCCGAGATTTTATGAAAAATATTCTTTTTTAATTTCATTAATGTCTTGTGTTTTATGCTACACCAAAAGGAGCTTTCACAACACGCATCCTTGACTTTCCTTGCATTACACGCAATCGCGACCTTCCTCGATAGCATGTGTAGTACGCAATACCGAGTTTCACTAAACAACGATATGCTATTAAAATATTATTAAAACTAGCTGTTATGAATAATAATAACCACTTTTTGAAATTTTATAAATTTTATTTTTCAAAATAGATTTCATTTTTGGATTCGGAATATCGAAATTAGCCTAGGGTGAAATTTTGGTATTTTTCTGAAAACTTTTAATTTTTGATGAATAGTGAAACCACTAAGTGGTAGGTTAAAAACTGAATTTTGCATAAAACTTAATTTTACCGCTTCTGTGAATGGAATTTTGAAAATCCGAGAGACACGGTTAATATAAAGTACTAAAATGTGGTTCAATGAGATGAAAATAATTTTTGGTGAATAGTAAGTTTTTACTTTTTTTTACCACGGTAAAAAGTAAATATGGTAAGTAAGGGTAAAGATGATATTATTATTACCCTAACACATGTCCTAATTCTATTGGATAAGTGTAATTCGACCAAAAACAAACTTAGGAATAAAATATTACCATTTATCCCCACTTGGATTAGATTAGGACATTTATTATTAATTTATTTAAAGAAGGGTTAAAATAGTTAAAATCAAAGATTAATAAGTAAATAATTTTTAATATGGGGTTATACATAAGATAAATTCGACTATAAATATTCATTAGAAAGCTAAAAATATTTCCTACATAATGGTATTTTATTTGTAATTTTTAGACATTAAATAATTTAATTTATTTATGACACAATGATGATGCAGTAATTATCTTATTAATGAAATATTGACATAATTGATGTTATAAACACCAAAATAAATGTAATTTGAGACTTTTTATGAATTAAACTAATTTTATAGGTTACTATGATATATTAGTGTTGATTTAATCAACTTGGTTCGAACATATAATTCTGTTATGACTTTCACAAAAATCATATATCAAATAGTGTCAAAATTGACACAAAATAGTTTTTAAATCAAATATTATATTATTAATTGTTATTTTATTCCTAAAAATCTAAGGTTCGGCCAAATGACTTAGATAAGGATATATATATTAATAATAAACAACTTGGGGTTAGTTTGGCATGTTATAGTAAGTGTATTAACCATATAGTGTAAGAAAACAAAAAGTCACGGTAAGAGTTAAATTATTTAACTTTGAGTTAAATCTAAGTGATAAGGTTAAAATAATAACCTAAACTTGTCTAACTCCTATTGGTTTATATGATTTCGACTCATCCCCACTTTACCTTCTAAATAAGACCCTTTGGAACCATTATAAACCGATTTTGACTTTAATATAAAATAATATTTTGAGATATTCCTAAGGTGCCCCTCTCCTCCCTTATAAAAGGGCACCTCCTCCCCCTCCTCCTCACACCAATTTGAGAACTCAAGCTCGGACAACCCCTGAAAAAATACCTTCTCCACTTACCTAGAATAATCCTAGAGGTCCTGGTCTTCTTCAAAGACCAATCATAGTTCCTTAAGTGGAGGATTCAAAGAGGCGTTTCAAAGAAGAGGTAATATCCATTACCGATCTTTTCAATTTCTTTCTTCTTCAACTTCTTCTTCTTTAGTTGTTTCATGATAAAGTAATAACATCAGTATTACTTACATACTGATATGTTATTATAAATATGAAACAACCCTAATTCACCTTCTATCCATCCTATGGAAAAATGAAATCACCGCGCGTGCGTACGTACGGAATACCGTCTCCACGTCATGGTGTAATCTATTTTCCACCATCACCTTACAAGGATGGGTATAATGGTGTAATGAGTAACTATATATGATTATTATAAAGTGATATTGATACTGAAATAGTCTACATACACTTCAACACAATTCCACGACCATGGGAACGATATCATCGCTCATGCGTACGTACGGACTACCGTCTCCACGACGCGATGAGATTCATTCTCAATGATTAACCATTCATGAATGATTATAAAGTATATATAATAAGTACTAATGAAATATATGACATAATAATGATACTGGATTTATTTAAATTTATATGTATGTCATCTACTTAATTCCATTCACTTCAATAAGGAAACGAAAACAGCGTTCATGCGTACGTACGGACTACCGTCTCCATGAACGGTGTATTTCATTCCATTTATCGATATTATATATATATATATATATATTCTGAATATATATTATATATAAATCATGTTTTACATTCTGGATATAAGTAATCATGATCCAAGTAATCATATTAATAATTACAAGTTAAAAACACGAACGACAAATGAGACGATTTTACCCAAAACGCTACTTTAACATGAATTTACAAAAGAACATGTAATATAAAGTCATAAGTGGACCATATATGATATAATAACAATGAATATGATTCTAGAATAAGTCAATAACATGATTTAAATCATTATACAGGAGGTTCGGACACTTACAAAGCATGTCGGACCTAAGGTAAGGGAAGTATCACAATCTCATTTTTATCCGAGATTGTTTATACTTTGGCATTTACTGGGGTGTATTTTATCATCCACGTCCATGTTTCCTCAATATGTAATATTATTTCCATTCACCTACAATTGTTTAAATTCTATTTTACCCTTCGGTGAGTTTTTAGTAAAAGATATTAAAGGAATCTTTTGTCGTTTTTCGTACGAGGTACTTTTTTACTTTTCCGACAAAAGTACGAGAAGAATGTTTTCTTTTAACTTATACGACATGAATGGATTTTTAAAACATTATTTCCAAGAAGCATCCTTTACAAGTTTTCAAGTTTATATTTAAACAGCCTCTTTTAGTTTAAAGTTTTATGACATGTTAAGAAAGGAAAAATGTTTTTGAAGTAGAAAGGATATTTTCCTCAAAAATGGAGTTCAAATGTTTTATCAAAATTATTTTCCATCTAAGATAATATAGGTTTCTGTTTTTATCCCTATTATTACATTGATTTGATTATGTTTTGAGGAAATTATTTTTATGAAGTCATTTACCTTATATGATTTTTTTTATGATGTCATGATGTTTCAAGAATCCCATTTTTGTTACATGTGTTATGTGATGATGTATGATTTATGATTATGTGGCACACATAAGAAAGGATTCATTATAAGATGGGTGGGACCTATATCTCCCTCCAATGCATTGGGTAAAGATTTTATATCTCATTAGATAGACATGGCTGGAATGGTAGGTTATACCGGTTCAGTGAAACAGGACTGAAACGAGGGTTACTCGATTCAGAAAGGGACTTTGTCCACTAAGATAGTCTTGGAAATGAGTCTTGACTAACAAGAAATGATTCTCTATGATTATGTGTGAATGCCACAAAGTTTCATGTTTTAAGTTATGATTATTTTGATTACATTTCACTACCATGATGTATCCCATGTTATGAAATTATGCTCTCTTTTGCAGGTTATGATTTCCAAAATGTTATGTTCTTATGAATATGATGTGATCGATATTTCTTTTGTTTACCCTTACTGAGCATTTGAGCTCACCCTTTTATGTTTTCTTTTCCCCAGGATATAAAGAAAGGTTTTAGGTAAAAAAAAGGAAGATCTTTATGGGATATTTTGAAGATCTTTCACCATGATTAGAAGATTATATTCTGAGTTTCCAAAGACACTAAACTATTACGGTCCTTGTGTGTGTGTTTTATTAATGTACTAAGTATTCCGCAAAAGTAATGTAATGTACATGTACGTCAGGGTCCGGGTCTCTACTTTCATATCATAATATTAATGGTAAATATGAATGGTATCTATAAATATATCAATTGTATACTCCATTTCTCTCATAGAGGGGGACGCTATGAAATTTTAGAGAGAAACATCCAAAAACTGATCAACAAATGTCGGGAAAACACTATTCTCTATCTCTTCTATCAATTCCAAAGACATCACTTGTAACTCCCCGACCCCAGTGACCCAGAGTCGGTGCATTATTTTAATACATTGGCATGATTACAAGGAACCAAGTCCCGAAGAACCAATTAGTTTAGCAGTCTTGGAAAATAGTTTACATACATGAATGTTACATTACACTTCATAACAGACAAAACAACATAAATAATCCTTTATGAATTCCATTATTCCATTGTCTTAACCTTTCATATCAATCACATTACACTTCTTGGAATCCTGGGAAAAATAAAACATAGAAAGGGGTGAGCTCAAATGCTCAGTAAGGGTAAGAAATATAGCGAAAACATTCAAAAATAAGCATAATAATTTAAGGCAATGTATAAAACTAAAAAAAAAAGCCTTTTAAACTTGAACTTCAGTATAATATGGAAGAAATAAAATGAAATAATTCCATTTACTTATTCACATGGATATTCTACTAATAAAATAATCACATACAATATCACTAACCACTTTCATAATGATGGAATGCATAATTCCAGACTATCATAACCACATAGCCAAGGCCTCGTGCCAAGACTAAAAATAAGATTTTGTCAAGGCCTTGTTCCAAGACACTAGTTTGTCTCATGAGACCTACCGATGCATCGAGGAGCTATAGCAGGCTCCACCCATCACTTACTAAGTCCAATGCATTCCCATATGAAATGGTTTAAACAAAACATAAACATTCGTATTAAAACTAGCATAAGAAATTTCAATACTCTATCCATAAACCATGAATGGTATAAAAATAACACATCCACAGTTAAACATATCACAAAACCTTCAATAAAATAAATGTAAAGACCCGCAAATTTCAAGGAAATTTTTTTCTTAATTTTCTTTGGAATTTTACAAGAACGCAGCTTCAGACGGCACCTGATTCCGAGGCCCGGTGTGCCCGGAATCAATTTCCGAAGTTTGGCTCGGGTACGTTCAGTGAACGGACGAGCGGGTTTTTCTATCTTTTGAACCGGTGCCCGGAATCGAATTCTGAGGGCACCGATGAAATCGCAGCGCCGGTATTTGCTTAGAAACGCCTCTTCCGGAGTTGCGTTTGCTCAGACGTGGTTTTTAAATTTTACGGCTTTAAGTCAGAAATAAAATAAAGTTTGTGCGACAACTTTATTTTATTTCACTTAAGCTGCTTGGAAGCCACTTGAAGTCACTTAAAGACGGCTTGAACTGAGTTGAACTGGATAGGATGCTATCCAGAAATATCCTACCCCTTGGTAGGATATTTGTGCGGTGGGACCCGCACGAGCCCCGCCGTTTCTTTCGCTAAGTAACGCACCCGCGAAAACCCGTCAAAGTAACTGAAAAGTCAACCGACGCGTTTTCTTTAATTCTTAACAGACCATTTAATTGGGCGGTTTATTTCGTGAATTAAATGGACTGTTTCTTCGTGAATTAAATGGGTCGTTTCTTTCGTTGAATTAATTCAACGAATTGATGGATCGTTTCTTAACCGGTTTCGTGTTGGCATGTTTATAAAATAAGACCAACATAAAAATCCTTGGAAAGGATTTGAGAGAATCTTCGTTCCTCCACCCTCTCCGCGAAGAACGCGAAGAACGCGAAGAACGCGAAGAACGCGAAGAACGCGAAGAACGCGAAGAACGCCGGCGACCGGAATTCGACGACGCACACCAAGATCTGCGACGTCGACGAGATCTACCCGCGACGTTCTTCGGCGACGCCTCTTCTTCCGCGGCCGACCCTCGTTCGGCAACAAAGGTGAGAATCAGATCTTTTCTTCTCCCTTTTTAATTTCAATATCAACGGATTTAAACTAATTAAATCCGTTGATCTTGATCCGGAGATTGGCGACGCGACGAGCGATTCCGCGACGACGCGGCGATCTCCATCTTCCGCGACGAGCAATTCCGACGACGACGATAAAGTAAGGGTTGATTGGAATATTTTCCTTCCCGTGATTTATTTCTTTTAAAGTAAAGAAGCATGACCTTCGAACAATTTTAACATTTAAAATTGTTGTTGATTGTTTTATTGTTCCTCCCGTGGATTATGACTAACGCGGAGGGTGCGGGTCTAACGAACAAGACCCGGCAACCCTCCGCCGATCTATTTTGGTTGTGCGGATTTGGCGGACGTCGACAAACCGTGCGGCAAGGGCAATTTGTTGGCTCCGCAGTGAAGATCGTCCCCCGGGAGGAGCATCGGCGCAGACGGGAAAGAAAACGGGCCACCGGAGCATCTCCGGCGGCCCGCGGAAGGAGGCGGCGGCGCGGGTCGCCGGCGCGGCGGCGCCGGCGACCGGAGGCGGCGGCGCCAGGCGCGCCGCCGTGGAAACCTTCCGCCGCGGCTGAAGCCGCGGCGGCGGCGGCAGCCGGTTCCGCGGCCGTGCGGAACCGGGACGGACGCGGCGGCCCGGCCGCGTCCGCGTGACAGGCGGCCCCCCGCGGGGCCGCGGTTTCTCTCAAGCCGCGGGTTCAACCCCGCGGCGGCGGCTCTTCGGCCGCGCGGCCGAAGACCGAGCCGGCCGGTCCGGTCGGCCGGGCCGCGCCCAGGCCGGACCGGACCCGGCCGAGCCGGTTCGGGCCGGGTCGGGCCGACCCGGTTCGGCCGACCCCAGGGGGGGGTTCGGGCCGGGTCGCCCCGGGCCCAGTACCCCCGTTTCGGGCCCTCTACGGTCTTTCGCCCATATCTTGGGCCTGGGACCTCCGATTGACGAACCGTCAGCGGCTACGCGATCCTTGGATCGAGACGGTCGTTTCGGTATATTATACTCAAGGTTTCGGAAGACTTTGGGTTCGGCCGGGTTGGTTCGTACACGAAGCCAACCGGGCCCTCGGAGCGGAAACGCTCATAACTTGAGCTACGGACGTCCGAACGACGTACCGTCAGCTGTGGTAGTTTCCTCTAAGTGAGACGGAACTTTTGGCATACTCCGCCCGAGGATCGGATACAGGCGGAGTACGGTCGGGTTGGTTTTGCCCTAAAAACCAACCGGGCCCCTGGGACGAAAATGCCAATAACTCTCAGACCGGGCGTCCGATTGACGCGCCGTCTGTCGCGTTGAGATCCTGTTGTCGATACGGAACTTTTGGATACATCAACTTCGGACTACGTGTCAGTTGATGTATCAGCCCCTCGGCTCGTGGAGCGGACCCTCCTAAACGAGCTCGCTACGTGCGGGAACCCTAGCGCTGGCTGTGACCTCGACGACAGAGCAGAGATCCTCCGTGGACTGCGACGACGGCAGAGCAGAGATCCTCCGTGGACTGCGACGACGGCAGAGCAGAGATCCTTCGTGGACTGCGGCGACGACTGTGCAGAGATCCTCAGTGGACTGCGTCGACTACTGCACTCAGCGATCCCACGTGGATCAGTGCTTCAGGTTCTGTGTGAGCCCGATCCTCCGTGGGTCCTTACTACCGGTTCTGTGTGAGCCACTGCCTACAGGTTCTGTGTGAGCCCGATCCTACGTGGGTCTTTTTGCGGGGGTTAGTACCTATCGATCCTTCGTGGGTCCGACGACTGAGACGGATCAGTGATCGTCTTTGACGTCATCTGAAAAAGTATACCTGGTTGAGCTGAATCTTATGTTACTCTCCTTTGTGGATTGTGTTGAACCATCCTTTGTGGATTTACTGTTTACTCTCCTTTGTGGATTTGGGTCTTGCTTTCCTTTGTGGATTGAGTTGTTCTTGAGCTCGTGAGCAGAGCTAGAATTGGGGACTTAGGTATATGTATGGGCATATACCTAAGTCGAGTCAGATGTTACTTCGTGATTGCATCTTTCTTTTGTGCTATATCCTTTGTGGATTTCGAGAGACCTTCGGGGGTCTCGGGGTCCTTACTGAGTAGTTGTACTCACCCCTGCACGGGCTATGCCCGCACCTTGTTGTGTTGGTTGCAGACGACGGACAGCGCTGATCACGGTTGGGGCGTGGAGCAGGACGGTACCTGGAGGTGGACCACTGGGCGGGACGTGCTCGGAGCGGACGTGGGACCCGAGGAGCCTGGAGGCTATCTGTACCCACCCTTCAGGTGGGATTGCCAGTGGACGACACGAGGCCGCCGTCTTTTCTTCAGTTGCTGTTCTTTTTCTTTTCAGTTGTACTTTACAGTTGGGCTTGTATTTCCGGCCCCTTTACTTTTCTGCACTTTACTTTCCGCTTGCTGACTCTGTGTGGTTGTTACTTATAAAGGCAATGCCTTCCCTGTTTACTGGGATTTTACGCCTTGGTGCTAGTCGCCAGCCCCTGGCCTATGGAAGGCGGGCTTGGGGTAGTCACGGCACGGGCCCCGAGGACGGGTCGTGACAAATTGGTATCAGAGGCGGTCGGTTCTACCGCAGACTCTGATCGTCCTTTCTTTCTATGTGAAGCAATAGTGTTTAGTGTATTGAGTGTGGTTATCAGTTCAGGGAGCCCAGTGTTGGTGCGGCGGCCGACGTATCCGTACACCAGGACCCTGACTCCTGATTTCCGACTTAATGCATGAAAACATTGATTGCGTGTGTGTTTCAAGTTTTCTTTGTGATTACTTATGTCAGCTCACCGGGTATACTGATCTGCTTTATGAAAGTCTCAAGTTTTCCTTGTGATTACTTGTGCCAGCTCACCAGGTATACTGTTCTGACTGTGGTGCTCTTGTTCTCCTTTTCAGGATGGCCCCGCGACGACTGCCAGCTAGGGTTCCGAGTGTAGGGCGCGACGGCAGCCCACCGAGCGACGAGGCCTCGGTGCAGGGCCCTTTGCCAGCAGTGGCACCGGCGGTAGCCTTACCCGCCGAGCCACCGATGCTTCCAGTACCAGACGCCGACGATGCACGTCGCCTCAGGGCACTGCACGAGTTTCAGAGCCAGCGACCGCCCAGGTTTCGCGGTGAGGCGGACCCCCAGGCCGCCGAGGACTGGCTAGAGGCGGTGGTACGGATCTTCAGGCTAGTGAGGACACCAGCGGATCTCATGGTGATCCTCGCAGCGAGCCTCCTGCAGGCGGCGGCAGGACGATGGTGGAGCCTGATGCTCCAGGTTCACGATGAGGCATCCCTGCTCTGGACGGACTTCGAGAGCCTCTTCCGCTCTGAGTTCGTCCCGGCCACCCTCCGAGCGGTGCGCATCCAGGAGCTTCTCCAGCTGCGCCAGGGCAGCATGACGGTCGCTCAGTATGCGGCGAGGTTCACGGACCTATCTCGCTACTCGACCGACATGGTACGGGACCCCTTCTTCCGGGCCCGGACCTTCGAGCAGGGCTTGCGACAGGAGATTCGTGCGTCGCTGATCTCCCTCAGCATTCCGACCCAGGCAGGAGTGCTGGAGCGAGCCCTCCTGATCGAGAGCTTCCTGGCAGAGCCTTCTTCAGCGGCGAGACCTAGCGCAGGGCGGCAGGTAGCTGAGTCTTCGGCAGCAGGTAGCCGACGGATGACTCACGGGTCCAGGCAGACCAGACCCCCACGCAGACGGCCTCAGGACACCGGCTCAGCAGTACGAGGCACACAGCGGAGTGCCAGCCTTTCGAGAGGCAGGCTGTGCTACTCTTGCGGCGGGCAGGGTCACATGGCTCGTGACTGCCCGACTCGCCGATCAGAGGAGCAGCAGACGGTGGAGGGGCCACCCAGGCAGAGGCAGAGGGTCGACCGTGGCGGTCCGCAGGGAGGAGGCGGACGAGGCCGAGGAGCTGGCCGAGCAGCGGGTGGTGGGCGACGCTTTCAGGCTCTACCCCCACCACCACCAGGAGGGCCACCTCGACCACAGGGAGCCGGCGGGCAGGGACAGGCCCAGCTCCAGGCAGTGGAGGCCTACGACCCCGACATGCCAGAGATGATTCGAGGTACGATCTGTGTCTATTCCACCCTTGCTGCAGTACTTATAGACACAGGAGCGAGTCACTCTTTCATAGCCTCTGCCCTTGTTCGGAGCTCGGAGATTCCGACTGAGCCGTTGGCTCGATCCTTACGGCTAGAGACTCCTACGGGAGCAGACTCGACGATTACGCACTGGTGCCGGCAGTGTGAGCTTACTCTAGGAGGCGAGAGCTTCGGCTGGGATCTCCTTGTAGCGGCGTCGAGGCCTTACGACGTCATCTTGGGCATGGATTGGCTATCCACGGTTCATGCCCAGATCGACTGTTTTAGGCGCAAGGTACGATGTGTTCGTACCGACGGGAGCAGGTTTACCTTCACCGGCGAGAAGGGAACCTTTGCAGCACAGGATGGACTTCCGCGGAGGAGAGTGCAGCCCATCTCACATCAGTTGGCTAGCCTCATCCTAGGAGCAGTGGACGTGCGGAGTCCGGCTTTTCCTGCAGTGGTGGACCAGTACGTGGACGTCTTTCCCGACGACGTTCCAGGGCTACCTCCTCGTAGAGAGGTAGACTTTTACATCGACTTGTACCCCGGGACAGCCCCGATATCTACTCCAGCATATCGGATGGCCCCCGCCGAGCTTCGAGAGCTGCGGGTACAGTTGGAGGACTTGCAGAGCAAGGGGTTTATCCGACCCAGTGTTTCACCCTGGGCTTCCCCGATTTTGTTCGCCAAAAAGGCGGACGGGAACTTGCGACTTTGTGTCGACTATCGTCGCCTGAACCAGGTGACAGTGAGGAACAAGTATCCGCTGCCACGGATTGATGACCTCTTCGATCAGCTCAAGGGAGCGCGGTGGTTCTCGAAGATAGACCTCCGGTCAGGCTATCATCAGCTCAGAGTTCGAGACGAGGACGTGCAGAAGACGGCCTTCAGGTGTCGGTATGGCCATTATGAGTTCTTGGTTATGCCGTTCGGCGTAACCAATGCTCCAGCGGTGTTCATGAGCCTCATGAACAGGATCTTCCAGCCATACCTCGACCGATTTGTCGTTGTCTTCATTGACGACATTTTGGTATACTCGACGACTGAGGAGGAGCATGCCTACCACCTGCGAGTTGTGCTAGACACACTCCGAGAGCACCAGCTTTATGGAAAGCTCTCAAAATGCCAGTTCTGGTTACGTGAGGTCCATTTCTTGGGGCACGTCATTTCTGAGGCGGGAGTTGCAGTGGATCCCGCGAAGATCGAGGCAGTGCTAGCTTGGGAGCCACCCAAGAGCGTGACAGAGGTGCGGAGCTTCTTGGGCCTAGCGGGATACTATCGGAGATTCGTGCCAGACTTCTCCAGAGTTGCAGCACCACTCTCAGCCTTGACGAAGAAGGGGAAACCCTTCGTGTGGTCAGACAGATGTCAGCAGAGCTTCCAGGAGCTGAGACAGAGATTGACCAGCGCACCTATCTTGAGGTTGCCTGAGGAGGGAGTTGGGTACGTAGTTTACTGCGACGCATCAGGGACTGGACTCGGGTGCGTCCTGATGCAGGAGCAGGCCGTGATCGCCTACGGATCACGTCAGTTGAGGCCGCATGAGCAGAACTACGCCACTCATGACCTGGAGTTAGCAGCAGTGGTCTTCGCTCTGAAGACTTGGCGGCACTATCTGATGGGCGAGCGCTTCACAGTCTTTTCTGACCACCAGAGTCTTAGGTATATCTTCTCTCAGAAGGACCTGAACCTGAGACAGCGGAGATGGCTTGAGTTCCTCCAGGACTATGACTTTGAGATAGTCTATACTCCTGGGAAGGGGAACGTGGTAGCCGATGCCCTCAGCAGGAGGACGGGCATTCAGCTGCTTGAGGAGGCGACGGAGCAGCTAGCCTCCTTGCAGATATCCTTCGTGGATAGAGACGGAACAGCCTTTCTTCAGTCTCTCACAGTCTCTCCTCCACTTCTACAGCGGGTCAGAGAGGCTCAGCGTGGGGACGCTGACTGTGAGACCCGGCGTGCACTGATATCCTCAGGTCAGGCGCCTGATGGTTTCTCCCTTGGAGCAGAGCACGACATCCTTTTCAGAGGACGTACCTTCGTACCAGTCGCTTTACGAGAGGAGGTGCTGAGAGAGTTTCACACTTCTCCCTTGGCGGTACATCCCGGAGTGGCGAAGATGTACCAGGATCTCAGGCGACAGCACTGGTGGCCGGGTATGAAGAAAGCTGTGGCAGAGTTCGTTTCACGATGCCTCACCTGCCAGCAGGTGAAGGCAGAGCACCAGGTACCAGCAGGTTTGGTACAGCCCTTGGAGGTCCCGGAGTGGAAGTGGGACGGCATATCTATGGACTTCGTGACTGGACTTCCACGCACTTCCAGAGGTCACGACTCCATTTGGGTGATTGTCGACCGACTCACCAAGTCGGCACACTTCTTACCCATCAGAGAGCAGGGCTCAGTAGAGAGCTTGGGACGTCTTTACGTCCAGGAGATCGTACGGCTTCACGGTGTGCCATCGTCTATCGTCTCCGATCGAGATGCTCGTTTCACTTCCAGGCTTTGGAAGGGGTTGCAGGAGGCGTTCGGGACGCGGCTCCATCTGAGCACAGCCTTCCACCCTCAGACGGATGGACAGACGGAGAGGACCATACAGACACTCGAGGACATGCTCCGTGCATGTGTTCTCGACTTTGGTCGCAGCTGGGAGGACCACCTACCCTTGGTGGAGTTTGCGTACAACAACAGCTACCACTCCACCATCGGGATGGCACCATATGAGGCGTTGTACGGCAGACCCTGCAGATCACCGTTGTGCTGGACAGACCCTGGGGAGTCAGCACTCGTGGGACCAGAGATGGTCCGAGCCACGACAGAGAAGGTCCAAATCATCCAGGAGAGGATGAGGACAGCTCAGAGCCGGCAGAAGTCATATGCTGACAGGAGGCGGAGGCCACTAGAGTTCGAGGATGGCGACCACGTCTTTTTGCGTGTCTCACCTCGACGTGGTTTACGGAGATTTGGCCGAGGCGGCAAGCTGTCTCCCCGCTTCATCGGGCCTTTCCAGGTCCTCAGCAGGATAGGAGAGGTGGCTTATCGCCTGGCTCTACCACCTCAGTTGCACCGGGTGCACGACGTCTTCCACGTGTCTCAGCTGAGGAGATACGTGCACGACCCGACGCACATCATCGACTTTGGGGAGCTGGACGTGGACGATGGGGCGACTTTTGCGGAGGTTCCAGTGGAGATCGAGGATCGACAGGAGCGGGTCCTACGTGGGCGGTCGATTCCTCTTGTGCGCGTCAGATGGCAGCACGGGAACCTCCAGGAGAGCACTTGGGAGCGGGAGGCTCAGATGCGTGCTCAGTACCCCCATTTGTTCCCCTAGTTTTGATGTATCTTTACGGGGACGTAAAGCCCTGAGGTGGGAGTAATGTAAAGACCCGCAAATTTCAAGGAAATTTTTTTCTTAATTTTCTTTGGAATTTTACAAGAACGCAGCTTCAGACGGCACCTGATTCCGAGGCCCGGTGTGCCCGGAATCAATTTCCGAAGTTTGGCTCGGGTACGTTCAGTGAACGGACGAGCGGGTTTTTCTATCTTTTGAACCGGTGCCCGGAATCGAATTCTGAGGGCACCGATGAAATCGCAGCGCCGGTATTTGCTTAGAAACGCCTCTTCCGGAGTTGCGTTTGCTCAGACGTGGTTTTTAAATTTTACGGCTTTAAGTCAGAAATAAAATAAAGTTTGTGCGACAACTTTATTTTATTTCACTTAAGCTGCTTGGAAGCCACTTGAAGTCACTTAAAGACGGCTTGAACTGAGTTGAACTGGATAGGATGCTATCCAGAAATATCCTACCCCTTGGTAGGATATTTGTGCGGTGGGACCCGCACGAGCCCCGCCGTTTCTTTCGCTAAGTAACGCACCCGCGAAAACCCGTCAAAGTAACTGAAAAGTCAACCGACGCGTTTTCTTTAATTCTTAACAGACCATTTAATTGGGCGGTTTATTTCGTGAATTAAATGGACTGTTTCTTCGTGAATTAAATGGGTCGTTTCTTTCGTTGAATTAATTCAACGAATTGATGGATCGTTTCTTAACCGGTTTCGTGTTGGCATGTTTATAAAATAAGACCAACATAAAAATCCTTGGAAAGGATTTGAGAGAATCTTCGTTCCTCCACCCTCTCCGCGAAGAACGCGAAGAACGCGAAGAACGCGAAGAACGCGAAGAACGCGAAGAACGCGAAGAACGCCGGCGACCGGAATTCGACGACGCACACCAAGATCTGCGACGTCGACGAGATCTACCCGCGACGTTCTTCGGCGACGCCTCTTCTTCCGCGGCCGACCCTCGTTCGGCAACAAAGGTGAGAATCAGATCTTTTCTTCTCCCTTTTTAATTTCAATATCAACGGATTTAAACTAATTAAATCCGTTGATCTTGATCCGGAGATTGGCGACGCGACGAGCGATTCCGCGACGACGCGGCGATCTCCATCTTCCGCGACGAGCAATTCCGACGACGACGATAAAGTAAGGGTTGATTGGAATATTTTCCTTCCCGTGATTTATTTCTTTTAAAGTAAAGAAGCATGACCTTCGAACAATTTTAACATTTAAAATTGTTGTTGATTGTTTTATTGTTCCTCCCGTGGATTATGACTAACGCGGAGGGTGCGGGTCTAACGAACAAGACCCGGCAACCCTCCGCCGATCTATTTTGGTTGTGCGGATTTGGCGGACGTCGACAAACCGTGCGGCAAGGGCAATTTGTTGGCTCCGCAGTGAAGATCGTCCCCCGGGAGGAGCATCGGCGCAGACGGGAAAGAAAACGGGCCACCGGAGCATCTCCGGCGGCCCGCGGAAGGAGGCGGCGGCGCGGGTCGCCGGCGCGGCGGCGCCGGCGACCGGAGGCGGCGGCGCCAGGCGCGCCGCCGTGGAAACCTTCCGCCGCGGCTGAAGCCGCGGCGGCGGCGGCAGCCGGTTCCGCGGCCGCGCGGAACCGGGACGGACGCGGCGGCCCGGCCGCGTCCGCGTGACAGGCGGCCCCCCGCGGGGCCGCGGTTTCTCTCAAGCCGCGGGTTCAACCCCGCGGCGGCGGCTCTTCGGCCGCGCGGCCGAAGACCGAGCCGGCCGGTCCGGTCGACCGGGCCGCGCCCAGGCCGGACCGGACCCGGCCGAGCCGGTTCGGGCCGGGTCGGGCCGACCCGGTTCGGGCCGACCCGGTTCGGCCGACCCCAGGGGGGGGTTCGGGCCGGGTCGCCCCGGGCCTAGTACCCCCGTTTCGGGCCCTCTACGGTCTTTCGCCCATATCTTGGGCCTGGGACCTCCGATTGACGAACCGTCAGCGGCTACGCGATCCTTGGATCGAGACGGTCGTTTCGGTATATTATACTCAAGGTTTCGGAAGACTTTGGGTTCGGCCGGGTTGGTTCGTACACGAAGCCAACCGGGCCCTCGGAGCGGAAACGCTCATAACTTGAGCTACGGACGTCCGAACGACGTACCGTCAGCTGTGGTAGTTTCCTCTAAGTGAGACGGAACTTTTGGCATACTCCGCCCGAGGATCGGATACAGGCGGAGTACGGTCGGGTTGGTTTTGCCCTAAAAACCAACCGGGCCCCTGGGACGAAAATGCCAATAACTCTCAGACCGGGCGTCCGATTGACGCGCCGTCTGTCGCGTTGAGATCCTGTTGTCGATACGGAACTTTTGGATACATCAACTTCGGACTACGTGTCAGTTGATGTATCAGCCCCTCGGCTCGTGGAGCGGACCCTCCTAAACGAGCTCGCTACGTGCGGGAACCCTAGCGCTGGCTGTGACCTCGACGACAGAGCAGAGATCCTCCGTGGACTGCGACGACGGCAGAGCAGAGATCCTCCGTGGACTGCGACGACGGCAGAGCAGAGATCCTTCGTGGACTGCGGCGACGACTGTGCAGAGATCCTCAGTGGACTGCGTCTACTACTGCACTCAGCGATCCCACGTGGATCAGTGCTTCAGGTTCTGTGTGAGCCCGATCCTCCGTGGGTCCTTACTACCGGTTCTGTGTGAGCCACTGCCTACAGGTTCTGTGTGAGCCCGATCCTACGTGGGTCTTTTTGCGGGGGTTAGTACCTATCGATCCTTCGTGGGTCCGACGACTGAGACGGATCAGTGATCGTCTTTGACGTCATCTGAAAAAGTATACCTGGTTGAGCTGAATCTTATGTTACTCTCCTTTGTGGATTGTGTTGAACCATCCTTTGTGGATTTACTGTTTACTCTCCTTTGTGGATTTGGGTCTTGCTTTCCTTTGTGGATTGAGTTGTTCTTGAGCTCGTGAGCAGAGCTAGAATTGGGGACTTAGGTATATGTATGGGCATATACCTAAGTCGAGTCAGATGTTACTTCGTGATTGCATCTTTCTTTTGTGCTATATCCTTTGTGGATTTCGAGAGACCTTCGGGGGTCTCGGGGTCCTTACTGAGTAGTTGTACTCACCCCTGCACGGGCTATGCCCGCACCTTGTTGTGTTGGTTGCAGACGACGGACAGCGCTGATCACGGTTGGGGCGTGGAGCAGGACGGTACCTGGAGGTGGACCACTGGGCGGGACGTGCTCGGAGCGGACGTGGGACCCGAGGAGCCTGGAGGCTATCTGTACCCACCCTTCAGGTGGGATTGCCAGTGGACGACACGAGGCCGCCGTCTTTTCTTCAGTTGCTGTTCTTTTTCTTTTCAGTTGTACTTTACAGTTGGGCTTGTATTTCCGGCCCCTTTACTTTTCTGCACTTTACTTTCCGCTTGCTGACTCTGTGTGGTTGTTACTTATAAAGGCAATGCCTTCCCTGTTTACTGGGATTTTACGCCTTGGTGCTAGTCGCCAGCCCCTGGCCTATGGAAGGCGGGCTTGGGGTAGTCACGGCACGGGCCCCGAGGACGGGTCGTGACAATAAAAAAGTTTTGTATCATAATAAATCAACTTCAAATAAGCTTAAAATCCATCAAAGTATGTTGACATAGATGAAATCAAAACTATTTGAGAGAAATATCGCTTTTCTTGAAATCATTGAAAAGTCACACATTTATAAAGGAAGTGATTTAAATGATATTTTTGAATCAAAGTGTCCCATACCACTTTGAAACTTTTGAAAATAAATATCATTTCAAAACATTCATGTCCATATAAATAAAACCTTAAAATCATTTTGAAAACATGGACATTAATTGAAAAGATTTAGAAAGATAAATCTTTAAAACATTTGAAATTTTGATCTTGATAAAGAGTACCTTTAAAAATCCTTAAAATCTTCATTTTGATATCACTTTTATTAAAAATGGTCATGGATGATAAAAATTTCCCAGAAAATACATACATATAAACAATCTCGGATAATGATGAGATTGAGGAATTAACCCTTACCGATTTGGTAACTTATGAAACATACAACCCATGAAAGAGGTATCATAAAATGAATATGTAAATAAACATAAATTAAATTTTATTACACAAAGAATACAATCATGGGAAGTACATACACCACAAAAAGGTAATAGTGGTAATATGGCATGAATCTCACGAGAATAAGGAGTGAGATGAAAACCCCTTACCTTGCACTTTCCTTTAGTCGAGGGTATGTTTAACCTCCTATATGAAGATCTTAGTATGTTATTAAATTATACCAGAACAATATTAATATTTATGATATCATACCTGATTCATTTATGACTTTATATTACCCATTTAATAATAATTTCCATGTTAAGTTAACATTTTGGGTAATAATCACTTTCTTTATCGTACGTGTTTTAACTTGTCACTCTTGGTTGTATCACTTAAACAATGATTTAAATACTTCTAGAATATAAAAAATGATAATATATAATATATATTTAAAATATAAATATGTATAATAGATATATATATGAAATGGAAAAAACCGTTTATGGAGATGGTAGTCCGTACGTACGCATAAACGTTGTTTCTGTTTTCATATAGTATTGAACGAAAGTAAATGAATAAGATATATGTAAGTAAATAAATCCTTATATATATATATATATATATCTCCAGTTGCATTATTATGTCGTATATTACATACTTATTAGTAATATATATTTTCATAATCATCAATGAATGGTGAACTTGGAAATGAATCTCATCGCGTCGTGGAGACGGTAATCCGTACGTACACACGTATGGTGACATGTCATTCAAAGGATGGATAGAATACTGAATATGGTTTTACCATATTTATAATAATATTTCAGTATATAGGAGATACTGGATTCATTATTTTATAATGGTAATAACAAAGAAATAAGAAGTGGAAGAAGAAAGGAACTTGAAAAAGGGTGGTGAAATCATTACCTCTTCTTCGGGTTCTTCCTTTTGATTTGATCAAAAGGGCTCCTTAAGATGGCTTTATGACTAAAGGAATGCCTCTAGGATGAATTTAGGGAAGTTGAGAGAGTATTTTGTCAGAGTTTTGCCGAACCAAAAGGCTTTTAAGGTGTGATTTAATGAGAAGGGAGAGTTCCCTTTTATAAGAGGGGTTAGGGGAACCTTTGGAAAAGCTAAAAATATTATTTTATAATAAATTCATATTCGGTTTTTAATGGCTCCAAAGTGGATTATTTAAAGGTTAAGGTGGGGATGGGTCTAAAACCACTCAACCAATAGAAGTTAGACAGTTTTGGGTCATTATATTAATCTTATCTTTTAGTATTAACTCTTAGTTAATTAGTTTCACTTTTACAATGTCTCTTTGTATTTTTATATTATATGGTTAATAAACATACTATATACATCCAAGATACCCCCAAGTGGTCCAATAATGATAAACCTATAATGATATAAGTATTTTGGTAGAACCGTAGATTTTTAATAATTTAATATCAATTAATAATATAATATTTGTTTTAAAAACTCTTTTATGTCAATTTTGAAACTATTCAATAATTGATTTTTGTAAAAATCATAACAGAATGATTACTTTGAAAAAAGTTAATTAAATCAATCCTAAAATATCATATTATCCAAGAAAATTATTGATATTTATAAAAAGTCTAAATTACATTTATTTGGGTATTTATAATATCAATTATTCCAATTTCTCAATAATTAGGTAATTACTGCATCATCATTGTTTCATAATTAAATTAAATTTTTTAATGTTTAAAAATTATAAATAAACTATCATTATGTATGAAATATTTTTATATTTCTAATGAATATTTACAGTCGAATTTATCTTATGTATCACCCTATATAAAAAATGTTTTAGTAAATAAACTTTGATTTTAACTCTTTTAACTCTTCTTTGAATCAAATAATACTAAATGTCCTAATCTAATCCAGGTGGACCTAAATGATAATATTTTATTCATAAGGTTGTTTTTGGTCGAGATAAACTTGTCAAATATAATTAGGACATGTTTTAGGGTAATATTAATATCATTTTTACCCTTAATTACCATATTTACATTTTACCGTGGTAAATAAAAGTAAAAAGTTACTATTCACCAAAAATTATTTTCAACTCAATGAACCAAATTTTACTCCTTGATATTAACCGTGTCTCTTTGATTTTTGAAATTTCAATCACAAAAACTGTAAAATTATGTTTTATGAAAAATTCAGTTTTTTAACTACCACTTAGTAGTTTCACTATTCATCAAAAATTGATGTTTTTCAGAACAATGCCAAAATTTCACCCTAAGCTATAATTGATACTCCAAATCCAAAAATGAAGTCCAGTTTGAGAGATAAAATTTATAAAATTCTAAATAGTAGGTATTACTATTCATTACGGCTAGTTTGATTAGTTGTAGTGTGTGTTAGAACTCGAAGTTGCGTACAACACACGCTACTGTATTATTCAAAGAGAAGCGTACGGTGGAATCTTGGGGTGTTACATTGTAAATTTTTTTGATGTCCCCATTATAAAGAATAAATTTATTTAGTCAAATTGAATATATAAAAGTTTAAAATATTAGATTTAAAAAGGGTTTACAATTAAAGTTGGTAAAAGTGCATTTTTGAAAAATACTTCTTTTATCTGAAAAAAAGGAATTTGTTCTTACATTATGTCTAAGAAACTCATAATATGGATTCTAAAATTATAATGATTATATAATGTTTAAAATTTAGTTAATATTATTTATAACCTCTTTTGAACGGCTTGTTTGGTAAGTCATGGTGCGCTTTAACTCGGTGTTGCGTGTAGTGCAAGTTATTGAATTATTTTGAATAAATAACACACTATGAAATCTTGGGGTGTTAAAACACTACCAAAAAGTATGATATCATTCCCACTTATGCTGTCAATAAGCCCATTGCACCTGCCTTTACATTCAAGTCTCCCCTAAGGTAATGCTTGATGTCATCCCTATTCGTAAATCTGACTCTTTGTGTATGACAGTCGATGTAAACCTTAAACATCATTGACTAATATATACCATGTATTATGTAATGTATATCTATATTTAACACTATTAAATATCATATCAAATCATCTCCATCAATAGTTTTATAACATTCTCTACACACAAAGTCTTGATTTCTCTTTAATCTATATGAGTTTGAAGTTTTAACATATAAGGCATCATATCAACATTTAATGCTTGAAAATTAATAGTACGAGAAGAAATAATGGAATGGGGAGGAACTATATGAATCAAATATTTCATTAGGGTAGAATTTAAAAGAATCATACATCTCACTATCAATGGTCTAGATTGATCATCGACAGTAAATTGTTCAGCTCCATATAATTTATTTCTCATGAAATTTTTTTCCTTATTTATCAATTGAGATAGCCCTTGGTGAGGAGCATGGTATTCCTATAATAACCATGGATAGCTATATGTAACACCCTAATATTTTATGAGACATATTATTTTTATTTTCTTTGATGTTTTGTGTTTTACTCTACACCAAGATTAGTTTGTTCTATACGCAACACCGTATTAGCTAGTAGTATACGCAACCCTATTCTTGTCTTGGGTAAACAATAATTTTATGTTATTTTTATAGAATTAATTTCATGCAAGACTGATTATAAGTTATAAATAAATATTATAACCCAGTCATTATAATGGTGATTATGAATAGTATTAACTTTCTTCTAAATACTATTTAAATGAAAATAAGTGAGTCTATAAAATAATAAAATCAGCCTTTATGGATTATATTAGAGAAATATATATGTAAAATATTCATTTTAATGTTTAAAATTCATCATATATGTTTTATAGATATTATACTAGAACAAATTCAATTATACAAATAAAATGAGTATTTTTATAAATATATTGTTTTACAACATTTTGATGGAGAACCCATTTTAAATCAAGTTTTTTGTAATTTTATAAGTTCTTTTTGATAAAATAAACTTATTATTTGGAATAAGGATATAAAAAATTACTTTGGTTGATTTTTTGGAATTTTTGTGCTAATATTCATTTTTTAATGAATAGTAAAAAATATTGTATTTTAATTTAAAATTGGTTTTTCATCTGATTTATTTATATCGAAAGGCTATAATTTTAATTAGTTTTTAAGTATAATAAGATTATTTTTTATCATTTAATCCAAATTTTTTTCATTAGAAGTAATTTCACTTTCAAATTAAACATAAATGCACATCAATCTTTGGATGGTTTTTACTTTTAGAAAAAACTGTTTTCTCACTTTGACAAAGGGAATTAGTTTTAAAATAATTACTGAAACATCTGTGTTTTGAATTTTTTAAAAAAATTTCTATATTTGGAATAATTGGGTATAAATTATGTTAATAGGTCACTATTATTTATTTTTGGATATTATGAATAGTAACTATGGTAATTTTTATTTACCACATTTAAAGGTATATCTGGTAAATTAAGATGTCAAAAAATATGATAAAGATAATAAAATTACCCTAAAACCTGCCAAAATACTATTGTATGAATGAAAGTAAGACAATATCAAAAAAGGGTCATTATTTATTCATTTAATAAACTTTTTTCATGAACGTTATGTAATTATAATTAAAACAAATGAAAGTGAAAACATGTCACTCTCTTATCTCTTATAAGTATAATAATTTTAATGTATTCATAAACATGATAAAACTTCAAACATAAATCGTTTCCAAAAATATAATTAAATTATATACATCATTTATATTTATTTATAATTTTTAGATATTAAATAATTACCCTAAATATTGACACAACAATGATACAATAATTATTTTATTAGGAGAAATATCAAATAAATGATATTATAAATAGTAATATAAATATTATTGGAAATAATTTATGTCATCCAAAATTTTTATAGGAGAATATTACATGTTATAAGACTATTAAATTCTTTGGTTTGAATTTATATCTCTGTTTTTATTTCATTTAAATTCAAGGAAATGAATCGTGTAAAAAATGACATTATCGATATTTTGTTAAAATAATATTTTATTAAATTATTTTAAAATCATAAAAAATTTTAAAATTACAAATTTTATTTGAAAAATTATAAAATTTCTTAATTTTATAATTATGTGAATTCAACCCCACATAAGTAAACTTAATAGCCTCTTAATAATTAAAATGTTTTACCTCAATTAAAATTTAAAGAGAGTAATTAAGGGAAAACTAAAAAGATAAGGTTTAAAATAAAATTAATACATGTATACATGTTATTTTATGGGACTATTTGGATCTATACTCATATTAATGTTCAAATATATCACATTTAAGATATTATAATTCTAAAATAAATTTATAGTAAAAACATATTTCAAGACTTTCCTAAAGTGCCCCTCATCCCCCTTATAAAAGGTAACTACATCTACCCACTTACTCACACATCTAAATCCCCTTTTTTCACAAAAATTATGCTAAAATAAGCTCCCAACATCCCTAACTTATCTTTAGATACCACAATTTGGGATTCAATCAATCCTAATGAGAATTTATTTACAAATCAAAACAAGATACTTGAAAAATAGGTAATTTTTTTACCACTTCATTCAAAATTATTTTTTTATTATGCTTTATATTATTATGTTTTTTCCGTACTAAAGTAATATATATAGTATCTTCTACATGTTTATATTTTATTATAACTATGGTGCAACTGTATACCTCCTTTTATCCATCCTACGAATAACAATATCACCATGTGTGTGTGCGCACGACTTATCATCTCCACGTCGTGGTGTAATTTTTTATTCAACAATACTTAAGTAGGATTGGTATAATGAGAATTATAATGTATATAAATAATTAATATGACATGATAATTATTATTTATAATCAAAATACTATTAAATGTCATACCATTTAACCATTTAGTGAATGATATTGTTGCTTGTGCGTACGTACGACCTACCATCTCCACGATGCGATGTGATTCATTATTCATGATATTCATCAAACCATGATTATATAAATGAATGGAATGATTAAATATGATATATATTATAATAATATCATTAGTTAAATGATATAACTATGACCTAAGAAGTGGAACTTGAACTTATTTGACAAAACATTCATAAGAACATAAGAAAATTAATATTCGAATAACGAGTGACAATGAAATGTTACTAATAAACGGATGATAATATAATCATATATTATATCATAAAAATGATAATCATTCTATAATAAGTCAATAAAATTATTTAAATAATTATATAATAGATTCAGATACATACTAAGGATATCAGACCTAAGGTAAGGGTTAATTTTTCAATCTCATTATTATACGAGATTTTTTATACGTAATTATTTACTAGGGGATATTTATAATTCACATCCATGTTCCCTAAATATTTAATAATATTTATATTATTATATAATTTTATAACTTTTATTTTACCTGTTGTGGAATTTTTACTAAATACTATGAAATGAATATTTTTTCATTATTCAATAGGAGTTACTTTTTTGACTTTTTTGAAAAATTATGGGGAGAATTATTTTTTAACTTATAAGGCATGAATTGATTCTTATGATTTAATAACAACTTATTTACATGAATATTACTTTACAAAATTTATTTTTTATTATCAATTCAATTATTTTCTTGTAAATTTTCATGGAATTTTGAGAAAAGAAAGATTTTTTTAAGAATAAAGTATATTTTTCTCAATAATTAATTTCAAATATTTTATCAAAATTATTTTCCATATAAAATGGAATAGGGTTATGTGTATATCCATATTATTACACTGATTATATTGTATTTATGATGGAATTATTTTTATGAAATCTATTTATTTTATATGCATTATTATGAAATGATGCTTAGGAAGCCCATTTTTTGTTTCTTGGGTTATGCTATGATGAATGGTTTATGGTTTTGTGAAATATTTAAGAATTATTTCATTATCAGATTGATAGGGCCTTTATATAACTACAATTAATTGAGTAAATATTTATATATCTGGATATAGACATGACTAGAATGTTAGGTGAATCTAGTTCAGTAATACCGAGCTGGAACAGCTAGTAAACCCAATTCAATAATGGAATTTTCTTGCTATGATTGTCTTGGCTATGTTCCTTGGATAATATGGAAATGATTTTATATGATTATTTTTTTCCAAAATTTCATGTTTTATGCCAATTCTATTTTGGAATAGTTAATGTTCCTTTATGATTTATGGTTTACAAAATACTAAGATTTATTTCATGACTCAATGTTTTTTTATTCAAAAGTTATGGTCATGTTTTTTACATTAATATGTTCATATATTATTTGCTTAAACTTAATGAGCATATAAACCCACCATTTCTTATGTTTCTATTCCTCAGGATATAAACAAATCATTTATGTAGGATTAATAAAGAGGTAGATCTCTATGAGATATTTTGAAGATCTTTCAGAAGTAATAATAATGTATTCTATGATTCCAATGGAACTAAACTATTATTTTACTCAAGAGTTAATTTGTAAAAGGTAATTAATATTCATCTAAATAGATTTCATATTTATAAATGTCATTTTTGGGTTGTTATAGATATTATCAGAGGAACGTTTTAGTAAACATTTAGAAACTAGGTTGAAGAAACTTTAGTGAGATCTATAGAGATATTTCTAAGGGATTTTCTAAATATATGAATTATTATAGGTTACAGTCCTAGAAATTTGGTAATGATCATGTATAACATAGGATTAAACCAAATATTTCATAGAGTGAAAATACACCCCCTTGATTATGTTGTTTTATTTGTATGATTTTTTCCTCTCACAATATTCTTTTTTTGGGTTTTAGAAAATGTATAGAACTTGAAGGAACTGTGTTCATGATCAATTTAATGGGAAATTAAATGATTTTCCTCCTAAAAAAATTTATGGGAGATGGAATGAATAATATTATTGCTATATTTAAATAAGTTATGAATCATTCTGGACTTCCAAATGACCTAATAAGTGAACAACATTTTGTTGAGTCCTTTATGAGGCAACGCCCACCTTCATTAAGTGGGTATTCGGATCCAGTTTTTTCTGAAGAATTGATTAGTACCATTGAAAATATATATTCCATCCTTCTCTGTTCAGAACATGAAAAATTCATTTTTGTTGTTTATAGTTTAGAAGGGGAAGTGGGCTAGTGGTGGACTATAATAAATAATAGGAGGCAACATGATGAAATTGAATCCATGAAATGGGATGAGTTCAAGAACTTATTTTTCAATAAGTACCTTCCTTATATTCTTAAAAAAATATAAAATTAGTTCCTTGATCTGAATCCAAAGGATGATGAATCTATTGGTACATATGAGGCAAATTTTACAGGATGTTCAAGGTATTCTTCTGTTATTATTATCCAACCTGAAAGTAAATTTTATCGATTCTTCAGTGGCTTAAAATCAAGTCTTATAAGGGAATTAGATATAAGAGACTTTATTTGCTATTAAAAGATTATTTTTTGTTATATTAAGGTATAAATGGATGTTTTTTTTACAAATAAATCTCATGGTTTTGATAAGAAACAAAATATGGAGTTCAAACAAAATCTCAGAACAATGGTGAAAAAAAGATGAGTGTTTCCTTATGCTAAAACTATGAAAAGAAGAATAATAGAGACTATAATAAAGGGTATAAATTTTTTTTAATTGTTTAAAATAATGTCACTAGGTAGTTTAATTCCAAAGTGACGGGAAAAAGATGTCTAATGATGTGAACATAGAAAAGGCTATAGAGAATGCACCACCCACACATTAATTCTACAAGTGCAAGGAAATGGGGCATTATGCTAACCAATTCCCTAATCCAAGTCTGATCAATGATGATGGATTTAAAAAACCTCTTAATGAAAATTAAAAAGGAAAATCACATGTGATCACTATTGATAATGTTGAGTATGAAAATAAAGTAGTGGAATGATTGGGTATTTATGTAATGGGATCCCATAATAATTTTGTAGAATATTTTTATTGTATTATGAAATAATAAAATATCTATGTAGTGGTCCAATATGGTTTTCCACATGTATTTGAAAGTATATTCTGAGTGGTATTGTTAACCATGAAAATTTATTTAGTTAATAAGATGATGTTTTTTGGAAAACATGTGTTTTAGGGAAGGATGTCCCTTAATATGAACATGATGTTGAGATAATTATATTAGATTAATGGTATGTTAGATAGAAATAAATAAATTAGATGATATTAGTTACATTGGAACTAGTTAAGGATTTATTGACATATGGGTTATGCTATCTCAGATGAAGATTGCAGCTTTTTGGACTTAATAATAAGAAACATGCATGTTTTCAATAATGATATCTGATAGTTCAGGTTGTTACCATGACTTAAGAGAATACATGATTAAGGTATTCACATGTTTGGAATGTGAAGACCAAGAACTACCATATGAGATATGGGAGATAAATGTTAAACCTATTTAGTTCATCTCTTTCTAATGTTTTATATTTTCAGTTTTTGGAAGGATTATAAGGTTATCCAATTATGGATAGTATAAGTTATACTCCATTTTTATTTTATATGATTAATGTATTATATCACTATAGGTGGACTTATGCATATTTTATAATCTGTGTTAACATTTTTATTTAGATATATGGAATGAATTATCATTTTATTTATGGATTTCATGATCAGCTAAAACTTTAGGAATGAAAAATTCAACTTCATTTCATTGAATAAGAGATAAAGTGGAAATTTTTCAAAGCATTACCAACGGTGAGATTTCACTGAAGTCAATTTAGTATTTCTTCTCATTTTATTCAAATTTAGGGAAAGGATCTTAAAAACATAAAATTTATCTGAGTACCTTCTCATTCAATGAATCATATGGTCCCTTAAATCATCTTAGATTTATGGGTTTATAGTTGATTTCTTTCTCCAAACCTTGTTCTCTATCACTACCCATCAAAACATTATGGTTATATTTTTCTTCTATATAAATTTTTTCACTTCTCACCGATGTTCTCCTATGTGGAAACCAAGTGATGAGTTACTTTTGGTAACCATTATGTTTCTAACATTCTTTTTTAAAATGATGTTTTAGTATTCCTTTTTACGTTATGGATTTCTATGAAAGAAACTTTTAGGTAGTAAACCTTTTATAACCCTGATTAATTTTGAGGGTGGAATTTATTTTAAGGGTTTTATAATTTAACACCTCAATATTTTATGAGATAGATTCTTTTTAATTTTTTTGTGGTCTTATGTTGTACTCTACACCAAGATTAGTTTGCACTATACGTAACACTGAATTAGATTTTAGTACATGCAACATTATTCTTTTCCTGTGTTACACACAATTTCAAGTTATTTTGATAGATTTAATTTCATTAAATACTTAGTATAAGTGATAACTAAATATTATAACCCAATCATTATAATGGTAGATATGAATAGTATTAACTTCCTTCTAAAAAACTATTTAAATGAAAATAATTAAGTCTATAAAATAATAAAATCACTCTTTATGGATTTTAATATTGAAATATATATATATATATAATATATTCAATTTAATGTTTAAAATTTATCATATATGTTTTCTAGATATTATATAAGAACAAATTTAATTTTACGGATAAAATGAGTGTTTTTCTAAAAATACAATTTTGTAGCCATTGGATGGAGAACCCATTTTAAATCTAGTTTTTTCCACTTTTACAACATATTATTAAAAAAATTAACTTATTATTTGTATTAAGAACATAAAAATTTACTTTGGTTGAATTTTTGGTATTTTTCTGAAACTATACATTTTTTTAATGAATAGTGAAAAATACTGAATTTTAATTTAAAACTACCATTTCATCTGATTTATTTATACATAAAGGTCTTCCTTTTAATTGGTTTTAAAGTAAAATTATATTATTATTATTTATCATTTAGTCAAATTTTGGTAATTGGAAGTAATTACACTTTGAAATTAGATATAAATGCACATCTGTCTTTTGATGGTTTTAAGTTTAAAAACCCCCATTTTCTCGCCTTAACAGCGGGAATTATTTTTAAATTAATTATTACAACTTCTGTATTTTGAATTTAAAAAAAAGGATTCAATATTTGGAATAATTGGGTTAAAATTATGTTAATAGGTTAATTTTATTTATTTTTTCATATTATGAATAGTAACTATCTAAATTTTTATTTACCACAGTTAAAGGTAAATTGGGTAAATTACGATAACAACAAGTATGATAAGGATAAAAAAATTACCCTAACACCTGAAAAAAATCATATTGGATGAATTAATGTAGACCAATATCAGCTAATTGTCGTAATTGATTTATTTAATGGACTTTTTTCCATAAAAGTGGTGTAATCATAATTAAAACAAAAGAAAGTGATGACATGTCACTCTCTTATCTTTTATAAGTATAATAATTTTAATTTATTGATAAATTTGATATTACTTAGAACATAAATAGTCTCTAGAAATATAATGAAATTATATACATTATGTTAATTTATTTATAATTTTTAGACATTAAATAATTACAACAAATATTAACACAACAGTGATACAATAATTATTTTATTAAGAGAAATATCAAATAAATTATATTATAAATAGTAAAATAGATATTATTGGAAATATTTTATGTCATCCATGATTTTTCTAGGTGACAATGAAATTTTATAAAACGATTAATTTTTTTTGGAAGTTATATCTGTATTTAGATTTCATTTAAATTCAATGAAATGAATGGTGTAACAATTGACATTATTGAAATTTTATTAAAATAATTTTTTATTAAATTATTTAAAAATAATAAATCTATTTTAAATTACAAAGTGTATTTTATAATTTCAAAAAGTTAATTAATTTTCCAATTATGGTAAATTTACCCCGTATAAGTAAATATAATACCCTCTTAATAATAAAAATGTTGTTACCTCAATTAAAATTAAAAGAGAGAAATTGAGGGTAAACAGAAAAGATAATGTTTAAAATAAAAAAAATGTCTAAATAATATTGGATGATATTATTTCGTACTATAATCATATTATAATCTAAATATATCACTTTTAAGATATTATAATTAAAAAATTAATTTATAATAAAATAATATTTCAAGACTAACCTAAAGTGCCCCTCCTCCCTCTTATAAAAGGCCACCACATCTACCCACTTACTCACACCTCTCAGGCCCCTTGGATCGTCAAAATTATGCTCAAATAAGATCTAAACATCCATCCTTTCCTATTAGAGACCAAAATATGGGAATAAATCCTTCCTAAAGAGACCTTTTATGCAAATCAAAAAGAGATACTTGAAAAGTGGTAATTGTTTTATCACCTCTTTCAAAATTCTTTTCTTCTTCTACTTCCTCTTCTTATGTTGTTTTCATACTAATATAATAAATCCAATATCTTAAAAATTATGATATGTTATTATAATTATGGGAAAAACTTATACCTCATTTTATCCATCTTATGAAAACCCATATCACCATGTGTGTGTACGTACGGCTTACCGTCTCTACATTGTGGTGTAATTTGTTATTCAACAATACTTAGTTTGTATAGATATAATAAAGGGTATAATGGATATAAATAATTAATATAACATTATAATTATTCTTTATAATTAAAATTCCATCCAATTTCATACCATTAAACCATTAAGTGGATGATATCATCGCTTGTGCATACGTACGACCAACTGTCACCACGATGCAATGTGATTCATTCAACATTGTCTTCTTTAAACCTTGATTATATACATGAATGGAATGAATTAATATGATATATATTATACTAATATAATTTTTTAAATAATATAACTATAACCTAAGAAGTGGAACATGGACTTATTCTATAAAACATTCCTAAGAACATAAAGTAGTTAATATCCAAATAACGAGTGACAATGAAATGTTACTAACAAGCAGATGATAATATAGTAATATATGATATCTTAAAAATGACTTTGATTCTAGAATAATTCAATAACATTATTTAAATCATTATATAGTATATTAAAATATATAAGAGGTATATCGGACCTAAGATAAGGGTTAATTTTTCAATTTCAATATTATTTGAGATTGTTTATACGTAATTATTTAATGGGGTATATTTATCATCAACATAAATGTTCTGTAAATATGTAATAATCTTTCTAGTATTATATAGTTTTTTTAAAATCACTTTTACTTATTGGTTAATTTTTAATAAAAGTTATAAAAGTAATATTTTTCGTCATTCGATACGGGGTACTTTTTTAACTTTTTTGGAAAAAGTACAAGGAGAATATTTTATAACTTATACGGCATGAATGAATTATTACACTTTCATAACACCTTATTTCCATGAATATTACTTTAAAATATGTCAATTATATTTTAAATTAAATTCTTTTCTTTTAAAATTTTGTATCATTTTGATAAATGAAAACGTTTTTGAAGAAGAAAGTATATTTTCCTCTAAAATTAATTTCAAGTATTTTATCAAAATCATTTTCCACATAATATGACATAGGGTTTTGTTTCTATACCTGTTATTAAATTTAATTAATTGTGTTTATGATGCAATTATTTTTATGAAATCCATTTATTTTATATTTATTATGATTAATTTATGTTTAATAAAACCATTTTTTGTTCCTTGGGTAATGCTATGATGAATGGTTTATTTTTTTGTGGCACATGTAAAATGATTTTCATTATGAAATGGGTGGGACCTATATCTCACTCAAATACATTGGTAAAAGATTTAAATCTCATGATATATACATGAATGGAATGAAAATTAAATCAGGTTCAGTAATACAGGGCTAGAATGGCAAGTAAACTCGGATCAGTAATGGACTTTGTCCGCTATGATGGTCTTGGCTTTGAGATTTGGATAAAATGGAAATGATTTTATATGCCTATGTGTTTACCAAAAGTTAATGTTTTATGCCAATTATATTTATTCACGGTTAATTTTTATTTTATGATTTATTCCTTAAGAACTGCTAATATTTATTTCATTACTCATTATTTTGATATTGAAATGTTATGTTCATATTTTTTACATTCAACTGTTCATATATTATTTTATTAACCATACTTAGCATATAAGATGTCCATTTATTATGTTTCCATTACTTAGGTTATAAAGAAATCATTTAAGTAGTATTAATAAAGGAGAATATCTTTTTGGGAGATGTTGAAGATCTTTTATAAGTTAGAATAATGTATTCCAAGTTTCAAAAGACACTAAACTCTTACAGTCCTCAGGCATGCATTTGTAAAATGTAATGAATATTCATCTAAAAAGATGTAATATTCATATATGTCATTATTGGGTCATTATAATCTATTTTTCTAATGAGACTGATTCTTCTACTCTCCTCCCATCGAAGCATATGACACGTGTGACACATGAGAAGTATATCAAACACATAAACTTGAAGCACTATGACAATAGCACTGATGATACACCATATGATTGTAATTTTAGGATTTTATAGGTGGTTTCATACATTATCACTTCATTTTGTCCAAATAGACAAACTAAAAACATACTCTCTTTATTGTGGGTCTTGGAGTAAGATTTACTGATCCAAACATAGGATTATAATTCATCACACTACTATGAAAATAGGTTCCCCTCTTATGCTTCCTCCTAGAAATAGAGTTCCCACTATTTCCCAGAGCTATCAACATACTCCTTATTCTTATATCTCCAAATATGTCATTTTATTCCACATCACTCTATTAAGCTTCTCCATATAATCTGTTATATTGAGCACAACGATCTTTAATAGAATCTCTTACCTCAACCCTGATTCAAAAATTCTTGTCTTCAAGGAGGCACTAGTAGCAACTTTGGGTGAAAAGTGGACTAAATTCATAAATATAGTTGTATAATATATTATTGTATGGTTATCCTACTTCAAGCTGAATGAATCCATTATTCTTGAAATTTTGAACGTATGTGTATATAATTGTAAGTTAAAAATTTCTTCAAAATAATCCCAACAAATTATTTGATCTAATTTAGCCTGAATATCTAAATCCCACTATTAGAATTCAAGATCTTCCATCATATACATTTCCAGATTGACTTTTTGATCCTCTTGTGTGCCAAGGAAATAAAATATTTGATTCTTCTTATTCAGCCACACCTCTTCCTCTTTTGGTTCGGAATCACACTGAAATATGGGTGGATTTTTCTTCTGAAACAAGATGGATTGATCCACCAACCTTCATTCATTGTTCATGTTCCATCAATCCATAGTCAAAAAGGCATGAATTATACACTAAAATAGTTCTTGGTTCACCTGTGGATCAAGTAAAATAACATTTTAAGCATCTTCTTCTAGATTATTCTTAAAACCTTGGTTGGGTGCCATTTTCTATAAATACCAGAAATTCTATAATTCTCTCTCCCTAAAACTGAAGTCTTACTATTTCAATTATACCACATCACAAATATCACAATAAGGAAATCTAAAATTGAACATTTCTATATTCAACCAATTATTAAAATTTCACCATATTTTTTAAAATCAAACTATTTTTAAAATAACCATTTCAGTCCTTTTCAAACTCTCACATTTGAAAACAACACTAAATTTTTTCAAAAATCACATTTTTTGTTCCAAATAATATTTCATTACTCAAAATGAAATATTCACTCTTGTTGGGAAGTCATCTATATATCCATGTCATGCTTTTCACACTGACTAAACCCATTACAATGAGGTTTCAAATCCTATATGTGTCTCCAAAACACTTAGGTACCCAAGTAAGTGGTAACTCGAAGTTTATCATAAAAAGGTTAGAAACGTTTATTCATGATCCACATTTCAAATCCTGAAAATCCTAATCCTTTCTACAATCCCAACTCAAGAAATATATCAGAATTAATTTCAACTCCAAGACCGATATAACAGATGACCTCTTATTAATCAATTACCAAACAAGATGATACCACTTATAACATCTTTCCCCTCTTCATTGGTTGGAGAAGGTTGAATCAAATTACTTGGCCCTAGGAGACATCCCCATTGTTCCAACAGTTGGAAATAAATTATAATGGATTCAATATAAGTGGGGGATGATTTTCCCTTTGAAAATAAAACAAACCAAAAAAAACCTTAACAAAATAACAACTAAATAATGCTTGATAACAGTGTAAAAACCTCAAGGAAACACCATTGATATCAAAACCAAACATTAACAATACCACAATGGAAGAATATAAAATCAATATAAATAACAGAAGAAAAAACCCAAATAATCCAATGAAAAACTCCAAATCTCCCAAAATTCTTTATACTCTAGCTCCATAAATTATCCCAAGTATCATGATGAACCACTAAATAAGTGTTATAATTTACTTTTTCATGTGTCTATATGAACAAAATCTATAAAATCCTCAAATTTCCAAAGTAGGGGTGAGTAATGAAACAAAGTAGTCCTTCCCCCAAATGACTTTCCTAATCATTTCAGTATGATATAACATATTAGCACATTTATATAAAAAAATTAAATAAAACAATTTAAAATAGTTTATATCAAATCCAAGCACTTCCACACCAAAATAGTTTTCCATACTAAAAAATTTTTCAAGGAAGAAATCAAAAAATTTATTTATCCCTTTCTCAATCACCATGTTGTCATAACCCATTCCATTTCACATGGCCACAGACCCAAAATTTCAACCACACAATATTGGTGCTTCCATTGACAGTGGAACTTCACCTCTAAACTAAATCCCTTTGATGGTGGTACTTCACAACCAATATCTATCCCATTCAATACACATTTAACCAATTAATCCAGCCACATGAAGGTACATCTTTTTAAACCATTTCAATAAAACCATCTTTTAATGGAAAACCCTTTTTCCATTAATAAAATCCAAATAACCATTTTAAAATCAAGTTACCATTTTCACTTTCCTCAAAAACACCCAATTTACAAAATTCCACAAACCATCACCAAATATGATTTCCAAAAAATATTTCACAACAATTTCATGATGAATTTCAATGAAAATAATCAATTTGAAATCAAGACTTCTAGATCTATTAAGATGAGTTGAAAGTGAATCCACCTACCTTGGAATTTAAGATGAACAGGAAGAATGGCACTAAAATTCCCACAAAGCTGGGTTTAATCTCTAAAAACTCATCTTAGATATCTTCTTCTATCATAAAAAGGACAAATATAACCATTATTGGCCCAAAAAACCTTCTATATATCCATATATTATTATATCTAATAATATAAGAGAGGTAGGAAAGTATATCCGAGAAAACCCGCCAAAAACTACCATAAATGATGACTTACCATGGTAATTGAGCTTCATTGAACCTAGAAACACCTTGATATTGACTCCAGGTCAATGAGTAAATCTTCGTTATCCTTTGGAAGGTATAAATATCAATTTATGGTTTATTTGGAGAAAAAATGAGGGGTTAAAACATAATCCCAACCTAAAGCCACAATTGTTGGACTTGGTTTTTAAAACAATGCATGGTTAGTTACACGGTTAGGAAAACTATGTGCTAACCATGTGCCAGCCTCTTCTTTAAAGAGGATCTCACATGGTCGATCCACATGGTTAAACAAACTGTTCACCAAACATGCAAAAGTTCACTGTCCCACTTTGCATGGTTTCTCCTAGGAGGCCGCGTGGTTTGGACAAACTCTGCGCCTTCCCCTCAACCCCTGTCTCATTTTTCACGGTTTTCTATATGTGTTAAAATATTTTCAAAAAATATTCTAAAAACATGCACCACTATAAAATCCCCAAATACATTCCAAAATTTTTTCACCACCCCCCCAAACGTCCCCAAAATACATTATATACCAAAATAATCATAAATGAAGGCTTACTTACTTGAAACCACGAGTGTTACACCCACCATTCCTTGGTTTATAAAAAAACACCCATTCATAGTTTATCTTGGAACAACCCATCCCTGGTTAATAACGTATCCACACATATTTTATTATCATAGAACCAACATCATTGGTTTATAATGTAACTACATGTCCTTGGTTTATCACGGAACCACCCATCTTTGGTTTATAACAGATCCATAAATCATTATAAACAATTCCCAATGTAACACACCAAAAATCATAAAATAATAACCCTTAAATAAATAGTGTATCTTACATGCAGCAATAATTTTATCTTGTGTTACACGCAATATCAATTTTAGCTTGAGTTAAACGCAACACCATGTTTAGATGAAATGTGGGATTTTATTAAAATATAATTATTTAATATAATAGTTATAACATTTCCATTAAATTGGAATATATGAATATTTCTAACTAAAATATTAAAATATGGTTATATTATTATTTTTATTAAAATAAGAACCACTTAAAAGAAAAAAAAAATATTTTTAGGAAAACTCTCGTATTCTAAAATAGGGTTTAATCACGCTTTTCACACATAATTTAAAATTAATTTTTACCAATTTTATAAAATTTATATGAAAAATAAAAAATAATTTTTTAAATTGTAATATCAAAATTTTCTAAGGTTTAATGATTTTATTTTGCTGAGACATTTCTTTTTTTGATGAATTGTTAAAAATATTGGATTTTAATTGAAGACTTCATTTCTGTTTAAATAATTTATAGTGATAAATTATAAATTTAATTTGTTTTAAAGTAAAATTAATTTAATTTTATATCATTAAATAAATTGTAGATCATTAGAAAAATGTTCATTCTGAATTATTATATAAAAATAGAGTAAACTTTTGAACATTTTCCCTTTAAAAATACACTTTTTCATCGCGTCTATGAGGTTAGTTTTATAAAAAATTATTCCACTTCTTCAAGTTTAATTTAGAAAAATGAGATTCATATAGGTAATAATAAGAATTTATATTATATAATAAGGTAAATTTTATTTTTTCCCATAATTATTAGTGATTATAGTAAAAATTATTTACTATGATTAAGATTAAAATGAGGTTTGTCGTATTACATACATTTGTATTAAAAATAATTTTACAGAGACATGGTATTTTTATTTAATAAATTGGATGTAATATTCAGAGTTATTAGGTATAAATTATCTAATAAATCTAATTTTAATTTCAGTCTTAATATATAAATTACTAATGTAGATAAAAATATACAATTTACCGTATTAAATACTAAAAGGGTAAAGTTGAGTAAACTTAAGAACTAAGAAATAACATGATAAGAATTTATTTATTTTTGTGTAGTGGAGGTGATTTTAGAAAAAATAAAACCTCTCATCCTTTATTTATCTGTTTTAGAGTCACATAAGTTATGTTATACCTCCCAATAGTTAATACACTTGGGTATTTACAAGAATGTCACTCCTTCTCAATAATAAAAGAGCACTCACTCCCCTCACTTCATCACACCTTAAAAACACTTTTTTTATGACAATACCTGAACAAATAACTTCCTAAATTACATACCCTCATCCTATATGGATTATTTTGTTCATAAATCTAGACTTTAAAGGAATTAGTGCAAACCTAAGGAGAATACCTGAAGAAGAAGTAATGTTCTTCTACAAACATCTTTATTTTATTTATTTCTCTACTCCTTAAATTATTATTAAACCATGATGATATAATGAAATAATTATATTCCATATAATAGGATGTTTTTATAATAGTTTCATTACCTAAAACCATCTAATATTACATTAAATGGGATATGAAATCATCATTCATTTGTACAGAGGAGTACCACCTCGCGAACCAATGTCATTCATTTTTTTGTTACCATCTCTCACGATTGGGTGTGATAATGGATATAATGTATATATATGATATATATATTTAACATAATTATACCAATGAATTCATTGTATAATATATACCTTATTATCCCCCATCTCTTAGATAACATGATAACATCGCTCGTGTGTACAACGAACTATCGTCTGCCGAAGCAATGTGATTCCTTTTTCACTAACGTATAACATGGAAGGTTATAAGGGTAAGGTTAATGATTATATGTGATATAAATGATATAATTATAATATACATTATACATTTATAATTATATAAATAAAATGTATATTAGTTTATTTCTTTCATTTTCACTCATTTAAAGACGATAACATCATTCATGTACGTGTGGATTATCGCATTCACGAAGTGATGTGACTCGCTTTTCATCACCACACCAAATTGATGATATATATAAGTATATTATAATTTATATATGATATTATGATAATTATTTGACATTAAAATATTTCTTACATCCTTTCTTTAATGATCATTGAAAAATTTAAACAATACTCATGCAAACGTACGACCTACTATCTCCATGATCGTGATATACTTCATTTTTCATAACTATCATTAATTATTGGTTTTAAAAGTACAATCGATATATAGATATGATAATTATGTCATTATTTTTATTTTTTAGATGATAGGAATATATATTATTCATAAAAACCAGAGCTTTTAAGAAAAACCATACATGAAAAAATAGGGTAATTAACACATCAAATAAGAAAAATAATGGAGGATTATTAATGAATAGGTAATAATATGTTATAAAAATATCATTTGTGGTATTATAAATATTAATATTGTTTTTTAATTATTTAAAAATTTGTTTAAACCCACTATATCAAATTTTAATGGATGTTCAGATAAAAGAGAGCATAAGGTAAGTGATTTTCTTAACTCAATTTCAACTCATTAGGTTAAACATTAAATTAGTTGATTATGTCATGATAATATTATGTGTGTAATGAATTAAAATTACATTATGTTTCATTTCAACTTGTTTTATGTGTATTTACACTTGATACACATAATCTATCCATTGATTAATTCTCATTTCAATATTATGATCATTTTAATGATTTCTTTCACAATCTCATTCTAATCAAGAATGTTTATTATTCAATATTAGTAGAATGAAATTAATTGAACATTTCTAAAAACAAAAAAAAATCATTTTTATCTCCTCTGGTTATTCATGATATTTTCACTTAATAATACCTTTTTCTACTATTTGTTACTTAAAATGTTTTAGAATGTTTTTTCAATAAAAATATGACTTCATTTCTCTCTTAGGTCAAAAATATGTTTTCTTACAAAACCATGTTTTCTAAAAATGTTTTAAACTTTTAAAAATGATTTATTAAATAAATTTTTACCTATTTTTACTCTATAAAAGTTTTTATCAAAATAATCTTATGTCATTTTCAAAACAATGCATGTGTGTATTTAAATGAAAAGGTCAAAGGAAACTTTGTTTTAACATGTAATACATGAATGTAATTTCATACAACATGAACAATAAAATGTTTTAAATATTCATTTATAATATTCAATTATTTTTTTAAAATAAAATTATTTAAAAAAATTCAAAATGAAAATTATTTTTTCCTCGAAAAAAAATAAATACCATTTTATGGTATTGCTATTCCTCAAGGACAACAAAAATTTATTATTATTCCAATGGGTATAATTTTTATTATTATTATCCTTAATATTTAAATGGATGGTTTATGATCATTTTGACTAAATAAATTATTGAAATTCACATCCTTTATTCATTTTTTATTCAAACAATTTCCCTTAATATGTTATCTTTCCCGTGATCATTAGAAATTAAATTTCACCTAATTATACATTTATTTATCAATGATATTTTAATTTTTTAAACCTTGTATCATTTCTACATATGGTGTAGTATATTTAAATTTATTTGATATCTATGGAAATATTGATAAATTTTCTTCCTTTACTCAATATGGATATTTGATAAGGAATATTGATTCATAAATTAAATCAATTATTTTATATATTAGGAATGATTTGGACTTGAAGTGATGGGTGGGGCCTAGTTTTATATAGCCCCCCAATACATCAGTATGTCTCATGAGACAAATTAGTTGGCCAAATTAAATAGGTTTTTACCTATACTTTAAACTATCTTGTGAAAGGTATTGATGGGAGTGGTATCATGTGACAAACATAGGACATTCAATAATTAGTAATTGCTTTTGTTAAGAATTTAGATATTATTATCCATGAGATGCTCACTATAATATTATCTACGGATGCCATTAATTTTCAAACTATTGATTAAATTGCATGTGTTATGAGTTATTTTCCTATCTATATTGATTATGTCTTATCTGGTTATTTAAATTTCATGTATACTCAATTATTTACCTTTCCATTTTGTTCATGATTACTAATTCATGATAGATTTAGTTGTACATAAAACTTTATGAGTAGTTGATATCACCCTTATATTGTTTCCTTTCCTTATGATATTAATAATATATATTTGAATGTGATTTCAAGGATTCATTTCATTTTATATTGTTATGTATTATGATTTATTTTCTATTACCAATATAAAAAATGTGTATCATGTATGTATATAGTTCTCCAAAACAATTAAATGGGTTGGTCCTTTAAGATTCTACACATTGTATCTATAAAAATGTAATGCAGTATAGAACTGAATCTAGGTTACTTCAGTCGGGGTTGCTATAATTTGTATCAAAGGGAGGTTTAGAAGAAAACATGAAAACTAGATTTTGAAAAACAAAGATTGGGGATTGTAACCCTAAGAAGTAATTTGAGTATAAGTATAGAATAACATCCTAAAGTATTAGTAAGATATAGATTATGTGGTCCTTTCTAGAAATAAATCCATTTATGGATACTATAAGTTGATGTGGTTCTGTAATAGAGGTTTCTAGAGGTAATAACTTTGAAAAATAGGTGTGTTGGTCTTGACTCGAGCATTACCTGGTACACAATAACAGGCCTTTCTATGCACCTAGTTTGACACTCATGGGGGATATTCCTAGGATAATATTTATTTTCTTTACAAACCATTATGAAGGATTTCATAAATATATATCCCCAAAGAAATCATTTTTATGATTTTGAAATGAGATGTTGTTAAGTATTCCTCTAGTTTTTGGATTATAAATTATGATTTAAAATTTATTATTTTTTGAGAAAATACAATATATGACATTATTTAGAAATTGAACTTAGAATTAATAAGGTTATAAATACTTGTCTAAAATTTATAGATTTCCCTTTTTATGAAGCCAATAATATTGGTATTTGGACTAATAAAGTTTTGGATATATTAGGGAAACGAGATTATTTTATGAAAAATAAACCTTCATGAAAGGAGAAACATATTCCATGTAAAGATTCTTCTTTGTTGGGTAGCTATATTAGATAGAGTCCCCTAAAATTTAGTGGGACTACTAATCCAATGTTAGTTGGGTACTGGATTAAGTATCTAGAGAAGATATTAATAGAATTAGGATGTGGATAAAAGGAAAATGTTACAAATGTAGTGTATTTTCTCAAAGGTGATGCAGATCAATAGTGGTCATTGATCCAAAATTCCAAGGAGAAAGAGAAAATAGAACTAATAGAATTTAAATATTTTAAATATACATTTTATGAAAAATATTTCCCACATAAGAAAAAAAATGAGATGAAGAAAATATTCCTTATCTTAAAGAAAAAGGAATAATAAAGTGTTGTGGAGTATGAAGCTACCTTTATGAGGAAACCTAGGTATGATATAGATTATATACACAACACGAAGTGTAATATTTACCAATTCCTGGAAGGGATTATATCGAGTCTCTGAAGGCTATTGGCCTCTCAAAAAAATTCATCATATGATGAAATAGTTTTATATGATCTCAAGATAGATAAATAATTTTATAATTCTTATGGATTCTACTGGAAGAAATATAAGAAGATAATGACATAGAAAACAATAGATAAATGGAAGAAGGGAAAGAATGTTTTTCCCACATGTGATAACTTTAGAAAGAATCATCTTGAGAAAACATTGAAGGTATTGGGAGTTTGTTATAAGTATAAAGAAAAGTGTCACCAGGAAAATGAATGCAAGGGGAATAAAGAAAAATTATTCTATTTAGTGTTTCAACTATAAATATATGTGAAATTATATAATTGATTTTCCTAAGGTCCAAGGGAATATACCTTAGATTAAGCTAAGGGATCAAAGTCAATATTAATCTTTTGATACAACCGAAGTGAAATAACTACTATTATAGTGTATTTAAATCCAAAAAATATGTTTTAAGATTATTTTATTGATGGTATTATGAAATATATATGGAATATATTATATTACTTCTTCATTAATGATATGAAAGTGTATTATGAATGGTACCAATGACCAAGAAAAATAATTCAGTGGAAAGTTTAACTTCTTGTAAAGCACATTATTGAAGGAAAGATAACCCTTAATATTTTTCTTGATTTTGAGATAATGGTGTTGGGAAAAAGATATGATTTATATGGATAAAGAAAAGTGGATAGTACTGACTACCTTGGAACTGGTTAATTATTTTTTGACAGAGTGGTTTATACTATCATTTCTTGAGTTTATAGAATCTTTGGATTTAATAAATATGTCTAATAATAAATTTTTTAAATAATAAGGATAAATTCGTGTTTTTAATAAGGTTTTTTGGTAAGTCAATTTATTACCATGTTTCAAGAGAATATATGATGAAGGTATTCACATTTTTGGTATGTGATGATTAAGAGCTACCTCATGTTGTCTGAAGATTAATGATAAGTTCATTCAGTGAAATTATTTCTAATGTGTTAGATCACAATATTTTGGGAAATTTTAACCATTTATGAATTGTTTGATGTTAATATTTAAATGAGGTTTTATATATTAAGGTATTAATTTATCACATTAATATTTATGCATATTAAAAAACTTTTTTTAACTATATATTTTTTTGAAAACTAATTATAGACAGATGGAAAGACATGTAACTCTTTTATGGGTATTATGATCTTATAAAAGTGAATTTTAGTAATTTAGGAATAAAAAAATCAATTTTGGATATTTATTTCATAGAGTAAGGGATGAATTGGATATTGATTGAATCATAACCTGAGGATTAAATTGTTGTGATGACTTATAAACTTTTTAAGTATATTTTCATATATTCTTATACATTAAAATAATTACTGAACATTAGTAAATTATCTTCAAACAAAAATGTTATCCTATTATATTCATTCATAATAAATAATATTATATTTTAAATCATCACATATTTATGGTTTTAAGACACTTAACTTCCCATTGATCATTCACTTTTTTTTGATCAATGACCTCACTCACTCTCAATAATTATTTATGATTTTCTTCCATGTCCATGTTTTCATTTCTTAGATATGTTCCCCTAATTGGAAACCTTGATTACCAAGATCAAGTTCAAATTGTGAAGATGAAATTTATTTAAGGTGGGAAGAATGTAACACTAAGAAAATTATAAAATAATTTAATTTTATTTAATATCATCTGTTACGTGCAATGCTGGGTTTAGCTTATGTTACACATAACACCGAGTTTATCTTGAGTTACACACAACACCTAGTTTAGATGAAATGTGAAGTATGATTAAAATATTATAATTTAATATAATAGTTATAACATAGACGATAATTGTCATGTATGAATAGTACTAACTAAATTATGAAAAAGTTTATTATCAATTGAATAATAATAAAACAATAATCATTAAAAAAAAAAATTTTTGGAAATCTGTATTTTTCTAAAAGATGGTTTAATCACGCTTTTCACCCATAATTTAAAATTACTTATATAAAAATTTTAGAAGATAATTATCAAAAAATAGACATCATATATTTTGAGTAATTCCAAGATTATCTTTTGTTTAATTTTTGGTATTTTTTTAGAATTTCAATTTTTGATGAATTGTAAAAAACACTAGGTTTTAATTGAAATATAACTTTTCAATTAAATAATTTAAAATGATAAATTATATTATTAGTTGGTTTTAAAGAAAAAACAGTTAAATTTTATATCAATTATTCAAATTTAGTTCATTTCAATAATTTTCATATTGAATTTTGATATAAATACATTGTCATCTTTTGAATATTTTCACTTTAAAAACCTTCTTTCTCGTCGCGTCTATGGGATTAATTATAAATTAAATTATGGTACTTCTATGAATTTATTTCAAAAAATTGATTAAAAATATTTAATAAGAATACTTTATATTATAAAATAAGGTAAACTTGATTTTTACCATAATGACCAGTGAAAACATTTCAAATTAATTACCGTGATTATGGTAAAAAATGATATTTTTCGTATTACATGTGTTTGTATTAAAACTAATTTGAAACAGACCATGGATTTTTATTTAATAAATTTGATTTAATATTAATAATTAGTAGGGATAAATTATATAATTAATCTAATTTTAATTGAAGACTTAAATATATAATAACACAGGTAAATAAAAAGATACAAGTTACTATGGTAAAAACAAATAGGGTAAAATTGAGTAAACATAAATGATAAATAATTAAATGATAAAAATGTATTTATTTTTGTGTTTTGGAGGTCTACCTAGAAAAAATAATACCTAAACTTTATTATTGATCTATTTTTTAGTCACATTATTTAACGGATACCTCCCAATTGTGAATTCTTTTGGGTATTTACAATAATGTCACTCCTCAATTATAAAAGGGAACTCATTCCTCTCACTTATTCACACCTCCAAACCCTACTCTTTCAGCCACAACATGCCCAAATAACTTCCAAAAATCCATCCCCTAATCATATATTCCTTATAATTCTGTATAAATCCAACATTTGAAGGATACAGTGAAAACATAAGGACAATACTAGGAGAAGAGGTAACGTTCTTCAATGAGTATCTATATTTTTTTATTTCTACCCCTCCTTTAATTATTATTAAACCATGATGATATAACAAACTCAATATATTAAATATGTTTGTATTTTTATTTAATAATTTCATGACCTAATAATGTATACACTTCTATCAAATGGGTTAATAAATTATTGTTCCTATGTACGGTAGACTACCGCCACACACACCGATGTTGTTCATTTTTCCATTACCACCTCTCACAGTTGGGTATGATGATGGATATAAAGTATATATACAAAAAATTTAACATAATTATACCCTTTAAATCATTATAAAATATAGACATTATTCTTACCCATTCTTTAGGAGACACAATAACATCACTCGTGTGTACAGTAGACTACCGCCTTACAAAGCGATGTGATTCGTCTTTCACTAATGTTTTACATGGAAAGTGATAAGGGTGAAGTTAATGAAAATATGTGATATAATTATGATATAATTATTATATCCATGAAATATTTATAATTATTTAAAGATAATATATTTCATTTTTTTCCTTCCTTTTCACTCACTTAAAGATGATAACATCATTCGTGTATGTGTGGACTACTACCATCACGAAGCGATATGACTCTTTTTTTGTCACCAAACCACATGGATGATATATATAAGTATATAATATGCCATATATAATATCATTATAATTATTTAAAGATAAAATATTAAATTCCTTATTTCCATTTTGATCGTTGAAAAATGGAAATGTTACTAATGTGTATGTACGTTCTACCATCTCTATGATTGAAACATACATCATTTTTTTAAACCATCTTTAATGATTGGTTTTAAAAGTAAATTAGATGTAAAAATATAAAAATAATGTCATTATTATTTTTATTCAAATTATATAACTCTATAATATGTTCAAGAACCATATATTCCATGACAACACATTCATGAGAAAAAAATGGAATTAACTCTTGAAATAATGAAAATAGTTAAATATTATTAATGAAAAGATAATAAGATGTCATAAAAAGATCATATATGATATTATAAATAATTGTATGGTTCTATAATAAGTTATTAACATATTTATAACCACTATACATGAGTTTAAATCGTGTTTAACCAAAAGGGAGTGTAAAATAAGGGATCTTTTAACTCAATTTCCACTAAATGGGTTAAACTTATACTTCGTTTATTATGTAATGATACGATTATGTGTATAATTACTTTGGATTATATATTTTTGAATTTTCACATGTTTTATGTGGATTTACATTTGAGTCAGATAATAAATCTTTTGATTAATTTTCACATCGATGTTATGATCATTTTAATGATTTATTTCACAATCTCATTCTAATTGAGACTATTTATTCTCAAATATTTGTTGTAACATTTTAGCCCAGCTACCACTAAACCAATTCCCTAAGCTGGTTCACCAAATGTCCACAAGAATTTATCTACATATAGCAGACACTGTCAACTAGCAGTGGTTGTTTAAAATAGAACTATGAGAAGACTATACCTCATATCAGAGTGCACAACGAGAAGAAAATAACCAAATTCCTACACATCAGATTACTCAAAAAGAATAAATAAATTAAAATAAAAACATTTTTAAAATAAATGAAAATAAATAAAGGCCTAAACATCTATGTAATATATACAACCAACCACCCATTAGGCTAGTTACACAATTAACCTAAATAAAAGAAACTAAAAAAGGCTCTACAACATCACTGAGCCAACCCATCCAGTAACTTGATACCACTCAAGAAATCATGCTTGACTAATCCATACTCAACATAGGCCCCAACCCAAAATTATTCTTTAAATAAACATTTGAGATATGATTAGGTTCCCAAGTACAATGGTGACATGATTAGGGTGTGAGTAGAACTCAGTAGGCCAATACCAATAGTTTCTAAAGAAGATATTAGTTAGAGCAACAGTGTGTGAGGATAAATAGTGGAATAAATAAAAAATACTCAAAATTGATATAGGCCAATGAACATGAAATCTAATATATTTCCCACTAGCCCAAGGGTTCAATGGTGTCTCCTAGGAAAATAAATCCTGAAAAAACCCCTAAATAGTCCTATAAAGATAACATATGTGGTACATACTGTAAAAGTCTAGGAAGCATGTTCACTTTTGATTCAACTGAAGGAATCATAAAACCTACATCCATGTAACATATCTAATACACCTCAACCATCCATCCCTAGAATATTAGTAAGAAATTAAAATCAATCTTCAACATCAATATCAAACAATCATTACTAATATTTTTCATCGTCTCTATCAAAACCACCATAAAATAGAATTGTAGTTACTAGAACTATAGTTCAGAATCCGTCTATACTTAACATTGGAGGTTCCCAGATCATCGGTCTGGCCTAGCCCATGGAGAAGGAGCATCAGTACAAGATACTTTTTTACAAGGAAAATCTTCATCAATAAGATCATCAGTCTGGTACTCTAATCATAAATTATACTATCAGTGTCGAAATCCATGGTTTAACACTAAATATATAGTACACTTATTATTCCCAGATAATTATTATAGCTCCTAAACAATTCCATTATTTCTTAAATACTAAATCCCAACATCATGTCTATAAAAAACATTAAATAAAACACATCAATCTCTTTTAACCCACTAATACTAACAATGGTCCCCATAGGCCTTCAAATCCAAGACATGTCCCAAAAACCCCAACCCTTTTCACATTCTAAGAGAAACTAACCCAATCACCCTCATTAAACATTTAAAATATCACCCTTTTAAAAAATTGGTATTTATCTATGAAAAAATAGCTCTCAACACCAACATTTCCATTAAAACCATCATAGAATCCAATAAGGATTTTTTTACAAATATTTCATAATAACCCATTTCAAATAAACATTATAAATCCAATTAAATCCCATTTAAAAAAACTATGTGGTCAAGACTATATTTTGAAACAATATCATTTTAAAACATAACTTACCCTTTGATATACAAAACTGGTTCAAATCCCAATGCATACATTTAAATTATTTGAATATCATCATAAGAATTTTACAAAAGTCAACTTAAAAAACATTCTATTTTCAAAGGTTGGAACACCACATGGTTGGTCGTTGGTCTAGTCTCAAAATTACCAATGAATCTAATGTGTTTCATGGAAGTTATAGAAATTCCCAAAACTACCAATTTAAACCATGGAAATGCAGAAAAAAACACATTGGTTTTAAGTCACACACTACAAACACATGTAAATAAATTAATAAGACTATGGGTAAATATATTAGACCAACTACCTCATTAGAGAAGATTTATATTATGTTTCCAAAACATGATAGCCTCACTAAGAACCATCCCAGCCTTGTCAAACCTATCGGCACACAACTGAGGTCTTCACCACCACCCAGGCTCCATTATAACACAAACAAATCATAATTAATTAATTAAAATAGTTATAATTAATTAATTAACAAAAATACAACCTAGAATAATGCCCAAAAACTCACTGGGTTGATCTACTCTTGTCTAAACTCTAAGAAACCACAATGGAAGGTCCGCAATAGAATTTAAACATCATTACTATAAAAAAAACCTAAGAGGAAATACTATTATAGAACTTAATTAAATTAATTTAATTGGGAAAACCTATGAAAAATCATCACGGTCACATACCCTGTCTAAATGTCATGCAACATCATGTTGATTTTGTCTTGAGGTCTCCTCTATGCAAGTCGACCAAAATACCCATGATAAATAGCTGATTACAATATACTTCAATGGAATCATCATCAAACCCAAAACTAGAAAACCCCAAAATTAAACAGACCAGTACTGGGAAGAAAGGATACCAAAAGATAAGTATAACTCACCTTAAATATCATGAAACCACCATGAACACCCCTCTAAAATAAGATGAAGGAAGAGGAAGGGGGTTGGGAACCCCCTATTATGTGCACTTAAAATGGAGAAGAAATGGGGTGGATAGGATAAAAATACCAAGGGTTATTTTTGTAAAATTATCCATGTTAATGAAATATAGAAATCGATATGATCTGGCTGCATGGTTTGAAAACTCATGTGCCAAACTTATGGTTGGAACTATCCAAGGATACCCCTTACATGGTTTGGTCACACGGTTGGCCAAGTTGTGTATTATTCATAAAAACCCCTACTATCTAACACCCCAAAATTTTCATGTTTTTTCCACATGATTTGAAAAAAAATGTGAAAACAATTTTATCATTATGATCTCCCCTCTATAGAGAGGCCCACAACTTGTCTAAAACCATGCATATCCCATATTCCATGTCTCTGAACCTCCTTATCCTCACATGATTCCTCCTTTTTCCTCACACAGTTTACCACAAACCATAATCTAACCATGAAACCCAACCATTACTAGTTATAATGGGACTAAAAACCTCTTTATCATAAAGGTGTAACATGGTTTCTCCAAAACCTTGCACCCCTGCCAGAAAACTCCAAAACATTCAAATCATAACTTGACGCCTCCAAGGATCATCCAAACACTCAGGCTACTTCCCAAGCATCATTACTCATCTAAAAAATCACTTTTAAGATATTACAACTCTTAAAACACTATTTTTATTATTGATTCAAGATTTAACTTATTTGGTAATCAAAATTCAAATACCTAAAAATATTTTTGATCAGTTCCAATGGGGGACCTTACATCAGTTTAAGGAAATTACTTGAAGTTTTATAATAAATAAATTAAATTCTCTTATCCTATGTTTATTCACATTATTTTCAAGTAATATTATAATTTTTATAATCTTTGGTACTAAAAATGTTTTTGAAATTGTTTTCAATAAAAATCTAACTTTTTTATATATTGGTCAAAAATATTTTTTTTCAAAACCATGTTTTCGGAAAATGTTTCATTTTAACCTTTAAAAATGATTTATTAATGTAATTTTCAACCATTTTTACTCTTTAAAAAAATCAAAATTTTCATATGTAATTTTCAAAACAATGGGAATATGGATTTTACTAAAAAAGTGAAACGATACTTTGTTTTAATGCGTATAAGATGAATGGAATTTCTAGCTATCATGACCACTAAAATTCTTCAAATATTCCTTTATAAGTATCAAGTATTTTTTAAAGAAGATTATTTTTGAATATTTTGGTAAACTTTTAGTATTTAAAAATTATTTTCAAATAAAATTATTTTCAAAATATCTTTCAAAATAAAAAATAATATTTCCCTAAAATAATTTTTAAAATTCCTTTTTATGGTATTTCTATTCATCAATTAGAATAACCATTTATTATTACTCCGATAGTTATATGTTTTATTGATACCCTCGTTATTATTTCAATGGATGGTTTATGTTAATACTGGCTAAGTAATGTATTCAAATCCCCTTCCTTGATTTATTTTTGTAGTTAATAAATTTCCCTTGAAATTTTCACTTTCCCATGATAATTGGACATTGAAATTACCCCTAAATATCTATATTATTTATCATGGATATTTTTATTTCTTAAACCATATATAGTTTCTAAATAAGACATACTACATTTAATGTTATTTGATATTTAGGAAAATATTGATAAATCAATATCATTTACTCAATATGGATGTTTGATAAGAAATATTAATTTATGAATTAAATCGATTATTCGATATATGAGTAATGATTTGGACCTAAATTGATGGGTGGATCATTGTTTTATATATCCCCTTGATGCATCAATAGGTCTCATGAAATAAAAATTATCCAAATTAAATGATTTTTTACCTGTATTATTAACCATCTTGTGTGAGGTCTTGATAGTTGAGGTATCATGTTCTAGAGACATGACATAATGTAATAAATCATTGCCTTCATTAAGAAATAAATTAACATTATTAATGATATTTCCACTATTACATTATCTATGGATTCATTTTATTCTCAGTTTATTGATTAAATTGGATTTGTTATTGTTTATTTACCTTGTCATATTGAGTATGCCATATCCAGTTATTAAAATAGAATGTGGGATCAGTTATTTACCATGTCATATTGATCATTATTATTAATTCCTAATGTCTCCCATTGTATTTAAACCTTACTGATCATTTTAGGTCACCCTTATTTTTGTTCCTATCCCTAAGATATTAATTATAGATATTTGAATGTGATTTAAAGGATATGTGTCATTTTCTATTATTATATATTATGTTTTATTTTCTATTGCCAATGAAAAAAATGGGTATCATGTATGTATCTAGTTCTCTAAAACTACCAAACTAATTGGTCCTCTCATATTCAACCCATTGTATCTATGTCAATGTAATAAAGTAGACATCAACACCAGGGTACTAGGGTCAGGATTATTACACCTAAGAACTATAAAATGATCATAAATAATTGAATCTTATGATTTCAATATAAAATCCATTAAAAACTCTTTTAATTTCATATGAAAAAATCTCTCATGTATCAAAATACCCATTTATTATAAAACCCATTTTCAATACCAAAACACAATTTTCTTTTAAAAACTCATTTTCAATACCAAAATACTTAGAAAATGGGAAATAGGTTTCTTATTTGAATAAAACATGAATATTTTAAAAGGAATGTAAACTTCAAATAATAGTTATGGATTCCGGAAAAATTAATGTCACCATACACATTAAAATAGAATATTCCTATTATCATTTGTAAATATAGTAAATCATTCAATACAAAGATTCATATTTTTGAAAAAAATTGAAACAAAGACAAAAATATCCTTTATAAAACTTTTTTGTGCATATAATTACATTCATGAAACCATTTTAAAAACATAGACATAAAAGAGTAATAGAGTTTGACGGAAAACTTCAAAACATTGATTCTTTAATAAAAAGTCCGTTACCACTTTGGAAACATTTTAATTGTAAGTCCCATGAAATAATAAAATTAAAAAAATATTTAAATGACAATATAATAGATAAATTCATGATATAACATGTTAAAGGGTCAGTATATACACCATATAAAATAATATTGGTCCATAAGATGGAAATATGCCTCAACAAAAATAAATTAAGATGAAGTCCCTTACCTCGAGTTCAATTTGTCAAACTCATTCTATATAATCCAAAATAATAAAATTTTATTAATTATTTACTTTCTTAAGAAATTTTTTCAAGTTTATTATCACTTTTATTTTAATTATTATGAAATTACTTAATCAATTAATCTTACATTGCATGTTTTGATGAAATTTGGATTATATGTCAAAAAATGATATTGGTAGGTTGATTGTGGTCCAAGATATCATGTTTCAACAACTCTGGAATAAATATAATTACTTAATTGTCATATTTATACATCAATTATAATTTTTTTAATTCCAATCATTAATGATGGCTATAAAAAATTCACTATGTTAAGATCATTGAGACAGTTGTCCGTACATACGCATGAGTAAAATTTTTAGTTTTAAATTATCATTATGGAAAGAAGTTATGTATTATTTATCTTAATATAATGGCCATAATATAATAAATAATGTATTACTTTTTAAATTATACTTATTTATATAATTAATCTAATTAGTTATGAAAAAGGGGTCACATCGATTCTTGGAGGTTGTAGTCAACACGTACGCATGACCGATGTTAAAAATTTTCAGTGTGATAAATGAAAGGATAAATATTACATTAATATAAAAATTATTTAATTTATATTATTTATATTCATTAAATTTATCCTTATTTCCTTCAATGTAATTATTTATTCAAAAACTAATCACATCATTTCGTGAGGTGGTAGTTTTCCATACACATGACTGACGTTATCATATCCCCCACGCAACAGAATGTAAGGAGTTATATGTGATATAATAAATACATAGGTATAAATATGTTAAAATTTTAATATTTTTAATTTCAACATATCATTATAACAATCCTTTTGAGGTTATTATGGAAAACTAATGACATCGGTTCGCATGGAGGTAATACATTGTAAACGCTAATGATGATTTTTTATCCCATTTTATTGAAGATGATGTGGATTTAGGTTATAAAATTAACTTAATAAAATATATTTATATGGTATAAACTTATTATATTATATAATAATAATAACAAAATATTTCAATGAGGTTGGAGAAGAAATAAAATAAAAACACATGGTCAAACATGATACCTCTTCTTTGGAAAACCACTTTAAGTGAGAACCAAAATTCATATTATAAAGAATTTATGATCCGAAGAAGGGATATAGAACACGGTTATAGAAGTTAAAAAGGTATTTGGATAGGTATTGGCTGATAAATATTTCTTTGAATATATAAATATGAGAGGATAAGGGGTGGCCTTTTTTAAGTGACGTGAGTGGAAAACTTTTAGTTCTCAAATATAAACGATTTACCAAAATTTTTGACTTGACACATGGATTAAAAATGGAACATTCTCAAGAATTAGAAATTATAAGATCAAAATATACAAATAAAATATTATTTACACAATTATTTAGGTCATTTTATCCATTATTTTTTTTAGTTTAATTCCTAAGTAAACCCATTTTTACATTAACATCGATAATTAATTTTTATTATTTTCATTATTCATTATAGTAAAATGTTATGCTGAAATTAGTATATAATATAAATTATTATTTTTTAAATATTTAATCAATTTTAATAAATTTAATTCACATAAGTGACAAATTGTAATTAAAAATTAAACCTGGAGATGCAATGAAAAAATGGATTTTCAAGAATTGTATTTTTCAAGAAAAATATGATTTTATACTAAATATATGACTAATAATAACAATTGTATGAATATAAATTAATATTTATTGATATATAATCCATAAATTTAATTTAAAATATTCCTTTATTGGGATTATTTTAATTATTTAAAATATAGAAACATTATGCTCTTTAAAATAGTTTTCAGATAAATCTCTTTTTTAACCAAAATTTAAAAATATACTAAAATCCAATATAAAGTTGAAAAAAAGTAATTAAGTAGATTAAATATAAATAAAAAAGACTTATATTAATTTAATTTATATTTAAATCATAATGGAACTTTTAAAATACATAATTTATTGAAAAGAAATATATTTTTAAAAAAATTGATATTTTTCACTATTCACTAAAAATTAATTTTTTTTAAAAAATTCCCAAAATTTCCCCCTAAATTAATTTTGATATGATGATTTAACAAATTAAATTCATTTTTTGAATTAAAATTCTAAAATATTTAAATTATTATTTTAAATAAAAACCTTATAAAAAAGAGTGTGGTTAAAACTATTTCTTTTTTGATGAAAGCATTTACATAATATTTTTGTAATGAATATAACTATATAAATAATTAAAATTGTTTATTATATCATTAAATAGTTTGTTAAATACTTCTACACTTTTTAAAATTCAATCATATTAATTTTATTCACTTATTAAACAACTTCGGATATCTTTCCCTCAAAATATTTTTTGATTCCCATGTTGCCTCTCCAACAATATGGTTTTTTCAGAAAACATTAACCTAGTGAATCTATTTATTATAAAACACTTTCTATATATGGTAAAGAATATGAAAAATATATTCTTCATAATAAAGGTTCACTTCCAAATAAACTACTTCATGGCTCTAGATAAGAGATGAATCTATCACAAAATGTTTTAACATCGAAACATGAAATGTGTTTTATACCCTGGATAAACTCAAGGGTAAAACCAAATTGTAGGTAAATGATACAAATTTATCTAGGATTTCATATGGTTCAATGGACCGCAGATTTATCATCCCATTTTACCAAAATAAATAACACTTTCCATATAGATACTTTATTAAAAATATGATCACCTACTTTGAAATAAATATCTTTCCTACAGTTTTATGCATAACATGTCATCCTAATATCATCCATACTCATATTTTTTTGAATCAAATAAACCTTATAATCCATTTCATCTATCAACTATACTCCCATAAACTTCCTTTCTCCTAATACACCCCCAAAAATGGGCATTTCAAACTTCTTTCCAAATAATTCCTCTAAAGGTTTCATCTATTTACTGGAATAAAAAATGTTGTAATAAAAAAACTCAACCAGATAAATATAATAATCCCAACTTCCCTATTAATTCATTGAAAATAAACAAATAATATCTCAAATTTCTTGAATTTTCTACTCATACTATCCATTGGTTTAAGGATAGAAATTTTTACTAATATTTAACTCAGTACCCAATGACTTCTAAAGTCCTTTCAATAAATTAGAAGTATATATGGGATCACAGTTAGAGACAATAAAGTGATGAACTCTATAAAACCTAACAATATTCTTTAGATACAATAAATAAATTTAATATAAATACATAGTGTGTCAAATGGGAAGTAAATATTCATATTTTATTAATTGATCAATAAAAACCCAAATCAAATATTTACCATGAGATGTGTTTATAAATCCTACCACGAAATCCATTGATAATTTTTCCCATTTCCACTCTAGAACTATAAAAGTTTGAAGCATTCCCTTCAATAATTATAATTCTTCTTTAACCTATTAAAAACTAAAACACTTCATTGGAAAGTTATTAATGTTTATTTTTATTCCATCCAACCATTAATACACCTAAAGGAATCTATACTTCTTAGTGATTCCAAAATGAATGGAAAATTGATAAATATGAGCTTCAATCAACAACACTTTCTTCAACTGGGAATCACAAGGCACACGTGATATTTTTATAAAAAATAAAACACATTCTTCATCAATATTAAAATAGAAAAAATTACCCTTCTCAGTAGATTATACCTTTTCCTACAATTCCTGATCCTCTTTCCTAGATTACATAATTATTTCTAAGAAATTCAAATGCACTGAAGCATGAAACAAAATAGAGGATATACCAACATCTATAGATTTTAGAAAAAAGTTAATAAAATAATTAAATAATGGTTTATGTTCCAAATGTAACATTGTTAATGTATCATTATTTTTAAAAACCAAATCATCGGTCACTTTTTATAAATTTAAAATATGGAAATAAATCATGCAATCATATTTTTTTATCTATTCCATCCATCTTATTAGTCACATGGTCAATTCATTGAGAGTTAATATATGATTCAAACTTTTATGATCAATATATATTTCAAAATCTACTCTATAAAAATTATTCCTCTAATTTTTTATAGAATAAAACATATCTCTCAATTCTATATCATGTTTAGGGTAATTTAACTCATGAAGTTTCATTTGACATAAAGAATAAGAAAATTACATAATCGTTTTTCATTAAGACACAACCAAATACCTTCATTGAAGCTTCACTAAAGAAGAAAAAATCACTATATTTTAAAGGGAGGAACAAAATTGAAGCATTCACAAATATTCATTCTTAATTATGAAAAAAATACTCATATTATTTTTTCCCAATTAATTTAATTCCTTTTCAAGTTAACAAACTCAATGGGCTATACAATCAAGAAATGTTTTCTAAAAACCTATGGTAGTAACTGACTAAACCAAGAAAACTATGAACCTATATGATACTAGTAGGTATTGGACACTCTTTAAAAACATTAGTTTTTGTAGGGTCAATTGTTATTCCATCATTATAAACAATATATCCAGGGAAATAATGTTTTTTCAACAAAAATTCATACTTACTGTATTTTCCATATAGATTATTTTGTTTTAATGTTTTCAAAGAAAATACTTAGGTTTATTTCATGTTCTAATAAAATTTTTGAATATATCAAAATGTAATCAATAAATTAAACAACAAACATATCCAACAATAGATGGAAAATTCTATTCATAAGGTCTATAAATACATAAAGTTCATTAGACAACACAAAGAAAATAATCACAAACTCATAATGCTCAAATAATTTCTAAAATACAGTATTTGGAATATATGAATACTTCAATTTCAACTAATGGTACCCTGACCTAAGATCTAACATTGAAAAATATTATGCTTCCCTGATCTGACCAAAAAATCATTCATATTAGGAAAATAATACTTTTTCTTAACAATGATGTTATTTAAAGCTCTCTAGTCAATAAAATGTATTACTAAACCATCTTCCTTTTTAATAAATAAAGTAGAATAAACACATGGTTAATTCCTATGGTGAATTAAACCTTTATATAAATACTCCTTTAATTTATTTTTCAATTATAAAATTTCTACTCGATCCATTTGATAATTGGGTTTAAAAATAGGCTTAGCATCAGCCACAAATTCAGCAGTAAACTCAACCTCCCAATCAAAATAATTCCAGGAAAATCATCAGTAAGTACATCTAAGTATTCATTCACTAATTCCATATCACTAATTTGAAAAATTTATTTCTTTTCAACAATATGATCTCAGAAACTTTAATGACTACCTCTAATCAATTTCTCGGCTTCTTGGTAGTTTATCAAAAGTATGAAATTGTGAAACCTAACTATATTTGATAAATAATCTAACTTAGTTTGAAAAAATGAAAACCAATCCATAGAAAAAATGATATCAAACAATACTATATCAAGTTCAATAATATTTTGAGGAAAAACTATCACAATATTAATAATAGTAAGATTCATATAAATCTTAGTTGCTTTAACACTTCCGCATGGTGTTTTTACCAAAGGTTCTATCTAGATTTCATGAGGTGATATTTCCAATTTAATTGAAAAATTTTAGTAATGAAAGAATGAAATGATAAAAAGTAAAAAGGGGTATTGGCATATTTGTCAAAATAAATAAGTAACATAATTTTCACCACCTCACTTGATGGCCCTATATCAACTGTGGTAGTAGCAAAATATTTTTTCACAACCTTTTGCTTTATGTCTTGATGATCCGCCCAACTGACTAACTTTATACACATATTAAAATAATTATAAGTCCTATTTTATCTTAATAATAATACCATATAAATTTCATTAATCATATGATCATTTTCTTTACAGTCATAAAGAATATGTCCAAACATACCCCTCAAAATCACTTCCTAGACTATATAACATATTATCTAATATCTTTTTACCATGATAATCACAATATGGGAACATGGTTTTCGTACCCATATATTTCTAGGATGGTTTCTTCTCCAATTCCTTCCATCAGAAACTTTTCTTAATCTTTTCATCTTGTGGCACATAAGTGTCATAAAACTCTACCTCCACTTTCTCAGCAAAAAAAACAACTTTATCATACATTTTAAATTTATATATGGCTAATGTTATTTGAAAACATGGATTTATACCTGAGTAAAATCTATTTATTTTACTCTAAATATCCTTAAAAAATTGGTATGTACATGTCTAGTATTTTAAAATCAACTTCATACATAGCCACAAAATCTTTATCTTTTTTGCTCAATTAAGAAATTATTTCTCTATCCTTAGTCGAAAAAAATATGTAAATATTATTCAAGAAAAATATTCTTAAATGGGTCTCATTCCATGGAATAAATATCATCTTTATCTCTCATATTATTAATTAGAGGTCACCACTGATCAGATTGTCCTTCAAAATAATAAAGTGAAAGGGTTATCTTTTGATGTTTAGAACACTACATGACTTTAAATATCTTCTCTTGTGCATTGATCCATCCTTCGTCTACCTCTGGGTCTAAAGATCCACTAAATACTAAATTATGTTTCCTCATTAAATTATCCACTATAATCATGTTTCGCCATGGTATATTTGGTTCATCTCTATCATGGATACCAACACTATTTATATCTTCTTTCAATTGATCCATCACATTAACAAACTACTCAGTTCCAAATCTTACCATCTCATTATACTGATTTGGAAGGATATTATCCCATCGGTGCCTTCCCACTACAACTTCCATGTTTCCTATATAGGAAAAAACTCTGAACGAAAAAATTTTAGATTAAGTGACATGTTGATATTTAAATTCTATAACATTTCAACTTTACCATAATGTAAAATATTACAAGTGTATGATATTATAATTATCCTAATATATGAAGTTACCTAAATATTCCTTTGATAATAATTATAGGTAATCATCCTTAAACATTAAATAATCATGTTTTATAGGTAAGAATTCATTATATTATATTTGAGGATCTTTTCAGGTTAAGAGTTTTATGAAATTTGGTTACAACTCATACATTACAAAACAATATATTTATAAAGTGGACACATCCAGTCAGTATCCATTTTTTCATAATACAAAATGTTTGAAATAAAAATTGATTTATTTTCCTAATAAATCATCATTAATTTAAAATTAATCTATTCCTTTCCTTACCCATCCATAAACCCTATATAAAATAATTTAAAACTAGGTAATAGTATAAAAATAACAATAAAGGATATAAAAATAATAAATTCATTAGTCCAGTGAAGAACATAAAAATCCATGAAATGTTTACATTTTTCTCAAAGTTCATTGTGAAAAATTCAATAAATCATTTTCCCATGAAATCAAAAGAACTTTTTTCTTAAAGAAATCATTTAAAAAAAATATCAAGAATATATAGATTATATAGGTAACATAGTACATCATCATTCATATCATTCTTAAAAATGGAATAACCAATATGGTCAACTTCCATCTCTAAATTACCCAATTCATTAGAGAGTTATCATGAAACCACCCATACTTGGTTTATCATGAAGACACCCATCCTTGGGTTTTCATAGAACCATCATTCCCTGGTTAATAATGTAACCACTTATCCTTGATTTATCATAAAACTATTTATCATTTGTTTATAACATAACCACCCATCCTTTATTTATCACAAAACTACTTTCCATTATATTATAATGGAACCATCCATCATCAAAAACATTTACCAAGAACCATAACATAATCATAAATCATGAAATCATGTGTTTTCATCAAAAAACCATTTAAACCCTCTTTTAATTTGGAGTGAAAAAAAATTCAGATATCAAAATAATCATTTCCTTTAAAACCCATTTTCAATTCGAAAATACCCTTTTCTTTTAAAAACTCATTTTAAAACAAAAATAATTATATGAGAGAAAGATGGTTTTTATTTGAATAAAATATAAAATATTTTAAATGAATCCAAACTTCAAATAATGGTTAAAACGATAGTAAAATTCATTGAGGTTGTACACATTAAAATAGATCATTCCATTTTATTTGTAAAGAAAGTCAAACATTAAATAAAGTTATTAACTTCTAGAAAAACATTGAAATAAAGAAAAAATGTTCTTTATAAAATTTTCAAGTCCATATAATTACATTTATAAAATTATTTTAAAAACATGTACATGAAATAGAAAGACAGTTTAATGGAAAACATTAAAAGATTATTTTTTTAATGAAAAACCCTTGAAGAATTTGGAAACATTTGAGTTGTAAGGCCCATAAAATTAAATAATGATTTAAATATCAATATAATAGAGAAATTAATTATACAAATTTTCAAAAGGTCATGATATACATCTCATAAAATAATATAGGTACATAACATCGAAATATGCCACAGTGAAAGGAAATTGAGACGAAGTCCCTTACCTAGAGTTTGATTCATGACACTCATTATTTTTATTTATTAATAATAAACATAAGTTAATTAATTAATTTTTAAATAATTTTTTTCAAGTTTATTATTCCTTTTATTTCTATTATTACCAAATTACATAATCAATTAATCTTACATCATATATTGTGACGATATTTGGTATATATGTCCAAAAATGACATCAGTTGGTTGATTCTGGGCAAAGAGGCCATTTTAAAATATCACTACGAAAATAATAATTAAATAATTATTATATTTATGTATCAATTATATATTTCATAAAACCAATCATTATTTATGGTTATAAAAAATGAACTATGTTACGATCATGGAGACGGTAGGTTGTACATATGCATGAGTAATCTTTCCATTTTTAAATGACTGTTATGGAAAGAAGGTTTGTATTATTTTATCTTCCCAAAATGATAATAATTTCATAAATAAGATATTAATTTTTTAAATATAATTAAATATATCATCTATTTGATTTAGTAATGAAAAAACAGTCACATCGCTTCATGGAGGTGGTAGTCCACACGTACGCATGAACAACATTATCATTTTTCAATTAAAAAAAGAATATGATATATTATCTTTTCATAATGATAAATATGTAATGAATATTTTAATGATTCCATTTATATCACGTATATTAATTAATTTTATCTTTATTATATTCAATGAAAATCATTAGTGAAAAATGAATAACATCGCTTTGCGAGCCAGTAGTCCATTGTACACACGAGCGATGTTACCGTATCCCCCACAAAATGAAAAGTAAAGAATTATATGAGTTATAAAAAGTCCATAATTATAAATATTTTAAAATATCATATATATAATTTAATTCGATCATTATATCAAGTCATGAGGGGAAATTATGATAAAAAATACATTTGTTCTCTAGGAAGTAGTCTGTTGTACACATGAATGATGATGTTGTATCCAAATAAATGGAAGAGGAGATGGATTTACTATATTATATTAAAAAATTAAAATCTCATTTTATGAGATATACTATTTTTATTATATAATAATAATTTAATAATATTTTTAGGAGGTGGAAAAATAAATAAAATAAAAACACATGATTAAACACAATACATCTTCTTCGGATAACATCCTTAGGCAAGCACCAAAAGAATTATTATGATTCATTTATGATAAAACTAAGGGTTATAAATCATTTGTATAGAAATTAAGAAGTTATTTGGGTATTTATTTGATGATTAAAATTTATTTTAATTTGTTAATAAGGGAGGATATGGGGTGGCCTTTTATAAGTGAGGTGAGTGGCACACTTGTAGTTTTTAGAAAGAAAAAGGTGTGACCGCATTATTTACAATCCAAAAGGATCCAAAATGGACAATTATTAAAACTTATACATTATAACTCTTAAAAATATTGATAACATATATTTTATAAAACGTTTTATGTCATTTTAATCCTTATCTTTTAATTTAACCCTTGGTAACCTCGTTTTTACCTTAACAACGGTAATAAATATCTATTACTTTCGATTTTCATTATGGAAATGAATTTTTTTTAACAAATTAGATAATATAAATTATTATAATTCAGAATATTTAATCATTTTTTCTAAATTTAATTCATAAAAGTAAAAAAAAATTAATTTAAAATTCAACCTGTAGACATGATGAAAAAGTATGTTTTCAAGAAGTATATTTTTCATGAAAAGATGGTTTTATATTATCTCTAAGACTAATAAAAATATTTTAATTAATCTAAATTAATATTTATATATATAATCTTTAAATTTCATTTAAAAAATCTCTAATTAAATATTATTTTAATTAATTAAAATGGAGAAACATTATGCACATTAAAATAGTTTTCAGAAAAACCCATTTTTCAAACCCAAAAATAAACATATATTAAACAAGAATAAACATTTGATTCAAAAGTAATTAAAAGGATTAAATATAAATAAAGAAAAATTAGTTTGCGTTAAATTATATTTTAAATATTATGGTACTTTTAAATTACTTAATTTATTGAAAATAAGTATTTTTTTATAAAAATATTTATTATTTATTATTCACCGAAAAAAATCATTGTTTTCCGAATAAAATAAAAATATCAACCTAAGTTAATTTTTATATAATAATTTTCTTAATAAATGTCATTTTTATGATTCATATTATAAAATTTAGAAATTATTCATTTAAATAAAAACCTTATAAAAATAGTTTAGTTAAAAATATTTAATTTTTTATGAGAAAATTTACTGAATATTTTTATAAGGAATATAGCTATCTGATTCATGAAAATTATTTATTCTATCAAAAACTAGTTTGTTACAAGTGGTTTATATTTTCACATACTTTAATATGATTTGGAATCTATTCAAATTTGTAAAAACAAAATTCATGGAAGATATGTGGGATTTTTTATAATTGACATTTCATCTAAAGTTAGGGGATGAGAGGGTGACTACCATAACAAAATATTTTGGAAAGACTAACCTAATGTATGAATATATTCATAATATTATTTTTTATTAATATTTAAAGGTATGGTAAGTCTACTAACATACCAAAACTATATAAAATGTGAAAGGTATATAATGTTATGTTCAATGGAATTCTTGGAGAAAATTAAAAGATATATCAAGGGATAGGTTTTGATATAAATCAGCTAGGAAAGAGACTATATTTGGAAATTTTAGGAAGAAGGGAAATATAAAGAAGGAATTTATTGATTTTATGGAGAATTATATATGAAAATAATCTAGAGGTTTAGGTTTACGAACACCATAGCTAAGGGTGGGAGTAGTTTACTGCATTGTGTTAATATTCTGTTGGAACCATGGATCATGGATTTCAGGGATTCATTCTATTTTATCTTCAAGAGGTAATCCATTGTGAATTATGTATATGGAAGGTTCAACATGGTCTATATATAAAGTGATAAAACTATCAAGATTGTGTTTAAGAGATATGTGATAATATGAATGATAAATGCAATCTTTATATATTTGAAAGAAGTTTGATGCATTCCAAAGTTATGAAAGAATGTATTTTATACTAGTCAGTTGGATGAAAAAAGTTTCAAAGATAGTTTAATATATGAATTTTGTAAGATTATTCAGGGTTCTATGGTAGTTCCTAGAGGTTTTAAATATGGTACTTTATATATTATGGTAAGATAATATGGAGAAATGATTACAATAAAGAAAACATGTAAAAGTCTAATGTTGTGTAATTAAAATCATAGAAAGTTAACTGGGAAGAATATGTGACTCATAGAGGAAAAATGGGTACAGAATTTTTGTCACATATATTTTGGATCTTAATATATTTAAATCCTATAAAATTATAAAATAATTATTTATCACTGATAGATTAACACTTAAGTGTTGTAAGATAGATCTCATGAATACATATGTTTATAGGAATTCTCCCGTTTATTCTCATGGTTTTTCATTATACATTTTTACATTCATTTATGATTTATAGAGGAAAGTGTGGTTATATATCCTTAAGAAAAAATATGAGATGAAAAGTTTGTTCATTTAATATATATCCATGGTTAAAAAGTATTTTGCAAATAAGATTAAGTGCCCAATGTCTGATAATGGTAAATAATAGAGTAGTATGAAATATTAGAGGTTTTCCAAGATAAAAGGAATTAGGTTTGTGAAGACTATTCCATGAAGACCGAAATAGAATGGTACAGTAGATCATATGAATAGTACACATACTAATAATGATTGAAGCATGAGGTTTCACATAGTTTTACCAAATGAGTATTGGATAGAAGATTTTAAGTATGCTACTAATCTAAAGAATAGAATTTATTCCATAGAATTGATAAAGGAGATTTTGAGACATCTATGGTATAGAAAATCAGAAAATGATTATCACCTGAATGTTTTTGGAAGTCTTAAATATGTCTATATTGATGATAAAGATATTGAAAAACTTGAAACAAAGTCTAAATAAATTTTTTTATTGGTTATAGTGATGAAAAATTTTGGTTTCAACTTTGGGACAATGATAAAAAAAATATCTATAGAAAATGTAATGTTCTATTCAATGAGAAGGGCTTGTGGAAGGCCAAAACATAGTGGAAGATGAATTTGAGAATAAAGAATCAACTAACCATATTCCTTATTAATCTAAATTTATTTTTTTAAGTTATAAAATATTATAATTTTCATAAAATAAGAAAGTATTAATGATACATTAAGTCTAAAATAATTAGTGGAATTCTCTAGAACTGTAGAATCATGAGCTGGAATTCTAGAATGTGATGTTCTGGAATATGTAGTTCCAAAAATTGAATAACATTAATATGAGTTATAGAGGATTACCTAGATAATATAAACAATTAATAGATTTATAAAAAATCCTAGGTACTATCTTTTTACTAATGAGTAGATTTTGAGATCCCAAAAGATGTGTAGAGTCTTGATTATTCTAGAAAGTGGGAGTCATCTTTGAAATATACAATTAATTCACTATATTTAAACGTAACTTGGGACAGAATAAAATTACCTTGGGGGAAGAAATTGCAATATAACAAATGGTTTTTCTAGTTTAGGGAAGAATAATATGGTATAACATGATACAATATCAAGTTACATTATTAAGGGTTTATTAAAAGGAATGTATATATTTTATTGAAATATTTTCTCCTATTATAGAGAATAAAAAAATCTCGAGAGTGTTATGTTTTAATGCTTCTAAAATAAAATTTTTCTAACAGGTTGAATTTAATATGGTGTTCTTTTATGGTGATTTGGTGGAGGGGATTTATATAATATAGTCTTAGGGTTTCATGGATAAATAGTACAAGGGCCTAGTGTACATGATGAAGGGACGAATTTAAGTTTTAAAGAAATAACTTAGGTATTTGAACCATGATATTGATTACATTATGTATTATAAGGGGTTATGTAAGAGAAAATTGGACTGTTATGTTAACAAAAATGTGTTTAAGGATGGGATTTACATCATCCAACTCTTATATATGGATGATATAAACTAGAAAGTTCTTAGCAAGAAATAGATTCAGAAGTTAAAATATTATTTATCTGGAAAAATGAGATGAAATATCTCATGAGAACTAAAAATATTTTTGGTATTTTTATTGAATAAAATATGAATAATAAATCCCCAGTTTTATATCTAATAGAGTATATCCAGAAGATCTTATAGTGGTTCATAATGAGTAGATGTAAGTTTGTGACTTCCCCATTGTTCAAGAAATTTAATTTTATTCAAATAAAAAGAACCAACAGTATAATATGAGTTTAAGTTTATGTAAAATAATCTACTTTTATAAGTGATCAGAATCTTGATGTATTCCATGGTATATACAAGGTTGGTAATTAAAAATGAAATCGGAGATTTTTCAGTTTCTGATGAAAATGGGAAAAGATCATAGGGAAGAAATAAATTATATTAAAAAATATCTAAAAGGTAAATAATATGTATCATTGTGTTTTAGAGAATATGAATCCATTATAAATATATGTTGATGATAAATTTACAGGGGATATAGATGAATATAATTATATCACAAGCTTTGTATTTACCATTTATGGGATGACCATAAGTTGTATTTCGAGGCTGGGACATGTATATGAACAATTGAAAATGGAAGTACTGTATATGGTTATTATGAAAACATTTAGAAAAAAAATCGTGATAAAGTTTTTATTGTAGGAACTCAAAAAAAATTAGGAAAGTGGGTTTTGGTGTTTTGATTGTTGAATCATAATTCATTTCATTAAAAATTCTTCTTTTAACTCATAGATGAAGAACATTGAGATGAAGTATTATTTTATGTATAATATGTTGGGGGATGGAATACTAAGGTTATAAAATATCAGTTAAAGCCAAATTTTTGGTAACATGTCCACATAGGTCATGGTATAATAAATTATAAAGTAACATTATGCCTTAGTTGGACTTGGGTGATAAAAAGAAGGGATTGAGACACTGACTATTGTTTCATAAGGGAAGTGAATCAATATTTTCCAAAGTTTTAGTGGACGGATTTAATCCTTGATAATATTATTTGATTGGGGTATTGTGGGAAAATATGAAGTCAATTTCATGTTCTAAATCACTTTGTCTAGAAAAATTGGCATTATAAATTGGATTCTAGATCTTGTGGGAGGATAGTGGCCAATTATCTCTAATAGAGAAAGGTTGGTCCATAAGTTGATGTTCCAAAGCCTAGTGGGAAACTACCCATGTTTAAGTGATTCTAGTGAGGAATCTCTATGTTGTATAATAATCACTCTAATGGATTTTCATAAGGTGTGTATAGAAACTTGTAAAGGCTACATATTAATACTTCTAGTTAAATGTGATAATAAATTTCACAATTCACTATAAAAAGGGTTAAGTCATGTGTTATATAAGAATCATATGTGTTATATGACTAATTGTGGGCTCTCTAAAAATATTATAAAGTGTAAAAACTGATTTTTCGGTTTAAAATCACTAAAAATATATAGGGTGAGAACACTTGTATTGGAAAATATGGGATCTAGTATCAGTATACTTTTTAAATTATTAATATAATATTCTTCTTCTATAAATTATGTAAAAGAAATCATCAATGTTCTCTAATAGATGTAGGAATAATATGAAACCATGTAAATATATTTTTTTTCTTCTTTAGTTCTTTAATTCTACATGTATGTTTATTTTAGGAGTTGTGAGTGTTTGAGAGTGAACGATTCAATATAGAGGCTTGCCAAAATATTTGTTCTTAGTTTTGGAACATCCCTTCATGGGATTGTCAAATTGTGAGACTTATAACATTTTTTATGCCTATTTAAGTTCTAGTGGTTTTATTTATGATCGTTTGTTGTGTGGATCCCAACTAGTAGTTTTAGAGATAGTGGTGTTTTAGTATCTAACAACCAAAATAGTTTCCTTTTATATATTGATAACCAACATATAACCATTCAATAATAATTTATCTACTAACTCTTTCAAACCAATATTCTTCTAAAACTTGTTTAAATTGTTCTCTATAACTTTGGTTCTAGAATTATCCGATTTATTTTCTTTAGAAATATTATGTATGCTAAGTGAAATTAAATACTTTCAATAATCAAGAAAATACAAATAGAAATAGAATAGTTCATTTATCACTCTAAAGCTATGTGATAACATCATGGTGTGGAAAATAAGAGTTCAAAATAGAAATATATTCTTAAATATATACATCTAACCTTAAACTCTAATTAAACACTCATAAATCACTAAATTGATACAGTTCACCCATCTTTATTTATATTTCTTGAGAAAAATCCCAAGGATTGTGTCATCATCTATCACTTATGCCACAAGATCCCCCTTGAGAGTGAATTTCACCCACTTTGGTGACTCTCCAATCATACATTTCAATAAGTAATATCACATATAATTGATATATAAAAATTTTATAGTATAAATTATGAAAACCTTTCATAAATTCTAGATTTCTTTTATCAAATAAGATATCATGAATATAACAAATTATCATAAATTACTTTTCATTCAATAATTTCACTTAGACATTGTGTTTGAGAGTACCTGTCTATAATTTTAGTTTCTTCAAGTAAGGTTCAAAGTGATAATACTAAGCCTATGGTTCTTGGTTCGGGCTGTAAAAATCCTTTTATGATTGACACACTACTACTTCATCATTTCTATTTTTAAATACCATCTTTTTTCAATGTAAAATTCAACTTTAAGAATTCCACTCATGAATGTAATCTTTACAACTATTTAAACATTTGAAACCTCTTTAGATATAAATTTCCAAGAATGATCTTATTGACTCATGTATAGCTACTAATGTAAAATCTTATTCCATATCTATGCTTTTTATTGTATTATATCATTTTCAACTAAATTATAATTTTTCCAAATATCATTTTTCTGTTTATTCAATTTATTTTTAACAACTCACTTTGTTCTGATTGTGTTATCTTTATTTGGACACTTCACAAGCTCCCAAATTTGATTTATTTCTATTTGATCAAATAATTCATAAATTTATTTAACCCATGTATAATACTTTATATCTTCTTCAAATGTTGTCAACTCTACCTTTGATAATAAATCAGGGAGATCAATACTCCTAATAATCCCTTTTTTAATTAAAGTGGTCTTATCTCCAATAATATTTCACTCTTAAAATTAAGATCTTATCTTCCTCCAATAATTCAGTGTTTTAGTATCTTAATAATTTATTTATTCTTCTAATTTATCATTATAATCCTCATTATTTATAGGTATTAAGTTCCTATAGTATTTTTATATACTTTAACCAATTATCCATAAAATTAATTAAATATAAATTTATTTACTTTTTATTACTTTCTCTCTGATCGCTTTAACATCATTACTTTCCATGATCATTTTAAGCCTATTATTAAAGCAATTGTAGCCTTTTATCTTTGTTTAATACCCTAGGAACACTCTTTAATTTGAATAATCATTTTATTTTCCTTGATTTACATTCTTTTTTCAGATATAGAACATTCCTTCAACACTCTGAAGTGTTTTATTATCAGCTTCCTTTTGTACCATCTTTTCCCTGGGACATAAAAATCATTGTTTTGAGTATAAACAACCATTTACATCACTTTTTTCCAATAATGATGTGAAATTCCACTCTCAATGAGTATATTTTTCCCATTTTGTTCATTATTTGGTTTTTTATTTCATAAAATACATTATAATGTAGATTCTAAAGAAAAAATACCCCATGTTTTATATACTATTTTTAACATAATTCTTCACTTTAATTTAAGATAATTGTATGTACTTTTTTGATATAATAATTTTGATTAACCAATTAATTTAGTTTTTCTCTCACATTTAGAACTTCTTGATGTATTCTATCTCTTCCTTTTTAATTTTAAAAAATATAATACAAAATATTCAGCTATAATCAACCAAAAACAATATAAAATAATTATCTACATGATTTCAAGGATGTATCATTAGACCATACACATTGGTATAAACCAAATCATGTAAATTTAATGCCCTTTTATTCTTTTTTCTATAATTATTTATCCATGTATTTACACTCATGAAATCATCTAATGTCTTTTATCTATATTCATTGAAATTTATAATATCAGTTGTGCATTAAACTTTGATGTATTTTTTATGCGTTATTAGTGAATGGGCTCAAGTCTTTGATTCCATATTTTTTTCTTATCTTCCAATGAAAGGATAGAAAAGTTCCTCATGATTTCAACATGGTATGAATTACCATTAGATCACCGTTATTTTCTCAATGAGTTTTAAACATTCATTTTGAATGGGAATCCATTTTTATTAAATATATCGTTGAGTCCTTGGTCATATAGTTGACTTATCATCAATATATTTTTGAAAAATTACATCAACATAAGGCACTTTAATGTTTTTAATTTAACTTATTGAATGTATTGTTTATTGAATTTCATTCATCTTCAATGATCTATAGTTTCTTAAGTGAATAGTTTATCAATATAACCATTCACATTTTTCAATAAGTCTATATTTCCAGTCATGTGGGATGAGCATTAACTATTAAAAATCCATTTAATGTTTTTATTTGTTTATTTAAGATAAATCTCAAATAAAATATCCTTGTACTTTTATTTATTTTCCTTTTATAATACATTAAATTTAGTTTACAAAAAAATAGGGTCTATCCTAATTATTTTAGGTATAGTCTATATGATAATATTATTCATCCTCTTCTAATGGGAAAATTTATTTCATAAAGGAATTATTTTCATCATTATTAATTCAATTATCCTTATGTTTCCAATGATATTTTTCTCATTACATATTTTCTATCATTAACAAACATTACCACAAAGTTATATAAATAAAAACAATATCTATAAAATGATATTTTTCTTTTTTGGTGTAAAATATGTTCTCATCTACCATTGTTGGATTATTTGTGATTTACCCCATATATAACTACTTTATTCTTCACATTCAGTAATCTTGATTCTGAAATATCCATAAAGTTTTTCATTATTAAATAGATAATTATATCAGTTTTACTCCATATATTTTCTTATTTTTAGTAAACTCTAGGATTTTTAAGAACTCTCAAATATTGAGAGTCATATTTAACCTTTTTTCACTTTTTCATTCATGTTTTTTGACTTAAAAATTATATGAATTGTCCTATAATTTAATTAAAATATTCCATATGTTTTTGGCTCTTTGATCATTCTACATTTTCTTGAAACTCTTCATGCCTCTTTGTTCTCTTTAATTTAGTTCTTTGTCTAAGAATTTCCTAAATTATATATTCTTTTTAAAACCATGATTTTATTCTAAATCAAAAATAATTTATCATGAAACCACTTCTTCTTTGATGGATTAAATTATATTTCCTCATTCCATGATTTTTCCATTAAATTCATTAACTTCCATAGTTTTCTCCTCAAAATTTAGATTGAAAATGACATCTTCTTTGGATATTTATTAATTAATGATATGATCTTTGATATCTTTTTCTAATAGAGTTATTTCATATTTTATTTTTTAACATTCTATAAATACACATTCAATAGTCCACAAATGTTTTGTTCTTATTCCTTTGAATATCGAGATCCTTAAGTTTGAATTTGAGTTAAAATTTTTAGTCAACCACACCGTATGGTTGATTTTCATCCACAAATTCATATTGTGATTTCTCAGAGGTCATCATGATAACATCATCCATGTTATACATAAACATCATTCAAACTTCCTTAAATCAAACCTTTCTATCCTCATACACTTTGAAAAATATGGTTTTTCTTTGTGATTTTTTTATTTATGTGTATCCATATTTTAAATTTATTTTAGAAAGAAAATTTATTTGACAATTTTCTGAGTAATCAGATCCATAATTACCATTAAACATTATTGGAAACATTTCATTTATATGAATTAATTTTCCAGAATTGAAATTTGTTAATGATAACTTGCCTTTAAATCTTTCTTTACCATTTTTTAATCTTCCAGCAACAAGACTTGATAACTCATCACTCAAACCTTCTTTTTCATACTCACATAAGATGATATCAATATTTACCATACTTAAAATAAAATATCCTATAGTTAATAAATCTATACACCTTCTGAATCCTAAAAAATATCAATATAAATGATACTAATTTGGAAATAAATCAGTGAGAGCTCAGTATAGTTTATCCCTTCAAGTAACAAAGTATTTTCATTACACAATGTTTCTAATATTATAAATATTCTCTTCATGGTCTCTTTATCCTTTATATTATCATCATGTTCACAAATATATCCAAAAAACTAAATGATTCAGTGAAACAAAATATCTATGTTCTCATTGTATTATATCATTAAATCGTCAAAATTTTTATTAAAGTCTTATAACTTTACTTCCTTTCCCTTGCATAAAACTTTATAAATTACGGAAAACGTTATCTATATATCTTTAGTAGATACATAACAAATCATATTTATATAAATTTTATTTAAAAAATATTTGAATAATAAATTTTTCTTCTTTGTATTAGAATTAAAAAAATTCTTTTCCATTTTAGTCAAAAAATATTTTTGGTTCAATATTCTAAATTCATTTCACTGAAGGGGATAAAACATTAAGTGTAGTTGATTTTAGATGATATATCATGTGATTATTTAAAATTTGATAATTACCTCTATTTAATTGAGGAATTATTTTCTCATTAATAGTTTCCTCTATAAAGATAACTATCTTTTTGAATATTCTCCATGTAATTAACTATAGGGTTCAAATACCACATGTTGTGACTATAGTCCCAAATACTCCCTAAGAGGGGGTGAATTAGGATGAAATTTTCCTTAACATAAATGGATATTTTGTTAGATATGAAGTAAAACTAGTAAATCATACTGTATTATATACCTTAATTCATATCATGTGATATGCATATCTCAAAATCTTGAGATTTTATCATCTCTCACATAATATAGAATGGGCTTATGACATCAATTGTTTGGTTACTTCTACATATCCTACTCAATTTCCTTCAATTATGAATCATTAAGATGATTCATTTATGGTAATAAGAACTAAAAATAATCATTTCAAATGATAAAATGATTATATTATCTATATACATGCATTATGGGCAATTCATGTTGATTACCATATGATGAAATCCAGTCCTTTTCTCCCTTAATTAAATGAAAGGATCCAATGTAATGTATAGAAGATCCACCTATTGGGGTGGTATGTTATCATGGTACTATGAATCCATATTAAAATATTTATTTTACCTTGATTATTCATTTTTCTTTGATTAAAATTATATAGAACACCTTTAAAGTTTGAGGGCCCTCTTGTATCATACACGGATTTTAATGGCATAATTCATCCCTTTGTATGAAAGAGTTTGACAGTTGTTGCTCAGTGATCTTAATCAAACGTGCTTGATCGAGATCAATAAATATGTAACTCATTGCATTAAAGTTATACCTATTTATATTTCATTTTATTCATTTCATGTTGATTTGAAGATGGTATTTTGGGAAATATAATTGGTTTTTTCCATAATGATGATCATTATATGATCATAAAATCCATCAGTGATATCAAATCCATGAGGATCTTCGAATAATCATGCTTTATTAGTTTATTTATGAAGAATATATATATCATAAACTGTTATAGGGCATATAATAATATATGATATGTATGACTAAATTCTATCTATCATATCAACTTCCTTGACATTATGTTATATGACAATGTATGGTGTGGTGTCAGCATGAAATTACATTATAGGATAATATAATTTGAGATGTTTGTTCATAGGGTATGATTGGTTCAATTCATAAGATATGATATATTGAATCCTATAGTTTTTTATAATAATTAATGTTATGGGTGATATCATAATCTATGACTGAATTCAAGGTTTTGTGAAAATAGATAATTTAATTTTAATTGTGATATAGGTGATATATCCAATTACTATTCTCCCAAGCATAAGATTCATTGAAGCTATATCATGTAAGGATAATATGGAACTTATTGTTAATGAATAACCTATCACTGATTGTGATACCACTACTACATAAATATACCATATTAGATTACCCATGTAAGGACTTTCGGCTCTCACATATGATACCCAGGTAAGATTTCCTATTATGGACTTTGATTGATAATGGCCCATATCATAGGATATGATATACACTTAAAATGAGGGGGCTTTTTTATGCTAAAATGACTATGGATTATGAATTTTTTATAAAATATAAGTGTTATACATTGTAATTATGAATTTCTCATGCTTAAATAAAATATAAAATGTTTATATTAATATCCCACATTTAAAAAATAATTACAATATTTATTTATTTATTTATTTATTTATTTATTTATTCGTTTGAATATTCGGTTGATACATTTTTTATTAATAGTGAATATTTTGTAGGTTGTAATTTATATGATAATTTAAATCATATAAATTTCTATGATATGAATGACATGATAAATACAATAATATGAGATTTATTATTCATTCACCTTGATTTAGTTTGAAATTAAATTTTTTTGTTTGAATTTTACTATTGAACATAGTTTTTACATATTAGGTATTGTTGTTATGATGGAATTAAAACCAATATTATGTAAAGTATCACAAGGTTTATATTCTCTAGTTCAGCCTTTTCAATAGACTAGAGGCGTAATTCTCATTCTTGAAAGGTAGGGGTTGACTATATATAGTGATAAGATTACTCATGTGGTGTAAGATCCCAGATTTTGTGAATGTACATCCTTGTATAAAATTTTGGTTTCAATATACTTTTTAGGGTTAAATAAATGTTTCACATGTGTATGAGGGACCTCAAAAATGTTTTGGGGGTTTTTGACATAAAAATCATGGGAAATTAGGTCAATTTGTGCAAGGTGCATGGTTTACGCACGGTTAGGTAAATTGTGCGGCCTGCCCAGACCAAACCGTGAAACCTTAGGTAGTGGAATATCTCATGGATGGTTCATGGTTTATCAAATTTGAAACCTTCCTATGTAATAATAAAACCCATATTCCCTTTTGCAGTGGATGGTACAAGGTTTGTGCATGGTTTGGAAAACCATTCAAGTAAATCATGCGGCCTAGTAAAGTTTAAAAAATTAACAAAATTTCCATTACGGGATTTTTATGTTCCACCTAATTTCTCCCTAATTTATCACCATATCAACCCTAAGGAAAAACCAAATTGACCAAAGCTTTCCAAGTGTGTTTCTCCTTATATTCTTAGTTATTTGGAGTGTCTTTGGTTGTGGTTATAAGCCTCAGGTAATTCTAACACTCTTCTTTCTTCTCTTTATTGTATTAGGGTTTGAAGTTTCTTTTTTCTCTTTATAAATCCCTCAAATCCTATTTTTTCAGTGGAATATAAGTTAGGTATTCAATGAGGGCTTTCATTCAGATCTAACTCTCTGATTAGGATTTTATTAATCATCATATTTTAGTTAGGTGGTCTACAAGTTATATCCCATATCTTTTATATAGATATGTGCATATGAAATTGTGTTCTTATATCCCTCTTATTTTTTTCTTGGTAAATTTAATGAGATCCATTAAAGTGGTTGTCTAAATGATAAATTTAACACATTTTGGTCCCCATAGGATGAATGGGGGATGAATTGATCATTTTAAGGCCACCCATGGGGTGCACCATCTTTCCCGATACTACAGAACTGTAGGTCTAAGTGAAGAGTTGTCGAGTGATAATGTGGATACCATGAAAAACATGTTTTATTGGTTGATTATGTTGAAAATGGAATAATGATATTTTTTCCTAGGGTGATAATGGAATAAGGGGTTGTTTGGTATGACACGAAACAAGAAAAATGTGTTAAATGAGACTATGTCAATTTCTTAATGAATTTTTTTAGAAATGACTAAGAAGATTATTGTTGTGAAATGGTGAACTTGAAAATTGGTAATGGTATGGGAAATGGGGAATATGTTAAATGGGATTTGAAAAGTAAATTGATGAATATTTTTAATGGGATAATACATGAGAATTATTGGTTATACCTAAAGGGTTGAATATAAGAAAGTGGTTGTTCTATTTCATATAAGAATTGTACTTGAAAAAACATAAGTAGAAAAATTATTGTGAAATTATTAATAGGATAAATGGACAATGCAAGGTAAATGATGAAAATTTTATAATTTATAGAAATTTTAGAATATACTTAATGGGATAGGGCATGAGAATGAGAATTGGGATAAACGATTATGTATTGTAAATGATAAATGTGTTAATGGGTTATATCATAGTATTAATCCCCATGATTTATGGTTATGGAATGGAGTTTCTAGTATTATTTATTGTTTTTTGTTTTGATATGGTATGTGTGTGGTAAATGGATAAATAAGCATTTGAATGTGGCTTAGTAGAGTGGGGTATTGACATGAGGTTCTATTCCCATGGGTCAAGTTAGACAGAAGCTATAAACTCCACCCCAAAATATACGAGTTGGGGAAGGGGATGAAGGATCTATTCCCAAAACTATTTCATTCCACCCAAACCGAGGTTTCTAGGTGAGTATAATGTGTTGATGTGATGTGTGTATCCCATGTGATATAGGGACATGACCTATTCCCTTATGCTTAGTGACAGAATTCCATAAACTCATGTGTAGATTATGTATTTGCCTAACCCATGGAACACATGAATATAGTTGATTAAGTAAAGAACATGGATAAGTGGTGCATACAGTAATGATGATATAAATGGTTAGGATTCCCATTGTTAACTAATGGCTGTTGAGTTTTTATTTTTGGTTTTCCTTGTCATTTATTCATATTTACATGAACTATTTATTAGATTTTATATTTTGTAGAAACTTTTAGTGGTGGCATACTGAGTTTTGTAATCACACCCTGCTTGGGCTGTCGTTCGGTACCCAAGATGAATTCATGGTTGTAGGTCAGGACAAGAGTAAAGGCCCTATGCTAGGATTTGGATTTTGGATTAGGATATGCACAAATAAGGATTTGGAATTCAAGTCAGGACCTGCTCTAGGGATTTATCCATTTGTTTCTATTTTGGGTTTTATTCACTTTGGCGCTATTAGAGTGTCATGACATTGTCAATGTTGAATTGAAGTTTTTACCAGTTTTGAGAGATGTTTGGAAATGCATGTTTATTGGTTTTTTTGTCTTACTTCTGTAAAGACCCATAATTTTCCTGTAATTTTTTTATTATATAGAAATATTAAGACTCTTCAAAAATTGACGGCACATGATTCTGAGGCTCAGAGTGCCCGGAATGAATTTCCAAACTTTCTTTATGGTACATTCAGTTAACATGCGAGTGAAAATCTTTAAATTTTGAACCGGTGATCGGAATTAAAATCTGAGGACATCGTTGAACTCGTAGTGTTGATATTCGCTTAAGGAGAACTTCACTTTAGCAGTAGTAGGTCGGTGATGGAAGTTGAATTTTTGGGTTTTGCGAAGTAATAAAATAAAACAATTGTTTTATTTTTATTCAAAACTTATCCACCAGTTTTTGAGTCTTGGTGGTGGGGACCACCCGACCTTGAACCCATCTTTTAATGTGATGTAACTCTTGAAACCCCCCCCCCCCAATTAATGAGCCAACATTAATTGATCAATTAATTAACTTAAACTTAATTATATTGGCTCCCACCTTTATTCTTCCTCTTGGGTTGTAAAATCTTCTTGGTGGAGAAAACTTTTTCTACAGAACTCTTCAAGGAAAAAAATCCTCCCTTGAAGAACATCCTCTGAACGAGGAACGGGGAACAAACATTCGAGAAGCACTGATATGTCATCTTCTTCCTCACGCCACCTCTAACAAACATACAAGTTAGGGTTTTTTTTATTTTTCTTCGTTACTTTATTTTACATTGATTCAATCTTCTTGAGCCACTTGTTATTGAACTAACGCAGAGGGTGTGGTCCAATCAAACACGGACTGATCCTTCTGCTACCTCATGGATTGATGTGTTCTTCACGGGTGGATCGTCATGTTGAGAGGAACCCGACCATGTCTGGATAGATGAAAAGGCACCATCCTGAGACAAACTTTGATCTCTTAGGATTGATGAACGGGCCACCGAAGCTCCCTCGGTGACATGATGAAGTCCACCGGCGACCGGTGTTAGCGACTGATGTCAGCAGGGTACAAGGCGGTGGCCGGCACACCAGCTGACCACAATGGAGGTATCGGTGAAACCACGCCCCCAAAGGAGGTCATGCCCAATCAGTCGTGGCTGAGGAGGGTGGCGGCCGGAACACTGTCTGGTCGCATGGAAGTATGACTGTACGCGTCCATGCCACCGGTAAAGGAGGAGGTCGTGGCTGTTGAGCCGCAGCGGCGCACCAGGGAGGCCGGCACCCGGTCTGTTGTGGGAGGACCAGTAGTGTTTTCGCACCACTGGAAGGGGATCCGACTAGAATTATTTCCAGCCACATCATGTTGAGCAGCACCTTCTCGGACTAGCCCCATGTGCTAGCAGGCGGTACCATGTGGCGCTGCCGTATTGGCTAAAGCCGAACAGTCCAACAGAACCATTCGAGAATCCAGGGGGCCATACCCTAGGTGGCGGTAAGGGAGGGCCCCGCCCCAGCGGACCGCACCCAGCCGAGCGAGTTGCGCCCAATGGGTCGGGCCACCCCCTTTGCGGGCTAGGCCGGACCTAAACTGGTTTGGGTCGGGTTTGACCAGATCTGGGCCCATCTGGACCCAGATATGCCTTTTTGGCCATATCTTGAGAATCGAGCATCTGTTTGATGAATTGTATCAGCACTAGAATCCTTGGATAGAGACAGTCCTTTTTATATACTCCACTGGAGTTTTAGATAAATTTGGAGTCTGACCGGGTTGGATCAAACCAGAATCCAACCATTCCCACAAAACAAAAAGGCTGATAACTTACATATCGGGCATCTGATGGATGTGTTGTCTGTTGCATTAGGACCCTTATGACATGGTGTTAATTTTGGATACTTCTTCTTGGTACTTTGTGGAAGTTGAAGTGCGACCGTTGGCTTGGGGATATGATCTTCCCAAAATCAAGCGTGCTTAGTGCGGGAACCCTGTGGCTGACTGTACTTGAAGAATCTTCAAGTCCTATTTGGGTAATCATCAAATCCTGCGTGGGTTAGCATATACCAATTCTTTTTGGTTCATCTACAGATTATGTGTGGTCATATTTTGATCATGTGTGGGTCATCTTCATATCATGTGTGGGCCACCTTCGATCCTATGTGGGTCAACATCAGATCTTCTCGACGAAGTAAAATGATCTAGCAATACAGCTAATCATCTATACTTTTATAATTAAGTTATACCTAGTGTGATATGAGTCTCTAACTTTGTGGTACACTTTTGTGTGGTGATACCTTTGTGGTATTCTTTTGTGTGGCATTACCTTCGTGGTACTTACCTTCATGGTGTTACCCTCATGGTATTCTCTCCTTCGTGGGATAGTTGTGATTTTCTCTAAAGAGTTGGGCCTTGTGTTTCCTCAAGAATGAGATGGGTATAATTGATAACTTAGGTATATGTATGGGCATATACCTAAGTAGGGTTGACTGTTGTTTTCATGCTCTGTGATTAGTGTAATGACTTAAAGTTTTTCAATGGAAATTTCCTTCTGATATCTATGTCATAAAATAACATTAAATCACAAAATAATGAGCTACTAAGTGATAAGTGGCCTTTAAACATAAGTTTGTCACTTCTGTGTTTGGAATTTTGAAAATCTGACATACACGGCTGTGTTCAAGATGATTTTTGGAGTCTAATGAAACAAAAATAATTTTTGGTGAATAGTGACCTACCCTTATGAATAATAACATACCCTTATGAATATTAATATGACCCTTATGAATAGTAAATAATCTAATATAAGATTAACATTACATATGATTAATTAAATAAAATTTAGACATCTTAGAAAGTGACAATTTGACCTTAGTAAACATTTTGGTATTTTGTAAGTCATAAATAATTAATTATAATTAATTAATTAATTTAAAATAATATTTATTTCTCTAAAATTTATTAATAAATTATTGAATCAATGTCTTATAGTTTTTATATAATTTTCTAATACCCTACATAATTTTTGAAAGCACTATAAAATCAGTTTTAATCTAAAAAAAATTTTGTATACAAATTTTGATTTTAATTAAATATTAAATTAATAATATTTAGAGAATTATTTTTGAAAAATTCACTTCATTTTTGGATTCTAAACGTTGAAAAATGGTTGGGGTAAATTTTTGGGATTTTTCTGAGATACTTGAATTTTTTATGAATAGTAGAATCTGATAATTTACAATAAATGCTAAATAATGGATTAATTGAGTCATCGATGATGCTATGATGATGTTATGCCACTTGGTTTTGGATCACATGATAATATTAATATTCTTGGTCATTAAATACTCACAATTCCTTGTCTTAGGGGAAATTAATAAACTAATGAATTTTATATTAAGGAAACCCCTCTCCCCTCCACTATAAAAGCCACCCTTCACACCCTCATTTTGTCACACCTCTCAAGCTTCAATCCTTCTCTAAACTCTGCCCAAACACTTTCCCTAGACCCTCCCCCACGTCCAAGAGTTTCTGATCTCATCCAAATACCAAGCTTAGGCCCTTAAAGAGGTTCTCAAGAGGAGGATTCTAGAGGTAATTTCCCTCCCTCTTCTCCTTTAATTTCTTTTCAAGTTCAAGTTCATTTATTGATATCTACCCACCTATCTTCATAAAAATTGTATTGTAAATCCATTATTATACATATACATTAATTTTATGATTCTAATGGGATATTATATCATCCAACCCCCTTTCCCTCTTCCATTTATTTTATTAAAGAGAATGTTGTTCATGAGGTGTTAATTTATCACATTCAAGAACGACATGCTTTCTTATTCCATTTACACCTTAAGATCTATTCATGAAACCATTTTTATGGTTGAACCAGAATATTTTATATTTATTATGTTCTATTAAAAGTTCTTGAAATAACTTATGGACATATTACTTTGTGATATGTTAAAACATGTTCATTGTGATCCAAAAATCGCCCAAATTGACCCAAATAACCATAATTTAATTCTTATCTAATGATTCATCCACATGGATCTAATATAATTCATTATAAGATCATTAAAACTCTTTTAATATCATTAATGACATGTAATATCATTTCTGGATGTTTACTCATGTTCTACCCAAAATTCAATTTAAGAATACAAGTGAACCACCCAAGAAAAACCATAAAAACGAACATCCCCGAACAATGTTTTTAAACTCTATAAGTCATCCAAAGGAACATAATATGACATAATGAAACCTGAATAAACCCTATTAATGTACACATGGTTTTTTATTTCTAATTAATGAATATAATGTCATTATACAAGACATTAAATAGATGGAAGCATTCGGGTACTAGGTAAGGGGAAATTATCGAACCCAACTTTCATCGTTCAGGTTATCCCTCTTTCAGTCCATTTTTTATATGGTTACTACTTAAAGATAATTTGTTCATAATTATCATACCTTTTATGGGATATAAAGTTTTTCGACTAAAGTTTATGTCAATCAAAATGTTTTCCAAAATAACTCTTCTTTTAAGAACTCACCTTTTACCTCTCATTCAAGGTTGATGGTTCTTGTATCAAGTATGTTGTTTCCTCTTTCTTTTGGGAACCCAAAGTTTATGAATGTGTTCTTATGAGATGAAACCCATTACTTTTAACGGTTTAGTTATGTTCATTTATGTTATATTTTCATTGTGTCATGCATGATAAATGATAATGTTATGATGTGATGGGTGTGCCCGAAATTATATAGCGCAATATGAATGTTTAAATGTGACGGGTGCGCCCGAAATAATATAGCACTCCAATGCATTGGGTAAAGTGATTAATATCATGGGTAAATGTGAAATGATGTGTGAAAAATATTCTATCATGGTTCACAATTATGTGTGGTAGTTGACCACTAATACATGATGTTTCATTTTTATGCATTGCCACATTTCAAGTCTTTTATTTTTGCTTCTCTCATGTTCATGATCTTTTTCCTATGTTCTGATTATGCTCACTCCGTGATATATTTTTGTTATCTATCCTCTTACAAGGCTTCTAGCTCACCTCTTTTGATGTATATCCTCAGGTGGATACTTGTACTAAGGAGAGGACAAGTGCCAATAAGAAGCTAGAGAAGAATAAATTAAATAAATGTTTATGCTAGTTGTTGTATTTGTTATGTGTGGTCCTAGTTTTCCCAAGAAACTAAACCTTGGGATCCTCTATGTGTAATACTATTATGTTTTTTATCTTTGAAATGATGTAATCGTAATGTAAGAAAAGGCCGGGTCACTATAGTTGGTATCAGAGGCATGGTTTAGTTAATTTGGGAATTAAGATTCTTAAACCCTTGGGAAAACCTACAGTATGAGACTAAGTACAAATATGCACACAAGAATATTTACCTAGGGATCCCATATGTTATGTTTTTGGTATAAATTGTTTAAATTAATAAGTTATTCATGACTTGTTTACTTATGTTTTGTTCTAACCTTTTCTATTTTAGAAGATGGTGGGAACCAGGATAAATCAAGCCAACAACTCATGCGAGGGCCAATGCAACGATTTCCCGGATGACATCCCAAATGATTTGAGAGGTGGAGTTCAAAACTTCATGGAAATTATTACCCAATTATCTCAGGTTATGAATAATAACCATAATAATGGGGCCGTCCTCCTTCACCAAAGAGGGAGAAACTGGCTATCAAATGTTTTATGCAGCAACGACCACCGACGTTTTTTGGATCTTCTTATCCACTAGTTGTGGAATAGTCTTTCAACTCCATGGAGAAGATATTTTATGTGCTTCACTATTCTGAGATGGAGAAGGTGAATCTAGCCATTTATCGTCTAGATGGAGAAGCTGATCAATGGTGGGCTTTGATTAAGAACACCAAGCCAAGGGAGGAAATTGAAGAGATGGAATGGGAAGACTTTAAGATAATGTTTCTTAATAAGTATTTCCCACGAACTCTTTATAAAAAGATGGAGAGAGAATTCATAGAGCTCAAGAAAAAAGAAGGAGAATATGTCACCACCTATGAAGTGAATTTCAAAAGGCTCGCAAGGTATGCTTCGTGTTTTTTATCAAAAATGATAGCAAAATTGATTGATTCTTTAGGGGATTAAAACCACACCTTAGAAAGGATATTGTAATTCAAAACTTTGGGAGTTATGAAGAATTTGTTCAGTGTGCTCTCAAAGTGGAGATGGAGTTTGGAGAATGGTCCCATGGCTATGGGGATAAGAAGAGAAAGATAGAGTTTCAAGCTGGTGGATCTAATGATAAAGGTAAGAAGAAAAATCAACGACCCACATGCCAAAAATGTGGGAAGTTGCACAATGGGAACTGCCTAAAAGGGATGGTGAAATGCTTCAAGTGTGGGAAATAAGGACACCATGCTCAAGAGTATCGAAAAGACATGAAAAGGAAGGATAATGTAGCTGATGAAAGGAGAGAACCACTCATGGTACAATGTTACAACTGTAAGAAGCTAGGGCACTATGCAAACCAGTGCACTAAACCTCGAGTTCTCGAGGGTAATCAGCATCAGTATCCAACAAATCCAATGGAACAAGGGAAGGCTTATTCCATCACTACTGCAGAGTTGGAGCATGATAATGAAGTCATATAAGGTACACTTCCTATTCACTCAAGAATGGAAAAAGTGTTATTTAATTCTGGTTCTACGCATTCCTTTATATCTTGAATGTTTTCTAGAACTATAGAATCGAATCCCCAAAACCTTAAATTAGAGATATCTATAAAAACACCAAGTGGTGAAATCATTGCAACCCATGTATTTGACTCTTCTCCTGTTGGTATGTGTGGGAAGACTCTTCTGGAAAATCTCGTAATACTTCCCTTGGTGGAATTCGACACTATAATGGGAATGGACTGGCTCTCATTATATAGAGTTCATATAAACTATCGTGAAAAGGAAATATCTTTTCATATTTTGGACCATCCCATGCTTCTCTACAAATGAATGGAAAATCATTAATCTCATTTGAAAAATCCTTCAATGGTGTGGGTGTTGATTCCCTATGAAAAAGCATACCTCGCCGAAATGGTTGAGTCAAAGGAAATTTCCGACCTTGAGGAAATTCCCATCATGAGGGAATATGATGATGTATTTCCCGAAGAGTTACCCAGAATTCCCCCGGATCATGAGGTAGAGTTCTCAATTGAACTCATACCTGGAGCTACTCCTATCTCGAAGTGCCCCTATAGGATGGCTCCTATCGAACTAGAGGAGTTAAAGAAGTAGCTGCAATAGCATCTGGACAAAGGGTTCATACGCCCTAGTTCATTTCCTTGGGGTGAGACAGTGCTCTTTGTGAAGAAGAAGGATGGAACAATGTGGTTGTGTATCGATTATCAGGAACTCAATAGGTTCACCATAAATAACAAGTATCATCTCCCAAGGATTGATGACATGTTCAACCAATTAAGAGGAGCTCAATACTTCTCAAAGGTGGATCTTCGTTCTGGATATCATCAGGTAAAGGTGAAGAAGGTAGATATTCAGAAGACTGCCTTCCGAACAAGGTATGGGAACTATGAGTTTTTTGTGATTCCCTTTGGGCTTACTAATGCCCCTGAAATATTCATGGATTTTATGAATAGAGTCTTTAGAGATTACCTTGAAATTTTTTTGGTAGTGTTTATCAATGATATTATCAGCTACTCCAAAATCAAGGAGGAATATAAATAATATCTAAGACTTGTGTTGGTGACATTAAGAAAGGAGAAGTTGTACACCAAGTTCAGCAAGTGTGACTTTTGGATGAATCAAGTCACATTCTTGGGACATTTGATCACAAGTGAGGGAATTTCTGTGGATCCTTCAAAAACAAAGGCGATTGAGGAATGTCCCAGGCCCTCTAGTGTCACAAAAATCCGTAGTTTTCTTGGATTATCTGGGTACTACTGACGTTTTGTGAGAAAATTCTCATGATTGTGATGCCTGCTAACTAAGTTTATAAGGAAAAGGGTAAAGTATGTCTGGACGGAAGAATATGAGGGAAGCTAAAGAGAAGGCTGATCACTGCACCTGTACTCACATAACCGAAAAGTGGAGAAAGTTTTGTGATATACAGTGATTATTCAAAGAAATTATTGGGTTGTGTACTCATGAAAAATGATAATGTGATAGCCTACACCTCACGACAGTTGAAGATCCGTGAGCAAAACTACCTGACGCATGATCTAGAGATGGCAGCTGTGATTTTTGCCTTGAAAATCTGGAGACACTACCTTTATGGTGAGATGTGTGACATATACACTGACCAAAAGAGACTAAAGTATATATTCACACAAAAGGATCTCATCATGCGTCAAAGGAGATAGATAGAGCTAATCACAGATTACGATTTCCCTATTCACTATCATCCTGGAAAGGCGAAGTAGGTAACTGATGCTCTAAGAAGAAAAGAACCTGCTACTTTATCCATGTTTCGGATTGAGAAAGACCCTGTCTTCTTGGATATGCAAAGAATTGGTTTGGAAATTATAAGGGCAGGGGATGCATCTTACCTTGCCCAAATGATTGTGCAACCATCCATCCAAGATAAGATTAAGGAAGCACAAAGGGATGATGTGGAGATACAAAAGAGGGTGAATGTTGTAAAGGAAGGGAAGCTGCAAGAGTTCCATATTGATGATGATGGTGTGATTCGGTTTGGAATGCGGCTTTTTGTGCCTTCATCACCCGAGATAATGAAGGTGCTATTTGACAATGCACATAGCTCAACTTTCTCTATCCATCCTGGGAGTAACAAGGTGTATCGTGATCTTCGAGAACACTTCGGGTGAGATAACATGAAGAAGGATATTGCAGAATATATATCAATGTTCTTGGTATGTCCGCAAGTTTAAGCTAAGCGACAAAAGTCCAAGGGTATGATGCAGCCATTGCCTATACCCATGTGGAAATGGGAAAACATTACTATGGACTTTGTCACGGGTCTCCTGAAGACGTCAAATGGAAATAATTATATATGGGTTGTGGTTGACCGACTCACCAAGACTGATCATTTTAACGCTTTTTGAGAATATCTCTCACTTGAAAAACTTTCAAAGATATATGTGAAGAAAGTGGTGAGACTGCATGGTGTTCCACTCTCAATTGTCTCTAACCGTGATCTAAGGTTCACATATAAGTTCTGGAGGATCATTCAACATGCTTTGAGTACTGAATTAAATTTTAGCACGGCCTATCACCCCCAATATTATGGCCAGACTGAAAGGACTATTCAGACGCTTGAAGATATGCTAAGAGCCTGCTCTCTTGAATTCAAAGGTGGTTGGGATCAGAATCTCCCATTGGTTGAGTTCTCATACAAAAATAGCTTCCACTCAAGTATTAATATGGCTCTGTATGAAGCTCTTTATGGGAAGCGATGTAGAGCTCCAACCTGTTGTGATGAAGTTGGAGAAAGAGAGCTACTTTGGCCCAATCTTGTTCAACAGATGACAGAGAAGGTTCAAGTCATCCAGAAACACATCAAACCTACTCAAATTCGGAAAAAGAGTTATGCTGACAACCGTTGAAGGGACTTAGAGTTTGATGTTGGAGATAAATTCTTCCTTCAAATATCTCCATTGAAGAGAGTCATGTGATTCGGGAAGAAAGGGAAGCTAAGACCAAGGTATATTGGCCCCTTTGAGATCCTCGACTGCACAAGAGTCGTGGCCTATAATCTTGCACTTCCACCGATTATGGATCAAGTTCATGATGAGTTTCATGTATCACTACTGAAGAAGTACATACCAGACCCCTCACATGTACTAAACTCAGAGGTGGTTCAATTGGAAAATGATCACTCCTATGAGGAGTAGCCAGTAAAGATTATGGATCAGAGATATAAGGTTATATTCAAAAATACAACCCATCTTGTCAAAGTGTTGTGGATAAACCATAAGTTTGAGGAAGCAACTTGGGAACCAGAAGAGGCAATGAAGGAGAAACACCATCACCTATTTGTGTAAAGTGAATTTTCAGGGGTGAAATTTCTTAAGGGGGGAAGAATGTAACGACCCAAAGTTTTTCGATGGAAATTTCCTTCTTATATTTATGTTATAAAATAATATGAAATCACAAAATAATGAACTACTAAGTGATAAGTGACCTTTAAACATAATTTTTTCACTTATCTATTTGGAATTTTTAAAATCTAACATACACAGCTGTGTTCAAGATAATTTTTGGAGTCTAATGAAACAAAAATAATTTTTGGTGAATAGTAACCAACCCTTATGAATAGTAAAATACCCTTATGAATAGTAATATGACCCTTATTAACAGTAAATCATCCAAAATAAGAGTAACATTACCTATGAATAATTAAATAAAATTTAGACATCTTAGAAAGTGACAATTTGTCCTTAGTAAACATTTTGGTATTTTGTAAGTCAAAAATAATTAAATATAATTAATTAATTAATTAAAAAGAATTTTTATTTCCTAAAAATGTATTAATAAATTATTTAATTAATGTCTTATAGTTTTTAGATAATTTTATAAGCCCCTACATAATTTTTAAAAGCACTATAAAATCCGTTTTAATCTTAAAAACTGTTTTTTTAAGTAAATTATAATATTAAATAAATATTAAATTAATAATATTTAAAAAATTATTTTTGAAAAATGGACTTTATTTTTGGATTCTGCACATCGAAAAATGGTTGGGGTAAATTTTTGGGATTTTTCTGAGATACTTGAATTTTGGATGAATAGTATAATCTTATAATTTAAAATAAATGCTAAATAATGGATTAATTGAGTCATCGATGATGATCTACTGATGTAATCCCACTTGGTTCGGGATCACATGATAAAATTACTATTATTTTTCATTCAAGACTCACTATTCTTTGTCATAGGGGAAATTAATAATCTAATGAATTTTATATTAAGGAAACCCCTCTCCCCTCCACTATAAAAGCCACCCTTCACACCCTCATTTACTCACACCTCTCAAGCTTCAAGACTTCTCTAAACTCTACCCAAACACCTTCCCTAGCCCCTCCCTCACTTCAGAGAGCTTATGGTCTCATTCAATGACCAATCTTAGTCCCTTAAGGAGGTTCTCAAGAGGAGGATTCTAGAGGAAATTTCCCTCCCTCTTCTCCTTTAATTTCCTTTCAAGTTCAAGTTTATTTCTTGATCTCTCCCCACATATCTTCATCAAAATTGTATTTTAACTCTAGTATTATACATATAATATAATTATATGATTCTAATGGGATATTATATCATCCAACCCCCTTTCCCTCTTCCTTTTATTTTATTAAAGAGAACGTTTTTTGTGAGGTGTCAATTTATCACCTTCAAGAACGACATGCTTTCTTCTTCCATTTCTACCTTCAGATCTGGTCATGAAACCATTTTTATGGTTGAACCAGAATATTTTATATTTATTATGTTCTATTTAAAGTTCTGGAAATAACCTATGTCCATATTACTAAGTGATAAGTTAAAACAAGTTCGTTGTGATCCAAAAACCGTCCAAATTGACCCAAATAACCATCATTTAATTCTTATCTAATGACTCATCCACATGGATCTAATATAATTAATTATAAGATCATTAAAACTCCTGTAATATAATTAATGACATGTAATATCATTTCGGGATGTTTACTCATGTTCTACCCAAACTTCAATTTAAGAATACAAGTGAACCACCCAAGAAAAACCATAAAAACGAACATCCCCGAACAATGTTTTCAAACTCTATAAGTCATCCAAAGGAAAATAATATGACATAATGAAACCATAATAAAATATATTAATTGACACATGGTTCTAGATTTCTAATTAATTAATATAATGTCATTATATAGGACATTAAAGAGAAGGAGGCATTCAGGTACAAGGTAAGGGGAAATTCTCGAACCCAACTTTCATCCTTCGGGTGCTCCCTCTTTCACACAATTTTTGATATTGTTACTCCTTAAAGATAATTTTTTCATAATTATCTTAACTTTTCTATGATATATATGTTTTCTAATAAAGTTTATGCCTATCAAAATGTTTTCCAAAAGAACTCATCTTTTAAGAACTCGCCTATTACCTCTCATTCGAGGTTGATGGTTCTGGTATAAATTATGTTGTTTCATCTTTATTTTGGGAACCCAAAGTTTATGAATGTGTTATTAGAAGATGAAAACCATTACTTTTTATGGGTTAGTTATGTCCATTTATGTTATATGTTCATTGTGGCATGCATGATAAATGATAATGTTATGATGTGACCGGTGCACCTGGAATTATATAGCGCAATATGAATGTTTAAATGTGACAGCTGCGCCCAGAATTATATATTCCTCCAATGCATTGGGTAAAGTTATTAATATAATGAGTAAATGTAAAATTATGTTTGAAAAAGATTATTACTTGGTTCACAAGTATGTATGGTAGTTAACCACTAAGACATGATGTTTTATTTTTATGCATTGCCACGTTTCAAGTCTTTTATTTACGATCCTCTCGTGTTCATGATCTTTTGCCTATGTTATGATTATGCTCACCTCGTAATATATTTTTCTTATCTATCCTCTTACTAGGCTTCTAGCTCACCCATTTTGATGTATATCCTCAGGTGGCTACATGTACTAAGGATAGGACAAGTGCCAATAAAAATGTAGAGAGGAAGAAATTAAATAAATGTTTATGCGAGATTTTGTATTTGTTTTGTGTGGTCCTAGTTTGACCAAGAAACTAAACTTTTGGATCCTCTATGTGTAATAATATTATGTTTTTATCTTTTAAATGATGTAATAGTAATGTAAGAAAAGTTCAGATTGCCATAATTAGAGTACTATTTTGTGGTTTATCCTTTATGGATTCTGAGAGACCTTTGGGGGTCTCAGGGTCCCTACTGAGTATTTTTATACTCACCCCTGCATGGGTTATGCCCGCATCGTGTTCTGTCTTGTGAAGACGACAGATAGCATTGATCGAGGTTAAGGGTTCTAGGTTTAGAGGTTGCTCGGAGGCTTACCATTAGACGAGACGTACCATAGAGACGATCGTTTGAGAGATATACCTACCCTTTGGGTAGGATCCTTGGAAGGTGTTCATAGGATCTTTTTTCAGTTTTACTTGTACTTTTCAGTTTGTCTTGTATTCTGGTCCCTTTACTTATTGTACTCACCCTTTTTACTATATATTTTACTTGGTGTTTTCATCTTGTTGTGTTCTTGAATTGTGTGAGTTTGCAGGTTAAAAGGCAATGCCTTCTTTGTTTTAGGGATATTCCTTTATGGTGCTAGTCACCATCCCCTGGCCTATGGAAGGTGGGCTTGGGGTAGTCATGGAACAGGAACTGGGGGATGGGTCATGAAAAATTGGTGTCAGAGGAGTCGGTTCTACTGGAGAACTTAGACTCTGATCTTTTGATTCGACAATAGTGTTAAGTTTAATGAGTGTGGTTTTCAGTTTTGGAAATCTAGTGTTGGTACGGCAGCTAACATATCCATACACCAAGACCCTGACTTCTGATTTCTGACTCAGTGCATGAAAACCTTGATTTCATTTATGTTTTAAAAAAGTTTTCCTTGTAGTCTCTTTGAGTCATCTCACCAGGTATAACTTATTAACTACAGCGCACCTATTTCTTTTCAGGATGCCTCCACGCTGATAGCCAATAAGGTTTTTAGGTAGAGTATGCAATGACAGCCCACCGAGCATTGAGGTATAGGTGTAGGGATTCCTTTTGGTAGTTGTACCATCGAGTGGAGTACCAGCAGCCCCACTACCCATTGGGCAGCTGATTCCACTAGCCCCAGTAGTAGAGGGTGCACGTCAATTGAGCATGTAGCACGAGTTCTAGTGCCTGAGGCCACCGAGGTTCCGGGGTGAGATAGATCCAAAAGTAGCTGAGGACTGGCTGGAGGTCATGGTCAGAGTATTCCAACCGGTAGGGACACCAGCTAATCTTATGGTCATCCTTGTAGCCAGTCTTCTTCAAGCATTAGCTGGAAGATGGTAGGGCATGATGCTCCAGGTTCATGATGAGGTGACCCTTTTCTGGATGGAGTTTGAGAGCCTATTCAGGGAAGAGTTCATCCCAGTGACTTTACATGCAGTGCGTATACAGGAGCTTCTCCACTTACAGCAGGGTAGCATGACCGTGGCTCAGTATTCAGTGAGGTTCACTGACCTCTCACGCTACTCCACTGATATGGTACGGGACCCTTTATTCTGGGCCCGGACCTTCGAGAAGGGTCTCAGATGAGATATTAGAGATATGATGGTATTGTTCAGCATCCGAATGTAGGTTGGGGTATTAGAGCGAGCACTCTTGGTGGAGATTTTCCTTACTGAACAGTCACCGGTAGCGAGACACACCACAAGACATCATGTAGCAGAGTCATTTGTAGCTGCTAGTAGACAGATGATATAGAGGTCAAAGAGGACAAGACCTACAGGTGGACAAATGCAGGATACAGGATCAGTTGTGTGGGGCTCTCGAGACAGAGCCGGATAGGCGAGGATCAGGCAGTGTTACTCATGCGCCAAGAAGGGTTACATGGCTCTTGACTACCTGACCCTCTGTACGGATGACCAGCAGATAGTCAAAGGACCACCTAGGAAGAGGTGAATATTCGATCGAGGAGGTCCGCATGTAGTAGTAAGATGTAGCAGAGAAGCTGGCCATGAAACAGGAAGTGGGTGGTGATTCGAGGTTCTACCACCACCACCTCCAGGTTGTCCACCCTGACCACAGGGAGCAGGTGGATAGGGACGCGCTCAGCTTCAGGCAGTTGAGGCCTATGATCACGACACTCTATAGATGATTCGAGGTACGATCTATGTCTAATACACCTTATTTGCAGTACTTATAGATATATGTGTCAGTCACTCTTTAATTTTCACCACCCTTTTTTGAAGCTCAAAGATTTTGGTGGAGCAGTTGGCTCGATCCTTACGGCTAGAGACTTCTACGGGAGAGGATTCAATGATTACACACTAGAGCCGACAGTGTGAGCTTACTCTAGGAGGTGAGATCTTTGACTGGGATCTTCTAGTAGTGGCGTTGGGGCCTTACGATGACATCATCAGTATGGACTGTTTATCTACAGTCCATGCTCAGATTGAATATATTTGGAGCAAAGTGTGGTGTATCTACGAGGATGGGACTAGGTTTTCCTTAATCGGTGAGAAGGGAAAATTTTCAGCATAGTATGGACTTACCCAGAGGAGGGTGCAGCCGATCACACATCAGTTGGCTAGCCTTACCCTCAGAGCAGTTGATGTTGAGAGTCTGGTCTATCCTATAGTGGTGGACCAGTACACTGATGTTTTCCCTGATGATGTTTTGATTCGACCTCCTTGCATAGAGGTGGACTTTTATATCAACTTGTACCCCGAGACGACACCGATATCTAAACAGCATATTGTATGGCTCCCGCAGAGCTTAAAGAGCTGCAAATACAGCTAGAGGACTTGTAGAGCAAGGGGTTCCTTAGGCCCAATGTTTCTCCTTGGGAAGACCCAATTTTGATCACTAAAAAGGCAGATGGGAGTTTGAGACTCTATGAGGACTATAGGCACCTGAAGTAGGTTATCGTGAAGAACAAGTACCCACTCTTGAGTATTTATGATCTCTTTGATTAGCTAAATGGGGCATGGTGATTTTCGAAGATAGACCTCAGATCAGGTTATCGCCATCTTAGGGAACAAGATGAGGATTTGCAGAAGACGACCTTCAGATATCGGTATGGCTACTATGAGTATTTGGTTATTCCATTTGGTGTAATCAATTCCCCAATAGTGTTCATGGGACTCAGGAACAGGATCTTCCAGCCATACCTCTATCACTTTATGGTATTCTTCATCTACGGCATCTTGTTATATTCAGCTACAGAGGAGGAGCAAGCCTATCATCTGCAGATAGTTATGGACACACTCCGAGAGCACCAGCTTTATGGTAAGCTCTCTAAGTTCCTATTCTAGATCCGAGAGGTTCACTTCCTGGGACACATCATCTTGGAGGATAGAGTTGTGGTGGATCCATCGATGATTGAGGTTGTGCTTTCTTGGGATCCACCTAAGAGTATGATAAAGGTGCAAAGTTTCCTGGGTTTGTCCGGTTACTACCAAAGGTTTGTGCCTGACTTTCCTAGAGTTACGACACCCTTATCAAGATTGACAAGGAAGGGGAAACCCTTCATGTGGTTAGAGAGATTCCAGTGGAGTTTCCATAATATGAGTTAGAGACTGACGAGTGCCCACATCTTGAAGTTACTGTAGTAGGTCGTTGGGTACGTAGTCTATTGCGACACATCAGGGACTGGGCTTTGATGTGTCCTCATGTAGGAGTGATAAATGATCGCATATGGTTCTAGATAGTTGAGAAAACATGAGAAAAACTACTCTACCCATGACTTGGAGTTAGCAGCAGTGGTCTTCGCCTTGAAGATGTGGAGACATTATTTAATGGGTGAACATTTTACACTTTACTCTTATAATAAGAGTCTCAGGTATATCTTGTCTCAGAAGGACCTAAACCTGAGATAGAGATATTTTCTTGAGTTCCTCCAGGACTATAACATCGAGAAATTTTATACTCCTAGGAAGGGGAAAATATTAGAAGATTCACTCAACATGAGATCTGGCATATAGTTGTTGAGTGAGGCGACGGAGCAGCTGGCTGCTTTGAGGATATCCTATGTGGATCGAGATGGACCAGCTTATCTTCAGTCTCTTATAGTCACTCCCCCACTCCTTCAGTGAGTCGGGGAGGTGCAGCTTGGGGACACTGACTGTGAGGATCGACGTGCTCAGATATCCACAGGACATGCACATGATATATTTTCTAAAGGTGGTGATCATGTTATCCTCTTTAGAGGACGTACTATGGTACCGGTGGTGTTGTGGGAGGAAGTCAAGAGGGAGTATAATACATCCCCTCTAGCGGTACATTCATGAGTGGAGAAGATGTACTAGGACCTCTGATGTTAGCACTGGTGGTCAGGAATGTAGAAAGCAGTGGTAGAGTTTATCTCACGGTGCCTCACTTGTCAGAAAGTGAAGGCAGAGCATCAAGATCTGGTGGGTTTGCTCAGCCACTTGAGGTGCCAGAGTGGGAGTGGGATGTAATATCCATGGACTTTGTGATAGGACTTCCACGCATGTCCAAGGGACATGATTCCATCGGGGTGATTGTTGACCAACTCACCAAGTTGGCCCACTTCGTACCTATCAGAGATCAGGGATCAGTAGAGAGCATGGGACGCCTCTATGTACAAAATATTTTACGGCTTCATGGAGTTCCCTAGATGATTGTATCTGATCATGATGTATGTTTTACATCCCAGATATAGAAGGGGTGGCAGGAGGCATTCGGGACTCAACTTCAATTGAGAACCACCTTTCATCTTTAGATGGATGGTTAGACAGATCGGACCGTTCATACCCTCAAGGACTTGTTGCATTCTTGTGTCCTTGATTTTGGCCACGGTTGGGAGGATTACATTACCTTGGTAGAGTTCTCGTACAAAAACATCTATCACTCCACCATCGGTATGGAACCATTTGAGGCATTGTACGGTTGACCTTGCAGATCACCTCTTTGCTAGACTGGCCAAGGGGAGTCATCACTCATGGGACCAGAGATGGTATACGCTACCACAGAGAAGGTGCAGATCATCCAAGAGTAGATGAAGACTGCAAAGAACAAGGAGAAGTCTTATGCTGACAGGAGATGGAGAACTCTGGAGTTTGAGGATGGTGATCATGTCTTTCTATGTGTCTCAACTCAATGAGGTTTGCGGAGATTTGTCCTGGGTGGCAAGTTATCTCTGAGGATCATAGGACCCTTTTTGGTCCTTAGTAGAGTTGGCGAGGTGGAATACCACATAGCCCTTCCACCTCAGTTTCACAAGCTTCATGAAATTTTCCATTTATTTCAGCTGAGGAGATATGTGTAAGATTCTTCGCACATCATTGACTGGGGAAAGAAGGATATCGATGATGGGGTGACATTTTCAGAGGTTCCAGTAGATACAGAGGATCGACATGAGAGATTCCTTCATCGGATATCGATACCTTGGGTGCACATATGTTGGCAGCATTGGAACCTCCAAGAGAGCACATAGGAGCGGGAGGCTCAAGTTTGTGCTTAGTACCCCAACTTTTTTCCATAGTTTGTGTTGTGTCTTTCAGGGAAAAAAATCCCTAACGTGGAAAGAATGTAAAGACTAGGAACTTTCAATGTAATTTTTTTAATTATATGAAAATATTATGAGTCTCGAAAAAATTTACGGCACGTGATTCTGAGGCCCTGAGTGCCCGAAATAAATTTATGAACTTTCTTTAAGGTACGTTTAGTTAACATGTGAGTGGGAATTTGTAACTTTTAAACTGATTCTTGGAATTGAAATCTGAGGACACCATTGAACTCACAACACCGATATTCACATAAGGAGACCTTCACTTAAACCACAGTAGTTCGATGGTGGAAGTTGAATTTTCAGGTGTTATAGAGGAATAAAATAAAACAATTTTTTTATTTTTATTCAAAACCTCTCCACAAATTTTTGAATATTAGTGGTGGGGACCAACCAACCTTGAACCCCTCTTTTAATGTGATATAACTCTTGAAACCCCAACCCATACCAATTAATGATCCAACATTAATAGATCAATTAATTAACTTAAACGTAATTATGTTGGATCCCCCCTTTATTTTTCCTCTTGGGTTGGAAAACATTCTTGGTGGAGAAAACTTCTGCTAGAGAACTCTTGAAGGAAGAAAATCTTCCAACAAAGAACATTCTCCGAACGAGGAACAGGGAACCAATGTTTGAGAAGTGCTGAAACATCATTTTCTTCCCCATGCCACCTCTAAATAACAAATGAGGTCGTGTTTCTCTTGATTGTTCTTCGTTACTTTATTTTAAGTTGATTCAATCTTCTTGAGCTGGTTGTTATCAAACTAATGCAGTGGGCGTGGGGAAAACAAACAGGCGTGATTCCTCTACTACCTCGTGGATTTATGTGTTCTTCGCGGGCAGGTCATCAATTGAGTGGAACCCGACCATGTCGAGATAGATGCAAATGCGATATCCTGAGATGAGATTTGATCTCTTTGGATTGAAGAATGGGCCACTGATTCTCCCATGGTGACTCGGGGAAGTCTGTCGGCAACCGGCACCAGTAGGGTAAAAGGTGGAGGCTAGCACACCGGTCGGTCGTGATGGCGGAGGAGGTTCAACCGCGACGTCGAAGGAGGCCACAGACAGTTGGCCACATCTGGGGAGGGTGGTGGCTGGCACGCCAGCCGACCGCGTGGAATCTGGGCGGCGTGCGTTCACACCGCCGGTAGAAGAGGAGGTCGCGGATGTCGAGCTACGGCGGCGTACCAGGGTGGTCGGCACCCGGCTGGTTGCAGGAAGAGTAGCGGCGTCGTTACACTGCTGAAAGGTGGAGACGGTTAGAATTCTGGCCAGCCATGTCACGTCGGGCAAGACCCACATTTATGGATCCCACATGCCAGCAGGTGGCGCCACGTGGCACCACCGGGTTTGACGAATCCAAATTGTACAACTAGACCATTCGGGAATCCGGGGGGCGCCTCCCCTGGGTGGAGGCTAGGGTGGGCCCCGTCATGGCGGGTTGCACCTTACTGAGTGGACCACGCCCAACAGGTCGATCCCCGCGGGACGCGCCCAGCCGATCGCCCCTAGCTGGCCGCGCCTAGTGGGCCGCACCCATCAGGATGAGCCCACGGTGGTCCATCCCATCCAGGCCAAACCCAGACCAGGTCAGGTCGATTCGAACCAGGTCAGGTCGGCCCGGGTTTCTATGACCGGGTCGGATGAGACCCGGGCCCAGCTGGACCCAGATACGTCTTTTTGTCCATATCTTGAGAACTGGGCATTCATTTGACGAACCATCTACGACACTAGAGCTTTTGGATCAAGATGGTCCTTTTGATATACTCTAATTGAGTTTTGGATAATTTTGGAGTATGGCTGGGTTGGATCTAACTCGAATCAAATCAGGCCCTCGGAACAAAAATGCTAATAAATTACAGATCGGGCATCCGATTGACGCATCGTCTATTGCGTTGGGACCCTTATGACATGGCGGTCCATTGGGAAACTTCTTAATGGGACTTCGTGGTAGTTAAAGTGTTACTGATGGCTTTAGGATTAGATCCCCCTGAAATCATGCGTGCTTAGTGTGGGAACCCTATGGCTTACTGTATTTGAAGAATCTGCATATCCTATGTGGGTCATCTTTGGATTCTATGTGGTTTAACATCTACTGGTCATGTGTGGGTCATCTAAAAATCCTGTGTGGTTTATCTTCAGATACTATGTGGTTCATCTTCAGATCCTGTGTGGGTCATCTTTGATCCTGTGTGGGATTATAACAGAGCTTCTTGACGAAGTAAGATGATCTAGCAATACAGCTAATCACTTATACTTCCATACTTAAGATATACCTTGTGTGAGCTAAGTCTTTACCTTTGTGGTACACTTCTATATGGTGATACCTTCATCGTATTCTTCTGTGTGGCATTACGTTTGTGGTACTTACCTTCCTAGTGTTACCTTAGTGGTGTTCTCTCCTTTGTGGGACATTTGGGCTTTTGGATAAAGAGTTGGGACTTGTGTTTCCTCATGAATGATATGGGTATACTTGGTAACTTAGATATATGTATATGAATATACCTAAGTAGGTATGATTGTTTTTTTCGTGTTCTATGATTATAATATTGCTTTTTGGTTTATCCATTGTGGATTCTGAGAGACCTCCAGGGGTCTCAGGGTCCCTACATAGTATTGTTATACTCACCCCTACACGGGCTACGCCCGCACCTTATTGTGTCTTTTGCAGACGAAAGAAAATATTGACTGAGGCTAAGGGTTCTAGGTCTGGAGGCTGCTCATAGGCATACCATTAGACAAGACGTACCACAGAGATGACTGTTCGAGAGTTGTACTTACGCATAAGGTAGGATCCTTGGCGGGTTTTCAGAGGAGTTGTTTTTAGTTTTACTTGTACTTTTCAGTTTGGGCTTGTATTCTAGCCCCTTTACTTACTGTACTCACCCATTTTACTATATAGTTTACTTGGTGGTTTCATCTTTCTGTGTGCTTTTATTTTGTGAGTTTTCAAGTTAAAAGGCAATGCCTTCCCGGTTTTAGGGATATGCCTTTCTGGTACTAGTCGCCAGCCCCTGGCCTATGGAAGGTGGGCTTGGGGTAGTCACGGCACGGGCCTCAGGGGATGGGTCATGTCAATTTTCGCTATTTATATTATTTTATTATGTTTCATACTCTAATAAATATGGTATAGTATCCCCATATGTATTATTAGACCATGGCTGCTAATATGCAACTTATAGCATATGGGGAGGTTCACTTGAGGTCATGTGATAACTTGGATTGGGGCACCAGTTTAGTGGCTCCCGAGTCAGGGATGTTACATGTAGGGATCATTAATTTCATATAATTATAAGTCTTTATGTGAAAAGTTAATATATCTTATGAATGGAATGAATTTTTTTGTATAAAGATGGTTGGATTTAATATTTTGGTGATTATCATAAATTTTTTGTTGTATAAAGAGTTAAAAATTAATGTGGTTTGAACATAATAATTTGGTGGATAGAATAGTGATTCAAAGAATAATTTTTTAGAATAATTCATACATAAAGGATTATATCATGATATAATAAATATTACATGGGATGAAATGGTTATGTATTAAATTTTTATGTGGTATACATTAAATTCGAGAGATGTAAAATTAAAATGCCTCAAATATTAATGTTAAATTCCTTCTCGAGTAAACCCATGTCAAAACCTCGGTCATCTAACTATGTATGACAAGGTAAAGTTGGTTTACCATGAATTATCTTGTATAAGGAATTTTGGTTATGTGTGACTCTAATTTGATTAGGTTCCCATATTCCGTGATGGTCTTTATGATACACTTGTCTATGAGTACATAATTGGACTAGGTTACCTAAGTAATAGAGTTGAGTTTATCCCGATGATGGATTTGGATAATGGGTTTTCCACATAACTATCCAATGTTTACATGTGATATCATTGGAATGATTTATAACCTAAATAGCTAAGTGATGGGTAAAATGATAAAGAAACCCAAAAAATAGTGAAATGTGGATGATTTCTCACTAAAGGGGATGATGTATATGGTCATTATTTTAGTGGGAGTACTTAAAATTACATGATGAAAATATATAAAACAATATACTCACTAATATATATGAATTTATAGTAGATTATGGCATCTACAATATTTATCATTTTGGTTCGTCAATAGCTATGACCTATAAAACTATTCTAGATTGATATATAAGGTGAATAAGTTTACTCTAAGAGAGGTATCGGGATCATATAAATGTAAATGTAATAAAAATAAATTTCTCTAACCATGACCTATGAGTATTAGATATTAGGTGGTTGTCATATATTTGTGATGATAAGAACAAACTTGTCTATAAGATAGAATTAATGAATGTTGAATTAATTCAATATGTTGGAAATAGAGAACGAGTTACTATATTAGAATCCAGAACATTTGACATAATTTTACCTAGTGGATTAGTTTTAGAAATATAAAATTGTTATTGTGTTCTTGTAATTAATAGAAATTAGATTTTTTTTATATTTTTTGGATGATATGGGGTTTTCATTCATTATTTAGAATAATATTTTTTCTATATATAAAAATAAAATATTTCATATTATTTGGAATATAGTGAATAGTTTACACATTATGGATATGGATAATCATGTCTATAAAATTCAGAATAACAAATGTCAAGTTTGAATCTAAACCCACTTACCTTTAGAATTTTCTATATGTACATATAAATGAGAAACATATTTAAAGACACCATAGATATATTTTTTTGGGATAGTCTGATTATGAATCATTTGATATATGAAAATATTTTTTATTAAAAAAGATGACCAAAGTACCTTTCAATAGAAAAGTAAAATGGTAAATAGTCTTTTGTATCTTATACATAGCTATATTTATGGACCATGTTTTAAATTAGTATTTATGGGTATTTTTTATAATGGGAAACTAGTTGGAAGATGTTTAAAAGTACAAAGTTTTTTAGAATAAAGTACAAAATCAACTGGGAAAAGGTATTAATATTCTCTAATCATATCAAGGTGGTGAATAATTAAGCCAATAATTCACTAATAATATAAAATATTTTTAATTTTTTTCACAAATCAATCATTCTAGAACGCCAAAATGGAATTATGTGTCATAAAGGAGGAAGTATTTCCTACTAAAGATAGTTCAATTGATGGTGAGTTAGTATGACCTTCCTATTTATTTATAGGGATATTTTCCTAAAACTAAGGCATTCCTACTTAACCATAGTCTATATAAAGTAATCATAAAAACACTACATGAGATATAGACTAGTAAAAATCAAAATTTGTGTTTTATGAAAATTTATGTTTGTTAAGTATGCATACAGTGTATATTATCTAAAAAAATTACCATATTTTGGGAAAAAATATTTTTTTCTTATCTTAAATAAACTATGGGATATTATTTCTATATTAATATTTAGAAAAAACATATTTATATCCTAAAATGGTCCATTACTTGAGAACTAACACCTTAGTCAAGGAGTTAGTGAGAGGAATGTTCAGCATAAAGAATTTTAGGACAATGTATAAGCCTTCATGAGACTGAAGTTAAGCCTATTCCACAAAGAGTTATAAAGAACCAATATGGGTTATACAAGAACCTCAAAAGTATGGTAATATTCATTAGGAGAATTATATATATATATTTATTATGGAAAATTATGAAGAATTAATGTTCATTGATTATGATCCTACTACCTAATAAGAGATCATTGAGAGTTTAATTTCTAAGGAATAGAAAAATTCCATGAAATTTGAAATAGAATCCATCTACACTGACCATGTTTGTAACTTTTTGGATGCACCTAAAGGGTGAGAACCATGGGGTAAAAGTGGGTTTTCAAAAAGAAAATTGGCATGGATAGTATAGTGTCTACCTATAAAGATCAGTTGGTGGATGATGTGATATCCATCATAGTTCTTATTGCAAAAAATTATCGAACCCATGTTAAATATAATAATATTAGGACTCAAGTTATCTCAATATAGGAGGTGGTTTTTAGTGTGTTTTTTTATGTAATGTGGATCATATATGTGTTAAAAGATAATAATCAATTATTTTTTATAATTCAATTGATTTTTTTTTTGAAAATTTGTTTTAAAATAGTGGTATAAACATTGATATTACTCTCACATACTTGTTAAATCATTAATCAATTTAATTTTCATCCTCTCTCTAATGTGATAGAACATAATCTAATTATCCACACCTGGTGATTTCATTTTTTGATAGTGAAATAAAATAATCACTGAATTTCCTATCATTTCATAACTAAGTGAATAGATATCTCTAATACCTCTCAAATTTACCCACTACCATCCATCATATAGGCAGTGGAGAAGTTCCATGTGTCTTGTGTGTGTGAACTAGTGAAGAAGGGGTAAAGAATTCAAATGAGAATAATAATGTAGATATCATAATATATAATAAAGCAAAATAATTATATAGAAACAAAAAAATGATATATTTGACATTTAGAAAAATAATTTATTAATATGGGTGTAGTATATTATCCTTGACTCACCCATTAAGTATCTAGTGTGACATCATGGGATAGAAAATATTGCAAAAAAAGGAATGGAGAAGTAAACTCCAGCAGCAATAGCTCTCATATTAATCAGGTGATTGGAAGTGCCTCGCTCATTGAATAGTTTTCCCCCTTGTTGGAATGTAATAATGATCAGGTTCCTTGCATGTGTTCCAAAAACTTCTTCTCCCTCATTAGTATTGTAGAATTATTTCTCTTCCTTGGGTGGTTCTAGTGCTTTAAAAGTTATCCTGAGATTCAGTGTCCAGCTTTCATTTACTCTGATTGGTTCTGTGTATATAGATCTTGTTTCATGGTTCTTTATCTAGATATCTCTTTAAGCTTATTCTTTCTCAAAAACCATCCCATAATATTCACTATCTTTTTTTGTTAGATGGTGACCATGTTGATTTTTGGGTGAGTTATTTCCCAATTTTGGAAGAACATAAATTATTTTTAGATCATTCCATAGTTATATTCGGGATTTTTAATTTTAATTACCATAAACAAAAAATCTGAAATAAAAGTCTTACATGATTGATGTAGTTGTATATGGTGGAAGACAAGGTTTATAGTAGATAAGACTTATCATATATAGTAGTGTTTCTTAAAAATAAAACATTTCATACGCATTGGATTTCATATCTTATTCTATCATATGAGATCTTTAATATGAAGAGGATTTTGTATATAGATCTTAAAAACTGCCTCTCATGCATGGGCTCTTATATGGGGATTTATTACACAATTTATTCATATCTTACATAGAACCTCTCACACACGATGGGGTTTCTTATTAATAGGGAGTGTCTTATGATATTCTCTTCCATGGTCATTTTTTAGGCTTCGAAACTATAATCCCATGTAAATACATACCAACAACGAGGTTTATTCAAATAATACCAAAATTGATTAAAAATAACATAAATTTAAAATTGAAAACATGTTAATAGTTCAAACACAAACTTCACCAATAAATGTATATCCAATTAATTGCAAAATGATTAAAATAATAAAAATGAGCATTTAAAGACGTTTTTCTATTTATTTTTTTCATTGTTTTTCAATATTGAGTACTTTAAATATGAATTACAGAAAACAAGGATATGATTCCTAAAAATTATTTAAATAAATTTTAATACTTTGTGGCTTGATCACTCTTCCACACATAAAAAGTTTCGTTCCTCAAGTATACAAATGTTCTGCTTTCTATAAAAAAGTTATAGTTCTTAGATTATGATTAAAATGGAATTTATTAGAATGAATATTTAATAAGGGGAAACTTTATAAATTCATTTCCTGTAAGATCCTTTTTTTCAAAGATTGATTTCATAATCCTTGATACTTTATAACTGAAATTTTGATATATCATATTCCCCTTCATCATCAAAGTTTATAATTCCATAAATATTTTCATCCACTTTTTCAATTATAACCTATTGAATTATTCCCATCCATGTATGTGCAGACCACTTATTATGTGAGTTCAACTAAAATTGAAACTAAATCCTCCCAAGAATTTTGGTATCCCATAGAACTAATTGTAATATCTAATACATAGAAGCAATGAATGGGAAGCTCGTACTCAAGTTTCTTTAACTCTTATTAATGGATAACTTACACATTAATGTGATTATTTGACTTAGTAATACTTATAGATTATTTACCATCTCCTTGTTTTACTATTGTTCAAATGATATATCCAAATCTCATTCAAGGAGTCTACCTAAGGTTTTACTCAATAAATGTATGTAGGTAACATAATTTATGTTCAAAAATTAAATTTTCTCATGTTGTCATTTTAATTCAACTTTATTTATTTTTATCAAAATCCTTTACCAAGTTTTTAGGAAAAAATTTCCATATATCAAAGTGAAACTTGGTTGTTTTCCTTTCAATGGGGGTGGGATTTCAAAAATGTATTATCAGTTTATTTTATTTTCACAACACAAGAACACAAAAATATAATGATTTATTTATATCCTAAGATACCTTGTACACTCCCCCATACTTATATTAAAACCCACTTCCAATTTAATTTTGTATTAAATGATCAAGTAATAATATATTTTGGATTTGGGTAAATAAAAGAAATAATCTAATGGTCCTTATTCATATTCATCATAGATGAGTTTACTCTCCTCCATTGGTTTCATCAAATAAAATTCATGAAACATCCTAAATTTTTTCGGTTGACATTAAATAGTTAATATAATTTAGTTACCTTGAACTCAAAAAAACTTAATTAAAATATATTTGTCATTATAAATGGTCTAGTGCATTTGGAATGAAGTTTACAAGGTATGAGTTTAATCCTAGTGGAGAAAAAAATAAATTTATCTCTAACTTAAAAGTATCTTTTTGAAATGAATCTTCCATAGAAATATTTGGATTTTTCTTTGTACATAGGGAGATTATCATAATATTCCTTTCTTAGATTATTCATTTCCATTATCTAGAGATTTATTTATCCTCTAGTCTTTCTAAATTATAGGATTACATTCTTCATATCCCATTAGGATTTTGGTTGTATCTTGATAGGAAACTGATATCATTTTTAATAAAATATTAATAAATATTTTAAATGTAGTTATGTAGGCCAATAGTGAATGATAAATATTTTGGATCTAGTCCTTTCAGTTGGGTTGTAATTTCTTCTCCATAATCCACTTTATCTCTCTATTTGAGACCCTAACCAGCCTTTTTTTTATCAGTTGTAGGAAGTAGAGATCCTATTTTGTGATCTATGATTATTCATGAGAAATTCCATAATCCATTTATATAAATGTGTTTCATGACCAATTATTATTTCTCAAGGTATCCCAAAACTAAAAAAAGATAATTAATCTTGTAAATTCAATAAAAAAATTGGAATCAATACTTTTAGTTTCCTCAGAATCAATCAAATTAAAAAAATATACTACTACTAACATAATATAAGTAAATCGAAAAGAGATAGGAAATTTTCCCATGAAATATATTCCACATGCATCAAATATTTCAAAAAAAATCAATGGTTATTAGGAAGTTTAATATATCTTATAAATTCCTCTTAAAAATTGATAATTTTTATATCATTTAAAAAATCTATGTGAGCCTTTAAAATTTTTATCCAAAACAAATGATCTTAAAAAACCTTTCTATCTATTATTTGTGGTCTATAATGGCCTCCTTGGTGAGGGTGCGATAAAATGTAAGCATGGAATTTAACTATTTCTTTGGCATACATATACTAAACACTTAATCATTAAAATTTTCCACAAATAAGGGTCCTACAAAATATATTATTTTGGTTTAACTTAAGTTGATGATTTTTTAACTTATAAAAGAATATAAGTACCTTTTATGTAAAAAAATAGATCTATATTTTAGCATACCATGGTATTTTTTGGACATCATACACTTGATCACTAGGGAGAGAATCATTTAATACTAACTGTATAGGATTTTATACCTCATTAGAGTGGGTAAATATTCTAATATGGTGTAACACCTCTACTTTGAGGTATATCCCTATTTTATATTGTTATTTTTAAGTTTGAGGGGTTGGGCTGAATCACTAGAAGTGTTTGGAGGAGAAAGTTGAGCGGGATCTAGAATATGGTTAAATGAGTCAGTTTATGGTGTGAATGACTATTCATTTAATGAATTTTTCCTAGTAATATTTGATGGAAATATATTTGAGTATGTTCATAGCCTCGAAATATAATACAGTCCCAGAATGGGATTTATATCCTCGACAGGTTTCATGAATAATAATTTTGAGGTTACTAGTATTTTGATGTATTTGAGAATTGGTGATCTCATGATATAAATTACTATTTCACATGATGAACTGTTTTTTCATTCAATTTATTAATTCTAGAACCCTTTGATTCTAATTAGTTTCTCCACCTTTTCCCTTGAACCCTAATCTCTCTTTAGGGGATTTTTGGGATCTCACTCCATCCAGAGGCCAGCTTCATCAAACACTCAAGCATCGAACCTAGGGAAAAAATGTAATGATTTTGGTTCTTCTTCCTTATTATAATATCATATATTTTTTATAGAAACTCTAAAACAAGTCTTTCATGCCTCGATCTATGGGTTAGGGAATTTTTTCATGAATTTTCTTTTAGATTTGTTTACGGAATAAAAATTGGATCCCATATCTACAATTTGTGGGATTGTTCTTCATGTTGATAACTTTAGAGGTAGGTGGATTCCCTATCTCTCCAATGTTTCTAGAACTTGATGTCCTGGTTTACAAAGATAATTTCTTTTGTGTTTTTTGATGGAAATACCATGATAGTTATCCCTATTATACTATATTTTAAAACTATGGGTTATGAGATTCACCCATTATATGTTTTTTGAATTATTAAAATGATAAATTGATATCAAAACCATTTTAGATGTGATAAAATGGCATGGAAATTGTTGCATGAGTTCATAATTCACATGGAAAGGACCTCTTCAAGTTAAACTTACTCATAGGGTTAATTTGTGATAGAGGGATTTTATCTCTTTGTGATGGCCTAGGCCTTGATGGATGGGTACCACTCATGAGTATGGACTATTTAGGGAGGATTATTTGATTGGGTGTACATATGGTATGTTATTTTCATGTGTATGCATCCATGACATGGGATACTTTCATGGTGTGAGTTTTATCACAGTTCATATACATGTATATCATACACAATTAGCTTATATTGATCCCTATTTTTTATATTAAATGTTAGGTAACCTATTCGTATCATTATAGTGTGTGTGGGAAGTATTAGGGATTTCATATTGAGTTTAAATACTCACCCCAAACATATTAATACCATTAAATATGTATATATTTTTTACCATGATATAGGTAAGGCATGGTTCTTGTGGTATATTAGCAGAATACTATGATAATGAAAAAAATTTAGTTTAGAGTTAGATCTTATAGGTCTTTCAGTAGAGTCTTTCATGGTTCCACATCGGTGCCTGGGTTTCTTTTTGTTTCATTAGTTCTTTCCTTGATGTATAATTTAAGTGTTTTCTTTACTTCTATCACTCTGATTATGGTTCTTGTTTCTAATGTTGTTTGTTTTTTGTTTCTCTTTTTATATCTTTTATTTTGTATATCCATTGTATATGTTTATAGTATTTTTTTTAGGTTTTGTACTATTAAAAGAAAAACCATACATGATATTTTCAATAACATGGAATTTATTGGTACCATTTGATATCTAGGGGACATCACCTCTGGATAGTGGCACTTAAGTCCTTCCCAAGCCAATGGGTCAAGTCAAGGTGTTACATGTGGTCTAAAACTAATTTTTCAGAACCCTTCTTATCCATGATCTATAATTTGAATTCTTTAATTGTTATCATCCATCTCACTAATATTTTTTTTACATTATATTTCTTGGTCATATATCAAATTGTTTCATGATCATATAAATTTGTCACATTAATTCATAACAAAAATGAATAAAAATTTTCTAATGGAACAATAAAAAATAAAAACTCATTTTATATTATTGTATAGTTGATCTGGTCAATTTTATAGATTTTTGAAGAATAGGATATCTCATGGTATTGTTTATTGATCTTCTAATAAATAATCATTCCCAGATCCGAGTTGGATTCATTACACATCACCTCAATGGGAAGATCCTAATGTGGTAGCCTGATTATAGGGGTTGTGTTTATGTTGTCCTAGAGCTCAATATAGGTTTTATTTCATGATCCAAAAAATATAAATCAAATATTCTTTTTAATAATGTTATTTAGAGTCAATTAAATCATGCTAAAGTATCTAATAAATATCTTAAAGAATCTAGCTTATCCTAAAAATGATCTAGTATGTTTAACAGTGATGGGACAGGGTAGTGTTTAAATTATTTTTTTATCTAAATTATAACTTTACCAAAAGGAAAATCCTCCTTTAATGAATAATTATAAGATTATCTAATTCTAAAGTAATTCATTTTAAAATAATCATGTTTCCAAAAATAAAAAATATCATAAGGTACTCCATTGAGAAAAGTCAACTCAATAGCAGCAACACCTTTGTTTGCGAGCCCATCATCAAAATAATTTTCTTCATTGATATTATGTGTGATGATGTAGTTCATGGATTAAAGAGAGACTATGAAGTTGATTCATCTCGTATCCAGCTTCCATAATAGGTAAATGATACCATTTTTAATCTCCTGGACCATAGTGGTGCAATCACTTTCAATCCACAAATTGAAAATCCTTGTTGTTTTTTCACTACAACTATATTTATAATCCCAATAAATCCATAATAAAGAGATTTAGTGATTTCACATGATCTAATGAGACATACCACTGCATAACCATTGTGGTTTTTAAAAACTACACCATACCCAAAAGAACCTGGATTACCCTTAGAGGATTCATCCATGTTGAATTTGATCTAGCCCAGGAAAGGTGGGATCTGTTTGACCTAAAAGGTTCCATAGGTAGCATGATAATAACCTGTAATGTTTAAATTCTTAAGAAAATAAATTTCATTTATATATTTTTCAAAAAACCAAATTTAAGGACATTATCACGTTTGACTATAATTAAAATGTGGGTAAGTGCTGCCTATATATTGAATGTGATGCCACCATGTGTCATTTTTTTGTGACTTCTCCAAATAACATGAAGTGTTTCAGTTCCAAAAATATGGATAAAATTATGAATTTGTTGTGAAAATATATATATCCATGCAATTAGATATATGATACCTAATTTTGGTAGTTCTAGGAATCATAATTTCAAAGAGAGTAACAACTGATGTCCATAATGCAGTAGCTATAACACAACTAAAGAACAGGTTATCAATTTCATGCCGATGTTTATTAAATATAACATATATCATGCATATTTTAATGAAAAAAAAATACATAAATTAATCCGTTAGGATCTTGGAGTGCATCGCCCTCCCAGAAAGTGTAAACTTGAATGGTAAAATCCAAGTTTTATTCAAACTTTTTACCAAGCTAGTGGAGTGCCCCTAAATTATATCTCGATAGAAAGATATGGAGGATAGTTTTCCACTATCAATGGTCTCCCAAACAATCATATCATCATATTTAATTAAATCATAACTCAAAACAATTTCCTTGACTTCAGTATGATGGTTTTCCAAATAATTCTCTCTTTGATTCTTAATAGACACATTAGTGTCAAATAATATTTCCAGAGAGATTATGTTGTTAATAAGAGGAGTATATGTCCAGTTATCTACCTTGAATTGATTCTAACATTATAATTATCTAATTAAATTCCTTCTTTTGAAATAGTGAGGCCTAAACATTAATTTTCTCTACCATTAAATGAGATTTTTTAAAGTCTAAAACCAAAATATTTTCAATGAATTTATTTAAAAAATTGAAAATATTAAACATTGAATTAAAAAGAGGTATTATAAAATATAAATTCATCAAAAAATACCTAAAAATATTTTAATTGACATAAAAAATATGCTTTTAATTCATTATTAAAAATTATTTGTGGTATTTCACATGAAAAAGTCATCTTTTGGTCTGAAAATTCTCCAAAGGGATAGGTTAGTGTAGTTTTCCCATTACCTTATAGAGATATGGGGACATAAAAATACCTATAAAGTATAAAAATAAAGAAATATCATCCATTACTAAGTTGTATTTTTATAATTTTATCTATCAAAGGAATGGAGGATTGGTCATTTGAGGACACATGGTTCAATTTCCTATAGACAATTTTGACCCTATAATTATTTTGATTCTTAATGGGCACTGGCTAATTATTCATATTTTATAAAATATTGATTCAACGTTTTTAGGTAATAGTTGAATGGGTCTCAACCATTAATAGTCTGAAATGGATATATGATTCTATATCCTAATAATATTTCAATTTCATTTTTCACAATATACATTATGGTTGGGTTAAGCCTTATTTAGGGATATTTTACAGGTTTTGACTCATTCTATATGAGAATTTATGGCACAAAAATAGAGGGACTAATTTGATTAATATCTATTAATGACCAACAGATGGCCAAAAAATTTATTTTTTAATGTTTAAGAGTTACTTTGAATTATTATGTTATAATTTTCTAGATATTATCATAGGTAGTTTTTCATTTTCTTTTATAAATGTATATTTTAAACATGAGTTATGTAAAATAATTTCCAATTTAGGTGGCTTTTATAGTGTGTTTTCAGATCTATATTTCCCATTATTGCAACCTTAATATGAAAAAGAATATGTATCAGTGAAATATTTAAGTAAATAATTAAAATATTTCTCATTTAACTTTGAACTAGCCACTAAATAGATCTAATTCTAGTTTTAATAAATTTAAAAAAAAAACAAATGGTCAAAAATATTAGGAAATTATATGGATTATATTAATTTGATTATTTTATCTAACAAAATTTATCTCTTAGAACAACGGGTATTTTTACTGTGAGATCATTTGAGTATATATTGTTCTTCCTGATGATATTTAATTGAATATAAAATATAGAAATTTGTAGTTTCTTCACCAAAATCGATTAAAATTTTCCTTCATATCCTTTTATTATTATTTAAACAGTTTTTAAAAATGTCCTACCTAATATGATAGGGGAATAGACTATACTTATTTCTTTCTCTATGTTCGGGATGTAAAAATATGTTAGTAACAACAATACTTTCACTCTTACTAGTACATCTTCCAAGAACCCTACTGGGTAGGTAGTGGTTAAGTTATCTAGTTACACAACTACATTGGTTACATTAAGTTATCTTATCTTAATGTAATATTATAATAAGCAAGACTTAAAATTAATTGAATATAAAAATTCAAACAATGCATCAGCAAAACTGAGTTCTTATATTGTACATGGGGCGGTAAAATTATCAAGTTCCTAAAATTTTCAAGTTATTTATGGGGTTATTAGAGTATAATCATTTATTAATTGGAATACATTTTTATATACTTAATATTTTCTTTACTTGGTACATATTTCCTTTTGAACCATTACATACCTTGGGATTTGGTTTATGGCATCCAACAGAGGGATGTTAACTTCCTCTTTCTTGAATATTTTTAACATTTATTATTAAAGGGATTTTATAATAGTCTTTGCGACTGAATTAATTCATTAGTGTAAGGTTAATTAATTATTTAGTATATATTATATTAGATATTTTCCCTTACCTTTATTCACTAGTTATATAATTACATGAACCTTCACTTCTTTCTACATAAGGTCCAGTCCTTGTTTCTTAGGTTATTAATTTCCATATTCAACTTCTATGGGTGGTTATTTGCTAATTTTTACCTACATAAAACATATCAATGATATATAACTTATGTTTACAATGGAATAAATAATTTATTGGGTTGGGATCTTATAATATATTTAATTTACCATGTTTTCCAATGTGAAGATGATCTTTCCAAACTGACCTTTCAACTCCTTCAACTTTGATCCATGAGTTGTGAGGGTGGATTGTTAGTTAATTTGGGAATCCAAAAAATTTCTCAACATATATTTTATTAATTTATATATGTTCTTTCCTAGAGGTCATTATCTTATATAAGAATTTTTTTCTCCCGAATGGTTGGGTCTAGTTGGACTGTTGACAATTTTACTGGAAGGGTGAATTTTGAGGCTGATGGCTTTTAACCTCATACTAAATTGTAGGGTAATCATTTAATCCTTGATTTATGTTTAGTTTTTAGTAATAAATCTTGGATTCACAAATATTTTACTTTTTAACTTTAGGGTATCCATTAGTAAAATTCCCTAGAGAATGAAAAAGATGACATGCTTGAGGAGTTGTGAATGGTGATGCTTCTTAAACCTTGTTCAATGTTAATTATATCACATGCGGGGTTAGTTTATCAATTTTAGTTTCAAGTAAAGTAGAGATTTAATTTTTTACCTATTTTACTACTCTATCAGTGGATATTGTACTTAATTATTGGGATATTTTTAAAACCTCTCTATACGTTATCGAACAACATCAGGTGATATTTCTATTAGTGTTTCTCTAGAAAAATAGTCTAAAATGTCTACATCGTTGTACAATAATCCTTGGTAAAATAACACCAAGAAATTATGATCTTAAAATAGTTGGTTTGGGAATGGTATTTTCAAACTCTTGAATCTGTTATAAAAACCATATATAGTTTCTCCACATTCTTGTTTGATCCTATATTTTTTGTTTCTCAACTAGGTGTTTCTTAAGGTAGAAAATAATTTCTAAAGGAATAACTTTTTGATTTCAACTTATGTGGTTAATTATCTAGTATATTGGTTGTATATTCACTCATTAGTTAGTCGTTAAAAGGAGAATATAAAACCCTTATATTTGATCTGATATTTTGGTACTCCTTTATGTTTAATGTTATAGTATAAATTCCCAAATTCCATAAAATATCAGCTAATATCCTCTCTTTCCAAGCCATGAAAATTAGGTATTAGGTGGATAATTTCAGTTTTATGTTTAAATTCATATTGTTTATTTGGTTGTTAAATCTAATAATTATTGGTAAAGTAAGGTTTGTATAACTCAATTAAATTTATATTCATTTGAGATAAATTGTATTCCTTGTTTTCACTACCCAAGGTGGCATAGGTAGAAGTAAAATAGCGCATAGATTAAATTAATGATATTGTAAAAAAATTCATACCTATTGGTTTAGTAATTGTATAATTATTAAATATGATAGATAAATTCCTTTTCACCAATGGATAAGAACAAAAAATGTGATATTCACTAGATTTTTTCATGTATTAAAAACCTTTCAAGTGAAAACAAAAACAAACAATAAAAAACAAAAAAAAATCTACCTCCCTGATAATATATTTAGGTTTATGCGGTGGCTATAGCAGGCCTCAAAAAATTATTGAATTCATATTAAATTTGTTTTTACTATGAATTTGGTTGTCTCTATAGAGGAGAGAGTTTTTAGTATGTTATTCCTAAATTATGTGGGTTTGATGAGTGTTAAAACTCATTAATAAGGGATGTTTGATAATATGATTGATTTGTTTTAAAAATAATTTTTTAAATTAGTGGTCCAACCTTAAAGAATACCCTTATATACCAATTTAATCATGATTCAAATTAACTCTCTTATACTTTATAATTATATGAAAACTCAGCTGATTACACTCACTATGTGATTTCAGATTAAACAAAGAAATAAAATATTAATTACATTCTATATCCTTTCTTAGCTGAGTGATCAGATATCTATAATCACTCTTAAATCAACCCAATTCCCCCATCATAGATATATTATAGAACTTATTGGTGTCATTTCTATGTGAAACAATGAAAAACTGAATAATAGTTTAAATAATAAGATCAATAGAAAACTCTTACTATTTATTAAATCAAAACAATTCTAGAGAAATAAAATATTATGTATTTAAAATTGAAGAACATGATTCATTAACAAATTTGGGGTAGATTCTCCTTGGATAAACCACTAAGAGTTTAGTGTTTCATTACAAGACAGAAATTATAAGAAAAAAGTAATGGTAAAGTAAACTCTAGTTGTAGTATTTCTTATCTCAATTGACCGATTCGTAAAACCTCCTCATTTAAAAGTAATCCAACTTATAGAAATAAATTAATTATTGGGGTCCTTGTGAACATTCTAGTAGCTTCTTCTCCAACATGAGTAGAATATAATTCTTTTTTTTAATTAGGTGGTTCCATTTCCATCATCACCCTCTTGAGTTCCAATTCTTAGATCCCATTTTCTCTTGTTGATTACACATATATAGCTTAAGTTTATGAATTCTTCATCTAGTTATCTCTCCAATTTTATACAGAATCATCCTTAAACAATACATATTCCAATGAAATTATATTAGAGTTATTTTTCATAAAATCCTATTTATATTTTAACTTTATATTTTTATATAATTATTAAAAAATATTACATAGTAAACTCATACATTAAAAGTGAAAAATCAAACTTAGTATCATGTTTTCCCACTAAACAAAACTTTCTAAAACAAAACATGTTTTGTTTCATAATAACTCCTCAAAATATTCATCTTCACCTAATCATTATCCCTAAACCCCCCTAAACTCTATAAATAAAATTTTTAAACCTTGGATGATCAAAAAAATCATAGTAAGGGAGATACAAGTAAAGAAAGAAACCATTAGTTAGTGATCCCTATAAAAATTTCCTTTTTCAAAATAAAATTTTGGATCAAAATACACATTTTATTACCCAATAAATAAACTTTTCTTCCCAAATATTTTCACAAAAATCATAATAATTATTAAATTAAAAAATAAAACTCATAAAGGTTTCATTTAAAACATTATATAATCATGAAAACATTTTCACAAAGATATACTTTTCACCGTTAAAAATAAGTTCTACATTTCATTGATTATAAACTTCATAAATTTCCTTATAAAAACAAGAGATTTCTGTAAAAATTGAGAAATAGTATATAAATAATTTGGGTAACATGGTGAATATTATTATTATCATAGTTACTTATGTTTTAACCCTCACAGATACCAGGAAATAAACCTCCTAGTTATACTTGAAAAAACCCTCATAGTTATACATGGATGTAACCATTATAGTTACACTTGGAATAATCATCATGATAAACATCCAACATACCCAATAAATTGTATGGATATTACAAACCCAACCATATTTGTTTTATAAAGTAACCACTCATAATCCTAAACAATTCTCAAGAACCATACCATAATCATAAAACATGACTGCTTTAATCATAAAAACATTTCTTGAGGAAAATCGCTTCTTTAAAAAGAAACTGATGAACCCAAAAAATAAAACATTTTCTTTCAAAATAGCTATGTAAGATTATAACGGAATCCTAAAAAATAATGAGCCATGAAGGATAGATAATCAAATCATTTATGATAAGTTAAAAAGAATTTCTTTGGAATTTTGTAAAATGGGTTGAAAGAGGAACTTTAAAAGTGTATTTTCGAAAGATCCCTTGAAAATATCATATCATTGAGGTGAGTGTTAATAAAATTAATAAATTATGTGTATCAAATATAAATCCACATTAAAAATTGGAAATCTAATATAATATAATCAAAATTAATTTCACAGATAATTTTAGCATGACATAATCAATTAAGTAGAAATTTGACCAAAATATTGGAAATTAAGTTAACAATTCCATTACCTTTAGTCTAAATCATCACGTATGTTTTTATCTTACTGAATAATAAAAATATATTAATCAATTAATTTCTTGGGAACATTTTTTATGTTTATTATTCCTTTTATTTCACTTATTACCATGTTATAACAATTACTTAATTATTTAAGGTCATGTTGGTTTCTTTGACGATATTCGGTTCATAAGTCCATAATGACTATGGTAGGATAAAATGGTCAAACAGATTAGAATTAAATAATACATAGAATAATATTAATTAAATAATTATAAATTTTATACATTAATTATACTTTTAAATCCTACCATTAAATATGGTTATGAAAAATTAACCACGTTACAATCAAGGAGATTGTAGGTTGTACGTATGCATGAGTATCATTTCCATTTTTCATCTATCATTATGGAAATAAAGTTAAAATTGTTTTATATTTCCAGAATGATAATAATATAATATATATCATATTATTTATTTAAAAAAACTTATATATATCGTTCATGTGATGTGGTGATGAAAAACAAATCACATCACTTAGTGGATGTGGTAGTCTACATGTATGCACAAATGGTGTTATCATTTTTTTTGCATGAAAAGGTAAGAACATAAATGATATGAAATATTTTAATAATTATAAATATTTCATTAATATTATATATAAACATTAATTCTATAATTATAACCAGTTTTTAAGGATAATTATGGGAAAAAATTGCATCGGTTCGTGAGGTGGTAGTCCTCTGTACACATAAACGATGAATTATTTTCCCATTTGATAGAAGTATAGAACTATATAGGTAAACAAAATGACATAATAATATTTAATTTTATTGTGGATAATTTATTTATGATTTTATCTTGGTTTATGAATGTTATAGGTATGCTCAAGAATAAACAAAATGGAAATGCTCGATTAAAAATGATACCTCTTCTTCGAACAATTTCTTCTTCTTAACACCATCAAACCACTAAGGGTGTTTTTGTCCAAAATTAATACATATATAATATATTAAGGGATTATAATAATATATTTTGGTATTTCTTTTATGAAAAAAAATGGGTTTTGAGAAGAAGAGGTTCTCTTTTATAAGAGAGGGTAGGGGCACTCTTGACATTTCTCAAAATATAAAATAAATATAAATTAATTTTCAATAAAAATTGGATTAAAGTTAATTTATTTAAAATATAATATGATTATGGGTCTAAATTATATTTTCAAATAAAAATTATATAAGCTTTGACTATATGTATACCCTTATCTTTTGGTTTTAACCCTTTTAACTCTTACTCTAATGACATGAATTTTTACATTTTGAGGGTTAATATAGTTACAATAAAATGAATTACATCTAATAAATGTATATTTTTAGATATTTTAAAACATATAATAATAATTTTGATTAATGTAATAATTTTATGAATTTATATCATTTAATAAAATATAGTTTACTATAGGATACCCATAGAGTCAATTTTTTGAAATATTCATTACTTTGACTTTAATAATGTTAATATAACACTTATAATTCATAAAAAGTATTTTATTGTATTACAAAAATAAGAAGGTCATCTATAAAATTCTTTTATCATGTTAATTGTCTCAAATTATATATATTTTAATATTTTTTATATTTTTTAGTTGATTTATCCATTAATTTAATAATTACCACATAAGTGTTGTGGATGGATTTAAAGTAATTACTTTATCAATAAAAATTAAGAATAAAATAACATGGTGAATATAAGCCCTTTATATTTAAAAATAATATCTATATTTGAACATAGCCTTTGTATAAAACTATATGAAAAATATTACACTTATTAAAAAAGAGTATGAAATCTTTGACATTTCATTAAAAATAATATTATAAATGTCGTAATCTCATCCATGTAGCCTAAAATGGTATTAAATTTGACAATTGGACGATTATGGTAAACATATACTCATACAATATGTTTTAGGTATTTTTTGGGTAATTTATTAGTTCTTATAAGTTTATTTCTAACCAAAATTTCTAATTCACCCTTTACTTTGGTAATAAAAATTACGAAGATTATTATTCATAGTGAAGAAAATTAAAAGGGGACTATTTATTAAATTTGGAACCACTAATTAAAATTAATTAATATATATTTTAAAATCAAAAACATAAAATTTTTATAATTTAATTTAAATTTAAACTGCAAAAAATGCAACAAAAACAGTTTTTCATCGAAAATTACATTTAAAAGTATATACTGCTTTTATAATAAATTCATGTATAGAATCAATTTAGAAAACCATAATTGAATTATCATAAATAAAAAATTAAATAATTAAAATTTTAAATTAATCCAAAACATAAATTTACCATGAAAATACTTTGAAATAAAATTCAATTTTCAATAAAATATGTATTTTTCACAATTCATTTTCAAAAAAATAAATGTCTTTTTAAAATTCTTGAAAATTCATTTTAAGAAAATATTGGTGTGATAAATTCAAAAAATAAATTCATTTTTTCAAATAAACTTTCAATAACATTTGTAAATTATAATATTCACTTATAAAAAAATAAAAACTTATTATTGAAGAAAACATATTTTTAAAGAATAAGAGGGACTTTAAACAAAACTTGTGTAATGATTTTCTAAGAACATACCAATAAATTATTATTTATTTTTTACTTTATATTTATTTTATAAATAATTTATTCACATTCATGCACTCCAATTTAATATTTATGTTATAAATGTCATATTTAAATAATAATATTTAGTTATTAATTTAAGCTCAATATAGATTACCCTATATGTTATAAAACATAGTGTTTCCGTTTAAAAAACATGGGATGTCAAATTTTCCCTCCTTTTGGAAATTTCTTCTGAAAAATTTGGAACTCAGGATCATTAACCAAGGATTGAATTTTCAAACTACCTTTTTCAAAATCCCACATCGTAAAAAGGATTAACAAAAATTTCACTGGATATAAGAGAAAATAAAGTATGAAAGCAACCTGAGAAAACACATACTAGGCTTCTAAGAATAATAACGTTAGAGAGAAGTGAAAAAATGGAAATGTACAATAAAAATAACTTCCAATGATTGATATAAAATGATAGATAACATGGTCATGAGAAAGTTAACCATCATAAAATCATAAATTTGTGATGGGTTAATTGGCCATTGATTTTTAGGTAAGAAAATTAAATGGAAATCATTTTTATTCTAAGATATTATTCCTAGACCAGAGGAATTATTTTACTACCTATACTAATAACATAAGTATACTTGAAAAGTTTAGCTTCATCCTTTGATAAATTTCCACCACAAACCCGTCTTTTTCTTTGAATGATGAGGATGAATTTTTCATACTTAAAGCTCTAGAATCAAATTTTATGGATCAAAAAATCTATAAAAGAAATAAAATAGATTCTTAATTTATTTAGGAATTATCTAAAACCTAAAAAATTAGTACAATAGAAGATAAGTCCCAAAAATAATAAATATTTATATAAATAATAACTTATTTAATTGCTAAAATTCATCAGTTATATCCAAAGTTTGACATAGATCATTAAAAAAATAACTATCCTCAAAATTCCTGAAAAATATTCTTGAATAATATTGAATCCTAGAAATAATAATTATTCTATCCCATCATATTTCAAGATAAATTTACCATTAATATCTGAATAAAATCAATCACTATTAATATATCCGATCAAAAATTTAATTGCATAAATAACATAATCTTTAAAATATGATAATCATTTTCATAAATCACCTAAATCACCATAAATCCACATTTTGATCATATATGTTTCCAAAATATAATTAATCCTTTATTCGTCAAATAAAATCTCATAGTATTCTATTTAAGTTAATCGTATAGGGCTACCAAAATAGTGAATGACTTCCGAAATAACCTTAGAAACTTAATAACATAATAATTTTCTAATCCCATGGTTATCTATTCGATAAAAAATATTTTCTCAAAATTAACATAACCCTTAGAAATCATATAATTTAAATAAATAAAATAATTTCATACAAATTATAACATCACATAGGCCTATGGTAGGTGATGCACCCTTGTTTTCCTTCGATTTCGGTTTCAATCCCCATAGCCTTACTGGATGTGACGGTTTTTTAGTCATCTTATGGGTTATCCTTTTTCTAAAACTATGTTAATATAATACTTATAAAATGTCATAAATGTTATAAGCTTCCTAAAAAATAACCTTAATATATTTAACATCAAAGAAAATTTCTTAACCTCAAATGTTATGTATTACCTTTAATTTTTCTTCACAAAATGTAATAACCTATAATTACCTCGAAAATAAATGTTTCCAAAAATATCATTAAATGCCTTAAAATTTTATAACATAAAGCCTCAATAAGATTTTCTAAGAAAATGAAATTAAGATAAAACTTAAAATTATTAACTCATGATGATATAAATAACTCTTAAGAAAACCACACAAGAAAATATCATAATCTCCAAATATATCTAAACCCTATTAGGATACCAACTATAAGGACCCAGCCTTAAACATTACATATTCTAGTGACATAAGAATATAATTAATTTTCTTACAATCCTGATGATATTTTTAGTTCAAATATTTATAGAACTATAAAGATATATTATATAGTATACCCATGTATTATAATTGGACTCTCATACTCGATATTCATTTTTTCAACCAAACAAAGATTTTTAAAATAAAAAATGATTTATTTTCATGATAATTCTTCATTGTGTTCATATTTACCTCATACTCATACCTATTCCAACTTAAACCCTATAAAAAAGTTTCAAAACATGGGATGACCACAAAAAGATCAGTAAAGGACATGAAAATAAAGAAATAAATAATTATTCCATGATACTTATAAAATTTTATCTTTTTCAAAATAAGCATTGGGATTAAAATAAACATTGTATTACCTAAGAAATCACATTTTCAACCAAAATAATCCAATAAAAATTTCATAAGAAATCATAAATTCAAAATAAAACTCATAACATTTTCTTTAAAAAAATGATAAATTCATGAAAATGATTTCATAAACTCATACTTTTAACCCATAAAATAACACATACTTTTCTTTGATCATAAAATCAATAACATACTTTTTGGATATCATGATATTTCTACAAAAACAAAGAAATGATAAATAAATCATATTTGTAACTCGGTGAAAAATTTTCTTATCATACTTATTTATTTTTTAACATTCATGGATACCATTAAATAACACTCATGGTTATGATTTACATAACCCTCATGGTTATACTTGGATATAACCATTGCAGTTACACTTGAAATAACCATCATAGTCAACTTCCAACATAACAAATTAATTGGGGACATATCATGCATACACTTTTATTTGTTTTATAAATTAACAACCCATAATCATAAACATTTCCCAATAACCATAACATAATAATAAAACGTGAATTCCTTCATCATTAAAAAATCTGGAGGCATATCACTTATTTAAAAATAAAACCATGAACGTAAAAAGGAAAAAATTTCCATTTGAAAATAACCATGAAATATTGTGAAGGGGGATTAAAAACATTAAGGAATAATGAATTTATAAAAATATACTCATTATTTATAAGTTAAAAATCATTCCTTTTGACTTTTGTAAAAAGATTTTAAAGAGAAACTCTAAAAGAGTATTTTCAACAAAAAAACCCTTACAAATATGGTATCATTAAAGTGAGTTTTAATCAAATGTATCAATTTTTTATATAAGTTTTAATTCCAAAAAAAACAAGTTTAAAGAAAATATATGATAATCATAATTAATTTCACCCATTATATTTTCATGACATAATAAATGAAGTAGAAGTTTAACCCAAAGAATGAGAATTGAGTTAAGAATTCCCATATCTTTAGTCTGACTCTTCACGTATGTTATTTATCATCCTAAATTATAGATTTATGCTAATTATTTAATTTCTTGTGAACCATTTTGAATTTTAATATTACTTTTATTTCATTTATCATCATTTTATAACAATTACTTAATTATTTAAGTTCAAGTTGTATTCTTTGGCGATATTGGGTTCATAGGTCGAGAATGACATGGGTAGGATGACTATGGTGAAAAGGGAGAAAAATTAAATAATATACAAAATAATATTAATGAAATTATTATAAATTTTAAACATTAATTATAATTTTAAATACAACCATTAAATATGTTTATGAAAAATGAAATACATTACAATCATGGGGACAGTAGGTCATATGTACGTATGAGTGGCGTTTACATTTTTCTTCGATCATTAAAAAAATAAGGTAGGTATTATTTTCTCTTTACATAATGATCATAATATCAAATATATCATATTAATTATTTAATTATACTTATATATATCATCTATGTGATATGGTGATAAAAAATCACATCGCTTCGTGGAGGTGGTAGTCCGCACGTATGCGCGAATGACGTTATCATTTTTCTATTAGTGGGAAGGTAAGAAATTAAATTATATTTTATAATTTAATAATTAAAAATATTTCATTAATATCATATATAAATTTTAACTCCATAATAATAACTTTTTTTAGATACAGTGATGGAAAACAAATTACATCAGTTCGCGAGCCGGTAGTCTTTCGTATGTAAAAATGATGAATTATTTTTCCATTTGATGTAATTGAAGACCTATATAAGTAATTATACTCACATGATAACATCTAATTATATTCATGATACTTGAGTTATTATCTTTTCATGGTTGAATAATTTTTTTGGAATTTATAGTAATAAACAAAACATAAATGCTTGATTAAAAATGTTACATCTTCTTCGGTAAATATTCGTTTCATAACACATTTTGAACACAAAGTGTGGTGTTAATCCTAAAGTAATACCTCTAGAATGTGGGTAGGGATTATAAGAATATATTTTACAAAGTGTTACTTAAAAAAATATTTTCTAAGTTCTTATAAATGAGAAGAATATGTCATCTTTTATAAAAGTGGGGAGGGGCACTCTTTGCATTTCTCAAAATATTAAATTAATATAATTTAATTTTCTAATAAAAATAACTAAAAATAAATTATTTTGAATTTAATATGATTATGGACATAAATAATCTTGTCCAATAAAAATTATACAATTTTAAACTATATTTATACACTTATCATTTGGTTTTAATTTCTATTTAACCCTTTTACCTCTTACTATGATTTTTACACATTGAGGGTTATTATATTTACTATAAAATGAAAAACTGTAAATAAATGGATAGTGGTTGATATTTTATATCTTATACAAATTTTTTGGCCTAATTTAAGATTTTTATAAATTTTTTATCATTTAATAAAATATTGTTTACTATAAAATATCTATAATGTTAATTTTAAGAACTATACATTACTCTAACTTTAATAATATCAGCATAACACTTATAATTAGAACCATGTATTTTATTATGTCACTAATATGTAAAGTTAATTTATAAAATTATTTTATCACCTTATTTATCTCAAATTAAATTTATTTTAATATTTTCAATATATTTTATTTAATTTTTACATTAATTAAGAAATTACTACATTAGCGTTATGAAATATTTTAAGGTAATTATTTATTCACTATAAATTAAAATAAAATACTATGATGAAGATAAAACCTTTATATTTAAAAATAAAATATGTTGAAAAAATATAACTTCTAGATAACACAATATTAAAAATACTACACTTATTAAAAATAAGAGTTTGACATATTTGAAATTTCATTAAATAAAATATTATATCAGTAATAATATCATTAAAGTGTCCCCAAATAATTATAAATCAGACCCATGGATGATTAGTTTTTATGTATAATCATAAAATAAAATTTAGGTAGGTTTTTGGGTTATTTATTTGTTATTATAAGTTTATTTTTAACCTAAATTACTTTATTTACCCTTTACCATGGTAATAAAAATCACCAAGGTTGCTATTCATATTGAAAAATAAAATAAAAGGTAAATATTTATGAAATTTGAACCCACTTATTACAAATAAAGAATCCATTTTTCAAAATTCAAAACATAGAATTTTCTTAATGTAATTTAAATTTAAACTGTAAAAATGTAATGAAAAACAATTTTTCAAAAAAAATGTCATTTTAAAATATAAAATGTTTTTACACTAAATTAGACCATAAAATACATTTAAAAAGACATAATTGGATTATTTTAAATAATCATTAACTAATTATAATTTATAATTATTTCAAAACATCATCTGATCAAGAAAATAAGTAAAAATAAAATACATTTTAAATAAAAACCAATATTTTTCACTATTCAATGAAAAAAATCAATATTTCCAGAAAATAATCAAAAATCAATTTTAAGATAATATTTACATGATTAATTAAAAATTTGAATAAATTTTGTAAAATAATTTTTTTAGAATTTTTTGAAATTATAATATTCACTTATAAAAAGAAGAAAAACTCATTTTTTAAGAAAACATATTTTTGAAGAATAAAATAAATTTTTAAAAAAATCTATAATTATTTTGTAATAATGTAATAGTACATTAATATTGAGTTAGAAATTTATATTTATTTTATAAATCAGTTATTTCTATTCATACCCACCAATTTAATGGCTATGTTATAATGGCCATATTTAAATAATAATATTTAGTTATTCATTTAAGCCCAATGTGGATTATATTTTACGTTATCGAGAAAAGTGTTTCTTTTAAAAAAAACTCAGGATGTTATAGATATTATTATCTCTCATAAAAAAAATATTCTCCTTCTTTTTTGATTATATAGGTTCAATGTGGAACCTCAGGTGAAGTATATATATATTTTTTGAAACTAGAAAGGAAATTTAGGTCTTTCTCTAATTATATTAGGAATTTCATATTTTAATTATCTTGGTTTGAGAATGGGTAAATATAATTTCCTATTTAATTTTAGAAATCATATTTTATGCAAGAAAAATCTTAAAGTTGTTGAGTCCTCTCATATATAGTGGTGTCTTTTATGAAGTTGGCTTTTCGTATGTGAAGGTTTTCATACAAGGTTCTCTCATATGTGGCCTTTCATTTGTGTAAAAATATAAACAAATATATCATACATGATCACTCATACACAGGTTCTAATACATGTATTTATTATATATTTTCTTCATAGATTACATGTGACCTCTCAAACACAATGGGGTTTATTACCTGTAGTGAAAGTCTTATGAGATTATATCCCTTTGACTTTTTTTCAGCTTTAGGCATACAATCCCATGAAAATATGAGCTTAGTGAAAAAAAGTATTAATATAATACTAGAATTGATTAAAATGAAATTTAAAAATAAAATCCAACTAGATTTATAAAATCAAAGCTCACTAATCAATGTTTGACCTTCCTAACTAATTCCAAAATGAATAAAATAATCGAAAATCAAGATTTAAATCCGTTTATTATTTTAATTATAGTTTCAAACTCTTACAATATTGAATACTATTTTTTTATATTAATTACCATGATTGTACAAAATCATACAAAGTTCTTTAAAAAATGTTGAAATTTTTTGGCTTGATCAATGGAAAAGAGTTATAAAAAGTTCATAGTATTTACTAAAAAGAATACTTTTCACTAATAGTGATGATAAACTTTATTCAAAAATTACTAGACAAATCATCCTATTATAATTATGAGATATATCATATGGATGAAAAACTTATCCTCCTTAATGTCATTGTTTTTGAAAATGTGTATCAGATACAACCAAAAGGTTAATGTTCAAAATTAGTCTACTAAGATTTTAAAGTTGTAAATACCCATTTTTGGATTGAATAAACCCTCTCAAAGTTCTAATATAAAATTTTATGATGTTCCAATGATTTTGGTTTCATCAAAAACACAAAAAATTATTTTATATAAAATCATATGAGTTTGAGTGTTGTATTTATGATATTATATGTGGTTATAATATTTCTTATCGGGAATAATGTCTTGAATTTTTAATCTATAAACTTATGATTATTAAAATTATTTTAGATGAAATTATTTTCTAAAGAATCCTATATATTAGGTATTAATATTTATATATATATCTCTCAATAAGGATATTTTGAATAATTGAAAACACATACATCTATAAAGTGATAAAGTAGTTTTTCATAGAGAACTTTCAAAAGAGATCTTCACCAGTGTTTCATGAAATAACTTTTAAGAAGATTCATAATCATTATAAATAGTTATAAAGGATGGAAATGATTCCTTATTCATACACCATAGGATCTATCATGTATTCCTTGTTTTTTACTTGACCCAATGTTGATTATCATTTGAGCACAAAAATTATGTTCTAATCGAATCCTAGTGCGTCACCAGATTATTATTAAGAACATACATAAGTGATTGAGAAAAAGTATGGATATATTATAGGTTTTTGGATAAGAGTAAGGGATTATTTTAAGGGGTTATAATGAGATTAGTTTCTAATCCCATGAATATTATATAATATCTCAATATAGTTTCATGTTTTAACCAAATAGTGGAGCTATCAGTTAGAAGAGTTCCAAATAATCCATCGTAGTAGACATAAAAAAAATTTAAGAGTAAATAATTGTTTTAGATCCTATGAATTAAGATATTTAGATCAATAATATTTTTACTAAACTTAGGGTGGTTCCTAGAATAGAATAATAAATAGATCATTAAAATGAAAATAATAGAGTTATTTCCCAAGACAAGGAAACCCATCCCCTCTAAAGAACTCAACACATCCTTCATAAATACCACCACATTAGAGAGGTTGTTGATATGGGTGATGAAAAAATTTATTGAGTAGCTACATATTAAAATATAATAGATCCTTTAAAAACTATTATAATGTATAAATCATGAGTGTCACATTTAATCTATTGTTATTATATATATGGAATATTGGATACAAAATTTTTAAAATGTGTCATGATTTTATAATAAATCCAATCTCTATTTATAATTCATTCATATATGAAACATTTATATTACATGAACAATATAATAATAATATCCCATCAAAGTAGGCCTTTGATTAGTCACTAATAGATGAACATCATAAATTGTTATGGGTTTTTATGATATGATAATATTATCATGAGTAGAATCCTGTAATCAAAATAATGATTTGTATATGACATAAAAAGAATGGACTCATGAGGTAATAAGTTGTGACTTATTATATGGACTAACCTACCAAAGTATATCACATAGAATATCATATACTTATTCATATAATTTGAGGTGTAATATTATTATTAATCACCATTATCTAAGGTTATAGAGATACCTATCATGATAACCATTATACATTAACACATTTCCCATGCAATTAGTATGGCTTAGATAATCAAATGGTGGTTGGGTATGTTTTTGAACATGTTAATGGTTTGTGATTAACCAATATGGGATTTCTACAGTTACATGAAGATAAAACACATCCTTACCATTTAATAAATTATATTAAGGAAATTATTATGGGTTTTAGAGTATTGTGATAGGATCATATTAGTGGAAGAAACCTCTAAAAGTGATTGATCTATCCCTAAAAAACAACATGTAGAAATAAGAACATAAAATAAAACAAGGATTCCATTATATCTTCAAAATCCACTTTTTTAACACATGGGAGCATTATTGATGAATAAAACCAACTGAAGGCCTCAGTACTCTTGCCTCTATAGGTATGAAATCAACCACTAAGATCCTCATTCATAAAAAGAGGACCCTCAAACACCAAATATGAGCTAGCATCTTCTTCATAAATATAAATAGTGAATAGAGAGGAAATGGTATATTTGAATATGGATTATAAAAACCATGTATGCTCAAAATAGGATCTCATCCCATTATATAAGATTATTTATTCAATGAAGGGATTAGATCATTGGTCTCCATGAGATAACATCCATCTTTCATTAACCATAATGCATGCTCATTTAGATCTCATAATTATTTAAGTTATTCAAATTAATATGTGTATCTATAAATGTATAAACTTATTGATAAATAATATAAGTTAATTCATGTGTGAAATGTTATAGAATCCCTGAACTTGATATCATAATTTTCATGGCTATTATACACTATGATAGATTTCGATTGTATATTATGATATAAGTATATACATACCCATATTATTTTTTTATGACTTGAGGTATATCCTATGATATGATATAACCATTTTAGTTCATATCAATCAATATTACAATTCCAATAAAATCTCATAAGTACTTTATGAAAAACATTTTATCACATTGTGGATCCATCCAAACTCCTTTGGATGGATTTTATTAAACTCTCTTAATTTTGGGACAAAAACATTGTCCAAGATTTTATCCTTATCCTATGGCCTAATTCTGTTTCTATAAGGTCATTTTAAGTGTTGAAAAAAATATAAAATCCTAATTTTATATATGAAAGTAAAGAAACACCTCTAGAAAATCATCAGTACTACTAATGCTGAAAAGGGTTCTGGGGTGATCTTGATCAAATATACTCATATCTCAACCTGAACATCTGCACCAAAATATTTATCAAATAGATTATACATATTCCTATAATACAATTTTCCCTGACATCAAATGACCACTAGATATATAACATGTCAATATATTATAGTTCAATTCATATATTCAGGATTATATAAAAGTGACTGTCATATTTAATGTATACATCACTTGTTATTCATCCATGTAGTCTAGCACATCACATTTACTCAACTAAGCATGGTCATGCATTTCCTTGGTCTAATTTAACCATGGGTATAAGTGTATTTACTTATCACTTGAGTTGAAAAATAACATCTTGGTTGTAATCTAATTGATGACATTACCAACAACATAAACAACCACACCTAATTAGCTAAGGCACAAGGATTTTGTAGGAAATTTATCAATGTATAAAGGTTATTATGCTAGGAATCTCTCCAACCATGGGTAATGGGGTTTCATTATAATCATGCACTCGTAAATATATCAAAGACCTTATGACATTTCATGTGATATAATTTGGTGAGTCGGTCCAAATATTATGTATTGAATTGTTATCTCAAGTGTCTATTCATTATATCACATATGCAAATCTTTATATCATGTACAAGATTATACTCATACTGATCTAAATATATCATCATAACCCTTAATAATCTTTGATTATCATCAATTAGAGACAATTAAATTTCATAATTTTTGGAAATATTTCCATTATAATATTTATATGATATAAATTACAAAACACCTGAATGAATAATAAATAGTGATTTTCTTTATTATAAAATTAGGATACATTTTCTAACCAATAAATCCAATATTTTATGTGTCTAATAGAAATATATTTAACATGAACCTCATTTTTTTTATAAATTAATGGTTTTTTCAATAGATATATGATATATTCATCTGTAACTACAATGAAGATCTTTACATGACCCCTCTTAAGGATCTCATGAATGAGATCATACTTGCAAAGGATATGTTTGGACCTTTGGTGATATCTAAGTTCCTTATCCAAAGAAAGTTCTCCATTTTTTCATTGTAAACCTTGATTACTTCACCAATTCTATGAACTCTACCATGCTCACTAATGAACTTCTTAATCAAAAATTATTACTCCATGGTACCTGATACAGTGAAGTAAATTATCACTGTTATCGAGGATGTTGTAGTGGGTATTTTCAAAATTTTCAAATAGATAGCCGCATCATTTTTGGAAAATACGGAACTATACTAACATATCATATTATTTGTATCAGATTTAAAATTGGAATCCTTAAAACCCTTTATAATAATTGCATCCTTGCCTATAAAGATTAAGAACATAACCTTAATTCTTCTTAATTAATTAAGGGTATTCTTAATAGTAATTCAGGGACTCTCACTAAGATTATATTGATATATTCAAGTTATTCTCAAAGAATAAGTTGCATTGGGTTGAGTACACAACGTTGCATGCCTGATAGGTCCTATAGAGGACACATACGAATTTGTATCCACAATTTCTATCTCTTTTGAATTATATTGAATATTCATAAGATCTGATCCATATAAAATTGCTAAATACCCCTTTTTGGAGTTATCCATGATAAATCAATTTATAAATTTACCAATATATGTGTGTCCAGAATTATTCTAAGAAGCATTTTTTATCTATCTCTATTGATCTTCATTCCAAGTATATAGGATACTTCACCCATATATTTCATCAAGAATCATTTTCCCAACCACATATTTATAGACTGTAAAGTTGGGATATCATTTTCGTTCAAGAGTATTTCATTTATGTACGATATCATAAATTCCACCACACTCTCATTAATCCTATGGTATGCACAATAATCATCCACGTTATTTATGAAATAAAAATATTTTATTTCATCAAAAAATTTGATATTCTATCATTGAAAATATTTCTTCAACCCATAAATGAATTATTGCAACCTTTAAACATTATCCAACACATTTGAAACATCAAAACCTTTAGGTTATATCATATATAAAACCTTTACTAAATTAAAATTAAGTAAATTGTTTTTATAATTCATTTTTTATATCACATAATCATAATGAGAAATCATGATAAGAAATGTATGAATAGACTTTATCATTGTAGATGGTGAATATGTATACTAATAATTAATTCCATGAATTTTCCTATAACCCTTTGACACTGGGTGTGAATTATACTTATACACTCCAAAGTCTATGTTATTTTTCTTAGTGAAATAAAAACTCCCAGTTTATAGGTCTCACCCCTTTAGAGTAATCCACCATGTTCTGAACTCTATTGATTTATATAGATTTTTTTTAAAATTATATGGATCTTAACTATTTCTCATAATCTGGATACGCAATAGCCTCTCTATGGTTAGTTAGTCCGTCATCTATAAACATTAGTTCATCGTAATTTTCCTCAAGAAATAAAAATCTATCAGTCTCTTAAAAATCCTACCAATAACTCAAGGATCTATGTAACCTAAGTATGTTATTTTTTCACAACTCTTTGTGGAACTATCTCATCCTCCTTCTCAAGAACACTTATTTCTATTAGTCTTGAACTTATTGAAGTTTAAATTTCCTACAATTGAATCCTCAACAGATATATCTATTCTCAAGGAAAACACCACATATTTACACAAAAACCTTGTGTTAAGTGGTATTATAAAATTAATGTCCCATTGTTTCATTGGGATAGTGAACAGAAGGCATTTATTTAATTTATATTTGAGATTATCAGAAACCAAATGTCATACATATTCTTCACAACCAAATATCCATATAAAATATAAATTGATAAGTTCCTGATCTATATCTCATATAGTATCTTTATAACTTCCTAAGATGGAACATGGTTAATTAGGAATATTATATCTTACAAAGAAAATAACCATAAATGAATATAAAGGTCACACTATCTCATTATCGATAAAACCGTATCCAATAGGGTATGATTTATCCTCTTAGAAAAACCATTCCACAATGATGTTCCGATGGGATAGAGTTTTAAAAAAATTCCAAAATCTCTCATATGATCAATGAATTCATGGATTAAGTATTCACTACCCTGATCTGATTGGAAAATACTAGTACTTTTTTCTTGCTAATTTTTTACTTTATTCTAAAAATATTTAAATTTTTGGGATTTTCATACTTATATCATAGGAAATACACATAACCGTATCGACTATAGTCATCAGTAAATGTTAAAAATTACATAAACTCGCCTCTTCGTTCTATATATATTAGTCCACATACTTCACTATGTATAAGATCCAATAGTCCACTATCCCTCTAACCTTTGTAATTACACGTTTATTTTGTCACATTTTTTAATAAAAAATATTAATAATTATCAAGTGATTCATAATTAAATTATTCCAACTATCCATATTAGTGGTATATTCAAATGAATATCTCATTTATATATCGAAGGAAACAATGATAAAGGTGATTTTGGTTAGAATCATCATTTACCATATTATTCATAATATTATTATAGTATTATCCTTATTTAGAATGTAAAAAATATTTACCATATTCTATATTCTACATAAAATATAATTCATATATATATAATAAATTATGTTCTTAATAATGATTGAAAATATCATCTTGTGAAAATAGGATACAAAAAAAAATATTGTTCATGTAGATAACATAATAACATTTTTCTAGTTCCAAAACAAATCCACTAGGTATACATAGATAATAACTTTTAAAATATGATGAAACAAATATTTTTCTATTTCTAACTTTTATATATACTTAACCTCTCTTAAATTATCTCTAATCATTGATTCTTTTATTATCATCATAAATTTGTGATTCAAACCTAGTATCTAATACCTATGAGTTGGATTTGGAGAAAATGATTTATATAAAATTTATACTCAAATGATTAGAATGGTTTTTTTAGAACATTTCTCATCCTTAGATGAAAATCTAGATTTTTTTTATAGGTCATTACTATAAGAGACAACAAAATTGTGAACACGATGCATGCCATAATCTACAAAAAAATACATATATATGTCTCAGTATCATGTTTTATATCTTTTAATTATGGTATTTCAATTATATTTCTACCTCTAAAAATGATCATCCCATACATAATAAATGTTTAGTAAGCCAACACCGATATTTTTTCATGACTTACAAAGCTTTGAATATATAAACATGTAATGAAAAGATGTTGTAGAATATTATTATCAATAATATCATATATTATTCATGGATAGTTCTTTGGATAAACGTTTATCCAAATATATCATATAGATTCACTAAACTCTATTTATCTAGTATCTTAATGATTAGAATTTCCCCGATAAATTTTACTGAAGGAACTGAACAGATAGGGTTTCCTTATTAATTCCTTTCCTTACATAAGATAATTTATGAACACCTAATGATTAGGGTATCCTGTAATGAATGATCGATGTCTTTACAAGTTCCACTTTAAAAGGAATATCACACATTCTATTATAGGTTTTTTCATTCAAAGTATCACTAATTTATAATTCATCAAATAAATATAGAATTTATAACTATCATATCACATGAAATATTTATTAACACATTTTTTATTAATTTTTCTTGAATAATTTTAATAAATTTATTTTAGAATCCCTATTCCATCCACCAAATTAATAAGTTCAAAATATATTAATGTGTAGATATTTATGAAACCCATAATATTTTTTACTCACCCAAAAAAGAAGTTAAATATATGCCCACATATAAAAATGAATCCAATGAACAAGGTAATTAAAAATTTATTATAAAGGTTTTTTCCTCAAAAAAAATTTATTATAAAGGCCTATAATTATATGAAATTTTTAATCTCCACATGGGTAAGTCTGGAGCCATAAATATCCAACCCCACCTTTCTAGAACTAAGTATAAACCACTAGGATAATGGGAAGTTTGATCACAACTCCCACAACCCTGTGATACTTTACTTAAGTGAAATTAAAAAATTTCATATTGGTCATGAACTAGCCCGGGTCGACTTCCCATGTCAGCTGAACCAACCAATAATAAGGTCCAAAGTGAATTCCCAATTTCCATAGGCAAGAAAAAAGCACCATGGAATAAAAATACAACCCAAGTGGGAATAATTTCATCCTTGAATAACATTATATAAGTAGGGGAAGATAACCATGAATCTGGGACTACCATGTATATAATATCAATGGTTATAAATATTAAAACCATGAAAACATGGCATAACTAAAAATAATCAAACAAAATCCTTTTTAAAATATAAATAAAAAATCATTAAGAATAAGAAATCTTTTCTAACATAAAATAAAGGACAAGATATTATAAATAATTGGTCAAATTGGATGATATAATAACATCCTATAATGAAATATAAACCCAAACTAAAGGTTCCAAGGCATAGAAGAAATATGTCAGGACCATGCCTAATAAGGGGTTTTGTTAGATTCTTTGGATAAATCCCTAAAAATGGAAGATATAAACCATGGAATAATATATGTGAGGATATTTTCATATATAATTTATAATTAATTTATATAAATAAGAATGAACTTCTCTTTTAATTATTTCTCATTGTCTATTTAGTTGAACACTCTTGTTGTACCATTATTGTAGTGAAGGATTAAATGGTAGAATCCCTCTATAAATATCCACATGTTCTCCACAAACCTCAAAATGTTGCCTTAAAATATTCTCGTGTGAGTGAGGATGATCCTAACCACGCGTGTCGTTCATCATTGATCCCAACATGAAAATATTATGATCATGAAAGATTCTATTAGGTTCTCTCAAGACTTTGGAGAAATTAGTAGGATGGATTTTCTCTATTCTTGGGTGAATTCATGAAAAAATTATCTTCGTCATTATGGAGAATCATTTAGAGATAAATTTTGTGCATAACCAATCCTCTACCCTATAAATGTTCTAATTGGTTTTATATATTTAGTTCATAGAATATGTTTATCCAAAAAGGCCCTAAACCAATTTCTTAATTTTATGTGAACCTAACATCAATTAATAATATTATTATTAATATTATTAATATTATTAATATTATTATTAATAATTTTATAATTATTATTTTATTTATGTTCATGAAACTCTCAAATTATATAAATATAATTTCTATTATACCCTTAACTCAATCCATAAATCCTCTTTGACATTTATCGAACCTTGATTAATAACTATTTATTTAAATAAAGATATATCATTGTATTATTCATTTAATAAATATTTTTTTTGATCAAAATAACATGAATAATTATTACTACTCAAAATTAGAGAGTAATATTTATTTAAATATTATATTTATATTGAATTTAACCTTGGTTTTGGATACAGTTAGTGTGTATCCCTCTGGGCCTATTTATCAGTGGCATTAAGCCAACTATCCTGAAGTCCAATATTGGTATTTTGAAACACATTATGGATCCCATAGAGAATGATATTAATATATAAATGAAAACAACATTCTATGGAAATTCAATATGTAATATATTCCTATTGCCTTAATATCTCATCAAGAAAGTAGCATACATGTTCCATCAACCTATATAATTGTTAAATATTACTTTGAATTTCATTAAATGAACTTGGTGATAATACCACCATGGTTGTGGGATTAGTCATATAATTAAATTATAATCAAAGGTAATGACATATATACTTCTATTAACTCATAAGTGAAAGATCCTTTAATGATTTATTCACTAATGTTATATCACTTACGCACACCCAAGATATTATACTACACTATGAATGTATTTCATCATGTTTTTTCATTAAAAAATATATATACATGATTCATGATATAAATTAATAATAATATCAAGTATATAGTCTAATACCCTTGTACATATATTCAAATATCCAATGAAAAATATAATATAATGAATTTCTTATTAGAAGATATTTTCTCATAATCTCCTCTCTTAGAGATAACCATGTGTGAACTTCATGAAAAAAAAGTCGCAATGTTTTAGGATCCACCTACACCTGATAGCATGAATAATTTTTTTCTGATAATATCGATTAAATCCAACCATATATGATATATTTAATAATATTTTCATGGAACTTCAAGGTTCTCATTATTGAAGTAAACTTGTATAAAGTTTTAATAAAAAAATAATCTAAGGAAATCCTCACATTAATGTTACGTAGAAAAATAATGATCATGTGACATGATATTTATTAAGATTATTATTTTTAATATATAGGTAATAAAAAGTATAAAGTAATTAGTTCAATGACACTAAATAAAAAATACCCCCACTTTCATTAGAGAAAATTGATATTCTTTGAGTCTACTTACTCTTACATTATGTTGATGCTTCTAATGAGATAAGGCTTTTATCAATGGTTCCACTATGTTCTTCTCCATAAAAAATCATTGTATTGTGTCCTCACCCCTCTGAGAGAAAATCCTAAATAGGTGTTACTTCTGAAGTATGTGCTTCATCATTGATATGAACTTGGATATTTGTTGAGGGTCACCACTATAGTATTATCATAATATAGGTTTATAACATCTTTCTTTCTATTAACCACATTAATATCATGAACTATATTATGTTTCTATTATTATTCGTTTGTTTTATCAGAAGTCGCAATATACTAAATCTATGTTATAGAATTAGATACCACTTTCTTCTTTAATATATTCTAGCATACAAATCCTTCATTAAGACAAAATATAAATACTGTCTATGAATTAAAGTCATCTTTATCTATATAGAAACTAAAGTATATATCTCTCTCATGACTATCTCTCCATATCCTCCATAATCCAAGAATATATACTTATTATGCATCATATACTTTAGGACTTTATTGACTACCATCTAATGGTGGTCCCGTAGATTTACTTGATATCTTATTATCATGATCAAGGTGTAGGAAACATCAATTATAGTATATATCATGGAATACATTAATGATACTATTATTGACATGTAAGGAATCAAGGTCATCTATTATCTATCATATTATATCTAAGGGAACATTTCATGGAGAGATATATGACATGTGAAATTGGTAATAATATTATCTTAGATTGTTCCATACTAAATCTAATTAATATATTGTCAATGTATATACCTTGACTTACTCTAAGCTTCATCCTTAGATCTATCATGAATGATCTTTATCCCTATAATATAGGCTATTTCACCCAAGTACTTTATGGATAATTAAATGGTCAACCATATATTAACTAATTGTAGTACTAGTATCTTATTTCTAATTATTAATATTACATCAATGTATACTACTAGGAAAATGAATTAACTCCCACTACACCTCTTGTAGACATCAGGATCACATTCATTCTTTATGAAACCAAATTTCTTAATGGATTCATCAAATAAAATGTTTTGTGATCTGTAGTTTTTCATAAACCCATAAATAAATCCAAGAAACTTTCACTCCTTATTGGAATCTCATGGATTCACCATCCCCTCTGGCTATGTCATACATAAATTTTACATATGATTTACATTATGGAAATTAGTTTTAACATATATCTACAAAATTTAAAAATCATAGTTAGCTATGTGGAAAGAATAATTCTAATGTTTTTTTGTATGGAAATTAGTGAAAATGTTTTTTCATAGTCTATTCCTTGGAAATGATTAAACCCTTTAGAAACTATTCATAGATTATACATACTAAGTTTACCTTCAATTTATAATTTATTCTTGAATATTAATTTGAAAAAACAATATTTAAAACCACTAAAGGATCTACTAAAACATATACTTGGTTCTGATATATGAAATTCATCAAAAAAAGCCATGTATTTGTTCCATTTTTCAATTTTTGGGTAGATTACTACCTATTGGTAGAATATAGGTTCATCACTATCAACTAATAATGATCCACCGTCCTTAATTAACAGAAAATAATATCTCCTATATTATTCGACCTCTTCAGTGAACTTATATAGTACAGGTGCCTCTAGAAAAACCTCTTCAACAGGTCCATATGTAATTAGTTCTTATGCCAACTCTTTTCTATCTTGAGAATAAACTTTATAAAATTCAATCTTACCCCCACTATCTGATTTAATGATGTGATCCTTCTAAAGGATTATATATTTTTTTACATTATTACCTTCTTATCTACCAAGTCATGTAGATAATATTTCCTTATTCCCTTAGGATATTTTATAAAGATAAAATCCATTCCCAAGGGTGATATTTTATTTACATATATCACCTTAAAAAATGCTTCACAACCCATACATTAGTATGTGACAAAATAGGTTTATTTTAAATCCAAAGATATAATATAATTTCATTCTCTACTTTATTTAGAACAAGGTCCATTGTATAAACCATATTCTATAATAATGTCCCCAAAAGGATAATAAATATTCTAGATGACTCCTCATTGACCTCACCAATTCCAACAAGGTGTGGTTAATCATTTCACTAACACCATTCAACTATAGTGTATAAGTAGTAGTGAGTTGATATAGAATCCTAAACTCTCTCAAATAGTCATTGAACTCTCGGTTAGGATATTCTATACCTAGATCAAATAAATGATTCTTTATCTTCTTTATAATATGATTCTCAAAATCATTCTTGAACTCTTTAAATTTAGAGGATTTATACTTATAACTCATTAAGTATATATATCCATATCAACTAAAGTTATTACTAAATGTTATGAACCAAATCAACAAGCTCTATGGATCTTTAACTTTTTTCACCAAATGGTGTTTTTTTATTTTACCTTGTAAAAATGTGTGGTATATACCAAGTATTTTTAGTTCAAAAGAATCTAAATACCCTTATTTGTATTGATTTTTCAAGCACTTATTTTTTATATAACAAAGATGGTGATGCCACAGTTTTGTGTTATATAATTCATGAAAACATGACTGTTTATCAACATCAAATACATAGTTTTCATATTCTATTATATAAATTATATTATTAATATATTATAAACCATAATAAATTCCATTCTAATAAATGTAGTAAATTTTATTTCCATATTTGTATACAAATCCATCCATGTATAAACTACACAACGATATAATGTTTTTGGTAACATTATAAATATAATAAAAATTCTTTAATACTAAAATCAACCTCATTGGAAAAGTAAATATATACTCTCCAATAGCCAAGGAAGCTAGTATTTCTCTGTTGTAAATTTGAAGATCCACCCCACCTATGTCAACCTTCTTACATGTATGTGGTTCCAATATTTGGATATAAATTTGAGCATTAAAATCTATATCTAATAACTAATTAGTCAAAATGGAATGGTTAAATTCTATAATAAAGTCACTTTATGCTTCCTCATTCTTCTTCACTAAGGTGGAGTTCTTCATCTAGTCTCCCAACATTCCACATGAAAAACATGTTGTATCTTATTACTTATCCTACCTTTGGATCCTCCTTGGATTTTTTGGATGAGAAAAAGAATCATTAGATAATGAATTAGAATGTTGTACCTTTTATTTTCCCTTCCTCTTCTTCACTTTAAAGACTATATATTTTTCATGCCTCATGTCCTTATCTACCTGGTGAATCAATTTATGGATTCCAAGGAGATACTTATCAATATTTTTAATATTCTAATTCATAATAAAATTATAGAAAAACTGAGTTAGTGGGAATGCATGTGGTTAGTGTACAAATAATCAGGTACCATAAAACCTTATATGTACAAATGCTTAATATATCCAATAATCTTGAATACATAAGATCCTATTGGAAAACCTTCTATAAGATTTCATATTAAAATTTCCTCGGATATCTCATACCACTCTTGTCGATCTTTCTCCAGATAATTTTCATGAAGATATGATAACATGTTGTATGCATATATATCCTAAAAAAATTGGATATTTCTGAGGATGAATGATAACATGAGGCACCATAAATATAATTAATTATCTATATTCATCTGGAATAGATCCTTATTTTTCTCAGTAGCCTCCATATAAGTCTCTTTCTCTATAAAAGGGGACTCTAGTACATAGAATTTCTTTTCTTAGTATAGTATGATGTGTTATCACATGTACCACTCCTAGAAATTCATGTCGATAAAAAAATTACCATTATTTAAAAATGATCATAGTGATAATCTTAATTCCATATGAATATTAATTTTCTATAACAAAAATAAAATAATTTTTTATTACTTTATCTTGATTGTCAAATGTGATGTAATTAATCTCTCACTATTTTATAAAATCCAAATATCCCAAACCAATGTATCCAAGATATGTCTTTTCATGGATATTCTAGTGGCTAGGATCCATATTTCCTTTAACATAATCTATAAATGTTCTTGACTTGTTATTTGAAGGTATTTTGGTAAGTGATCTTTACAACTGCATTAAATCATAGTTCCTTGATCTGATGATTAGGATTATCAATCCTAAAATCCTGGAATTGGTTTTCCTCAATACTTGCCTCCAAGTTTCACTAATTTTTTCTTGGGAAATCAACCATAAATGAAAACTAGGTTATTTTAACCCAAAACATTTTTTTAAACTACATAATATTTAGAAGAATCATTATTTAGTCCCAAAAAGAACTTTTAACTATGGTTATATATTAAAAAAGTAATGGAAGGAGTTGCTAACATAATATTTTCCATGAGGGTTTTTTATATTATGTGTAAATATTATTTATTTTATAATTTTACATTCTTTTTAATATTATGTGGATATAAAATAATTAATTAACTATATCTCGATAAAAAATTAATGAATAATGTATTTATCTTCTTTAATATTGAATACTTATTAATTAGTTTACTTAATATGATTGGTAATAAACATGAATCTCACAGAAAAAATTAAAAACCCACTAGAAAGAAATAAAATAAATATATGGCATGATTATGAGATTTTCTATTGGTTAGTTTATCTAGTGGTAGATAAACTAACCCTTGACCATTGGGGGAAAACACCTAGAACTGAACATCGTTCGAGTTGTATAATTCCAAATATTGACTTATGTATCTCCCTAGCTGGTTTCACCAAGGATTCATTTTGAAGCATGTCCACTCTCCTGTGAGTTTCATCATTTACATATTCTTACACATAGGTGAAGTAAACCAAGGGCTGGAGTTACATAAAAGAAACCACGGACATGCATGCCACTATACAATAAGAGGAGGGTATGTTACACAAATCATAATTTTAATTTAATAATAATTATCACATAAACTCATGAAATAATAATTAAATTAAAAGAATATTAACACATACATAGGTCATAAAAACTCATGATTATCCATGCATGAAAAAAATATACATTTAAAACAATATATTATTTATTTCATTTAATTATTTTCTAAGATTAAATTCAAAAAATAATAAATTAATTGTCTTATTAATTAATTCATTCATTTATCTTAATTATTGATCTAAATATATTCTCATACACTATAATTTTAAATAAATAAAATAAATTTAAAATTGATCATTTAAATTGTGTGTAATGAAGGTAGCATGACAGATACCCTTCTATATGACATAACATCCATTATCACTCACATAGCGTGTGACTACAAACTATATTGTCCATATCAGGTATTGTATACATAAATAGTATATAGAATACATGGTGTGTCATGATATTACATGATGCGTAATTCCATGAGTCTAGATATATAAATTAATCAATGATTAATAAGTAATTATAAATTAATGTGTGACTATTATGAAACAACTTAAAGGTTCTAGGGAATAGTTGAAGAATTTTGAGCCCATTTCAGTAATAGATTTCATTAGTGTCTTTGAATAAATCCTCAACATTGGACAATAGAAACCCCATAAGAATATAATAGAGGAACCTTTCACATATAGTTTATAATTAATTTATATAAATAAAATTAACTTTGCTTTTAATTATTGCTTCAGTGTCAAATGGATTGACTGATTTTATCATACCATTGTTATGATGGAGGATTCAAGGGTAAACTTTCTCTAGTAATATCCACAGGTGCTCCACGAAACTTAAAACATGACCGTAGAATATTTGGGTGTATAAATGGGTGATCCTAACCACTTTATTCATTCACCATTGGTCGAAATAAGAAACCCTTGTAACCTGGAAGGATTCTATATGGTTCTCTCGAGACGTTTTTGGGAGGAGGTGGATTGATTTCCAACATTATTGTGTGAAATCTAGAGAAATTTATTTCTATGGTTGGAGATAATATTCTAGATAGAAATATTGTGAAAACAAATCCATTTCCATAGAATTTATATAATTGGGTTTATATACATAGGTTAGAGAATAAATTATTACACATTGGACCTTAACAAGTAACTTAATACTAAGTGAACCCCTCAGTAAATAATTATAATATTATTATTATTATTTCCTTGATGTTCACTAAACTCGTAGATTATTTGAATATTATTTCAACCAAACCCTTAACTCAAACAGTCTATCCTCAAAATTTATCAAACCCTAAATAATAACTATTTATTTGAAATAAAAAATATCACTATATTATTAATTTATTAAATATTTATGTGACTTATATAAACGGAATTATTATTATTACTTGGAATTGGAGAATAATATTTATTAAAATATTAAATTCAAATAGGATAGAACTGAGGTTATAAATACACTAAGTGTGTGACCCTCTAGACATTATTCTCAATAGCATTAGTCTAACTAGCCTAAATTCCATGATTGACTTCTAAAAAAATATCAAGTATCCCATAAAGAGATATGTTAATGTCTCAATGAAAACAACCTCCAAAAAACAGGAACTATGTGATATAATTCTTTTGTATTGATATCTCATCATGAAGGTTTCATACTTATTTCATTAACTTATATTCTTGATATATCTTACTTTGACTTTCCTAAAATGAACTCATTAATAAAAATGAAATCACCATAGACATAATCAGATAGTATGATTCTAATCAAAGATCCGGAGACATTTACTTTTATTAAATTAAAAGGGATAAATCCTTTATTTACTTATTCATTGATGTCATATCACTTTTGATTCACCTATTATATCTTAATTAATCATGATAATATGTTAGCAAGGGTTTACATAAATACATCTATGTATGAAATTCAATATATACATTAATAATAGTCCCAATTATAAGGACAAATAAACACATACATAAATTAGAATATAAAATTACACATATAACATATGGAATTCCTACTAGTTTTTTTATTCACATAACATACTCTCTTAGATATTACTAAGTGAAAACTTCATGAGAATAAGTCTCAATTTCTTATGATCCCTCTACACTTGGTAGCTTGCATCATTTTTTTCTTTTTAGATAGATGTCACCTAACCATAAACAAAATTGAGAATATTTCCTTTGTAATTCAAGGATGAAATTATTGTGAGGAACTTTTGTAACCTTTTTATGTAAAAAATATTCTAAGTACATTATCATAATAATGTTATGTAGAAGAATACTCATCATGTGATATGATATTTATTAATATTCAAGACTTTTAACATATAGGCGATCAAAAATACCAAGTAGTTTGTTGTTGGGAACCAATTCCAATATATAAAACTATAAAATCACATCTATGTGACTCAAGGTAACCACAACATCCATAAATTCCCATAAATTCCCATAAATAAACCAACATGAAAAATATCCAATATGTGATCAATACCTGGGAACCTATATGAAAACATGAGAGCTATATACACACATAGGTGTGTGTGTGGGGTGTGAGCTAAACATGATGAGTATTGTTCATCTAAAGAGTATATGAAATTAATATTAAAAATAATTTAATAAATTATTTCTTTAATGTAATTTAGAAAGTTTGTTTGATATGGGGGAATGTAAAGAAAATAATTTTCATACTTTTATCCCGAGGATAAAATATTGCTCCTTTTATAAATCCATATGTAATAAAATATTTTGAAAACAAATCACTTCCAGGTATAGAATTATGAATATTAACTTATTAAGTTAAAATAAAAATTTCTCTTTAATTTTAAATATTTATTTCAAATCAAATTTGTATAAACGAAAAGTGGAATAAACAATTTAAAATAAAAATTCTTTAAATCCATAAAAGTGAACTTCCATGTTTTTGAAGAAAATGATATTATTTTTCATTCATTTGAACCTTTTCAAAAAAACATCCTTTTTCAAAATTATCTGAAAGGTAAGCTATATGATAAATAAAAATAAGTATAAAATTAAGATCACATATAACATCCCGACCAAGGTTCCACTTAAACCATGCCCTGAGCTAGTGGTTTACATGACCTCAATCATGTCTCCACATAGGCCATAGGCTGCTGAATAGTAGTGGGGTGTAAAGGTTGTGTGGTGTGGAGACTATACCATCTTATTAGATTGGAATAGTGGATACAATCAAAAATATACAATAGTGAAAGGATATATAATCAGATAGAATAAATAAGTAGTAGAAGAATAAAAAACTAAAAAAATGTATAATAATATCAAGACACGAGGCATTGTCATATACATGGATTCATAGAATGCTAATATAGAAAGAGAGGAACAAGGGAATAGTCACATATAAACATGATATAAAAAAAATACAAAAACAAAAATCACACCACTAGAATCTCGATAGAATTATTAGTCCTCTTCTTCTATGCTACAACTATAGGTAAGCTTGTCAACAACTTGAAGCAGGGCCCTTTCCCATATCTGAACCTAAAGTCATATAATATTCTTATATACTAAAGGAATCCCGAGTAGGGTGTGAGAAACAATCTCAGTAGGCCACCACCAAAGGTGTATAAAAGTAATATGAGTTGTTCTTATAGCTATAATAGTGCATAGGTATAAATGAAATAAGAAGCAAGTGCTGAAATAAATAACCAGTCCTCTCAGGTTCTTAGAGTACACCTAGAGGCTCTATATTCTTTGACTCATGGCTAGAATAGAAGTCTGATCATATAATATATACATTTTAATATTATATATATATTATCCACCTATATGAACCAAATACGCACAGATGTAAGTGTTCATATAACTGGAATACTAGTTACTGGATGGACAGGGGTGTAACATGGAAATTCATTAACATTATAACAATCCTATAAGATTAAGATATAGGGTATATTACATATCTCAAAATTAGCAGTATATTTCATACTCTTCATTCGATATAGTGAGTTTTCTATCTTGTCAACACTCTAAACAAGGGATGTGGCATGTCAAGCCCAATGTCCAACTAGAGTCAATGGTGTGAGATGTCATGATCAACACCCGATGTAAGGGAGCATGATACCACCATGCTCAAATGAACCCTTACCATTGTATCACAGCCTATAACTAAGGTGTAAGTGTGTATATAATAATTGGGAATAACACATTACCTCTTGTGCTTCTCAATAGTCATGTTCAATTATAATCAGAGAATTTCAATTCTTATTATCCATTTAAATTAACTCATTCAATTCATTTTAAGAAGGGAAACCATCAAGTATTATCCATTTAACTTAATTAACTGATTCAATTCCTCATAATAAGGATATTTAAATTAAAAGTATTAAAGATCCATTTAGTAGGTTAAATGGTAAAATAATTCAATTTTGTATATGGTTAATTCTATTTATAGGTTCATCCCAACACATAAGAGGTACCTCAGGTTCTATAAACATTCATATATCAAGGGAAACTCCATTTAAAATCTAATATGATTGATAAAAGGGGTTTCATAGATTTAATTAATTATTTACAAGGGCCAACTCAAAGTGGTACACCCAAGTGGTGTCCATAATTGTGGTAACCATCCTCTAAACTATAAAACAAGGGTCAAACGGCATGTATCTTGGTGTGATGATCTATTCGAAATGAATAACTCAATAAAATGGGGATTCTCGACATAATCCATTATGTAACACAATGACATTTCTAAGAGACATCAAAACTCATAGGAAAATGATGATACTTCCTACCTCAAGATTGTAGATGACTCTTCGCTTAATATCACCTTCAGATTAAAAGTAGGTTAGAAGAAATCTAATAAAGGGTCCAATACCCTAAAAATAGGGCAAAAGAGATTTCACCTATATAGTATAATGGATTAGGAAATAAACATATCTCAAAGGTAAGTTAAAAGGAGAGATTAATGAGAGAAATTTTATTCTTCTGACAGATTGTGATTTGGAGTCCAGATGTAATATCCCAGATCCGGATTCCACCTAAAGGTGCCTCATACCCAATTTTCCACATGGCCTCAAGTGAATTTCCCCAAATGCCACAGGTTTTTGACTAGAAGCGAGGGCCTATGTGTGATAGTGGGGAAACTATGCCCTCACTGGTAGAATGCAACATAATGGAATATAATAATATAACAATAGCGGAATTAGTAATACCATACAATATAAGTAAACAGTGGAATATTGATAATATAAATAACCATATGTCATAGCTTACTAATATGATGTTGTATGATACATGTTCTATGAAAATTACCTAAATAGGTCACACTACAGTAATAAAATATATAAGAACCAAAATAACAAAAGAATAAAATAAGCTAAGAATCATCTCAATCTTTATCTTAGTCACATGCTCTCCTGCTTTTAAATAGCACATCAAGTACCTGGAGAAAGGTGATTTCCCTTATCAAATCCTGCAATAATATAATTTTCATGGGCCCAAAGTAAGGACCAAACAGGGTGTGAGAATAAATCCCAGTATGAAACCACCCATATTTTGTGCCAATATGTCAGTGAATATATATAACAAGTAGTGTGAAATAATGAAAGCATTAAACTAGGAAGTAATAGAAAGTAAATAGTACTACAATAACTTTTCTTCATTTATATTCATGTAATTTTCATTTACCATTCAATTTCATGTAATTATATATTTCTTGAGATTCAACCTAATCCCAACAATCCCCATATAAATGTAAACAAATATAATGTCTCAAAAGACCATCTGAACAAGTGTAAGTGATGACTAAATCCAAGATTGTGTTTTGGCTTAACAGATTCATCATAAATCATTTCATTTCAATATTCAATTACAATTAAATGTCAACTAAAGACATACAAATAGCTTCCAATAGATCCCATCCATTTTATCCCTCATTGGATTCAAGATTCTCTCAGCATTTAATAATGTATCCATGAGCCTGACCACTACATCTGTGGCTCACTTATAACTTACCTTGATAATACCCTCTTGAATCTGTCCATGGTCTTTTATCTAAGTCCATGGTTCACCCAAGGTATAAGGTGAAATAGTCATATGAGCTTGAATGTTCCTTTTAACCTAAGGTTATGGCTCGCCCATTTTTATTTACCCCTTTATCATTTTATATAAGAAGAAACAGATGTTAATTAAACTATTACATGTCATAAACATCAATAACTCATGTGAGAAAATTCATATCACAGGAAACATATGTAAATTAAACAATTAAATTGCTTAGCATTTAGTCAACCTCATTTTAAGAAACCCAAGAAGTTAATTCAAGGCATGTCTCATAAGCATCCTAGGTCAAACGTCCATAAATGGTCATTCACAGGAAACACGCCCATGGGTCGGCCCTTAATCTAGGTAAAGAGCCCCAAAAATTATTTAAACCCCTTAATTAATTACCTAAAAACAATAGGAAATATAAATAGAAAATATTCATTCAAATTGACGCCCTAATAATGGGTGTGTGGCACTTTGGTAGATATATTCAACTTGATAATAATCAAAAGGCACGAGACCACCTACCTCATGCTAGTATGACTCTCCTCATCCAGTGTCAGCCTCTAATTCAACCTAGAATAGAGTAGATCTAAAAAATGAGCATAAATTTTCATGTCTTGATAACTAGGTCAAGAGAAGAAATCATGAAGAATGGTTGAATAAGAATCGAGAGCTCACTGAGGGGATTCCAACACATCATACAGTTTTTGAATCCGTGGTCAAACGATGAAATGAGAGGGAACCCTATCCTCAGATTGCCTAGGTGCACTTCTCATTGATTAAAGGGGTGAGTTTTTCTTCATCTAATCAAAACGACACTACTACCTGATTTAATAAAAAAAAGTACATGACCTGTACATAACACTACACGTTTTGTGGTGCGTATTTCCATACGGTTCCTATCCAGACCACTACATGGCATGTATCGGGATTATATGGCATGTTAACCCAATTACACAATGGTCACCTGGGTGACATTGCATTTAACCCACTTTTTCCTCCACTTAAGAACAACCTAAAAAAGAGAAGATTCATACCTAAATAAAAGAATTAGGTTCTTACAGACATCCCCCCTTAATGAAATTTGTCCCCAAACTTCCCTTCCAAGGGTGGACAAGATTTTTCTAAGAACAAATCTAGCCACTAAGCATGTACGTTGGACTCTCGCTTCCAAGTATCGCCCTATAAATAGTCATGCTACCATAGAAACCATACTAGAGGAAATGATCATCCATAAAGAACATTCATTATCCTGTCAACTATATATATTGAAATCTCCTCAAAGGATGCATCAACCTAAATCTCAACATCCTCAAGATGAAAAACGTGATATGGATCTGGGTGATAGCGGCGCAGCTGAGATACCAGGAAGACATCATGAATAGATTGGTACCTCTGAGGTAACTGTAACTGATAGGCCACTAACTCGACTATCTTTATAATCTCAAACAAGCTAACATATCTTGGTGAAATCTTACCTTTTATCTTGATCCTCCTATGTTCTAACCTCGGTGAAACACGTAAGAAAACCTGATCCCCAACCTCAAACTCTAGAGGTTGTCTGCGGTGATTAGTGTATAATTTCTAGTGAGACTGTGTAGTATTCATCCACTTCTGAATCAACTGGACCTGCTCAAAATTCTCCTATACAAGATGAGGTCCCATTAAAGCTGCCTCACCAACCTCCAACTAGCATAGGGGAGAATGGTATGCCATACCATATAAGGCCTCGTAAGGTGCCATATGAATCTTCGCTTGATAACTATTGTTTTAGGAGAATTCAACCAGGGGAATTTTCTTCTCCTAAGATCCCCCAAAATCTAGAACACACGCTCGTAGAATGTCCTCTAGAACCTATATCGTGTTTTCCGATTGTCCTTATTTCTGATGGTGGTATGATATTCTCAGAATCACCTGTGTACCTAGCGCCATATGAAAATTTTATGAGAAACAAGACATAAAATGGGTGTCCCTATCTAAAATTAAAGAGAATGATACCCTATGTATTCCTACAACCTCTCGGATATACAACCTCCCAAGATCATCCACACTAAAGGTTTCCTTTATCGGCAAGAAATGAGCGACCTTATATGCCTGTCAACAACAACCCACACAACATCATTCCCTCTAGGATACCTCGGTAAAAAATTCATGAAATGCATCGTTAAATCATCCCATTTCCCACTCTGGAATAGGACACTACTGTAAAATCTCACCTGGTCTCTGATGTTCTTCCTTCTCCTACTGACAGGTGGAACACCTCATAACAAAATTGATTACCTCTCTCTTTATACTCAACCACCAATACTGACGACGTAAGTCCGGATACATCTTGGTGAACCCAAGATTTACTACCCAATATGAATCATGAAACTCCCATATAAACTCCTTGAGTATATCCACTAGAACCCAAACGCGTCCATGTACATACAGGATCTCATAATTTCCTACCATCCAACCATGAGGAGGGTCCTCACCTGACATACTCTCCCATTGAGCTAAGTCTTTGGAATCTGATAAATGACTCATCTTCACTCTATTCAGTAGGGTAGAGGTAATATCTAATGATTAAATAAACGTCTGTCTCTATCTATCTTGAACCTCCAATTGTATCTTAGAGAATAAGGAAATAAGATGCCACTCACTATTATCCTGATACACTTCTTGTATTTGAGTCCTCCTGCTCAATGTATCAGCCATTTTATTTCCTTTACCAAGAATGTAGAAAACCTCAATGTAAAAAGACTAATGGTATTCCACCCACTTTCACTACCTCTGAATTAGATCATGCTGAGTAAATTTTTACTTGAGAATTTTTTGGTTTGTGTACACCACAAAACACTCTCCCAATAAGTAATGTCTCCGACAGTGTAAAGCATGAAAAACCGCAGCTAACTCTAGATCCTACATTGAGTAATTTCTATCATGAGGCCTTAACTGCCAAGTTCCATACATAACAAATTGATCCCAATATATAAGAACTACTCATATCCTGATACCTGATGTGTCACGGTACATAGTTTAACTCCTTCCTTGATCTGGAAAAATTGGTATCAGCACTGAAGTCAATCTCCCTTTCAGTTCCTGAAAGTTCATCTCATAGGAATCAATCCATACATAATTCATACCCTTTTTAGTCATTCCTTTCAATATCACTGCTAAACACGAGAAGTTATGTATTAAGAACCTATAGTAAACAACCAACCCTCTAAAACTATGTACCTCAAAGGAATTCTTCAGCTGCTCTTAGGAAACTATTTTTCTCACATTATCTAGGTCTATTGATACATCTATTTCCAAGATGTTGTGACCTCGGAAGTAAATCTGATCCATCCAAAAGTGTCACTTTGTAAGCTTAGCATATAAATTATTCTCTCTTAGTGTACTCAAAATGATCTTAATATGTGTGGCACGGTTGTGTTGATTGTGAGAATGCACCAAGATATCATCTAATAAAACCACAACAAATGAGTCAAGATAAGGATTGAACACTTGGTTCATCAGTGCTATAAAACCCACTAGCGTGTTCATGATACTGAACGTCATAACAAGATTCTCATACAAACCATACCTACTTTTAATGGCTATTTGAGGTATGTCTGATGATCTAACATGAAACTAATGATAACCGGATCACAATTCAATCTTTGAGAAAACCTGAACTCCTTAGTTCTGATCAAATAGATAATATATTCAAAATAGAGGATACCGGTTCTTAACCATCAACTTGTTCAATTTCTGATAATACACTCATAGCATGAGGGTAACATCCTCCTTTTTCTCAAAAAGGACCAAATAACGCTAAGAAGAAGTATTTGGTTGGATGAAACTCTTAGCTTACAAATCCTCTAGCTACCTCTTGATCTCTTGCAACTTCATCATCGTCATCCTATAAAGGGGAATGGATACTAGTGAAGATCATGGAACTAGCTTGATAGATAAATATACCTATATCACCAGAGGTAAACCTAAAAATCCATCTGGTAAGACGCCCCTAAAATGATCAACTACTAGAGGGAAATTCATCTAACATGTTTCCTGGTCATCCAGATATAAACTCACAATCTGGGATGTCATCCCACCAAACCCAAGATGCTTAGGTCTATCTTGGCTTTATTGGACATCCCATTCACCATTGTGAAATGATCCACCCTCTGGTGATGTAAAACTTTCCTTGTAGTGATATAAATCAACAAAGTCTTGAAATGAGACCAAATAGTTCCTTCTGAGAATGATATCAAAACAAGTCATCTCTAAGACATATGGACCCATAGGAAGTCACACCCTCTAACCTCAAGGAGGAACTCCTTGCACAGATGCACACCTTCCATTATAATCCCTAATAGATTTTGTAGCTTCATAAAATCATCAGATGTAAAAACACAGAGCCCAAGTGTGTCCACAATGGGCACTGATATGAAACTATATGAAGCCCCGGTATCAAAAAGTGTAGAAGCTAAAATGGAGGAGACTAGAATAGTAGCACTAATAGTAGAGGTCTTTGGATCCTTCTCATTATGGTTCAGTTACACTACATAAGTCTGACCTATACTGTGACCCTATGACATGGCCTGGCTACCATGAGATGATCCACCCTTCTATCACTGCGAACTTGGGGTTTGGCTACAATGGTCATGACCACTATCTCAACCTGAATGTCCTGATGCATTCCTGTTTTCTAAATAGTGAGAATCTACTGACCCTACTCTTGAATGTGAAGTCAGTGCAGACCCACTCTCACTATCTTCTGGTGGAAACTTCCTACAGAAGCATTGTAGATGGCCCATCTTGCCACAATATCGGCACTCGATTGGGTTCATTGTAAAATGAGGTCTTGTATTCCCAATTCTGCCAGATTGGTAGCACCTCACAAGGCTACCTGAAGATATCTCCGGACTACTAGCATCTCTATGAGAAAGCTCCAAATGAAGATTCCTACTATTGGTCAAAATAGTACCAGATCTTATTGTTGAAACACCCTAGATCGCACCTCCAGATTCCCTATGATTACGACCGATAATCAGTGTCTAATTCACTATATCACATGTAGTAGTAAACCGGAAGATATTTACCTATGATCGGATGTCGTACCTGATACCATCTCAAAATGCCTAGCCTTTGACATATCATCACCCATTATAATAGGTGTGAAGCACTGGAGATCTATAAAGTTGGTTGAGTAATACATAACTGATAAAGCGCCCTCTCCATATGCATAAACTCCCAGGATTTGGTGGCCCTCAACATCTCAGAATATAATTAATCATTGAATACTATTTGAAAATATTCCCAATCCATATATCTATGACATTCTGTATGAGTGATAACATCCCACCATCTCTTGGAATAATCTCACAGCATATATGTAGTGAGCTTGACCCTCAGCTCGGGAGGAATCTCCATATTCTCAAAGATCGATAACATGTCCTCTATCCATGACTCTACAGACTATGGTCTTATATCCCCCAAAAATATGGGTGGATTATGATGTTGGAACACTTTCTTCAACTCTTCCATATACATGGTAGGGTATGGTTCTCCCTAAAAGGTTAGCATGAAACTCAAAAAGCCTTCACGAAACTAGAATCAGCACCTACGTCTAGTAAAATAACCGGTTTCATAACTGGAACGACTGGAGGATCAACTAGTAGCCCATGGCCTACCACCTCCAGGATATGATCATTTCCACTTTCCAAGTGTATAACTAGAGTTCTCTAGGGAGGCACGACTCTACAAGTCTAAACACACAACTCAGTTCAAGTTGATTATCAAGGATTACAGTTCTAGAGTGCAAGAACTAAATAGGAGAAGAAACCCCTAAAAAACTTAACAAAATATGAGTACACGGAATATAGAAACCATAAAAAGTATGTATACTTATGCTCTTACATTGTCGTGTACTCCCACCATCTTGGGTGTGTAAACACCTCAGGTACACGGTGTGTTGGTCAGGTACACAGCGTGTACTCGAGTTTCCCCCTCTTGGACATGTACTTGTACACGACCAGATTCACATGGGTTTTTCCTGGGTAAGACTACATGGTGTGTACCTAAAGTACATGAAATTAAATGTCCAATACTATTACTATACTATGTTTCTTCTCAAGCAGCTGGATACATTGTCATTTACCATATGGAATGTACACATAGTACACAGTGTGTACTTAAGAAAAGTCTTTCTTCCTGAATATAAGAACACATGGTATGTGTTAATAGAACCACATGACATGTTGTTTGGGGTTTCAGAAGCTAAACATCTAAAACATCCCTAGACTACCAATTTTTGAAAAGTAAACCAAACGTATTCTAAATTCTGATCTTTGAGGGGCCATACTCTCCATGAATCAAATTTACGTATCCATATATATAGTCTATCGTAACAAAAAAAATCAATTTAAGACAACAACAAGATCCAACAAATTCTGATCCAAGAGGACCCATACACCTCAGGGACCAAATTTTGGCATCCATACAATTTGTACAACATCATGTACCAAAACACCTATCACAACAACAAGCATATCTATCATTATATCTATCACAACAGCATGAAATCAGTAATTCTCTCTAAATGGAAAGGTAGGAATGCATGGAATTTGATTTCTAACAAGTGCTTATATGATGCATCAGATGGAATACCCTAATCTCATCAGGTTGCAACAAAATAGAACCACAATGATATAAATAATAATATCACAATACAAGTGTGTCACCCAATGGTGAAATCAAATCAACTGTAAAAACTCAAAATCAAAAAATCACACTTCAATTCCATGCCATTTGGATTTTCCATGTACATGGGGTAGCCACTCCCAGTCACAGTTTATTACCAAACTCCATTTCCTTCTTATACATATATAATTTATCCAAATATTAAGTCAAACCTTAAACGAACCTCATGTGATACCACTTTGAAATTCCATATATCTAGATGTCGCCTAAAGGCACCACGTACCCGGTTGGCCACATGGCCTCAAGTGCATTTCCCTAAATGCCAGAGGCTACTGAATAGTAGTGAGGGACTAGTTTTGATAGTTAGGAATTTATGACCTCATTTTGAGATTATAACACAAAGGAATACAATAATATAACAAAAGTGGAAGAAGTAATACCATAAAATATAAGTAAATTGCAAAAGACTGATAATATAAATAACCAGATGTCATAGCATACTAATATGATGCTCCATGTTACATGTTCTAGGAAAATATTCAAAACATGTCACGTTGTAGTAAAAAAATATATAAGTACCAAAATCACAAAAGAAAAAAAGAATCTAAGAATTGTTGAAAGCCTCAGCTTGGTCACAAGCTCTCCTACTCCTAAACAACATATCAAGTACCTAGAGAAGGGCCCTTTCACTTATCAACACATGTGACAATAAAATCATTTTGGGCCCAAAGTATGGCCCAAATAGGTTTTGAGACTAAATCCTAGTAGGCAACCACTAAAAGTCTTTTCCAATATGTTAGTGAATATATATAACAGGCAGTGTGAAATAATGAAAGTTGTAAACCTGTAAGTACTCATAAGTAAACAGTCCTACAGGCACTATTACTAATTTATATTCATTCCATGTTTATTTACCATTCAATTACATTGAATTATATAAGTCTTAAGATCTATCCTAAGCCTAATGATCCTTATATAAAAGTAAGCACATCAGATGTCTCAAAAGACCATTTAAACAAGTGTAAGTAAAGACTGAATCCAATATTGTACTTTGTCTTGGTAGACGCATCATAAGTCATTCCATTTCAATATTAAATTATAAGTAAATGTCAACCCATGACATATAAATATCTTTCAATAGATCATGTCATTGGTATCTCTCATTAGATTTAAGATTTTTTTCAGCATTTAATAAAGTCTCCATGAGCTTAACCACTGCATCTATGGATCGCTCACAACTTATCATGATAATATCCTCTTGAGTCTATCTATGGACTTTTAACTGAGTCCATGGTTCACCCAAGGTATAAGTTTCAATAGTCATATGAGCCCAAACATTCCTTTTAACCTAAGGTTATGGATCTCCCATTGATATTTACCCCTTTATCATTTTATACAAGAGGTAACACATGTAAATTAAACTATTACATGGATTAAATATCAATAACTCACATTTCCAAATTTATCTCACATGAAACACATGTAAATTAAACTATTACAAGGATCATAATTTAATAAACCTCATATTATACAAACCAAGAAAGTAATTCAAGGCATGCATTATACGCATCCTATGCCAAATAGCCATAAATGGTCATTCACGGGAAATGCACCCATGAGGTGGCCCTTAATCAAGGTAAACAGCCCTAAACATGCATTAAACCCCTTAATTAACAACCTAAAAATAATAGGCAATAGAAATAGATAATGTTAATTCAAGGTGACACCTTAATAATGAGTGTGCGGAACTCCGAAACATATATTCAACTTGACAATTAGCAAAAGGCATGAGACCACCTACCTCGTGCTAGTATGACTCTCCTCATCTAGTGTCAACCACTAATTCAACCTATAATGGAGTAGATCTACAAAACAAGAATAAACTCTCAAGCCTCAATAACTATGTCAATAGAAGAAATCATGAAGAATGGATCAAGAGGAATTAATAGCTCATTGAGGGGATTCCAACGCATCGGATGGTGTATCAATTGGAGCTCAGATGATGAAATGGGAGGCCACCCTATCCTTAGATTGCTTAGACACACTATTCTCCAAACAAAGGGGTGATTTTCTATCCATCTAAGAAAAACGATGCTACTACTAGATTTAACATAAAAAAATTATACAGTATGTACTTAAGACTACATGTCGTGTGGTGCATGTTTCTATGCGGTTCTTTGCCATACCACTACATGGCGTGTATCAGAATTATACGGTGTGTAACATCTATTACATTTCATGCACCTGGGTTACATAGTGTGTAACCCTATTTTTCCTCCACATACTTAAGAACAACCAAAAAATAGAAGATCTGTACCTCAAGGGAAGAACCGTGTTCTTACACCAGACATGTGAGTTACTTCGAAGCCTAGATTGGGAGCTTTGGGAACTCATGGGAGGAAGAAACTCAAAACATATATTGGCTAAGGGAAAGGGAAAAATAATTAGTATATAAGGTTTCATTAATGGAATTTTAAACTATTAACCCTCCAAATAGATCACACATAGTTCGGCTGCATGGCTTGGACAACCCATACGAAACCATGATACAACCAATACTTAAATAAATACCATGCATGGTTATGGTGCACGATTTTCTTAACCATGCACAAACCATGAAAATTCCCACTATAAAAAACTATAGGTGGTTCACATGGATGTATGCTTGGATTCACACATATTTAGACAAACTGTGTGGATCTAGTTTCACCTCTATTTCTCCCCACATGGTTAGTGGAGACTATGAGGGTTGGGCTTAATGTTTTCTACTAACTATGCATCCCATTAATTTTTTCCATTTCAAGAACTTTGGGATCTAAATGATCCTAAGACAATTGAGGGACCTTCCTCAGTCCATAGTTCACATTTACCAAGATTAAACCAGTGATTAAAATTAAAAAACAAAAAATTCATACGTTTATGAGAAGATGTTTAATTAAAACCTACCCTTATTAAGGCAACTCATCCCTAAGTTGGAATTATAAGGGTAAAGTGGTGTCATAAAAAAAGAGTTCAAAACACTGAGATTTTATATCATCTTCCTATTCCTAGGTCTTGTCATGTACTTGGTAGCTCTCCCATAGCACCTGTACCAAATGAACTGACCTCCCTCTGAGTGTATTCATTATCTGATCGATAATACAAATGGGATAGTCCTTAAATGAATAATCCACCTCCACCTAAACCTCATTAGGTGTAAATACATGTTACGGGTCTGGATAGTATCGGCGAAGCTGATATACATGAAAGAAATCATTCATATACTGGTATCTCTAAAGTAACACTAACTGGTCAGCCACTGGTCCGATCTATTTCAAAACCTCTAAAGGTCTAACAAATATTGGTGGGATCTAACCCTAATTCTGAATACATCCATTCCCCAACTTGGATGACACTCTCAAGAAACCCCAGTCTTCAGCCTCTAACATGATAGGTCATTGTATCTATTTCCATATGACTTCTGTCTGAACTAAGCTGTAATCATGCACTTTCTGATTAGCTATATTTTCTCTGTATTATCCTTCATCAGACATAGTCCAAGAATATCTACCTACCCTACCTCTATCCACCACAAAGGTGAGCATAAAGTCTTATCATATAAGGATTTGTAAGGATCCATCCCGATGGTATCCTAAAATATTTTATTATAAACAAACTCAATTAGGGGAACATGTTTCTACCAGGAACCCCCAAAGTTAAAGACACGAGAAAAGATCATGTCCTCTTGCACCTGAATAGTACACTATATTTGTCCATAGGTCTATGGGTAATAGTTCATTCTTAGAATCACATGTATACCAAAGTCCCTCTGTAACCCCTACAAAAATAATGACATAAAGAGAGTGTATCTATCTGAAACAATAGAATGAGGATCTCTATGAAGACATAAAACCTCCCTGATGTACAACCTTAATATCTTTTCTACCAATAAGGTATCTCAAAAATGTATAAAGTTTGTGAAATTCATCAAAAAATCAATGACAACCCACATTATATTGTTTGAATGAGGTGATTTGGGTATAGCAGTCACAAAATCCATTGAAACATCGCCCCATTTCTACTAAAGAATGGACAACAGCTACAAAATCCCTACCATTCACCCATGTTCTTACTTCACACACTGGAATTTTGAACATCAAGTGATGTATCCAACAATATCATGTTTCATACTGTGCCACCAATATTATATTTCTAAGTCTTGATACATTTTTGGGACATTAGGGTGAACCGCCCACACTGAGGTGTGGAATTCCTACATCAGTTCCTATTTGATGTCTTCTGGGACCCATACACTTCCATGAAACAATAAGGTATCGTCCCTATCCACATTCTAACCAAAAAATCTATCATCCTCTAAGACTCCTTCCCTTTGGACAAGGCCTTTGATATCAGATCAGTTTCTCATTCTTTCCCGTTCAAAAAGTGTAGAGGTCACTACTAAGACTGAGAGGATAGTCTATCAATGGTCCTCTTGAACATCAATGTGAATATATCATAATAATTCCATGATTTTTAATTCTTCAATGGACTCTTTAAATGATTGTGTGTGATTTTTTCAGCTCAAAGAATTGTCTATTGAATTTCCTTTACCAACCATGTAGGCAAGCTCAAAATCAAATTATTGTAGGTACTCTACCCACCTACACTGCCTGATATTGATATCGCACAATGTAAATATGTAATTGAGGATTTTTTGTTCAATATATACCAAAACAATTCTCCAAATATATATTTTCTCAAACAACGTTAGGAATTTACAACATTAGTGAGCTCGAGGTCGTGTGTCAGGTAATTCCACTCATGAGGTATTAACTGACGAGATCCTTATGTGACAAGTCATTCATCCTATATTAGAACATCTCCAAGCCCAATAACTAATGAATCATAGTATACATTATATTTCTTATATAGCTTTGGAAGAATTATAATATGCATTTAAGTCAAATGGCCCTTCAAATCCTGAAAGGCTGATTCCTGAGCTTCTAACCATACAAATTTCACACCTTTATTTTTCAAGCTCTTAAGTGACATTGAAAGGCATTAAAATTATTTATGAGGTATCTATAATACCCAAATAACCCCCAATAAACTCCTAATATCAAATATATTCTTGGGGTTCTCACAAGAAACTATAACTCTCACTTTCTCTGGGTCTACTGAAACCTCCGACTCTAAGATAATGTGACCCAAGAAGCGAACATTGTCGATCCAAAAGTGGTATTAACTAATATTATCATAGAGATGGTTCTCTCTCAGTGTATTCAGAACAATATCAAGATGATTGGAATGGTAATTTTAGGAGTTTGAATACATTGAGATATCATCAACAAATACTAACATGATTTAATACATATATGGATGGAAGATATGATTCATAAGATCCAAGAAAACTATAAGTTCATTTGTGAGTCCAAACAGTATAACTAGGAACTCATATAGAATATACCTTCTCTTGAAATCTATTTGAGTTATGTCTTAGTACCAAAAATTCACCCGGTGATAGCCCAACCTCAAATATATTTTGGAGAATACTCTCTCTCCTAAGAGCTAATCAAAGTTGTCTTCTATTCTAGGAAGTGGATAACTATTCTTTATCATAAGCTAATCCAATCGATGTTAATCCATGTAGAGCCTGAGGTTTATGTCTTCATTTATGGAAAAATTTACTAGTAAAAACTGAGGATATATACTGGGTTGTATGTATCCTTTAGCCTCCATATTCTCCAATTTCTTCTTGAGTTCCAAAAGCTCCTTAGGTTCCATCTTATTAGGAGGAATGGTCATTGGTGCCTCTTCTAGAAAAAACTCAATAGTTAATTCTTCCTCTTGCACTAGAGGTAGTCTAGAAAATTCATTATAAAATACATCCCAATAATTTTCCACAACATGGGAAAATACATTGGGTCATAAACCCTAATCATCTAAGAAAAGACTAACAATATGAGCTGTCACATTACCCAACATCTATAGCTCAGGTCATGATCTCATAGCTTACACATCCCATTCACCCTTATACATATTCTTACCACCCTATGGTGACGTAAACATCACTCTCAAATTATAGTAGTCAATGTGGAATCAATAAGTAACAATCCAATTCATCCTAATAATTATGTCAAAGCTCGTCATGTGAAGGATGTAAAGATTCCATATGAATAGGTATCCACCTATCTCAAGGGGATAGTCCTTACAATGGAAAAAACCATATTATCGGATACATAATGGGGTTTAAATAATTATAATGCCCTGAAAATGTTTTATATAAAGGATTAGACTCTCCATTATTTCCCCAGATATAAAAGAGTGAGATGCCCCTATGTCAAATAAAGAAAACACAAAAGTGTTGTTAACTAAAATAGTACCTCAAACTATATAAGGTCTAGTATCTTCTCCTCCGACATAGGCTGGACTGCATGTAATTAGAATGTACCATAGCTCTGAGTCACTGTCTGACTTCCCTAAGTGATCCCACTCCTCTAGTTCTGAGAATCATAAGCATGCATGTTTATACCTCAACCACCACCTCGGATGGTGTAAACTAGCTTTTCCTCAAATCTCCTAATGGTTATAAGGTCACCACCCACTATAGTAAGAGTGAACCACTACAACTCAGTAAAATGGGTAGAGTATTCAATCATAGACATTCCTCCCTTCTGTGGGTTCATTAATTCTCTAGCTCTTCCAGCACTCAGAGTCTAGGGAAATAAATAATCATAGAATATCATTTGGACATCTAACCAAATGATATCATAGGGTTGATCAGCCTGGGTTATAACATCCCACCACCTCTTCACATAATTTTTCAGCATATACATATAAATTTTGAACCTCCACTACGGAGGTATCTCTGGATGATCGAATATAGATAAGATAGCTTCGATTCAAGATTCAGCAGTGGGGGGTCTTCCATATCCCCCAAAAAAGTGGGAGAATGCTAGTGCTGAAACTCTCAAGTCAACTCTTCCATACTCAGGATAGGTCAAACAAATCCTTCCATAGACTATAACTTATTAAGAAATCTCTCTCATAACTGGGATTCAGTGATGTTAGTAATTGGAGGAGGTGATAGAGGTGTCACTAGAGGAGGAATCACTAGAAAATCAAGGCCAACCACCTCAGGTGCTTGTTCATCACCACCTTCAGGGCATGCAGCCGGATGAAGTCATGGAGGCATAATGTTGAAATTCCAAACAAACACATTATAAGAAATATTAATAGTTGAACATATTGAAGATAGAAACTTTGAAATGAGTAAATCCTTCCTACAAATAGATCATATCCATCTTCCTGCTTCTAAAGTTAGGACTAGGTCCTAACTAGAGACTACAGTAGGTTATAAGAATGCAAGAGACACCCCAATACCCACTACTAAGGTCTTTTTCAGGTCTAAGTCACTATTTCACATGTATAGGATAACTATTTTTACTTTATAAGTTATATTTATTTTAAAATTATTCTTGTTCAAATATTAACATCACTTTAAAATGGTTGAATTAGATAGATTACCATTCTCTATTCATAAGGGCGCATACTCCTTATAAACCAAAATATATAATCCATTTAATCCACATCATAACACATTCCAACTCATGTGACCAATATTCCATGCCTCAAAATTGCATAATTGACTACTTAAGGTGTCTACTTTAACTTATTTAGGAAAACATTATTAGGTTAAGGAAGGAACTTTAATTATCAATTATTTTTTCCGACCACTCCAAGAAGTGTCATCATAATTCAATACATATTTAAGGCACTAACAATATGTAACAATAAAATGCATGTTGTAAGTATATGTGACATGGAAAGATGCATGGAATATTAGTCATATGGTGCCTATAATGATGCATGTACTAATAAGAATCCTTCGTTTCATCTATTTGTGTTAAATAAATCATCATTTCAATAATACCAATATAAATAACATCATAAGACATGTGAATCACCCAATGGTGAAGTCTTATCAACCATGACAGGAATAATCAAAAACTAAAATTTTCCATCCAAGGTAATTTGGGTTTTCCATGTACATAGGTTAGCTATATCCAATCACAAGGTCAATTCCAAATTCCTTTAGCTCCTAGCCTCCTTTAAAATACCCAAACAGTAAGACAAAGGGAAAAATAATTCTTTGATGCCACTTTGAAAAATCCTGACCTGGGGTCCACTTAACCCATGCTACGATCTAGTGGGTCACATGGCTTCAAGCGTGCCTCCTCAAACACCAGAGGTTGCTGACTAGAAATGAGGGTGTAAAGGTGGTACGGTGGGGAGACTATACCCACTTACCAAAGTGAAATAGTGGATAAAATCGCAAACATACAATAGTGGAAGAATATATAATCAAAAATAATAAATAAGCAGTGTAAGAATAAAAAACTGAACAACTGAACAATAATATCAAGCTACTAGGAAATGTCATATGCATGGTTTCATTACATGATAATATAAAAAAAGGTGAGCAGGGGAACAGTCACATACACACATGCTATACAAAAACTAAAAAAGAACAAAATCCACTCCACTAGAATCTCGAGAGGATTCTCGATCCTCCGTTCCTAAGATCCAACTATAAGTAAGCATATCAACAACCTAATGTATGGCCCTTAACCTTATTCGAACCTATAGTCATATAATCGTCTCGGGTAGAAATGGAAGACCAAGTACGTTGTGAGATAAAATATTATTAGACCACCACCAATGGTGTCTAGAAGTAATCCAAGTAGTGATAATAGCTCTAACAGTGTGCAGGTACAAATGAAATAATAGACAAGTGTTGAAATAACTAACCAACCCTCTCTGGTTCTTAGAGGACACCTGGAGGCTCTACCTGCTTCAGCTCATGGATGGAATGGAATTCTGATCATATAATATATATATATAGTATATATATATAGTATAATATAAATATATATATATATTTCATCCACCTATATAAACCATGTACATACGGACGTAAGTGGCCATATACCTGGAATACTAGTTGCTGGCTAGACCAGGGCATGACTCAGACATCCATAATCAGTATAACAAGCTTATAAGACACGGAAATGAGGTATAAGGCCTGCTTCTCAAAATGAGTGGTAGTTTCATGTTCATCACTCGATATAGTGAGTGTGTCATCATGTCAACACTCTAAACAAGGGGCACAATGTGTCAATTCCAATATCTGACTAGAGTCAATGGTGTGAGACATTATTCTCAACACTCGATGTAAGGGGTAATGATACCACCATGTTCAACTAAACCCTTACCATAATATCACAACCAATAACCAAGGTTTAAGTGTATTTGTAATAATTAGGTATGATGCATCACCTATCATGTTTCTTAATAGCCATGGTCAATTATAAGTGAGACATTTCAATTCATATTAATCATTTAATAAAAGATGCAGTAGTAGGCATGGCCTTTCCACCCATATTAATCCATTTAACTCATTTGATTCATTTTAAGAAGGGAAACCATCATGTATTATTCATTTCACTTAATTATCTCGTTAAATTCCACATAACAAGGAAATTCAAATTATAAGGATAAAAGATACATTTATAAGGTTACATGGTCAAATAAAAAAAATTCATACATAGAAAATTCCATTTATAGGATGATAAAAACATATAATAGGTTTCTAGGGTTTTATAAACATCCATATATGAAGGGAAACTCCATATAAAATCTAATCTGATTGCTAAAAAGTGGTTTTGGGGATTTAAGTAATTAGCTACAATGGTCAGTTGAAATTTCCAGGCCCAAGGGGTGTCCATAAGTGTGGTAAACATCCTCTAAAATACTAAAAAGGGATCAAAGGATGTGTATCATGGTGTAATTATCAATTTGAAATGAATAACTCAATAAAAATGGGATGCTCATCAAAAGCCAGTATGTTGTACAATGGTATAGCTATGAGACATAAAAACTCATAGGAAAAATAATGAGACCACTGACCTCAAAGTCATTGATGACTCCCCACTCAATAAGGACCTCAGATTTACATTAGGATGGAAGAAATATAATTAATGGACTAATACCCTAAAAATAGGGAAAAATATCTTGCACTTAAATAGTGAAATTTATCTATAAATAAACTTAGCTCAAAGGTAAGAGACAATGAGAGTTTACTAATATTCATCTGATTATTTCGACGGATCATGATTTGGATTCTGGATGTGTGAGTCACTTCAAAGACAATATTTATAGGTTGGGGAACTTATGAGAGGAAAAAACTCAAAACATCTATTGTAAAAGGGAAATAGAAAATGAAATTAGGATATTAGGTTTGATTAAGTGAAATTTAGACTTTTCACCCTAAAAATAGGGGGTGCATGGTTTGTCCAAATAGTTTGGCCAAACCGTGCAAAAACTTTTCTACAACCACTTATTAAAGAAATACCATGAACACTTAAGGCACAAATTTTTCACAACTGTATTAAAATCGTGAAAAATACAACTATCAAAAACTGCATTTGAATCTCAAGGTTGTGCAACCGGAGGCACATAGTTTCATAAAAATCATGTGAATCTTATTTCATATTTATTTCAACTCGCACAGTTAGTGGTGACCATGTAAGTAGGGCTACATGGTTTTTAATAAACATTTATCCTAGTAATGTTTTCCATTTATAGAACTTCGGGCTCTAAACAATCCATGTACACTCATGGGACATTATTCAAGACATAGTTAATGTTTAACAAGATTAAATCAAGGATTTAAATTGAAAAAAAATATGTACCTTCATGAAAAGTTGGTTCATTACAGTGAACCTTAATATCAAAGAGACTAAATATAAGGAAATAATAATAATGTAAACAGTGATGCAAAGATGAAATGAGATCAAGGGGATACAAAAAATGTGTGTAGTGATAATCCCAAATAAAATTTCATGAACAATGTAATAATCATCATGGGAAAATCACTATTTATTAATTTGATATGATACTATAAATTACTAATGTTTAACCAAATACTAACGTATTATGAATTCCTAAAGAAATAACAACCTAATGTACTCTCTAAAGCCTCATCGGGAGAAATCCTCAGCAAGGTCATGAAATACACTATGGGACATTATCCAGTGTATAAATCTAAGTTATGGGATCATAAATCATGATCTATCACTTAAAATCATAGGGTTCCATTGACATAACCAAAATTTATGTTGTCAAGAAATCAAGTAATATGATCAATAAATATTTCATCAATAAATAAAAAACCCTTATCTCATATCCAACACCCTATCAAGAAACAACCACATTCATATTTACAAAAGAATAAAATAATAATTCAAATCATCCCGCATCATATGATTTTCTATCCAATACATAATAAAAGGGGATCACATAACGGGTGTTGCAACCATCAATAGACTATTTTTATAATGATCCGGTCATGCCTTTAAATTAATTTTAAAACCAATTTGTGAAAACATTAATTGAAAATCATACCATAAGGAAGAAATGGTTGAAAACCTTTTTAAAAAAATATTCCCTCTTTTAAAATCAAAACAGATTCAAAAAAACATCCTCTATCTTTAAAAACATTTGAATAGATCCTCTCAGAAATTTATGAAAACATATAGAATACATAAACATTTTTTAGAATTTGGTACTAGAAATATGGGAAAAAGTTTTTATTAAATGTATATAAATCATTTGAAACATTTTAAAACCGCATTTAGTGTATCATATATATGTATAACTTGAATAAAATGGTTTTAGAAAGATCAATCATTTCATGAATATTCAAAAAAGTGTAGTATAAAAACACCTACATCAACACTGAAAGCAACTCACCCTCAATGGAATAATCCAATCCAAAGAGTAAGATGTACTCTACATTACCTAGGAATTGAAATCCCCATGATTATACCATCTCAAATTTCTAGGTTCGACCATCATATCCACTATATATTAAGAGATAATTAAAAACTATGAGGAAATAAATAAATGAAGATAAAAGTGTATCCTTACCTTTCACGTACAATTGAATCTAAAGAGAAAGAAATTTATAATCTTGGATAAGAAACAGATAATATCTCTTGAATATGAGAGGATTTAGAATGAGTACAAATTTAAATAATGGTATTTGATTAACTTCATAAAATTCCAATTTAAGATTTCTCACATGGTTTGGATTCATAGTTTATAATACTTTGTGGACACTATTTAAATCAATCCACAACACTCACACGGTTTTCCTTCATGATTCTCCATACCCCATAAAAATCATGCATTATTATCTAAAATAGATCACCCATATGTAAGTATATTTTTATGGTTTCTAATGAGTCTCTAACAATTTACTATATACTTCGTGATAATTATAAACCACAAAGAGAACCCATATTTAAAAGAAACTCACATGGTAACCCTTGACCATTCTTAAACTATGCATAATAGATTAAAGAAAATACTTATATATCAAAAGCATCATATGAGAAAATTTATGGTCAGTTATAATTTTGCATTAACATGAACCAGTAAAACTAACACAAAAATCCATAGTTATGGTTGTTCCCACGGAATTTCCCCTTAAACGTAAATTTTTCACAACAGTTTTCCCCCGAATATAAGGTTTTCTACATGGTTATTACTAAAAATGTTCCAAATCTATTCCATTCAATAATTAAATCCATATGTGTAAAAATTAATTCATTTTTACTGCTAAACATGTTTTAGATATGTGGTAACCATGAAACATAGTAAATGTTTAAAAAATTTATATTTTGAATTCAAAATGTGATGAAAATTAAATATAACTCATAATTATATAATATTTTATAAATTTGTGACATATGGGTATCATTATTCTATCCATAATTCCAATTTTTAAAAATATAAATCCATTTTAAAAATTAAAAAGAAACAAGGAACAAAACCTCTTCACCTAATAAATGTTTTAGTGTTATGCCAAGAAAATCAACTAATCAGATATAAATAACTTATCTCATGAAATGACATTGAATCCATTTCATTTTACTAGTTGATATAAAAAATAATCCCATACCACCACCCCTTAATCTGTATATACAGAGTGGTAGGTTTAGAAATATTCAAATAGGTACAATGAGAAAAGAACACTATAAAACAAATTTCATTAATTCTATGAGACTGATCCTTGTATTTCATCTAGTAAGATCGAGAACAACTGAAACCATAATCAAAAGACATGAATCCAAAATAAAATAAAGAACTTCAACAATTATCTCCATTATTTAGAATTCATTTTAAAATATTGTGATAGAGGATTGGAATTTATATCATAAAATCATCGAAAAAATAATCATGTGTCCAAAAAATACCAAGGGAAATGACAATCTTCTACCAATCACAAATGGTCCTTCAAGAAACCTGTTAAAAAATACAAAAGGTAAGAATAACCAAAAATAACAACCAATGGACTATAATATAAGTTCAATGAACCATAAAAATCCTATAAATTATGAATATAAAAGATACATCCATTAAGAACATTCCTTAACATGGTCCCTATCCTTGGTTTACAAAGACGAAATAGAAGATAACATGTAATCTCACCATCACAAACCAGCCTGAGTCAGCCTTGAATCGGTCACCCATGACAGCCTGCAAAAAGTCCGGAGAGGCATTCCCAATCCTCCCAGGATAGATACAAGCACCAAGGTCATCAATAGAGTATACAAGGGAATGATTTTTCCCTAATATAAATAATTAAACAAGTAGAAGAAATAAATGGACATCCCACAATACATTTACAAAAAAATTGAACTAAACATTATTTGTACAAGAAACTAAAAGTAAAAATAAACCAAAAAATCAACCGACCAAACCTAAAAACCAAATAACTCCATTTGAACCCTCTAGTCACTCTAAAACACAATTTTCACATGTCGTCCAAGGCGATCGAACTCAATTTGAAACCTGCACAAGGGATAAAAACAGAAGAAGACTATAGGTGTGAGTGCTAAAACTCATAAGCTTATCCTGATATTCTATTCCCAATGAAGTTCCTTTAAAATAAAAGAAACGCCAATTTCAATTTTTAAATACAATATATAAAAGTATGTTTTTGAAATGAGGTTCCATGCCATAAAAATTACCAGACAAAAACTTTCATTTTTTATAAATAAGAATGCTAGAAACAATTTTCAAAGAGGTGAAACTACTAAATGATAATAGTTTTCAAGGGAAATAACATAAAGAATGTAAAAGTTTAAATAAAACACACATGCGGATGATTTTACCAACAAAACACACCATATGCCAATGTTGAGTAAAAAATAGCCAATGAGCACAAGTCTTGGGAACACCCCTAGGCACTAGTTAGTTGTGAGCCCCAAGTACCTCGTATCTCGGTGAAGGTAACCATAATAAATATCCATTCTCATTCACACGAGCCAATAGTATTAGAATAATCCATAACCTAGTGGTCCCCAACATCATCATCATTATATTTTAGTTAGTTTTTTCATCGTCAAACTTTTTATTTGAAATAGGGACGAAACGCTTCCAGATTATTATCATACTAGTACACGTCCGCCCACCTAGATACTCGGGTTTTCACTTTAGTGCTCAATAAAGTTACAAATATTATCAAATAAACATTTCACATGAAAACTCCATTCCCATATAATACACACACAAAATATCCCACACACATGCCTCACAGTTCTTTCATAGATCAATAAACCACTTTAAATGTTCATAAAACAATTTGAAAATGTATAACAAGACTCTGCACATAAAATCCATTTCAAAAAGATATTTTAAGGCCAAACACCCACAAATACCATATCAAACCAAATTTTTCATCCCTAAAACTATTTAATATATAAATTTCATGGATCATAAAATGGACCCACATGGTGCAACATTGAATACACATGAAAACCCTTTTTTTAAGAAACATGTCAAACGGGCCTTTAATCATTTTACCAAACCAACATACATCAAAGGTACAAATTACACCTTTCATAAAGTGGTGTACTCACACCATTAGTAGAATAAAAAAAATTTACATAATCCCTTTAAAACATTTAGGCTACACATTGAAATATCAACTATTTTCTTAGAAATTCTGAATGGGCCACTTACCGGCAACTCTTTCCAAAACATGTCAAAAACAAATACACATCTCTTTATAAAACCAAAAACCCTTTTTACATACATAAAAGGACCCAAAAATATCACTTCAAATTATTTTCATACATTAATAAATTCAAACGAGTCATTTTATATCACATTTAGGAAACAAAATCCAACCGAGCACTTTTCCAAAAACTAGGCATGAAACATTTAGCAAAACAACGTCTATTTAACACCCAAAAGGGGTAAAAACACAAATTTTTATGACAAAAATTTATTATAATAGTTAAAAAATGTCATAAAAATCATAATATATATGTGAAAAATAGTAGGACACTTATTTAAACAAGAGGTGTTCACTTTTATAACAAAACAACTCCGTTTTACACAAAACAAGGCATAAATAACCATTTGTTCCACCAAATAGAAAATAAAAAGGTTGTACAGCAATACTAATCATGTATAAAATTTGATAACAAAATGAAAAAAGATTAAACTTAAATAATAAAGGAAATTTCATAGGAGAACTTACCTTAAATCCTTGGCGTAATGAAAACGTACACCTGATATCACCATCTGAGGGTTTATAAACCCTAATCCTATGACAACCAAACCCAAACGAACAAAATCCCCATTTAAAATCATGGTATAACATAACCCTATGTCTATAATGACTATAGTAGATTATAAAACCATGAAATAATGAAACGAGGAGGAAGAGGGAAGACAAATGAGAAGGAATCTCAGCATAGAAACTAGAAAACTCTTATCTTCCCTTATATTTGAACCCTTAGAGAAAATGGAATGGATTGAAGCTCCATGGAGAGTCTCCTAAGGTCTAGAATAACCAGGTAAATAATATTTTTGGAAAAAAGATTATTAATTGAATGATTTATGAATGAGACAAATTACCTTTGGAAAATCTGGCCGAGTTAAGAAACATTGAAAATATTTTCCCTAATTCTTGACTAAGATGAGATCAAAATATGGAAAATGGAACTTGTGGGTTTCTTATAGGGATATTTTACTATATTTGGAGGTGGAATCACCAAAAATAATAAAATAATGAATAATATATAAAAGAAAAAAATAATTTCTTTTAAACTGGAAATGGGCCCATAGGCTAGCCCAATACCTAAATAAATAACCCAAATTCACTGTGCTTATAAATTTATAAGGGGTAAAAAATGATATGGTGGTTTGAATATGTCAGTTTAGGAAAAGTTATAAGTGTAATGAGTGAAAAATCTTGAAAACTTAAGGATTTATAACAAAATAAATTTGGTTTTTAAATTTGGAAATGGGCTCACAGTTGGCCCAAATCATGAAGTAACCACCCTTTTCTCCAAAACTCCCAAACAAGCTATGGGGAACACATGGTAGGACGATTATAAATAGAAGAAACTTAAAAAATCAACATTCATATTACCTAATACCAATGAAAAGGATCAGTATTTCTAACGAAACGGATCAAAAGAAAGACATGAAAACCCGAGTGTGACAATTCTCCCCACCATTAATGTTTTCCACCCTCGGAAAGCCACAAAACATTTCATCTGATTGATTAAAAGATAAGGATTACTTATCAATATGTTCCATCCTCCGAATCCAATGAAAAACCATCCACCATTAATTTAACTTAATACTCTTACCTCAACCAAAACACCAACTCTCAACAACTTCTTGAGAATCAACTGAAAGATTGAGTCACTACCTCCACAACTAAACCAAGAACCAGATTGTTGGGTCTTCTCCCAATGAACCCAACAATCACCCAAACAAAATACCCCTAAAAATCCAAATATTCTAAGGGTGTTCGGAATGGACTCCCCATCATTAAGAAACATCTAGAAATCGACAAATTCTTTGAAGGACACCATATGAGACCCATGGTGGTTCTTTCCACAATTAAGAACCGACAATCAATGACCAAACGAGAATTAAAAATGAACAAAGAATGATTCTATCCCACATAGTCCTATAAAAACTGTCCCAAAACAACCTACCAACCCATTTTAATAGAAACACAACATGAACATTTAAACCTCTCACTCCCAAACAGATGGGATAAGAACTGGGCCAACAGTTTATACACGGATCCAGACCCCCACCACTCTGGGAGGGGAGGGAAAGGGACCCAATAATTAAGCCACTGAAACAAAAAAAGAAACAAAGGAACTAACCAACACTCTCCACCTACGAATAGGTACAACAAAGATAACACCTAATTTACATAGGAGGTCCACACAAGGAAATTTATCGGAAACCCACATCCATGAAGGCATAACCATAGACATTGTGTGAGGGGTAAGTCCACCACGCTCGTTGAGACAAGAGGAAATTCACAGTGATGAGGAACCAAAATAGAGACATAGAAACTTACTTACCATAAAGGTGGACGTAGGAGCCTAATAAAGCTCCCCACACCTCTGTAAATTTCTTAACTGCGTGAAAATATTCACTATGAGGCCTATGGATGGAGCCCCGACGCTTGAAGCATCTGCTGCACCACAGTCTGGGGATGAGGATCACAACACCCCACAAAACTCACTTACTCAACAAAACACCTTCATCTAAACAGAAACTCATAGATACATAGCACTGTTTTTTCCCACTCTGAATGAGGAGAAGAATGGACAAATAATATGGAAAAACACATGAACAACCCCGAATAGAACTACTATGTCCAAAATAATTATCACTACCAGGAATCACTTTAAATCAATCCCAAAAGGCTCTCAATTCCAAAAAAAATGGGCATATTCATCATTGGAAGAGGTGTATTTAACATATGAAATGATTCCTTTGGTTGATTAACAGCAAATATTTCCAACGGAGAACTATCCATGGCCACATCACAACATCCAACACATCTTTAGAACCCCACTAAACATTAATCAAAAAATGATCCACCAACAAGATATCATCTCAAGTCACAAAAAGAGTATGACTTCTAGTTCACAGGGAAGCATACTGAATAAACAACTCCTCTAAGTAAAGGAAAAAAACTAACCATATAACCAGCGGTTTATAAACAAATGCCATAATTTTTCAGCTCAAAACACTTTTGAAAAACAAACATACTTGATGGGTTTCCACATTCACCAATGGTGTTTTATGAAGTCTCAATCACATGCACATTTTCATGCCACCACAAGTAACCAACCACCATGCCATATAGGCCATACTTCTTGATATCAATAAAACCATGAATGTGAGCCCTCATGAAAACACCAAAGGATAAAACAAAACAACATCATTCTAAAAATCATGTACATTCCAAAGGAACACTAACCACCAAGTCAAAAACCCTTTTCAGATTTCACATAAAAACCACATTTCATCAAGAACCATTTTCTTAAATACCTACCCCTTTTCATTTTTAATAACTTTCAAAACAACCAAGATACTCCAAACAACCCCTTCCCATTTTCCAAAATTCAGCAATGTATATTTTCATAATTTGATGTCCATTGAGACCAATACGCTTTTTAGGAAAACACCAACTGCTCAAAAACAATTTCCAAAACCAATTTATCATATTCAAACACTTTTTAACATCCCAAAACACCCCATTTAAAACAAATATTCAGAATCACCTTAAAATGATTCACACTTTAAAAACATTTTATTCTAATAAACTACAAGTTTAAATTAGGGATTATCCAATACCGTTAAATCATTTCAACTTCCTCCTAAAAAATTTGTTTTATAAAAACACAACCTTATAAAACCATTATTATATTTAATTTTTAAAAACCCCTTTTTCCATGTTTCAAAACCCAATCTTTCCTTTAAACCCCATTTCCACAATTCTCACACAAGTATTTTCAAAACAAAAAATCAAAATTCAAGAAAGGTCCAAGAGACCCACAAAAGGGAACTAGTGTCAGTGAGTGACTTGACCATATGGTTGGAGACCATATTTCAAACACAAAAAAAACATAGAGAGACTTATTAGGACCATTATTCATACTTTTCTTGTTATATCTCAACACCAAACAATCAACAAGAACAAAGGACACTTATAAAACCGGACTTCCAATGGAAACCCGAGGATCAGAATGAGAAAGAGTTCACGATGCTCTTCCCACACTTACCCCTAAAGTCATAGAAATCCTACTCCATATACCCTAACATATCATAAATAACAATGGAACTCTAAAAAGAAATTTATACTAAGACTTGACCTCCTTTGATACCATTTTTTCTCGAACCAGCCCGAGTTGACCCTGAATTGGTCACCCAAGCCAGCCTGTGAAAAATCCTAAGAGGCATTCTCGATCCTCCTGGGATGGAGAAAAGAATTCAGGGAATCAAAAGAGTATAGAAGGGAATGATTTCTCCCAAATATAAACAATCAAACAAATAGAGGAAATAAATGGACAACCCAAAATACATTTATATAAAAATTGAACTGAACATTATTTGTAAAAGAAACTGAATGTACAACTAAACCAACAACTCAACCAACCAAACCTGACCACCAAATAACTCCATGTGACCCTACTGATCACTCTCCAACACAATTATCAAATGTTTCCCAAAGTGATAAAACTCAAGTTGAAACAATCATAAGGGCTACAAATAGAATAATACTATAGGAGTGATTATTAAAACTCGGTAGGTTAGCCTGATATTCTATTCCCAATACACTTAATTTAAAATAAAAGAAACATAAATTTCATGTTTTAAATACTAGATATAAAATTATTTTTTCCAAATGAGGTTCCATGCTATAAAATTTACGAAACAAAAACTTTCATGTTTTATAAATAAGAATGATATAAATAGTTTTTAAAGAGGTGGAACTTCAAAATGAAAATAGTTTTCAAGGGGGTGCTTTAAAGAAGGTAAAATTTTAAATAAAACACAAATTCTTCTAAATTTACTAACTAAGCACACCGTATGCCGATGGTTAGTACAAAATAGCCAATGAACACAATTCTTGGGAACACCCCTAGGCAATATTTAGTTCTGAGCCTTAGGTACCTCGTATCTTGGTGAAGGTAACCATAATAAATATTCATTCTCAAACATGTGAGACACTATTTGGAGAATCATAAATAACCTAGTGGTCTCAAACATCATCATAATCATAGTTTAGTTAGTTTTTTCATCGTCAAAATTTCAATGTGAAATTGGGATGAAACCCCTTCTGATCACTATCATGCTAGTACACGTCCTCCCACCTAGATAATCAAGTTTCCCTTTAGTGCTCAATAAAGTTACACATATTATAAATTAAAATTTTCACATGAAAACACCATTCCCAGATCATACACACACAAAAGAACCCACACACATGCCTCACAGTTCTTTCACAGATTAATAAACCACTTAAAATTTTCAAAAAATAATTTTAAGACGTATAACGAGGCTCTGCACAAAAAATCCATTTAAAATGGTCCTTGAAGGAATAAAACCAACCAATATCATATCAAACCAAATTTTTCATCCCCAAAACTCTTTAATAAATAAATTTCATTGATCATAAAATGGCCCCACATGGTGCAACATTGGACACACATGAAAACCATTTTTTTAAGAAAAATATCAAACATGACTTTAATCATTTTACCAAACCAAAGTACATAAAAGGTAAAAATTACAACTTTAATAAAGTGGTGTAATCACACCATTAGTAGCAAAAAAAGAATTTACATAATCCCTTTAAAACACTTAGGTTACACATTCAAAGTTCAATCATTTTCTTAAAAATGTCGAACGAACCACTTACCGACAACTCTTTACAAAACATGTAAAAAACCAATACCCATATCTTTATAAAACAAAAAAACCTTTTAAAAGCCATAAAAGGACCCCAAAATATCACTTTACATTATTCCCATACTTTAATAAATTCAAAAAAGTCATTTTATATCACATTTAAGACACAAAATCCAACTGGACACAAATCTTAAAACCAGGCATGCAACATTTAGCAAAACAACTTCTATTTAACACCAAAAAGGGGTAAAGACACACTTTTTCATTCAATAAATTTTTTATATTAGTTAAACCAGGTCATAAACATCACAATCCATATGAGAAAACTAGCGGGACATTTATTTAAACTAGCGGTGTGCACTTTTATAACAAAACAACGCATAAATAACCATTTTGAACACCAAATAGAAATCAAAAGGTTTTAAATGAATAATAATCATGTATAAAAGGTTATAATATCATGAAAGATATGAAACATAAAAAATAAAATCATGTTCTTGGTAGAACCTACCTTAAATCCTTGGCATAATGTAAACGCACACCTGATATCACCATCTGAGGGTTTATAAACACTAAACCTATGATGACCATCCCCAAACAAACAAAAAACTCATAAAAATCATGTGATAATAGAACCCTAGGTATATAATGACTGTATAAGAATATAAAAACAATAAATAATGGAAGGAGGACGAAGAGGGAGGAGAAATGAGAAAGAATCTCACCTTGGAAACTAAAAACTCTTAGTCTTCCCTTAAATTTGTGCCCTTATAGGAAATGTAATGGCTTAAAACTCCTTGGAGAGGCTACTAATGTCTAGAATAACCAGGTAAAGACGATTTGTGGAAAAAATAGTACGAATTGAATGATTTACAAATGAAACAAATTTCCTTTGGAAACTCTGGAAGAGCTGAGAAACATTGTGAAGTTTTCCCTAATTTGTGACTAATATGAGCTCCAAATAGGTAAAATGGAAATTAGGGGTTCTCATAGGTTTCTTAGACTAGATTTTGATGTTTAATAACCAAAAATTATACAAAAAAATAATATGATATAAAAGAACCACATTATTTGTTTTAAAACTATAAATGGGCCCACAGGCTGGCCTAATACCTGAATAAATAACCCAAATTCACCATGCTTATGAATTTATAAGGGTTCCAAAAGGATATGTTGGTTTGAAATTTTCATTGGAGTCCAATTGTAAAGTTTAATGAGTGAAAAATGTTGAAAAATGAAAGTGTTATAAAAAAAATTGGATTTTAAATCTAGAAATGGGCTCACAATTATCCCAAATCATGAAGTAACCACCCTTTTCTAAAAAACTCCCAAACAAGATATGGGGCACCCATGGTAGGATGATTATACAAAGATTGAAATTAAAAACTCAACATTCATATCACCTAATACCATGAAAAGGATTAGGATTTCCAACGAACCGGATCAAAACAAAGACATGAAAAATCGGTTGTGACACTCACTCTTGAAACACTGGCCCATGGTGAACCTTGTAGAATCACTAACATGGAATAATATCTACTAGGGGAACCATACAATTCATAGTATAAATCATTGTATCACTCTCCCAAATTCCCCTTGAGCATAACCAAGGCTTTCCATGAGCAACTCATCAAAATAAAAATATCATCACATGGATAACATCATATATTGAACCCAAGAAAAAAAAGAGTTGTCGCTAAGGCATTAGCATAACAAAATATAATTAATATCCCATAAAATAAGTGTATAGGATATAATTAATGAATAAACCATTAAATAATTACCTCAAAGTTATAATCTTCTCTAAACTCATCAAGCATTCATCCAAAAAAAGATAATCACTCAATTCAAGTTTTTATCTAAGGATAATTTTTCTTATATTGATAATTAAGATTAAAAATTAAAAAATATGATCCAAATGGACATATCAGAGAAAATTAATTAGATATCATGAAAAATGATCTTAGAGAGTCTATATTTCCCACACTTTAAGCACACGAGAGGTCTCTTCTTCTTTGGAGAAGTAGAAATGATTAAAGAAGACTTACCCTCATCCATATATTTTTTCCACTTGGGAACATCTATCCTCTACTTTACACTTGATATAATATCTTTACTCATATTATATTGAACCATGGCACTGCTCATCATATTTTTCCTTGTATTATTAACTTCAATTGACATGGAACTTTTGAAAAATTCTTTATAAGATACCTAGTTAGATTAAAAGAAAACTAATTCAAAGTCTAGGTGAAGATCTATTTCAATGAATTGAGATTTTAAAATGTTATTTTCAACTATATTAGGATAAAATAATACTAAATTTAAAAAATATTATACTCATTTATTGTTTTCTCACATTTATAGAGACTCAAGAATTCAATGGATTTATCTACCTTCATACACTCGAGATAATGTTGTTGGATTTGGTGCATTAAAACCAAATTATTTTTACTTAATATTTCCTATATATTAATGGATTTTAATATTAATAAATACCTTATCACATATTTTTTATTATTCTATATATAATTAATGAGATAATATTCTAGAATGTCTATCACATTGAAAAGGCCAAAACAGTTCCCCGCTATGATGAGAACCATTAAGTTCAATGAAAATATTCATAAATATTGCTCCATAGTGGAATAAGATTTCATAATGGGACACATAGTTTTTTAACCATTAGCTGTAAGTACTCATAATTATATGAGACTTTATCTCAGGAAGTTTTCACATTGTAATCCTCAAGATGGGAGATTATGAGAACATACCCACCTGTAAGAAATCAACATGCCTATGTGTCATTGAATATTCCTATCAATGTGATTTTGTAATGATATTTAGACTTTAATATTATTATTAATTCATGTCATGAATTGCACAATTTTATTTATTTCCATAAACTATGATGAAATATAAATGATATAAAGGTGGGTATGTTGGGTTTTTCACAAATGATATGTTATTAATTAATAAGTTGATGAATGATTTGTACCTTTCATCTTTATATAATTTTATATATTTTCCCTTTTATTGAAATGGTACGATCACATTAAATTCTATTACCATGGAGTAAAATGAGTTTATTTCAGATATTTATTGAATGAAATATCAAAATATAGGTTTATGATAAAGTTATGCAGCATGCTTGATAAAATATCACGATAAATGGATAATATTACAAGTGAGACTTCATATGTGGTTGTTGTTGTTGTTATGATATATCCTCTTTCTATATGGATTCCTTAACCCACTTTTAAACAATAATTTTGGAATTTAGGCAATCCCACCTAATTTCATGGAGGAATAGGCCTATAGTATCACACAAAAAGTGTTTCCTTTCATATTGGTTAAATATTATTTATATTTAGTAATTGGAATAAATATTATTCTCCAAACTGAGAAGTAATATTTATTTTGGATTTATTAAATGATCCCAAATATAAAATAAATATTTATTCATAAGGTATTTTTTTAATTGTGATAATTTATAATATTTATTGATATCTTTTTATTTTATAGGTAATAAATATTTATTTATTTATTAATAAATAATTTATTTAGTTATAAAAATGTAAAAAATATATATTTAATTCTCCATATTGAGAATATAATATTTATTTATTTATTTACACAATTGGCCTAAATGCCATGAATTTTTGTTTATTTTGGATAATCCCCTTTTTAACTGATTTGAGAAGGGACCCTTACATTACTCCTAAGTCAAGTGGCACAAGTCCTAGTACATGACCCAAAGGTCCAGAGGCATAATGCTCAAAAAATGACCAGAAGACCCAACTAAACTAATCAAGAACTACCCCTCCTCAGTATTTACAAAATTAAAGGTTTCTATATTTCCACCTCACATTGATGATCAACTAGAATTATCCCATGTATAGTTTCACGGTGCCTGGTACCAATGGTGATTGTTATACCCTCTCATTCTTTCAATCCTGTTAGCTCTAATTTGGTGTCTTCTACTTTCTATGAATCCTATTCTCCACCATGGATAATTCTCTCCCAATGAAGAAGGTATCTATGGATTTATCATAATCATGAGAGATTTTATATTCCTCAAGTTCTCCTGATATAGAGAGATTAAGAGACAATCCTCCTAGACTGAAGGGATCATGGTTCCAATCAATAGAGTGATTTAAGATAATCAGTACCACCATGATAGAACCTAGAGTACCATCAGTGATGTTCCAATATCAAAGGATCATGTTTGTATCACCCCTAGATGGGCTCTAATTTGGTGCCTTATGAAATAAATAAAAATATAACTTAAAATCATTTGAATGATCAATGCCCGCATATAATAAAGGACTTAATACTATGGTATTTAAACATGATATTAAATTAATTATAAATTAACATGAAAGAAATACTCTTTTGGTTTTGAAACAAATATTTTTCAATATTCTTTGGGAAAACAATTTCAATCATGGCATTCACATCGTGCACATTTTAAATGACTTTTCAAATCTGACAAAATTTGATTTTCTTATTCTCCAAATAGGAACTTCCACTATGTTTAAAACCATTATTTGGTATCAAAGTGATCACATTCAATTTATAATTATTTATTTATTATTGATCTCTTATATATTTAAAATTTTTCTTTCATTTCATAAATTTGTTCTTTTAATTAGATTGTCTAGATCTCTTCTCCTCTTATTGGTTTCACACTCATATAACCTAGAACAGTTAACAATATATAAATAAAATATAAAGGTGGAACATGGTTTACAAGGTTACATGATGTGTAACTCACCAAAATTTCATTTAATGCCACATAATTTATTGGTCACGTGGTCAATAGATGTAATGTAATTAATTAAATCACACACAATATAGTTAATTTATACATATTTAATTCAATATGGATGTGGTCCAATTAATACACATGATATGTAATTAAATTATATGTAGTGTAATTAATTCACATGAAGATTAATTAATTAATACACATTTTAATTATTTCACATTCCATTTCATTAATTCACATGAAGTGTAATTAACTCATACGCGGTGTAATTAATTTACATGTCATGTAATTAATACACTTTTGGTGGTGTTCATACACATGAGTTAAAATTAGTTAATGTATAATATATTTAATTTAAATTCCATGTAATAAAATCACAAGTGGTGTAATTAAATCAATTCAGATTAATTAATTCTTACCTATTTATAAGGAATACAGTACATGCGAGATTATAGAATACCTAAATTAATTTATGTGTAAAAATAGAAATTTAATTTAATACTCATTAAACCTCATTATTATGTATTTTGTGGGTCATAAATTTACTCATAAATTCCACATGATGCATTTTATATGATATTAAATACTTAGTTATCATCTGTATAAAAATAAAAACTGCAAGCCATGTTTTGTTGTTATATTATATATAATTCATATACAATAAATTTGTATTGATAGTGTAACTTTCATGTGTCTCATGTATTTTTTATTAAAGGTACATGATGTGAAATTACATCACATATTGAATACATGATGTATCGTGTGGGTAAATTATATATGATAAGGACTGTTTTGAGTTGTTCAAATAGGTGTAAGTCATGTTCCCTAAAATTAAATATTTTTTACTTAATTAAATTTTTAGTAAATTAATTTATTTAATTTCATTAAAATCGTAGTGGATGGTTATCTCCAGGGAAAATTGGTTAGAAATTAAGAAAAATAAATTAATTTATTAATAAAATAATTAATTAGACTAATTCACATATATTTTATCATAATAAAAGAATGAACCAAAAATAATGCTACCCAATTATTTTAAATATGTATTCATTGCACAAGTGGATGATCATAAGTGTAAGAACCTGATTTTTTACTCAGGTATGGATCCTTTATTTTTTCAGTCTAAATCCTTACTTTGGACATAATTTTTATGCCTAATGAGTTAGTAAAGGTTCCATGGGTCTCTTGGGGATTTTTTAGAGCTCGGAACCCATATTTTTGGAGAAAACAGACCCTACACACAATTTAGAGTAAACCGTGTGGGATTTCCACACGGTTTTCCAAACCATGTAGATGGTGTTTTATTAGACAGATCCACCTCACACAGTTGGTGCACATCTGTGCGACATAACCATATGAGCATACCTTTTTCCTAAGTACCCGTGCATGGCTTGTTCATGGTTTGATCAAACCATGCGTAGGATGTGGTTTTAGGCATAACCATTCCACACAGTTTGTGCATGGTTTAAAAAATCGTGCAGAAAAACCGTGTGCGGGTTATTTTATGGGTAAATTCATAGATTTTCCCTTAATGATCTTTTAATACTCCACCTTCTTCCTAATTTTAGAACCAGTGGTATTTTCCTCCTTTTTCACCTATTTGGATCTTTTTGAAGTCCAAGGCTTGGGATGAAGAGATCTCTTTCATCTGACATCTGATTGAGATTTCATTCATCACTTTTGATGCACAATATTAAGTACTCGAGTCCTTTTTATTCCTTCCTATTCTCTTCAAATCTCTACCTAAGAATATCCATGTGAGCATTTTTCACCTTTTCATAGATCTACTCGGATATAAGGAAAACCAAGGGCCGATACTGGAGGTATAGGATCCTACAACCATAAGGTGGGTGGTCTAAAACTTTTCCCTAAAGTTCATCATTTTTGGAATGTTCATGTGGGGCCTTTCGGCTTCGTTGGAAACCATTTATTAATTTTACATTCCATGGTTATACTTGTTATAATCGTATGTTTATGCTCTTTAAAAATATGTGTTTAGTTGTTAGTGGTTACACCCACAACACAATCTGCCTCATGTCAATGGTTATGTCATAATTGGGTTTTTAGTGTTTTAACATGTTTCATCCACTATTCGGGTGTTCCCTTGCTTGACCTTCCTGATGGTGGTCCTTCCTATAATAAATGGTTTGTTGTTAAATGAGGATTTCATAATTTAATGTACCATGTATTCTCACAAGTTTACTCGCCTAAGGTAAGTCCTTCAAATGATTATTAAATATGAAATGTGGAATGGAAATTGCACTAAGTATATAACCCAGACTTTTTAAAAGAGATTGAATAAAGGTTACATGTCTGTAGAACCCCTTACATGTTTTGGAAGGTAGCGGAGTGAACCTCAATAATTGAATATGCCTTAATGGTTAGCTAAGACATAATTAAATGGTTTATATACTACTAGGACTATCCACACAAATGGAAGACAAAGCTTGGACCAATAAATAAATGGTTTCAACTCTACTTGACCTATCCACACTGATGGAAGGAAAGACCTAAAAAAAATCAATTATCTCATGATTACAATATCAAATAGGAATGTATTGACTCGATCTCACCTTGGATTCTGAGAGGAGAATACCTTGGGTCTCGGAACCCCATTCGGATTCAAGGATGCGGCTTGCATCAGTTGATACCCACCTATATTATAGTTCTTATCTATTCATTGGATTCCTGATATACTAACATGGGGTCCCTTTTCATTATTTTAGGATACCCTGGATACACTCATTGGATCAAGTATTGACAAATAGGTGACTTTCATACACTCTTTGGACTCAGTCCTTGCTTAGACCTGTTTTACCTTGGATACACTCCTTCAACTCAGTAGGCACCTTATTGTGGAATTCCTTGGATTAATCTCCTTGGATCACACTCTTAACCCTTATCTAGACTCAGATACTACTGAGTTAGCTTTCTGTGAGTTTACGTTACCTTGGTTATTACCCTAAAACTTTCTCACTGGATATCATTTTCGGATTTCCTTATTACGTCCTAATACCTTCACTACTTATAGTAACACGAGGTGATGTAATTGTTGGTTATTCATTAGGTGACCTATTAACATTAAATGGTAATTACATAATTAATGAACTAGTTACATATTCAGATACTATCCAAGGGCTGAAGCAGTTACTTAGTTATTTAGTTACATTGTACTATTTTATTTACTTTATATATATGTATGCATGTGCACTGTTATATTCCATTACACGGGCTGGATGTTATATACACCGTTGGTGGTGGCCCACTAATATTTATATCACACCCTATATGGGAACAATTTTGTACCCAGCGTATATTTCATGGTTGTAGTTATTGACAAAGGGAACCATACAGCTTCCAACACTTGATTGTGTGCTGATAGGATGAAGCTTGATAGCAGATGACTGAGTAGGATCTCGGGATGCTTGGAGTAGTTTTGTTTTATTTTATGTTGGTAACATGTTATGAATGTTATCTTGTATCCATGATTTCTAGTTTTCTAGTGACATGAAATTAAATCATCATTGTTCTAGTTGATACAGTTATTATTATTATCATTTATCTATGTCATTAGTTTTCTTACACTATTTATTTATATCATTTATATTTCTTCCGCTATTTAATATTCCTTTATATTCCTTCTATTATTCCATACTCTACTAATGAGGGAATAGGCTTCCCATGGATACACCCTAGGCCCTCACTGCTAGTCGGTAGCCTCTGGTGTTCAGGAAGATGTGCTTGAGGCCATGTGGCCCACCGGGCTCGGGGCACCTATTATGTGGCATCTAGGTCTGGGTTGTCACAAAGTGGTATCAAAGAGGGTTTCTTTTCTTGCTTTACTATTTGGAGATAATAGATTAGAGAATAGTAATGCTTGGGAATTGGTTATATGCTATTCTTGGTCATCACAAACCCATGCTAGGGGTAAAATCCAAGTTACCCATAATACAATTATTGTTTTATTTTTCCTATTATAGTTGATATTATTTCATCATTGGGTGATGCACATGTTGTGTGGTGTTGTTTTTTATTACTCTATTGATAATTTATTTCATCCTTAGCCCAATGATATGAGGGAAAGGATCATTGCTATATGCATCATTATAGGAACCTATAATTCACATGTCATGTATATTTCCATTCTATGTAGGTGCATCTCATTGCTTTGCATTGCTTGATATGCCTATGATTATTGAGTGATGTTGTGATAGTTTGATTGTACTTGTATTAATTACTTTGGCTATGATTGAGTGATTTATAGTCTCAATTCATGAGGTTTATTGGCCCTCATGGGTTGGTATGAGTAATTTATTGAGTCGATCCATTATACTATAAAGAAATGGGTGTCGTTTCTAGTGATAGGTGTATGGGAACTGATTCATCAGAAATGGATATCCCTTATAAAGTAAATCCTGAATTGTAAAATAAATTGGTTGCACATTGTTATCCCTCCTTGTTGTGATTTTGAAAGGTAAAGGAGTGAACCTGGAAATTAACTGCAAAATGACATGAAACTTATACTTTAGAACATAATGATGTCTAGCCGTCTAAGTGGGTATTTTGGGTAGTATTACTTAGGTAGTGAGTTTTACTTACATTCATTTTCCTCTAGTGATGTTATATTATGCTTCTAATCTTGTTCTAAGATGTGTTATTGGAATTTCTAGACCAATGTTGTCATGTATTCCAAGTGTCGTTCACCAGGAGGGTGGTGATGGCCATGCTCTAGACATGGTGGGCCCTGAGCCACCAGTCTTACTTCAAACAGTTCCACTTGAGGAGCCACCTGTTGTACCTTATACATGCATTGATTCCCAAGTCTTTGATAGTTTCCTACATCTGATGCATTCCATACGATGTGCTCCATGGGTTTCATCTATGATGGATGATCTGACTCGCGAGTTCCAGCGGCAGAATCCTCCTACTTTTTTCAGGGATAGTTGTTTTCAATATACTGAGACATGGCTAGAGTCCATTCTCTCTATCTTTGAGCATCTTGAAACACCTCCAGAGTAGATATTCAATCTTTCTACATACATGCTTCAGGATTTGTCCAAGTGTTGGTGGGATGTGGTTACCCAGGCTAGTGGTCATTATGGCATGTTATGGGTTGATTTCTAGACTTCCTTCTTTGGTCAGTTCTATCCTTAGGCACTGAGAGTCGATAAATCTATATATTTCATACATCTTGAGTATTGTTTTATCTTAGTTATGGAATATTCAGAATGTTTTTCTAATTTGCAATTATTTTCACCGCTTCTAGCCGATGATGGTATTTCGCATGATAAACGTTTTGAGGGTGGGATTCAGTACACCATATAAACACAGGTGAATGTCTTTTTCCATCCTACCTTTTCTGCAATAGTTTATCAGGCCCTTATCATTGAACGTGAGCTAAGGGATGGCGTAAGTATCAGATTTAAGGGATCAATGTCGGTTCAGGCTAGCAGTTCTTCTTGTGGTAGGAAACTTACCCTCGAGGTTTTTCTTTAGGTAAGTGGTATACATAGTATCTAGTTTGATAGCTATGTGGTGTGTCATAAATATGGAAAACTTGGTATTAATAAGACCCAATGTGATAGAGACCCTATAGAGTTCTAATCTTGCAGTCGTATTGGTCATCTTCATCATTTCTGTAGGACCTTTCCACCAGCTTCGAGTGGAAAAGGGTTTGTGCCAGCTCCACCTTATGGAGCGAGTTCTTTTATATCATGTTAGGTGTGGAGTTGGAATAGCACCGGTAGGTCTGGTCGAGGAGGAGGTCATAGGGATGGTAGTCTGATCCTGGATCACCAGCAGCACCGAAAGAGCATTTATGATCGTGGTAATCTATCTATTGCATAGGGATGTGGATTAGGTCAGTTACATTCTTTATAGATGATACCATAGGATCAGACTGTAGGTCCATCTACAGTACGATGTACTATTCTAGTAGCCTCTACTTTTATATCTTCTTTGTCCGATACAGGTGATTCAAACTCCTTCATTTATGTATCCATCATGGAAAGTCTCAGACTGGAGATACATTATCACTATGGTGTAATGACCCTCAATACACCATTGGGAACGTGGAAGGAGGGCATACACCAGTGTAGGGATTGTCCCCTTGGATTAGGCAGTTACCCATTCTTGTGTAATCTCTTTGTTCTCAAGATGAAGGTCTTCTCTTCCATTCTCAAGATGGACTGGTTAGTCCACTATCATGCCTTTATAGACTGATATTTATAAAAATATTCTTTTACATCTGAAAAAGGTGTCAGTTTTCTTTTCAAAGGTGACTGGGATGTCCAGGATGGGAGATCTAGACCAAAGCATTATGTGCTAGGTGAATTGGCAGCCCAGATTTCAATTCTTTTTGTAGAGGATGAGGGTTTAATTCAAACTAATTTACCTCCATTAGTAGATTATTTTAGGGAAGTATTTACTAATGACTTTTCTAGATTATCTTCTAAGAGATATGAAGAGTTTACAATAGATCTTGTTCTGGGAGTATCTCCAGTGTCCATTCCTCTATACAAGATAGAAGCTACTAAGCTTTAGGAGCTCAAGAGGTAGATAGAGGACCTAGAGTCCAAAGACTTTATGAATCCTAGTATATCCTCTTAGGGTTTACCCATGATTTTTTCTAGGAAGGAGAATGGAACTCTTCACCTATGCATGGATTACAGAAGGTTGAACCAGCTTACGGTTAAGAATTGGTATCCACTTCCTTGAATAGATGATCTCTTAAACCATCTACAGGGATAAAAAGTTTCTCTAAGATTGACCTGATCAGGTGTGAAACAGACCCTAAGACATACCTCGCATAGCTTTTTGTAGTAGGTATGGTTTGTATGATTACATTCTTATGTCGTTCGATGTTAGTAACACACCTATTGTTTTTATATCTTTGATGAATAGGGTTTTCCACCCCTATTTGGACACTTTTTTCGTAGTCTTTGTGGATGAAATCTTGGTGTATTATCACACTCATAACGACCATACCAAACATCTTGAAAACATTCTAAGTACACTGAGATAGAATCATCTTTATACCAAGCTTTCTAAAGGTGACTTCTGGATCAACAAATTTCACCTCTTAAGTCATATTATTTTAGCATCAGGATAATCTGTTGACCCTAAAAAAGTTTTTTCCTATAGTTTTCTTAGAGCATCCCAATAACATGTTTGATATAAATAATTTCATGGGTCTGGATAGATATTACATGATCCATAAAGGACTTATCACTTCTTGTTTCACCTATTACTATAATTACAAAGAAGGGTGTTAAGTTCCTGTAGTCAGAAGCATGCGATAAATCTTTTCAGGAGTTGAAAGGGAGGCTAGTCTCGGCACCGATTCTGATTATTCTAGAACTTGGTAAATGTTATATCGTCTTTTGTGATGCATCATGAATTGTATTAGGAGTAGTGTTGATGAAAGAAGACAATGTCATTTCATACAGATCTTGATAGTTGAGGCATCATGAGAGAAATTACACGGCACACAACCTCCAGTTAGTAGCAATTGTCCATGCCTTACATTTCTAGAGATATTATCTATTGGGTGAGCGCTTTGTGGTGTATACAGATCAAAAAATCCTTAAGTATATCTTTTCTCATCATGACCTGAAGCTCAGATAGCAGATATGGGTTTAATATCTACAATATTTTGATTTTGAGCTTGCCTATATGCCTATAAAGGGAAATGTGGTCATTTATGCACTGAGTCCGAAAACTCAAACAGAGGTCATGCAAGAAACCAGTGAGGAATGGAAGTTAAGGGCCCTCTTTTCTAAAATTCATCTGGAGTTTCATCACAGTCACGAGCATTCTTGACTCTCAGCCTTAATAGTTACCTCTTCTCTCCTTGAAAAGGTGAAGAGTAGGAATTTTTCAAATCTTGAAGGTTTGGTTCTCCATGATATTATATCAAGAGATAGTCCATCTTCAGATTCATCTGTAGATAGAGATGATGTCCTATGTCTACAAGGACATATCTAGGTTTCTACAGATGTGAGAGAGGAGTTGATGAAAGAGTCACATGCTTCTTAGTGTGCAGTTCATCCAAGAATCTTGAAGATATATGGAGATAAATGACGCCATTATCGGTGGCCTAGAATGAAACGTTAGATTTTAGGCTTCATCACGAGGTGTTCCACCTGTCAGTAGGTGAAGGAAGACATGCAGGCTTGTTACAACCACTTCCAGTCCCATAATGGAAATGGGAATATGTTTCTATGGATTTTGTAGTTAGAATACCTAGGTCACTGAGGGGTAGTGATGCTATCAAGGTAGTCAATGAAAAACTAAACATATCGTCCCACTTCATTCCTATATAGTAGACATTCTCAGTTGATGAGTTGGGAATACTATATGTCTGTGAGATCATACAACTACACAGGGTTCCTCATACTATCATTTCAAATAGCAATGCTCATTTCAATTCATGGTTCAGGAAGGGTTTGTAGAAATATTTAGGGACTCAAATTATTTTAATCATAGATTTTCACTCCCAGACCAATAAAAATCGGAATAGATTATATAGGTTCTAGAGTATATGCTTTAAGAATGTGTCATAGATTTCGGTGGTTCTTGGGAGAAGCATATTCCTCTCGTCAAGTTTTCTTATAATAATAGTTTTGAGGTGACAATCTAGATTGATACATTTGAGGCCTTATATGGTAGGCCATGTCGTTCACCCTTGGGCTGGATAGAGGCAGTTGAGGTAGCCCTACTAATTCCTCATCTCATTCAGTAGACTTCAGAACAAGTTTAGATCTTCAAAAAGCGTATGACTACTGCTCAGTCTAGACAGAAATTTTATGATGATCGCCATCAAATACCTCTTGATTTCGAGGTTACGGATCTTTTTTTCCTTCGGGTATCACCCAGGCTATGTCATAGATGGTTAAGAAAGTATGGAATGTTCTTTCCTCATTACATCGGGCCATTTAAAATTCCAGAGAGAGTCAGGCCAGAAGTTTATCAATTACTACTACCTCAGAGGTACCATGCCATGAATGATGCCTTTCACATCTCACATATTTTCCAGGATCATGTTGACTCATCTCATACCTTTTATCCCAAGTAATATGAGTTAGATGATGATGATACCTATGAGGAGTATCCAGTACGCATTGTTGACTGAAGAATGAATGTTTTCTGAGGCAAGTTTGTCCCTCTTGTACAGGTTATATGGTAGTATGGACGATTATAGGATGAGACTTGGGAGATGGAAGAAGATGTACGTACTCATTGGCCAGAGTTTTTCTCAAATAGTCTTTCTTTACCCTTGGAAGGAGAACTCGAGGGGTGAGTTATTTTAAGGGGAGAAGACTGTAAGAACCTGGTTATTAACTTAGGTATGTATCCTTTATTTTTTTCAGTCTAAATCCTTACTTTGGACCTAGTTTGGGTGACTAATGATTTGGTAAAGGTTCCATGGGTTTCTGGGCTTGTTCAGAGCTCAGAACCCATCTTTTTGGAGAAAACATACCAAGCGCACGGTTTAGATTAAATGGTGTGATATTTTCGCACTGTTTACTAAACCGTGCGGATGGTGTTTTTTTGGACAGAGGAACCTTGCATGGTTGGTTTATGGATATGCAGCCTAACCATGTGAGTTCCCATTTTTCCTAGGTACCCATGCATGGATTTTACACAGTTTGATTAAACCATGCGTAGGATGTGATTTCAGTCAAAACTGTTCCACACGGTTTGTGCATAGTTTGACAAACTGTGTAGACAAACCGTGTGTAGGTTATTTTATGGGTAAATTCCTAGTTTTTCTCTTAATTGTATTTTAATACTCCTCCTTCTTCCTATTCCAACAACCAGTGGTATTTTCTTCCTTTTTCACCCATTTGGATATTTTTGAAGACCAAGGATAGGGATCAAGATATCTTCTTCCTCCGACATCTGATCGAGCTTATGTTCATCACGTTGGATGTGCAATGGTAAGTACTTGAGTCCTCTTTAGTCGTTCTTCTTCTCTTTCAATCTTGACCTAGGTATCTCCATGTGATATTTTTTCACCTTTTCTTAGATTTACTCCATTCTGAGGAAAACCAAGGGCCAATACCTAAGGAGGTGGATTGTACAACCATAAGTTGGGTGGTCTATAACTTTTCCCTAAATTTCTTCATTTTTGGAATGTTCTTGTGGGGCCTACCAGCTTCTTTGGAAATCGTTTATTTATTTTACATTCCATGGTTATACTTGTTATAATATTATGTTTATTCTCTTTCCAAATATGTGATTAATTTTTAGTGGTTACACCCACAACTCAATCCTCCTCATGTTGAAGGTTATGCAATAATTGGGTTTTTGTGTTTTGATATGTTTGATCCACCGTTCAGGTGTGCCCTTGATTGACCTTTCTAAAGGCGAGCCTTCCTTTAATAAATGAGTTTTTATTAAATTAGGATTTCATAATGGCATGTGCCATGCATTCTCACCACTTGACCCACCTAAGTTAAGTGCTTCAAATGATTATTAGATGTGAAGTGTGAAATGAAAAGTATACTAAGTATATAACTTAGCCTTATTAAAAGAGATTGAATAAAGTTTACATATCTGTAGAACTCCTTCCATGTTGATGGAAGGTAGCAGAGTGAACCTCAATAATTTAATATTCCTTAATGGTTAACTAAGTCTTAATTAAATGGTTGAAATCCTACTTGACCTATCCACACTAATGGAAGATAAGTCTTAGACCAATAAATAAATGTTTTCAACTCTACATGACCTATACACACTAATGGAAGGAAATACTTGAGCCAAATGAATTATCTCATGATTACAATATCAAATAAGAATGGATTGACTCAATCTCACCTTGGATTATGAGATGAGAATACCTTGGGTTTTGGGTACCCCATTATGATTCAAGGATGTGGTTTTCTTAGGTTGATACCCACATAGATTCTGGTTCTTGTATATTCCTTGGATTCATGGTATACTATTGTAGGGTCCCCTTTCATTATTTCAGGATACCTTAGATACACTCCTTAGATCCAGCATTGACAAGTAGGTTCTTTTGATACACTCTTTAGACCCAGTCCTTGTTTAGCCCTATTTTTACTTGGATGCACTCCTTGGACTCAGTAGGCACCTTATTGTATAATGACTTGGACTACACTCTTACCCCTTATCTAGACTTAGATACCACTGATTTAGATTTCTATGAGTTTATGTTACCTTGGTTAATACCCTGGAACTCCCTCACTGGATATCATTTTCGGGTTTCCTTGTTACGTCTTGATACCTTCACTACTTATATTATCACAAGGTGATGTAAGTGTTGGCTATACCTCACATTACCTATTAACATTAAATGGAAATTACTTAATTAATGAACTGGTTACATGTTTAGGCACCAGTCGAGGGCTGAAGTAGGTACTTGGGTATTTAGTTACATTGTACTGTTTTCTTTACTTTATATTTATGCATACCTGTACACTGCTATATTCCATTACACGGGCCGGATGTTATAGACACCGTTGGTGGTGGCCCACTAAGATTTATCTCACACCCTCTCCAAGTGTTGTTTGGTACCTGGAGTAGATTATATGGTTGTAGGTATTAATAAAGGTAAGCATACATCTTCCAACTCTTGATTGTGTGCTGATAGGATGGAGCTTGATAGCAGGTGATCGAGTAGGATCTCGAGATAATTGGAGTAGTCTTTGTTTTCTTTTACCTTGTGGAACATGTTATGCATGTTGTCTTTAATCCATGATTTCCAGTTTTCTAGCGACATGACATTATATCATCATTATTTCAGTTGATACAGTTATTGTTATTCTCGTTTATCTTTTCCAACAGTTTTCTTCCGTTGTTTATTTATATCATTTATATTGATTTCGTTGTTTACCATTCATTTATATTCCTTATATTGTGCTACACTTTACTAATGAGGGTATATTCTTCCCACAAACACACCCTAGGCCCTCACTACTAGTTGACAGCCTCTGCTGTTTGGGAAAATGCGCTTGAGGCAATGTGGCCCACCGGGCCTGGGGCACCCATTAAGTGGCATCTTGGTATGGGTCATCAAAATAAGATTAAACTGATCTATGTATGTGCATTATTTATTTTAATTTAATTATTGAATTTGTTTTTGAAATTATTTTGTTAAATTAAATTGGAATCCTATGATTCATCCATCCTACCTTATTTTATACAGGTTTTTGTTCCCATGGTTTCATTTATGTAAACCCCTTTTATGGTTACCTTTACCTATGAATGATTTAAATGTATTATAAAGGTAAATATCCCAAGTGTATGGAGTTGGTTCAAGATGGATATAAAGTAAAACTAAACTAAATAGATACACATAATAGAGTTGAAATGCTATAAACTCAATCCTATACTGACTCATAGAGTTTTTACCCTATGGCCATTAGTTTGTTTAGTATCCACTCAATAAAAAAACTTCTATTTAAATCTCGTGATCATGAAATTATTTATTTATTTTATTTATTCATGATTACAGATTTATTTTTTAGATTAAATACTATGATCAAATAAAAATATATTAATATAAAATTATAGAATTAAAATAAAAAAGATTATGTGTAAATATTTTATCAGCACATGTTTAACCACTTAAGTAAAATATACTTAATATTAATAATGCATGTAAAGAATAAAAAATATTTTCATAATAGACATAATCTCTCAATAATATATGAAGTCATAAAAATCCTTCCTTTACTTAATTAAGAATGCATCTATATAACTAAATGTTAGTCTGGACACATGCTTTTATCAGGGATTTCATATAAGGGTTTTGAGTCGACTTAACAAAATTTTATTCAATTTTATGATCATAGACTTTTTAATAAAAACATAGAGGTTGGTGTTGAGGAACTTTGGGTCATGATTTCAATATTTTGGAGTAAAATTAATAGAATTTACAGGCCCACAATTGGAAATATCACCTATCTAAATCTCTTTTATGGTTTTGATGGCCATAGTCTTGATCAAAAGGATGTAAATATAGATCCTTTACATGAGAATGTCTAAGTAATAGAAAATTATGAGTTCAATGGTGAGTCTCCTTAGGACTTGATAAAATAGTGGAAGAATTAATAAAATGATTAAATTATTTCATGTAATAATTTTTTTAATCAATTAAAGTACTGATTAATCATTTGTTTTGATTATGGTGAAAAATGGAAAGAAAAACAAACAAGAACTATGACCATTCCTTGAATCATGTAATTTCCTCACATTAACATATTTCATGGAGTTCTATAGAGGTTATATATTGCTTTATTATCATCAAATTTTTATTATGTGGTGGAATTCCCTAAACCTGGTCGTCTTCCCACTAATGAGAGGTGAAAAAGGATATATAGAGAAGATATATGGAGGTTGATTACTCTAGGATATCTTATCTTCTATCTCTTTAGGAGAATAAATATGGTATTAAGGATAAATGAGATTCTATGAAAACTATTTTAGTGTAAACTGGAATGAGGTTATTATCTTTTAATCATGTATTCTACTAGTCATGTAAATTATTTAATATTAAGATTCTATTTGGACAATAGATTATCCATTAATCTCATGTTATCATCCTTACCCTAAAGTTTCTCCTTATTCATCAAATATTTGATGAGTGATATGAAGAAACCACTAATAAATCATTTTTTATATACTACACTGAGAAAAATAAGGTTTGGTGGAACCTTATTTTCTCACTCTTTAGGCTGAGAAAATTGAAATACCAGGTTGGAAAGCCCATGTACTGTCACGACCCGTCCTCGGGGCCCGTGTTGTGACTACCCCAAGCCCGCCTTCCATAGGCCAGGGGCTGGCGACTAGCACCAAGGCGTAAATCCCGATAAAAAGGGAAGGCATTGCCTTTGTAAAGTAAACAAGCACCACAGAGTAAGCAAGCGGAAAAGTAAACACTAAGTAAAATAGAATACAACTGTAAGTGCGGAAAAGTAAGTGGGCCAGTATACAAACCCAAACTGAAAGTAAAGTACAACTCGAAAGGGAAAATAGCAACTGAAAAGTAAAAGCTGCTACGCCGAGCTGTCCATTGGAAATCCCACCTGAAGGGTGGGTATAGATAGCTCCTCTGCTCCTCGGGTCCCGCCGTCCGCTCCGAGTACGTCCCGCCCAGTGGTCCACCTCCAGGTACCGTCCTGCTCTGCGAGCCTCAACCACGATCAATGTTGTCCGTCGTCTGCAACCAACACAACATAGTGCGGGAATAGCCCGTGCAGGGGTGAGTATAAGCTACTCAGTAGGGACCCCGAGACCCCTGAAGGTCTCCCAAAATCCACAAAGGATAAACCACAAAGGAGAGATATAAACACGAAGTAACAACCGAAACTTCTTAGGTATATGCCCATACATATACCTAAGTCATCAATTCCAATACGTTCCAACCTCTGAGCCCAAGTACAACTCAGTCCACACAGGAAAGTATACGTATTCCACACAGGAAAGCAAATGTAATCCACACAGGATAGAAAAACACAATCCACACAGGAAAGCACAGGATTCAGCTCACACAGGTATACTTCTTTGAGGACGATAGAGATGATCACTGATCCATCTAAGTCGTCGGACCCACAAAGGATCGATAGATACTAACCCCCGCAAAGACCCACACAGGATCGGACCCACACAGGATCTGTAGCCGCTGGTTCACACAGGACCGCTGAGCGCAGACCCACACAGGATCAGACCCACACAGGATCGGTAGCACTGATCCACACAGGATCGCTGAGTGCTATAGTCATCGTCGTCGAATCCACTGAGGATCTCTGCACAGTCGTCGTCGCAGTCACAGTAGCAGTCGCAGCCAGCTCTAGGGTTCTCGCACACAGCAAGCTCGTTCAGCAGGGTCCGCTCCACGAGCCGAGAAGCTGATACATCAACTATCACAAAGTCTAGAGTTGATGTATCCAAAAGTTCCGTATCGTCAACAGGAACTCAACACAACAGATGGCGCGTCAATCGGACGCCCGGTCTGAGAGTTATTGGCTTTTTCGTCCCAGGGGCCAGGTTGGGTTTTAAGGCAAAACCAACCCGACCGTACTCCACCTGCGTCCAAACCTCGGTCGGAGTATGCCAAAAGATCCGTCTCACTAAGAGGAACTCAACAAAGTCGACGGCACATCAATCAGACATTCGTAGCTCAAGATATGAGCATTTCCGCTCCGAGGGCCCGGTTGGTTTCGTGTACGAACCAACCCGGCCGAACTCAAAGTATTCCGAAACCTTGAGTGCAATATACCGAAACGACCGTCTCGATCCAAGGATCACATCTCTGCTAACGTCGCGTCGTTTGGAGGTCCATAGCCCGAGTTATGGGTATTTGAACCCAAACAGTTCGGTAACGGGGGTTTCGGGCCCGGGCCGACCCGGCCCGAGACCCCCCGGTTGGCCCGAACCGGGTCGACCCGCCCCGGATAGGTTCGGCCTGGCCCGGACCGGTGCGGCCCGGCCCGGCCCGGGCCGGCCCATCGGACCGGCCAGGCGCCAGTCCGGCTGGACGCAGCGCGCTGGGCGCACTGCCAGCTCGGCCTTCGGCCGAGCTGTTGGAAAAACGGGGGGCGCTTGCCCCCCCTTGTGAAACCGCGGCCCCCCCTCATTTTTGGGGGGTCGTTGACTGCTGGATGGGGGAATTTATTTCCCCCGGTTTTCCTCCATTCCGGCCGGCCCGACCTGGCCACACGGTTCCTTCTCAACAGGACCGGCAAAGGCCGGTCCTCTTCCGGCTTCCGACACCGGCGGCCCGGCTGGCCGCCGGTCACCTTGTTCCGCCGCGTCCCGGAACCGGCCGCGTCCTTTGTCATCCGGCGTGGTGCGACGGCACCGCGCCCCTCCACCGCGGCCCCGTTCCGGCCGCGGCGTCCTCGGTTTCCTTCGACGCGGCGCGACGGCGTCACGTCCTTGAATTCCTTTCCACGGTGCGGCGCGACGGCGTCGTGCATATGTTCCGCATGAAACCGCGTGGTGCAACGGCACCACGCTCCCTCGTACCAACCATAAAGAAAACATTTATGAAATAAGGAGGAGGGTCGGCTGTGTTTGTGCAGACCGGCCCCCTCGCATTATTCGATAAAAATTAGTCAAAAACCACGAAATTCGACATGCCAGAATCAAGAACGGAAATAATTTAAAATAAAACCCCTACCTTGGTTCAGGAACGATGTTCGTCAACGACCCGCGGAAGACAAGCGTCACGGAGGTCGGGCGTCGCGGAAATCAAACGTCGATTCCGTTGACGTCAAGGTGCGTCCGAAGAGGTAACGTCGCTGGAGAAGCTTCGTAAGCTGACAGAGAAAGCCCGAGGAGGAAGCGGCGTCTCCTTTCGTTGACACGGGAAGAAGATCGAAAGAAGCGGCGTCATCGATCTTCAGAAACACACCGGCTGCGAAGAAGAGAAGAGACGACACGTCTTTCTCTTCTTATGGTGACAGCGTTCTTCGTTGGAGCCTAAGAGTTCTTCGTGTTCTTCATCAAGGTTGAAGAAGATAAATAATGCTTCCCAAATCCTCTCAAAGTGGCAAGAGAAAACTAACCAAAATAAAATAAGTCTAAGCCTTATTTTATTTACACAACTTCACCTCTTTGAATTTCAAAAGTTTGAAATTAAATAACTCATCTCAATTAATAACTCAAGTTGTCAAAATTAAAAATAAGAGGATTTATTGGGAGTTTAAAGGGGAGTTGAAGAGTTAGGGTTCGTGTGGGCCCCACCACACTTAATCCTCTCAAGGGAGGTTAAGTGGATGTGGGTCCCACCCCTAACTCCCTTTGGGAGGACATAACCAACATGGTTTAAAATAAATTGTGTTCCAAAATTTATTTAACTACATCCAACTTTCCCCAAAACTATCTCTCAACCCGCATAAAACGCAACCTCGGAAAAGGTCTCCTTAAGCGAAAATCGGCACTGCGAGTTCATCGGTGCCCTCGGAATTCGATTCTAGGCACTGGTTCAAAAGTTAGAAATTCCCGCTCATTCTTTCACTGAACGTACCCGAGCCAAACTTCGGAAATTGATTCTGGGCACACCGAGCCTTGGAATCAGGTGCCATCAGAAACCACACTCTTGTAAAATTCCAAAGAAAATTAAGAAAAAAATTCCCTTGAATTTTACGAGTCTTTACATGTACTTTTAAATATAATGGTTTCCTTACAATATCTTTCAAGGATACAAGGTATTCAAAGGTAGAGAAATAAAAATGAGTCCATTTAATCCACATATGGATGTAAATAGTTATTTGGAGAGATATAATAAATTATATTAAAATTAGTTATAAAATTCTAGAATATTCATCATTGAATATAATATTTCTATTATCTTGGAATTATAATGCAATATTTTTTATATCTATTCTCATTGTAGAGATAATAATGTTTAGAAATTTTATAAAAATTGGGGTTAATTATCCTATAGGTTGAGAAAGGTTTATTCTTATATAGTAGTATGAAGACTCTACTTCTTAATTACTAGAATGAATTGATTCAGTTTTGTAATGAGTTTTACCAAAACATTTATCTTAGTATCCATCTAGACACAAAAAATTTGGAATAAATGTTTTTATGGTACTCCATACTAAACAAATGGATTAGTAACTCTTGAGTTATAAATATCAACTGTAATTAATGATGAATATAAAATATCCAACTCTTGATTGATTATGGAAAGATAACTATTTATAAAATTAAAATAAAATTATTTTAATTATTTATTAATAGAAAATTTTTTTAGTCTCTACTTATCTATGATACTTGGTATACTAAAAATATTTATATCATGTTTTAGAAAAAAAAACTTTAGAAATAAAGTTATACTAAAAATCTATAAATGTTAGTTCAACAAGACCACATGATATATTACAAAGCAAGAGTTGAATTCATATACTACATTATATTCCTTTAAAAAAATTAGAAATCCTCAGTAAAGTAAATGAGTTCACATGGAAAATATAGAGGAACATACAACTTGGATTATCATAGAACATATTATCCAAGTATTCATTGATCATAAATGTTGAATAAGGGATTCCCAAACTCACATTTCCTTATATAAATAAATATAATGATGGTAGTAAAAGGAATATAAATGATGAGTCTTATATATATTTAAAATCTTCCATAATTTCTTCCAAGATATGTGTTGAAAATATTAGTGCACCAACTAACCATTTTACATCTATATTGACTAATGGATATTATACAAATTATGATATAATAAGAGTCTATTCAGTCAGAACCACAGGTTTTTGTTGAAATTTTTTGTCAAAAGTTGCATTTAGCTAAAAAAAACTTGTAACACTAAGTACATATCAGTTAATAATCCTATATCCACTAAGTATATTAACATCTGGTCAAGACTATAAATATATCTATAAAGGAATCCTATATATTTAAATATAGTGCGAGAAAACAAAACTTCTATTGGTTAATCCTCCAGATGCACATGAGTTGTCATAGGAATAGTGGACTCCACTGAGTATAGTCAGAGGAGCGGTTCTAGAGACCCATACTATATATCAATTCATAACCAAAGAGGTGATTATGTCCACTATGGTGGGTAAAATATATTTTATTTTTTCAAAATAAAAATTCATATAAAGAATAAGTAAGTGGAAACATTATAAAGTTGAAAAGTATGTATGAGTTGATGTAATGGATTACATGTATCAAGATTCTAGGACTCCATATTTTGAATGTTTCTAAGGCATGATACTATTTGCGAGTATTTAATAGAAACAAGACATGGATGGTACAAGCTGGTTCCAATAAAGAATTATTTATAATTAAAATTTTTAATATATAAAAAAACTTATACACGAATTATCATTAAAAAAATATAATTAAATTTTACATGTCAATTTATATATATATGATCATTATATTGGTCTATTAACTATTACTACCACCTCATTTAGAAGAAACCTTTTGGAAAATGTCTGTATGACTTGACCAAAAAGGAGACCTTGTATTATATGCATATATGGAATAACTAGAGAGGGTTAGTGGAATCAATAAATTCCAATAATATATATTGATTAAATAAATTCATTTATGGATAAATCATTATTAGTGATCATAGAATATTAATTTGAAAATGATTGAATGTAATTTTTCTATAACTGGTTAGTGGGATTGTTGTGATTTTTTCAAATAGATATGTTGAAAACATATGGAAAAATGTTATGTCTTACACTTTTTTTAAAACTAATGAATGAATTTCACTATGAATGTCTTAAAGTAGCAACCACGTAATACAAAATAAGTTCTTTAGAAACACATCCATGTTTTTTGTGAATATATTCATAATAAATATATTAAAAAATTATTGAAAAAATATGTTGAAACAATTCAAGACTAAATTGTTGTTGTTTTATAATATTTCTCGTAGAAATGAATGGGCATAATAATAAATAATTGATATTAAATTAACTTCACAATCTTAAATTTTAGCAATTTATCTCATATACCAAGATATGTAATGGAATTTTATAACACTTTCGTATGATTCGTAGTAAGTGAATATCAAATAGATCCAATATAACTACACAAACTGTCAGTTAAAACTATATATGTTAATACATGTAAGAGTAAAACTGGATGAGTTCTTGGTTTATGGAGAAGTGGGATTACAAGTGATTAAGGGAGTTAAACACATGTATTTATTTAGTTAAATTTTATCTAGTATCATAGTAAGTTTATTGTAATATGTAAGGAAAACTTATTACATCCACTGGTTCTCATATCTATAATATCTAAGTATTTTTTGAATTTTGATGTTGCTTAAGAAGTGGCTTATAAATTTCATGTTCATGTTTTATGTTATACCAAAAGAAATGGTTTTATCATTATAATTATAATCTTGGATTATATATTTAATCAATATATTAGGTTTATAAAATTGGAAAAATAGGTGGACACTCAATAAAATCACAACATGAAGTATTTTCTCAAGGTAGTGAGGTTGAAAAAAGAATATTCACCATGAATACATGTGGATTTACCATCCCTAGTCACATAAACCTTATTATCCCATCAACTATAGACATAGATAGTAGAAGAATTTTTAACATGTGATAACTAACCATTCATTAGTGGTTGGCTCTAGTATGAGTGTGATTTTGTTGTATTTGATTCCCTAGAAACAACTACTTTGTACTTTATATTTCTATATATTCATTGATTTCATTACTTATAAATACCTTATCACATATTGATTATTCTTATATATATAATTAATGTGATAATCTATTATAATATTGGTCACATTAAAAAATTCACAGTTGTTCCCTGTTATGATGATAACCTTGAAGTTTCATGTAAATATTCATAAATATTTTTATAGGGAAAGGGAACATTCTATGATGGGACACATAGTATGTTGACCATCGTATGTGAGTACTCGTAAACATATGAGACTTCAACTCATGATTTTCCCACTAAGTAATATTAAATATGAGAGATTATGAGAAATATACCACCTATAAGAAATACACATGTTTATGTGTCATTTGATATCCTTATTTATGAGCATGTGTAATGATACTTAGACTTTATGATTATTACTAATGTATGTAATGACACATTCACTTTGATGCATTTTCATAAATTGTAGTAAAACATGATCACATTGAATTTGGGTATGTTGGGTGCATCATTAATGATATGTTATTAATAAATAAATTGAGGAAGGACTTTTCCCTTACATATTATTGAATGTTGATATCTCAGCCATTTTATTAAAATGGAACCATAACATTAAATTCCATGTCCATGTTGTAATGATGATTTTATTTCAGAAATTAAAATAAATATTTATTAAGAATATATGTTGTTGACATAAGAGTAAAACATGCTTGATGAGATATCATGATAGAGTGATTATATAACACAATGAGCATTCCTATATGGTTTTTCATTATGACATATCCTCTTATTTTATGGATTCCTTAAACCATTATTAGATATTAATCATAGACATTAAGAAACTCTATCTAATGCCATTTAGGAAGAGGCCTAAAGGGTAACACACAAAGTGGTTCCATTGATCCCATTTAAAGATTATTTATATTTAATGGTATAAATAAATATAATCTCTAGACATAAAATTAATATTTATTAAGGATTTATTTTAATGATCAAAAATACTAAATAATTTTTTATTCACAATGTGGTTTTTTAATTAGTGAATATATAATATTTATTTATCCCTTGTTGTTTGTAAGGTAGTAAATATTTTTTTATTCATTAATAAACAATTTATTTAATTACATGAATATCAATATAAAAATTCTATCTGTTAAACTATAAATATAATATTTATTTATTTATTCAATATAAAATTTTTAACTCTCATTATTAACAAGGTAATCAATAATTATTTATTAATAAATATTATATTTAATTGTGTGAAAATTGAAAAAGAAAATTTATTCAGCAAACTAAGAATATAATATTTATTTACGAAATTTATTTTGAAATTTAATAAATTTCAAGGATGATGAGTGGATCCAGTTATTGGATCAGTGATAAATATTTATTTACCAATTTGTATTAATATTTATAAATGTACATGTTAGCGCACGCCATGGAATAAAATATTATTATTATTTTACATGGTGTGGGGTTACTTTTGGATTAACATATTATTAAGGGCCTTTGTGCAATTAATTAATATGAAACCCAAACCCTGGATCTATAAATAGATAATTATGAGAGTTGTGAGAAGTTGGTTATTATGCACAGCATTATCCTCCCTAGATAATTTTCTCTCAATGAAGTGAATCTATAGGGTTTTCTATCAAGTTAAATAGATTTTATCTTCCTCAATTTCTCTCATGTTGGAAAGATTAATTGATGATCCTTCCAATTCAGTGGTGTTGTGGTTATGATCAAGGTAGTGACATAAGATGATTGGTACCACTATGCTACCTCTTGGAGTACCATTGGTTAGGTTTCAATATAAAAGGAGCACATGTGGATCATAACTATAGGGGATCTACTTTGGGTCCCCAAAAATTCAATGATGATACAACTGAACAACATTTGAATGATCAATTCGTGCATAAAGAAAGTAACTCATGACTGAGATATTTATTCATGAAATTAAATAATATATAAATTATCATGAAAAATATCCACTCTTGGTTCTAGAAAAAATATTTTTTAGTATTAATCAGAAAATTTTAATTTTTTATAGTGTTCACGTCATGTGCATTTTGGTCGATCCATTGAATCCAACAAAATATGAGTTATTCATATGCCCAAAAGGCACTTCCACAACATATGGAACCATAAAATTCTACCAAATAAACATGGTCTTGAAACATTCTTAGGATATATCATCATGAAACTAATAAGGGGATATATTTTTCCACCACACTCTTCTTAGTCCTTCATAGAATCTTACAATATATTTAACCCTTGTGTTTTTAGAAGTTTCCATAGAATTAAATATTCCCTCAATCCTCTCCATCCACCCCATAACATTAATAAAACATTGATCACTATAGTAGTAGATAATTTTTTATATCAAAATAATTGAAAGGGGACCAAGTGTAAAGAATATTACAGATCCACCACTCTATTCAGAGTCTAGCTAGAGTTGATAACCAGAAGGGTAGAATCCATACAACAAGAAGAATCACCCTAAAGATCATCCCTATAGATGAACTTTCTATGTTCCAAAGAGACCTTTCTAGGACGAATATTATAAATAAAACAAATAATTATCTCTATAAATTCATGCTTCACAAATTAAATAAAAAACACTTAATAAAAACAAAAGGGGTCAAAACCAATATAAAAAAATTCACCAATTTAAAACACACTACAACAAAATCTTCTATTTTAAATCATAAGCATAAGATAAAGATACTATGAGGTAGTTTTATAAAATAATTCACATTTTGAAAATGTTTCACTTTATTTAGAAACCTAAATAAAATTTCAAATTTCAAATTTCAATTTCAATCCAACCTCCCAACTAAGGGATTCGAGACATTTACTTGAAATGAGCTTTATTTTCAAAACACTGCTCATGTTTCATTATAAAATTGACTACTTTTAGAAACACTACATGAAGATATAGATCCGTTTATAAATAACCATAAAAATTGTTTTATCATCAAGACGTTTCATGAATTTATCTTTTCTCACAAAACTAACCTTCAAAACATAAATACCAAAATCAAAAATACATCATAAAACCCTTATTGATTTATCCTCATTAAATGAAATTAAATTTAGGGGAATATTAGAGATAAAAAATAGTTTAAATAACATACTTATATGGGATAAAAAAATTGTACACGTTTTAGACTCAAGGTTTATCTGATCATGAACTGACCATGAAATAGCCTCTATAAAGTTTTTAAAATCATGTTCATGGGATCCACATGGTTTTTCAAACCATACAATCTGACCATGCACTTAATTTTCTTCTACTATATTCACCCAAAAACTCATAGAAACCAAAAAATAACTTATATAATCCAACATAAATCCAAATACTTTTAGTTTATATGAAAATATACTAAATATATTCAAAAATGAACTCAAATTCAAGACTCATATCTTGAATACCCATGGAAAATAAAGTTTCATCATGAAAGTTGGTGATCATAAAACTAATCATGACCAAACTCCAGATCTATAATGATCCTATATCCATACTACCATGACTCAACCAAATAATAATAGGGGGTCTAAGAGTATTTTTCTATGAACCAGTCTAGCTCAACCTACGACGTCACTTTCCCTAGCCTGTAACAAGCCATGAAATGCATTCTTAATCAACATCGACTGGAAAAAAATACTACAGAATCAAAATACAACCCAAGTAGAAATGATTTCACCCTCAAATAACATTAAATAAGAAGAAAAAAATTAACCAAGAATATATAAGGATGTGTCTATAAATTTTGATTTTTTGTATATAAGATAAATTGTTACAAATAATAAAACAAGTTAAACATGGCACAACAAAAAATGATCGAACGACCTAATTTTTAAAATATAATTATAACATCATCAGGAAAACATGATCAGATGTGACATCAATGAAAGACTAATATATAATAAATAACTAGCCAAATATTTTGATGTAATACTATCCCATGAAGAACTATAAAATAAAACAACTATAAAATCACCTTTGTGTGCCCCCAAGTTCCCCACCACATCTCTAAACATCCATCAACAAACAAATATGAACAATATACAATCAAAAATCAAAACTTGGGAACCAATATAAAAACATGAGATTTATACACACATGTTGGTATGTATAAGGGGTGTGAAAAAAACATGCAAAATAAGATTTCACCAAAGAGTATATGAAATTTATTTTATAAAACATTTTTTAAATGTAAGTTTGAACATCATTTATAAATTATGTTTTTACATGAGATAATGTAAATAAATTAAGTAACATACTTTCATACCTATGATAAATCATTTCCCATTTTTTAAATCCATAGGTAATAGCCTCTTTGGAATATAAATAACTTTTGGGATTAAAATAATGATTTTTAAATTATTAAGAAAAAACAATAATTTCTATTTCCTTTCAAATATTTTTTCAAATCCTATATTTATAAAAAAAATAAAACTCTAATTTTAAATTAAAATAATTTAAAACCTTAAATGAAAACTTCTCTATTCTTTAAAATAAAAAAATACCATTTTCCTTTTAAAATTATTTTACAAAACATCCCTTTTAAAAAATATTTGGAAATTAAGATAAGCCATAAATAAAAATAAGTATGAAATCAAGGGGGAATCATTATATAAAAGCAACTTTTTATAAGTAAATATAAATATCTCAAATGGTTCCACAAATCCTATATGAGATCAAGGGAGTAAAAATAAAGTGTGTAGTGGGAATCCACAAGACAATATCAACAATAATATGAAGTAATCATTGAATAATCACTAAAATTTTACATGATATTATCCTAGACAATAATCAAGTGGAACTAATTATAAACCTACATTTCATTCCTAAATAAATAACCACATGACTTACTCAATCTACACTCATTGGGGGTACTCCCTTAGCACAGAAATGGCATATTATAGGGGACTCTATCCAATACTATAATATAAGGTAGTGTATCATAAATAAATATCTCTCATTTAACTTAATATGGTTCCCATTACATAACCAAAGTGGAAGTGATCTAGTAGTCAATTCATATGATCAACACATATTTCATCAATGAAAAATAAAAAAATAAACCACATATCACCTTCAACACCCTCTAAAGAAATTTTCACTTTAAAATTTACACATGAATTAAATAATAATTCAAATCACCCAACATTATTAAAGTGTATATACAAAGCATAACACAGGGGGTTTGAATCAAGGGCATTAAAACAATCAAGATACCATTTTTATAATGTTCCAACTAGAAATTTGAAAAAACATGGAAAATAAATCTATATAAACATCCTTTGAAAATAAAACCATAAGGAAGAAACCTTTGAAAAATTTTTAAAATGGACACTTCATTATTTTAAAATAAATATATATTCAAAAACACATCCTTAATATAAGTACATTTTAAAAGATCCTATAGATAATTTATGTAAACACTAGGTATATATAAAAAACTATTTTAGAATTTGGAACTAGGAATTTAAATAAAACACCTTATAGTACATATAGAAAGAATTTGAAACATTTTACAAACCCTATTAGGGTACCACATATAGTTTTAATTTGATATAAAATGGATTTATAAATATCAATCATTTCATAAAATGTATAATAAAATTTATTGTAGAAAAACACCTAACGTACTCACCATAAACAACTCTCCCTCGATGGCAGAAGCTAATAAAAGGAGGAAGATGACCTATATAATCCCTAGACATCCAAATACCAATGATTAGATCATTTAAAACCCTAGTTTTTACCACTATATCCACTAAGGTTCAAGAGAGGATAATGAAAAAAGTATAAATAGAATAATTAAGATAAAATAGTAGTATAAACTTCCAAATCCATATGATGCCAATAATAAATAGAATTAGAATATTGGAGAAAAATGATATAGTCTTACTTGATCTCCCTCTCAGTCAACTGTGATAAATAAGGAGGATAGGAGGGCTTATTGGTATAAATTAAAAAGGTTGTACGTGATTAATTTCAAAAAAATGGTTAGGTATCATGGTTTCACTATATGTTTTATAAAATTTTATTCCAACCATGTATCCTTCACTATAATAGAGTTATACCCCTCTTAGGGTTACCCAAAATTTTCCTCTAAATCATGAAAAAACCATGCTCTAACTACTGAAGGAACTCATCCATACAAAATTATATCTACATGGTTACTAATGAATCTTAAATAGTTTAATGCGAACCATATTACAAAGTGAGAACTCATATATAATTAGGAATCACCTGGTAACTCATAATCATTCTTAACCCATGTAAAAGAGAGAGGAAAAAATCCTTACGTATCAAAAACCTCATGTGACATACCACCTAGTCACTCCTAAGTCTGCACAAACCATGTGCCACAAAAATTAATTGGAACACCCATTTGTATTGTTTTTTCCATAAAATTCCATTTAAATAAAAGGTTTCTTTCATGGTTCACCCCTAAATGTATGGTTTTCAAAATGGTTAATATTAATCATGCACTAACTATGAAACATTCATTGATAGAAATCATTTTGTGTGAAAAATACTGCATGGTTACGAATTATTCATACGACAACCATAAAATCAAATAAATTGTACAAAATTTAATAGTTTGATTGTATAATATCCCTAAAATTTAAAATAAATCATAAATATATAATATTTAATACAATTATTACATGGGGGTGTCATAAAAACTCGAATGGTTAAAATTTATAATCTATATTCATTTAATAAATTCAAGACAATAACTTTAATTAAAAACCGAGGTTAGGGTAGATAAATACTAAATATTATTTTTTCATACATAGCATGTAATTCAAGGAATGATAATTTTTCAGAAATAAATTATAGTGACCCAAACTAAACCTACCATAAATAATCCATTAATCTTATGATTTCTATTATACATCTCACAAAAAATCACAATAACCAATGACTTAAAGGTTTAGTGTCTTATATATTAGCTACATAAACATCTTACGTTACAATTATTGTGAAAATTTATCCATAATCATGCTCCTTTAGACACCATTATTTATATCTAACATGACATAATCATTTTTAAAACATGGGTATTAGAAACATAAGAAAGTTTTGATCTAAAACTCTTAGAAAGGTAAAAACATATCATAATGTATTATATCATAAACATGAAGAATAATCTAAATAGGAAATAAAATTTTTAATAAAAGATCAAAATATAATAGATCATAACCATAAAACATAATGAAGCAACATGATATCATAAAAATATTTTTAGGGAATTATAAAATATATGACCTAGAACTCACATCAATATTCATATAATATGTGTGAATTATATAAAATTAGGGAATACTTTAAAAAAATAAGGCATAATCATGAAAACATGGAATTTCATATAAATAAAATACATCATGAAAATTTAGAATTGCATGATAAATATCATAGAAATATGGAATATTTATAGGGATATAGAAATATTGGATGTCATATAATAATTAATTATGGCACAAACATACACATATATAAATTATTTAATTATGAAAAAAATTCCAACACCTCATGTTGTAAAACAAATTCCCATACTTTATTTTCTGAACAAACAAAATTTCCACACTTCATGTTGTGAATAATAAAAATTAACATGTTTAATGTTGTGAATAAACAAAATTCTCACGTGTCATGCTGTGGAAAAAAATCCCATGATTCATGTTGTGAAAAAACAAAATGATCACACTTATCACACTTTCCTCTTGGGATACAAATACTTAACCAATAAATTGAATGGTGATATAGGAAACCACCCATTAGTATCCATAAAAACTATTCTATTTAAAATTCAATCATAAATATATCTTAATGAGACCATGAAAAAAAATGGGTTTCATAAAAAATTTAAAAATACAACATAATATGAAATTAAGAAATCATAGGATATCAAAAATATCATTTTCCAAAATATAAAATACCGTAATAACATATTAAATGAGATCAAAGCATCAATTCATGAAAGATAAACCATGGAGAGTAAATATAAGAAAAAACAAAAAATTATTCACAAAACATTTTAAAACATTATTATAAAATGTTAAGATAAAATTAATTTAAAAAACACGATTTTGAGAAGTTATAGAGAATAGTTTTTAAAAACCTTATTATGAAAATTTTTAAATAAAATATTCTTGAAAAGGTATAAGGCTTCAAAAAGGATAAGTTAAAATACTTTGAAAACATTTACTTTTTAAAATAATCTTTAATAATGAAAACTTTAAAAAAACATCATGTTTCAAAAATGGAAAGTGAAAATACATTGAAACCCTTTACTTTTAAAAATAATCTTTAATAATGAAATATTGAAAATTACATAATTTTTTCCAAAATGGATAGTGAAAATACTTTAAAACCCTTTACTTTAAAATAATCTTTAGTAATGAAAAAATTTAAAAAGACATAAAGTTCTCAAAAATGGAGAGTGAACATAATTTGAAAACTTTAACTTTAAAAATTATTATTTTACAATGGAAATTTACAAAAAAAATACATAAATTTTATCAAAAAATGTTTAATGGATGACAATAAATATTATTTTGGAAGGTTATAAAAACATTTAAAACATTTTGAATTAACCTTGTTGAAAAACCCGCATCATTAAAAAGATGATGAACCCATTATTTTAAAATTAATAAAGGATATAAAAAAGGAACATTGGGTATTAATACAATTTGAGATTCCATTATGGAAATTAGAACATTTTTTGATGTAAAAACATGGATAGGGAAGAAAAATGTGTTAAGATAAATGAGAATTATTCTAAATAAAATTGAATTTCTACTAAATAATAGAATCAAAAAAGTAGATGACTTTGGTGTGAAACATTATTTACCTATAAAATTAGGTGTAAATACAACATAACATCATTATAGGGTTTAATTGATCATTCTTGAAATATTATAGTTAAATAAATGTTATTTTGAATCAAGTAAATGATTTGAGTCACAAAAACCCCATACAACCTTCACAAATTTTAAATCATAACCCCGTGAGAAAGATAACCTGAAATTCAACATTGAATATAATTAAATATAACATAATAATGATATAAAAAATAAAATGGGGTGTTAAGTATATTATATCAATGTAAACATGGTGTAAAACATAAACATCTCTCAATGGAAGAAAATTGAGACGGAAACCCTTACCTTGTTTCCTTTCTTATTTGATCGTACTATAACCTCCTGTCAAACAAAAATAAACAACATAATATCCAATTAAAAAACCATTTTAATAAATTATACACTCTTATAGTCTTTATTATAATTTTTATCATGATTATATTAATTATTAATAGCATATTATAACCACCGGGTGTTAATATTGTTAATTGTTTTGAGCATGTTTAATAATTTTGATATCACAACCCATCATTTTATAAAAATTTAAATATTTATATATCATTTAATATTATATAATATTTAACATATATATATTTAAAAATGTTATTTTTTCATTTCATATGTGTTTTGGTTACGTTATGTGAAAATTTAATTGATAACTTTTAATTTTAGTGATTTTAACGAATGGAAATGATACTTTAATATTATGTTATATACTTAATATATTATTCAAATAACCATATACAAATAATGAATTGGTTATTATTTTATAATATTATTATATTTTTCTTATTCCGATAGTCATCCATAATATAATTTTAAAGCATCATTCATGTAGGAATTAACCCGACCCAAACATGAACATGCTTTAACTTGTTTGTTGTGTATGGTTAACTAGGTGTTTATTTTGAAATAATATCATTATAAAAGAATAATAATGATATTATTATTATTTTATTATTATTATTTTTAACCATATTTTATAATTTTTTGGATAAATAATTAAAAACTATAATAAAAATGAAAAAATGATTCTTCATGGAGGTGGTAGTCCATGCACACACACGATTGATTTTATGTTGTTTTTATAATTGGATAGAAATGAATAAATAATGTTTTTATCATTAATATAAAAAAATTATTCATATTTATTATAATAAATTAATTATATTATTATGGTGATAAGATATTAGGTTTAGTAAGATTAATAAGAAAAAATTAATAAAGAGATAATACTTACATGGAGATTGGATTTTTCCTTGGAAGTTCCCTTAAAGTTGATGGGAATAGGATAAATTTGAGTGAGAAGGGGATTATTTTTGTGGGATAGGATTTTAGATAGAGTAAAATGGAATATTTTCAATGGGTATTCTAATTGGAGTTGTGTGTTTCAAATGGTGTAAGTACTACACAAATTTCTTAATTTAGCAGTTGTTTTTCAAAAACCACCACTAAATTTTATCCATTTATTAAAAAAATGATTCTCCCCAAGCTCCACCATTCTCCCCCAAGCCCCCCCCCCCTCCCACCCTGAGTCCTTGACACTTCTACGTTTTCCCCCACACTAGAACTCTAGTTTCCCCTGACCCCCCTGAGCCCTCACCAATGCTCTGATTTCTCCTGAGCCCCCCCCCCCCCCCCCCCCGAGGCTGAGCTAGAGTCAGTGCTTCGGTTTCCCTTGATCCCCTTGAGCCTGATCCCCCTAATCCTAATCCCAAGCCATCATTGTAGTCACCCCTTATCCACCTGGGCTATTTCCCTCTTTCTCACCCTCACTGGTGCTCTAGTTTCCCTTATCTCCCTGAGCCTGATCCTTCACCCTCACAACCTAACACCCCTTCTAACATGATCCATTCTCACTATCCCCCATTATCCCCCTTTTCTCTAAACTCTCCCTTATCCCTTTGATTTCAAATAGTGGTAATCCCTCATTTCTTCTTATTTTCTTCTCATACCTTCTTCCCTTTCCCCCTCTCTCAATTTTTCATACTCCTACGAACCCCAACCAATTTTTAGGTTTGGATTAAGTTTTGGGGAAGTTCTAATTATGTAAATTTGGGTTTTCTAGGTAAAGGAGGTTGTTTATTTGTTTGATTATGAATTCTTCTACTAGTATAAATCACCTGAGTCTCAATGTATAATGGTTCATTTTAAATTCAGGTATTGTATTCAAAAAGTCATGTGTTTGAGGTATAATTGGTTATTAGAGGCTGATAATTGATTAAATATACATTGTTATTTAGGATAGATGCAATTCTATATCCTTATTTCCAATTGTTCTAGATATATCTTAGCTAGTGTAAAGCACGTAATTTTTATGAATTTTGGATTTTAATATTTATTTTTTATTATTGTTTTACTATTTATAATTATTGAATCATGTAGGTGGTTCTTGATTTTTGTATTATACATAATGGGGGATCTCTTAGATAACTATTTTATGTCTACAGATATTCACTTCAACCCCCATGTAGATGGTTCAATCGAAAACTTATATAGAATAATTTATTTCCCTTTCTATCTAACATTGAGGGAATATATTCTCAAAGGATTCTTGAGTCCCTCATCAGTAGTTGGAATCCTAAATAATACAATGGGTTTCATCTGAGATTATGTAAAGATCCCCACATGATTACATTTCAGGTCACTTGGGCTGGGGTGGTACCCATACATGCTTATTAAGTCACTATTTAAGAGTTATTTTCGTATATTCTAAAGAAACTCTCACACTTCTCTTTCATTATTAATTCAATTCATGCTATATATCTTTACCAATATAAATTAGAATTATATAAAAATAATATAAATGGTATCATATATTTATAAAATTAATATAAAAAATAAATAGTACATATATCTTATTTATCTTCTCATTCAATATGGCCATTCATGTAATGATTTACCACCTAAAGGGATGATCATTATTCTTTAATTATCACTACCATCATTGATTATTACTTTAGTATATATATACTCAATAAATCTATATTTATTTATGTTTATCCTTTCGTAGATGATATAACTCATATACAAAGAAAAAATAATAAATACTACAATTTATTAAAAAAATAGAATTCTTTAAACTATCATTTCTTAAAGTATTGTATTTTTTATGAGAATATAATAATTAAATATACAAGTGATAAAAAATAATATAAATAAATATAAAATATTTCAGTCGTAATTTTTAAAAAAATAATATTATAACATATAGGAGGTTAAATTGTTTTAATGCATCCATGGACTTATGGTAAGAGGAATATCTCTTAATTGCCTTGATTTTTTGAATTTATTTCGCTATATTCTAATATATTCATTTATGTTTTGTATTATTTCCTATAGATTCATTAAATTAATTTTAATTTTATTCTAGTATATTCGTTCAATTTACATATTCACTTTTAATTGACTACAGTTTTTTATATAAACTTCCGATTTTATAATCAAAATCATATTTTCTCTATATTTTCTTTTTTGAAGTTTTAATGTAATTTTCTTTTTCATATTTTATGTAGTTTTTTATATATTTTATGTTGTAATTTAAATTAAAAAATATCTATGTTTTTCATATACATCCTAAGAAAATTAAAGAGGTTATCTTATTAATTCTCATGTAAATTACATTTGAATTAACTTAAATTTAATTCTATTTGAATTCATGGTTTATATTTATTGGATGATTTTTAATGATTTTTAATTATTTTAGAAGCATTTTATAAGCCCATTTTATGATATAAAGGATATATAAATGGATTGTGCACTTGGTATTGACGTGTCGCATGCTTGGATCTTGGGAAAATAGTCGAGTGGACCTCTTGAAATTGGTTTCTCGTGGATTTGTTTTCTACCATAAACCAATTTTAGTCTTTAAATGGTTTTAAATGGTTTAAAGGCTTATAATATACGTAGGTCACATTCCAAGTTATTGTTAGAATTTCTGGTGGCTTTTATAATGGTAATTAACTATTTAAAGGGGTGTTAGACCATAGTTTTGTCTTTAAAATGTGTGGGTCTTGTTTGAGAGGTATGTTTTATGAATTGAAGTTAGTTGGTATTTAATATTTTTTAAAATGGTTTTGAAACCATAAGTCTCATGGTTTCTTGGAATGTTTTAAAAAGGTGAATGTTGGGTTATGAAAAACGGTTACTCGACACCAATTGACTTCTTTTAAATAGGTATGTCTTTCCTTTAAAAGTTATTCTATTAAAATATTTAGATTTGAAATTTTGTTTTCAGTGTGTGGTTTGATAAATTATTTTCAAATAAAATTTTAAATGTTTTTTTCAAATTGTTTGAGAATGGTAGGGCTACTAAAACTTTTTATTAAATCCTAATTTACACTTTAGATTAAGTATTTTTTTTAATGCGTGAGACCCTCTTGAAGATCATGTTACTATGTTTATTCCCAAGGAGGATTATGATCCCATGAGGGTCTGATTCTTATTGATTCATATTTGTGTTTTTCTTAAATATTGTATGGATTTTATCTTTATTATATTTTAAATAATATTATCCATGATTGATTTTATTTTTTACTTTGACCTTTTTAATACTTATATGACTCTTCTTATAACTACTTGGGTTGTGTTTTTTTACTTCCATTTATCTCTTTTACTACTTAGTAATACTTATGTGTTTTAATTTTTTTTTAAAAATGTATCCACATTGTGATATATTTGGATAAAAGTTGGATCACATTATTGAGTAACACACCTTAGTATACTAAGGGTTTGGAGGAGTTATTATATTTTTTCAATTTACAATCGATCTGTTGACGGGACAATAATATTTCCATTCCCTAGATATAAATTTAGAATATGGTTGAGGAGACATGAATTTTATGAACACTTGATATTGAAGAAAATCCTTTCTCAATATTTGTGTTTTATTTGGAATGGAGAATCGAACGTTACATAAAGTGTGATTGTTGATGTCAATTAATATAATGATCTCCCAAATTCATCTATTATGGAAAAATAAATGAAAACCTTATAAAAAAATTCTGGAATTGAAAGACAACAACATCAACATCAAAATATATCAGAACAACCAGTTGAGGGTGATACAAATAACAACATGAAAAGTGATTTTTTTGGACTATAGGACAACTAGATCAATATTGTAACATATAATTGGATCCTACCATTTATTATGTTGAGATTAATGTAAGGTGAAACTTTATTAAGATGAAAAATATATTTCATTATTTAGTTGATGGTGGAAATAAAGAGTTGTACGGTAGATGTCTGAAATATTCAAAACTTTATTTTCTGCTATAGTTGTTCCATATCAAATCATTATAAGGAATTAAAAATAATTTTTTTTTCCATGATATAATAATTTTTTATGTTATTATTTTCTTGAAGCTAATATATTTGATTATTTTTATTATATGAAAAAAATTAACAATCTTGGTCTGAATTATACAAAAATACTTGATTTTCTTAATAATTGTATACTTTGTTGTGGAGAGGATTCAAGAATATAGGATTTCAAAAAATGTTCTTTTTCTAGATGGCAATAAATGGGTGATATTGTAAGTCTGGATCAATATAATACTTTTAATAATAATAAAAATAACACACCTATAAATTTTTTTCATTACTTCCCTTTAAAACCTTGATTGCAAAGATTATCCATGTCATCGAAAACTGTTGAGCATATGAAGTGGCATTCTATAGATAATAAAAATGATGGGTTAATGATATATCCAAGAGATTCACAGTAATGGAAAAAAAATTATTCATTACATTCAGATATATCATATGATCCTAGGAATGTGTGATTGGGATTGGTTATCAATGGATTCAACCAATTTGTGACTTTGATAACCAGTTATAGAATTTTCCTGGTTGTTTTTTTCCCTTAAAATATACCTCTATGTATTTGTATACAATAAAAATATTTTATCATTTAAATTATTATTATAAGTAATAAAATTTTTAGAAATTATATTTATGTATACATGCAGCCTCTAATTGAAGAATTACATGAGTTGTGGAGAAACAGTGTTGAGACATATGACCAATATTCTAGAAAACTATTCAAAATGCATGTTTCTCTAATGTGGACCATTAGTGACTTACCAAGACTTGGAAACTTATCTGGTTGTAACACTTACATGGGTTTTTTATTTCTTATTTGAAACATTGATTTTTATCCCGAATGACTACCTTAGAGTAAAAAATTGTGATTCTTATTCCATTAAATATTTATCAATGCATCTCATAGATTTTGGTTGAAAAAGTAAAAATTAAATGGTTAAATCAATCATAGACCACCTCCAAAGTTATTGATAGGTTTTGAAATATCGTCACAACTTGGAAATGTTGAAACAAAATTTGGGAAGGTGCGTCATTTGAATGATAGTGGGAAACAAGTTCTAAGTGCATCATTGAAACGACCCAATGTTTTTCAATGGAAATTTCCTTTTTATGATTATGTCATATAATCACATGAAATCAGAACACAATGAACTACTATGTACTATTTGACCTTTAAACATAATTTTGACCCTTCTATGCTTGGAATTTCAAAAATCCGATATTCATGGTTTCGCTCGGTAAGATGTTTGGTATCTGATAAGACAAACTTAATTTTTGATGAATAGTAACATACCTTTATGAATAGTAATGTTACCCTTATGAATAGTGATGTATCGTAATGAATAGTAACCTTACCTATTATAGTATATAAATATGATTCAAGTGAAAGTATGATGTACCAATATTTTGGAATAAATAAATAAATGTTTTAAAACTGGTTTTTTAGAATAAATTGTGATTTTAATTAAATATTAAATTAATAATATTTAGAAAATTATTTTTGAAAAATGGATTTCATTATTGGATTCTGCACATTGAAAATGGTTAGGTTTATTTTTTGGTATTTTTCTGAAATACTTGAATTTTTGGTGAATAGTAAAATACATTAATTTACCGTATAAATACATTATAATTTAAATCCACTATTCCTAAAATAATAAGTGATGTAAGAACCAAAATCTCAAACTAAAATTAATTTATTAATATTATTGTTCATGTAATCATCATTGTTTCTTGTATCATGGAAAAATAATAAACTAATGATTATAATATTATGAAAACCCTCCTCTCCTCCACTATAAAAATCACCCCTCCTTACCTCTTCTCTTCACTCCTCTCAAGTATTTTTCCTTCCCTAAATTCTGAAAAAAATATCTCCCCAAGCTCCCTCCCCATGTATAATAGCCCATTGGTCTCCTAAAATGGTCCAATCCTTCCCCCAAAAGAGGCTCTCAAGGATGATTGATTCAAGAGATAAATTCCTCTTTTCAATTCTTTTACTTTCTTTTCAAGTTCATTGGTTTACTTTTATATTCTTACCTATCCTTGTCAAAATGTTATTAGAACTCTAGTAACATACATATACTTTAATTTTGTTATGATAATTGAATAATTTATTATCATCTCTCCTTTACCCTTATTTTATTTTCGTAGTGAAGACACCATCCGAGATGTGTAAATTTACCACATTCAAGGACAATGGATTTTCAATTTTTGTTGCCATATTTAATTCTGGTCATGAAACCATTTTCATGGTTGAATCATACCATAATATATGTATTATGTCTCATATATGGTTCAGTAATCCTTTTGTACACATGGTTTTGATTTATAAAACAAAACATGTTCATTGTGGCCAAAAACATCTGATTAACCCAAAAGGTTTTCACTAAAGTCTTATATAATGATTCAACTTCACTCCAAGTAACCAAATTAAATTTAAAACCATGTAATATAATTTATTTCCACTTATATAATATAACTTCAATTCTATAAAACCACTTTTATCTTATATGTTAATCTATTCATGAAAATAAGTAAATCTATCATAAAAACCAAGAAAACAAACAGACCTGAACAATGAAATTGAACCAATTAACCAATCAAAAAGGTAATGAATGAACTTAAAAAGGTTATAATAAATATTTTAAATATATAATAGTTTCTGTAATTATTAATTAATTAACCTAATTTGACTATTCAGGTCATTAATATCAAGTGGACAACACCATCAGACATAAGGTAAGGGATCCTCTCTATTTAACTTTTATTCAATATTTTCCTCTATGTTATTCCCTTTTATATGTAATTCTTAGTGATGGGATATGATTACACACCTCCCCCATACTATCCTCATGATTTTTAAATTATTATAAACCCATTTCTCTCTCATTAATCCTTCTTAAGTACACATGATACCATGTTGATATTTCGTAAGGGATTCAACCCAAACCTCATATATTCCTTCAGGTTTATTTATCTTTATTTTTACATAAATGAGGTTATATATTATTCTTATGTTAATCTTAGAAATTATATTTTAATATTTAAAAACTCATGTAATAAGTTCCATTCATAATTTTCATTTGGTTATATACAATTTTTTCAATGGTTCCCTCCTCAATACTTCCCAATAAGAAAACTTGTTTTGAGGGAGCTTCCCGAATTATTACCCAATTTTAAGTGAACTATATCTTCTATTTTAAACCACCATTTTCATGGTAAAATAAGACTTTTTATTATGAAATCTTTCCTATTTCACTTCTAGTTTTTTATAAATTATTGTTCCCTTTTCTATTTTAAAGGCTCTATAGTATTTTACTTAAAACCGCTCAAAATGTTTTTATACCAAAATTTATTTAATACCTTTCTATAATTTTTTCAATTATATTTTAAATAAATAACCATGATACATATATATATATATATATATATATATATATTGCCTTATTAATGTCCATGTATAATTTAGTTCCCTTCTTTCATGGACACTTTTGTGTTACGCCCATCTATTATGTTTTGTGTCATGATTATGGTACCCAATTCCTTCCATGGGTAATCCTTATGTTTATGTAAGATTGATGTTGTATGATTCTTTATGTGGAAAACATATTCATGAAATTTTAATATGGGTGCACCCAGATAGTTCTCCAATACATTGGGTAAATTTAAGTCTCATGATATGTTATTTGTGATGGTCTTGGCGGTTAGCCTTGGCTTGTGCTACTATGTGAAACGATCTTAGCAGTTAGCCTTTAATCAAAATAAATTCATGTTTTATATTGCTTCCACAATAATATGATTCCATGTTTATATGAACCCATGTTTAAATGTTATGATTCCATATGTTACATGCTTTTTTTATCATTATATCATACCTTCTCACCCATGTTCTAAAGCTTTATTCTTATGTATACTCTCTTACTGGGATTTTTGCCCCATCCCTTTGTTCATGTGTTCCCTAGGGTACCCTATGAAGATGTATTAGCACAATGGAACTTGGGATCCCTCTATGAAGATTAAATAAAGAAATGTTTTTTTAGTCTCATGTTTTTAGTTTTATGTATCTAGTCTTCTAAGACACTAGACTCAACTATTCTTGGCATATACTCTAATGTATAATTATGCTCAAAATCATGTAATGTTATGTGTAAAAGGCTAGGGTCACTATAGTTGGTATTAGAGGATGGTCTAGTTATTTTTAGAGATTATGAATAGAGTAATTTAGTAAGAACCTTGAGGATGAGATAAATTATAAGAAAACATCCCTAAGTTTTGGTAAGTATAGAGTAAGTGATTTATCAAGAAATACATATCTATCTAGATAAAAACTGGTAGAGGCGGCTTTGGAATAGATGTACCTAGGAGTAAAAACTCTGACAAGGAGTTTTAAGCCTGACCTAGGTTATCCTAGTACCCAACAACAGACCTTACTTCACTCTTGGTTTCACACTCCTGGGGGATATGATTTGGTAAATTCATGAGCTTAGTACAAACCATTATTAAGGGAATAAAAAAATCCCATAAGAATATGAGTTAAGAAATTGATCAAGGATAACCTAGATTTAAACCTAAAGAATCACATGTTAGGGTATACCTCTACTTTACAAGTTTATCCTTTTATATTCAAAGTTTAGTTTTTATGCTCAATAACTATGTATTCAAGACCTCTAATTGTACATTATTTTTCTTAGTTAATGGTGGTAAATATAAGAACACATTCCAACAATCAATGTGATAGGAAATGTGAATATTTCCCCCATGATATGCCTGATATGAATGGAACGGGTGCTCAAAACTTCATGGTAGTACTTGGTCATCTGAAGAAAGTTATGAATAATAAATTGAATCATGTGTAACACCCTCCTCCTCCAAGGAAAGATAAAGATGTCCTTGAATCCTTCATACATCAAAGGCCTCCCATGTATAGCAGATCTTCTAATCCCCTCCTCACGGAACAGTTGATTAACTCTATTGAAAAGATATTATCTATCATCTAGTGCTTGGAAGAAGATAAAGTTGTACTTATGGTCTATCGTTTTGATGGGGAAGTTGATCAGTGGTGGAAACTGATCAAGAATACAAAGTCCCAAGAGGAAATTGATCCCAGGGATTTGGAGGAATTCAAGAGGATTTTTTTCAATAAATATTTTCCTAGAACCCTCCATCTCAAGATGGAAAGAGAGTTCCTTAGACTCAAGTAGAAGTAAGATGAGTTCATCAGAGCGTATGAAGAAAATTTTACAAGGCTTGAAAGGTATGCCTCTGGATTTGTCATAAACACTGAAATCAAGGTGGATGTCTTCTTTAGTAGGTTAAAGAAAATTCTATGAAAAGCATTGGTGATTTGAGACTTTGATAGTTATGAGGATGTTTTTTGTCGTGCCATAAAGTTTGAAATGGAGATTGGAGACCCTTAGTGGTCTCATGGGCCTAGTGACAAGAAGAGAAAAATGGATAACAACATTGGTGGTTCAACAAACAAATCCCTTGATTAATAGAAGCCTAAATATCCCACTTGTAAAAGTTATGGGAAGAATCATCCAGGGAAATGTCTAAAGGGAACCATGAATTGCTTAAAATGTAGAAATCATGGACATCTGGCCAACAAATGCAAAAGGGATATGAAAAATTCAGCTAATGTGGAATAATAAAGGAAGGTTCAAATCAACACTCAGCCAGTTGTTCAGTGTTACAACTGCAAGGAACATGGTCATTATGTGAACAATTTCCCAAAGCCAAGGGTTGTCGGAGGAAATAAACAACAACCTACAAGGTAACAATGAAGGTATTATTCTGTCACTTCTACTGAGGTAGATATGGGAAACGATGTGGTGATAGGTACACTAGTTATTCATTCAATGATAGCGAATGTACTACTTGATTTTGGTTCTACGCATTCTTTCATATCTTGAAAGTTTAGTGAAAATATTCCAATGCCACCTCTAAATTTGGAGGATAAGTTATATGTGAGAATAGTTAATGTGGAAATTATTGTGTCCAGGGTTTATAAATCCTCCCTAGTTAACCTTTCTGGACTGAACCACCCAAAAAATCTCATCATACTTCCTTTAGTGGAGTTTGATGGTATCTTGGGCATAGATTGGCTATCTTTATAAAAATCTAACATAAACTCGTAGGAAAGGTAGACCACTATTCACATACCAAAGCACCCTCCAATTATTTACAAGTGAAAGGATGAAGATGAATCTATTTTAGAATCATCATCTCAAATGTGGATATTGATTCCTTATGAGAAATCATATCTTGACCAACAGATTGAGACAATAGAGAGAATCATGCTTGAAGACATTCTCTTCATAAGGTATTACACTAATGTATTCCCTGAAGAGTTTCCTGGTCTTCATCCTAATCAATAGGTTGAGTTCTCATTTTAGCTTATTCTTAGATCTCTACCTATATCAAAGAAACCTTATCAAATTTCCACTATAGAGATGGAAGAGCTGAAGAAGTAGTTATAGGAGAATCTGGAGAAGGGTTTTATACTCCCGAGTGCTTCACCATGGGGTTCTCTAGACCTATTCATCAAGAAGAAGGATGGTTCAATGCATCTCTTCATTGATTATCATGAGCTCAATAAAATCACGGTAATGAGCAAGTATCCCCTTCCATGGATAGATGACTTGTTTAATCAGTTTCATGGGGCCAGTTATTTCTCTAAGGTGGAACTTCGGTCAGGATATCACCAATTAAAGGTGAGAAAGGAATATATTCTCAATACTGCCTTTATAATTAGGTATGGACACTATGAGTTCATTGTGATGCCCTTCAGACTCACTAATTCTTCAGAAATTTTCATTTAATTAATTAATAGAGTCTTTAGATATTACCTCAAAAAAATTGTGGTAGTCTTTATTGACGATATTCTGATATACTCCAAGATAAAGGAGGAACCTGAGGAGCATTTGAATACTTTGTTAAAGACTTTTTGAAGGGATAATTTGTATAAAAAGTATAGTAAATGTGAGTTCTAGATGGAAGAAGTATCATTCTTGGGTCATGTTATCACTAGAAAAGGGATATCTATAGACCCTTCTAAGAAAAAGGAAATTTAAGAGTGGCCCAGTACAACATCTTTAATGAAGATCCATTGATTTCTGGGTCTAACTGGGTATTACAAATGATTTTTGAAGAACTTTTCATGATTTTCAAACCCAATGACCAATCTAACATAGAAGAGAGTGAATTTTTTCTGGAATCGGAAATATGAAGAATATTTTTAAGGAGTTGAAAAAGAATCTTGTCATAGCACCAGTACTCACACTCCTAATAAGTGTAGAACTCTTTGTGGTGTATAGTGATGCTTCAAATAATGTCTTAGGTTGTGTGGTGATGAAAAATGATAAAGTGATATCCTACGCCTCAAGTCAGCTGAGAATCTATGAGGAAAACTATCCTATGCATGATCTGGAGTTGGTGGTAATGATCTTTGCGTTAAAAATATTGCGGCATTATCTCTATGGGGAGAAGTGTGAGATATATACTGACCACAAGAGTGTAAAATATATATTCAAACAAAAAGAGCTTAATATGCACTAGTGAATATGGATAGAGCTCATCAATGATTATGACTACTCAATCCACTACCATCCTGACAAGGAAAGTAAGGTGGATGATTCATTAAGTATAAAGGATCATGTATCTTTATCAATGATGAGAATTGAAAAGGATACGATCTTCTTAGATTTAAAGAGGAAGGACATGAGAATAATTAAGGGAGGAACATCATCAATCATTTCACAAATTATTTCTCAACTATCCCTTATGGGGAAAATAAAGGATGCTCAAAGAAAAGATGTGGAAATTTAGAAAAGGGTGGAAGATATCAGAAATGGGAAATCCTCCAATTTTAAAATTGATAAGCATGGAGTTGTAAGATTTGGGTCATGATTATGTGCACCATTTGATCTAGAGATAAAGAATGATCTTTTGAATGATTCACATTACTCAACATTTTTTGTTCACCCAGGGAGCACAAATATGTATCGAGATCTCTGAGATAACTTTTTGTGGGATAATATAAAGAAGGAGATTACTGAGTATACATCAAAGTTCCTAGTTTCTCAACAAGTCGATCCTAAAAGACATAAGTCTAATGGGATGATGTAACCACTACCCATATCAACATAGAAGTGGGAGAACATTACCATATACTTTTTCATTGGACTTCCAAGGACATCGAGAGGAAACAATGTTATATGGGTCATTGTGGATCATCTTACAAATAAATATCACTTTATCACAATTAGAGAGTACTTCTCATTGGATTAACTTTCACAGATTTACATAAAATAAGTTATAAGGATGTATTGATTACCACTATCTATTGTATCTATTTGTGATCTGAGATTCACCTTGAAGTTCTGGAAAACTCTCCAACATGCTCTAAGCACTGAACTGAACTTCATTACTTCCTATCATCCTCAAAATAATGTCCAATCTGACTAAACTATTCAGAAACTAGAAGATATGTTGAGAGAATGTTCTATGGACTTCAAATGAGTGTGGGACCAACATCATCCACTTGTTGAATTCTCCTACAAAAATAGTTTCCACTCGAGCATTCAAATGGAACCATATGAGGCCCTTTATTGGAAGAGGTTTATAATGTTGGTGTGTTGGGAGGAAGTCAGTGAGCGTAAGTTACTAGGACCTAAAATGGTGGAAGAAATGCTGAAGAAAGTGAAAACCATTCAGTAGCATATTAAAGCATCCCAAAGTTGACAGAAGAGTTATGTAGAAAATCATCAATGATACCTTGACTTCAAAGTTGGAGACATGGTATTTCTATTCATATCTTCATAGAAGAATTTCATGATGTTTGGGAAGAAAGGAAAGTTATGTCCCACGTACATCGGCACCTTTGAGATTCTTGATCGTATCGGGGTTGGGGCCTATCAATTGGAACTTTAACCTACCATGTCCAAAGTACATGATGTCTTTCATGTATCCCTATTATGGAAGTACATACTAATCCCTTCACATGTACTCTCTTCAGAGGTGGTACCGTTGGAGAATTATCTTTCTTACAAGGAGTAGTCATTGAAGATCTTGGATCATAGAGATAAAGTTCTACGTAACAAGGATACTGACCTGGTCAAGGTACTATGGTAGAATAATAAGTACGGGTAAACATGGGAACTGGAGGAGGAAATGAAGTAAAATTACCCGCATCTGTTTATGTCCTGGAATGAAAAACAAAATTTTGAGGGTGAAATTTCTTAAGGGGGAGGAATGTAACGACCCAATGTTTTTCAATCGAACTTTCCTTCTTATTTTTATGTCATATAATCACATGAAATCAAAACACAATGAACTATTAATTACTATGTGACCTTTAAACATAATTTTGACACTTCTTTGTTTGGAATTTCAAAAATCTGACATTCACGGTTGCGATCAGTAAGATGTTTGGAGTCTGATAAGACAAACTTAATTTTTGGTGAATAGTAACATACCCTTATGAATAGTAATGTTACCATTATGAATATTGATATACCCTAATGAATAGTAAAATTACCTATGATATTATATAAATAAGATTCAAGTGAAAGTATGATGTGCCTATATTTTGGAATAGGTATATAAATGTTTTAAAACTGTTTTTTTTTTGAATAAATTATGATTTTAATTAAATATTAAATTAATCATATTTAGAAAATTATTTTTAAAAAACTTATTTCATTTTTGGATTCTACACATCAAAAAATGGTTAGGGTGAATTTTTGGTATTTTTCTGAAATACTTAAATTTTTGCAAATAGTAAAATACATTAATTTACTATATAAATACATTATAATTTTAATACATTATTCCTAACATCATAAGTGATGTAAGAACCCAAATATTTAACTCACATGAATTTATTACTATTCTTGGTCATATAATCATCATTATTTCTTGTCTCATGGAAAAATAATAAACTAATGATTATTATATTATTAAAACTCTCCTCTCCTCCACTATAAATACCATCCCTCTTTACCTCTTCTCTTCACTTATCTTAATCCTTGCGCCATCCATAAATTCTTCCCAAATAATTCCCCAAGCTCCCTCCCCACTTCCAAAATCCCATTGGTCTCCTAAAAAACCAAATACTCTCCCCTAAAGAGGCTCTCAAGGAAGATTGATTCAAGAGGTAAATTCCTCTTTTCAATTCTTTTACTTTCTTTTCATGTTATTTTGTTTAATTTTCTATCCTTACCTATCCTCATCTAAATGTTATGAAAACTACATTACATTAAATTTATTGGAATGTTTTTACGATAATGTAATAAGTTATTATCATCTCTCCTTTACCCTACTTTTATTTTAGTAGTAAAGACACCATCTGAGATGTGTAAATTTACCACATTCAAAGATGATGGGTTTTCAATTTCTGTTACCATCTTCACTTCTGTTCATTAAACCATTTTCATGGTTTAACCAGACCATAATATAAGTATTAAGTCTCATCTATGGTTCAATAATCCTTTTTTACATATGGTTTTTATTTATAAAACAAAACATGTTTATTATTGCCAAAAACAGCCAATTAACCAAGAAGGTTATCACTAAAGTCTTATATAATGACTTGAATTCACTCCAAGTAACCAAATTAAATTTAAAAAAATATAATCTCATGGAATTTCACTAATATAATATAACTTAAATTCTAGACAACCACTTTCATCTTACATGTTTTTCCATTCATGAAAATAAGTAAATCGATCATAAAACCAATAAACAAACGGACCTGAACAATAAAATTGAACCACTTAACCCACAAAAAAGGTCATGAATGAACATAAAAAATGTTATAATAAATCTTATAAATATATAATATTTTATGTAAAAATTAATTAATGAACCTAATTTGACTATTTCGGTCATTAAGATCAAGTGGATAAAACCATCGGGCTTAAGGTAAGGGATCCTCTCTATTTAACTTTTATTCAAGACTGTCCTCTAGGTTATGACCTTGTATGTTTAATTCCTAGTGATGAGGTATGATTATTTAAATCCCACATATTGTACTAATTATTTTTAAATGATTAGAAACCCCTTTATCTCTCATTAATCCCTCTTAAGTACACATGATGCCATGTTGATATTTTGTAAGGGATTCAACTCGAACCTCCTTTATTCCATAGGGTTTATTTATCTTTCTTTTTTTATTTAATTGAGGTTATCTATTATTATTATGTTAATATTATAAATTCTATGTTAATTTTCAAGACTCATGTAACAAGTTCTATTCATCATTATCTTTTGGGGATAGACATGTTTTTAAGTGATTCCCTCCTTAATACTTCCTGATAAGCAAACCTGTTTATTGGGAGCTTCCTAAATTCTTACCCAATTTCAAGTGAACTCTATATTCCATTTTAAAACACCATTCTCTTTATAAAATAAGTCATTTTATTATGAAAAAATTCCTAGTTCACTTTTGTTTTTGTATAAAGGATTGTTCCCTTTTCTATTTTGAAGCCTCTATAGTATTTTTCTTAAAACCGCTCAACAATGTTTTTATGCCAAAATTTATAAAATACTTTTCTTGAATTTTTTCACTTCTATTTTACATCATGAACCATGATGCATATATGTTTTTTTTATGAATGTACATGTATACTTTAGTTCCCTTATTTCATGGAAACATTTTGTGTTACTCCCATCTGTTATGATTTGTGTCATGATTATTGTAATCAATTCTTTCCATGGGTAATCTTTATGTTTATGTAATATTGATTATGTATGATTATTTATGTGGAAAACATATTCAAAAAATGTTAATATGGGTTTTCCTAGATATCACTTTAATTAATTAGGTAATGTTAAGCCTCATGAGATGTTATTTGCCATGATCTTAGCAGTTATCCTTGGCTTGTGCTACTATGTGAAACAATCTTGGTAGTTAGCCTTGACTCATACTAAATTCATTTTTATGTTTCTAACACATTAATATGATTCAATGTTTATATTATCCTATGTATATATGTTATTATTCCATATGTTACATGATTTTTTTACCATTATTTCATGCCTTCTAAACCATATTCTAAATCCTTATTCTTATGTATACTCCCTTACTAGGATTTTTATCTCATCCCTTTGTTCAAGTGTTCCCTAGGGTTCCCTATGAAGATGTATGAGAAAAATGGAAGTTAAGATACATCTTTGGAGATTAAAAAATAATTTTTCTTAGTCTCATGTTTTTAGTTCTATGTACCTAGTCTTCCAAGACACTAGACTTAACGATCCTTGGCTTGTAATTTGATGTATAATTATTCTTAAAATCATGTAATGTAATGTGTAAAAGGATAGGGTATCTATAATCATTGATTTAAATTGAATCATAACAAGGGGAAAAATTATATTCTTCACACTTCTGTAATGGGAATTTATTTTTTTGTATCATAATCTTAATGTTATGCATATTGAGAAGAATTTATGTGATGATTTGTTCTTAACATTGCTTAATGAGCATGGAAAATCGAAGGAAATATCAATTCTCAGAAGCACTCACAAAAAAGGACATATAGCATGATCTCTGGCTGGATGCGAATGAGAAGTATTCTCTGCCATTTTTTTCAATGAAAAATATGGATAAAGATAAATTTATTCAAATTTTAAAATATATGAAAGTTTCTGAGTGGTATTGAAGTAACATATCAAGGTGTGTTAACTTAAAGAATAATAAATTACATGGATTTAAAAGTAATTATTCACATATTTTTTTATAGTAGTTACTACTATTGGCATTGAGTACATTGTTACCTGAAAAGGTTACTGTAGTTGTACTCCAATTTGTCAGATTCTTCATACAACTATGTGAGAAAACTATGTAATTATTTGATCTTGAAAACCTTAATGAGATATTTGAATCGAAACTTTATGCAATGGAGGTGATCTTTCCTCCATCATTTTTTACTTTCATGATTCATTTAACTATGCATTTGGTTGAGAAAACTAAATTATGAGGCCTTGTACATTATCAATGGATGTACCCAATTGATAGGTACTTTATTTATATTTTTTCATCTTATGTACAAAATTATTGGAACTTTACTAAATGAATAATTATGTTTTATTTATTTTATTTAACATATATATTTTTCATTTGAAATCATACATGAAAAATAAAGCTCAACCCAAATATTCTATTTCTGAATGATATTTAGAAGAGGAGTGTCTTAACTTTTTTCTAGGTACTTAGATGGTATTAAGACAAGATTAAATCAATTTGGACATTTTGATGACACATCGACTCAATCCCAACTACATCGAAAATAAAAAATCTTTCTAACTATTATCTGATAAGTTGGAAGGATCTAAAATGTTACACTGACAGAAATAGAATTATTAAAGGCACGTAGATATCTACTTCTAAATATTGAAAATGTAGATTCATTTATTGAATATATTCGGATAAAACCAAGATAATAATGATAATCCAAATATTAAATGAGATAGATATAATAAAGGTTGTTAATAAAGATCTTGAATAAGGATTTTAATGTTTTTTATATTTCAATAAATATAGATATTAGGTTGACCCATATATTTAGAAATTATAAAAATGTATATTACTTTTTATAGATCAAGAATACAAATACTCAGGCTGATTTTTTAGAATATTTTATTTTTTTGGCTTGAGGTCCTCTAAAACTTACTAGAAAATCTGATACTTATAGTGTGAATGGATTTAAATTTCATACATTAGATTGGGAAGAGGGTTTGAGAACACATAATAATAGTATATTTACATTTTCTGAATTGGGATACTATGTAAAGTTGACTAATATTATTGAAATAAACTACAACGGGCAATTTTCAATTGTTTTATTCAAATACAAGTGTGTTGATGTTACCAGTAGTATTAAAAGAGATACCTTGAAAATTACTTTTGTGAACTTATCTTACTTTATAGATTTCAGTAACCATGAATCACATGATATATATATCTTCTCATCACACATGAATATGGTATATTATGTTTAAGATGTTGTGGATGAAGGGTGGAGTGTAGTTGTTAACATAAAATAGATACTTCTATGATATGGGTGATGAAGTGAAATATTTTCCCCCTGATATTGAATCTCATCAATAGTAAGAAATGAACTTATTTTTCAATCATGATATTGAAAATATTAGTGTTTCAAGGGTGGATGAAGTATATGAAGTGATGATAGGTTAGTATAATGATATTATTGAAAGAAAAAATTATTTTATGTGCATTCATACATTAATTTATCAACCAATTATGTTATGCACGTAGTCATTCATAATTATATTTATGTATATATTGTTTTTCAGTATTGTGCATCTGTTATCATTTCTATTTTTTATGCATGAATTTTTTGAAATATATATTCTAAAGTTAATTTTATTTTATTAAATGATTTTAATTTCAAGGAATAAGTGTATCACTGATCCTAGTTGACTCATAGTTAATGTTCCCTCAACCATATAGGTAGTTGATGATCCATTGGTCTCCATCCCTAGAGCATATGAGTCACACGTTGCATCCCCCTACCACCGCTAGCATCTCTTAAACCCTCCTCTATTCTTCAAATGTATTCCATGCCCTACTTCTCCATCCCATCATCATCTGGGTAATTTCCTATCCATCCAGTAGGTTTAGTAGGGAGGGAATAGGTTTTCACTCCTATTTATTCACGAGGATATTAGAAAGTTATAGTTATAGGTAAAAATTTTATTATGAATAAATTTATTGCAATTTTTTATACTACATAAAATATTCAAACAATGTTACTATAGAGAAAAATATAAATAGTTTAGATGTCTGAAATCTGAACATTTTGAAGATAATTATCACATTTCACTATTATAGGGTCCCCATGGATAATGTCCTAGGATTATTTGGATGGATTCTAGGATGTTCGGTGGTGGATCTTGTTACCCTTCTGATTACTAGTTATTATTGGAATAATATGCCTAAATCTTGGAATAATGAAGTCTATAATTCCCAAATAAGGGTAATTTTAATACATTATGTAATAATTAAATGTCATTATGTAATTAAATTCTAATATTTTAAAAATTAATATCTTGTACAAAAGTTATTACACTTTACTATTGTTAATCTTATTGCATGAAAGTGGACATTAAAAACTTTGGGTAAGAAATGGAAATATTTTAAATGGATATTATTTAATCAATTCAATGATACATCATTGGCCACTTAGTAGTAGTATGATAAGGTACCTTAAGAGGTGCCTAAAGAGTAGTGGAGGGTGTTTGTTGATAGCCATCATCATGAAAATCACGTGGTATTGAAATACATATTATTATATTAATCACATTTTACATATATACATTAATATGAAAAGGACATGGAATAGAATACATTACTGTTAAATTGAATGTTATTTATATCAAGATTTTTCAAGGAAAAATGCATCATGTCGAGCTAAAAAAATCACCCACACACTTCTGGGTCAAATATTCTTTCCAAAAACTGATCAACTCTGGTAATATTTTCATTAGTTTAAATATTTATAAGATAACATTATTGTTTTAATAAATTAAATCATTGATTTATCTTTTTTTAATTTATTCAAATAATTTATGGCACCAAGTCTCTGGAACAGAACTTTGGTTGGATGTTAATACAAAATACGATGGGGTTTATGTGATTGATCCTGCCAAAGAAGCTGGGGTATGAATTCATTTATAATTTTTATAACTTATTGTCAATTCTCACTATGTTAAAATTTATTTATTTAAATATGACTGATATTTTATTTATATTTAAAAATAAAAGAACTATAGGATGTTAATCCTATGAATTCCTTCTCGATCTCCTGGTATGATTTATTTGGTCAAGTCTTTGTGAAGGAATAACCTTGTCATGTGTACAAGATGGGTTTAGGGCCATTACCATCTAAGGTCTTTGGAAGTCCACTGTGGATTGTAGCATCATCTACTCCTAGTTATAGTAACTCCCTTCCTATAGATTCTTAGAGGTACATTTTAATGCAAACAACAATTCGAGAATAGGGGGATCATATAAGGATGAAAGATTCAAAGTTCATTTCTCTACAGAAAGCATTAATTGAATTATATCATAAAATGAACTGATGTGTTCCCATTGATATTGTTTCGATGGATGGAATGAATTAACAATTAAATTACACAACTTTATAATATTTTATTATAGAAACTTTTATTGGTTTTAAGTTTAAATTTAAGTATACAGCACTGTTTAATATTCAGAAAATATTCATATAGGTTCCGGTAGCAGGGAGTTGAGATAGAGATAGAGACGGTGTCAATCAAAGTTCATCAGTTAGTGATTAAATATAACTTTGGATTCGATGATGATGTATAGTTAAATGTTAGACAAACTAATACTAATATAGTTATTGAGAAACCATGTTGTGGTTTCTAGTAGGGTATATCATAAATTCCATTATATTTCATGAAAATCTATATGATTTGTTCATTTTCTATGTTTTATTCTGAATTTTAACTTATAATGATCATTATTATGCTATTTATGTTTTTTGGGTTTTATTACTCCTTGAAATTATACCTCTTATTATTATTTTAAAAATCTAAAGTCTCTTTCAACCATTTATGAACTTTATTCAATTATGACTTCCACTTAGTAATTCCCTAAGTACTACCTGTATGATTAAAAAAAATTCCATATTTAATCTAAACATATCACTAGTATTTTTCTTATCTATGCAACATATATATTGTTAGCTTTACTCTCCTCTTGGGGTAGTCTCAAGATTGTTATATATGGTTAATATTAATATAACATAGAACGCATCATCTAGGGAACCACCATCAACTATTAATTTCTTCCTCAAACTTCACGTAACTTATTAAATAGAATCTCCATGTATAATATAAGACAACAGACCTTAAACCAATTTATTCATAGAGATAAAATGTCCATCAGTATATACACTCCAAAAAAATATTCTCTAATTGTAATCCTACCTGAAAACTAAGTTAATTCAATAATCTGCCGCAATGATTTTTCATAATGAGTATCTTGAATATCTTCATGCTATAAGATGAGACATCTATATCATATTTGACCTACTTTTCAAAATGATTATTCTTCATGTAGTATTATTAATGGAAGAAACTTATTCCATCATATTAACTATTATTTAATATGGATAAACCTTGAGAGAACTTATAACTCTATTCTCATCAACATGCTTGGGAACTCCAAACTACTTCATAGATGTACTTCACAATATATATTGAGTACATTCATATTACCTTAATCCTTATGGATTAAAGAAGAAAGAAAAACCAAGTGGGTTTAATATTTATACTAAATGAATCACAACCTCCAACTACAAAATTTTATTATCCCACTGTTAGAGCTTATGTGAAGTGATTTTGAGGGTTTTAAAGTACACTTTAAGATTTAAACCATATGTAAATTTTAATTTGATAAATTATTTTTAAAATATATTGGAAACATGTCACATAAGTTAATCAGTGATGTATTTCATGTCTTTTCATTATACTTTGTCTCTTTTTGTGTCACTTTCCCTATAAAATTATAATCCTTATAGATTAAAGGATGGGTATTTTTAGAAATTTCAATCATTCTAATCTATAAAAGGGGCCTTCTTTTAAATGATGAGCGACACACCTGATTTTATGTTTTTTAGACATGAATTTTCCATATTCCATATATAAAAATGAAATATCATGTTTGGAATCTCTTTATTTTAATATAAAACTATAAATCCTCAAAGTAAGGAAATTTTGGAATTGGGAACTCTAAGTTCTTCTTTATAAGTAATAAATCATTTTCCTTATTTTTATTTTATCTTCACATCCTCTTTCATATTGGATCTAATTTATCTCTTACGTAAAATATAAATAAAATAATTATAATTATATAATAATGATATTATAATAAAATCACATCATATGAAATCATATCCACTATAAATGTGCATACTGATATGATATGATATATAACTCACATCCATAAATGTAATTCTTTCCCTACTCTATTCATATAACACAAACCATCATAATATTCATATCTATGGTTGGAATGAATGCCAAAACCAAAACACATAATATGTTCGATAACATCTCACATGTTTATGGTTGACATGAACACCTAACCCACATTTCTATCATAGCTCCCAACATCATCTTCATCATTATCTTAACAATCTATATAATCATTATATAAAATCACATTTTAATGGTTGGAATGATCACCCAACTCATGTCACAAGGAACCCATATAAAATCTAAGCATAGATAATCTTAATATACTATTAATAACTGACTATTAAAAATGATAATATTAAATATATTAAGAACGAACATAAAATTCTAATTACTCTCACAAGTTATCAAAACACACAATACTAAATTATAAACAATCTAGGGTAGCTACAATCACACACCCGACCTATTTCAAATTCCCATAAATTCATAAGGATACCACCACTTTTTCCTTAACTTGACATTCTATACTTTATCATGGAGGGATCTAAGGTTTATAACTTAGTTCACTAGTCCATGAAATGGTTGAAAAAATCCCATTTATGTTTCATTTTATCATTTATGTTTCATGAGGGTCAAATGAATGGTAATTTGTGACCTATTTGTCAAAAATAAACTCAATAGGGACATTAAATAACATTATTTATATCAATTAATTGTTGGTTATTATTTTTGTAATATTAAAGATTTGTTGTATTATGGTTTGGTATAAATTAAAAATTAAAAGGTATGATTATGTTTTTATTATAATATAATAGTTTGGTTACTATTTATATAATGTAATATCTATTTTGTTTTGTTCTGGGGTTTTAGTTACTACAGTTTTATTTTTTTGGACAGTTATATATAGTGGCAGTTTAAACCACCGCTATATAAGATAGAAAAATGATAAACTATAGTATTTTGTTTTTAGTAGGGGTTACCCTATCAAAAAATAACTAGTTGATATCATAGGTTTAAACCTTCATTATCCCCTTGGTATTTTTTTGATACGTGAAACTGCAGCTGGCCAAACGTTTCAAAACGGTTCCCAGAAATCATCGCTAAATGGGAAAAAATGTGTGAGTTGGATGCTGACACCAAAATTAATAGAGGTTTTTGGAATCCATGATGAAAAAATATGGTGGAAATTAAAGCCACCACTAAATCAAAATATAACCACCGTTATTATCATTTTTTATAATTAAGTGATCCCCTTTTATAAGAAGAAAATGGAACTTTTGGAAACACACTTTTTATTTTAATAATTTAGGACATAATTCCAAGTTCAAAAGATCCAATGTTTTAAAATATAGGATATTTGGGTATGGATAGGTTGATAAATTCTCAACCAAGTGTATCATTATATTTTTTAGACATTTTATATGGTTTTTTCCATTAATTTTTCACATTTTACTCTTTTACTTTTAAACTGGGTAACTAATTTTTAACTAAGTGGTTATATGTTTTATTAAATATATAAAATAACCCATATAAACAAATTTGGTTGTTATGGAAGTAATTTAACATATATCTAATCCAATTAAATTTAAAAATATTTTAAAATTAACTTTTAAATTAAAACATATAATGGGTAAAAAATTGTTTTAGTATAAAAAGGTATTTTTACCATTATGGATTCTTCATTTTATTTAGTATATATTACCAAATAAATGAGTGATAAAATATTTACTTAGGTGTTTATAAATCATATTATATTCATTATTTAAATAATTTCAATTTAATTTATTTGATAGAAATTCCTTGATATTAACAAAAAAAATAATTTTTATATCGTGGTAATTAGCATTGATCCTAATTATCAACATTTTATACCTAAAAATTAAATTCTTCATATCAAATAATATTAAAGTTATTATATCAAATATAAGAATCATTTTAACAAATTAACTTTCTATGTGTGGGGAAATTAATCTTATCATTAGCATACGTATTGCATAAAAATCCTTTTTTTTGAAAAGGTTTATTTTTAAGCAAAAACATTTCTTATTAGGAAAAAATTATCAATTTCATTGATTGTAATGAATTTAAATAATTATTATAATTAAAATACTATTTATTTTTAATAAAATAAATCAATAACTTCAATTAATCATGATATAATTAATTAAACAAAACTTTTTAAAAACATTTTTCATTAAAACAATACATAAATTATCAAAATGTTGAGCATGGGTTTATAAATTCAACATATTATTTAAAAAAATTGTATTATAATTTATAATATATATTTTTTATATAAAAAATGTTTCAAAAATTTATACTCCATAAGAATTTGATTCTTTTAGAAGAATCATTTTTTCATTAAAAATGAGTTATTTTAGATAAATCTAAAAAATACATCCTAAGAATATTTTGTTGTGAAGAGTTCAAAAATGAATTTTACTTTATAAAAATTAAATTATAAAACTTGTAAATATATATTTTTAAAATAAAATTTAATATAAAAATAAAATAGTTTTTTTAAACCTTTTTAATATTAACTTGTACTAATTATTTACCTTTTAAATATAATAACTATTAATGGTTTTTTATATTAGTGTTTATTATAGATTTATTAATAATGCATTATTAATATGTTTTAGTTTGTTTATATTGGGTGTAGTGTGTGAAGCAAGTTATAGAATGTATTATGTATTTTAAAGGATCTAAAATCTTAGTTCATTACATAAATTATCATACAAATTAAATCATACGCAATATTCACATTCCATAAACAATTTATATGCATGGATATTCAAAAATAACAAACAAATAAATAAACATTTTATTGATTTTCTAGATAATAGATATTAATATTAATATTTTATATTTTATATAGGTAAGAAAAATATTCTATTTAAAATGCATACCACTTTTCATTTATAAACAATTTATAAACCATAATAATTTTCAGACAAAATATCAAATTTATTCATTTCTAGATTAAGATATATTTCACAATTGATAGTAAATTATAAATAATAATCTTTGAATCAAATTCTTCTTATTATAAGTACTATCATAAAATATTTACCCATTAATATTAGGAAATAACTACTGTGGAAAAGTCAGTGACCCTTATGTATGGAGTATCCCATATGTAAGATAATTTTCCATATAAAAAACATTACATATCAAGTGACCCGTATGTTAGAGTATTTATCACTCAAAGTAAAAAACATTATGAATAAACTAGTGTCTTAGGTAAAGGGTCTAATGGTGTAAACCTTATTCATCCAGTCATATTTGATGATATAAATTTTATATAATTAAAACATGACACTATGTTTTATTCTCCAAAGTCTCTTTTAAGTATTTATATTTATTATAAAATGTTTTATGATGATTTTGAAGTGTTTAGGTCTAGAAAAGTTAAACTTTTGGGTAATTTTTATAAGATATACAGTTTCCACATGGTTTTGAAAACCATTTAGGTAAAGTATTTTGGTTTGGACATATTTGAATCTAGTGATGTTTACATGTTTACTAAATTATTTGGTAAACCATGTGGTTAAATCATGTAACATACTAGAAGAGGGTTATTTTTTATTTTTAGAGTATTTTTATTATATTAAATCCCCATTTCATTCACCCATTCATGAGGATCAATCAAGAGGTATGCAAGGCTGATTCTCTATACTTCCTCTATGATAAAGGTTGGATTTATTCCTGATTCTTCAAAGTAAATCTCATTTTTTCTCTTATTCTTCATTTCATATTCTTCCTCTTTATATTTATTCACATTTTTCTTTACCTTAATTTACCTAATGACATGTTGGATAAACCTAATTACTAGGTCTTTTATAAACATGGATTTTTTATATCTAGGTAATATGAAGCTCCCCTTGAGACCTATTCTGGCATTTTGCATCAAAGGCTGTATCATTTCATCAAATTAAGGTATGTGATTCTATTAAATTCCATTTATTTGTCTTTTCATTGGTGCTTCATATTTCTAAACCCACATTTTAAATATAAATTTACTTATAAACTCTTGTATTAATAATGTTTCCTTGGTTTTTCTATATTGGTGTTTCAAAATATTATCATAAAATGGGTTTTTCAAAAGTTTCTCAGTTATACAAACCATGAATTAATTCAAGTGAACTGTATCTATTTGAAAAAATTACAAAGTGGATGTTTTTAAGATAAAATTGAGATTTTAGACTGCCAAATGATTTCCAAATGATTCCTTATTTAGTATTTTGATGAGTAAAGGGATGCTTTAAATCTTTAAGGGGTTTTTTGGATGGAAGTGTATTTATTATTGATATTATTGCATTAATTTGGAATGATTTTGTGACTAAAAGTGTTTTATATTATGTTCATGTAATTGGTATACAGTTTAAATGATATCTGATTTCTATTATGAAATTATGACTATGTTAATTCAATGTTTGGGATTTTCTTTGAGCTGATTGTGATTTATAATCAAATTATAGTTTCAAATTGGTTTTAGAAGAATTTTTTTCTCAATGTTATAAGGTTAGATCAAAACTAATGGCCTCTTTGGAACCTTAAATCAAAAGTTTACATATTATAAGATATAGCCTTATTTTGATCCACCTTTCATTATGATTTATATGACTTTGTCTATAACTTGAGATAAATATATCATGGTTTAATAATAATTTGAATAAAAAGGGCGTTGGTTATTAAAGTGTGTGGGGAGGTGAGGTTAAGGATTGGTATATTAATGGATTGAACTATCTAATTTAATTGATATGAGATTTATGGGTGTTAAAATGTTTCCTCACCTCCCTTAGCTAGCTTCTGGAGAACTAGGTGTACTTAAATGAGGAAATATTAGATTAAGTACCATTATTCCACACTAAATAAACATTTATATGACAAGTTTTTATTGATATTATATGAGTGTCACCAAAATTTTCATCTAAGGCAAGTTCTGATTAGCTACTTGGGTTTTGGTTCCACCAAATTGGTGTCATCATGCTGCTCGGCCAATACATTCTCCCTTTATCATCATACATGCACATTTAGATATTATTGATTCTACTCATAAAATTTTATGGGGGTTTTATAGTTCCTTGATCTTATCTACCATAGGGTATATCCCAAAATTATTTATTAAAATGTTTGTTTACATTATTTTTCTTTCATGTGTAGATTATTATAAATTGTGAATTATATTATTTTACTTGTATTTCTATATTGATGATACTTGATTGTATTCTGGGTCTTAGAACTACATTACTCTAAGTATTATATAATGATCACTTTATGTTATCCATTTATTTTCATTTTTTATGGTTGGTTGTTTTGTTACCATAACCTTACATATTTAATGTTCTTAGTTTAAACTTATGCTCATGTAATTATTTATCTTTGAGTTATATGGTTATATATTTTTCTAAATTATGTTATTAAATACTCATGATTACTACATGTTTTTTGTTTTTCATTCTCTATTACATTTTCTTAAAACTAGTAATCAAATGATTTTGAAAAATAAATGATAGAGCTAGGTTTTTAAAACATAATAATCATTCTTCTATAGAACTAAAATATTTATTTTATTATTTTATAATATTTTTTCAAATGTATTTCCAAGAACTGGTAATATTATTTTAAATTTGTTATTTTTTTATAAATTTTGTGAATATTTGTGAATTGATATGGTCTATTTTTCATAAATTTTTATAAGGTTACATTCCTTCAATTATATTTTAAACTGGTATTTATTGACTAGATTATTAAAGTAATTACATGTAATCTTTTATTATTGAAAACCCACTTGACATGTGTATCTCACACCCTACATGAACACCCTATTGTGTATATAGTTCATATAAATGTTTAAAATATATAGTTTACTCTTATGTGAACAACATTAACTTTTATTTGGTTATTGGATGTTTGGTGGTATGGAGGTTACTCTATGTCACATGGTGATAATCATTTCATAGCTCGAGCTAGTGGTTTGTCTAGAATAGTTAATGTATCATATAATTAGATCCCATTTTAATTACATTTAGTCTGTTTTATTTTTTTATACACTAGTAATCTTGATTTATATTTTTTATTAGGTGTGTGTTTGGTTAAGCCTTGTTTAGTTCTTATTTATATTTGAAAATTCATATTTCATATGCATGGAATTTAAACATATGGATTCACCATGATAGGTTTTTTATAAAGACTTATTTTTTGTTAAATGTTATTTAATGTTGAAATCATTCTCACTTTGTATGTTTTAAATTCCCTTGGTATAGGATGTTATCCCCTGCTAATTGGGAATGCACCTCAGGTCTTCTCATGGGATGGCCTATATGAAATATTAGGTTTTCTCAGGTTGGTTCATAAAAAAATAAGATCAAATCCCTATTTTTATTTGGAGAGGTTCGGTGGATAGGATATTGTATCATTAAAACTCAAGAGGTATTTCATGATTTGGTTCTTGATCAGAACCTTTCGGGATAAAAATTGAGTTACCATGGGTAGTTGGGATGTGAGTCTTGAAATTGATTTTTCATTCAATTATTTTTTATATATTTTATTTTTATTGATATCATTTTAATGTATGATGATTTTATATGGGTTATTTTGATATCTTACTAGTTTTGGATTGAAATAGAGGAATAACCAGAGTCGTACAGTTAGATGACATGGTCTTGAAAACCTTACAGGGCCCATTTTGGTGGATTTTTATTATTTCTTATAGGTTGTTACATGGTTGGTGTATAGTGGCCCAAGCCTTTTACACATATTATTACATGATTTTTAACATAAAAATCTATTAATTGTAGTAAAAGGATCAAAAAGGCCTAATATATTTAGAATATTGGGTTCATAATACATCAAAAGAAACTTAAAACATGGAATCCTTATTTATTTCTCCGTAATGACCTCCTAATATCCATTCGATCTACTAAAACTACATGGGATATCTTGGGGAATACGTAGAAGAAAAGAGTGATCTAGAAATCCCATTAAGGGAATAAACATGATAAGGATGTATAATATGTGAGTCACATGTATAACTTGATATCATAAAAGAGAAGGAACATGAGTAATCACATGGAATCGTAACATAATGAACATGTTTTCATAATATCATGGCATCATAATATCATATAATCATATAGAATGTGTAAGAAACATAAATCATGAAATAAAAATGATTCAATAATGACTAATTAGAAAATATCACATGGTGGATGAAGTCCCATAATGAATTAGGTTTACTCTATAATCTCATACATGACGTCTCATGAGACTATAACATTACCCAATGCATTGGGGTTTTATCTGGATGAAACCATCGTATAAGATATATTGGATTCACTCAGTGCTATCTAGGCACACACATTATAAAATTTTCATTATTTATGGGTTCCAAAAAATAAAATCAATTATAAGGCATAAACATAAGAATTAACCATGGAATGAAATGGGTTTCATAATCTTGTCTCATATCATAATAAAAGGAAATTTCATAATAAAGGGATTTCAGAGATGAATATAAGTCATATATTACATCATAAAAGTAAGATAAAATAAGATGGGTATATATATGTTATATATAAATACATAATTTATAATCAATCCATAATATCAAATGTTTTGTTTCATTGATGAAAATGGTTTTAAAAAGATTAAAAACATTATTGAATAAAATAACCTTTCCACTTTGAAAATCACATTTTAAAATCCAAAAATCTCTAAAAAATTATGAAAAAAAAAATCTTTAAAAATAACCTTGTAAAGTTGTAAAGTATTCTTAAAATCAAATAATGGTTATGATTGTGGGTAATTATATACATGTCATAAATGTTAAGAAACATTCCTTTCAAACTTTTTTCAAAAATTAGAAAGTAACTCATTCTAAAAACAAAAAATAAGATTTCTTTTAAACCAGTTTTTAAAAATTTAATCATGGGTAAAAATGAATTTAAACAATAATATAATAATATTAAAAAATAATTTTTGAAAATACTATAAATTGAACTTAGACATTAAATATAAATGGTTTTTGACCGAAAATATAAATAAAATTGATTTTCCTTAAAACAAATTATCAATCATTTTATGTACAAAAGAGAGGAAAGTTATAATATCACTTGAAATTTTCATGCATAATAAGAGGAAAATAAAATTAAATTGGTTTATTATATAATTATCAAATAATTTCCTTCAATGAAAATTCAATAATAAAAAATATTGAAAAAATGAGATTGTGAAATAAACTCTTACCACAACCGTATTTTTTGAATCATAACCCACATGATTGAATGAAATTAATTATAACATAAAATAACATGAACTATGAAGAATTAATGATATAATATGTAAAGTGGAATCATATACACTATATAAAATTAATTAGGTGCATAAAAGAACATATGTCTCAAAGAAGGATTTTTTGAGATAAAACTTTTAACTCGAGTCCCAATGATCACATTTATTCCTCATCTTCCTGAATAATGTAACTTATTTACTTAATTAATATCCTTTTCTAATTTTATTATTCCTTTAGTTTTATTTTTTACCATGTAATATTTAATTACTTAACCAATTAATTTCACATTGGATGTTTAAACGATAAACGGATCATATGTCCAAAATCACTTTGGTAATCATTAAATAATTATCATTTTTATAAAATTATTATTTTTTTAACACCAATCATGAAAATTGGTTCTTAAAATGAACTATGTTATAATCATGGAGATGGTAGGTTGTACGTACGCATGAGTAACATTTCCATTTTTCGATGATCGTGATGGAAAAAAGGTAAGTGTTATTTTATATTTCTTATATAATAATTATATTATATATATCATATTATTTCTTTAAATATCCTTATATATACCATCCATGTTATATGGTAATAAAAATGAATCACATCATTTCGTAAGGCAGTAGTCCACCATACACACGAACAACATTATCATTTATTCAATGGGTGGTAAGGTAAAAACATATATGATATATTTATTTTATATAATGATTTATATTTCATTATTATAATATATAAACATAAAATTAATCTTTTTTACCTTTTATGTAAATCGTAAGTGAAAAATTAATCACATTTCTTCGCGACGACGTAATCCACCGTACACATGACTGACTTTATCGTATTCCCTATGGAATGGAAGGTAAGAAGGAATATATGATATTATTATTAAAAAAGTATAATTATATATAAATATAATATATAAACAATAAATACATAATTATATTTATCCTTTATAAGCGGTTATGGAAAACAAATTATGTTGATTCGTGAAGTGGTAGTATGTCGCACACAAGATCAATGATTTCATTTCCCATTTTTGGGAGGAGATGTTTATAAGTAATTCAATTAAAATAAAAACATCTATGTGTATGGAATATAATGAGGTTATTATATCAGAAATTTTTAATATTATTTTAATCTTTTGGAAGAAGAAATAAAATAAAATTCTTGGTTAAGGACGTTACTTCCTCTTTAGAAAATGTCTTTATGTCTGCACCAAAAAACTTACTAGGTTGGATTTTTTTATCAAACCAAGGATTATAGGATGAGGGGGTAATTAATGTAGTAATTTTTGTATGTATTGGATTAAAAAATTGGTTTTATAAGTGTGAATAGTATAATAGAGTATGTGTCCTTTTATAAGTGGGGGTGAGGACAAATTTAAAATTATTGAAAAAAAGGAATTACGCCCACATTTTTTACAAGACACAGGGCACCAAAATGAACTATTTTTGAACCTTAGATGATATAAGGTCAAAATATGACCATAAATTTTTAATTTTACGATTTTTCGATAATTTTTACCCTTATCGTTTGATTTTAACCCCTAGTAAACCTGTTTTTACATTAACAATGGTAATAAATTTTTAATGGTTTTACTATTCATTATGGTCAAACATTAATTGGAAATTATTATATAATAAAAATTAATATAATTAAAAATATGGAATTCATTTTTTTAAGTTCAACTCATATAATTGATAGAAATTAATTTAAAATTAAATCTACAAACAAGTCTAAAAAATGATTTTTTAAGAAATTCATTTTTCTCAAGAATAAGATGGTCTTATAATAACTATATAAAAAGTAATAATAATTAAATTAATTTAAATTAATATTTATAGATATATAATATATAAATTTAATTTAAATAATTCCTCATTGTTAATTATTTTAATTAATTAAAATGGAGAAATATTATGCACATTAAAACAGTTTTCATAAGAATGAGTTTTTAATCCAAAAAACAAACTTATATTAAAATCGAATATAAATCTGATTTAAATGTAATTAACTGGATTTAATATAAATAAATAATTATTATTTTAAATTTTAAATAAAAATAAAAGAATCATAGGACTTTTAAATTACTTAATTTATTAAAAATAAATGATAATTTTATAAAAATTGGTATTTTCACTGTTTATTAAAAAAAGTTATATTTTCCACACACAAAATCCCAAAATTTCACCCTAAGTTAATTTAAAATTATAATTTAAAATATTAATTCCATTTTATTAAAAAAAATCTAAATTTGAAAAAACAAATTATATTATTTTCTCATAAAAATATATAAAAATAATTTTTTGAATAAAACATATTTTGGATGAATAAAATGACTTTTCAAAAAATTGAGTGACTAGTTAAATAGAATTTATAAATAAATTTATACTTATTATTAACTTTTTATAAATTTAATAAAGTAATTAATCTTATTAATACCCTCTAATTTAATGGTTATGTTAAAACGATCATATTTAAAAAATAATATTTTAATGATATGTCGTGGTTTTTTTAAACCTGGTGTTATGATTTTAATGAACTATTAAACATAGTGTTATTTAAAAAAATCAGGGTGTTACATTCTACCCCCCCCCCCCAAATTACATCCTCACAATTCGAACTTGTACTCAGAAATCAATGGTTTGACATTTGAACATTTCTTTCTGAAAAAACCCACTTCGTATAAAGGGTTAAAAAAAATTTCTCTTAAAAAGAAGGAAAAAGAAATTTGAAGGTCGTGAAATAACAAGGTTTACACATAGGATACCATTGGTTGAAATATAATATATGGATAGGGAATAAAATCTTAAATAATTATGGATAATGGTAGAGATCATTTATTATAATAAAGTGAATGGTCATGAGAAATTCAACATCCAAAAAACCATAAATCTATAATGAATTAAAATATCAGTGATTAATTAGATATGAAAGTAATTGGATATAATTTTTATCTCAATATCCTTTCCCTAGAGTTGAGATATTATTTTACTATCAATATAGAGAAAACTAGAAATTATACTTATAAGATGTGTTTTTATTTCATAAACCCAATTTCATCATTTTCTTTCTCCTCTATCACTTTCCACTTCACCTTTTACTATAATTAATGAATATCCAATATGGATATTTGTTAGTCCTGAAGTATTAAAATTTAATTTTAATGGATCATAAGATCTATAAAATAGTAACATGGTATTCCATATATCTTTATTAAGACCAGAATAGTTATCATAAATTAATATAATACACAAAATGAATATGAATATATTAATATCTAAATTAAATAATGAAACCAATGGCTTAAAATAGATCATTCTTAAATAAATAACCATATATCCCAAATAAACTCAATAACCTCAACATAAAATAAGGTTTTATCCACAAATATTATATCATACCCTTTCAACTTTTATCTTCAAAACATGATACCATTACTCCTAAATGATCCCTTATGTTAAACCTAGAGTTCATAAATAAATATATATATATATATATATATATCTTAACGTAATAAAAGTTTTCCAAAAATATCTTTAATCGCCTCAAAAATCCAAAAAATTCAAAATAATTTGATCCTATAATATGTTTCCTAGAATCAACATAATATTTATCCACCAAATAATTTGATTAAAAAAGTCATACTAACCAATACATCAAGTAGGATAGTGGTAGGTGATTCACCTTTATCATCTTTTGGTTATGGGTTCAAGCCTTGTGACCTTACCGAATGTGACGAGTTATCACCTGATATATGAGTTGACCTTTTTCTAAAACTATATTAATATAATTTCCATAACATTCCTGGAAATAAGATGAAGTCCTAAAAATAAAATTAATCACAAAATAAATTTTTAACCACGAAGGTTTTATATACAACATTTTATCTTCAAAAAAAGTTCATATTACCATTAAATAACCTTTCTAGGTCATTAGTACCATTAAACATATTCTTAAAAATATTTAATGAAAAACTATTATAGAACAATCCTTATAAGTTTCATGATTCTTATAACCAAAATATTATTGATAAAAATACTTATACATAATAATTATATGATCCCTATATGTAAATAATTCACCTCAATTATTGGTATAACGTAGTTCATTCCTTAGTTTATGGGATAATACTTAGTTTAGGGTATTGACTCAGATAACTCGCAAGTTCCCCCAAAAATAATTCATTGAATTCTTTGGTGATTTTTTTACTCTAGGAATATTATTTTCACACATAAAACATATTTCCCTCCATTTTAGATATTCTTCAAAGTGATTCTTCCCACATTATTGACTTGTAAGAGGCTGAATCTTCTTTTCTTTATCATATCTAACAGTTGAAATTCCATGATATCTCATCCTTATCTTCTTTGATGTGTTTATAAATTCACCTATGTTCCATATGTTGATCATAATTCGAGATAGATTATTTGGAATGATAACAATATGTATAAAAATCCTTCCCATTAGGTTAGGCATCTCATTAGGTAAATCATTACATTTCACATCACATTGATTTTTAGAATTATATATCCTATTTACCTCCATCAACTAAATAGATTAAAATAAATAAGATGATAATTCATTAACATACCAAAGTTAAACTTATAAACCTTGAAGGAATAAATTATTAAGGATAAGTATGTCCTAACTTATGGTCCCCTGGATTATAGTCCATGTTATACCTAGTAATTATTCCTATTAGGTTTTCTGACCTAAAAAATTATTCAATTCCATCATAATGGTTTGTGAAGAGTTTATGAATTTCCAAATATATCCCCTGGGAATGTCAAATAATAGGCATAATAAGGCTTTTATTCATGTACTAGGTAATTCTTGAGTTAATCCAGACCGTCCTGTTTTTAATTTATTACCCCTAGGTACATCTATGTCAGAACCACGTCAATTTCTAGTATCCATGTATAGATGTATTTTTTGAAATCACTCGCTCTATAATTTACCAAGATTCTAAGATATTTTCCAATACATAGAATTTTCCTTAGACTTATCCCTAGGGTTCTCAGTAAATTTTTCCTTTCCTAGTTTCTAATGGTTAACTAAACATTTTCCTCTGATACCAAAAATTGAAACCCAATACTATTATGTATATTATTACATTATTTTTAACATAAAAATCCATTAATTACAAATTAATAATTTACAATTCATAGTTTATTTAGAATACTAGGTTCATAATATATAAAAAGGAACTTAAAACAATACATAATTATTTAATTCTCCATCACGATCTTCTAAAATTCATTTTTCCCCTAAAAATGCATGAGAAAATTTGGGGAATACATAGAAGAAAGGGGTGATATAGAAATCCTAGTATGGGAATAAAAATTATAAGGAATAAAAACAGGTGATTCATAGGTATAACGTGATATAATAAAAAATAAAGCATGTGAATAATCACATGGAATCATAAGATAAAGAAAATAGTGTCATAAGATCATGGAACCATAAGATCATTAAATCATATTAAATGTGTAATAAATATTAAAAATTATATCAACATGAGCCAAGGATGACTTACTAGAAAATATCATATGGTTTACAAAGTTCCATAACATATTAGGTTTACTCTCTAATCCTATACATGATGCCTCATGAGATTATAACATTACCCAATACATTGGAAAGCTATTTGGGAACACACATCATAACATTTTTATGATTATGTGATCTAAAAAAATAAAATTAATCATAAGTAATATATATAACAATTAACCATGGAAAAAAATGGTTTTCTTAATCTTTCGACATATCATAATCAAATGGAATCTCATAATGAAGGCATTTAAGAGATGAACATAAGTCATGTATTACCCCATAAAATTAAGCATTAATAAGCTATATATATATATGTGAAATAAATGTATACATAATTTATAAGTAATACACAACATCTAAGGTAGTTTTCAATGATAAAAATTATTTTAAAAATATTAAAAACATTCTTGAAGAAAATAATCTTTCCCCTTTGAAAACCAATTTTCAAAAAACCAGAAATTTTAAAAACATTTTGAAAAAACAAATATTTCAAAAGATAATTATAAGATTATAAAGGAATCATCAAAGTAAATAGTGGTCATGATAGTGTTTAATTTCATACATCCCTTAAAAGTTAAAAATTATTCCATTTACACTTTGGTAAAAAATTAAACAATGCCTTATTTGGAAAATAAAAAGAAGATTCCTTTTAATACATTTTGTAAAAAGGTAATCATGGGTAAAAATGACGTTAAAAAATCATGTAATAATATTAAAAAAATATTTTTAAAACACTTTAAAGATAACATAGACATGGAAGAGAAAGGGTTTTTGACCAAATAGTGAAATAAATTTGATTTTCCTTAAAAACATTTTTTCAATCATTTTAAGTACCAAAGAGAGGAAAATGGTACAATAACATAAAAATTTCAGGAATAAAAATAAGATAAATAAATTAAAAAATTTATTGAACAATGAAAAAAAATTCTTTTAGTGGATATTCAAGCATAAACAATCATGAAAAAATGTGTTTTTGAAATAAACCCTAACCATATTGGTAGTTTTTGAATAATAACCACTATGATTGATAAAAGTTAATTTTAAAATAATAATAAAATTTATTATTAATTATTAATGATATAATATGTAAAGGATAATTACATAAACCATATAAAATAAACTAGTTTCATAAAAGAACATATTTCTCAAAGAATGATGTTTTGAGATGAAACTCTTACCTCAAACATGAATCATCATGTGCATTCCTTATCTTCCTAAATAATAAAATTATTTTAATTATTTACATGATTAAGAACCTTTTTCAAGATTTTTATTTCCTTAATTTCATTTTTTACCATGTCATATTGAATTAATTAACCAATTAATTTCACATCGAATGTTTTAATGATAAAGGGATCATATGTCCAAACTCAGTTTGGTAAGTTGACAAAGGTCAAGGATATTACTATTTAATAATATAAATAATGGTAATAATAATATATTTATAATTTTATACATAAATTATACTTTTAAAACAAACCATGGAATATTTTTATAAAAAATGAACTATGTTACAATAATGGATATTGTAGGTCGTACATATGCATGAGTATCGTTTCCATTTTTTGATGATCATGATGGAAAGACGGTGAGTGTTACATTATATTTTCAATATTATAATTATATCACAAATATCATATTATTTATTTAAATAACCTTACATATATCATCCATGTGATGTGCTAATAAAAATAAATCACATCACTTTGTGAGGTAGTAGTCTTCCATACACATGAACGACGTTATCATTTATTAATAATATTGTGAGGACAAGAATTATATGATATATTTATTTTAAATAATGATATATATATATAATTAATATCATATATAAATATCAAATTAAACTTTATTACCTTATGTGTAAAGTTTAAGTGAAAAACAAATCACCTTGCTTTGCAATGCGATAGTCTGTCGTGAGTGATGTTATATTATTTCCTATGGAATGGAAAGTAAGAAGTTGTATGTGATATTATAAGTATAGTGGTAAAATTATATCATAAATATAATATATAAATATTAAATAAATCATTATATCTATCCATGAGAAGAAGTGATGGAAAATGAACTATGTCGGTTCGCAAGGCATTAGTCCTCCGAACACATGAACAACAGTTTCATTTTTCATTTGAGGAAGTAGGATAGTGTTTGTGGGTTATTCACTTTAAATAGAAACATATAATTATATTTAATATAATGAGACTATTATTTCATCATGTTTCAGTAATATTTTAAGGAGGTGGAATAGTAAATAAAATATAATGGTCGGTTAAGGATGTTACCTCCTCTTCAGACAACTTCTTTAGGTTTGCACAAAAATCCATCCTAGGTTAGTTTTATGATCAAACCAAGGTTTATAAGATTGGTAAATTGAATTAAGGAATTTATTTAAGTAGGTATTTTCTAAAACAATATGTTTTTATGTGTGAATTGGAGAGAATATTGGATGGCCTTTTATAAGTGGGGGAGAGAGCACATTTGAGATTTTTGAAAAGGAAGACTTACACCCAGGTTTTACACTATCCATACGGCTCTAAAATGGAGTATTATTAAACTTTATAAGTGATAATGTTGAATTATGACCATAAAATAGTAATTAGATGTGTTTTTTACATTTTTAATATATATATTTTTAGTTTAACCACCTGGAAAACATATTTTTACCTTAACTATGTTAATTATTTTTCACTATTTTCACTATTAATTATGGTCAATAATTAATTTAAAATTATTAAATAATAAAAATTATGGTAATTACAAATATAGAATCCATTTTTAAAAATTAAAATCAAATAATTGGAATAAATCATTTCAAAATAAAACCCACAAATGTGTTGAAAAAAACAATTTTTCAAGAAATGCATTTTTTCAAAGCATAAGATGATATTATAATAACTATATAAAAAATAATCATAATTAAATGAATTTAAATTAATATTTATGGATTTAAAATATATAAATTTAATTAAAATAAATACTCATTAAGGGTTATTTTAATTAATTAAAATGTAGAAACATTATGCGCATTAAAATAGATTTTAGAAAAATACGTTTTTAAGTCTATCAATAATCTTATACTAAAATCTAGTATAAAGATGGTTTAAATATAATTAATTGGATTTAATATAACTATATAATATATATTTTAATTTTAAATCAAATTAAAATAGTAAAAAAACTTTTAAATTGCTTTATTTATTAAAATAGAAATGACAATTTTATAAAAATTAGTATTTTTCACTATTCACTGAAAAAGTTATATTTCCAAAAAAAATAAAAAATTTCACCCTAAACTAATATTGATACTATAATTTCAAAAATTTATTAAATTTTATCAAATATATTTTATAAAATTATAAAAAAATAATCATATTATTTTCTCACAGAAAGCTGTAAAAACCATTTTTTAAAGAAAACATATTTGGGGTGAATAAAATGACTTTGCTGAAAATTGAGTAAATAGTTAATTAAATTTTATAAATAAATTTATTTTTATTTGGGCCTTTATATAAATTTAATAATGTAGTTAATCTTATTCATAGAATCCAATTTAATGGATAAGATAAAACAATCATATTTAAATAATAATATTTTAATAATATATTGTGGTTCGTTTAAACTCAGTGTTGTGTGTTTAATACACTATTGAACATAGTGCTATTTAAAATACTTGTATTGTTACATGGAACAGTTTAATGAACCAAACTATTATAAATGAAGTTTCCCTTTATGATTCATTGTCTTATTATATAATATGGTTATAGAAAGCACATGCACTTCCTCGGTTATATCATTGTATTTGAAAGACTGTTAAGAATATTACCACTGTTAATATAGAAATTGAATAGTGATCACTTGATTAGTATAAATATAGGGCTTTTAACAAATCCAATTGACTCAGATAAAGTAAGTGATGGCCTCATCCAGTATGATTGTACCCTATGAATCCCATTTATCAGACCTTCTGATGGAGATAGAATCACTAGACTTTATCTTTGACCAAGCCAAAGTTGAGATCCAATAACTTAAGCATGATAAAAACTATTTATAGGAGAAGTTCAAGCTCATTGAGATCATGGCCCAAACCATGTTCACTGAACGGTCCCATGAAATTCTCACTATCACACACCTTACTCTTAGGGCATATACCGAGGTAATAATGGGATATATATCAAGACCTTAATAATAATAATAATTTGTATATTTTATAGAATAATGAATTTATTTTTATTTTTATTATTAATTTATAAATGATTTTGATTTTGACTAAATTACACACAAATTCTATTTTCAGGTAACATGAAAATTCAATTAAAAGATTTATTTTGATAAATTAATGTATTTTTGAAATAAATATTATTTTATGAAATTTTTATTATTAAATACATTTTTATTAATTATAAATGGTTATATAATTTTTATAAAGTAAAATGTACTTTTTATAGTGGTTCAAAAACTGTTATTATCAAAAACCCATCAATTTTCAATAAATATGGAATATTATTTTAAAAGTAAAAATTCACATATTTATAAAATTATTTATATAAAATAAATATTATTTTTGGAATCATAATTTTAAAATTATCCAATGGTGTATTTTTTATAATTTTCTATGATAGTCGAATTTTTGGGTAAAAAATAAACAGTGTATAAATATATTGTGTGTTGTATAACATCATAATGACCCAAATATTATGTAATAAATACTATAATGGGTATCCCCGAAAAAACATATGTTTTAAAATTAATATAATGTGATTTTATGTTTATTTTATTATTTTTATTAAGCCTTTATGAATCCTCCAAAACCATTAATATATTTTTGAGTTTTAAATTCATTTATTTAAAAGTGTGACTCACCTCTACATAAAAAGGGGTTTATTTTAATATTTTGTGATCTTTTACTAATATAATAATGAAAAACTCCCCAATTTGGAAAAAATCATGTTCAAGAACCATTATAAGGTTTGTGGTATGGAATATTTTATTATAAAGAGTCCAAAACCTAAGTTTGTGAAATATTAAATAATTCCCCTCTCATTTCCTATATAAACCCACCCAAGATCCCACTTCACTTCACTAAAAATCCTTTTATCACTTACTTAATCTTCCCTTATCTCTATAATCCTCCCAAGGCACCCCAAGATCTCATAAATCCCCTTTTCAAGCTTTTGGAGTCATACACTCATGTAAGGGTTCTTTCCTTTCTCATCTTTATCCAGATTTCTTTATCATGGTATGCCATTTTATTATCAATCACTAATGATAGGGTATTTTTTTATCACCTCCCCCGTACTTCCCTTATTATTAATAAATTATGAAATACCCCTTTTTCTCTCATTAATACCTCCCATGTACACCTGTTACGATGTCAAAATTTCATAAGCATCATTTCCTTTCTCTTTCTATTCAAGCCTATTTATTATCGCGTGCCTTATTTTTCTAATTCTAAACATGTGGGAATTTCCTTCCATGTCCCTATTACTATCCACTTAATTTAAAAGTTATGATAGAACCATTTTTCTCTCATCAAAACATTTTATGAATTTTTAATTTATGACGTTATGCTGCTAAATTTTCACTGTGATTTTCCCAACAAAAAAAATTATATAGTGAATGTTATACACATTTATTATCAAGGGTGTTTGATTTTATACACATATAAATTTTTATTTGGGACTTACATGTATGTATTACACACTCATTTATCATGGAATAAATTATGAGGATGAATGAATCCAAGTTTTATGATCCATGTGGCACACTTAAGCAAGAGAATGAAATGAAAGTGACGGGTGCACCCTGAATGATATAGTACTCCAATGCATTGGGTAATGTTTTTTATTATGATATGTCATGTTAGGATAGGGTTTTAACTAATTGATTTTTGGATATTTTTCTACTATGAAGTCTTGGAAGTTTATCCATGGCCTATGTTTATGATGCAGTTTTTTAAGTTGTTTCCATATTTCACACGTTATGATTATAAAGTCATATCATTCCTTACTGTTCATGTTAATTTATACATTATTGATATGTATTTTATAAAATTTATTATTATATTCATTTTATTCCATTTTTATTCACTTAATTTGATTTATGGATCACCACTTTCTTGTGTATTTCCTTAGGTTATCCAATATAGTTTTAAGCTCAAGCATGTTAAATAAGTTTTCAATAAAGACGTTGTAATTTATGTTTAAAGTTTTAATGAAATATACCTAATTCCAAAATAAACTAGACTTAGTGATATTTCAGGTTGTATTAAGTGTAATTTTATGTAATTAAATCATGTATTAATTTATAATAAAGATAAGGGTTGTTATGCACACGGTTATCCAATCTGTGTGGCCAAATCATCCATAGTTCATAATTTCCCATGGATTTATTGTTTTACTCCCTTATTTTTAAAATTGGTTATAAAAATGTTTACCATTATCATGAGTATATTTAATTTATTTGTATTAGTAATTCATGTTATTAAGTATGTTTTTTATTTTGGTTTTTGATGATTTTTATGCCTTTTTCTCTGTTTTTACTTTGGAAAGTTAGAATTATGATTCGGAAAATTAGTTGTGGGATGGTAAAAATTGATTTTATGGGGGTGAAATTTTTTCAAAAAGAGTATTGGTTTTGAAATGAAAATTCAAGGAGTTTTTCTAAAGTAAAGTAATGGCTTTTAAAGAAAGGGTAATTTTTTAAAATTTCCCTCATGGTAAATTTGGTTTTTCAGCATGTGATAGAGGTATTAAATGAATTTTATTAAGTTTTATAATAAAATTAAAATTAGTTTAAATAATTTGGTGGTTTTAAAATGTGAATTTTCCATTTTAATTATATATTTTTTTGTTCAAAATTTATGGTTTGTAGTAGAATCATGTTATTTCAATATTGAAATGTCTATATTTGAGTTTTGTGTTTTTTTAGATAGTGTCCCCAAAAAGGATTTAATGGAATGTTTAATGTTCTTTTTGATAGTTTTTCTTTTATTGTGGATATTATTAAAGTTTTAGTATGAATTCTCTATCTATTACTAAACTAAAAATTGGAATAGAGTGTTTGTTCCAAATATCTTTATCAACTAGTGACCTTTTATTAATCTGGACATGAAGGACTCATTTGGAAACTTGACACTTGAAAATATCCTAATGAAACATGAAATTTAAAAAACATTTTTCTATAATTCACTATAAAAATACCCTAAAACCATTATAAAACCTGTGTAACTAATACATTTTTGACATTTTTTAAAAATCTAGAATTTATTTGGTAAATGGATTAAATGTTAATTTTTAGTGTTTTATTCAAATTTTGGATTTATTTTTAAGCCATTATTTTATTTGGAATAATTTTATTTAATTGTTAAAATGAATTTTATATTTAATTTTACTTTTTTATACCCATTATTTACTTAATATGAAACAACTTTCACTAAAAATGTGATTCTCATTTTTCTAGATCAACTGCATGGTCATTTTATTGACTGCATGAATGGAACCTGAGTAACTGTGACCTTCAACTAAAAGCATGAGGATATTTGGATTGATTACAATTACACATATTTAACAGTATTAATCAATCATCCATAATAATAACTAAGGAAAAACATGTTGTGAACCTACGGTATGAAGACCCTTAATCCACCACAAGTGCAATACATCTACTATAGTGAAAAAACCCATAGTTGATCACACCTCCTTCAATCATCAAGAACTCACTAATATCCATGCTTTATAGATCATAAATAAAAAACTTAACCAATGTTACCCCATTCCACTCATAATCCCACTACTCCACGCTTCACCTCCAATTCATATACACTAACTACAATTGACAACCAACCATGACTTTCTTCAATCTACCATAAATCCACCTCTAAGAGGACATAAGAAACCAACAATGTGATCATACTCCAATCGATAAAAATACATTTAGTTGATTATGTATCCCACTTAAAAAAGTTGAGTTTAACTCCACAAACCAACAATCCTTTATTCTTCTAACTTGAACCAATATTTTCACCCAACTCAAGTGGAGTGTAGAAAATTGACCTAGTAGCCTATGTGAACCACACTAAAACCATCGTTGAGATATGAAAAAATAAGGTTGAGTATAAAGTGTGAGCTCTAACTGACTAAATGGCCTGAAGGCCTTCATTTTCTTATTATTTTTGATAATCCACCTTTCAAGGGGTGAGGTGGAACCCCTACAAGACCTGAAGTCTTAGAGACAATTACATGACATGTAGGTATAAGAGGGAATCACCTAGACAAGACAACTTTGAACTGCTCCTCCCCAGCATATTTCATGATATTAGCACTCCACCTTCATAGGTATGGTTAGCTAATTGTCCTGTATAGAGCTGCACAGGCCCAGTACCGATGGCAATGTTGTACCCTCTAATTCTTCAAATTCCGATTAACTATGCTATGGTGAATAAGCCTGCTCTAAATACTTATCTAGAGCCTTTTCCCTAGTTTCCTAACCAGTACATCTTCATATTAATGTTTCCCAAAGGCCTTGGTGTCACCCTAAGGCCTTGATGTGGCCCGAAGGCCTTTAGAGACAACTATCCCAAAGGCCTTGGGTGGCCCAAATGCCTTGCAGGACCTGAGGACCAAACAGGTGGCCCAGAGGCCCATATGGATGAATAGTTCTAACTGCTACAGTACCAAATAGTACCTACTACAGTGAATTATACAGTAATGCTATAGTAATATGGAAACATGTATCCACCCATATTTGATCTTGGGTCTCTTGGATGCACTTGTTGTGTCCTCAATAACTGGGCTGAGGCTCATTTGCCTAAAGTGTGAGCTCTATATCTATTTTTATTCCTTATGTAAGTGTTTAAAATAGAAAGACCTCATTCATTTCCAATTCACCAGCTATAGTTATGAAGATAAATTTATGCTAGATAATCAAATTAATACTCAAACAAATGTAATAGAATCCCAATACTATGTTCATATTCAAATAAGTCTAATTACCACATTGATGACTGGTGTAGGCCAACTCTACCCTTAAAGTATCTGCTTTATTATTGTATACCTAGTCTGAATAGCATAAACACTTGATATTCTTGATAATGGTCCTAGCTCGTCAACTAAATATCATTATTAGTTCCCATTAGTGAAAAACTAATTAAATCCATGCAAATATCCTCTCTAATTGATCACTAATTCCTTCTATACCTCATAGAATCCCCAATCCATTATTATCCAATAAAATCATATTCAAAAAATAGGTTTTGGACCCATGATCACCATTCCAGACCAGATTTCAGACCAACCCCAACATCTCTTATCCTAGAACAACTTCACTAAAGACAATTTTGAATCCCATCACTCAATCCTGACTTTATTTAATCGCATTAATAAAACTATTCCCATTTTAATTCTAATAAAGATAAAATCCAATCATCAAGACATTTATCACTTCTTCTCAACTTCTCCTCCTGTGAGGTTCCATATCCAATTTATACAACACCATAATGTAGTGAAACACGTCACCCTTGATTCTTATTGAAGGATTATAAATATTGTTCATGGGAAGGAAATATTTTTTAGATGATCTCACCTGATAAGATTTAGATCTTTTGGTTGTACACATGGAGGAAATTAATGGAGAGGAAGATGGGTGGTGAAATAGATGAATGTTTCGAAAATATTAGAATCATTATAGAACAAGAATTATGTGCTAATCACATAGGTAAGATTTTGAATAACATGAAGAATTTGTGATTATTTAGTTATAAATAAATAATGTTTTACTCAATTAAAGGGAGGTTGTTCTATGATTAATTAATCAAGATGTTTTTTTTATTTACTTATTTATTTATTTTATTTTTATTATAATTCTATAGTGATGGAACACTAATCCATAATTGGATATTATTATAATATTCCCATTATACTCTATTAATGAACTTTTTTATTTGATAAATATCTTCTATTATTTGTTTTATAATTATTAAATATTTTTAAAAATTGGGAGATTTCTTTATTTCTATGTCTCTTGAATTTTTCTTCACTTATTCATTAGTTCACATGTATAGTCCAATTAAGTTATCTCCACATATTGTGAATGTGAATGGTGGTTAATATGAGGATGATCAAAAATATTCAGTCACTAATCCAGTAGAGATTATAGATTTTAGTGATTATTTCATTCATCTGATAGATCTGAAACATCCAAGTAAGGATGATCAAGAGGATTTCATCTGATCTAAGAGATAATGGTATAGTTAAAATAAAATAATTAATTAATAGTAAAATTTGATAGGATGTCCAAAGGAAAAATCCTATAAAATAAATTTAAAAACCAATCTAAGTCAATCATTATTTTTACACACTGAACCTATTAAACAAGATACAAACACACCAAAAACACACTCCTCTTCAAAGATAATCGAGGTTCCACTATCACTACATTAATATGGGTTAAAAAAAATTTAATGGACCTGTGACATGCCTCTCATTAACTTGGAATCATTTTTGGGGAGGTTAGTATTTTGTTTTACTTTTTTTAAATTATTATCGATATAATACCATATCAAGATCATCTCACCTCAATGGTTTTAATCTAGAGGTTGAATGAACTATGCTGGAAGGAATTAGGAATCTAAGAATCACTAAACAAGTTTAGAGAGAGTTTTTTCACCATTCTATTAAGTGCCTCTCCCTCCCCATATATTTCTCCCATTGTAGTCAATATAAGAAGAAAAACATGAAAGACAATCTATCTCAATAAAGTATCACTTTAAGAGAATTATATACACCTAATTTCAAAAACAATAACGGACTGTTACAAATGAATAATGAACAGGATTGTGACCTTAGAACTGGAATGATTTTATTACTTCCAAAATTTCATTATTTGTTATGAGAAGATCTCTAAGGTAATTTGAGATCATTTGTAGAATCATCCATTGGGTTTATAACTAGAGGAGTCATCGAGGATCATATCAGTTGGTAGGACTTTCACATTTCTCTTAAAGAATCTAAGGATTAGATTTTACAACTAAATCATAGAGAAGTATCCACATGGTATTAACTACAAAATTCCTTCCTCCAGATATACTTCCATTCATTAAGGAGTACCCAAATAAATAAGAAGATATATGGAATTAAACTAGAGGGTGGAGTAACCCTATATGATTTTTGGTAAAGATTCAAGTGGTTAATTGAATCCTACCCACAAAAACCATGTGATTAAAATAGTTTCACGGTATTCCTTTATATAAGGTTTATGGAAAATGATTGGAACCTTCTAGATTCTTCCTTGTAGGAGCACTGATCGACAAAACCCTTGATGATGTCAAAGATTTTATAGATAGGATTCCCCAAAATTCTAAGCAATTCAACATAATAACTACTATAATAGAAGAACATGGGGTATACATTTCTAAATATCCATTATATAAAATACATATGAAATACCAAAACTATCTTGAGAAACAATTATTTGTGAAAAAATTTCATCAGAACATGCCTAATGAACCCCTTCGGGTCCACTAAATTTGTCACTCCTTGGAACAACACACTAATAGTTTCTCATAGGTGCAAGAACATTGTGATTCCTAGCACCAAATACTATACCAATAGAAACCATAAAACAAAAAACATTTAATGAGTACTATAATACTCAATATAGGTCTTGGAACCAATATCACCAAAGACCATCCTTCTAGTAAGGTTTTATACCATATTTCTAGCCACCACCATTTTAGACATGGAGCTCTCAACTATTTACATGCTATCAACCAAGGAAATATCTAGAACCCTTAACAGATAAATCAGTGAAATAGCTTGTAAATTCCAACAACACTCATGATTCATATATAAAGGAGATGAACGTAAATGTTTTCTAGTTTCAACATTACATAAATCGACTAAAAAATAAGGTTTAGGTAAACTTCCTACTTACTAAACCTCAAGTTAATTTTAGTTTTATTTCATTAAGATGTGCCAAGAATCTAAGAGACAATTAAGAATCACCATCTCAAGACAGATCTAGAAGTGGATAGCCCGTTGAACCTAAATAATTTAACCTTGAAATTCACTAGAATAAGAAGCATTAGTGGAGACACCACCATTGAATAAGGACATGTTAAAATACAAGATATAAGACCTCCATAAGACTCAAACACCCTTCAATATAAGTATAAAACCACCCAAAAAATTATTGAATAAACATTCAAGTATTAGATCATAGATATATTTTAAAGTGTGATAATCAATATCCCTTTATTAGTTGTTATACAAAAAAATATCAAGGTATGAAAAATTCATCAAGGAGATATACAACATAAATAGTATATTTAAAGGAAATGAAATAATAAATTTAGGTATAAAAATATCTAAACATGTTACCCCAAAAAAACTTAGTAAATTCTATGATCCAAGTACCTTTTCTATACCATACACCATTAGAGAAATCACTTTTTCAAATTCACTCTATAATTTGAGATAATTTATTAGTGTGATACATTAATTAGTTTATTCTTCCCTATATATAGGAGATCTTTAACCCACCTATTTGGTTTTATAACTTTCTAACCAAAACACTTCATATCCAATAGAATTTTTAGAGGATTTTATAGTAAATATGGATGTATTTTTTCACTGCTTTCTATTATATGTCAAACATGGTGGAATAAAGAGTTCAATTAAATTATGCCATCATTTTAGGAATTTGTTTTATTAAGACTTAGGGAACTCTTTCGATGAATTTTAGATAGAAAACAATGAATTTTAATATTATTATTTTAATTAAATACCCAAATGATGAGAAAACTATATTTATATTAAATCATTTTTAATTTCATTGTTATGAAAATAAATTTAAATGTTTTATGACATAATTTGATTAGTATAATCCCTAGAATCACCATATTTTTATAATGAATCTATTTTTAAAAATGAGTTCAATCTATAAAATGTTATGAATGATTATGAAAGTTATTTTGATTATAGTTATTTTGATTAATTACTCAAAACAACCCCTAATACTTATTCATTAAATGTTTAAGTTTCCAATATGGATAATACTAAGTTAAAACAATCATTATACCCCCCCCCCCCCATAGAGTTAAAATTAAATATTCTTCCCTCAAACCTAAAATATTATTTTCTTGAAAGACTATGAGAAACTACTTCTCATAATCTCAAACAATTTAAAGCTCAATAAATAACACCAAGTAGTGAACATTATGAGACTGAATGTTATGTAAATATGATGGATATTAGGATACATCCTAGGGAAAGGATTTTTCAATAATGAGAGACCAAACTATTAAGAAAAACTGAAAGGATGATTAACACAACCCTCCAATATATTTTAAAAAAGAAAGTAGAAATAATTTTATGAGCTATAATCATATACCATATCTCAGACTCCCAATGGGTGAGTCCAATTAAAAAAATTTCAAAGAAAAATGGATAAAAATTTTCCAAACAAATTAATGACTTCATACCCATAAAAATTCAAAATAGTTAGAGAGTTTGCATTGAATATTGAAAATCGAACCATATGACCAAGAAGAAAAACTTACACATTACCTTTATAGAAAAAATATTGTAGATTCTAGATGGGAAGGGTCACTACTATTTCCTTGGTAGTTTTACTAGGTATTTTCGGGTTCTAATATCTCTAGAAGACTAGGAAGAAACAATATTCGCATGCTCATTCAATACATTTTCTGAACAAAGGATGTCCATTGGGAAATGAAATTCCCCAATGCCTCTAAATTTTTTATGGTAAATATATTTATAGATCTTATTGATAGATTACTGAAGGTATTCCTTGATGATTTTATTGTTTATGGAATAAGTTTTGAATCATTTTTTAATGTCTTTAAAATTTTTTGAATAAATAAATTAACAAAAACATGGTTTTAAATTCTGAAAAATGTAATTTCATAGTCTGAAAAAGGAAATTTTTTAGGATACATGATTTATAAATATAGAATCTAAGTGAATAGGTACAAAATTGAGATTATTTATACACTTCCTTACCACAACATTGTGAGAAACATTAGATATTTGTTGTTTTATACTGGATTTTATAAATTTATTATTAAATACTTTAGAAATATTGTTTTTACCCTGACTAACCTACCCAAAAAATAAATTTAATTCATGTTTTATGATTCATGAAATATATTTCTTGATAAAATAAAATAGGGCCTAACTATATCCCTCATAATCCACCCACCTAATTGGGATAAACCCTTTGAGATGATGTGTGATTATTCAAACAAATATATAGGAGAAATGTTGTACCATAATGTCAATAGGCATCCATAAGTGATATATTACACTTCAAAAACCCTGGAAACTTCCCAAATAAATTATATGAAAATAGATAATAAGTTTATATAAATTTTTTTTATTTGTAAAAATCTTGATCTTACCTGCTAGGAAGTAATGTAACTATTTATTTTGATCATTTATCACTCAAGTATTTAATCAAGAAAGATAATGAAAATTGATTTCAGTGATTTTTATGTTACTTCTTCAAGTGTTGACTTGGAGATTTGGGATAAATAAGACTATAAAAATCTATTGGTAGACTACATAGTTATATTAACCCACACTTTGGGGTAGAACCACTGACTGAAACAAACTTGGATAACTCCTTCCCTGGTGAGAAACTTTACAATGTCACCCAAGTTCCATGAGTAGCTAGTATAGTGAGTTTTTTGTCACATATAAGGTACACCCTTCATTACTAAGTATTAAACTTTTAAATTTAAATATGATTCAATGTATCATGTCTGGGAGGATCCTTAATTTCGAAACATTTATAATTAATAAATAATAAGGATGTGTTTCCATGAGTAATAAATTAAATATGTGCTTAAATTTTTCCATACACTTTCATATGGAGGCCATTTTGGACCTCAAATAACTTCTAGAAATGTGTTAGAAACTAGTTTATTTTAGCCTTTAATTTTTAGAATCACATATAAATTTTGTAAATCATTTCCAAATTGTCAACTTACCAGTGGATTTTCTAAACAACATGAAATTCCCTAATAGCCTTTATTATTTTTTAAAGTATTTATTGTTTAGGTATTATATTTTAGGTGTCCATTTCATATCTTGTTTGTTTTATCTGATGTCTTATTTTTAGTTGACTATCTTTCTAAGTAGATTAAATTTAATGAAACCAAAACTGATGATTCTAAGGTTTTCATTGAGTTTATAAAATTAATTTTTTGTATATATTTAGAGTACATAAAGGAATAATTAGTAACCAAGGAACACACTTATGAAATAAGATCATTGAATCCCTAATGAAGAAACATGGAGTCCATAATATGACCTCAACTATATACCACCCATAGGAAAATGAGAAAGTATATGCGTCTAACATAGATATTAAGATTATTTTGGAAAAGAAAGTACAAACCGCCAAAAAGGATTATAGTAAGATGTTTTAGAATTAATTATAGATATAAAGAACTGCCTAAAAAACCCACTTAGGTATGTCCCCTTATAGAATTATTTATGGAAATCACTGTCAATTTTCTATTGAGTTGCGGTGTAGGGATTATCGGGTTGTGAAGAAGGTAACCCTAGAATTTGGAATAGTTTTATAGTAGAGGAAGATAAAGATGATATAATAGAGGAACTAATAAAGAAAATTATGAGAATTTTTTATTGTACAAGTATAAGTCCAAATATATCCATAATAAACTTATTTAGAAAATTAACTTCTATGTGGGAGACAAGGTATTATTATTCACTTAAAGAATAAATTTTATACATGGTAAAAATCATTCCAAGTAGATTGGACCATACATGGTAACTAACACTTGTCCATATAGTGTATTTTATATTAATGAAACTTAATAGAAGTATTAATTTAAGTTTAATGGTCAATGGGAGAATCATTACTCTGAAGACTTTTTTAAAGAACCAATTGAGGGCTCCAAACTCTTCCCTACAAAAATTTAATAAAGGACTACTGGGTTTTCACTTTCCTTTATATTGGTCTAGATAATCACTCTTTAAAACTTATTTTTCTTGATAAATTCATCGTTTTCTTAACTAGAATTCTGTTTAATATGAGTGTATAGTATAGGGACAAGTAACATAGAATTCAAATAGTTTTTATTCATTTCTGCGGATAAATATATGTGTATTTTATTTAAAATAAAATAAATCAAAAAGGATGAAACTCTATTTTTATAGATCTATACATTATTTTTGAAAGATTTTGTTTTTACAGTTTTTAAGTGTCTTTAGATAATAAAACATGAGTATAATGTTGTCATTTATGGGGAAAATACTATGATAGAGTGGAGCCACTTCATTGGTTCTAAAATCATGAGATTTTGAATGATTTTTGAATAATTGTGGTCATTTTATTCATAAATATTTGGTCTTATAATATGGAAAATGATTTTGATTTAAAATATCATTATGGAATTGAAATTATAACATGTGTAAATTGGAGTTTTTTAACTTAATTAAAGGTAATATTTCCTCTATGAAAAATAATACCTTGGGTATATGACTCAAAAAATGAAATTTGTCATTTAAAATTATATTAAATTGAAAATTAGGATCCCAAAATTAATATCTAAGGAATTAGGCATTGGATGTGTGAGTAATAAACTATATTTTAGAATTAAATAAGTTCTTTTCACAATCCTGGATGAAAAAAATAAGTTCCTAATTTTCAAAAATGAATTCATTTAGGTGAGGTCAATATTTAACCCAAATGAAGAAGTGGAAAATTAACATATAATAATTTAATTTTATTTGTATCAAGGAAATGGGAAGTTTAACTCTTATTTAAGGAACTTAAGAGAAAGGGATAAATAGAAGTTTCACATGTTAAAATTCTAATTTCACTGAAATATATCTATTTTACTCCTAAAACTGCAACTTGAATTTAATTAATGTGAGAAATAATATAAATTCATAGATGAGGCATGATAATTCAAAAAATATATGAATCTATGATTTTATTATTCTCTAGTTTTTGAATATAAGTCTAGGTAACACATTTTTATTAAAATATAAATAATTAATTGTATTTTTTGGGAGTGAAGTATTCTAAATGTGGATGAGTCATGAAACATGAAATTTCACAAATTCATATCTATAATTCACTGTTAAAATCCCCTAAAATCATTCTAAACCCCCTAAAATTTATATACTTCTAAATGTTTTTGAAAATATTAAATCTATTTAATAAATGGATAAAATTTTGATATTTAGTGTTTTATTCAAATTTTTTATTTTCTGTTTGTCCATAATTCGATTTAGAATAATGGAAATAATTTTTTTAAAGGCATTTAATTTTGAATTTTATTATTTGTATTCATTTTGAACTTAATCATATTAAAACCTACACTAAAAATGTGGCTATTATTTTTCTAGATCAACCGCACAGTAATTACATTGACTACATTATGTGATCCTCAGTAAAAGTGACCTTCAAATAACTACATGAGTATATTTGGATCAACTAAAAGTCATCATGGTCAATTGAATCAATTGATCAAAATATATTATTAACTTACCGCATGAAGACCCTTGATCCACTAAAAGTGAAGTGAATCAACTATAGCACATCCAAAAAAAATAGATCACACCTATCAAAATAGTTGAACCCTAACCACTATCCAGAATTTGCATATTGAAAAACATTGTATTCCTAGGCATTCCCCAATTCTACTCTCGATCCCAGAACTCAATGTTGCACCTGTAATTCAAACACACCAACCACAATATCTAACCAACAGTGACTACATTCAATCAATTTTTCATCCACCTTCAAGATACTATAAAAAACTATGATGCAACACACCAATATACCAAAATAAATACTATTGGCCACACATCCAACTCGAGAAGTAGATCTCAACTCCACCACCCAATACTCCTCTACATCTTTAATCAAAACCAACCTATCTTCCTAACTTGAGTGGAGTGATAACACACAATCTAGTATCCCATGTTCACCAACACCAAACCATCAATGAGATATAAATAAATATGGGTTATCCCAATGTTTTATCTATATATCTAAATGTGTTCCCTATACATATTTACAGAATGGTGGGACCTTGTTCAATACCAATTCATCAGCAATAGTTACAAAGACAAACACATTCAAGGTGTTTGATCAAATTCCCAAACCAATGAAAATTCATCCCTATTCTAGGTAGCCATTCGAACCTATCTAAGAATCACCTTAAAGACTAGTTTAGGATAAATCCACCCATGAATACTCAACTTTACTACTGTATACCCAGACCAAGCAGCATAAACACTATATCTGCTTGAACACATTCCCCAATCCTAAATTGAAGCATTTTATTGGTTCCTAGTGGCATAACACTGGTTAAATACAATAAAATATCTTCTTTTTAAGATAAATAATATGTCCCATGATTGAACGATTTTCTATGGTAAGCATACCTTGAAACCCCAAATTTGAACCACAGGTTTTTGTCATGTGCTCACCATTCTTTAAATGATTGTAGAACAAACCCAACTTCTCTAATTCTAGGAATACTTCACTAAAAAGAATTTTAAATCCCATTACTCAATACTATCTATAATTAATCCTACTAATCAAATCAGGCCCATTCCAATTCTGGTGAAGATCTAATCCTCTTTCCAACACATGCATCACATCTTCTAAACGTCTCATATGAAGCTTCCACATCTGATTTCCACTACTTCAAAACATAGAGAAACCTAGAACCCATTATAATTTTTGAAGTTTTATATATTTTTATCATGGGAAGTATATATTCATGCGATGATCCCATATCTAGACCCTATTGTTGTACACATGGTGACAATTGAAGTAGATAAATATGGGAGCTGAATTTGATGTTTGTTTCAAAAATATTGGAATCATTATGGAAGAAGAAGAAGTCAATGCTACTCTTCTGGGAGAAATTTTGAAGTTCAAAAATAATCTATAATATTTAGGATATAAATTATGAATTATTCACTAATGATAAGGGAGCAACTTCCATGATTACTTGATCAAGTTGGGGTTTTATTTACAGTTTTTTCTCTTCTTTTTTCAATACTCTAATAATGGAACATTAAGTTATTATTGGTTGAGACTAGAAGATTTTCCTTACCCTATGTTGATGAATTTATTTCCTATTTTATAATTCAATTCTACTCATTTATCTAGAATTATTCAAACTATTTAGACATTAGGAGATTTATTTATTTCTATGCCTCCCAAATTCTTCTTCCCTTATTCATTCGTTTTCACACATAAGCCACATTAGTTCTATTAAATTATAGAGATCATGAGTAGTGGGATGATCTGAGGATTATTGGAGATATATTTTCACTAGACCATGTTAACATAAATATTGAATTTACTTTTCCATTCCCCTAATTAATGAAAAACAACCAGGTGAGGGTGAACAGTGAGATTTCGTCTAATTTGAGAGAGAATAAGAGAGTTAAAATAGGTAAATTAATTAACAGGGAAATTTGAGGGGATATCCAAGATTAATATACTTTTTCTATATTTATTTTTAATACTAATACAATTAAATCATTTTATTTATACATAAAACCCATTAAACAATATAAGAACACACCTAAAACACTACACCCTCTAGATGCATCTGAAGTTCCACTATCACTATATTAATCTAGGTTTAAAAAAAAATTTGTTGAGGGCCCTGCAACACACCTATCATTAGATACCTTTCTTATGACATAATTTATAAGTTTTATTTCTTGTCATATATTTTAATTAAGGATTAGTTAATAAGGTTATGTTGATGAAATTTTCATCTATAGAGAATCATTTTTTGAGTAGTTCATTTTCTTCTTCAAGTATAAGTGGGGTAATTCAAGATAGTTTTCACATTCCATTAATTATTATTCAATAATTAATTGACTTGTCACTTTCTTTGGTGAGGTAAATTTGATTCCACTAATCCCATTATATATATTCTTAAAATACCTTATACCTATGTGATTGGATGAAGTTATTTTTAGGAAGCCTTTTAGATAAATCACTAGTTCCTATAACTTTTCGTGGTCCTTCCTCTAATTAGAGGTAATATAGATAGTCAGATACCACTATCTCAAAGGATGGATCCATGTTTTTTTCTCTTTAGAAAATCATTAATCTCCCTTTTAGGTGGTTTTGAGTGTTTTCAAAGTAAAATTTTATCTTCTATGAAATGATTCTCCAAACAAAGTGTGACATTTCTAGTTTCACCATATTAAGGTGAAACCTTTCATGGTGGGATGACATGAAGCATGTCTCACCCCTTTTGGTAGGAAAAAAAAATTATTTCCTTTGATGTAATGGGTTGAGTTTAAATCCATTAATAGTAGTTATTTCATTTCCATTGATACGATAAATTACTTCTATCTTATGATAGACCAGTTCACTTGATCATTTCCTATATTCTAATATTAAATTTTATGAATCATAATTTCATTATCTATCTATTAAAATCTATTGTGTATTTATGAAAAAATAAAAAAAATAGTATATATATTTCATTATCCCATTCATAAACTTGATGTAATTTATTTAAATTCACTAATTACTTTCTAGGGATAGAAAGTGGTAGGGTGGGGAGAATTTTCACATCCCAAATCCAGTTTTATGTATATATACTTATTATATAATGGTATCCCATGAGTTTAAATTGTTTGGGTCTAGAAAATTGTAATTTTGGGAACTTTTTCCAAGAAACAAAATTTTGAAAACCATGTAGGCAATGTGTACAAGTCTAGATAGATATGGATCCATTAAAATTCACATAGTTTTCATAAGGTTTAGTATACTGTGTGGGTAAATTGTGAAACCTGATATAAGAGGTTTATTTTTTTATATTGGGAGGATTTTTATTAGCATAAAGCTCCATTTATTTCCCCCATTCATGAGAGTCGACCGAGAGGTATTCAAGGATGATTATCACTCATTTATCTATTCTAAAGGGTAAAATTATTCATGATTATTCAAGGTAAATCTAAATTTTGATCTTATTACTCATTTCCTATTCTTTTACTTCCATTTATTCTTATTTTTCTTCTTATTCCTTTCCTTAATGTCCATGTTGTCTAAACCTAAGTTATAATGTTTTCTTAAACATGGTTCTTTTGATATTTAAGGCATTTTAATCACCTATTAATACATATTCTATTATTTTTCATCAAATAAAACATGATATATTTGGATTAAGGTAGTTAGTTCTATGAAATTTTTGTAATCTTTCATTCCATGTGTTCTTGATCTTTTTAAACCCTTATTTTAACAAGTATCAACTTATAAATTCTTGTATCGATAAAGTTGTATTCATTTACTTGTTATGTGTTTCCCAAGCTTAATATAAAATTGTTTTTTCAATGGTTACAAGTTATACACACCTAAAATGATTTCAATTTCACTCTATTTGTTTAAAAAATACTTAATAGAATATTTTTAAAATTTTGATAAATAAAGAGATACTTTAGATTTCAAAATGGTTCCTTACATGATATTTTGAGCATTTAAGGGACACTTTTAATGTTTAAGGGGTTTTGTATAGATTTATATTTATTATTTTGATTATTACATCTATTTATCATTTTTTTGTGACTACATTTTTTTTAACTTTTGTTTGTGTTATTGGTATATATTTTATATGATATATGATTCCAATTATGGAATTTTTACCATATTAATTCGATTTTTAGTATCCTCTTTAAGTTGATTATGATTTATAATAAAATCATGGTTTCAAATAGGTTTTCAAGGATGGTTTTCTAAATTTTATAATTTTAGATCAAAAATAAAGGTCTATTTAAAACCTTTAATCAAATTTTTTCATAATAATTCCCACTCCCTTAGTTTAACCCCCCTTTCATTACACATTATATAATTTTTTGTATATTTTAAGATATTTTGGATAATTTATTAATGTTTAGGTGAATAAAATGGGGTTTATTATTGAAGGTTCTGGGTATGTGAGATTATGGATTGATATTGTGATGGATTTAATTGTGTGATTTTATTGGTATGTGATTGATGAGTGATAAAACATTCCCTCTCCTCCCTTAGCAAGCTCCATTAGAACCCAGGGAACTTATTTAAGGAAAATTAGGATTAAATACCACTTTTTACTATGCCGCACTAACTACAAAATAATATAAAAAGGTCCTGGTTCCATCAGATGGGTTCCACTGCACTACTAGGGTAAGACATGTTCACCTTAGTAGATTAAGTTGTGGTTCCACCAGATGGGTTTCATCAGGATTCTAGGCCAAGACATTCTTCCCTTAGTAGCGTGAATGTGAATTTAGATATTCTTGGTCCTACTAACAATAATATATGATTTTTATTGGGTTTATTTACCTAATCAACCTTAGGGAATATATCATGATTATTGTGTAAAACATTATACCCTTTAAGGGTGGTAATTCATGAAGGAATTTGATTATTTGTTTTGTTGGGGGTTTATTTTTAGAATTGGTATTGGGATATAAATTATGAGTGTTAATGAATTTAAATAGGTGTATTATAGGCATGTTTAAAGACCTAATTAGTGGTATAAGTTCTTGGATGAATGTATGAGAAGGGTCGGGTGGAATTGGAACTAAATTTTCAGTTATTGCATCCATTCACAACATGAACCATGGGATTCAATATATGAATGTGGTAAGTTGAGGGTTGTGAATATCTACCTAAAATATTTCATATTTTGAACCATGGTTCATGATGTGAATAGAATTTGGTAGAGGTTAGATCCATGTTATTGAGTATTTCATGGCCTAAATTTATGTTCACACCATGAATAGAACTGGGGGCCTTGTTAATAGAAATTTACTAAAATTACCTATGTGGTATTTTTACCCCTAACTTTTTATTTTCTATAATTTCTCCCACATGGACAAGGGGGTTTGTCTCCCACTCTCCCTCTTTTATTTTCCCTTGTTTTGGGGTGGTTTTGTGGTATTTTACAGTGATTCTTGGAATCACTTTCCTTTTTTTTGCCTCTACTCTTAGTTTCTCTTAGTTTCCTATTGATTTTGTTTCTCTGGTTTAGGGTTTTAGTGTAGACTCACCTAAATCATGGTGGAATTATTTGATAATGTTGGGTTATTCATATGAATTTTTAGAGGATTCTCTGAGATGGTATATTCTTTTTTTCACACATCATATTGATAGAGGTACATCACTGTATAAATTTATTTAGATTTTTTACCTAAATTAAGTGAAATTTACTATTGAATTGGTTCTTAGTGTAAGGTATTTTTTTGATATGGTATCCAGGGTACACTATAGACCTTTCACATGTGTTTTTTCATAGTTTTAGTGTGACAAGGTTTCTCGATGAGTTTTCAATGATTATTTCAAATTAGATTTAATTTAATTTAATTTAAAATTGTAATAAAATGAATTGAATAGTTAATTATAATTAATTATGGGATATTTTTCTTTTATATGTGTGCTTAGGATGTTAAAGTGGGGTTGGGAGAGATTAAATGAGAGTATTAAAGTTTTTTTAATTAAAAAATCTCTAAAATTGAGGTAAGGGGTCTCTCATACATTCACCATGGGTATTATACATTTTATTTATATGCATGTGATGTGTGTGATGTGTGTGGTATTTCCACTAAGGAAAATTGACATGTTTAATTACATAAATTATTTAATTAAAATTAAATACACATTAATGAGTTGAAAAAAAATAAGGTTTATAATAGACCCTTGTCTAGCGATTTGATTTCTTCAACAACTGATCATTAAGGCCATGATTAGGACTCTATTATTTGTGACCCTCGGACCCTAAGGTGACTAAATTAAATGAAAGGAAGTTAACAAGAAATATAATCTAAAGTGTTAGGTTACATTAGTGACCTTTAATTATAGGTGAGTGGTGACTTTGGGGTGGTTGTCCCAGTGGTTGTCCATGTGGGAACCTTGTGATTCCTTAGATACTTGGGATAGGTTTAATAACCATGGGATGAGTGTAATCCCCCCACTGAGATGAGATTACCTAGTTAGGTTTGTCTTATGCATACCTTTGAGGGGTTGGGTGTCTAAGGATTGACATGGTGATGAATTGGGATGTGAGATGGGATTTATGCCATCTCTTGAGAATGGTTTCAGTATGGATTATCTTATAAGGTTAGAGAGGTTTCATTGTAATCATGATAGTTCCAAGGGATTCCATGCCCTATTAGTGATAATAAATGACATGAGAGGTAATAATGTGGCATAGGTACCTTTATTGGGTTCCCTAGATATGATGATACATAGGGGACGCCGGTGGGTGACCTAGTGACACTTTGACACTAAATACAGTGCGTGTGAGAAATGGGTAGAGATGATTGAATGTGTAACCTTATAAACTATATTGATTCGATCCATTTATGGTTATTATGGTGATTTTTCATACACATTATAGGGTGACCTTGAATTTATGTGATGGGTTCAGGTAGGTGGTTGTCCAATTAAGATACGTTATGTAAGATGATTAGGGTGGGATTCACTACAAGTCAAGATACACTAAGATACATGGGATGCCTAATAAATTCTCCTAGTATTTGGTATTCATGATATATATTGCTTCAGAATTCCGTGTAAATGGTCCATAAAAACAATTCTACTTTTTTTGATTTTCTTGGATGTATTCCTTTGAATCAGGGATAGGGCATGTGACCCTCCCATACCACTTATAGGATTTATTTGGAAAACCATGGACATGATCCATTAATTATAATTTACATTATTTTAGAATGCCATGGAAATGCTCCTTGGATTTAGCTCATGGTTATTGGATTTGTAATGCCTTGGAAATTCTCCTTGGAATCAGTTCATGGGTATTAGAGTTGTAATGCCTTGGACACATTCCTTATATTCAAATCTTAAGTATTGTAGTTGAAATTATTTTGACACACTAAATAGATTTAGATCTTGGGTATTAGAGTTGTAATTCCTCATACATGATCCTTTGTTTTGGATCTTGGGTATTATAGTTATAAAGGATTAGACACACTCCTTGGATTTGGATCTTAGGTATTTGAGTAATAATTCCTTGGACACAACCCTTTGATTCAGCTCATAGTTAATTTGTATTTCCTAGAAATTTCTCATAAGAATAATCCATTGGAATCATATTGGTTGGAAAAATCATGTGACATGCTCAAAGACACTTTGGAACTAACAAAATCAGGTTTTTTTCTACATGGGTGTCTTGGTAGAACCTAAGGATTAATGTGATTGTTTTTATTTTTATTTCCACATGGGATTTATTTATTTTGAGAATATCACATATGTACACTAAATTTAATAGTTATTTACAGAAATAAATAATTAGTAAACTACTGAGTTTTGGTAATTCCCTGATATTTTGAAATAACACTATGTTCTATAGAATATACAATATTCTACACCGAGCTTAAAAAAACCATGAAATATTATTATTTAAATGTTATAGTTATAACCTAGCCATTAAATTGAAAAGAATAAATATTATTAACCACATTATGAAATATATATATATATATATATATATATATAAAGATCCTACTCAATAAAAAATTATTGATTTATTCATAATAAATAATTACTCATTTTTTCAGTAAATTCATTTTATGCTTCAAAAATATGTTTTCTTAAAAAATAGTTTTTATCAATTTTTGTGAGAAAAAATTTTATAATTAATTTATATAAATTTTAGAAATTTTATTTAAAAATATATATATAATTGTTCAACTCATCTTTTCAAAATTATTTTAGAGTGATATTTTGGTATTTTTCTAGAAGGATTATTTTTTTAGTGAATAATAAAAAACCAACTTTTGTTAATCTTACATTTTTTCATTAAATAATTTAATTTAAAATTATCATTTTATATTCAAGTTACATAAGTATACTTTAATTATAATTAATCAAATTAATTACATATTAATCATCATTATACCTGATTTCGGTATAAGTTCATTTTTGGGCTCAAAAATGCATTTTTCTAAAACAAATCATTACATTTTGCGTTTTAATATTAAAATAATTTATTCCACTTATATAAATTGAATCTTGAAAAATGGATTAATTATTTTTAATTGTGAATTATACATTTTTAAATAGGTCTTTTCTATTTTTTCATTATGAATAGTAATCGTGGTAAATATTTGGCACCTCGGTAAGGGTAAATTGGGTAATTAAGGTTAAAAATAATTTGATAATGACAAAAATTAACCCTAAAACTTTAATTCAATATATTTTCTTATTTTTTTACCATAATCCTTAAATATTATAATTTAGGGCTATTTTGTTCCATTTTTCATTGAGAATTAATTATATATTATTTTAAGAAAATATAAAGTCAAAAATGTCACTCTCTTACTTTAATATCTTTAAATATTTTGAGATAGTAATAAAAAAAACCTATGTTCGGTTATAATTTTTAATTTGAATATAAATTATTATTTTCATGGTAATTAAATTTTAATTTTTAGTGATAAAATAATTACCTTAAATGCTTATGCAACATCGACATAGTGTTTGTGCAAGCAATAGAAAAATCAAGTAACAAATTGTAAAAACTCAAAAAGTAATTTTTTGGTTGGTGATTTATAGTATCCCAATAATTTTATATATATATATATATAATATTAGGTATGTTTTTAAGTTTTAAAATAAAATTACTTTGTTTTCATGTTGTTTTCAAAGTCAAATTAAATTAATAGTTTCAAAAATCACATTAATTATGTTTTATGATAAAAATATTTTATTAAATTATTTATAAATAATAAAAAATATTTAAATAGGATTAATTAGGATCATAAATGATCTAAAATATCATACCTTTTCTATTTATGATCAAATTTTCACCTAATAATTAAAATTATACCCCTTTAATATAAAAAAAATTATTATAGTGGATATGGTTAAAATTGGTTAACTAAGGGGTTAAACCAAATTATAAGGATTTAAATGATATCTAAACATTTATAAATTTTATTGGATGATTATATGAAGAAAATATAATCTTTATATTCTAATTAATGTCATTTTGGAACAATATTACTATATTTAGACACATATTATGTTATAATATTTCATGTATTTTCAAAAATGACATTAATGATATTTTATAGTAAATAGTATTATATAATAAACAATATTTTATTAAATTATTTAAAATTAATAAAAAACATATATTTAAAAAATTTAATTACATGTGGTTTAAAATATCAAACATGTTTTGTTTATGGTTCACTTTTCCTTTTATAGTAACTTTATTGACTCATGAGGAGTAAAAAACATTGATATCATGGTAATTGTCAAAAGCTTAATGGGGGTTAAAACAAAGAGATAATTGTAAAAACATAATCTAGACTTGTCAAAATTTTATTTTATGTGATTATTTAGACAAATAAATATCTTATATCCAAATTATATCAATTTGGTCCTTTTTCATGAAGATTAATTTATATTAATTTAATACTTTAAGAAATTCCAAGAGTGCCCCTCCCCTCACTTATAGAAGTGAACCCCCTCTCCTCTTGTCTCCACACTTAAAGAACCATTTGGTTCAGACAATACCTACTCAAATATCTTAAAATTATCCCTCCCCACATTTTAGAGTTCTTATTTTGGGTATAATACCAACCATAGAGGGCTTAAGGTGAAAAGCAAAGGAGGTTGTCCGAAGAAGAGGTATAGATTTTAACCAAATGTTTTAGTTTTATTTCTTATAATACTCCTTAAAATATTAATAAACTATAAATAAAAAACAAAAATAGTATCTTAAACATACTTATATATTTTTATGTTAATTTAATAACCTATATCTATCTCATCTTTCATCAAATGGGAAATGAAATTTTTATTCTGTGTACAGTGGAATATCGACTCGTGAACCAAATGTAATTTATTTTCCATCACCACCTTTCGTGGATGGTTATAAAGATGTATTTAATTTATATATATTATATTCATGAAATAATTATAATTAATTAAAGATAATATTTTTTTATTTTCTTACCTTTTAATCCATTTAAAAATGATAACGTCCTTCCTGCGTATGTGTGAATTATCACCTCCATGAAGTGATGTGATTCATTTTTTGTAACCACATCACATGGTTGTTATATATAAGTGTATTTTAATAAATTATAATATATTTATCATATAATAATAATTATATATATATAATAATACTTACCTTCTTTCCATCAAGTTCATGGAAAAATGGAAATGTTACTCATGTGTATGTACGACCTACCATCTCCATGATTGTGACATAGTTCTCTTTTCATAACCATTTTTCAAGATAGGTTTTAAAAGTAAAATTGATTTATAAAAATTATAATTATGAATTGATTATTATTATTTATATTATGTAATAATGACCACTTTTACCATATTTAACCTACCGAAGTCATTTTTGTACATAAGATCTAAATATCTTCAAAACTTCTGATGTTAACTTAATTGATTAAGTAATTAAATATAACATGGTAATAAATGAAATAAAATGAATAATTAAAATGGTATTGTTTATTAAGAAATTAAATAATTAAAAAAGGTTTATTATTTGAAAATATAAATAATGTGCATGATGAGTCAGATTTATGGTAAGGGAAATTTAATTTAAAAACCTCATCTTAAATGTTTTGAAGATTTATTTTCTAAATATTTTTAATACATTTCCATATTCTTAAAAATATTTTATGGATGTATTCATATGAACATAAATGAATTGTAAATTAAATTTTATGCCTCTTTTTACTTTCTTTAAAAAATATTCAAAATAAACCTTTATATGTATTTTACACGAAATATTTTGAATTTCTTAACAAAAGGAAAAAAGAAATGTTCTATTTTAATATATAAGTTGTAAATTTATTTCCACAACCAAAACCATTATTTTATGTTTTGATTAATTTAAAATATTCCATGTTTTCATAAAATAAAATATCATCTTCCCTTTTTTATGGGTATTTTAGTTTTGAATATAGATTTTTAAAAGGAGAGTGTATTTTTATATCCAAAACTATTTTGCATATGGGTTGAAAAGATTTTTTTTAAGTGTTTTATGATGAAAATGTGAAATCATAGAATATTTTATTCCTGATATAGTACTTAATAATTATATGTTATGATAGAATATCATGATATATCTTATACAAATGAGTGATCCTAATATAGCTTATATGAATGGTTGATTCTGATATAGCTCCCCAATTCATTGGGTAAAAATTCTTTTCCTAAAATGAAAGAAGGAGGGAGTTAACCCGGTTTGTTTCTCCTATGTATTTAACTAGGCTCTAGTTTTTATAACACGAGTGAACATGGGTTATGATAATTATGAACTAAGTTTCCTACAAGGGTTTCTATTTTCTTGATATGGTTTTTAAATTTTTTATTTGATAAAAAAATTTATGTGTATATGATTTATTTTACAAACTCAAATAATAACATGGAAAAGGTAATAATTTTAGGGATTTTCATGATTTTTAATGGACTAATGAATTTCTTACTTTTATTTCCCTTACTGAGATTTTTGTGTTCATCCTATATTTTTAAATGTTTTTTTACTGTGTTTAATGATGTGTAATAATAAAGATAAAGTCGAGATGAAAGTTGTGGATATTTTTCATGAAAGGAAAACATGTTTTATTTTAAAAAAATTATATTTTAGGAAAAATGGATGCTGATTATAAGTATAAACTTTGTAATATATGATTTTTTTTTATGTAAAATTTATGACCTAATTTTATAAAACTCTAAACCTAAATGATATTTGGGTATGAAATAAAGTAAATTATAGTCTAAAGACACTAGATATGTAATTTTTAAGGATGGATCCTTATAGTTGTACCAAAACCCTACTAAGGATTCCAAGTAACTTGTGTAACAAGAAGCCTTCACTGATCATATTTTCAGGTAGGGAAGAGGCAAAACGTATCATAATCAAGTGAGATGAATCATATGGGATTAGAGATATGGATAAGGTGAGGCTTAGAGATAGTAATTGAGCCCCCTGTATTTTATTATTTATTTTATTTTTTATATGTTATTGACCTGATAGACAATCAGCCTTGATATATGACTATGAGTCTATATGAATGTTTTCTCCCACAGTGACATTTTTTATAGTGTGTTTTATTTATTTTATTTTTAATTATTTGATGGATTTTTTTATAGATGAATTTTGGTTATTTTTATAATATTTTACACTCTAATATATGGAATAGTCTCCCCACAATAATATCCAATACCCCCAATGTTAGTCAGGGGCCTCTAGCATATAGGGAGTCATGCCTAATGATTTCTCATGTGATAGTGGATATGGACACATATATGAAAACCCTATAATGTGTGTTTTTACATAAGAGTTTCTAGGTGATGTTTGAAATGGGAATAGGGAGGTGTTTCCAATGAGTTGTGGCTTATATGAGATATGACCTATGGGTTTCATAGGATGGCCTAGTTTTTTTATATTCATCTCAGGATATATGTGAGTTGTGATGTATAAAAGGGTAACTTTATAGAGATGGGTTATCCCAAACTTGTGAATTCCTTATAGATGGGAAGCATGAGTAGATTCTATAATTATGATATTAGTGAAAAGGATGTTCTAGTATGTGTGTGGTATAATACAAAAGATTCCTTCGGCTATGTGATGAAGATAACATGAGATTATTAGTATTAAGGTTTTACTTTAGAGGGAATAATCGATAATATTCTTTATCTTAGTATTTTTAGGCATTGTTCCCAATGATATAACAGGTTTTTATCCTAGGTGGTTGAATATATGATGTATCAAGAACAATTAAATTGTTTTGTTATTAAAACTATTTTGGTTGGTGGGTGATTATTCAGTAGACCATGGCCTAGGTGAAATGCCTTATTTTGAAGAGGATCACCAAGTATACTTCTGGATTGATGAGATTATATTAACCGGGAGCATGGTCGACTATTTAGGAATTTGATCTAAGGTTTAATGATGTGTAACTCATGGGACCATGATTTGGTTGATGTTATGGGGTGGTACAATAGCGTGCACCATTAGATATAGATGATATTGAGACGGTATTCACTAGTTACGTATAGTACCGTATGAAATGGAAATCATTTATTATCTATGTATTAGTAGTGGAAAATGGGTTTAGTGACATGTTTGTGGATTTGGGTGCCCATGGGTCAATTAAATGATAAATGAATCATGTGGAAAGGGTTATATTTGGAAACAAATGGGAGGTCATTGGATAGTCGACCCATAGTGGAACCGAGAAAAAATGTTAATAAGGCATTGTGTCAGTGTTGACAATATAAGGGTGTTGAACTGGAGGTGTGACATACATGAGATAATGAACCTATTAAGGTTACACTTGAGGAGTGGTATAAGTGAAACCATCTGGTGGGGAGTGCACTATAGGCTCATAGAAGGTGTGGTCCTATTTTTAATTGGAATTCAGTAGATATTTAGGATAATGTTCCTAGTTAGTCATGAATGGTTTGAACTTTAATTTTCATTTTGATACTTACGTATGAGTAGAATTCTAACATCAAATCATTACATGAGGTGATAGATAGAGCATGGACCATGAAGGTGAGACTCTATGTTATTGGGTTCTTAGGTGTAATGTGATAGGATATTGGATGGTTGATGTGTATTTTGGGATTCTAGTGAGAAAATAAATTTTATTGTATTGAGTTTCATTCTTAATACCATATTTATGGTTCAGATGTGTTATTAGATGGATTTTTTGCATTTTCACTGGGCTCAGGGGGATTTTGAGTATATCTAAAGATTAATCATATGAATAGGATCTAATAATTGAGATTAGAGTACAATAATGGGTTTTTTTAGGATACAACCAGGAAATTACATTGAGAGGGAATTAATGATCTCAAAATTCCTATGTGGATTAAGAAATTAGGATTGGGTGATGTAATATCATGTTGGTAACTATAGCTAAGCATCTTTGAGAATGTTTATAATATGAATTTTTATGGGTTCTTTTGGATATAATTATATGTGAGGGGATAGGAACCACGTCGGGTATGTTACGTAGGGTGTGATGGATATGTTTTGGGGTCATTTGGGGATTTTCAATGAAAATCGAAAGTATTTGGGATTTGGTTATGGATAGTAGAGACTTGTCTAATTTGGTTTGAAATTTGATTCAAGGAGTGGTATTATCACCTGACTAGTTTTTTCAACCAATTGTGAGAAACGATGTGGATGTCATACTAAGCAGGTCATTAGGCCATTTGTAATACATTTTTTTGGGTGATTTAGATGGTGGGGAGAACCATGGTTTGGAATCAGAGCTTCTTATTTTAGTCTTATAGTGGGGAGAAACATAATCCTATGAATGAATTTTGTTAATGACAAGTGTATCATGATGGACAGGTGAAGTTGAGAAATATGTTAGTGTTTCAGTGATGTTATTGAGCAATCACTCATATTTTGATTAATTTTATGCCCCGTATTGGGAGTTTTGTTGAGGGTTCTCATTTGGTGTTTTATATTTGGATGTGGAAAGACCATTATCAATTTATAACCATGATTGGTATTTATTTATGATTAAAAATCAAAGAGACTTATCAAGGATTAGAAGTGATATAGTGAGGAATTTGTAAAACCTCATACCCTTTTAGGTTGTAAATTAATAAGTGAATTTGAGTTTTTTTATGATGGGTTTTTTAGAATTGGGATTTGGATCTCAGTTATAAGTGTTAATATATATCAATAGTTTTTTATGTTGTTTGAGAGCTAGTTGGAGTTATGGGTTCTTTAGTGATCATCATAGAAGGGCCTATTAGCCTATGAGATGAATTTTCAGTTGTTTCATCCATTCATGATGTGAACCAAGGTGTTTAAACCATGAATATAGTAGTATTATGGGGTGGCCCTTTTCCTTTAATATTTCATTATTTAAATAATGGTTCTCACAATGAATAGACTTTGGTATTATAGTGGCTCTTCCTAATAATTTCATGTAATGAACCTGCTTTTCATGTTGTGAGTGATGTTAGGTTCCTTATTTTCTTAAAAAAATGGGAATTTACCAAAATTCCCCTATATGTTTTTTTACCCCTAACCCCCTATTTTATCTCCTCTCCCATAAATGGACCAAGGTATCAATATCCCCCTCTTCCACTTTGATTTCCCTTTTTTGGGTGGTTTTGGTGGTATTTACATCAATTCTCGGTAAGTTTCTCTTTCTATTTTCCTTTTCTCTTAGTTTCTCTTGGTTTCTTACTAATTTTGTTTTTCTAGTTTAGGGTCTTGGTGTTGATTCTGCTAGATCATAGTGGAATCAGCTAATATCCTTGTATATTTTAAATGTCTTGCCTATAAGAATCCCTAACGGTTTCTACACATCGTCACATGTTGTTTTGATGGAGTTACATCCTCATATGAATTTATTTAATATTTTTTCCTAAATTAAGTAAAATTTCCTATTATATTGCTTCTAAATGTTAGAGATTTCTGTAAGGTAAATTCAAGGGTATGTCATAGACCTTCCATGATCATTTGATTGTGGTTCAGTGTGATGAGGTCACTGGGTGAGTTTTAATTGATTATGACTTGTTGGTTTTATATGAATTAAATTATAAATTATTATAAAAATAATTAAATTAAATTATAAATCGTTATAAAATTAGTTGAATAATTAATTATAAATAATTTATAATTAATTATGGGATGTTGTTCCTTGATATAGGTTCTAATAATGTTAATGTGAGGTTGGATGATCTCATATGAGAGTAGTCAATCTATTCTTAATGTAAGAAACTCAAAAATTGAGGTAGGTTATCCCTTACATATACACATTTATTATTATTATTTTTATTTATATGAATTTGATATTCATGGTCTTAGAACTAAGGGTTATTGACCTATTAAATTACACAAATTGTTAAATTAAATTTTAATTCCCATACATGTATTGAATGAAGTGTCAAGGGCTATGATGGGCCCTTGTGCACTAGCTTGATTTCCATGGTCATTGATGGTCAAGTAATTTATTATAAATATTTTCCTTATGAACCTTTTACCAGGAGAGATGTAAATTAAATGAAGATAACTAAATGATAATCGGTATCCATAGTGTTAGGTTCCCTTAGTGACCTTTAGGTAGAGGTGGGTGATGAATTAGGGTGGTTCTTCTAGGGATTGGACATGTGAGAACCTTATGATTCCTTAGAGCCTTAGGATGTGTGGAATGATCATGGAGTGAGTGTTCTTACCCTAATGAGATTTGAATACCTTGGTGTGTATTCATTATTTAGACCTTGTATGGGTTGGGTGAATGAGGACTGACCTAGAGATGACTTGGGATGTGAGACGGTCTTTGTGCCATCTCTTGGGACTGATTCCAGTATGGTTCATCTTATGTGGATAGTGGTGCTATATTGTGACCATTATAATATTAGGGGACATAATTCCCTCTAAGATATGGGTTATGACACAAGAGGTGATAATGGGATAGAGGCACCCTTGTGGCATGTCTTGGCTATGATCAGACCTAGGTGACCTTGTTTGGTGCCCCGGTGAGATTTTGACCCTAGTAAAGGTGTGTGTAAGAAATGGGTAGAGATGATTAAGGGTGTCACCCAAGAACCTAAAATAATTTTATCCTATTATGTATATGATAGTGACAATTTATATAATTGATAGTTCAACCCAATATTTTTTATACAAGTTAGGGATGGTGGTCGACCTGTTGAGATGTTCTATGTGAGATGATTAGAGTAGTATGAACTACCCACCAAGATGTACAAAGATATATGGGACTCTTAGGACATGATATTAAGATTTATAATTTAAGTCATATATTATTTTATAATACCTTTGACATTATCCTTGTATTTTTTTGTGCCAATAGATTTGATTTCAAGGGAGGTGGTCCTCAGAATTAGGGTTAGGGGATGTGACCATCACGTATGGCCTGTGAGGTTGAATTTGAATGCAATTGGATTCATATTTGATTTGGGTTGGAATGAATTAGACACACTCTTTGGATTTAGATCACTAGTATTTTAGTTTGAATACCCTGTAAATTCTCCTTGGATTCGGTAGTTGGGTATTGGAGTTGGAATGAAATGGATGTTCTCCTTAGATTTGGCTCATGTGTATTGGAATTGGAAAGCATTGGATACACTCATTGGATTTGGATCTTAAGTATTGTAGTTATAATAACTTTTATAAATTATATTTGGATCTATTTATTTAGTATTAGATTTGGAATTCCATTTACACACTCCTTATATTCAGATCTATTGTATTTGAGTTGGAATACCTTCAACACGCTCCAAGAATTTAGTTAATAGTTAATTTGGATTAGCAAGGAATTACTCCTATGAATCATCCATGGGAATGATATTGGTTGGCATGATCACATTACATGATCAGAGACACTATGGTACTATCCAAAGTAAGTTTAGGTTGATCACAAGTTCCATGTTAGAACCTAAGAATCAATAGTGATTATTTTTATTTACACTTTTGAAAAATATTTCTTTATTTTGAGAATATCACATTTTTACACTGAATTTATTGGTTATAGATGGGGAAAATTTGCGGTACCCTGGTGAGTTATAATAACACCTTTCTCAAGTGTCCATGTCACTTGGGTACTCGATAAGCCTTTAATAATCATAGGTTCAAGTTGGGAAGATATCCAGAGTAGCTAGATCAAATGAGAGGTCTCATATGGGATTAGAGACTAGGATTATGTGAGTTAAGCGGATAGTAGTTGAGCCTATTATATTTTATGATTTATTTAATTATGTATATGTGATCATCATAGTGGTTAAACATTCCGGGTGTATAACCATGATTCTGGATGATTTTTTCTTCCACGTTGACATTTGTTATACCATATACTATTTATTTTATTTTTCATCCTCTGATGGATGTTTATTGTTTATGGATAGTGTTTTTTTATTTTTTTACTACTATGAACTTATATATGATGATATATCCTCTCCAAAGTAAAACCTTATACCAATGTTGTTAGTCTGCAACCTCTAGCATGTGAGCAGGAATTCTTAAGGTTCCAGTTGTGACCTTTAACCTCGGCATTGTCAAGTGGTTCAGGGACGCAGGACATTATATCTTGATTGATATAGTTATTTTCATGGTTTTTATTTTATGTTTATATTTTTATAAAGTCTGATATATAATATTTTACTTGTATTTCCATATTTATAAGAATTGATAATATTATTTTTCTTTGTACTAATTTACTTTAATTATTATTACATGATCACTTTATGTTATTCATTTATTTTCCTTTATTACAGTTATTTATTTTGTTAACATAACCTTACATATCTTATTTTTATAGTTTACAATTATTATTATATATTAGTTATCTTTGATTCATGTATCTTTCTATTTTGTTTATTTATGTTATTCAATACGAATTCCTACTACATGTTTTTATTTTTTATTTCCCTCTTCCAATTGTTTAAACATGGTTATCAAATTATTTTGAAAAATAAATGTTAAATATATGTTTTTTAGAATCAATAATTATTATTTCATAGAACTAAGTTGTTTATTTTAATCTTTTATAAAAAAATATAAAATGGATTTAAAATAACTAGTTTTCTTCCTAATAAGGTGTTGTTCTATTTTTTAAAAAATTTAAATATGTGTGCGTTAATATGGTTTTTATTTCTTAATTGTTAAAAAAGTTACTTTACTTAAATATTATTTCAAACTAGAATTTATGGAATGGACTATTAAAGGAATTGTATAGAATCATTTATTAGTGGAAGCATGTTGGGAACATGTAGTGAACACCCTACATACACACCCTAGTGTGTATGTAATTATTTATTCTGTAGATCTATAAGTTATATTATTATTTGTATAAAAACAATCATTTACCAGTTTCTTGATGTTTTTTTATATATAGATTACCCTGGATAACATGGTGATGATCATTTCATAGATCAAGTCAGTGGTTCATCTCATATAATTGATGTGTAGACCACTTTGGACCCTTTATCTTTACCTTTATTCTCTTCTATATTATTACCCACAATGAATCCTGATTTATATTTATTATTAGGTGTGGTTTTATTCACTTTGTTTATTCTTTTATCGGTTTATGTTTAAATTTCAAACTACTTAATTCATGTTCATACAAGTATAATTTATGAACTATTCATGATGAATTTTTGATAAATATATGTTGCTTTTTAACTTTTATTAAAGGGTGAAACAATTCCCACTTGGTATTTTTCAATTCCCTTGGCACTATTTTCTAGCTCAGGGAAATCGAGAACATTCCTCAGGCCTTGTGATAAGCTAACCCGAGTGACATGTTATGTTTACCTAGGTTGTTTTTTGACACTTTTTATTCATGTAACATGGGTTTCTATTATAGCCTATGATATCACTTATATTACAGATTACAACACATATCCAAACCATGGGTTCCTTTTGTATCTTACATTATTATAAAAACCATTTGTACTGAAATTCACTATTGTGGGATCCCTCAAATGATGTTTAATTTTTACTTCTTTGGTGTAGTTGAGTGGCTGACCAAGGTCATATCTCAAAGAGACAGTAATTAAAATAAATTCTTAAAGGTATTATAAAAATAAATATTAAATAAAAAAGAAAATTATAAGGATGGGGGTGGGTTGATGATTATAAAAAAAAGAAAAATTATTTTTCTAGAATATAATTTTATTTTATTTTTTTGTTTTTTTTAAATGAAGATTTATTAATAAAACACAATGAGAATATTTTTTTTAGAAAACTATTTTAAAAATTAAATCGATCTAAATATACTTGTTCACATACTTATTAATCATTAACATTTAAATTTACATAAACTTTATTATTATCCCCTAATTTATTAACCCCCAAACCCTACAATAATTAACTTTACCACAAATATGAAAAGAGATAAACCCTAGGATAGCTTCGGAACGTGCAATCGCAATGCCCTATATTGATTTTCATTCTAATTTTAGATTATAGTCAGTGGTAAATTAATTAATAAATCCATTCTACAAATAATTATGAATTTATTTTAGGGATTATAGTTTAACTCTACCAATTTATCCCATGTGGTTTTATTTTACCGCTTAAGGTCATGCTCTCACAATTCAAACAATTCTCAACCTCACACATTTTATGTTAATTATTCAGTTTCTTGATTAGTTTTATTTAAATAAAAAACTCAATTAATATATCATATTAAGTTAATTATAGTATCTCATTTATTCAAAATAAATTAATGAATAAGGTAATAGGTAGATCAATTATTAAAAAGAACTACTCTATCATGGGTGGTGTAGTCATCGTTGAAACGTTTTGCATTTTCAAAGGTCATGGAAAGGTTATAACCAAATCACATTTATACTATTGATTTAAAAAACAAATATGAAGATTATGAGAAGAATAAAAAAGAAAATAATAGAATAAATAGAAGATAAACTAAGATTTTATTGGAAGAACAACAATATTACAACAAAAAAGAGAAAGATAAGAGCATTTTGGAGGAGATACTAGCTTGATGTATTCCCTAATTTTCTTCACTAAATCCTATATAGAATGTCCAAACCCATCAAAATGATAAAAACACACATTTATTGAGTGGAGGGGATTCTAGGTTACAAGTGTTTTCAAGTGCGAATGGGGAAATTCGGACAAATATTTTATTCCAAGTTGAACTATCTGTTTGACCTTCAAAACGAATAAAAAAAACTATCCTTCCAAAAGGATTATTTGTGAAAAAAATGTGTGATAGATCTTATCTAAAATTTAGGCCTAATAAAAACATGGATGAAAAATTTATGGACCAAATATAGATTTAAGGGGATGTTAGGTTACAAGTGTTTTCAAGTGTGAATGGGGAAATTCGGACAAATATTTTATTCCAAGTTGAACCGCTTGTTTGACCTTCAATACGCATGAACCAGTTGTCCTTCTAGAAGGATTATGTGTGATAAATTTTTTTATTGATATTATCTCAAAATTAAGACCTAATCCAACCATTTATGAAGAATTTATGTCCCAAATACGGAACTAATGTCCAATCTGGTGAGTCCAGCCTATCTTTGACTTCATAGACCTTTTAATCCAATAAAATTTAAGATTAAGCTCCCACGTCCTAAGTGAAATTTGTAACCCATTAAGTCAGTAACTTATTTAAAATAAATTAAGTTCAAATAATATATATATAAATATTTATGTCTGAATTACTACAGTTATTTTTAAAGGGTAAAACTAGAATTTTCATCAAATTTTCAAATGAATGATCTAATCTAAAATATTTTATAAATAAACATATTTAACATAATGTGAGGAAATTATATCATTTATTATCAATATAATACTCAATAAAATTTTGTTTTATAAACTCCCACACACTTACCCTTTTACACTCCTTGGAAAAGTCACATATCATGTATTCCAAAAAAAATGTGACAAGATATGCATGTTCATATTCCTCAATCTATAGTGAAAATATAAGAAAAGTAAGATTACCATTAGGAGTAAATATTAATAAATTTGAAATACATTGTCTCATAAATTGTATCAAAATAAAATCTAGTGAGATTAATGACACTAATCATAGAAAAACTAGTTATGGGTCCACCATACCATTAATTTCCCATATGTGTGTATGCTAACCATTTTAGGATCATATCTACACCCTTTATTCAGTATATTCAGGTTAAGTAAAATAATACTTATTACCTAGTTTAATTCACTAAACATGTTCTACATTCCATTGTAATCAAATTGTAAGACCCACTCACTTAAGCATTCTTGAATGATATCCCCACATGTTGTACATTTCATCAATCCCCTCATTATTTATTTTTTATTTTATTTTTTTGATTTTATTTTTTTGAGGGTGTACAACTGTCAGATATCAATTACAAATGTATAGGTCAATTTGATATAATATTGAAATTTATTGGAAGAGAAACAAACTTATGGACCGACAATTTATATAATATGAACTTTTTTACCTAACTTGGTTATACCTTCAGTTGAGTAGGAAAAATTTCACAAGTCATGGTTGTGTGAAAAGTTTTGTGGAGAAATCAATGAAACAATTTACCATGAACAAATATCACAAATAATTGTGTCATAATCTAAAAGTTTTTATAATTACACAACCAATAATATCATTAAAAACTAATATTTTTATAAAAATCAACCCTTAATAATGAAATATTACTCATTCTTATCATGCCGCCAGTGAATTTTGAAAACATGCATTTTCTATATGTTCCATATGTAAATGAGAATTTTGCATTATATATTCTTTATTTATTTTTCTGGTTTTTTGTTGTTGTTTTTTTTAACTTTTACAAAAAACTAAACACAAAACACACAAATCAAAATCTTAAATATCTACAGAAAAATGTTGTCCCCTCCCCCAAAATTAAAATATTGCATTTTCCTTAATGTGAAACTATGATATGATATGTTCATGTGAAATGTATAGTTTTAAATAGTAAAAGTAATGTAAAAGTGAAAGGGTTAGGGAGAGCCTGATATTTTCAAGTGATGATGGGGTTTTGTAGTGTGATGAAATCAACTGCATCAGTAGGAAGTCCCTCAATGTATTTCTTCAAATGTTTCCCATTAACTGTAAAGGTTCTTCCAGTGTCATCTTATGTGATATAAACTACACCATAAGGAAAAACATTAGATACAACATAATTACCTAACTATCTAGAATTCAACTTACCGGCCATCATCTTCAGCTATGAACTGTAGAGTAGAACTTTCTTTCCTACATGAAACTCCATTTGTTGAATCATTCTATCATGAGATACTTTTTATCTTTCCTTATAGAGACTTGATTTCACATATGATGATAATTGAATCTCTTTAAGAACTTGAATTTTCAGCTTCCTTTGAATTTTATCTTGGGCCAAGTCCATGTTTCATTTCTTTATAGCTCAATATGCTTGATGATTGACTTCTATGGGGAGATGAAAATCTTTCCCAAAAACAATATGAAATGGGGACATACCTATGGGGGGTCCTATATGTCACCTTATAAGCCCAAAACGCATCATCCAAGTGTTTGATCCAATCTTTCCTATTTAGATGCAAGATTTTCTCCAAAAATTGTGTCAAATCTCGATTTGAAGCCTTAGTAGGGACACTTATTTGGGGGTGGTATGGTGTAACGACCCAAAATTTCATTAATGAAATTTGGTCTTGATCTAATTAAATGTATTATTATGTAAAATGGTTATATAAAATTTGAACTTCATTGTTTTATGTCACTATATTTTAAAATACTGTTATGAATTGTGACTGTTGCTAATATAGCTGTTGAATAGTGATCACATGATTAGTATAAATATAGGGCTTTAACAAATCCAATTTACTCAGAAAAAGGAAACGATGGCCTCATCCAGTAGAATTACCCCATACAAAGCCCATTTTTTGGAGCTGATAAAGAAAGTGGCATCATTAGGCTTCACTCTTGACCAAGACCAAACTGATCTTGAACATGTTAAGCTTGAGTGGAACCGACTACGGGAGAAGTGGAAGTTAATAGAGATTACCACCTGAGAAATGTTATCAGAGCCACCCCAAGAGTCTGTCACCATTGCACACCTTACCCTTCAGTATTATGTGAGTGTTATACGGGGTTATGTAACAAGACCCTAGCACTATGACTATGTACATTATTTTTGTATAAATAATTTTAATTCATTTTATTATTGTTACTTTGTAAATAGTTTTTAAAGCACAAATAGTATTTTTAGTTAATATTCAACTAAGAAATCTATTTTTAAGAATTAAATTATTTGTAAATTAAATAATATTTTAATAAAATATTATTATTATTAAATTACTTTTATTAAATATAAATGACCGTATAATTTTATGAATGTAATTGTAATTTTTATTAAGGTTTGAAAGCAGTTTTTTTCAAAACCCATGAATTTTTTATAAATGATGGATTTTATTTTCAAAGTAAAAAATTCACATATTTATAAAATTATTTAGATAAAATGAATATTATTTTTGGAATCAGGATATTGAAATTATCCAATTGTGTATTTTTCATAATTTTCTGAGACAGTCAAATTTTTTGTTAAAAATTAAATACCGTTTAAATATATAATGTGTTTTATGACATCATAATGAATCAATAGTGATGTAATAAAATACTATAAAAATTATTTTCGGACAATATATGTTTTATCATTAAAATAATGTGATTTTATATTTTTTTGATTTATTTTACAAAGCTTTAGTGGACCCTCCAAGACTTACAAAACATTTTGTCTTTTTAAATTGTTTTCCTTGAGAGTGTGACTCACCTCCACATAAGCAAACCTGTTATTTTAAGAAGTTAGGCCATTGGACTTATAAAATACTTTTTTCCACTCCCCATTTTCAAAACCCATGGGCAAAAACCATGGGCTGGTTTGTGGTTTTGATTATTTTAATGTGAGGTGTCCCAAACTTAAATAATAAAGAATTCCCTCTCCTTTCCTATATAAAACCTCCCAAGCTCCCACATCCTCTTCACTCAAAGCCTTTGAAGTTCGACCATCCCCTTACCACTTCTCTCTAGAATCCTCCCAAGGTTTCCCAAGCTCCCAAGAATCCTCTCTCAAGCCTCTCCCGGGATTTTGGGATCACACTTCCAAGTAATGAATTTCTTCCTTTCTCATTTTTGTCCAATTTTCTTTAAGTTGTTATGCCATTTTTTTCAATTAAAAATGTTGGGGTATACTTTCTCACCTCCCCCATACTACCCTTTTTATGTTTGGATTATGGTAGACCCCTTTCTCTCTCATTAATGCCTCCCATATACACTTGTTACCATGCTGAAATTCCGTGAGGGATTTCTCTCTCCTATTTTACATCCAAGTAATTATTTTGTATTATGCATCTAAATTCCATTGTGTTTATTGGGACATGCATCTATATGACCCCATTACTGTCCATTTCATGTACATATTATGAGACACCCTTTTATCTATCATTAAAAATTTTCATGAATACTTATGTCATGCCATTATGTTGCCGAAATTGCACCGCGTTTTTCCAAGCCACGATCATTGTGTAGTGAATACCATACCCATGTATCTATCAAGGGTATTAACCTTTATGCACATATACATATTGAATGATACTCTCATGTATTTATTCCACATTACTTAATTTTGGAATAACTTATGATGTTGATTGATTCCACGTTATATGATCCACGTGGCACACTTATGCATGAAATGAAATGTTTAAGAAGGGTATGCCCTAATAGCACTCCAATGCATTGGGTAAAGTATAGTATCATGATAAGTCATGTGAAATGGGTTTTGACTCATGATAATTCAAGTGAAATTAGGGTTTTCTCGTGCTTCATGTGAAATTAGGGATTACTAATGCTCCATCTGAAATGAGCCTTGGCTCATGTTAATTCCATGTTAAGTGTTGTTTCCAAATTTCCATGTTGTGATTATCATGCTTCATCATGCCTTTATGTTCACGTTTCTATTTTGATCCATTGATATGCCAATTTTATAATAGGTACTATATTCCCCATCTTATTCCATGTTTATTCTCTTACTAGGCTTTATAGCTCACCCTTTTCTTATTCATGTCCTCAGTTTATCCCATGCAATGCTAAGTATGAGGGAATGTAGTGGTCGTGTAAAGGAAATTTTCAATAAAGATGTTGTATTTCATGTTTTAAGTTGTTCTGTAATGATCCTAAGCCCAAAATACACTAAACCTATCGATCTTCCATGTTGTATCAAGTAAATATTTTATGTAATAAATCAGGTTTAATTGTGTAATAAAGATAAGGGTTGTCATAGTTGGTATCATATGATAGGTTTAGTTATATTTGGGGTTAGGATTAGAAAACCCCAGTGAATACTTAGAGATAAGAATAAGTATAATAAAACATCCCTAAGTATTGGTGAGTATTGATTAAGTGGTTTATCAAGAAAATGCATCCCTATATGGATACGAGTAGGTAGAGGTGGCTCTGGCACAAATGTATCCTAGGAGTAAAACCCAAAAACACATCTTTGAGCTAGACTTGAATAGGAACTAATGAATGACAACAGGCCTTGTTTCACTCTTGTTTATAACACTCCTAGGGTATATTCTTTGGTAAATTCACAAGCTTAGTATGAAACCATATTAAGGGAATTTAAAAAATTCCCCTAAGAATATATGTTATAAAGTAGATCATGGACAACATAGATTTAAGCTTAGAGATTAATAAGTTAAGGAAATAAAATTAATTTATAAGTCATTCATTTTTGTCTTTGGATTCCCCTTTATGTGTTTAACTATTTAAGATACCCATCCCTAAGTATATTTTGGATAGAGTAGAACCAGAATCAAAAAGTGAAAGGTATGGTTATCGACCATAGTTCTATGCATTCTTTAATATCCCAAAAGTTTAGTAGAACAATACCAACACCGCCACAAATCATGGAATTAAATATTTCAGTGAGTATAGAAAATGGGGAAATAATTGCATCCCATGAATATAACTCCTCCCCTATCATAATCTGTGGATCGAATTTCCCTGAAAACCTCATCATACTCCCTCTGGTAGAATTTGACACAATTCTTGGCATGGATTAGCTTTTCTTATATAAATCCAACATAAATTTTCATGATAGGAAAATCACTCTCCATGTGGAGAATAGACCCCCGATTCTATACAAGTGCAAAGAGGAAGATGAATCTTCTTTAACTCTTCATCTCAAGCATGGATATTACTGCCCTATGAGCGTGATTTTCTAGCTCAAATGATTGAATCTAAGGAGGAAATCATCCTTTAAGACATGCCTATTGTGAGGGAATTCGTTGAAGTGTTTCCCAAGAAATTTCCTGGTATTCCTCCTAGAAGAGATGTTGAATTACCAATTGATCTTATACTTGGGGAAATGCCAAAATCCATGACTCTGTATAGAATGGCTGTTGTGGTGCTTGAGGAGCTGAAGAAACAACTATAAGAGAATCTGGATAAAGGGTTTATATGCCCAAGTGCTTCACTATGGGGTGCACCAATACTCTTCATCAAGAAGAAATATGGGTCAATTTTCCTTTTCATTGATTATCATGAGATTAATAAAATCATGATAAAGAAAAAATATCCTCTCCCACAAATTAATGACTTTTTCAATCAGCTATGTGGAGCACAATACTTCTCCAAGGTGGATTTGATGTCAGGATATTATCAAGTAAGGGTGAAGAAGAAAGTTATCCCTAAGACTGATTTTTGTACAAGATAATGGCACTATGAATTCATAGTAATGCATTTCAGACTCACTAATGCTCTAGAAATCATCATGGACTTGATGAATAGAGTCTTTAGGGATTACCTCGACAAATTTCTAGTAGTCTTTATAGATGATATTCTGATATAATCCAAACCCAAGGAGGATCATGAGGAGCATCTAAGAACTATACTAGAGACCTTAATAAAGGATAATATCTATGAAAAGTATAGCAAGTGTGAGTTCTGGTGGAAGTAGGTCTCATTTTTTGAGACATATTATCACAAGCAATGGGATATTTGTATATCCCTCCAAGACAGCTGCAATAGAAGTATGGTCAAGGCCAACATCATTTAGCGAATATTTGTAGCTTCTTGGGGTTATTTGGATATTATCAATGATTTGTGAGAAATTTATCACGATTTTCAAACACTCTTACCAAGATAACTCATAAGGGAGTAAAGTTTTCTTAGAGTTATTAATGTGAAGAAAGATTCAAGGAGTTGAAAAGGAGGCTTATCACTGCTCCCGTTCTCACTTTACCCACAAGTGGATAACTTTTTGTGGTATTCAGTGATGCTTCAAAGAAGGGCATGGGCTATGTGTTGATACAAAATGACAAAGTCATTGCCTATGATTCAAGGCAATTGAAAGTTCATGTGCAGAATTATCCAACACATGATTTGGAGTTGGCTGTGGTGATCTTCGCTTTAAAAATTTGGCAGCATTATCTCTTTGTGGAGAAGTATTAAATATATACAGACCACAAAAGCCACAATTATATATTCACACATAAAGAGTTGAACATTCTCCAATGAAGATAATTAGGGCTTATCAAAGACTATAGCTACTAAATCCATTACCACCCTAGGAAATCAAACATGTTGGAGGATGCTCTAAGTAGAAAGGACTCGGCAATTCTATCATTGATGAGAATTGAGAAAGATCCAATATTCTTAGATTTGATGAAGATGGACATGAGAATCACAAAGAAGAGAACATCATAAATCCTTTCACAAATGATTGTTTAACTATCTCTTTTAGAAAGGTTAATGGATTCTCAAAAGGATGATGTGGGAATTCAGAAGAAATTGGAACCTATTAGAAACGTGAAATACTCTGAGTTCAATGTTAATGAAGAAGGAATTATAAGATTTTTGAAAACACTATGTGTTCCATCAAGTCCATAGCTGAAGAAGGAACTTTTGGATGATGCACATAGTTCAAATTTCTCTATTCACCCTGGAAACATAGATAAGTATCGTAATCTTTGAGAGAATTATTGGTGGGATAATATGAAGAAGGAGAGCTCTGAGTATACATCAAAGTGCCTGGTATGTCAGCAAGTGAAGGAAGAGAGGAAGAAGTCTAAGGGGGTGATTCAACCATTTCCCATACCAGCATGGAAATGGTAGAACATCACGATGGACTTTTTCACCAAAATTCTAAATACATCCAAAGGAAATAATGCAATCTAGGTTTTTGTGGATCATCTTACAAAGTATGCACACTTCATTGCAATTCGGGAGGATTTCTCATTGGATCAACTGGCACGAATATACATCAGGGAAGTGGTAATGTTGTATGAAGTACCACTATATATTGTATCTGATCAAGATCCAAGATTCACCTCTAAGTTTTGGAAGAGTCTTCAACATTCTCTGGATATTGAACTAAAATTCAATACGGTCTATCATCCTCAAATAGATGGCCAATCTGTGCAAACTATTCAGACACTAGAAGATATGTTAAGATCATGTTAAATATAATTTAAAGGAGGTTGGGACCAATATCTTCCACTGGTTGAATTCTCTTACAATAATAGTTTCCACTCGAGCATCTGAATGGCACCTTATGAAGCCTTGTATGGGAAGCGGTGCAGAACATTGGCATGTTGGGATGAAGTTGGTGAGTGTAAGTTGTTAGGACCAAAAATGGTTGAAGAAATGGTGGATAAGGTGAAAACCATTCAGAAATATATTATCAAGTAAGGGTGAAGAAGAAACTTATCCCTAAGACTGCTTTTTGTACAAGATACGGGCACTATGAATTCATAGTAATGCCTTTCGGACTCACTAATTCTCCAGAAATCTTCATGGACTTGATGAATAGAGTCTTTAGGGATTACCTCGACAAATTTTTAGTAGTATTTATAGATTATATTTTGATATACTCCAAAACCAAGGAGGATCATGAGGAGAATCTAAGAACTATACTAGAGACCTTGCGAAAGGAGAAGCTCTATGAAAAGTATAGCATGTGTGAGTTCTGGTTTAATGAGGTCTCATTCTTGGGCCATATTATCAAAAGCAATGGGATATCTGTGGATCCCTTCAAGATAGCTGCAATAGAAGGATGGTCTGGAAAACATCAGTAACGAATATCCGTATCTTCTTGGGTAATTTGGATATTATCGATGATTTGTGAGAATTTTATCATGATTGTACAACCCTCTTACCAAGCTAACTCAGAAGGGAGTAAAGTTTTCTTGGAGTGATGAATGTGAAGAAAGATTCAAGGAGTTGAAAAGGGGGCTTATCACTGCATTCGTGCTCACTTTACCCACAAGTGGAGAACATTTGTGGTATTCAGTGATTCTTCGAAGAAGGTCTTAGGCTGTGTGTTGATGAAAAATGACAAATTCATTGTCTATGATTCAAGGAAATTGAAAGTTCATGAGTATAATTATCCAACACATGATCGGGAGTTGTCTGCGGTGATCTTGTCTATAAAAATTTAGCGGTATTATCTCTTTGGGTAGAAGTGTAAAATATATACGGACCACAAAATCCTCAAGTATATATTCACACAGAAAGAGTTGAACATGTGCCAACAAAGATGTTTATAGCTGATCAAAGACTATGACTTCTCAATACATTACCACCCTGGGAAATCAAACAAGGTGGAGGATGCTCTAAGTAGAAAGGATCCAGCGATTCTATCATTGATGAGAATTGAGAAGGATCCAATCTTCTTATATTTGATGAAGATGGACATGGGAATCATAAAGAAGGGAACATCATCAATCCTTTCACAAATTATTGATCAACCGTCTCTTTTGTAAAGGTTAAAGGATGCTCAAAAGGATGATGTGGGAATTTAGAAGAAAGTGGAAGCTACCAGAAAAGGGAAATCATTAGAGTTCAATGTTAATGAATAAGGAATTGTGAGTTTTGGGAAAAGACTTTGTGTTCTATCAAGTACATACCTGAAGAAAAAACTTTTGGATGATACACATAGTTCAAATTTCTCTATTCACCCAAGAAACACAAATAAGTATAGAGATCTTTGAGAGAATTATTGGTGGGATAATATGAAGAATTAGATCACTGAGTATACATAAAAGTTCCTAGTATGTCAGGAAGTTAAGTCAGAGAGGCAAAAGTCTAATGGGATGATGCAACCATTGCCCATACTAGCATGGAAATGGGAGAACATCACCATGGAATTTGTCACTAGACTTTCTAAGACATCCAAAGGAAACAATGCAATCTAGGTGGTTGTGGATCGTCTTACAAATTCTACACACTTATTTATAGTTCGGTATGATTTCTCATTGGATCAACTAGCACAGATATACATCAGGGAAGTGGTAAGGCTACATGGAGTATAACTATCTATTGTATCTGATTAAGATCCAAGATTCACCTCTAAGTTTTGGAAGAGTCTTCAACATGCTCTGAATACTGAACTGAACTTCAGTACGGACTATCATCCTCAAACGGATGGCCAATCTATGTGAACTATTCAGACACTGGAAGATATGTTAAGATCGTGTTCAATGGAATTTAAAGGAGGTTGGGACCAACATCTTCCACTGGTAGAATTCTCCTACAATAACAGTTTCCACTAGAGCATCTGAATGGCACTTTATGAAGCCCTGTATGGGAAGAGGTGCATAACACCAGCATGTTGGGATGAATTTGGTGAGAGTAAGCTTCTAGGACCAAAAATGGTCGAAGAAATGGTGGAGAAGGTGAAAACCATTTAGCAGCATATCAAGGCAGCCCAGAGTCAACAGAAGAGTTATGGAGATAATCATCAATGATACATTGAGTTTAAAGTTATAGACGTTGTATTTATATGTTTATCTCCATGGAATAAGGTCATGAGGTTTGGAAAGAAAGGGAAGTTAATTCCTAGGTACATTGGCCCCTTCGAGATTCTTGATCGTGTCAGGTTGTGGCCTATCGACTAGCACATCCACCTACCATGGAAAAAGTACATGATGTCTTTCATGTATCCCTCTTAAGGAAGTACATACCATACCCTTCACATGTAATCTCTTTAGAGATAGTATATCTAGAGAATGATCTTTCCTACGAGTAAAAACCAATGAAGATCTTATATCGTAGAGAAAAAGTTCTACGAAATAAGACAATGCCCTTCGTCAAGGTGTTTTGGAGAAACCAAAAGTTTGAAGAAGCGACGTGGGAATCAGTGGAAGTGATGAAACAGAGTTACCCGCATCTGTTTTAGTGTGGGAAAAGGAAATTTGTGGGAGAATATTCTTAAGGGGGGAAGATTATAATGACCCAAACTTTCATAAATGAAATTTCATCTTGATCTAGTTAAATGTATTATTCTATAAAATGGTTATATAAAATGTGAACTTCATTGGTCTTATGTTTCTAGATTTTAAAATTCCTTTATGAATTGTGACTATTTCTAATAGTCTTTGAACAGTGATCACATGATTAGTGTAAATATAGGGCTTTAAAAAATCTAATTTACTCAGAAAAAGGAAGTGATGGACTCATCCAGTAGATTTGCCCCATAGGAAGCCCATTTTTTGAAGCTAGAAAAGAATGTGGTGTCATTGGGCTTCTCTCTTGACCAAGCCCAATCCAAGCTAGAACTCGTTAAGATTTAGTGGAACTGACTACGGGAGAAGTGGAAGTTAATAGAGATTATCACCTGAGCGATGTTATCCGAGCCACCCCAATAGTCTATCAACATCACACGCCTTACCCTTCAGTATTATGCAGGTGTTATAAGGGGTTTTGTAACAAGACCCTAGCACTATTAATATGTACATTATTTTTTTTATAAATAATGTGCATTCATTTTATTATTGTTACTTTGTAAATAGTTTTTAAAGCAAAAATAGTATTTTTAGTTAATATTCAACTAGGAAACCTATTTTGATGAATTAATGGATTTTTAAATTATATAATATTTTAAAAAAATATTATTATTATTATTAAATTAATTTTTATTAAATATAAATGATCTTATAATTTTATGAATGCAATTTTAATTTTTATTAAGGTTTGAAAGTAGTTTTTGTCAAAACCCGTGAATTTTCGATAAATATCAGTTTTATTTTAAAAGTAAAAATTAACATATTTATAAAATTATTTAGATAAAATGAATATTATTTTTTGAATCAGGATGTCAAAATTATCCAACGGTAAATTTTTCATAATTTTATGAGACAGTCGAATTTTTGGGTAAAAATTAAATACCATTTAAATATATAATGTGTTTTATGACATCATAATGACCCAATAGTTATGTAATAAAATAATATTAAAAAAAATCTGCCAATATATGTTTTAGAATTAAAATAATTTAATTTTAGAGTAGTTTTATTTATTTTAAAAAGCTTTAGTGGGCCCTCCAAGACTGATAAAACATTTTGTCTTTTAAAATTGTTTTCCTTGGGAGCGTGACTCACCTCCACATAAGCAAACCTATTATTTTAATAATTTAGGCCATTGTACTTATAAAATATTTTTTTCCACTCCCCATTGGAAAAAACCATGGGAAAAAAATATGGGATGGTTTGTGCTTTTGATTAGTTTAATGTGAGGTGTCCCAAACTTAAATAATAAAGAATTCCCTCTCCTTTCCTATATAAAACTACCCAAGATCCCACTTCCTCTTCACTAAAAGAATTTTGACTTTGACCAACCCCTGACCTCCCCCTCTCTATAATCCTCTAAAGGTGCCTCAATCTCCCAATAATCCTCTCTCAAGCCTCTCCCAAGCTTTTGGGATCGCACTTCCAAGTAAGGGATTTCTTCATTTCTCATTTTTGTCCAATTTTCATTAAGTTTTTATGCCCTTTTGTTTTCAATTAAAATTTTTGGGGTATAATTTCGCACCTCCCCCATACTTCCCTCTTTATTTTTGGATTATGTGAGACCCCTTTCTCTCTCATTAATGCATCCCATGTACACCTATTACCGTTTCGAAATTCTGGGAGGGATTTCTCTCTCCTCTTTTACATTCAAGTAATATTTTTGTATTATGCATCTAAATTTTGTTAAGTTTGTTGGGACATGTATCTATATGACCCCATTACTATCTCATTAACCATTTTCATGATTCCTTATGTCACGTCGTTATGTTGTCGAAATTGGACCGCTTTTTTCCAAACCAAGATCATTTAGTGAATACCATACCCATGTCTCTATCAAGGGTATTCACCTTTATGCACATGTACATATTGAATGGTACTTTCATGTATTTATTCCACATTACTTAATCATGGAATAACTTGTGATGTTTATTGATTCCATTTTATATGATCCATGTTGCACACTTATGCATGAAATGAAATGTTTAAGAAGGGTGCGCCCTGAGAGCACTCCAATGCATTAGGTAAGGTATAGTATCATGATACATCATGTACAATGGGTTTTGAATCATGCTAATTAAAGTGCAATGAGGGTTTAATCATGCTTCATGTGTAATGAGGGATTACTCATGATCCATGTGCAATGAACCTTGGCTCATGCTAATTCCATGTTAAGTGTTGTTTCCACATTTCCATGTTATGATTATCATGATTTATCATGCCTTTGTGTTCATGTTTCTCTTGTGCTCTATTGATATTCCTATTGTCTAACATGTACTGTATTCCTCATGTTATTATATTTTTATTCTCTTACTGGGCTTTATATCTCACCTTTTTCTTATGCATGTCCTCAGGTTATCCCATGCAATACTAAGTACGAGGGAATGTAGTTGTCATGTAAAGGAAGTTTTTAATAAAGATGTTGTATTTCATGTTTTAAGTTGTTATTTAATGAACATATACTTCAAATACACTAGACCTCTAGATCTTCCATGTTTTATTAAGTGAGTATTTTATGTAATAAATTAGGTTTATGTGTGTAATAAAGGGCGGGGTTTTCATATATGGTGTTGATGTTTTGTGTGTCACGCCATACTTCTGAAGGTGGTAATCGAAATTACGATTACAAAAGTGTGTCCCTTGGTCATTGAAGATGTCCTTCGGTACTTCAAACCTTAAGAATATTTTAGCCTTAAAAAATTCACCACAATATGAGAATCATCAGTTGTGGTGGCCTTAGCCTTCACCCATTTACTCACATAATCAACAACAACCAAAATATTCAAAAAACCAAATGAACTAAAAAATATAACCCATAAATTGATTCCCCATATATCAAAAATATCACATAATAATATGGGTTGTTGGGGAATCTCATGTCTCTTAGAAATTTTTCCAGTGTGTTGGCGACGTGAGCACAACTTACAGAACACATGAGCATCATGGAATAATCTAGGCCAATATAATCTAGAATATAAGACCTTCCTAGTTGTTCATTGGTTTCCAAAGTGTCCACCATAATAACGTTTATGGAAAAAATGTAAAACAGACTCAAACTCATGATTTGGAACACACCTCCTAATAACTTTATCATTGCATATGTGCCAGAGGTAGGTACTATCCCAAACATAAAAAATTGACTCACTATTTAACTTTTAGACTTGATGTTTCTTTAAATTTGTAGGAATTTCATAGGAAACAAGATAGTTAACTAAATCATCATACCAAGGATGTGTACCTGCTATGGAATAAATATGATCATCGAGGAAAGTTTCTTGAAGTGTTACCTAGTCCAAGGTGTCAGCCTCTAATGTGTGAGTAATAATACTCATGTGGTTTTCCACCAAGTTTTCTAAACCCTTCTTATCCTTTATCTCAATATCATATTCTTAAAGGAGGAGAATCCATCAGATAATCATGGACTCTATATATAGCTTCTTCAAGAGGTACCTTAGAGCTACATGGTTAGAAAAAACAACTACTTTAGAGCCCAATAAATATGAACGTAATTTATCTAAAGAAAATATGATGGAAAGAAACTTCTTTTCCATGTTTGTGTAGTTTGATTAGGCCTAATATAATGTCCTAAAATAATAGGAAATCACATGTGAACATCCCTCCACCCTATGTTTTGACACTGCATACCCTAAGAAAATTCCATGCTCTACCATGAAATGGCACTTTTCAAAGTTCAATACCAGATTCTTATCAATACAATGATTCAACACCTTTCCAAAAATAAAGATGCATTCATCAAATGAAGATCCCTACACTATAAAATCATCCCTAAATACCTCCATGAAGGTCTCAATTAAATCAAAAAAAATACTCACCTTGCATCTCAGGATGGTACCTGGAGCATTGCATAGTCAAAATGGGATCCTTCTTTAGGAAAATGTACCAAATAGACAAGTGAATTTTGTATTATCCTAATCCATTAGATCTATAACAACCTGAAAATATCTATAAAATCCATCTCAAAAACAATAGCATGTTTTCTTAGCTAGTCTCCCAATCATTTGATCAATAAATGGGGGGGTTTCCTTACGAGTGGATTGATTTAGTTTCCTAAAATCAATACACACATGCCAACTATTTTTCACCCTTATTGGAACTAATTCCTCTATATAATTTCTAAAAATAGTAACACCAATTTTCTAACGAACAACCTAAATAGGACTCACCCATTAGGAATCTAAAATGGGATAAATTATACCTGCCTCATGCAATTTTACAACTTCTAGAAGATTTTGGTTCAGTCTCCTTTTTGGATGCCTAACTGGTTTATCCCCATCCTCCAAAAGAATCCTATGAATGAAAATGGATGGTCTAATACCTGATATGTCAACCAATTTCCACCCAATTTCCAGGATTTTCTCCCCCAAAAGATTCAAAAGTTTTTCTTCATGTTTAAAAGTAAGACTTTTATCAATGATAACAGGTAATATATCACCACTTAATAAGTATGAGTATTTGAGATTTGGTGGAAATGGATTGAGTTCCAATGAAGGGGGTGATGTATGCATGGATACATTTAAGGGATTTAAATATGGACATAATGAACATCATTACTAGAATAAACATCATCAAAATTAGAGAATAATGTATCAAATCCATCAGTTTACTCAATACAAGTCATAATCAGAGTGAGTATGATAAAAATAAGAATATGAATCCATTTAAAAATAAAATCTAAGAGAGTTTTTTTTCATTATAACCAGGTATGGAAGTGCTCTTAGACATCAAACTAGAACCAATAATGATAATCTCTCTAATCATAGGACAATAAAAATCCAAGGGGTTTTTATTTGGTGGTTCAAAATGGAAAATAAAAAAAGAAAAATGGTTCTATGATGGTTACTTAATGGAGTCCATAACATTAAATATCACAACTTCATCTCTAAACTCTATGGAAATTGTACCCTCATTGACATTTATGATAGTTTTTTAGTTTTGAGGAAGGTTCTACCTAAGATAATGGGAGAACAAGAATTTACCTGACCATCATCCATGTTAAGCACGTAGAAATATTCTATAAATATAATGTCTTTTACTCGAACAAGTATATACTCAATGATTCCCACTGGATATGTTGTCGCTCTATTTTCCAACTTCACCACTACTCTCATCGGCTTCAGCTCACCAACCTGTAAAGAAGATAATACAAAGTGATTCATCACATTTATAGAATCACCTAAATCACATAAAGCATAAAAAAGTGTAACTCCCCTATGGTTCATGGTATAGTGAATGTCCCTATATCCTTGAACTTTGTTGGTATTTCTTGAGTTGGTGTAATGAGTGCTGAAACATTATTTCCAAGATTGATCCTCTTACTTCCCTTTATACTTCTTTGATTGGTACAGAGTTCTTTTAATAATTTGGAATACCTTGGTATTTTCTTAATGGCTTTAATAATGGGGTGTTTATCTCCACACTCTTGAATGTTTCCAAAACCTCTTTTTTCATAACCTCTTCAGCCATGTTCTTGGTTTGTACAACTCTATTTTGAAATATAAGGGGTTTAGGAGGAAAATCATCAATATTTGTCTTACCTTTATCTTTCTCCTTAGGTTTCTCATCATTTGGTATGGAATGGGGATTCTCCATGGTTGAGGTGAATCCCAGTGGAACGATTGGTGTAGATTTATCAGTTGTTTGGTTCCCACTTCTCAATGTTATGGAACTAAAATTCCCCTTAGGATTTAGAGTAGATGGCACAGAAGATTTCTGGAGTTCTTACTTACCAGTTCATGGAGGGTGGTGGAAATCTAGATCATTTTTGTATTCAACTCCCTCAAGTCAGAACCATGACTCTTCATCACAATATATTTATTAAGAACAATTTGTTTCAAAATATCATTAGTGTTAGAACCTACCTTTGGTTTATATTTCCCTTGTTGTTGTCTTTTTGATGCATGATCTTCAAATATTCTTTTGGGTTTTTGGAAACCCTGTTGTTAAGGTGGAGGACGCTGTAAATTTTGTTGAAAAGGGGGCCTTTGTTTTTTCAGATCTATACCTCATGTCTGATTGATCTTTCCAACCTTGGATGTATATTGGAGAAAATTAATCATACTTCTTATTAGTATGTGGTTTTTGTTGCTTCTGATATGGTATCCTAGGGAATACTGATGTGCAATCCTCTATCTCTTGTAGTTGGGTGTAGTAGTCAGTTAGATGGTCTATTTCAGTGTAAATTCCACAAGGTCTCATAGGAGTGGGTTGGGATGACATTTGATCCAAATCACTCTACCTATCTATAGTGTTCAATTATTCCATCTTAGTGTCAATCAAATGATTTTCTAGAGAATAAGGACTTACTTCATATACTCCTCTCACATGTGGTGTACCTTAACTGCCAAATTGTTGGGAGTTTTGTGTCATATTATCGATCAATACATATATAGATGCTAGTGTTTTGTTGACCAATTCCCATCCAACCGTGAAATCTACCATGCTCCTCTCCATAGGTGTAAGGCCTTTGTAGAAGTACTGGATGAGGAGTTTCTCACTAATTTGGTGATGCGTAAAGCTTGCACACAACTTCTTAAATTATTCCCAGTACTCAAACATTGACTCCACTTGGGAATTATTGATCCCTAATATCTCCTTTCGAATGGAATTGGTCCTAGATGATTGAATAAATCTCTGTAAGAAAATAAATATCAAATCATTCCAACATGTTACATCTTCATGTTGTAAATAATACATCCAATCCTTTGCAATTACATCAAGTGAGTATGGGAATGCCCTTAGTTTTATTTCATATTCAGATACATTTCTTGGTTTTAAGGTTGAGAAAACCACATTAAATTATGTTAGATGTTTAATTGTTTCCTCACTAGATAATCCATGAAGTTTTTGAAGTAGTTGAACTAACCCAGATTTTAGTTTAAAGTCAGATTTGAGATTTGGGTAGGCAATACAATTTAGTTGATAATTAATATCTGGTATATCCAATTATCAAATGGCTCTATTAAGTTCATTTTTATTATTTTCAGCCATTATTTATAGTTTTATGTTTTAATTGTAATTACTTCCAATTTCAACGTTACTAGAATGAATTAATTTTCCAATTTGTTGAATGTTGAAACTTCTCATAGACTGAGATTGTCTGATTTGAGCTGGAAGGATACATTCAATATCTGTATCAAGATATAATAGATCCTTGGGATTATTTAATTTCATAAATAAAATAAAAAAGAAAATTTAAATGAAGAAAAGTGGACCATTATAAAAAGAAAATAAGTTTGATTTGGTCTGATAAAAATAAATGAAGAGAAATAAAAAACTTGAGAAGGGGGCGGGGAAGAAAGATGAGAAGAAAAGAATAAAATTAAAAATAAAATAAATACCTCTAATTGGTTGAATTAATTACTTTCCTCCTTATAAATGGATATAATTTTAAAGGTTCTATCGTGGGTGATCTCAAATAATGTTTAATTTTTACTTCTTTGGTGTAGCAGAGTGGCTAACCAAGGTTGTCACTCAAAGAGTCAGTAATTAAAACAACTTCTTAAAGGTATTATTAAAATAAAGATAAAATAAATAAGTAACTTAGAATTATGGGGTGTGTTGGTGTTTATAAAATAATAATAATATGTTTTCTAGAATAAGATTATATTTTTTTTGTTTTGTTTTTGAAATGAAGTTTTATTAATAAAACACAATGAGAAGAAGTTTTGTTTTAAACTATTTTAAAAATAAAATCAATCTTACTATACTTGTCCACTTAATTATTAATAATTACCATTTAAATTAACATCCACTTAATTATGATCCCCTAATTTTTTAACCCTTGAACCTTATGATAATTAACTTTACCACAAAGATGAAAAGAGTTTAACCCTAAGCTATCTTTGGAACGTGTAATCCCAACACCCTTCTTTAATTGTCATTATAAGTCTAGATTATGGTCAATGGTAAATTATGGCATAAATTCATTCTGTAAATAATTACTAATTGATTTTAGGTATTATATTTGAAATCTACAAATTTATCTCATGTGTTTTTGTTTTACTTATTAAGTTTTTTCTCTCACAATTCACACAATTCTCAACCTCATGTGTTTTGTGTTAATTATTCAATTGATTTTTTTGTTCAATTTAAATTAAAAACTCAATTGATAGATCATATTAAGTAAATTATAGTATATAATTTATTCAAAATTAATTAATTAATAATTTTAGAGGTAGGTTGATTACTAAAAAGAACTATTCTTCCATGGGTGGTGTAGTCATCATATAAACATTTTTCATTTATAAAGGTCGTGGAAAGGGTATAACCCAATAAAATTTCTAATATTGATTTCCAGCCCAAATATTAAGATTAAGAGAAGAATAAAATTGAAAATAATATAAGAAATGGAAGATAAACTAATATTTTATTAAAAGAACAACAATATTACACAAAGAAGAGAAAGATAAGAGAATTTTGGAGGGGATCCAAGATTGATAGATTCCATCCTCCAATGGTAAATTTAATTGGAATTTAACCAATTATTATCTACTAAAAATACTATATAGAACTTAAAACCCTCTAAAAATGAGATAAATACACATTTATAGAGTGGATGGGAGGCTATGTTACAAGTGGTTTCAAGTGTGAATGGAGAAATTTGGCCAAATATTTCACCGCATGTTTGACCATAAAAACGTTTTAACCAGCTATCCTTTCATCAAGATTATTTTTGATAAATTTTTTGATTGGTATTATCTCAAAATTTGGGTCCAATACAAGAACATCTGAATAAGTTATGGCCCAAATATAGAACTGATGTCCAATCTAGCGAGTCCAGCCCATCTTTGACTTCATGTCCCTTTTACTCCAATAAAATGTATGATTTTTCTCCCATGTCCTGAATTAAATTTGTTTCTTATTAATCTAGGAACGCATTTACACAATTTTAAGTTCAAATAACACATAAAAAATATTTATGTTTGAATTACTACATTGCACTTTAAAGGGTAAAACTGGAATTTTCATCAAATTTTCAAATGAATGATCTAATCCCAAATATTTTATAAATAAACATATTTAACACAATTTGAGGAAATTATATCATTTATTATCAATAAAATACTCAATAAAAGTTTTTTTTATCATGTACCCTATGGAAAATAGAATTTCACTTTACGATATCCTATATCATGAATCTAGGAAAAGTGATATCATAGCTTACATTCATCCATGATATATTGTACACTATGATATGGCCTAAAGCATATTACATTGTTCATGTTCTTCATTAAAAAATTAGTACAATATATTGATTCATTTAATATCATGGATTTTATTTTACTAGTGGATTTTGGAGGATCATCACATAATCTTTTTAGTGGAATAAACCCACAAAAGTTCCTGATAAATCATCAATGGACTAACATGTATAAATAATAACATAAAATAAAATTGGAATACATTTACTACTAAAAAATTTATTTCTATCAAAAATGTATAAGATTTATTGATGGATATCACCAAAAGATATCCTAAGGACTCTCGGCTCCATAAATATGACATTGAAAACTTGGCTCCTCGTTTGTAATGAGTAGAACCCCAAACACCAAAGGTGTACTAGCACATTCTTAGTAAGGATGAATAGTGAACATGGAGGAAGGGATATCTTTGAAAATAGATTATTATTATCATGTAATCTCTATATAGGGATCACATCCCATTACATATGATCTATTCACTCATTGTGGGGATTAAAGCATTAGTTTCCATCACATGACATCCATCATGAATTTCCCATGACATGTTCCTATTCAGATCTCATAATCATTTGAATATTTCAAACCATAATGTATATCCATAAATATATCAAACTATTGATACAATTAAAAAGTAAACTAAGTGGGGACATGGTATAATCCATGTACTCGATATTTTATACTATTTATCTATCAAGCACTATGATAAATACTGATTGAAAGTTATGTTAGAAGCATCTTCATTCCCATATTTCTAGCTATGACATTGGGTATATCATAAAATATGATATACCCATTTTAGTGAATATCCAAAATATTAATTTCCATTCTTAGTTGAGTGAAATATGGTTTTCTTATCTACTTTGATGAATGACATGAGATGTATTCATTCAAATTTAGTTAGTCTATTTTGATGAATAATAAAATATATTTTTTTTCAATACTAGATTGACATATTCTATTTATAGTGTTCACTTGATGTCATGGACAATGGGATTATATAGGTATATATACTATATATATGTGATGGGTTTTTTTATCATCTTATGATTATTAGTGGTAGAAAAAACCAAAAACTAGGTGGATCTATCTTTAAGAAATAAACATGCAAAAATTTTAATAAAATATAGCACTGTAAATACCTGGTATTTTGAAGTATTAATAACCATATTCCTTGATCTCAATGGTGTATTCTTGATAAATATCATTAGGAGAAAAGAAAAAAGTCACCCCACGTATTAGGAATTACATCATCCACAAGATCCTTGATCATACCAAGAGGATACAAAAATTCAGATGGGGTTCCAGTACCTTTATTAAGAAACAATAAATATAACTTCAGGAAGAAGAGATATTTTAAAACATTTCCAGGAAAGAATGATTATATTAAAGTTGACTAAACATGATCTACATACCCATCCCAATAGAAGATAAATATTCTATTTAAATAGGTTAATTTGGATGATCCCTATTAGTAACACATCACATTAATTATTATTTATTAGGTGTAATATTCATTGAACTCATTTCAATGAATAAATGTAATTCTATAATTAAACAACATTTGGTTGATGACTTCATAAAACCTTATGGGATAATTTGTGCTAAATGTTACATCACGTGAAACTCATAAATGGATCTCATGCATGTTATTATAATATAAATATCATATATTATACATTATATATGTGTCATTTTCATGATAATATACATGTATCATATGCATGTATTTAAATTTACACTATATACTTTATATATAGTATCATAAACTATATATAAGATTATGCATCACATGTATCTGTACGTGCATCATTTGCATATATCTTAGTGCACATACAATAATCCCCCACTTGAACAAAATACCCTTAGGGATTTTATGAAAATCTTCACAACTCTTTATGAATTCATCTAGACTCTTTGTTATATAGTTTTATCATGCTTTCTTCATTTTGAACATACACTTTTTCCAAAATTTTATCCATATCCAAGCCTCTAAAAATTTTACCCTATTATTATTATCAACGTTTACAATAAATATGTAACTTATATCTCACATATATAAGCAAAGAGATACCTCTAGTAAAGAATCAGTGCTACTCAATCTACTAAGGGGACCAATGTAATATTATTCAAACATACTCATATCTCTATATGAGAAATTCCACCATAGGATATATCATATAAATAATATACATACCTATATAATCTTTTTTTCTATGGAATCAAGTGACCATTAGGCTTGGAACATGTAAATCTTGTATAGGCCAGGTCATCTTTTCTCAATTCACTAAAAAAGCCTAACTATGTCGATTAACACATCACATTTCATTCATCTTGAAGATGAGTACATCGCATTCCCCTCATAAAATTAGTTGAACACATCATATATGACTCAAACTAATAATGGATATACATTTCCTTAGTCTAATTAACAAAGTTTCAGATGTCTTCACTTCTCATACAAGTGGACAAATCCTATCTTGATTGTCCTCCAACCGATGACATGATCAACAACATACCTAACTACCCCAGTATTATATAAGTTAATATATTTACTTTTTTATATATGGTATCAATGTATAAAGGTTCTCATACTAGGTATCTCACAAACCATAGGTAATAAGGATTGAAAATAAGATTATAGACTTAATTATATTGATGACTATATGACATTCCATGAGATATACATTACCAGGTCAGTCCAAGTAATAAGTATCTACATATTACCTCTTGAATTCAATTTTTGTACCTTATATACAACTTTTTTATTGAGTATAGGAATTTCTTCAATCTATCATTATCATATCATTAGAAAACCTATTACTATGTAATAAATATCAATTAGGTGAAACTCAAAGTCATACTTTGAGGGCATATTATAATTTGGTCATTAATGTAAAATAAATTTTAGCATGCGTGAATAAGTAATAAATATAGATTTCATTTATTATAATAACATGATACATTTACTAAAATTATAGTAAATATATCATGTGTCTTACAGCCAAAGATTCTTAATAACCCTCATATTATTTCCGTAGTACTGGTTTCATCAATGGATCTGCTAAATTCTTCTATATAGCCACACAAATGGTCTTTAAATTTCCTCTTTTAATGATCTTCAACATGAGATCACACTTTTAAAGAATTTTTTGGTCATTTGGTGATACTAGTATTCTTTTGCCTAAGAAATATCACAATTTTGGTCACAATATATCTTTATTTATGCCTCGATGTTGGTAACTGCTCCAAGTTCATAAATTAACTAATTAATATAAAAAAATTCCTTTTAAACAAATGATGTATAAATTTATTTTACCTATATTTTCAAATCTTATATTGTGGCCTATTTAGAACTCTTCTAACTGATAGCTCCACCAGTTTAGAAAAACATGAATCCAGATTTATACTTAAAATCATCTTTGTAAGATTGGAAACTAGCATCAGTGTAACCCTTTAGACAAAGCTCATACTCTCTTCCAAATCCAAAGAATATATCCCCTTTTACACTACTTAAGGATGTTATCCAAACCAATCTAGTGAATCTTAGTCGGTTTTGATTGGTATATTATTGGTATGATCAAATCATAAAAGACATTGGGTTAAATACGCAACAAGGAATATAAGATAGATAATATGGAAGACACATAAATAATCTTATTTATCCTTTATAACTATTTTTATGGATCAAAAATATTCATAACATTCATGCCAGGAAATAATAGTAAATACCCATAATTGGAGTTTTTCATGATACAAAACTTTACCACTTTACTGATATATGTGTTTTAACTTAGTCCAAGGAACCTATTAGATATATCTATATAGATATTTATACCCCATATATAGGATTCTTCACCCATTACTTTCATTTATAAACATTTACCAAGCCAAATTTTCATATAGTGAAGTGTTATGACATCATTTCTGATAATCAGTAAGTCATCTACATACAATAATATAAGTTTTTTTATACTCCCACTAACCCAATTAATAAACATGAATCATCAATGTTCTTGATGAAATAAAATTATTTTATTTCACCATAAAAATAGATATTCCAACTCTAAGAAGATTTATCTACTCCATAAATTGACTATTGTAACTAATAAACCTTAGTAAACTCATTCAAAATTTAAAAACCCTTAAGCAGTATCATATACATGTCCTTGGATCAATTCTTGTTAATTAAGGAAGTATTTACATCTAATTGATATATCTCACAATCATAATGAGTTGTTATGTATATAAAAATCTAAAGGTACTTGATTATAACAATTGTTGAAAAGGTTTATTCATAGACAATACCAATATTTTTTTGTAACCATTTTCCACCAGATGTGTTTTATAGGTAGATACTCTACTACGCATGTAATTTTTATTATATAATACCCATTTCACACTATGGGTATTATACTTTTAGGTGTATCTAACAAGTTCCAAAATTGGTTAGTGTACATAGATTCTATTTTATATTCCATGTATTTCAACCATTTATGGAAATCATAACTCTCAATAACCTCTTCGTAGGAAGCAGGTTCATCTTCTATGAATGTTAATTTACCATCCTTGGTTATGATAAATATAAATATCTTGGATTCCTAATGAATCCTACCAAAAATTTGAGGTTACTATGTAACTTTAGTCAGTTCTTCTTCCACAACTATTTATGGAACTGACTCAACTTTCATCTTCGGAACACTTCATATTTATTGGTCTTTAACTTCTCTATGTTAAAATTTCCTCCCATTTACTCATAGATTGATGAATTACTACTAAAGTAATACTAGTTTGGTCAAAAACTCTTTGTTGTTATTTGTGTTATAGAAATAATATCCCTTGGTTTATTTAGGATAACCAATAAATAAGCATTTATCAGACTTAGGGTCAATTTTATCAAAGTACTTTCATTATAAGAGTTCATTGAAACCTCAAATTTTCATGAAATAAAAACTAGGATTCTTCCAACACCATAAATAATATATGTTTCTCATGAATCCTTTATATGAAACATGGTTTAGTAATAATAGATTAGTTTACAGATCATAACAATAGAATAAAATAATATCATCACACTGACTCATCGATCAAACCTTGTACAATAGGGTATTATTCCTCATTTCAAACACGCTATTACATTAAGGTGTTCTAGGAGGATTGATTTATGTAACAATTACATAACTCCTTTTATGATTAGTGAATTACTATATCATGTATTCACTACCTTGATCTGATTATAGAATCTTAATACTCTTGTATAGATGATTCTATACATCGTTAAAAAACTCTTCAAACATTTTAAAAGTTTCATACATTTTCTTCATTAGAAACAAAATAACATAAAAAATAAATTCATGGGTAAAAGTAATGATGTACCTAAAACCAGCACTTTCTTGAGTACTCATTGGTCCATGTACATCGCTATGTATAAGATCCAACAATCCACTAGCCCTTTCACCCTTTCTTCCAAAAGGGGTTTTAGCCATTTTTTCCAGTAAACAAGATTCAAATGTATTAAATTATTCATAATTCAATGAGTCTGACAATCCACCTATGTATAGTATTTGAATGTGTTTTTAATTTATATGTCTGAGGTGACAATGTCAAAGGTAGGTGGGATTATAATTAACCTTGGCCTTATTATTATGAATGTTATGAATTGGATTATTCATATCTAGAATATATAAACCATTCATTATATTCATAAATCAATAAAAAATTTCAATATTATATATTGAAAAACTCTTGTTCTTAATAATGAATAAAAATACAATCTTTTCAAAATAATATATAAAAATAAAATATTTGTTTTTGGTGGGAACATAATAACTATTTTTCAATTCTCAAACTAATCTACTGGGTAGAGTTAGATTATAAGTTCTAACTTATAATGTATAAAAAAAAATCCATTACTAAAATGAATATATAATTCACCCTTTATTAATTCCCTTTTATCTCTGAGTCTATGTTTATCATCACAAATGTGTGATGCACACCTTATGTATAATACCCATGAGTTAGATCTTGTAGAATTAATCTCAATAACATTCACATTTGGGTACTCCAAGCCATAGTCTGAAAAAAAAAATACATATCAGTGAATGAGTACCATGTATTATATATTTTCATGAATAAATAAAAATGAAATTGCTCCCAATAAAAATGATAAACCCAAAAATCATATCCATTTATTGAGATAATATTCATATTCCACTAAGAAATAAGTTTTTTATGGATTTTCTCTCACCACATAGTTATTTAGGTAGATAATCATTCCAATAACAATAGTTGTGACTCTTGAGTGGATAACTATTTATCTTAATCAATCATATGGATTCACTAAACACTATTCCTCTAGAAAACTAATACCATTATGGTTTTCTAGCTATTGTAACCCAAATGAAAATTTAAATAAGATAAAAATGGTCAATCTAAGGGTGATCAACTATTGCATGTCCAACCCAATGATGTTTTAGTGTCACCCATTACATGCTTTCCTTACATGGGATAATCCATGGGCAGCTAGCTATAGCATGACCTCCCTGATTGGATGATCAAGTTATTTAAAAGTTTCAATTTGTAAGGAATCTCATTCTTAGTAATTAGGGGGGATTCTAGTATCACTAATTTAATATATATCATGTTCATATTAGATCTATAACTATTACATATTATGTTATCTTTATCTTCCCATGATTTATTCCTTTTGTGTATGAATTATTATAACATTTTAGTTATGGAATACCTATTACAACCACCAAATTAAAGTGTTTAGACAAAATTAATGTGCAACTCTTTACACAACTCACGTGTTTGTGTTACGCAAAAACAGAAGCCAAATATATTTGTACATATATGAATGCATCAAATCGGTAACAATCTAGAAATTATATATAGAAATTTCCCTTATGAATATTTATATTTTTGTGTCATATAAGGTAATATAGATGATAATAACTAATTTAAACCAATAATTAATTCAAAAAATAATATTTTTATATATATACTTCATGCTTTAAAATGAATTTTCAAAAAAGATTTTTTTATTTCCCTTTAAGAACATATATCTGAATCAAATTTTTATCAATTTTATAAGTTGAATATAAAAAAATAACTTCCATTTTTTGATTTATAATGTGAAAATTATATCAGGATTAATTTTTGTGATTTTTATAAAGTAGTTGATTTTTAGGGTAAATATTGAAAAATACTATTTTTACCAAAATTGTATTTTTGGACTTGGAGGTTTATAAACATTGAAGATATATTTTTAAGTAATAAAATTTATTAATTATAAAATATTTTCTTGAACATATAAATCATATTATTATCATTTTTTCCTTAAGTAATATTTAGTTCTAAAAAACTGTTTAAGTATTTACTTTAAAATAAATATTATTTTTTAAAAAGTTGGTTTTGGTTTTCTCAAAAAAAAAACCTATTTTTTATAATAAAAATTTTTTCCCTTGAAAACCAAATACATTAATAATCTTATCCCAAACTTAAAATTTATGATTAAAATGAAATTTTACTAAGAAACTATTATTATATGTTATATGTGCTAATACTTCAATTAATTACTCTAAATATTAGAACTTTTACTTAAAAAATTATTTCCATATTTTAAATAATCATTTTCAAATTACTATGTAATTTAAATTGAAATTTTTTTCATTAAAATTAGTTAATTAAGGTGAAAGTATAGTTACTATAGTAAGGGTAAATTAGGGTAAAAGTGGTTTAACATAGTTAAAAGGGGTAAAAATGGAGAAATAATGTTTAATGATGTATTTTAGAGGGTTTATTGACCTTATCCCTTTCCCCAAGCCATAATTAAAAATTTATGGATACTTTTCCATTGAATAATGGAGTGATAGTATTGAAAAATAAAGATTATTTATAAAATCACACTTTTCTTCACCAATAAAAGTATACCAACTCCTCCCCATTTATCCACCCACTATAAATATTTCACTAAAAAAACTCTACCTTAGTTTCTCCTAAATATCTTACCCACTCTATTGAATCTTTTATCTCACCAAAATAAAAATATAAGGATATTTAAGGTTTTACGTAAGGGAGAACATCTAAGGAAGAGGTAATACTCTCAACCTAACTTCTCTAGTTATTTTATTATTCTACACCTATAAAATAACCTCTATACATGAAGGTAAAATAACACTATCATTTTTACTATTATAAATTATTATTATTATAATTTAATATCTATTTTATACTTTCCTCCAAAATAATTGAGAAAAATGAAAATGCCATCATGCGTTTTTGTGGACTACCACCACCATTAACGATGGATTTATTTTTCATAAACTTTTTAAATAGATGGTATAAAAGAGTTATTTAATGAATAAATATAATAATTATAACTTTATTAAGATTATGAAATTTCAATTGTTATACTTTTATTCTCCTTTCCCATTCTATGAACTAATGATATCATTGTCTGTGCACGTGTGGACTACCGCATCCACCAAATGATGTATTCCATTTTTCCCTAACCACCTAACATTAATTATTTTAAAAAATAAATATATTATATTGAAAGTGTATTTATAAAACCATTAATATTATAGAATAATAATATAAATTAATCTATAAGTAATAAAAATAATAAACATGTATAGTAACTTTAACCACCTTAAATGGAATTACTAAGGAACCTTTCTTAATTTGGGTATATTTTGGGATAACCTTTGAAAATATATAAGTATTTATTTAATGAAATAATAAATCACATAAACTTAAAAAATTATGTATATCATGAATTTATTTTACAACACCTTTGATTATATCTAACAAATGAAAAGTGTGAAAAATAAATTGACCAAACAACCCCAAGTAACTAGAATAAACGTAAAAAATATTAAAAATAAATAAAAAAAGATAATAAATTAATATTATAAAATTAAATATAGATGAATAAGGTTATTGGGTATATATTTAATTAACTTAATTTAATTATTCAAAAAATTAAGTGCAAGTACAAAGTGTATTCAGACACGAGGTAAGGGATCTTCCATACCACCCTTGTTATATTTTAGTTACAAGTTCTATTTCTATTTATCCCTTTTATGAAATATTTTTCTCATGTACTTCTTATATATTTGGATATATTTCCATTATATATATAACTAATAAAATATATTTTTTATTTCTAGGGTTATACATGTTTTTAGTTCCCTTTAAAATTCTCACTTTCAATTAAACTCGATTTAAGGGAACTTTCCTATTTCTTGTCTCATGTTTAGCATCACACTCAAAAAATATTTTTAAACCATGTATAGATTCTAAAACCCTAATTATTTTATATAAAACCATTTTCGTTCAATTATGGTTTTAAATAAAATAATAATCTCTTTACTTAATTAAAAGTTCTTTTACTTATTTCAAAAATCATCATCCAAGTGGTTCATTTTTATTATTTATTTTCCTAGATCCCTCTCATGAATTTTATTATTTTGAACTAAATTTTAAAGACCTATGTCCCAATTATGAAAGTTAAAATTGATTTAATTACTTTTTCTATTAGTAATCTTTATGATTTGACCTTTGGTTGTGTCATAAATTAGAATTGTGAAACCCACTTCCTTCTCATGTCTTTGCTCATGATTATGGTTTATGTGTGGTTTATTTTCCACACTTGGTACACATATGTATGATTTTCATTATGTGATAGGTGGGACCATAATTATATTGGCCTCTAATACATTAGGTAAAGATTTATATTTTGTGAGATATTATGTATTGGATTATGGAGTGAACCAAATACGCTATGAGACTTTTTCCACTATGTTTGTGGGAATGTGAGGTGAATCCAATCCACCATAGAACTTTTCCACATTATAATGATGTTCTTGGGAATTCCCTTGACTAATGTTAATGATATCATGTTTTTCATCTTTAATATCATGTTATGCTTTATTTCCATGTTTATTCCCTTATTGGTCTTTTTAGCTCACCCTTTTCCTTATTTATTTTTCCCTAGTGTATTCTATAAAGTTTCATAATATATATGGGGGTTGATATCATTATATGGAGTATAAAATAAATATGGTGTTTTTATATTTGAAATGATTTATTTAGGTGTATAATCTTCTAAAGATGTTAGACCTATCGATCCTTGTATTGTATTGGTTTGAAATCTGTGTTAAAAAAATATGAAATAAAGTGTGTTTAAGGCCTGGGAACCTATAGTTGGTATTATAGAAAAAGTATAGTTATTTTTTTATATTATGTAAAAATAACATTATTAAAAACCATATGGGATAAGCCTAAGTATATGATAAAACCATATAATTTTGAAAATGTTTTGAGTATATTTTTTTCTTTATAATGACTTACCTTTCTTGATACAACAAGTGGATACAACATATATGTACCTAGGAGTTATAACCTTGAAAAGGGTGGATTGGGTATTATCTCAATCATCACCTAGTTCAAAAAAAGGTTCATAACTACACACTTAATTTGGTACTCTCAAGGGATATACTTTGGTAAATATACAAGATCTTTAGAAAACATTATGAAAGACTTGAATATATTGTTATGTTATAAAAGATAATATAAAAATTACCATGTATTTTCCTAAATTAAAATATAGATACTCATAAGTTATGATATACATTTCATTTATGAGTTATTCCTCCTAAGTTTACAATTACCCTTTTTCATGCTTATTATTTTGAGTATTCTCATCCCTATGTTTATTTTGAATATAGAAAATGAATATAAATAGAAGAAAATAGTGAAAGTTTAACTCATTATCCTTTTATAAACATTAAATGTACTATATTATTATAGTTTGACACACTGTTTCATGTCATGAAAATTTATTATAACTATTAAAACACCGAAAAAAAAGTATAGATGTTAAGTTATCAATGAAAATTGAAAATTTAGAGATTGTTACATCTCAATTATGTAATTATTCCCTATTCAATATTTTTTTGTTGAATCTCCCTGCAAACCTTATCATAATATCTTTAGTGGAATTTGATGTTATACTAGGAATGGAATGGTTCTCTCTATATAGAGACAACATCAACTACCAAGATAAGGAAACCACCTTCCATATCCCAAGTTAACCTTGAATTATATACAAGTGTAAAGAAGAGGTTGAATCTACTTTGGAATATTCTTCAGAAGAATCAATATTGTTTTCTAATGAGCTATAATATCTATCTCAAATAATTAAATAAAAGGAGAGAAGAACTCTTGAAGACATTACCATTGTTATGGATTATTCTAATGTATTACAAGAATAATTATTGAATATTACTCTTTCCTGATAGGTTAAGTTATCAATTAAACTTCTATATAGATCTCTGCTGATATCTATGATTTTGTATAGAATAGCACCCATTGAACTATATGAACTGAAGAAGCAATTATAAGAACTTATAAACATGGTCTTCATACACATGATTGATTCACTCATTATTATCTATCAATCTCACCTTTGTGCAGTTGTAATAGTGGTGAGAGAGAAGCACGTGGTATTTAAAAGGTTCGATTGAAAGGCATGTTTATTTCCATGTTGTTTATACCCCCAACATGGGTTCTCCGCTATAATATTTTTATCAATTACAATGGTTGATATAGAATCACACTATATCTCTCCTAAATCCACATAGGAGGTTATTTATATTATAAACCATAGTGTTACCATAATCCACACTGGCCTCCTCCAGAATCCACACTAATGACTTTTTCTCTTGCATCACAAAAGATACTTCTCTTGTTCCCAACTTTAACTGAGAGGATTACTCCTTTGTTTAAGGCTTGATACACTATAGTATAATCTATTTATATTCCTCCATGATCTCATTAAATTTTACTTGCTCGTGTTCTTGTTAACGTACATTTAAAAATATATTTTTCTTGATAGATAAATTCTAATTACCTATATCTGATCAGTTGCCTCAATGAAAATATGCTCAGGAAGAAATTATTTCTATTGATGATGAAGAACCAACCTCAATTGAATGTGTGAAATTTTTTCACACATGTTCTTAAATATTTTATGCAAGATAGAACTATCACAATCTCATTGTCTTCTCGACTTCTCAATTACACTTTATGCATGAATTGCATGAGCACATACAAATATTGGTCTCCATAATATTTTATGTGATTCTCAATTAAAACCCTAACATATATAATAATTATTTTTGTTTTTTATTTGAAACCCAATATTTAGTTTTGGGTATCTTAATATCAATTCTTCAAGATACCAAGTTCCACTATATGTTTAGATTTGGTTCTCAAATAATTCTTTATGTATGAATCTATTTGATAATCACATGCATGTGTTACTTTATATACTTACATATGTATGCAAGAATTCATACACTACTATTCATTGTCTTCTTCGTGTGAGAGATTATGTATGTGAATTAATTATTCTTGCATGAAAATACTTCATGAAAAATATATGTATGAGGATGTCACTATTATTCTATGTGCAAGTTCTTAACGATACATAGTGAACTTATGAACTATCTTACGATCTCAATATGTTTGTGTAAACTAGTGAGGGTACATGTATGAGTATCATGAAATAATAACTGGTCTCACTTAAATATTTATTCATGAAACCCCATAGTGAATGATTTGCAAGTTAGTAAACCCTTGGATTCTCCTCTCCCCCCAGCAACTAAATGCTTTGCAGAAAATTCTCACAAAGTAGTGTTTGTGGTGCTCTGTTTTTTCTATGAAAAGAAAAGAGATCTTTAATATGTGAAATATAATTCTTGAATGGGTTTATTATACATGTATATGAAATTTCCCACCACCTCATCCACCAAGAATAATTTCATGTAAACAATCCTCATCATTGATCCTAGAATCTCAGCATATCTCAATATTCTGAATCCAATCTTTCATCTTTTTTATGCTGAAAATAATGGTGCCTTTTTCTTACATGAGGACTCCTCACATTATTGTAATAAGATCACTTAATTCATATTATATTAAATATGAAATTTATATATGCATTATGTATTCTTGAATAGCTTACTACAACTTAATTTTCATTCATCCATGTCGACTTCTTTGAGTTAACCACATGCATGCAAGATATAGATCACATGGAAGGAGTTTAAAAGTCTCGTCTTCCAATAATATCAGCATTTGATTGATCATGGATACCTTAAGTTCATTATAATTAGGGCCATGAATCTAATATAATGTGCTGGAGATCCTAAATAAATTTAGAGGTTGGATATGACTTCCTTAATAATCATACATCTCAAATCATCTTGATCGGATAGCTATGAAATGTGCATATCTTTTTAAATTTGGGTGAACACTAATGTTACGTCATTGTCCCACATCAGTCATATATTATTTTGAGGAGCTTCTGTATTAATCAAGTTGTTCCATAAATTCTTTGACATTGTTTTATATGATCAGCACCTTCTTACACTTCACTTCATGCCACATGGTCTGCACCTACATGTGCTGGCCCACTAGTATCCTAACCCAAGCTATGTGAATTCTTGTGAGCCTTATACATGGTTCTTCTCTCACCTGCCTCCATGCAGGTTGTATATACCTCCTCCCCCACACAGTTGAGGTTCTCCTCCCATATGTGTGAGATCGATTTGGTCCATGTGGAATCTATGGTTGGATTTAATTCTAGTTTAATAACACTGAAAAATACTTCCATTATATTCTTTAAGTGCAGAATATAATCTAATGCCAAACCAAATACTTTTATTATACTATTTAAGTATAGAATATAATATCAAGGAAAAATATACTCACCATTATAATTATTATTTATCATGAAAATATATGAATTTTTCTTTTTCATGGACACCTTTTAAATTCCTTTATAAACAATTCATCATAAAAATGAAAGTTATCATAGTATTATTTTATTTTTATCCTTCTTCATTATGTTATGAACATTGTGAAAACTCCAGAGAAAATGTATTTTCCATTTAAGATCATCTTCAATAATTATATCATTTACCAAATATAATTGTCCAAGTGTGACATAAAATTCCATTAAATTAATCCATAACAATTCTCCAGGAATTACCACTTCATCCAAACTCTCCAAAAAAATATTAACACGTCATTGAAAACAAATGAAACACATAGTCTCAATAATATCCCCCTCTGTATTTTGTCATCAATATCAACACATATCGCAAAGGTAAAAATGTGATGCAATATTTATCCCCCTTATTGGAAATCAAATGAAAATGGTAAGTGGGGATCTTCTTATCTCATTTTTATTTTAAAAAACATGATGTTCTACCTTATATGAAAATTCACCGATCACTTACAAGATAGGGGTGATCTCACATGGTTCTATTATCAAATATACTTCTAGTTAATAAAATTTAAGTCCATGTGTGATATCCCTATGTTGAAAATAAGAGAGATAAAACCAAGGCTTTCCATTCTGTCCATAAACTACCATGCATGTGAAATCATGCTCAGAAGTTATGAATTCTCATTTAAGGGGTTTGAAATGATAAAATTAAAAATTAAATGTTAAATCCTGCACACACATAAACAAACACATCATAAAGTTCATGTGAAAATATATATATCTCCCACTTTGTCTTGTATTTTTATCAACCAAGAACTCCCCCTTAATTGATATGATTAGTAAAATTATGAATGAAAGGTGAAAGTTTGATTAGAATACCTCATCTTCTTTAACTAATTAATACCCCCTCAAGGGATGCATCCATCTCCTTAAATTCCCTACATGTAAATTTAAAATAATATATATATATATATAAGGGAATAAGTAGGGACCTTCCTATTATTGAGGACTAACATTAGGATAAGAACTGACTCTCAATTTGGGATATAATTTTCTCCTAATATCAGCATAGGAAGATTCTTTTGGAGTCATATTTTTGTTTTTAGTCTCATACCCTTTATTTTTCTCTTTATTACCTTGAACTTATTATTTTTTTGAATTACCCTTTTCCATTGTAGTCATTTGAGAACAAGAAGCCTTAGTTTCTTTCATTTTATTTTAAAATATCTATAACTATCCAAGAAGACATATCAATTATTTGTTGGTTGTATGTACAGACTTCTTACACATTTCTCACAAGAAACTATCTTTGTGTGGAATAGATTTTCCCACCTTTATTTCTATATCCACTTTCTTTCCTTTATCTTCAATAAGTTTTTCATCTTCTTCTAATTACTTATCCAATTTCAGTTGATTTGAAAAAACAACTAGGTACTCTTTCTTAACATTATCTTTCTTGTCAGAATATTCATAAGGCTTTCCATTGGTTTTATATTGAATTATCTTTCCTTTCATAACATAGATAATATCTCATGGGGTTTTTTCATTCATTTGGTATCTGTGTATTCCTTCTGCTTACAACTTCCACAAGATTCTTCTAGGAATTCATATCTATTCCGATTTAATAGATTGGATAGATTTTTTTGTCACAAAATTATTTCTCAAAAAATTTACTCTCATATATTCACCATGAATCCCCCTTGATTCATGTTTGTTTCCTAGAAAGGGTGTGTTATACTAGTAAGAGTAGGCTTTGTACCCATATATTTCATATCACTAAAAAAGACAATTGAACCAATATCTTCCACCTTGATATGTATTCTATATGGATACTCATTTTTGTTGTAATTATTCAAATTAATATTTTTTCCCTTGGGGGTAGTGATTTTATTGACATGTTTATTTATCCCTCTGATATAGGAGAGGATATCTCACTTATCTTCTTGGTAACTATCTATCAACTATATTATTATTTTTATATCCAATGGTTGAATTATCACTTTATTTTCATACCAACCATCCTTTTTATTTTGGTATTATCTTTAAATAATCATATTATTTAATAATGATAGGTACATACTAGCATTCATCAAAATAATTTCCACTTCGGTTGCAGTACTCATAGAAATATTCAAAGAATTTATATTTGTTCTTTGTAGATAAATTTATTTTCTATGTGTTTTTCTTCTCTAGTATAGGTATTATATTGTATTTATATTTCCTCCCCTAAACTCAAGACTTCAATTATTTTCATGAATTTTTATGTTATTCCATCATTCCAAATCTTCATTCCTAAACTTCTAGAAACACCAAAAATAGCCTATGAATATTCTCCTCTCTTTTTTTTGTAGTCTGTATGGATTTCATATATTGTGAAACTTTATATTTTTGAGTTTCACCATTAATATTTAATGAATTTATGTGTAATATTTATTTATACAATTTTTTACATCCACACTTGATGTGGCTATTTTATCATAAATTTTCACCATCCATACTTTCCTAGATTTTAGTTTAAGATCCATACCATCACTTGAAACAACGTTAGTACACAAGATATTTTTTTATTTATGGGATACCTTATTCTTGTAGGGTGATTCCCGTTGATTAGAGGATGATCTCATACTTATTTTGGAATCATGATCCTTGATAAAAACTTGAGAAGTATCATATCATATTTCAGTTATTTGGGAAGTTATAGCTTGTGGTGATTCCTGATTTTTCAATCTCACCTACAGCTCTAAAAACTTCATGTTGAGGGAGTTCATCTCATCCTCAATAGATCTCATCTTGGATTCCAAATCATCCTTCAATTTATTCATTTTTTATTCATGCATGGTCCTTGATTCTTGAAAATAATTTTCAAGCTCCTTTAACACATCAATTTTATCCTATGTTTGTGAAACTTTGAAAACCATTGAATATTTGTTAAGTTTTTCAAATGCATGTAAATATTCTATAAATAAAATCTCAAAGAATTATTTCTCACAAACACTTTATTCTGATTCTTCAATAGCTTCATCATATCTTTCATTACAAAGAGAAATTGTTTCTTCTTTTTCTTTGAAAAAATATTGTGAGATTATTATATATGAAAACCTTTTTATCCAATGCCTCTTGCATAGAATTATCCTCTTCTTATAGTTTTAGTTTTCATCTTTAAGACCCTTTACTCCTACAACAATATGTTTTACCACTTCTTTGAAGATGTTATTCAGATATTATTAAAATATAGAATGAAGATCACTAAGTTTATTCATCATCATCATAGCTTGAGAATGATTCATTGGAAAAATGATAATAAAAATAATTATTTTAATATATACCATTTTTAATACCTTCACTTAGAGGTATATTTTCCTATACTACAAGATTATTTTTCTTCTTAATTGCTTATCTCTTCTTTATATTCTTCTAATTCTTTGCAGAAATTTACAGATTATTGTTCTCAGGAGTAAATTTATATTTCTCCATCTAAGGTATATCACCCATTTCCTAAAATATTCACTTTATAAAAACTCCTTTGGATCTTTACATGTGACTTTCACCCTAATACCAATTGTATATCCCTAGGCCAGATTGACCGATGGGAGGGGAGAGGTGAATTAGTGGTTTCTTATTAAAAATTTCTTTTATTTTCAATTAAACCTCTATAAATTTTTAAGGTTCTCAATACACTCACTATTATATCTCAATATCACCTCTTGTGAGGTTTTAATAATTGAGAGAGTGTGTTATACAGCATTTAAAAGGTTTGGTCGAAATTTCTACTCGTTTAAATATTAGTTATACCCTCCAATATGGATTATACACTATATTTTTTTATCAATTAAAATGGTAGATATAGAATAACACTATAGATATCCTAAATCCATATAGGAGATTATTTATGCTGCATCCCACTATGTTACCAGAATCCACACTAGAGACTTCTACTCAAAAATCACACAAGAGACTTCTCCTTCTCCCAAATTTAACTTAGAGGCTTCCTCCTTTATTCAAGGCTTGATCCACTATAGGGTGATATATTGATATTCCTCCATGATCTTGTTGAATCATAATTTCTCATGTACCTATTCAGCTACCTTTTAAAAGATTTTGGTCTTGAAAAATAAATACTAATCACCTATATCTAATCAGTTGCCTTAGTGAAACTATGATTAGGTATATATTCATTCTTCTTCTGATGAAGAATCGGCCTCAATTGGATGTCTGCAAGTAGTGAACACACATTCTTCAATATTTTATGTAAGATAAAACTTACACAATCTCAAATTATTCTGGACTTCTCAATTACACTTCATGAATTAATTTCATGGGAACATGCAAATATTATTCTCCTTAATATTTTATGTTCTTATCAAATAAAACTCTAGCATGTATAATATTTCTTTGTTAAGTGTATGTGATTCCTAATATTCTGTTTTTAGTATCTCAATATCAATTATTCAAGACTCCAAGTTTTATGGTATGTTTAGCTTAGGATCTCAAATTCTTCTTCATGTATGTGTTTGTTTGATAATTACATTCATGTGTTACTTTCTATACTTACGTATGTATACAAGAATTCATACACTATTTTTAATTGTATTATTTATATAAGAGAGTATTTATTTTAACTATTTATTATTTCATCAAAAATCCTTCATGAAAATTATATGTATGAGGATATCACTATTATTCTATGTGCATGTTCTTCTTCACGAAACATAGTGAAGTTATTCATTGTATCTTGGCCTTAATATGTTCTCTTAAACCTTTGAGGCTACTCATATGAGTATCGTTAAATATAAAATGGTTTTTCGAAACAAATTCTCTATGAAACCCCTGAGTGCGTGATTTGAAATTCAAAAAGTATGCGGCTTCCCCTCTCCCACTCACAAGTAAATACTTTACATAAAATTCTCATGAAACAGTGTTTGTGGTGCTATTTTTTTCTCTAGAAAAATGAGAGTTCTTAAATATGTGTGGCCAAATTCTTAGATAGGGTGATACTTATTTTATAGGAAAGTAACCACTACCTTATCCTCTAAGAATAATTACATTTAATGGAGCCTCATCACCAATCCAAGAATTTTGACATATCTCAATATTTTGAATGTGACTTTACTTCTTTATTATTATGAAAATAGTAGTTCCTTATCTTATGTGAGGACTCCTTACATGTATGTGATCAGATTTCATGCTTCCTATTATTTTAAATCTTGAACACATATATTCATTTTGGATGCTTGAACATCCAACTACAACTTCATTTTCATTCATCCATGTTGACTTCTTAGATTTAACTACTTGAATGCAGGAATGAGATTGCATACATGGATGTTTGAAGCCTAATCATCCTAAAATCTCAACCTTAAATTAATCATGGCTCCCTTGGGTTTATTTGACAGAGGACCAGCCATATACTATGATACACTGGAGATCATCAAGAAATTTAGAGGTAGGAAACGACATCCCTAAATGATTAGATGGATCAAATCAACTTGATTGGATGAATACAATATGTTTGTATCTTTTTAGATGTGGGTGAATAGTACTGTTATGTTGTTATCCCACATTGGTCTTCTGATAAATTGAGGTGATTCTTTATAAATCAAATTTTTTCATCAGTGCTTCATGCAAGATGTAGGGGATTAGAACCCTCTTAAACTGCACAACACACTACATGGGTCGTGCCTACATGTGCTGGCCCAATGGGATCCTGGATTAAGATACGTGTGTTTCTATGGGACTTATACATGGGTCTAATCTCACCTACCTTCATGTGGGCTACATGGACCTCCTCTTTTACATGGATTTCTTCCTCCTCCCACGTGTGTGGGATTAATTTGGTCCATGTGCCTCTATGGTTGTCCCTAATTTTTGTTTAAGTGCACTAAAAAGTACTTCCATTATATTCTTTAAGTGTAGAATATAATCTCAATCCAAAACAAATACTCCAATATATTCTTTAAGTGTCGAATATAATCTCAATCCAAACCATCCTCACCATAAAATTTCTTTTTCATCATGAAAATATATATGAATATATTTTTTCATGGACATATTTTAAATTCCTTCATAAATAATTCATCATCCCAAATGAAATTTTGCATGGTCTTCTTATATTTCTATCCTTCTTTATTATGTTGTGATCATTATGAAAACTTCTTATCATGTGTCATTTTCATTTAAGATCATCTTTAACAATTGTCACATTTACTAAGGGGAATTATCCAAGAGTGACATCAGTTCTATTAAATGAATCTATAACAATTCTCTAGGAATCACCACATCATAAAAACCCACCAAACAAATATTAAAATATCATTGACAACAAATGAAACACTTATGTTCAACAAAAGAGATGTAGAACACCTCTATGATGGGATGAAATAGATGAATGAATGATACTAGGACCTGATATAATCATAAAAATGGTAAAAATGGTCACGCTATTCAATATCACATCAAATAAGTGTAGATTCAACAAAATAAATATGTTGATAACTATAAAAAGACCTATAATTAAAAGTAGGTGATAAATTGTTCCTCTATATATCTTTGTGGAAGATAAAATAAGGTTTCAACAAAAGGATAAACAAACCCCTAGATACATTGGCACCTTTTAGATTCTCAATTATATCAGAGTGGTTCCATATCAGCTAGCACTTCACCAAACCCATCTAAAGTACATAATGTGTTCTGAACATCCCTATTGAGGAATTACACACTAGATCCCACACATATAAAAAGTATAGAGGTGGTATAGTTGATGGATGATCTCTCATATGAGGATCAGGTAATTAAGATTATGGATCATAGAGACAAAGTTATATGCAATAAGAAAAATCACCTAGTCAAGTTACATTTGTGATATCAAAAGTATATATAGGTTACATGGGAACCTTATGGGATAATGAAAAATAAGTACCCATGTTTTTTTCACCCTAGTGTATGGAATGAAATTTTGACTATGAAATTTCTTAATGGGGGCAGATTATAATGACCTGAAAATTATATATATAAATTCCCCTTATGGATATATGTGTGTGTTTGATATAAGTAAATATATATGATAATAACTAATGTCACCTTATCATTAATTCAAAACATAATATGTTTATAGATATATTTCATGCTTTAAAATGCATTTTCAAAAAATATATATTTTTATTACCTTTTAAGAACATATATATATATAACAAATTTTATCAATTATATAAGTTTAATATAGTAAAATTACCTCCATATTTAGATTCATCATTTGAAAATCATTTTAGGATTATTTTTTTGAATTTTCTAAAATAGAAAATTTTAGGGTAAATAGTTAAAAATACTATTTTTACCAAGATTTAATTTTTTGACTTGGAAATTTATAAACATTAAATATTTATTTATGGAATAAAATTTAAACATTATAAAATATTGGATTTAACTTATAAATCATAAGATTATAATTTCTGTACATAAGTAATATTTTTTTAATAAAAAAATTGTTTTTCTCTTTACTTTAAATTAATTTTTTTTTTGAAAAATTAGTTTTTGGTTTTTTATAAATTCCAAAAAAAATATTTGTTTTATAATAAAACATTTTTTCTTGAAAACCAAATAAAATTATAATCTTATCCCACACTTAAATTTTAAACTTAAAATAAACTTTTTTTAAGAAACGGTTTTTATGTGTTATATGTGCTAATACTAAAATTAATTTCTTTAACTCTTAAAAAAATTTATTTTAAAAAATTATTTAAATATTTGAAATCATAATGTTAAAATTATTAAATAATATTAATTTTATTTTTTTCCATTGAAATTAGTTAGTGAAGATGAATGTGGAGTTACCACGGTAAGGGATAATTAGGGTTAAATTGGTTGAACATAGTGTGAATGGTTAAAACATGTGAAAAATGTAACGCCCCGGCCCCAGTTACCCATATTTGGTGCATTATTACATAATATTGTCCTGATCACAAAAGATCAAGTCTTGAAAGACCGATTAGTTTAGTAGCCTTGGAAACACTAGATATATTCATAAGTCTTACATTACATCATAAAGTGAAAAAAAACTACAACAACATCTTATCTTCATATCCCCTCATACTATCCCTACAGGTCATTCATAAAATACTTCTTCACATCTTGGGAAAAATTAAAACATTGAAAGGGATGAGCTCAGATGCTCAGTAAGGATAACAATATAGTGGAAAATTTCATAAATAAATATAAACATTTAAGGCAATGTATAACTAAAACCAAAGCCTTTTAAACTTGAACTCCAGCATAATATGGAAAAGATAAAATGAAATAATGCCATTTAATTATTCACATGGATATTATACTAGTCGAATAATCACAAGTAATATCAATAACCACTTTCATAATGATGGAATGCATAATTCCAGACTATCATAACCACATAGTCAAGGCCTTGTGCCAAGACTACAAATAAGATTTTGTCAAGGCCTCATGCCAAGACACTAGTTTGTCTCATGAGACCTACCGATGCATCGAGGAACTATAGCAAGCTCCACCCGTCACTTATTAAGTCCAATTCATTCCTCATATGAACAGGTTTAAATATATCATAAACCATAACATAATCGTATCATATAAAACATGCATAAAGGAAACATAACATTTCCACATTTCAATCACAAGATATCAATACAACACATTGATATAATAAAAACATTATCAAAACCATTTTTAATACCAAAATAAAAGAAAAGTAAAACATGGTATTTATTTTTCATTTAAAAAAATTATGGCTTGTAGAGGAAGTTGAAACTCAAATAATAGTCACGGTGGTGGAGAAGTCGTTGTCACCGCATACGTAAGACAAAACATTCCTTTTGTCATTTAGTAAAAACGCTTTATATAAAAAGATTCCTTTTTAATAAAAGTAAAATTCAAATGGGTTTATACACCTCATAAAAGAAAGTTGTGTATAAAATAAAATATGCCTCAATGAAAGGAGATTGAGCCGAAGTCTCTTACCTCGTGTCCGACTTGACTCGATCGTTCTTTAATCTCATGAATAATAAACTATAGTTAATTTCTATTTTCTTAAGAACCTTTTTCAAGTTCATTATTCCTTTTACATTACTTATTACCATGTTATGAACATTATGTAATCATTTAATTTAATAATGGTCATTTTGTCGATCCTTGGTACTTGAGTCAACAATAAACTTCTTATAATTACAAGTTGTTTATGTGGTAAAATATCCATCATCTCTAGAATTATATTCATGATGTAGATATAATATATATAATATATATCTAGTATATACATGCATTTATAATATTACATAACAATTAGAGGTAAGAAATGAAATGCACCATTCATGGAGACGGTAAGTCGTACGTGCGCATGAACGCTACTTTCATTTCTATTTCATATTTAATGGAATGAAATCATAATGATATAAAGTTATATTATAATTATAGTATAACATAATATATAATATCATAAAATCCATCCTTTATACGTCCCACATATGGCATTAACGATTCAAATCACTTTGAGGGGGCAGTAGTCCGCACTTCCTAAAATGAAATTATCGCGTTTACTTATAATGAAAATCATAAAGGTATGACATAAATGAAAAATAAAGAAGCATAAGGAAAACATAAATATAATATATATAATATATAAATATAGTGACATATTAATTTCCACCATTAAAGTTGTTAAAAGAAGATTGAACAATCATCATTTCATGAGGCAGTAATTCGCCACCCACAGAAACAGTATGTTCTTTAACCATTAGATGGAGGTGTGTGTAAGTGTAAATCAAATAATTCTCATAACAACATCCTAGTATATTTAATATACTTTTTTTGTTACAAAAGAATAGAATAACAATGGTTTAAGGGGTTATAGAAACAAAATAAAACAAAAGAACATAAGAGAAGACATTACCTTAAAATCGGGTAACTCTTTTTGATTTGAGCTAAAGGCTTCCTTGGAAAGACTTATGCCCAAAGTGAGTATTATAGGAGTAATATAGGGAAGTTTAGAGAGTATTTGGTCAGAGGTTGGCTGAGAAAAATGTATTTGAATGTGTGAATAAGGTGGTAGAGGTGGGGGCCTTTTATAAGAGTGGAGGAGGGGCTCTTTTGGAAAGATTGAAATATTACTTTATTATGAAATGATTTTCGGATTTTAAAGGTCCCAAAATGATATATTTCAAGGATAAGGTGATAAGGGTTCTAAATACACCCATAAAATAGGCTTTAGATAAGTGTAAGTCTTATATTGTACCTTATCTTTTCATTTTATTTAAATCGTTTATTAATGAGGTAATCACCGAATCATTATGGTGTCATAAATAAATTTATTTATTTAATATCTAAAAATTATAAAAAAAATACCATGATGTAGGAAATATTTTTAGATTTCCAATTAATATTTATAGTATAAGATATCATTTATTTAGAGAAATTTAAAATTGTTTTACTTAGGTGTTACATACTTTTGTTCTATTTTCCTTTCCTTAAAAAATAAAATGATAAAATGTCACTATCACACAAAAGTGATTCCATGGGGTCCCTAAGTTAGAAAAATGCATACCATGGTCGGCCATAACACAAAAAATATCATTAGGACACATTTTGGGGTCATTTTATATTATTATAATATTATTTCATTACCCTTAACTACCCGATTACTAATTAATCATGATAATTAAAGATAATTTTCATCGTTACAATTCATAATGTCCAAAAACAAATGAGTCTTAATTACATAATTTGAAACTTATGATTCAAAATATGGAATACATTTTACCAAATTATAAACACATAAATTTCAGTATTTAATTTAAAAATAATTCTCATTGTCAAAACCAAAGACGGGTTTTTAAGAAGTAAAATATATCAAAAGATTGACTTGTTTTTACATCCAATTGAAAAGTGAAATTACTTCCAATGAACAAAATTGTATTAACTTATAAAAACATAATTCAATTATACTTTAAAACCAATTAAAATGATAATCTAACTATATAAATAAATTGGATGAAAAGGCAGTTTTGAATTAAAATACAACATTTTTCACTATTTATTAAAAAATGAACATTATCAGAAAAATACCAAAAATTCACCCTATTTTATATTTGATATTCCAAATTCAAAAATGATTTCCATTTAAACAAATTCAAAACATAGAAGTTTCATTAATAAATTATATAGTTAATTCCCGCTGTACAAACAAATAGCGTGTTTTTAAGAAACAATATCTTTCAAAAGATTGACAATTGTTTATGTCCAATTTCAAAGTGAATTTAATTATAATGACCACCATTGGATAAAATGGTAAAATTATATTCTAATTATAATTTAATACCACTCAATAGTATAATTTATCATTATAAATTATTTTGATTAAAAAAGTTGTTTTTAAGTATCTTTCATTATTCATCGAAAATTGGATGTTCTCAGAAAAATACCAAAAATTCAACTTAGGCTAATTTCGATATTCCAAATCCAAAAAATGAAGTCCATTTTGAAATATAGAATTTATTTAATTCAATAAGTGGGTATTACTATTCATAACGGCTACTTTGATTGGTCACGGTGTGTTAGAAACTCGAACTTCGTACAATGCAAGCTATTGCATTATTGAAAGAGAAGCGTATTGTGAAAGCTTGGGGTGTTACAAAAAACATATTTTATATTGGATGGTGGAGGTATTATTGACATATTATCTTTATTCACAGCATTATTTTTTATTTTTGGTGCCTTTTTTCTTGAATAATGGAATGATATTATTGAAAAATAATGAGTATTTACCAAAGTTCCCCTTTCTTCACTTATAAAAGGAGACCACCTACTCCCCATTTCTCCACCCATTCCAAATATTTTCCTTAAAAAACATTGATCTATTATCTCTTCAACACCCTTCCCATTCCCTTAAAAACTTGATCTCACCAAATGACCAGGCTAATGATCCTTAAGGATTTACCTAAGGGAGAAATTCCAAGGGAGACCTAATATTCTCAACCCAACTTCTCTAGATCTTTTATTATTCTACAAAACTCCAATACAATTTATCCATAATGTTATGATAATAATATAATTGTTTCTATAATTAAGTTTTATTATACTAATGGAATAACCATTTTATACTTTCCTACAAAATCATTGAGAAAAATGAAAATGTCGTCATACGTTTGTATAGACTACTGACTCCATGAATCACATATTTATTTTTCATATACTTTTTAAATGGATAGTATACAAGAGATATTTAATAAATAAATGTAATAATTATTACATAATTAATATTATTAAGTGTTAACTATTTTATTTTTATACCCCCTTCCCATTCTATGAAAAAAGTATAGCATCACCCATGTACGTGCAGACCACTGCCTCTACGGAATGACGTATTTAATTTTTCCAAAACCACCTAACATGAATTATTTTAAAAAATTAATCTATTTTATAAAAAGTATATTTATGAAACTATTAATATTTTTTATTGACAATATATGGCAATATATAATTAATAAAAATAATAAATTTTTATAGTAACTTTAACTACCTTAAATGGAGTTATTAAGGAACCTTTCTTAATTTGGATCTATTTTGGGATAAACTTTTAAAATATATAAGTATTGTTCTAATTAATTAATAAATTACATAAAAATATAAAATTATTGATATCATGGAGTTATTTTACAACAAATTTGACCACGGTTCACAAACCAAAATTGTTATATATAAATTAACTAAACAACCCCATGTAACTGACGTAAGCAGAAACAATATTAAAAAAATAACAAATGATAATTAGAAAATTAAATATATATGAATAAGTTTATTGGTTATATATTTAATGAAGTTAATTTAATTATAAAAAAATTTATGTTCAATTTCAGATCATATTCGGACACTAGGTAAGGGATCTTTTATACCACCCTCATTGCTTATTGGTTACAAGTTCTCTTTATTTTTCACCATTTTATTCAATATTATTCTCATTTACTTATTCTATTTTTCTATAAATTTCCCTTAAATAAATACCTATTAAAATATCCTTTTCATTTCTGGGGTTAAACATGCGTTTAGTTTCCTTATAAATTCCTACTTTTAAGTAAACCTGATTTAAGGGGACTTATATATTTCTTATTCAGGTTGAGCATCACCCCATAAAAAAATTTAAACCATAGGTAGATTATAAAAACCATAATTATATTTTGGAGAACCCTCTTAGTTTAATTATAATTTTATGGTAAATAATAATAAAATTCCTTTATTATAATGAACTAACCTAGATCGACATGACATGTCACCCGAGATAACCAACTACAAGGTGAAGATCAGTACAAAAACCAAAACATGTCCCATGAGTAAATTAAATTAGATAAAAAGATAAGAACCATGTGAAATTAAATTAGACATCCATTATATATAAAATATAATCCAAAAAGGATAAACCTATAAGAATAATAAACCAAGGAAAAATCTATGTCTCCATGTGACCAACCATCATCGCCAACACATCTCACTAAGAATTCGGCAACAAAAAAAAGAAGTTGGTGAACTATATAGTCCCTTTCCTTTACCTACTTCCTAAAAAACAATATCTATATACTCCAAAATTCATATGAATGGAGTGAGGAAAAATCCTTTTAGGATATCACCATGAATATATACAATTTCTATCACCATTAAATCCTTAATTCAATATTTAAAACAAAAAAAGTTTATAAAGAAATTTCAAATGAAAACCATTTTCTAAAATACTTTATTTTCCTTTAAATAATTTCATATTCACACAAACCAGAAATATGAAAATTTCATAAAAGATAATATATATTCCTGAACAAAACTATACATGGAAATATTATTTAATAAACATGTGAGCATTCAACATGAAACAATACCATCATGTATAAAACCAATAATAAGTGGGATCTATCCTATATGAATACATTCTAAAACAAATAAATTAACACTAATTTAATAATACCATAAATCTTTAAAATATCGAGTCCTATCACAATCTATCGATATCATAAGAAAACCCCCTTTTAATATCTCATATTTTTCTAGGTATTTCTCTCTTTGGGTTTTTCTTTTTATCCTTGGTGGTCAAGTCTTGTTCAGAGATGGATAGACTTTGTAGTAGAAAATGACCTAATGTTCTAGGATGTACTCTTGTTTGAATTAATGGAGTCTAGGTATGAATGGGTTAATTGTTTCATGGTTTCATGGTAATTTTAGAATCATTAAAGGGGGTTCGGGTGTTTAAAAGGGAAATAGGCTGAAAAATAAACTAAAAAACATTTACATGTCATGTAAAGGGATTAAACATCATGTAATTGTTCAAAGTTTTTAACAAAATAAATATGAGGAGATGGTTTTTTCATTTTATTCCATTAAGAACATTTACATGACATATGATCACATTACATGTCATGTAAATGCTCGACACGTTGGTTTAAACATGTTGTGCTGATGATTTTCTTTCTAATCCACTGTATCTTCTCTCCTTTCGACCCTAGGGCATTCTACAGGAGATTTTGGGGTGCCAACTTCCCTTCTGGACATCCTGTTTGTGTGAGAAACCACTGGTAATTTCCTTGGGTTATGTTTCTTACTTCTATCCCTTGGTTATACAACTGTTATGGTAAAATAATTTAACCAATTGTGTTGTTGGTTTTGACCTTTATCATTTTTTATCTAGGAACCTATGTTCAATCATCCACACCTTCTTCATCATGGGTGTTATTGATTAGAATCTTTGTTGGATAATTAGTTAAAGGTAGGGTATAACAACCCTGCTTTTTATTACACACTTAAACATGATTTATTACATAAAATAAACTTGATACAACATATAAGATTGATATTTATAGTGTGTTTTGGGCTTAGTAACATTACATAACAACTTAGAACATAAAACACACAACATCTTTATTGAAAACTTCCTTTACATAACCACAACATTCCCTCATACATAGCATTTCATGGGATAACCTGAGGACATGTATAAGAAAGGGGTGATATATAAAGCCTAGTAAGGGTGTAAACAAGGAATAAAATTAAGAATACAATAAATTTTTTTCAATAGGAATATCAATGGAGTATAAAATAAAAATGAACATAAAGGCATGATAACATAGAAATGTGGAAACAACACTTAACATGGTATTAGCATGATCCAAGGATCATTGCACATGGAGAATGATTAAAACCTCATTTCACTTGAATTATCATGATCAAACCCTAATTTCACTTTAAGTGTCATGATACTAAACTTTACCCAATTCATTAGAGCGCTATCAAGGCACACCCTTCATAAACATTTCATTTCATGCATAAGTGTGCCACATAGATCATACAAAATTGAATCATTCATCATCATTTATTACAAGATAAAGGGATGTGAAATAAATACATGAAGCTTTATAATCAATAATGGATTGTTCATAAAGGTGAATACCATTGATAGAGAAATGGGTATGGTATTCACTACACAATGACATTGGCTTGGAAAATTATGGTGCAATTTCGGCAGCGTAACGGCGTGACATAAGAATTCATAAAAAAGGTTGATGAGTGTGGAAGGGGTGTCTCATAATATTTACATGAAATAGATAGAAATGTGGTCATATAGATATATGTCCCAACATATTTAATGGAATTTATATTTTTAACACAAAAAAATTGTTTGAATGTAAATGAAGAGAGTGAAATCCCTTATGGAATTCCGGCATGGTAATAGGTGTACATGGGAGGAATTAATGAGAGAGAAAAGGGGTATCTAATCATCCAAACATAAATATGTTATTATTTGGTAGTTTTTAAATCATACCCTAACATTTATAATTGATAATAAAAGGGTATAACAATATTAAGAAACCTGGATAAAATGAGAAAGAAAGTAATTCCTTACTTGGATGTGTGATCTTAAAGGCTTGGGAGGGGCTTGAGAGAGGCTTATTGAGAGCTTTTGGAACCTTGGTAGTATTATATAGAGAGAATTTCAGGGTTTGGTAGAGCTAAAAAGTCTTTGAGTGAAGAGGAAGTGGGAGCTTGGGTGGGTTTATATAGGAAATGAGAGGGAATTCTTTATTATTTAGGTTTGGGTCACCACACATTAAACTAATCCAAACCACAAACTAGCCCATGGTTTTTTTTAAAGGGGAGTGGAAAAAAATATTTTATAAGTCCAATGGCCAAACTTCTTAAAATAATAGGGTTTCTTATGTGGAGGTGAGTCACACTCTCAAGGAAATTAATTTAAAAGGTAAAATATTTTATAAGTCTTGAAGAGTCCACTAAAGCATTTTAAAATAAATCAAACAAAACTAAAATTGAATTATTTTAATGTTAAAACATATATTGGATGAAAATAATGTTGATATTATTTTTATTACATTACTATTGGGTCATTATTATGTCATAAAACACATTATATATTTAAACGGTATTTAATTTTTACCCAAAAATTCAACTGTCTCAGAATATTATGAAAAATTCACTGTTGGATAATTTTGAAATACTAATTCCAAAAATAATATTAATTTTATCTAAATAATTTTCAAATATTTTAATTTTTAATTTTAAAATAAAAACTGGCATTTATCGAAAATTCATGGGTTTTGACAAAAATGGCTTTCAAACCTTAATAAAATTTATAATTGTATTCCTTAAAATTATATGATCATTTATATATAATAAAAATTAATTTAGTAATAACATTTTATTAAAATATTATTTAATTCAAAAATCCATTAATTCATCATAATAGATTTCATAATTGAATATTAACTAAAAATACTATTTGTGCTTTAAAAACTATTTACAATGTAACAATAATAAAATGAATGTATATTCTTTATTATATACAAAAATAATGACCATAATCATAATTCTAAGGTCTAGTTACACAACCCCTTATAACACCTACATAAGACCTAAGTTTAAGGTGTGTGATGGTGACAGACTCTTGGGGTGGCTCAAATATCATCGCTCGGGTGGTAATCTCTATCAACTTCCAATTCTCTCATAGGTGGTTTCGCTCGAGCTTAATGTTTTGAAGCTCAGATTTGAATTGGTCATGAGATAATCCCAATGATGCCACATCCTTTCCTAGCTTTGACAAATGGGATTCGTATGGGGAAAGTCTACTGGATGAGTTCATCGCTTCCTTTGTCTGAGTAAATTGGATTTGTTAAAGCCCTATATTTATACTAATCATGTGATCACTTTTCAATGACTATATTAGAAATGGTAACAATTACTAGTGGTATTTTTAAATCCAAAAACATAAAACCAAGTAAGATCATATTTTATATAACCATTTTTCATAATAATACATTTAATTATATTAAGAGGAATTTTCATTGATAAAAGTTTGGGTTGTTACAATATTCCCCCCTTAAGAAATTGCACCCTCTAAATTTCCTTTTCCCACACTAAAATAGATGTGGGTAACTCTGTTTTATCACTTCCTTTAATTCCCACATTACTTCCTCGAACTTTTGGTTTCACCAAAACACCTTGACGAGGGGCATTGTCTTATTTCATAGAAATTTTTCCCTATGATCTAAGATCTTCACTGGTTGCTCCTCGTAAGAAATATCATCCTCTAACTGTACTACCTCTGAAAAAAGTACATGTGAAGGGTCTGGTATGTACTTTCTTAATAGGGATACATGAAATACATCATGTTATTTGGTCATGATAGGTGGAAGTGTTATTCGATAGGCCACAACCCCGACACAATCAAGAATCTCGAAGGGGATGATGTACCTAGGACTTAACTTCCCTTTCTTCCCAAACCTCATGACCTTCTTCCATAGAGAAATATGTAGAAATACCATTTATCCAACTTTGAACTCAAGGTATTGTCAACGGTTATCTACATAACTCTTCTGTCGACTTTGGGCTGCCTTGATATGCTGCTGAAGGGTTTTCACCCTCTCTACCATTTCTTCGACCATTTTAGGTCCTAGCAGTTTATGCTCATCAAATTCATCCCAACATGCCATTTTTCTGAACCTCTTCCCATACAAGGATTCATAAGGATCCATTTGGATGCTTGAGTGGGAATTGTTGTTGTATGAGAACTCAATAAGATAGAGACATTGATCTTATCCTCTTTTAAAGTCCATTGAGCATGCTCTCAACATGTCCTCTAGTGTCTGGATAGTCTTCTCAGACTGGCCATCAGTTTTAGGATGATAAGACAAACTGAAGTTCAGCTCAGTATTCAGAGCGTGTTGCAGACTCTTACAGAACTTAGAGGTGAATCTTGGATCTCAATCAAATATAATTGTAGTGGTACTCCATGCAGCCTTACCACTTCCCTAATATATATCTGTATTAGTTGATCCAATGATAAATCCTCCCAAATTGAAATGAAGTGTGCAGTCTTTGTAAGATGATCCACAATAACCTAGATATAATTGTTTCCTTTGGATGTCTTTGGATGTCTTTGGAAGTCTGGTGACAAATTCTATGGTGATTTTCTCCCATTTACATGTTAGTATGGGTAATGGTTTCTTCATCTCCTTATAATTATACCTCTCAGCGTTCACTTGCTAACATACCAAGAACTTTGATGTATACTCAGTGATCTCCTTCTTCATGTTATCCCACCAATAATGCTCTCGGAGATCTCAATACATCTTTGTGTTTCCTGGGTGAATGGATAAATTCAAACTATGTGCATCATCTAAAAGTTATTTCTTAAACTTTGGACTTGATGGAACACATAGTATTTTCCCAAATCTCACTATTCCTTCTTTATTAACATTTAACTCTGAGGATTTCCCCTTTCTGATAGTTTACACTTTCTTCTAAATTCCCACATAATCCTTTTGAGTATCCTTTAACCTTTACAAAATAGACGGTTGAGCAATAATTTGTGAAAGGATTAATGACGTTCCCTTTTTTATGATTACCATGTTCATATTCATCAAATAAAAGAATATTGGATCCTTTTAAATTCTCATTAATGATAGAATTTATGGATCCTTTATACTTATAGCATTCGCCACCTTGTTCGTTATCCCATGGTGGTAATGGATTGAGCAGTCATAATCCTTGATGAGCTCTATCCATATTTTTTGGCACATATTAAGCTATTTTTTGTGAATATATATTTTAGGATCTTGTGATATATATATATATATATATATATATATATATCTCACACTTCTCCCCATAGAGATAATGCCGCCATATTTTCAACACAAATATCATAGCTGCCTACTCCAAATCATGCATCGGATAGTTTTCCTCATGGATTTTCAGATGCCTTGAGGCATAGGCTATCAATTTATCATTTTTCATTAGAAAACATCCTAAACCCCTCTTTGAAGCATCCCTGTATACCACAGAGATTTCTCCACTTATTTGGAGTGTGAGTACAAGCGTAATGATAATCCTTCTTTTCAACTCCTTGAAGCTCTTTTCACATTCATCACTCCAAGAAAACTTTATCCCTTCTAAGTTATCTTGGTAAGAGGGTTAGACAATCGTGAGAAATTTCTCACAAATTGATGATAATATATAGATAACCCCATGAAGTTGCGGATATCCATTACTGATTTTGGCCTCGGCCATCCCTCAATTGAATCTCTCTTGGAGGGATCCACAGATATCCCATTGTTTGTGATGATATGACCTGATAATGAGACTTTATTCAACTAGAACTCAATGTTGTTGTACTTTTAATAGATATTCTCCTTTTAGAAGGTCTCTAGTACAGTTCTTAGATGCTTCTCATGCTCCTCCTTGGTTTTAGAGTATATCGAAATATCATATATAAAGACTACCACAAATTTGTCAAGGTAGCCTCTAAAGACTCTATTCATTAATTCCATGAAGATTAATGGAGCATTTGTGAGTTTTAAAGGCATTATAATGAATTCATAGTGCCCGTACCTTATACGAAAATCAGTATTGGGGATATCTTCCTTCTTCACCCTTACTTGGTAATATCCCGACCAAAAATCCACCTTGGAGAAGTATTGTGCTCCACATAGCTAATCGAACAAGTCATCAATTTAAGGAAGAGGATACTTGTTCTTTATTGTGATTTTTTTGAGCTCATGATAATCAATTCAAAGGAACATTGACCCATCCTTGTTCTTGACGAAGAGGACTTGATCACCCGATGGTGAAGCACTTGGGTGTATAAATCATTTATCCAGATTCTCATGTATTTGTTTCTTTAGCTCCTCAAGCTCCAAAATATCCATTCCATATGGAGTCTTGGATATTGGAAACACCCCAGGTATAAGGTCAATTGGGAATTCAACATATCTTCTAGGAGGAAGACCATGAAATTCCTCAGGAAAAGCTTCAGTGAATTCCCTCACAATAGGCATGTCTTCAAGGATGGTTATTTCCATAGACTCAATCATCTGATCCAGATACACTTGCTCATAGAGCATTAATATCCATGCTTGATATGATGCTGCTAAAGAAGATTCATCTTCCTCCTTTCACTTTTATAGAATCAAGGATCGATTCTCTATATGGAGCGTGATTTTCCTCTCATGGAAATTTATGTTGGCTCTATATAAGGAAATCCAGTCCATGATGAGAATTTAATCAAATTTTACCATAGGGAGTATCACTAGGTTCGACAGGAAGTTCACTCCACAAATTATGATAGGGGAGGAGTTATATTCACGGGATGCAATGATTTCCCCATTTGTTGTACTCACCAACATCTTTACTTCTATGATTTTTGGTGGTGTTGGGATTGTTCTACTAAACTTTCTAGATATAAAAGAATTCATATAACTAGAATCAAAAAGTATGTTCTCTATTATTGAATGAATAAATATTTTACCTGTCACCACTTTATTGTCGGGGCTCACTTTGGTGGTAGTGATGGAAAAAGATCACCCTTTCTGCCTTGGAGGTTGTTGGTTGCCTCCAAAAACCCTTGGATTAGGGCACTGATTTGAAAGGCGCACTGGTTCTTTGCATTTGAACCAATGAACAATGTGTTGAGGTTCAAATAGAGTGTTCCTCTCCTCTGTCACAGCTGCGGGTTTTTCTTGTCAGCATTTAACAGCTAGGTGCCCTTCTCTTCCACACATAAAGCATTTCCGCGCCCCCTTCAAGCAATTTTCGGGGTGCTTCTTTCCACACCTTTATCAAGTGGGGTGTTGGTTTTTCTTATCACCATTGGATTTATCCATCAGACCACCAAAATTGAAGTTCACCTTGTGGTTCTTATCCCCTTGATACCCCTAATATTCGTTGATCTCCATTTCAAACTTGAGGGAACATCAGACATTTTCCTCATAGCTATCGAAGTCATGGATCATCAAGGATTTCTGTAAGCTAGGTTTAATCCCACCAAAGAAGTATTAAACCTTGAATTATGGGGTAATGACAAATATAGAGGTGTATCGTTCAATCCTTGTAAATTTTTCCTCATACGGTTCGATTTATTCTTCATATTTTTTTCTTGAGGGAAAGGAAGTCCCTTTCCATCTTAAGTCGGAGGGTGCGTGGAAATATTTATCGAAAAACATTTTCTAGAAATCCTCCTTCCATTTCAATGCCTTGATCTCTCCATAAGGCTTTGTATTTTTTATCATATTCCACCATTGATAAGATTCACCCTCCATACGATAAATAGCCATAAGAATCTTCTCTTGTAAGGAACATTAAAGGATGGAGAAGATATTTTCAATGGAGTTGATCCATTGTTTATCAATTGAGGGATCAAATGATCTATTAAAAGTAGAAGGTCATTGTCTCATGAAGCTCTTGATTGTGACTTGTTATTTCTTATGGGGGGTTGATCATTATTCTTGACCCATGTTTCTATTCAAATCTTGAGTTAACTGAGAGAGTATCATGAAAAAATTCACGATTCCTGCTCCCATTGGATTGGTCATCTCATTAGAACAGTCATCACATTGATCTCTGCATCGATTGTTAGCCCGAGTCCTCTCATTATTAGTCATTGGCCGGAATAAAAGGAAATTTGGGGGTAACACATAAAGGGTAATCCAAGGACAAAAACGGATGACTTATAAATAAATTTTATTTCCTTAATTTATGGATATATATACTTTAATCTAGGTTATTCATGATCTACTTCCAAACATATATTCTTAGGGGAATTTTTTTTATTCCCTTAAAAATGGTTCATACTAAGATTTTGAATATACCAAATCATATCCCCTAGGATTGTCGTAATCAAGTGTGCAGCATGGCCTGTTTTTGTGTACCAGGATACCTCAGGTCAAGGTCGAAACTCCTTATTGGAATTTTCACTCCTAGGTACATCTGTACTAGAGCCACCTCTACCTACTCATATCCTAATAGGGATTTATTTTCTTAATAAACCACTTACTCAATACTCACCAAAACTTAGGGATGTTTTTATTATACTTAGTCTTGTCCCTAAGGCTTCCACTAGGGTTTTCTAATCCTAATCCCAAAAATAACAAAACTTATTCTCTAATAACAACTATAACAACCCTTATTTTTATTACACACTTAAACATGATTTATTACATAAAATTAACTTTATAAAACAAAGAATATTGATAGTTCTAGTTTCTTTAGAGATAAGAACATTACATAACAACTTAGAACATAAACACACAGCATGTTTATTGAAAACTTCCTTTACATAACCATAACATTCCCTCGTACTTAGCATTGCATGGGATAACCTGAGGACATGCATAAGAATGGGGTGAGCTATAAATCCTAGTAAGGGAGTAAAAAAATCATAACATAAAGAATACAATATATGTTAGGGAATAGGCATATCAATGTAGCATAAAAGAAACATGAACATAAAGGCATGGTAACATGAAAATGTGGCAACAACACTTAGCATGGTATTAGAATGATATAAGGGTCATTGAACACGGAGCATGAGTAAAACCTCATTGAACTTGAATTATCATGAGTAAACCCTCATTGAAATTGACGTATCATGATACTAAATTTTACCCAATGCATTGGAGTTCTATCAGGGCACACCCTTCATAAACATTTCATTTCATGCATAAGTGTTACACATGGATCATACAACATGGAATCATTCATAATCGTTTATTCTACAATAAAGGGATGTGGAATAAATACATGAATATTTATAATCAATAATTAAATTTTTATAAAGGTGAATACTCTTGATAGAGAAATGGGTATGGTATTCACTACACAATGACATTGGCATGGAAAATCGTGGTGCAATTTCGGAAGCGTAACGACGTGACATAAGAATTAATAAAAAAAATTGATGAGATTGGAATGGGTGTATCATCATATTCACATGAAATGGACAGTAAGGGGGTCATATATATACATGTCCCAATATATTTAATGGAATTTAGATTTTTAATACAAATGAATTTCTTGAATGTAAATGAGGAGAGAGAAATCCCTTATGGAATTTTGGCGTGGTAACAGGTGTACATAGGAGGAATTAATGAGAGATAAAAGGGGTCTCTCATCATCCAAACAAAAATAGGGTAATATGGGGGAGGTTATAAATCATAACCCAACATTTATAATTGATAATAAAAGGGCATAACAATATTAAGAAACTTGGATAAAATGAGAAAGGAAGGAATCCCTTACTTGGAAAGAGAGGCTTCTTAAGAGCTTGGGGCACCTTGGTAGGATTCTAGAGATAAGAGGGTAGAGGTTAGTCCAGATCTTAATGATTTGAGTGAAGAGTAAGTGGGATCTTGGGTGGGTTTATATAGGAAAGGAGAGGGAATTATTTATTATTTAGGTTTGGGTCACCACATATTAAATTAATCCAAACCACAAACTAGCTCATGGTTTTTTCCGATGATTTTTTGCCAAAGGGGAGTGGAAAAAATATTTTATAAGGCTAATGGGTGAACTTATTAAAATAATAGGGTTGCTTATGTGGAGGTGAGTCACACTCTCAAGGAAATCAATTAAAAAGGTAAAATGTTTTATAAGTCTTGAAGGGTCTACTAAAGCATTGTAAAATAAATCAAACAAAACTAAAATCACATCATTTTAATGGTAAAAAATATATTGGTCAAACATAATGTTTATAGTATTTTATTACATCACTATTGGGTAATTATGATGTCATAAAACACATTATATATTTAAATGGAATTTAATTTTTACCCAAAAATTTGAATGTCTTGGAAAATTATGAACAATTCACCATTGGATAATTTTGATGTCTTGATTCAAAAAATAATATTCATTTTATCTAAATAATTTTATAAATATGTGAATTTTTACTTTTAAGATAAAAACCGACATTTATCAAAAATTCATGGGTTTTAACAAAAACGGATTTCAAACCTTAATAAAAATTACAATCATATTCCTAAAAATTATACGATAATTTATATTTAAAAAAATAATTTAGTAATAATATCTTATTAAAATATTATTTAATTCAAAAATCCATTAATTCATCAAAATAGATTTCATAATAGAATATTAACTAAAAATACTATTTGTGCTTTAAAAACTATTTACAACGTAAAAAATAATAAAATGAATGTATATTATTTATTATATACAAAAATAATATACATAATCATAGTGTTAAGGTCTTTTTACATAACCCCTTATAAAACCTGCATAAGACTGAATGTTAAGGTGTTCTATGGTGAGAGACTCTTGGGGTGGCTCAGATAACATCGCTCGGGTGGTAATCTCTATCAACTTGCACTTCTCCTGTAGGTGGTTCCACTCAAGCTTAACGTATTGAAGCTTAGCTTGGGATTGGTCAAGATCAAAGCCCAATGACTCCACCTCCTTTCCGAGCTCTGAAAAATGGTCTTCCTATAGGGAAAGTCTACTAGATGAGGTTGTCACTTCCTTTTTCTGTGTAAATTGGATTTGTTAAAACCCTATATTTATACTATTTATGTGATCATTGTTCAATGACTGTATTAGAAATGGTAACAATTTTTAATATTATTTTGAAATACAAAAACATAAAACCAAGGAAGTTCATATTTTATATAACCATTTTTCATAATAAGACATTTAATTAGATCAAGAGTAATTTTCATTGATAAATGTTTGGGTTGTTATATAGGGGGTCTAAATCCTAACCCTATGGTTTGATAATTTACAAGTTTATGAAATATTGTGATTGTGCCAATGTAGCATGCACCCAAATAAATTAAATAATGAATGGAATTGATATTTGAAATATTTTGTTCACAATTGGATTCTGACCTAGCTTATGGAAACCCATGGTGTGATTGAACCATGATTATAATTTAATTGGAAAAGGTCTTAAAGTATGTTTATCATAACATGTGACCTAGGGTGATTTGTTATTATAGAATTCCAAAATTGTGTCTTATTTCTTATTGATATAACTATTAATCAATTTTGATATAAATAAAAGTGATATTTGAAAGAATAATGGTAATTTAAATAATTAACCATAGAGATATATGATGTGATATTGTGATATCCATTCTATATGAAACAGATTGTGTTCTATGCTATAATTCTAATATATCAGGATAATCCCTATAACTTTCACACTTATATGTTGTAATGCTGATATTGAGCAGTCTCAGCCCTATCCATGCTATAATTATTATAGATAGTGGGTTATGCCCAGTCCCATGTTGTAATTCTTATAAGGCTTTGACCTAGAATGTTGTAATTCTTATAGGGATTTAACCTAGAATGCTATAATGCTTATAGGGTTTGACCTAGATTCTTTTTTATGACTTTACCATGGTTATATGGTGGTGGTTGGCATGGTTGTAAGATATGATCGTAGATATTTCAACATGAAACCAAAGTAGGTTATTTACCATGGTTATATGGTGGTGGTTGGCATGGTCATGTGACATGTTCATAGATATTTTGGCATAGAGCTAAAGTAGGTTGTTGTTTTATAATATTAATTATTAAATTAATTAATACACTTGGTTATTGATTTATTGTATACACTTATTATCAGAATTTTTTTGTTTATAAATGGTGGTGTCGACCTACTGAGTTATACTCACACACTATTTGGGCCACCGTTTGGTACCTGAGAAGACTTCATGGATGCAGGTTAGAAAAAGGGAAAAGAACCTTATTGTTGATTAATTTTTTTCTGTGGGTTGTAGTTTTGATATGGGACCGAGATGGGGTTTGGGAAATGGGACTTTGAGTCTTTTATTTGATTCTTCTAGTCTTTTTCTTGTATCTTTATAGCATGACATTAATTTACATTCCATCACACCATTGCATTATTCCTAATTTAACCTTTCGATTATTCATTTGAATTTTATTATTGTCATCTTCATTTCCATTACTCTGATTATTTCTATTTTATTATGAATATTTATTACCACAATGACACTTCATACGAGGGGTTATAGTCTCAACATTATACTATTCACACCCCCATTGCTAGTTTGAAGCCTATAGCGTACAGGGAAGTGTGTTTGAGGCTCATAACCAACCCTTTATATCCATGTGAGAGAGTTCCATATTGGGTAATGTTATAAAGTGGTATCGGAGAATGGTTTTATTTTCTTTTGATTTACTATTAGTGCAAAGTTATACAGGATACTATGATGTGTCGGGACTTGTTAATGATATTGTGCATGGGAGTAGCTAACCCATGTACAAGGGAAAATTTGAGTACCCAAGGATTGGATTGTTTTTTGTGATGTGTGCTTATTACAGTTGATGTTATTTCACCTTGGGTGATTCACATGTTGTGTGAGGTTATTGTTTTATGCTATCATTATTTCTTGAGTTTTGTACTCATGGCTCGGTGTGGCATGAGATGAGAATACATGCATCAAAATAGGTACATAGGGATATATTTACATGAATTATTAATGATAGGGATATATCTATTTTCCCATGTGAAATATATACTTACCTGTTAAACTATGATATGAGATATCTATTTCATTGGATAAATGGAATGAGTTGGTGTGTCATGCTAAAATACTTGTAAACTATTGTTAGAGAGACAAAGGGTTGGTGGTTCTCTATTACACTCACCTGTTGGGTTAATGTTTTTGAAATATAGTTCTCTAAGTTTTTTTTTTGTCTTTTAGAGAAAATTCCACCTCATCGAATTCAACTTGAGCATCAAGAGAGTGGAAATCGAAACACTCCTAACACAACTGAACCGTAACTTCTTGTAGTTCCTGAGGATCATATGGATTCTCATCTTTGTGATAGTTTCCTAAGGATCATGTGATCCATATAAATAGATACTATTCATACTGTTCCTTCGATTTTTGAGCTAAGAATAGAGTTTTAGCTTCATCATCCACCTATGTAAATTATTGAAGGGGTACCCCAAGAAACCGAGTTCTAGATTGAGTTTCTCCATAAAATTTTCATGCATCTAGATACACTCATGGAGAGGTTGTTGTATCTTACTATGTATATGATTCATGGACATTCTAATCATTAGTGTGATATTATGGAAGAATCTAGACATTATGACTATATACATTGAAAGGACTTCGATATGAAGTTCCTGAGACATTTCTATCTTGAGACCTTGATGGATGAAAAAAGTTCATGAGTCCATGCATCTGATGCAGGGTGGTTTTCAGTGATGGACAATGCTGGAATATTTACCCACCAAAAGTGATTTTCACCATCTTTGAATGTTGGTGAGATCTATAGGGTGAGATGTTTTTAGAATGTTAAACTTTATCCATTTAAGAATCATTGAAGATGTCCATGTTGTCTAAACCTAAGTTATAATGTTTTCTTAAACATGGTTATTTTGATATTTAAGGCATTTTAATCACCTATTAATACATATTCTATTATTTTTCATCAAAGAAAACATGATATATTTGGATTAAGGTAGTTAGTTCTATGAAATTTTTGTAATCTTTCATTCCATGTGTTCTTGATCTTTTTAAACCCTTATTTTAACAAGTATCAACTTATAAATTCTTGTATCGATAAATTTGTATTCATTTAATTGTTATGTGTTTCCCAAGCTTAATATAAAATTGTTTTTTCAATGGTTCCCAAGTTATACACACCTAAAATGATTTCAATTTCACTCTATTTGTTTAAAAAATACTTAATAGAATATTTTTAAAATTTTGATAAATAAAGAGATACTTTAGATTTCAAAATGCTTCCTTACATGATATTTGGAGCATTTAAAGGACACTTTAAATGTTTAAGGGGTTTTGTATAGATTTATATTTATTATTGTGATTATTACATATATTTATCATTTTTTTGTGACTAAATTTTTTTTAACTTATGTTTGTGTTATTGGTATATATTTTATATGATATATGATTCCAATTATGGAATTTTTACCCTATTAATTCAATTTTTAGTATCCTATTTAAGTTGATTATGATTTATAATAAAATCATGGTTTCAAATAGGTTTTCAAGGATGGTTTTCTAAATTTTATAATTTTAGATCAAAAATAAAGGTCTATTTAAAACCTTTAATCAAATTTTTACATAATAATTCCCACTCCCTTAGTTTAACCCCCCCCCCCCCCCCTTCATTACACATTATATAATTTTTTGTATATTTTAAGATATTTTGGATCATTTATTAATGTTTAGGTGAATAAAATGGGGTTTATTATTGAAGGTTCTGGGTATGTGAGATTATGGATTGATATTGTGATGGATTTAATTGTGTGATTTTATTGGTATGTGATTGATGAGTGATAAAACATTCCCTCTCCTCCCTTAGTAAGCTCCATTAGAACCCAGGGAACTTAGTTAAGGAAAATTAGGATTAAATACCACTTTTTACTATGCCGCACTAACTAAAAAATAATATAAAAAGGTCCTTGTTCCATCAGATGGGTTCCACTGCACTACTAGGGTAAGACATGTTCACCTTAGTAGATTAAGTTGTGGTTCCACCAGATGGGTTTCATCAGGATTCTAGGCCAAGACATTCTTCCCTTAGTAGCATGAATGTGAATTTAGATATTCTTGGTCCTAATAACAATAATATATGATTTTTATTGGGTTTATTTACCTAATCAACCTTAGGGAATATATCACAATTATTGTGTAAAACATTATACCCTTTAAGGGTGGTAATTCATGAAGTAATTTGAGTATTTGTTTTGTTGGGGGTTTATTTTTATAATTGGTATTGGGATATAAATTATGAGTGTTAATGAATTTAAATAGGTGTATTATAGGCATGTTTAAAGACCTAATTAGTGGTATAAGTTCTTGGATGAATGTATGAGAAGGGTCGGGTGGAATTGGAACTAAATTTTCAGTTGTTGCATCCATTCACAACATGAACCATGGGATTCAATATATGAATGTGGTAAGTTGAGGGTTGTGAATATCTACCTCAAATATTTCATATTTTGAACCACGGTTCATGATGTGAATAGAATTTGGTAGAGGTTGGATCCATGTTATTGAGTATTTAATGGCCTAAACTTTATGTTCACACCATGAATAGAACTGGGGGCCTTGTTAATAGAAATTTACTAAAATTACCTATGTGGTATTTTTACCCCTGACTTTTTATTTTCTATCATTTCTCGCACATGGACAAGGGGGTTTGTCTCCCACTCTCCCTCTTTTATTTTCCCTTGTTTTGGGGTGGTTTTGTGGTATTTTACAGTGATTCTTGGAATCACTTTCCTTTTTTTTGCCTCTACTCTTAGTTTCTCTTAGTTTCCTATTGATTTTGTTTCTCTAGTTTAGGGTTTTAGTGTAGACTCACCTAAATCATGGTGGAATTATTTGATAATGTTGGGTTATTCATATGAATTTTCTAGAGGATTATCTGAGATGGTATATTCTTTTTTTCACACATCATATTGATAGAGGTACATCACTGTATAAATTTATTTAGATTTTTTACCTAAATTAAGTGAAATTTCCTATTGAATTGGTTCTTAGTGTAAGGTATTTTTTTGATATGGTATCCAGGGTACACTATAGACCTTTCACATGTGTTTTTTCATAGTTTTAGTGTGACAAGGTTTCTCGATGAGTTTTCAATGATTATTTCTAATTAGATTTAATTTAATTTAATTTAAAATTGTAATAAAATGAATTGAATAGTTAATTATAATTAATTATGGGATATTTTTCTTTTATATGTGTGCTTAGGATGTTAGAGTGGGGTTGGGAGAGATTAAATGAGAGTATTAAAGTTTTTTTAATTAAAAAATCTCTAAAATTGAGGTAAGGGGTCTCTCATACATTCACCATGGGTATTATACATTTTATTTATATGCATGTGATGTGTGTGGTATTTCCACTAAGGAAAATTGACATGTTGAATTACATAAATTATTTAATTAAAATTAAATACACATTCATGAGTTGAAAAAAAAATAAGGTTTATAATAGACCCTTGTCTAGCGATTTGATTTCTTCAACAACTGATCATTGAGGCCATGATTAGGACTCTATTATTTGTGACCCTCAGACCCTAAGGTGTGTAAATTAAATGAAAGGAAGTGAACAAGAAATATAATCCAAAGTGTTAGGTTACATTAGTGACCTTTAATTATAGGTGAGTGGTGACTTTGGGGTGGTTGTCCCAGTGGTTGTCCATGTGGGAACCTTGTGATTCCTTAGATACTTGGGATAGGTTTAATAACCATGGGATGAGTGTAATCCCCCCACTGATATGAGATTACCTAGTTAGGTTTGTCTTATGAATACCTTTGAGGGGTTGGGTGTCTAAGGATTGACATGGTGATGAATTGGGATGTGAGATGGGATTTATGCCATCTCTTGAGAATGGTTTCAGTATGGATTATCTTATAAGGTTAGTGAGGTTTCATTGTAATCATGATAGTTCCAAGGGATTCCATGCCCTATTAGTGATAATAAATGACATGAGATATAATAATGTGGTATAGGTACCTTTATTGGGTTCCCTAGATATGATGATACATAGGGGACGCCGGTGGGTGACCTGGTGACACTTTGACACTAAATACAGTGCGTGTGAGAAATGGGTAGAGATGATTGAATGTGTAACCTTATAAACTATATTGATTCGATCCATTTATGGTTATTATGGTGATTTTTCATACACATTATAGGGTGACCTTGAATTTATGTGATGGGTTCAGGTAGGTGGTTGGCCAATTAAGATACGTTATGTAATATGATTAGGGTGGGATTCACTACAAGTCAAGATACACTAAGATACATGGGATGCCTAATACATTCTCCTAGTATTTGGTATTCATGATATATATTGCTTCAGAATTCCGTGTAAATGGTCCATAAAAACAATTCTACTTTTTTTGATTTTCTTGGACGTAGTCCTTTGAATCAGGGATAGGGCATGTGACCCTCCCATACCACTTATAGGATTTATTTGGAAAACCATGGACATGATCCATTAATTATAATTTACATTATGTTAGAATGCCATGGAAATGCTCCTTGGATTTAGCTCATGGTTATTGGATTTGTAATGCCCTGGAAATGCTCCTTGGAATCAGTTCATGGGTATTAGAGTTGTAATGCCTTGGACACATTCCTTGCATTCAAATCTTAAGTATTGTAGTTGAAATTATTTTGACACACTAAATAGATTTAGATCTTGGGTATTAGAGTTGTAATTCCTCATACATGATCCTTTTTTTTGGATCTTGTGTATTATATTTAGAAAGGATTAGACACACTCCTTGGATTTGGATCTTAGGTATTTGAGTAATAATTCCTTGGACACAACCCTTTGATTCAGCTCATAGTTAATTTGTATTTCCTAGAAATTTTTCATAAGAATAATCCATTGGAATCATATTGGTTGGAAAAATCATGTGACATGCTTGGAGACACTTTGGAACTAACAAAATCAGGTTTTTTTCTACATGGGTGTCTTGGTAGAACCTAAGGATTAATGTGATTGTTTTTATTTTTATTTCCACATGGGATTTATTTATTTTGAGAATATCACATATGTACACTAAATTTAGTAGTTATTTACAGAAATAAATAATTAGTAAACTACTGAGTTTAGGTAATTCCCTGATATTTTGAAATAACACTATGTTCTATAGCATATACAATATTCTACACCGAGCTTAAAAAAACCATGAAATATTATTATTTAAATGTTATAGTTATAACCTAGCCATTAAATTGAAAAGAATAAATATTATTAACCACATTATGAAATATATATATATATATATAAATTTCCTACTCAATAAAAAATTATTGATTTATTCATAAGAAATAATTACTCATTTTTTCAGTAAATTCATTTTATGCTTCAAAAATATGTTTTCTTAAAAAATAGTTTTTATCAATTTTTGTGAGAAAAAATTTTATAATTAATTTCTATAAATTTTATAAATTTTATTTAAAAATATATATATAATTTTTCAACTCATCTTTTCAAAATTATGTTAGAGTGATATTTTGGTATTTTTCTAGAAGGATTATTTTTTTAGTGAATAATAAAAAACCAACTTTTGTTAATCTTACATTTTTTCATTAAATAATTTAATTTAAAATTATCATTTTATATTAAAGTTACATAAGTATACTTTAATTATAATTAATCAAATTAATTACATATTAATCATCATTATACCTGATTTCGGTATAAGTTCATTTTTGGGCTCAAAAATGCATTTTTCTTAAAAAATCATTACATTTTGCGTTTTAATATTAAAATAATTTATTCCACTTATATAAATTGAATCTTGAAAAATGGATTAATTATTTTTAATTGTGAATTATACATTTTTTAAATAGGTCTTTTCTATTTTTATCATTATGAATAGTAATCGTGGTAAATATTTGGCACCTCGGTAAGGGTAAATTGGGTAATTAAGGTTAAAAATAATATGATAATGACAAAAATTAACCCTAAAACTTTAATTCAATATATTTTATTATTATTTTACCATAATCCTTAAATATTATAATTTAGGGCTATTTTGTTCCATTTTTCATTGAGAATTAATTATATATTATTTTAAGAAAATATAAAGTCAAAAATGTCACTCTCTTACTTTAATATCTTTAAATATTTTGAGATAGTAATAAAAACAACCTATGTTCGGTTATAATTTTTACTTTGAATATAAATTATTATTTTCATGGTAATTAAATTTTAATTTTTAGTGATAAAATAATTACCTTAAATGCTTATGCAACAACGACATAGTGTTTGTGCAAGCAATAGAAAAATCAAGTAACAAATTGTAAAAACTCAAAAAGTAATTTTTTGGTTGGTGATTTATAGTGTCCCAATAATTTTATATATATATATATAATATTAGGTATGTTTTTAAGTTTTAAAATAAAATTACTTTGTTTTCATGTTGTTTTCAAAGTCAAATTAAATGAATAGTTTCAAAAATCACATTAATGATGTTTTATGATAAAAATATTTTATTAAATTATTTATAAATAATAAGAAATATTTAAATAGGATTAATTAGGATCATAAATCATCTAAAATATCATACCTTTTCTATTTATGATCAAATTTTCACCTAATAATTAAAATTATACCCCTTTAATATAAAAAAATTTATTATAGTGGATATGGTTAAAATTGGTTAACTAAGGGGTTAAACCAAATTATAAGGATTAAAATGATATCTAAACATTTATAAATTTTATTGGATGATTATATGAAGAAAATATAATCTTTATATTCTAATTAATGTCATTTTGGAACAATATTACTTGATTTAGACACATATTATGTTATAATATTTCATGTATTTTCAAAAATGACATTAATGATATTTTATAGTAAATAGTATTATATAATAAACAATATTTTATTAAATTTTTTAAAATTAATAAAAAACATATATTTAAAAAAATTAATTACATGTGGTTTAAAATATCAAACATGTTTTGTTTATGGTTCACTTTTCCTTTTATAGTAACTTTATTGAATCATGAGGAGTAAAAAACATTGATATCATGGTAATTGTCAAAAGGCTTAATGGGGGTTAAAACAAAGAGATAATTGTAAAAACATCATCTAGACTTGTCCAAATTTTATTTTATGAGATTATTTAGACAAATAAATATCTTATATCCAAATTATATCAATTTGGTCCTTTTTCATGAAGATTAATTTATATTAATTTAATACTTTAAGAAATTCCAATAGTGCCCCTCCCCTCACTTATAGAAGTGAACCCCCTCTCCTCTTGTCTCCACACTTAAAGAACCATTTGGTTCAGACAATACCTACTCAAATATCTTAAAATTATCCCTCCCCACATTTTAGAGTTCTTATTTTGGGTATAATACCAACCATAGAGGGCTTAAGGTGTAAAGCAAAGGAGGTTGTCCGAAGAAGAGGTATAGATTTTAACCAAATGTTTTAGTTTTATTTATTATAATACTCCTTAAAATATTAATAAACCATAAATAAAAAACAAAAATAGTATCTTAAACATACTTATATATTTTTATGTTAATTTAATAACCTATATCTATCTCATCTTTCATCAAATGGGAAATGAAATTTTTATTCTGTGTACAATGGAATATCGACTCGTGAACCAATGTAATTTATTTTCCATCACCACCTTTCGTGGATGGTTATAAAGATGTATTTAATTTATATATATTATATTCATGAAATAATTATAATTATTTAAAGATAATATTTTTTTATTTTCTCACCTTTTAATCCATTTAAAAATGATAATTTCTTTCCTGCATATGTGTGAATTATCACCTCCATGAAGTGATGTGATTCATTTTTTGTAACCACATCACACGGTTGTTATATATAAGTGTATTTTAATAAATTATAATATATTTATCATATAATAATAATCATATATATATAATAATACTTACCTTCTTTCCATCAAGTTCATGAAAAAATGGAAATGTTACTCATGTGTATGTACGACCTACCATCTCCAGGATTGTGACATAGTTCTCTTTTCATAACCATTTTTCAAGATAGGTTTTAAAAGTAAAATTTATTTATAAAAATTATAATTATTAATTGATTATTATTATTTATATTATGTAATAATGACCTCTTTTACCATATTTAACCTACCGAAGTCATTTTTGTACATAAGATCTAAATATCGTCAAAACTTCTGATGTTAACTTAATTGATTAAGTAATTAAATATAACATGGTAATAAATGAAATAAAATGAATAATTAAAATGGTATTGTTTATTAAGAAATTAAATAATTAAAAAAGGTTTATTATTTGAAAATATAAATAATGTGCATGATGAGTCAGATTTACGGTAAGGGAAATTTAATTTAAAAACCTCATCTTAAATGTTTTGAAGATTTATTTTCTAAATATTTTTAATACATTTCCATATTATTAAAAATATTTTATGGATGTATTTATATGAACATAAATGAATTGTAAATTAAATTTTATACCTCTTTTTACTTTCTTTAAAAAATATTCAAAATGAACCTTTATATGTATTTTACACGAAATATTTTGAATTTCTTAAAAAAAGGGAAAAAAATGTTCTATTTTAATATATAAGTTGTAAATTTATTTCCACCACCAAAACCATTATTTTATATTTTTATTAATTTAAAATATTCCATTTTTTCATAAAATAAAATATCATCTTCCCTTTTTATGGGTATTTTAGTTTTGAATATAGATTTTTAAAAGGAGAGTGTATTTTTATATCCAAAACTATTTTGCATATGGGTTGAAAAGATTTTTTTTAAGTGTTTTATGATGAAAATGTGAAATCATAGAATATTTTATTCCTGATATAGTACTTAATAATTATATGTTATGATATAATATCATGATATATCTTATACAAATGAGTGAGCCTAATATAGCTTATATGAATGGTTGATCCTGATATAGCTCCCCAATTCATTGGGTAATAATTCTTTTCCTAAAAGGAAAGAAGGAGGGAGTTAACCCGATTTGTTTCTCCTATGTATTTAACTAGGCTCTAGTTTTTATAACACGAGTGAACATGGGTTATGATAATTATGAACTAAGTTTTCTACAAGGGTTTCTATTTTCTTGATATGGTTTTTAAATTTTTTATTTGATAAAAAAAATTTATGTGTATATGATTTATTTTACAAACTCAAATAATAACATGTAAAAGGTAATAATTTTAGGGATTTTCATGATTTTTAATGGACTAATGAATTTCTTACTTTTATTTCCCTTACTGAGCTTTTTGTGTTCATCCTATATTTTTAAATTTTTTTTTACTGTGTTTAATGATGTGTAATAATAAAGATAAAGTCGGGATGAAAGTTGTGGATATTTTTCATGAAAGGAAAACATGTTTCATTTTAAAAAAATTATATTTTAGGAAAAATGGATGCTGATTATAAGTATAAACTTTGTAATATATGATTTTTTTTATGTAAAATTTATGACCTAATTTTATAAAACTCTGAACCTAAATGATCTTTGGGTATGAAATAAAGTAAATTATAGTCTAAAGACACTAGATATGTAATTTTTAAGGATGGATCCTTATAGTTGTACCAAAACCCTACTAAGGATTCCAAGTAACTTGTGTAACAAGAAGCCTTCACTGATCATATTTTCAGGTAGCGAAGAGGCAAAATGTATCATAATCAAGTGAGATAAATCATATGGGATTAGAGATATGGATAAGGTGAGGCTTAGAGATAGTAATTGAGCCCCCTGTATTTTATTATTTATTTTATTTTTTATATGTTATTGACCTGATAGACAATCAGCCTTGATATATGACTATGAGTCTATATGAATGTTTTCTCCCACAGTGACATTTTTTATAGTGTGTTTTATTTATTTTATTTTTAATTATTTGATGGATTTTTTTCATAGATGAATTTTGGTTATTTTTATAATATTTTACACTCTAATATAGGGAATAGTCTCCCCACAATAATATCCAATACCCCCAATGTTAGTCAGGGGCCTCTAGCATATAGGGAGTCATGCCTAATGATTTCTCATGTGATGGTGGATATGGACACATATATAAAAATCCTATAATGTGTGTTTTTACATAAGAGTTTCTAGGTGATGTTTGAAATGGGAATAGGGAGGTGTTTCCAATGAGTTGTGGCTTATATGAGATATGACCTATGGGTTTCATAGGATGGCCTAGTTTTTTTATATTCATCTCAGGATATATGTGAGTTGTGATGTATAAAAGGGTAACTTTATAGAGATGGGTTATCCCAAACGTGTGAATTACTTATAGATGGGAAGCATGGGTAGATTCTTTAATTATGATATTAGTGAAAAGGATGTTCTAGTATGTGTCTGGTATAATACAGAAGATTCCTTGGGCTATGTGATGAAGATAACATGAGATTATTAGTATTAAGGTTTTACTTTAGAGGGAATAATCGATAATATTCTTTATCTTAGTATTTTTAGGCATTGTTCCCAATTATATAACAGGTTTTTATCTTAGGTGGATGAATATATGATGTATCAAGAACAATTAAATTGTTTTGTTATTAAAACTATTTTGGTTGGTGGGTGATTATTCAGTAGACCATGGCCTAGGTGAAATGCCTGATTTTGAAGAGGATCACCAAGTATACTTCTGGATTGATGAGATTACATTAAAGGGGAGCATGGTCGACTATTTAGGCATTTGATCTAAGGTTTAATGATGTGTAAATCATGGGACCATGATTTGGTTAATGTTATGGGGTGGTACAATAGCGTGCACCATTAGATATAGATGATATTGAGACGGTATTCACTAGTTACATATAGTACCGTATGAAATGGAAATCATTTATTATCTATGTATTAGTAGTGGAAAATGGGTTTAGTGACATGTTTGTGGATTTGGGTGCCCATGGTTCAATTAAATGATAAATGAATCATGTGGCAAGGGTTATATTTGGAAACAAATGGGAGGTCATTGGATAGTCGACCCATAGTGGAACCTGGAAAAAATGTTAATAAGGCATTGTGTCAGTGTTGACAATATAAGGGTGTTGAACTGGAGGTGTGACATACATGAGATAATGAACCTATTAAGGTTACACTTGAGGAGTGGTATAAGTGAAACCATCTCGTGGGGAGTGAACTATAGGCTCATAGAAGGTGTGGTCCTATTTTTAATTGGAATTCAGTAGATATTTAGGATAATGTTCCTAGTTAGTCATGAATGGTTAGAACTTTAATTTTCATTTTGATACTTACGTATGAGTAGAATTGTAACAGCCCAAGATTTTATAAAAAAATATTCTTTTTAATTTTATTAATGTCTTGTGTTATACGCTACACCAACAGGAGCTTTCACAACACACATCTCTGATCTAGCTTGAATTACATGCAATCGCGACCTTCCACGATAGCGTGTGTTGTACGCAACACCAAGTTTCGCTAAACAACGATATGTTATTAAGATATTATTAAAACTAGCCGTTATGAATAGTAATAACCACTTTTTGAAATTTTGTAAATCTTATTTTTTAAAATGGACTTCATTTTTGGATTCGGAATATCGAAATTAGCTTAGGGTGAAATTTTGGTAATTTTCGGATAACTTCCATATTCTGATGAATAGTGAAAATTACTAAATTATAATTAAAAACAACTTTTTTAATCAAAATAATTAATAGTGATAAATTATTAATTTGAGTTGTTTTAAAGTATATTTAGAATATATTTTTACAATTTAATACAATGTTGGTCATTGGATGTAATTTCACATTTAAACCAGACATAAACAAGTGTCAATCTTTTGATAGATATTGTTTCTTAAAAACACGCTATTTGTTTTAACAGCGGGATTTAATTATAAAATTAATTAATGAAACTTCTATGTTATGAATTTGGTAAAATAGACTTCATTTTTTGAATTCGGAATATGAAATATATCTTAGGATAAAATTTTGGCATTTTTCTGAAAACTTTCAATTTTTGATGAATAGTGAAACCACTAAGTGGTAGGTTAAAAACTGAATCTTTGCATAAAACTTAATTTTACCGCTTCTGTGAATGGAATTTCGAAAATCTGACAGACACGGTTAATATCAAGGACTAAAATGTGGTTCAATGAGATGAAAATAATTTTTGGTGAATAGTAACTTTTTACTTTTTTTACCACGGTTAATAGTAAATAGGGTAACTAAGGGTAAATATGATATTAATATTACCCTAACACATGTCCTAATTCTATTGGATAAGTGTAATTCGACCAAAAACAACCTTATGAATATAATATGACCATTTAGGTCCACTTGGATTAGATTATGACATTTAATATTATTTTATTTAATGAATAGTTAAATAGTTAAAATCAAAGTTTAATAACTAAAACATTTTTAATATGGGGTTATACATAAGATAAATTCGACTATAAATATTCATTAGAAAGATAAAACGATTTCCTACATAATGATATTTTATTTATAATTTTTAGACTTTAAATAAATTAATTTATTTATGACACAACAATGATGCAGTAATTACCCTTTTAATGAAATATTAACATAATTGATGTTATAAATGCTCAAATGAATGTAATTTGAGACTTTTTATGAATTACACTAATTTTCTAGGTTACTATGATATATTAGTGTTTATTTAATCAACTTGGTTCGAACATATAATTCTGTTAATACTTTCACAAAAATCATATATCAAATAGTGTCAAAATTGACACAAAAAAGTTTTTAAATCAAATATTATATTATTAATTGTTATTTTATTCCTAAAAATCTAAGGTTCGGCCAAATGTCTTAGATAAGGATATATATATTAATAATAAACAAGTTGGGGTTCGTTTGGCATGTTATAGTAAGTGTATTAACCATATAGTGTAAGAAAACAAAAAGACACGGTAAAAGTTAAATTATTTAACTTAAAGTTAAATCTTATTGATAAGGTTAAAATAATAACCTAAACTTGTCTAAATCCTATTGGTTGATAGGATTTCGACCCATCCCCACTTTATCTTCGAAATAAGACCCTTTGGAACCATTATAAACCGATTTTGACTTTAATATAAAATAATATTTTGAGATATTCCAAAGGTGCCCCTCTCCTCCCTTATAAAAGGGCACCTCCTCCCTCTCTTCCTCACACAACTTTGAGCCTTCAAGCTTGGCCAACCCCTGCCAAAATCCCTTCTCCACTTCCCTAGTATCATCCTAGAGGTCCTGGTATTCTTCAAAGACCATCCATAGTTCTTTAAGTGGAGGCTAAGAAAAGGCGCGTCAAAAAGAGGAGGTTCGGACACATACGAAGCAAATCGGATCTAAGGTAAGGGAAATATCACAATCTCATTTTTATCCGAGATTGTTTATAATTTGGTATTTACTGGGGTGTATTTTATCATCCAAATCCATGTTTCATCAATATGTAATATTATTTCCATCCACCTACAATTGTTTAAATCCATTTTTACCCTTCGGTGAGTTTTTAGTAATATGTATGAAAGGAATCTTTTGTCGTTTTTCGTACGAGGTATTTTTTGACTTTTCCAAAAAAAGTACGAGAAGAAAGTTTTTTTTAACTTATACGGCATGAATGGATTTTTAAAACATTATTTCCAAGAAGCTTCCTTTACAAGTTTTCAAGTTTATTTTTAATCAACTTCTTTTAGTTTAAAGTTGTATGACATGTTAAAAAAGGAAAAATGTTTTTGAAGAAGAAAGGATATTTTCCTCAAGAATGGAGTTCAAGTGTTTTATCAAAATTATTTTCCATCTAAGATAATAAAGGGTTCTGTTTTTATCCCTATTATTACATTGATTTGATTATGTTGTGATGGAATTATTTTTATGAATTCCTTTCTCTTATATAAATTGTTTTATGATGTCATGTTGTTTAAGAATCCCATTTTTATTACATGGGTTATGCTATGATGTATGGTTTATGATTTTGTGGCACACATAAGAATGGTATCATTATGAGATGGGTGGGACCTATATCTCCCTCCAATGCATTGGGTAAAGATTTTATTTCTCATGAGATAGAAAGGGCTGGAACGGTAGGTTATACCGGTTCAGTGAAACAGGACTGAAACGAGGGTTACTCGATTCAGAAAGGGACTTTGTCCACTAAGATAGTCTTGGAAATGAGTCTTGACTAACAAGAAATGATTCTCTATGATTATGTGTGAATGCCACAAAGTTTAATGTTTTAAGTTATGATTATTGTGATTACATTTCACTGCCATGATTTATCCCATGTTATGAAATTATGCTCTCTTTTGCAGTTTCAGATTTCCAAAATGTTATGTTCTTATGAATACGATGTGATTGATATTTATTTTGATTACCCTTACTGAGCATTTGAGCTCACCCTTTTATGTTTTCTTTTCCCCAGGATATAAAGAAAGGTTTTAGGTAAAAAAAAGGGAAGATCTTTATAGGATATGTTGAAGATCTTTCACCACGATTAGAAGATTACGTTCCGAGTTTCCAAAGACACTAAACTATTACGATCCTTGTGTGTGTGTTTTTGTTATGTACTAAGTATTCCGCAAATGTAATGTAATGTAAATGTACGTCAAGATACGGGTCTCTACAGTTGGTATCAGAGGAAAGGTTTAGTCAACCTTTGGAAACTAGGATGCGAAAACGTTAGTGAGATCCCTAGAGACATTTCTAAGGTATGTCTAGGGATGTCCCTAAGGATAAGTATATGTATAGGTTATAGTACTAGAATTACGCTAACGATCATAGAATTAAACCTAAGATGTTAGATATTGAAGGTACTCCCCCTTTATTATATTGTTTTCCCTAGCATGATTTTTGCCTCTCACACTATTCTTTTTGGGTTTTAGACGATGGCTGGAACCCGAAGGAACCGTGTTGATCAATGCAATGGACAATGCAATGATTGCCCTCCTGAACAAACAAATGTTATGGGAAATGGAGTGAAAAATCTTATTGCTATCCTTACACAAGATATGAATCATTATGGACTTCCAAATGAGCATAGAAAGGAACAGTATTCTATTGAGTCCTTCATGAGGCAACGTCCACCTTCTTTCAGTGGGACTTCTGATCCACTTGTTGCTGAACAACGGATCAGTACCATTGAAAAGATATTTTCAGTTCTTCAATGTTCTGAACATGATAAAGTCATCTTAACAGTATATCGTTTGGAAGGTGAAGCTGATCAATGGTGGAATCTTATCAAGAATACGAGGCCAAGAGATGAAATTGAGTCCATGGAATGGGATGAGTTCAAGAACTTGTTTTTCAGTAAGTACTTCCCTCGTATTCTTCGAACAAAGATGGAGAAGGAGTTTCTTGAACTAAAGAAAAAGGATGATGAATCTGTTGGTATATACGAAGCGAATTTTACAAGACTTGCAAGGTATGCATCTGGTATTATCATCCAACCTGAAAGTAAAGTTGATCGATTTTTCAGTGGCTTAAAACCAAGTCTTCGAAGGGAATTAGCTATAAGAGACTTCAGTAGCTATGAAGAAATTGTGCGTTGTGCTATCAAGGTAGAAATGGAGGTTGGTGTTACATATCCATCTCATGGTTTTGACAAGAAACGAAAGATGGAGTTCAAGGAGAAATCTCAGAATAATGGTGAAAAGAAGATGAATGTTTCCTTATGCACAAAGTGTGGAAAGAAGCATGGTGGAGATTGTCTTAAAGGGACTAGAAAATGTTTTAAGTGTGGAAAATAAGGTCATCGAGCAGCTGAGTGTCGAAGTAATGGAAAAAGGGTTTCTAATGATGTGAATAAATCAAACACTACAGAGAACACACCACCAACACTTCAATGCTTCAAGTGCAAGGAAATGGGGCGTTATGCTAATAAATGCCCTAATCCAAGGGTTAGTGATGATCGACATGAGCAACCGCTTAAGGAAAAGGACAAAGGGAAGTCACATGCGATCACTATTGGCAATGTTGAATATGACAACGATGTGGTGGAATGATTAAGTGTTTATATAATGGGATTCCAAAATAATGTTGTATCATGGAATATTGGAATATTTATGTATTGGTCTAATGTGGTATTCAAATTGATTGAGATATTATGCGCATAATGAAGGGAAAACGAGAAAACGAAATGTTTAACAGTATTCATGAGCTCATGATTGATATAAGGACTAAGTGATATCATGGTTTGAGTATATAGAATTTGGAGGATTTTGGTATGTGAAAAGTGTTAACTTTTAACTGCATTCAAGTTTTCACTATGGTTCAATGGGTATTCAAGAGAATACATTATTAAGGACTTTGAATGTTTGGAATGTGACCAACAAAACATATCTTGTGATATATGGGGATCGACGATGGTGTTAAATCTCTGGTAATCGTTTTCACTATGTTATGAGAGTGGACTGCAGTATTATGGATTAGCCTAAAGATTGGAATGGATTATGTTGGACATATGTTAGTATTGTTTAAGGATAGAAGTTTTTTCGATATTATTGATGGGATGTTATAGTAATTTAGTTTTAGAAAAAGGACAACCTGCAGGACGGGCGACAGCCCATCGCTTCGGACAAGGCTGTGGGAATCGAACCCACAACCGAAGTGCGACTGGCCTTTATCGCCTACCACTGACCTACAGGAAGTCCCTGTTTAGTAGAAACTAGTTTTATTATATTAATCAGTATGATAGGTGAAGTATAAGTTCATTTTAGGAACCATATATGATTAATCTCACTATAGAATGACTTATGTATATTTAATAACTTTTTTCTAACCTTTTGTTTGAGACAGATGGAATGACTCGTCATTCTCTCACAAGATCTGCTAACACTTCACAAATAACAAATTCAACTTCATTTATTTAAGAGATGAAGTGGAAATTGTTCAAGGCATGAACAACAGTGAGATTGTACCAAAACAAAGTAAGTATTTATTCTAATTCTTCAACTTTAGGGAAACGATCTTGAAAACTAAAAATGTTATCCTAGTGCTCTTATATCTGATTAATCATATGGTACCTTAGATCGTCACAAATTTATAGATTTGTGATTTTTTTCTTTTCCATAGCCATGTTCTCTACCACTCTCCATCAGAACATGATGGTTAGATTTTTCTTCCATATCCATATTTTCACCTATGTGGAAACCCAGTGATTAGTTTATTTGGGGTAACCATTACGTTTCATACCTTTGTTTTTAAAGATTGGTTTTGGTATTCCTTTTTATGATGTGGGTTTCTATTAAAGAAACTTTCGAATAGTAAACCATTTATAACCCAGACGAATTTTGAGGGCGAAATTCATTTTTAGGGGGGTAGAATGTAACAGCCCAAGATTTTATGAAAAATATTCTTTTTAATTTTATTAATGTCTTGTGTTATACGCTACACCAACAGGAGCTTTCACAACACACATCTCTGATCTGGCTTGAATTACACGCAATCGCGACCTTCCACGATAGCGTGTGATGTACGCAACACCAAGTTTCGCTAAACAACGATATGTTATTAAGATATTATTAAAACTAGCCGTTATGAATAGTAATAACCACTTTTTGAAATTTTGTAAATCTTATTTTTTAAAATGGACTTCATTTTTGGATTCGTAATATCGAAATTAGCTTAGGGTTAAATTTTGGTAATTTTCGGATAACTTCCATATTCTGATGAATAGTGAAAATTACTAAATTATAATTAAAAACAACTTTTTTAATCAAAATAATTAATAGTGATAAATTATTAATTTGAGTTGTTTTAAAGTATATTTAGAATATATTTTTACAATTTAATACAATTTTGGTCATTGGATGTAATTTCACATTTAAACCAGACAAAAACAAGTGTCAATCTTTTGATAGATATTGTTTCTTAAAAACACGCTATTTGTTTTAACAACGGGATTTAATTATAAAATTAATTAATGAAACTTCTATGTTATGAATTTGGTAAAATAGACTTCATTTTTTGAATTCCGAATATGAAATATATCTTAGGATGAAATTTTGGTATTTTTCAGAAAACTGTCAATTTTTGATGAATAGTGAAACCACTAAGTGGTAGGTTAAAAGCTGAATTTTTGCATAAAACTTAATTTTACCGCTTCTGTGAATGGAATTTCGAAAATCCGACAGACACGGTTAATATCAAGGACTAAAATGTGGTTCAATGAGATGAAAATAATTTTTGGTGAATAGTAACTTTTTACTTTTTTTTACCACGGTTAATAGTAAATAGGGTAACTAAGGGTAAATATGATATTACTATTACCCTAACACATGTCCTAATTCTATTGGATAAGTGTAATTCGACCAAAAACAACCTTATGAATATAATATGACCATTTAGGTCCACTTGGATTAGATTATGACATTTAATATTATTTTATTTAATGAATAGTTAAATAGTTAAAATCAAAGTTTAATAACTAAAACATTTTTAATATGGGGTTATACATAAGATAAATTCGACTATAAATATTCATTAGAAAGATAAAAATATTTCCTACATAATTATATTTTATTTATAATTTTTATACTTTAAATAAATTAATTTATTTATGACACAACGATGATGCAGTAATTACCCTTTTAATGAAATATTAACATAATTGATGTTATAAATGCTCAAATGAATGTAATTTGAGACTTTTTATGAATTCCACTAATTTTCTAGGTTACTATGATATATTAGTGTTGATTTAATCAACTTGGTTAGAACATATAATTTTGTTAATACTTTCACAAAAATCATATATCAAATAGTGTCAAAATTGACACAAAATAGTGTTTAAATCAAATATTATATTATTAATTGTTATTTTATTCCTAAAAATCTAAGGTTCGTCCAAATTACTTAGATAAGGATATATATATTAATAATAAACAATTTGGGGTTCGTTTGGCATGTTATAGTAAGTGTATTAACCATATAGTGTAAGAAAACAAAAAGACACGGTAAAAGTTAAATTATTTAACTTAAAGTTAAATCTTATTGATAAGGTTAGAATAATAACCTAAACTTGTCTAAATCCTAGTGGTTGATAGGATTTCGACCCATCCCCACTTTATCTTCGAAATAAGACCCTTTGGAACCATTATAAACCGATTTTGACTTTAATATAAAATAATATTTTGAGATATTCCAAAGGTGCCCCTCTCCTCCCTTATAAAAGGGCACCTCCTCCCTCTCTTCCTCACACAACTTTGAGCCTTCAAGATCGGCCAACCCCTACCAAAATCCCTTCTCCACTTCCCTAGTATCATCCTAGAGGTCATAGTCTTCTTAAAAGACCATCCATAGTTCTTTAAGTGGAGGCTAAGAAAAGGCGCGTCAAAAAGAGGAGGTTCGGACACATACGAAGCAAATCGGACCTAAGGTAAGGGAAATATCACAATCTCATTTTTATCCGAGATTGTTTATAATTTGGTATTTACTGGGGTGTATTTTATCATCCACATCCATGTTTTATCAATATGTAATATTATTTCCATCCACCTACAATTGTTTAAATCCATTTTTACCCTTCGGTGAGTTTTTAGTAATATGTATGAAAGGAATCTTTTGTCATTTTTCGTACGAGGTATTTTTTGACTTTTCCGAAAAAAGTACGAGAAGAAAGTTTTTTTTAACTTATACGGCATGAATGGATTTTTAAAACATTATTTCCAAGAAGCTTACTTTACAAGTTTTCAAGTTTATTTTTAATCAACTACTTTTAGTTTAAAGTTGTATGACATGTTATGAAAGGAAAAATGTTTTTGAAGAAGAAAGGATATTTTCCTCAAGAATGGAGTTCAAGTGTTTTATAAAAATTATTTTCCATCTAAGATAATAAAGGGTTATGTTTTTATACCTATTATTACATTGATTTGATTATGTTGTGATGGAATTATTTTTATGAATTCCTTTATCTTATATAAATTGTTTTATGATGTCATGTTGTTTAAGAATCCCATTTTTATTACATGGGTTATGCTATGATGTATGGTTTATGATTTTGTGGCACACATAAGAATGGTATCATTATGAGATGGGTGGGACCTATATCTCCCTCCAATTCATTGGGTAAAGATTTTATATCTCATGAGATAGACAGGGCTGGAACGGTAGGTTATACCGGTTCAGTGAAACAGGACTGAAACGAGGGTTACTCGATTCAGAAAGGGACTTTGTCCACTAAGATAGTCTTGGCAATGAGTCTTGAATAACAAGAAATGATTCTCTATGATTATGTGTGAATTCCACAAAGTTTCATGTTTTAAGTTATGATTATTGTGATTACATTTCACTACCATGATTTATCCCATGTTATGAAATTATGCTCTCTATTGCAGGTTAAGATTTCCAAAATGTTATGTTCTTATGAATACGATGTGATTGATATTTATTTTGTTTACCCTTACTGAGCATTTGAGCTCACCCTTTTATGTTTTCTTTTCCCCAGGATATAAAGAAAGGTTTTAGGTAAAAAAAAAGGGAAGATCTTTATAGGAGATGTTGAAGATCTTTCACCACGATTAGAAGATTACGTTCCGAGTTTCCAAAGACACTAAACTATTACGATCCTTGTGTGTGTGTTTTTGTTATGTACTAAGTATTCCGCAAATGTAATGTAATGTCAATGTACATCAAGTTTCGGGTCTCTACAAGAATTCTCACATCAAATCATTACATGAGGTGATAGATAGAGCAAGGACCACGAAGGTGAGACTCTATGTTATTGGGTTCTTGGGTGTAATGTGATAGGACATTGGATGGTTGATATGGATTTTGGGATTCTAGTGAGAAAATAAATTTTATTGTATTGAGTTTCATTCTTAATACCATATTTATGGTTCAGATGTGTTATTAGATGGATTTCGTGCATTTTCACTGGGCTTAGGGGGGTTTTGAGTATATCTAAAGATTAATCATATGAATAGGATCTAATAATTGAGATTAGAGTAAAATAATGGGTTTTTTTAGTATACAACCAGGAAATTACATTGAGAGGGAATTAATGATCTCAAAATTCCTATGTGGATTAAGAAATTAGTATTGGGTGATGTAATATCATGTTGGTAACTATAGCTAAGCATCTTTGAGAATGTTTAGAATATGAATTTTTATGGGTTCTTTTGGATATAATTAGATGTGAGGGGATAGGAACCACGTCGGGTATGTTACGTAGGGTGTGATGGATATGTTTTGGGGTCATTTGGGGATTTTCAATGAAAATCGAAAGTATTTGGGATTTGGTTATGGATAGTAGAGTCTTGTCTAATTTGGTTTGAAATTTGATTCAAGGAGTGGTATTATCACCTCACTAGTTTTTTCAACCAATTGTGAGAAACGATGTGGATGTCATACTAAGCAGGTCATTAGGCCATTTGTAATACATTTTTTGGGTGATTTAGATGGTGGGGAGCACCATGGTTTGGAATCATAGCTTCTTATTTTAGTCTTATAGTGGGGAGAAACATAATCCTATGAATGAATTTTATTAATGACAATTAAGTGTATCATGATGTACAGGTGAAGGTGAGAAATATCGTAGTGTTTCAGTGATGTTATTGAGCAATCACTCATCTTTTAATTAATTTTATGCCCCGTATTGGGAGTTTTGTTGAGGGTTATCATTTGGTGTTTTATATTTGGATGTGGAAAGACCATTATCAATTTATAACCATGATTGGTATTTATTTATGATTAAAAATCAAAGAGACTTATCAAGTATTAGAAGTGATATAGTGAGGAATTTGTAAAACCTCATACCCTTTTAGGTTGTAAATTAATAAGTGAATTTGAGTTTTTTTTATGATGGGTTTTTTTAGAATTGGGATTTGGATCTCAGTTATAAGTGTTAATATATATCAATAGTTTTTTATGTTGTTTGAGAGCTAGTTGGAGTTATGGGTTCTTTAGTGAGCATCATAGAAGGGCCTAGTAGCCTATGAGATGAATTTTCAGTTGTTTCATCCATTCATGATGTGAACCAAGGTGTTTAAACCATGAATATAGTAGTATTATGGGGTGGCCCTTTTCCTTTAATATTTCATTATTTAAATAATGGTTCTCACAATGAATAGACTTTGGTATTATAGTGGCTCTTCCTAATAATTTCATGTAATGAACCTGCTTTTCATGTTGTGAGTGATGTTAGGTTCCTTATTTTCTTAAAAAATGGGAATTTACCAAAATTCCCCTATATGTTTTTTTACCCCTAACCCCCTATTTTATCTCCTCTCCCATAAATGGACCAAGGTATCAATATCCCCCTCTTCCACTTTGATTTCCCTTTTTTTGGGTGGTTTTGGTGGTATTTACATCAATTCTCGGTAAGTTTCTCTTTCTATTTTCCTTTTCTCTTAGTTTCTCTTGGTTTCTTACTAATTTTGTTTTTCTAGTTTAGGTTCTTGGTGTTGATTCCGCTAGATCATAGTGGAATCAGATAATATCCTTGTATATTTTAAATGTCTTGCCTATAAGAATCCCTAACGGTTTCTACACATCGTCACATGTTTTTTTGATGGAGTTACATCCTCATATGAATTTATTTAATATTTTTTCCTAAATTAAGTAAAATTTCCTATTATATTGCTTCTAAATGTTAGAGATTTCTGTAAGGTAAATTCAAGGGTATGTCATGGACCTTCCATGATCATTTGATTGTGGTTCAGTGTGATGAGGTCACTGGGTGAGTTTTAATTGATTATGACTTGTTGGTTTTATATGAATTAAATTATAAATTATTATAAAAATAATTAAATTAAATTATAAATCGTTATAAAATTAGTTGAATAATTAATTATAAATAATTTATAATTAATTATGGGATGTTGTTCCTTGAGATAGGTTCTAATAATGTTAATGTGAGGTTGGATGATCTCATATGAGAGTAGTAAATCTATTCTTAATGTAAGAAACTCAAAAATTGAGGTAGGTTGTCCCTTACATATACACATTTATTATTATTATTTTTATTTATATGAATTTGATATTAATGGTCTTAGAACTAAGGGTTATTGACCTATTAAATTACACAAATTGTTAAATTAAATTTTAATTCCCATACATGTATTGAATGAAGTGTCAAGGGCTATGATGGGACCTTGTGCACTAGCTTGATTTCCATGGTCATTGATGGTCAAGTAATTTATTATAAATATTTTCCTTATGAAACTTTTACCAGGAGAGATGTAAATTAAATTAATATAACTAAATGATAATCGGTATCCATAGTGTTAGGTTCCCTTAGTGACCTTTAGGTAGAGGTGGGTGATGAATTAGGGTGGTTCTTCTAGGGATTGGACATGTGAGAACCTTATGATTCCTTAGAGCCTTAGGATGTGTGGAATGATCATGGAGTGAGTGTTCTTACCCTAATGAGATTTGAATACCTTGGTGTGTGTTCATTATTTAGACCTTGTATGGGTTGGGTGAATGAGGACTGACCTAGAGATGACTTGGGATGTGAGACGGTCTTTGTGCCATCTCTTGGGACTGATTCCAGTATGGTTCATCTTATGTGGATAGTGGTGCTATATTGTGACCATTATAATATTAGGGGACATAATTCCCTCTAAGATATGGGTTATGACACAAGAGGTGATAATGGGATAGAGGCACCCTTGTGGCATGTCTTGGCTATGATCAGACCTAGGTGACCCTATTTGGTGCCCCGGTGAGATTTTGACCCTAGTAAAGGTGTGTGTAAGAAATGGGTAGAGATGATTAAGGGTGTCACCCAAGAACCTAAAATAATTTTATCCTATTATGTATATGATAGTGACAAGTTATATAATTGATAGTTCAACCCAATATTTTTTATACAAGTTAGGGATGGTGTTCGACCTGTTGAGATGTTCTATGTGAGATGATTAGAGTAGTATGAACTACCAACCAAGATGTAAAAAGATATATGGGACTCTTAGGACATGATCTTAAGATTTATAATTCAAGTCATATATTATTTTATAATACCTTTGACATTATCCTTGTATTTTTTTGTGCCACTAGATTTGATTTCAAGGGAGGTGGTCCTCAGAATTAGGGTTAGGGGATGTGACCATCACGTATGGCCTGTGAGGTTGAATTTGAATGCAATTGGATTCATATTTGATTTGGGTTGGAATGAATTAGACACACTCTTTGGATTCAGATCACTAGTATTTTAGTTTGAATACCCTGTAAATTCTCCTTGGATTCGGTTGTTGGGTATTGGAGTTGGAATGAAATGGATGTTCTCCTAAGATTTGGCTCATGTGTATTGGAATTGGAAAGCATTGGATACACTCATTGGATTTGGATATTAAGTATTGTAGTTATAATAACTTTTATAAATTATATTTGGATCTATTTATTTAGTATTAGAGTTGGAATTCCATTTACACACTCCTTATATTCAGATCTATTGTATTTGAGTTGGAATACCTTCAACACGCTCCAAGAATTTAGTTAATAGTTAATTTGGATTAGCAAGGAATTACTCCTATGAATCATCCATGGGAATGATATTGGTTGGCATGATCACATTACATGATCATAGAAACTATGGTACTATCCAAAGTAAGTTTAGGTTGATCACAAGTTCCATATTAGAACCTAAGAATCAATAGTGATTATTTTTATTTACACTTTTGAAAAATATTTCTTTATTTTGAGAATATCACATTTTTACACTGAATTTATTGGTTATATATGGGGAAAATTTGTGGTACCCTAGTGAGTTATAATAACACCTTTCTCAAGTGTCCATGTCACTTGGGTACTCGATAAGCCTTTAATAATCATAGGTTCAGGTTGGGAAGATATCCAGAGTAGCTAGATCAAATGAGAGGTCTCATATGGGATTAGAGACTAGGATTAGGTGAGGTAAGGGGATAGTAGTTGAGCCTATTATATTTTATTATTTATTTAATTATGTATATGTGATCATCATAGTGGTTAAACATTTCGGGTGTATAACCATGATTCTGGATGATTTTTTCTTCCACGTTGACATTTGTTATACCATATACTATTTATTTTATTTTTCATCCTCTGATGGATGTTTATTGTTTATGGATAGTGTTTTTTTATTTTTTTACTACTATGAACTTAGATATGATGATATATCCTCTCCAAAGTAAAACCTTATACCAATGTTGTTAGTCTGCAACCTCTAGCATGGGAGCAGGAATTCTTAAGGTTCCAGTTGTGACCTTTAACCTCGGCATTGTCAAGTGGTTCAGGGACGCAGGACATTATATCTTGATTGATATAGTTATTTTCATGGTTTTTATTTTATGTTTATATTTTTATAAAGTCTGATATATAATATTTTACTTGTATTTCCATATTTATAAGAATTGATAATATTATTTTTCTTTGTACTAATTTACTTTAATTATTATTACATGATCACTTTATGTTATTAATTTATTTTCCTTTATTACAGTTATTTATTTTGTTAACATAACCTTACATATCTTATTTTTATAGTTTACAATTATTATTATATATTAGTTATCTTTGATTCATGTATCTTTCTATTTTGTTTATTTATGTTATTCAATACGAATTCCTACTACATGTTTTTATTTTTTATTTCCCTCTTCCAATTGTTTAAACATGGTTATCAAATTATTTTGAAAAATAAATGTTAAATATAAGTTTTTTAGAATCAATAATTATTATTTCATAGAACTAAGTTGTTTCTTTTAATCTTTTATAAAAAAATATAAAATGGATTTAAAATAACTAGTTTTCTTCCTAATAAGGTGTTGTTCTATTTTTTAAAAAATTTAAATATGTGTGTGTTAATATGGTTTTTATTTCTTAAATGTTAAAAAAGTTACTTTACTTAAATATTATTTCAAACTAGAATTTATGGAATGGACTATTAAAGGAATTGTATAGAATCATTTATTAGTGGAAGCATGTTGGGAACATGTAGTGAACACCCTACATACACACCCTAGTGTGTATGTAATTATTTATTCTGTAGATCTATAGGTTATATTATTATTTGTATAACAAAAATCATTTACCAGTTTCTTGATGTTTTTTTATATATAGATTACCCTGGATAACATGGTGATGATCATTTCATAGCTCAAGTCAGTGGTTCATCTCATATAATTGATGTTTCGACCACTCTGGACCCTTTATCTTTACCTTTATTCTCTTCTATATTATTACCCACAATGAATCCTAATTTATATTTATTATTAGGTGTGGTTTTATTCACTTTGTTTATTCTTTTATCGGTTTATGTTTAAATTTGAAACTACTTAATTCATGTGCATACAAGTATAATTTATGAACTCTTCATGATGAATTTTTGATAAATATATGTTGCTTGTTAACTTTTATTAAAGGGTGAAACAATTCCCACTTGGTATTTTTCAATTCCCTTGGCACTATTTTCTAGCTCAGGGAAATCGAGAACATTCCTCAGGCCTTGTGATAGGCTGACCCGAGTGACATGTTATGTTTACCTAGGTTGGTTTTTGACACTTTTTCTTCATGTAACATGGATTTCTATTATAGCCTATGATATCACTTATATTACAGATTACAACACATATCCAAACCATGGGTTCCTTTTGTATCTTACATTATTATAAAAACCATTTGTACTGAAATTAACTATTGTGGGATCCCTCAAATGATGTTTAATTTTTACTTCTTTGGTGTAGTTGAGTGGATGACCAAGGTCATATCTCAAAGAGACAGTAATTAAAATAAATTCTTAAAGGTATTATAAAAATAAATATAAAATAAAAAAGTAACTTATAAGGATGGGGGTGGGTTGATGATTATAAAAAAAAGAAAAATTATTTTTCTAGAATATAATTTTTTTTTGTTTTTTTGTTTTTTTTTAAATGAAGATTTATTAATAAAACACAATGAGAATATATTTTTTTAGAAAACTATTTTAAAAATTAAATCGATCTAAATATACTTGTTCACATACTTATTAATCATTAACATTTAAATTTACATACACTTTATTATTATCCCCTAATTTATTAACCCCCAAACCCTACAATAATTAACTTTACCACAAATATGAAAAGAGATAAACCCTAGGATAGCTTCGGAACGTGAAATCGCAACGCCCTATATTGATTGTCATTCTAATTTTAGATTATAGTCAGTGGTAAATTAATTAATAAATCCATTCTACAAATAATTATGAATTTATTTTAGGGATTATAGTTTAACTCTACCAATTTATCCCATGTGGTTTTATTTTACCGCTTAAGGTCATGCTCTCACAATTCAAACAATTCTCAACCTCACACATTTTATGTCAATTATTTAGTTGCTTGATTAGTTTTATTTAAATAAAAAACTCAATTAATAGATCATATTAAGTTAATTATAGTATCTCATTTATTCAAAATAAATTAATGAATAAGGTAATAGGTAGATCAATTATTAAAAAGAACTACTCTATCATGGGTGGTGTAGTCATCGTTGAAACGTTTTGCATTTTCAAAGGTCATGGAAAGGTTATAACCCAATCACATTTATACTATTGATTTAAAAAACAAAGATGAAGATTATGAGAAGAATAAAATAGAAAATAATAGAATAAATAGAAGATAAACTAAGATTTTATTGGAAGAACAACAATATTACAACAAAAAAGAGAAAGATAAGATCATTTTGGAGGAGATACTAGCTTGATGTATTCCCTAATTTTCTTCACTAAATCCTATATAGAACGTCCAACCCCATCAAAATGATAAAAACACACATTTATTGAGTAGAGGGGATTCTAGGTTACAAGTGTTTTCAAGTGAGAATGGGGAAATTCGGACAAATATTTTATTCCAAGTTGAACTATCTGTTTGACCTTCAAAACGAATAAAAAACTATCCTTCCAAAAGGATTATTTGTGAAAAAATGTGTGATAGATCTTATCTAAAATTTAGGCCTAATAAAAACATGGATGAAAAATTTATGGACCAAATATAGATTTAAGGGGATGTTAGGTTACAAGTGGTTTCAAGTGTGAATGGGGAAATTCAGACAAATATTTTATTCCAAGTTGAACCGCTTGTTTGACCTTCAATACGCATGAACCAGTTGTCCTTCTAGAAGGATTATGTGTGATAAATTTTTTTCTTGATATTATCTCAAAATTAAGACCTAATCCAACCATGTATGAAGAATTTATGTCCCAAATACAGAACTAATGTCCAATCTGGCGAGTCTAGCCTATCTTTGACTTCATAGACCTTTTAATCCAATAAAATTTAAGATTAATCTCCCATGTCCTAAGTGAAATTTGTAACCCATTAAGTCAGTAACTTATTTAAAATAAATTAAGTTCAAATAATATATATATAAATATTTATGTCTGAATTACTACAGTTATTTTTAAAGGGTAAAACTAGAATTTTCATCAAATTTTCAAATGAATGATCTAATCTAAAATATTTTATAAATAAACATCTTTAACATAATGTGAGGAAATTATATCATTTATTATCAATATAATACTCAATAAAATTTTGTTTTATAAACTCCCCCACACTTACCCTTTTACACTCCTTGGAAAAGTCACATATCAAGTATTCCAAAAAAAATGTGACAAGATATGCATGTTCATATTCCTCAATCTATAGTGAAAATATAAGAAAAGTAAGATTACCATTAGGAGTAAATATTAATAAATTTGAAATACATTGTATCATAAATTGTATCAAAATAAAATCTAGTGAGATTAATGACACTAATCATAGAAAAACTAGTTATGGGTCCACCATACCATTAATTTCCCATATGTGTGTATGCTAACAATTTTAGGATCATATCTACACCCTTTATTCAGTATATTCAGGTTAAGTAAAATAATACTTATTACCTAGTTTAATTCACTAAACATGTTCTACATTCCATTGTAATCAAATTGTAAGACCCGCTCACTTAAGCATTCTTGAATGATATCCCCACATGTTGTACATTTCATCAATCCCCTCATTATTTATTTTTTATTTTATTTTTTTGATTTTATTTTTTTGAGGGTGTACAACTGTCAGATATAAATTACAAATGTATAGGTTAATTTGATATAATATTGAAATTTATTGGAAGAGAAACAAACTTATGTACGGACAATTTATATAATATGAACTTTTTTACCTAACTTGGTTATACCTTCAGTTGAGTAGGAAAAATTTCACAAGTCATGGTTGTGTGAAAAGTTTAGTGGAGAAATCAATGAAACAATTTAACATGAACAAATATCACAAATAATTGTGTTATAATCTAAAAGTTTGTATAATTACACAACCAATAATATCATTAAAAACTAATGTTTTTATAAAAATCAACCCTTAATAATGAAATCTTACTCATTCTTATCATGCCGCCAGTGAATTTTGAAAACATTCATTTTCTATATGTTCCATATGTAAATGAGAATTTTGAATTATATATTCTTTATTTATTTTTCTGGTTTTTTGTTGTTGTTTTTTTTAACTTTTACAAAAAACTAAACACAAAACACACAAATCAAAATCTTAAATATCTACAGAAAAATGTTGTCCCCTCCCCCAAAATTAAAATATTGCATTTTCCTTAATGTGAAACTATGAGATGATATGTTCATGTGAAATGTATAATTTTAAATAGTAAAAGTAATGTAAAAGTGAAAGGGTTAGGAAGAGCCTGATATTTTCAAGTGATGATGGGGTTTTGTAGTGTGATGAAATCAACTGCATCAGTAGGAAGTCCCTCAATGTATTTCTTCAAATGTTTCCCATTAACTATAAAGGTTCTTCCAGTGTCATCTTATGTGATATAAACTACACCATAAGGAAAAAAATTAGATACAACATAATTACCTAACTATCTAGAATTCAACTTACCGGCCATCATCTTCAGCTATGAACTGTAGAGTAGAACTTTCTTTCCTACATGAAACTCCATTTGTTGAATCATTCTATCATGAGATACTTTTTATATTTCCTTATAGAGACTTGATTTCACATATGATGATAATTGAATCTCTTTAAGCACTTGAATTTGCAGCTTCCTTTGAATTCTATCTTGGGCCAAGTCCATTTTTCATTTCTTTATAGCTCAATATGCTTGATGATTGAATTCTATGGGGAGATGAAAATATTTCCCAAAAACAATATAAAATGGGGACATACCTATGGGGGGTCCTATATGTCACCTTATAAGCCCAAAACGCATCATCCAAGTGTTTGATCCAATCTTTCCTATTTAGATGCAAGATTTTCTCCAAAAATTGTGTCAAATCTCGATTTGAAACCTTAGTAGGGACACTTATTTGGGGGTGGTATGGTGTAACGACCCAAAATTTCATTAATGAAATTTATTCTTGATCTAATTAAATGTATTATTATGTAAAATGGTTATATAAAATTTGAACTTCATTGTTTTATGTCACTATATTTTAAAATACTGTTATGAATTGTGACTGTTGCTAATATAGCTTTTGAATAGTGATCACATGATTAGTATAAATATAGGGCTTTAACAAATCCAATTTACTCAGAAAAAGGAAACGATGGCCTCATCCAGTAGAATTACCCCATACAAAGCCCATTTTTTGGAGCTGATAAAGAAAGTGGCATCATTGGGCTTCACTCTTGACCAAGACCAAACTGATCTTGAACATGTTAAGCTTGAGCGGAACCGACTACGGGAGAAGTGGAAGTTAATAGAGATTACCACCTGAGAAATGTTATCAGAGCCACCCCAAGAGTCTGTCACCATTGCACACCTTACCCTTCAGTATTATGTGAGTGTTATACGGGGTTATGTAACAAGACCCTAGCACTATGACTATGTACATTATTTTTGTATAAATAATTTTAATTCATTTTATTATTGTTACTTTGTAAATAGTTTTTAAAGCACAAATAGTATTTTTAGTTAATATTCAACTAAGAAATATATTTTTAAGAATTAAATTATTTTTAAATTAAATAATATTTTAATAAAATATTATTATTATTAAATTACTTTTATTAAATATAAATGACCGTATAATTTTATGAATGTAATTGTAATTTTTATTAAGGTTTGAAAGCAGTTTTTTTCAAAACCCATGAATTTTTTATAAATGATGGATTTTATTTTCAAAGTAAAAAATTCACATATTTATAAAATTATTTAGATAAAATGAATATTATTTTTGGAATCAGGATATTGAAATTATCCAATTGTGTATTTTTCATACTTTTCTGAGATAGTCAAATTTTTTGTTAAAAATTAAATACCGTTTAAATATATAATGTGTTTTATGACATCATAATGAATCAATAGTGATGTAATAAAATACTATAAAAATTATTTTCGGACAATATATGTTTTATCATTAAAATAATGTGATTTTATATTTTTTTGATTTATTTTACAAAGCTTTAGTGGACCCTCCAAGACTTACAAAACATTTTGTCTTTTTAAATTGTTTTCCTTGAGAGTGTGACTCACCTCCACATAAGAAAACCTATTATTTTAAGAAGTTAGGCCATTGGACTTATAAAATACTTTTTTCCACTCCCCATTTTCAAAACCCATGGGCAAAAACCATGGGCTGGTTTGTGGTTTTGATTATTTTAATGTGAGGTGCCCCAAACTTAAATAATAAAGAATTCCCTCTCCTTTCCTATATAAAACCTCCCAAGCTCCCACATCCTCTTCACTCAAAGCCTTTTAAGTTCGACCATCCCCTTACCTCTTCTCTCTAGAATCCTCCCAAGGTTTCCCAAGCTCCCAAGAATCCTCTCTCAAGCCTCTCCCGGGATTTTGGGATCACACTTCCAAGTAATGGATTTATTCCTTTCTCATTTTTGTCCAATTTTCTTTAAGTTGTTATGCCCTTTTTTTCAATTAAAAATGGTGGGGTATAATTTCTCACCTCCCCCATACTACCCTTTTTATGTTTGGATTATGGGAGACCCCTTTATCTCTCATTAATTCCTCCCATATACACCTGTTACCATGCTGAAATTCCGTGAGGGATTTCTCTCTCCTATTTTACATCCAAGTAATTATTTTGTATTATGCATCTAAATTCCATTGTGTTTGTTGGGACATGCATCTATATGACCCCATTACTGTCCATTTCATGTACATATTATGAGACACCCTTTTATCTATCATTAAAAATTTTCATGAATACTTATGTCATGCCATTATGTTGTCGAAATTGCACGGCGTTTTTCCAAGCCACGATCATTGTGTAGTGAATACCATACCCATGTCTCTATCAAGGGTATTAACCTTTATGCACATATACATATTGAATGATACTCTCATGTATTTATTCCACATTAATTAATTGTGGAATAACTTATGATGTTGATTTATTCCACGTTATATGATCCACGTGGCACACTTATGCATGAAATGAAATGTTTAAGAAGGGTATGCCCTAATAGAACTCCAATGCATTGGGTAAAGTATAGTATCATGATAAGTCATGTGAAATGGGTTTTGACTCATGATAATTCAAGTGAAATTAGGGTTTACTCGTGCTTCATGTGAAATTAGGGATTACTAATGCTCCATCTGAAATGAGCCTTGGCTCATGTTAATTCCATGTTAAGTGTTGTTTCCAAATTTCCATGTTGTGATTATCATGCTTCATCATGCCTTTATGTTCACGTTTCTATTTTGATCCATTGATATGCCTATTTTATAATAGGTACTATATTCCCCATCTTATTCCATGTTTATTCTCTTACTAGGCTTTATATCTCACCCTTTTCTTATTCATGTCCTCAGGTTATCCCATGCAATGCTAAGTATGAGGGAATGTAGTGGTCGTGTAAAGTAAATTTTCAATAAAGATGTTGTATTTCATGTTTTAAGTTGTTCTGTAATGATCCTAAGCCCAAAATACACTAAACCTATCGATCTTCCATGTTGTATCAAGTAAATATTTTATGTAATAAATCAGGTTTAATTGTGTAATAAAGATAAGGGTTGTCATAGTTGGTATCAGATGATAGGTTTAGTTATATTTGGGGTTAGGATTAGAAAACCCCAATGAATACTTAGAGATAAGAATAAGTATAACAAAACATCCCTAAGTATTGGTGAGTATTGATTAAGTGGTTTATCAAGAAAATGAATCCCTATATGGATACGATTAGGTAGAGGTGGCTCTGGCACAAATGTATCCTAGGAGTAAAACCCAAAAACACATCTTTGAGCTAGACTTGAACAGGAACTAATGAATGACAACAGGCCTTGTTGCACTCTTGTTTATAACACTCCTAGGGTATATGCTTTGGTAAATTCACAAGCTTAGTATGAAACCATATTAAGGGAATTTAAAAAATTCCCCTAAGAATATATGTTATAAAGTAGATCATGGATAACATAGATTTAAGCTTAGAGATTAATAAGTTAAGGAAATAAAATTAATTTATAAGTCATTCGTTTTTGTCTTTGGATTCCCCTTTATGTGTTTAACTATTTAAGATACCCATCCCTAAGTATATTTTGGATAGAGTAGAACCAGAATCAAAAATTGAAAGGTATGGTTATCGACCATAGTTCTATGCATTCTTTAATATCCCAAAAGTTTAGTAGAACAATACCAACACCACCACAAATCATGGAATTAAATATTTCAGTGAGTATAGAAAATGGGGCAATCATTGCATCCCATGAATATAAATCCTCCCCTATCATAATATGTGGATTGAATTTCCCAGAAAACCTCATCATACTCCCTCTGGTAGAATTTGACACAATTCTTGTCATGGATTAGCTTTTCTTATATAAATCCAACATAAATTTTCATGATAGGAAAATAACTCTCAATGTGGAGAATAGACCCCCAATTCTATACAAGTGCAAGGAGGAAGATGAATCTTCTTTAACTCTTCATCTCAAGCATGGATATTACTGCCCTATGAGCATGATTATCTAGCTCAAATGATTGAATCTAAGGAGGAAATCATCTTTTAAGACATGCCTATTGTGATGGAATTTGTTGAAGTGTTTCCCAAGAAATTTCATGGTATTCCTCCTAGAAGAGATGTTGAATTACCAATTGATCTTATACTTGGGGCAATGCCAAAATCCATGACTCTGTATAGAATGGCTGTTGTGGTGCTTGAGGAGCTGAAGAAACAACTATAAGAGAATCTGGATAAAGGGTTTATATGCCCAAGTGCTTCACTATGGGGTGCACCAATCCTCTTCATCAAGAAGAAAGATGGGTCAATTTTCCTTTTCATTGATTATCATGAGATTAATAAAATCACGATAAAGAAAAAATATCCTCTCCCACAAATTAATGACTTTTTCAATCAGCTATGTGGAGCACAATACTTCTCCAAGGTGGATTTGATGTCAGGATATTATCAAGTAAGGGTGAAGAAGAAAGTTATCCCTAAGACTGATTTTTGTACAAGATACTGGCACTATGAATTCATAGTAATGCATTTCAGACTCACTAATGCTCTAGAAATCATCATGGACTTGATGAATAGAGTCTTTAGGGATTACCTCGACAAATTTCTAGTAGTCTTTATAGATGATATTCTGATATAATCCAAACCCAAGGAGGATCATGAGGAGCATCTAAGAACTATACTAGAGACCTTAATAAAGGATAATATCTATGAAAAGTATAGCTAGTGTGAGTTCTGGTGGAAGTAGGTCTCATTTTTTGAGACATATTATCACAAGCAATGGGATATTTGTATATCCCTCCAAGACAGCTGCAATAGAAGTATGGTCGAGGCCAACATCATTTAGCGAATATCTGTAGCTTCTTGGGGTTATTTGGATATTATCAATGATTTGTGAGAAATTTATCACGATTTTCAAACACTCTTACCAAGATAACTCATAAGGGAGTAAAGTTTTCTTATAGTTATTAATGTGAAGAAATATTCAAGGAGTTGAAAAGGAGGGTTATCACTGCGCCCGTTCTCACTTTACCCATAAGTGGATAACTTTTTATGGTATTCAGTGATGCTTCAAATAAGGGCATGGGCTATGTGTTGATACAAAATGACAAAGTCATTGCCAATGATTCAAGGCAATTGAAAGTTCATGTGCAAAATTATCCAACACATGATTTGGAGTTGGCTGTGGTGATCTTCGCTTTAAAAATTTGGCAGCATTATCTCTTTGTGGAGAAGTATTAAATATATACAGACCACAAAAGCCTCAATTATATATTCACACATAAAGAGTTGAACATTCTCCAATGAAGATGGTTAGGGCTTATCAAAGACTATAGCTACTCAATCCATTACCACCCTAGGAAATCAAACATGTTGGAGGATTCTCTAAGTAGAAAGGACTCGGCAATTCTATCATTGATGAGAATTGAGAAAGATCCAATATTATTAGATTTGATGAAGATGGACATGGGAATCACAAAGAAGAGAACATCATCAATCCTTTCACAAATGATTGTTTAACTATCTCTTTTAGAAAGGTTAATGGATTCTCAAAAGGATGATGTGGGAATTCAGAAGAAATTGGAACCTATTAGAAACGTGAAATACTCTGAGTTAAATGTTAATGAAGAAGGAATTATAATATTTTTGAAAACACTATGTGTTCCATCAAGTCCATAGCTGAAGAAGGAACTTTTGGATGATGCACATAGTTCAAATTTCTCTATTCACCCTGGAAACATAGATAAGTATCGTAATCTTTGAGAGAATTATTGGTGGGATAATATGAAGAAGGAGAGCTCTGAGTATACATCAAAGTGCCTGGTATGTCAGCAAGTGAAGGCAGAGAGGAAGAAGTCTAAGGGGGTGATTCAACCATTTCCCATACCAGCATGCAAATGGGAGAACATCACCATGGACTTTGTCACCAAAATTCTAAATACATCCAAAGGAAATAATGCAATCTAGGTTTTTGTGGATCATCTTACAAAGTATGCACACTTCATTGCAATTCGGGAGGATTTATCATTGGATCAACTGGCACGAATATACATCAGGGAATTGGTAAAATTTTATGAAGTACCACTATATATTGTATCTGATCAAGATCCAAGATTCACCTCTAAGTTTTGGAAGAGTCTTCAACATGCTCTGGATATTGAACTGAAATTCAATACGGCCTATCATCCTCAAACAGATGGCCAATCTGTGCAAACTATTCAGACACTAGAAGATATGTTAAGATCGTGTTAAATATAATTTAAAGGAGGTTGGGACCAATATCTTCCACTGGTTGAATTCTCTTACAATAATAGTTTCCACTCGAGCATCTGAATGGCACCTTATGAAGCCTTGTATGGGAAGCGGTGCAGAACATTGGCATATTGGGATGAAGTTGGTGAGTGTAAGCTGTTAGGACCAAAAATGGTTGAAGAAATGGTGGATAAGGTGAAAACCATTCAGCAATATATTATCAAGTAAGGGTGAAGAAGAAATTTATCCCTAATACTGCTTTTTGTACAAGATACGGGCACTATGAATTCATAGTAATGCCTTTCGGACTCACTAATTCTCCAGAAATCTTCATAGACTTGATGAATAGAGTCTTTAGGGATTACCTCGACAAATTTTTAGTAGTATTTATAGATGATATTTTCATATACTCCAAAACCAAGGAGGATCATGAGGAGAATCTAAGAACTATACTAGAGACCTTGCGAAATGAGAAGCTCTATGAAAAGTATAGCATGTGTGAGTTCTGGTTGAATGAGGTCTCATTCTTGGGCCATATTATCAAAAGCAATGGGATATATGTGGATCCCTTCAAGATAGCTGCAATAGAAGGATGGTCTGGAAAACATCAGTAACGAATATCTGTATCTTCTTGGGTAATTTGGATATTATCGATGATTTGTGAGAATTTTCTCATGATTGTACAACCCTCTTACCAAGCTAACTCAGAAGGGAGTAAAGTTTTCTTGGAGTGATGAATGTGAAGAAAGATTCAAGGAGTTGAAAAGGAGTCTTATCACTGCATTCGTGCTCACTTTACCCACAAGTGGAGAACTTTTGTTGTATTCAGTGATTCTTCGAAGAAGGTCTTAGGCTGTGTGTTGATGAAAAATGACAAAGTCATTATCTATGATTCAAGGAAATTGAAAGTTCATGAGTAGAATTATCCAACACATGATCGGGAGTTGTCTACGGTGTTCTTGTCTTTAAAAATTTAGCGGTATTATCTCTTTGGGTAGAAGTGTGAAATATATACGGACCACAAAATCCTCAAGTATATATTCACACAGAAAGAGTTGAACATGTGCCAACAAAGATGTTTAGAGCTGATCAAAGACTATGACTTCTCAATACATTACCACCCTGGGAAATCGAACAAGGTGGAGGATGCTCTAAGTAGAAAGGATCCAGCGATTCTATCATTGATGAGAATTGAGAAGGATCCAATCTTCTTAGATTTGATGAAGATGGACATGGGAATCATAAAGAAGGGAACATCATCAATCCTTTCACAAATTATTGATCAACCGTCTCTTTTGTAAAGGTTAAAGGATGCTCAAAAGGATGATGTGGGAATTTAGAAGAAAGTGGAAGCTACCAGAAAAGGGAAATCATTAGAGTTCAATGTTAATGAATAAGGAATTGTGAGTTTTGGGAAAAGACTTTGTGTTCTATCAAGTACATACCTGAAGAAAAAACTTTTGGATGATACACATAGTTCAAATTTCTCTATTCACCCAAGAAGCACAAATAAGTATAGAGATCTTTCAGAGAATTATTGGTGGGATAATATGAAGAATTAGATCACTGAGTATACATCAAAGTTCCTAGTATGTCAGCAAGTTAAGTCAGAGAGGCAAAAGTTTAATGGGATGATGCAACCATTGCCCATACTAGCATGGAAATGGGAGAACATCATCATGGACTTTGTCACTAGACTTTCTAAGACATCCAAAGGAAACAATGCAATCTGGGTTGTTGTGGATCGTCTTACAAATTCTACACACTTCATTACAGTTCGGTATGATTTCTCATTGGATCAACTAGCACAGATATACATCAGGGAAGTGGTAAGGCTACATGAAGTATAACTATCTATTGTATCTAATTGAGATCCAAGATTCACCTCTAAGTTTTGGAAGAGTATTCAACATGCTCTGAATACTGAACTGAACTTTAGTACGGACTATCATCCTCAAACAGATGGCCAATCTATGTGAACTATTCAGACACTGGAAGATATGTTAAGATCGTGTTCAATGGAATTTAAAGGAGGTTGGGACCAACATCTTCCACTGGTAGAATTATCCTACAATAACAGTTTCCACTAGAGCATCTGAATGGCACTTTATGAAGCCCTGTATGGGAATAGGTGCATAACACCAGCATGTTGGGATGAATTTGGTGAGAGTAAGCTTCTAGGACCAAAAATGGTCGAAGAAATGGTGGAGAAGGTGAAAACCATTCAGCAGCATATCAAGGCAGCCCAGAGTCAACAGAAGAGTTATGGAGATAATCATCGATAATACATTGAGTTTAAAGTTATAGACATTGTATTTATATGTTTATCTCCATGGAATAAGGTCATGAGGTTTGGAAAGAAAGGGAAGTTAATTCCTAGGTACATTGGCCCCTTTGAGATTCTTGATCGTGTCAGGTTGTGGCCTATCGACTAGCACATCCACCTACCATGGACAAAGTACATGATGTCTTTCATGTATCCCTCTTAAGGAAGTACATACCATACCCTTCACATGTAATCTCTTTAGAGATAGTGTATCTAGAGAATGATCTTTCCTACGAGTAGAAACCAATGAAGATCTTATATCGTAGAGAAAAAGTTCTACGAAATAAGACAATGCCCTTCGTCAAGGTGTTTTGGAGAAACCAAAAGTTTGAAGAAGTGACGTGGGAATCAGTGGAAGTGATGAAGCAGAGTTACCCGCATCTGTTTTAGTGTGGGAAAAGGAAATTTGAGGGAGAATATTCTTAAGGGGGGAAGATTATAATGACCCAAACTTTCATAAATGAAATTTCATCTTGATCTAGTTAAATGTATTATTCTATAAAATGGTTATATAAAATGTGAACTTCATTGGTCTTATGTTTCTAGATTTTAAAATTCCATTATGAATTGTGACTATTTCTAATATAGTCTTTGAACAGTGATCACATGATTAGTGTAAATATAGGGCTTTAAAAAATCTAATTTACTCAGAAAAAGGAAGTGATGGACTCATCCAGTAGATTTGCCCCATAGGAAGCCCATTTTTTGAAGCTCGAAAAGGATGTGGTGTCATTGGGCTTCTCTCTTGACCAAGCCCAATCCGAGCTAGAACTCGTTAAGCTTTAGTGGAACTGACTACGGGAGAAGTGGAAGTTAATAGAGATTACCACCTGAGCGATGTTATCCGAGCCACCCCAATAGTCTATCAACATCGCACGCCTTACCCTTCAATATTATGTGGGTGTTATAAGGGGTTTTGTAACAAGACCCTAGCACTATTACTATGTACATTATTTTTTTATAAATAATGTGCATTCATTTTATTATTGTTACTTTGTAAATAGTTTTTAAAGAAAAAATAGTATTTTTAGTTAATATTCAACTAAGAAACCTATTTTGATGAATTAATGGATTTTTAAATTATATAATATTTTAAAAAAATATTATTATTATTATTAAATTAATTTTTATTAAATATAAATGATCGTATAATTTTATGAATGCAATTTTAATGTTTATTAAGGTTTGAAAGTAGTTTTTGTCAAAACCCATGAATTTTCGATAAATATCGGTTTTATTTTAAAAGTAAAAATTAACATATTTATAAAATTATTTAGATAAAATGAATATTATTTTTTGAATCAGGATGTCAAAATTATCCAACGGTAAATTTTTCATAATTTTATGAGATAGTCGAATTTTTGGGTAAAAATTAAATACCATTTAAATATATAATGTGTTTTATGACATCATAATGACCCAATAGTGATGTAATAAAATAATATTAAAAAAAATTCGGCCAATATATGTTTTAGAATTAAAATAATTTAATTTTAGAGTTGTTTTATTTATTTTAAAAAGCTTTAGTGGGCCCTCCAAGACTGATAAAACATTTTGTCTTTTAAAATTGTTTTCCTTGGGAGTGTGACTCACCTCCACATAAGCAAACCTATTATTTTAATAATTTAGGCCATTGTCCTTATAAAATATTTTTTTCCACTCCCCATTGGAAAAAACCATGGGCAAAAACTATGGGATGGTTTGTGCTTTTGATTAGTTTAATGTGAGGTGTCCCAAACTTAAATAATAAAGAATTCCCTCTCCTTTCCTATATAAAACTACCCAAGATCCCACTTCCTCTTCACTAAAAGACTTTTGAGTTTGACCAACCCCTGAACTCCCCCTCTCTATAATCCTCTAAAGGTGCCTCAATCTCCCAATAAGCCTCTCTCAAGCCTCTCCCAAGCTTTTGGGATCGCACTTCCAAGTAAGGGATTTCTTCATTTCTCATTTTTGTCCAATTTTCATTAAGTTTTTATGCCCTTTTGTTTTCAATTAAAATTTTTGGGGTATAATTTAGCACCTCCCCCATACTTCACTCTTTATTTTTGGATTATGGGAGACCCCTTTCTCTCTCATTAATGCATCCCATGTACACCTATTACCGTTTCGAAATTCTGGGAGGGATTTCTCTCTCCTCTTTTACATTCAAGTAATATTTTTGTATTATGCATCTAAATTTTGTTAAGTTTGTTGGGACATGTATCTATATGACCCCATTACTATCTCATTAACCATTTTCATGATTCCTTATGTCACGTCGTTATGTTGTCGAAATTGGACCGCTTTTTTCCAAGCCAAGATCATTTAGTGAATACCATACCCATGTCTCTATCAAGGGTATTCACCTTTATGCACATGTACATATTGAATGGTACTTTCATGTATTTATTCCACATTACTTAATCATGGAATAACTTATGATGTTTATTGATTCCATTTTATATGATCCATGTTGCACACTTATTCAAGAAATGAAATGTTTAAGAAGGGTGCGCCCTGAGAGCACTCCAATGCATTAGGTAAAGTATAGTATCATGATACATCATGTACAATGGGTTTTGAATCATGCTAATTAAAGTGCAATGAGGGTTTAATCATTCTTCATGTGTAATGAGGGATTACTCATGATCCATGTTCAATGAACCTTGGCTCATGCTAATTCCATGTTAAGTGTTGTTTCCACATTTCCATGTTATGATTATCATGATTTATCATGCCTTTGTGTTCATGTTTCTCTTGTGCTCTATTGATATGCCTATTGTCTAACATGTACTGTATTCCTCATGTTATTATATTTTTATTCTCTTACTGGGCTTTATATCTCACCTTTTTCTTATGCATGTCCCCAGGTTATCCCATGCAATACTAAGTACGAGGGAATGTAGTGGTCATGTAAAGGAAGTTTTTAATAAAGATATTGTATTTCATGTTTTAAGTTGTTATTTAATGATCATATACTTCAAATACACTAGACCTCTAGATCTTCCATGTTTTATTAAGTGAGGATTTTATGTAATAAATTAGGTTTATGTGTGTAATAAAGGGCGGGGTTTTCATATATGGTGTTGATGTTTTGTGTGTCACACCATACTTCTGAAGGTGGTAATCGAAATTACGATTACAAAAGTGTGTCCCTTGGTCATTGAAGATGTCCTTCGGTACTTCAAACCTTCAGAATATTTTAGCCTTAAAAAATTCACCACAATATGAGAATCATCAGTTGTGGTGGCCTTAGCCTCCACCCATTTACTCACATAATCAACAACAACCAAAATATTCAAAAAACCAAATCAACTAAAAAATATAACCCATAAATTGATTCCCCATATATCAAAAATATCACATAATAATATGGGTTGTTGGGGAATCTCATGTCTCTTAGAAATTTTTCCAGTGTGTTGGCGACGTGAGCACAACTTACAGAACACATGAGCATCATGGAATAATCTAGGCCAATATAATCTAGAATATAATACCTTCCTAGTTGTTCATTGGTTTCCAAAGTGTCCACCATAATAAAGTTTATGGAAAAAATGTAAAACAGACTCAAACTCATGATTTGGAACACACCTCCTAATAACTTTATCATTGCATATGTGCCAGAGGTAGGTACCATCCCAATCATAAAAAATTGACTCACTATTTAACTTTTAGACTTGATGTTTCTTTAAATTTGTAGGAATTTCATAGGAAACAAGATAGTTAACTAAATCATCATACCAAGGATGTGTACCTGCTATGGAATAAATATGATCATTGAGGAAAGTTTCTTGAAGTGTTACCTAGTCCAAGGTTTCAGCCTCTAATGTGTGAGTAATAATACTCATGTGGTTTTACACCAAGTTTTCTAAACCCTTCTTATCCTTTATCTTAATATCATATTCTTAAAGGAGGAGAATCCATCAAATAATCATGTACTCTATATATAGCTTCTTCAAGAGGTACCTTAGAGCTGCATGGTTAGAAAAAACAACTACTTTAGAGCCCAATAAATATGAACGTAATTTATCTAAAGAAAATATGATGGAAAGAAACTTCTTTTCCATGTTTGTGTAGTTTGATTAGGCCTAATATAATGTCCTAAAATAATAGGCAATCACATGTGAACATCCCTCCACCCTATGTTTTGACACTGCATACCCTAAGAAAATTCCATGCTCTACAATGAAATGGCACTTTTCAAAGTTCAATACCATATTCTTATCAATGCAATGATTCAACACCTTTCCAAAAATAAATATGCATTCATCAAATGAATATCCCTACACTATAAAATCATCCCTAAATACCTCCATGAAGGTCTCAATTAAATCAAAAAAAATACTCACCTTGCATCTCAGGATGGTACCTGGAGCATTGCATAGTCAAAATGGGATCCTTCTTTAGGAAAATGTACCAAATAAACAAGTGAATTTTGTATTATCCTAATCCATTAGATCTATAAAAACCTGAAAATATCTATAAAATCCATCTCAAAAACAATAGCATGTTTTCTTATCTAGTCTCCCAATCATTTGATCAATAAATGGGGGGTTTCCTTACGAGTGGATTGATTTAGTTTCCTAAAATCAATACACACATGCCAACTATTTTTCACCCTTATTGGAACTAATTCCTCTATATCATTTCTAAAAATAGTAACACCAATTTTCTAACGAACAACCTAAATAGGACTCACCCATTAGGAATCTAAAATGGGATAAATTATACCTGCCTCATGCAATTTTACAACTTCTAGAAGATTTTGGTTCAGTCTCCTTTTTGGATGCCTAACTGGTTTATCCCCATCCTCCAAAAGAATCCTATGAATGAAAATGGATGGTCTAATACCTGATATGTCATCCAATTTCCACCCAATTTCCCTGATTTTCTCCCTCAAAAGATTCAAAAGTTTTTCTTCATGTTTAAAAGTAAGACTTTTATCAATGATAACAGGTAATATATCACCACTTAATAAGTATGAGTATTTGAGATTTGGTGGAAATGGATTGAGTTCCAATGAAGGGGGTGATGTATGCATGGATACATTTAAGGGATTGAAATATGGACATAATTAACATCATTATTAGAATAAACATCATCAAAATTAGAGAATAATGTATCAAATCCATCAGTTTACTCAATCGACAAGTCATAATCAGAGTGAGTATGATAAAAATAAGAATATGAATCCATTTAAAAATAAAATCTAAGAGAGTTTTTTTCATTATAACCAGGTATGGAAGTGATCTTAGACATCAAACTAGAACCAATAATGATAATCTCTCTAATCATAGGAAAATAAAAATCCAAGGGTTTTTTATTTGGTGGTTCAAAATGGAAGATAAAAAAAAGAAAAATGGTTCTATGATGGTTAATTCATGGAGTCCATAACATTAAATATCACAACTTCATCTCTAAACTCTATGGAAATTGTACCCTCATTGATATTTATGATAGTTTTTTAGTTTTGAGGAAGGTTCTACCTAAGATAATGGGAGAACAAGAATTTACCTGACCATCCTCCATGTTAAGCACGTAGAAATATTCTAGAAATATAATGTCTTTTACTCGAATAAGTATATACTCAATGACTCCCACTGGATATGTTGTCGCTCTATTTTCCAACTTCACCACTACTCTCATCGGCTTCAGCTCACCAACCTGTAAAGAAGATAATACAAAGTTATTCATCACATTTATAGAATCACCTAAATCACATAAAGCATAAAAAAGTGTAACTCCCCTATGGTTCATGGTATAGTGAATGTCCCTATATCCTTGAACTTTGTTGGTATTTCTTCAGTTGGTGTAATGAGTGCTGAAACATTCTTTCCAAGATTGATCCTCTTACTTCCCTTTATCCTTCTTTGATTGGTATAGAGTTCTTTTAATAATTTGGAATACCTTGGTATTTTCTTAGTGGCTTTAATAATGGGGTGTTTATCTCCACACTCTTGAATGTTTCCAAAACCTCTTTTTTCATCGCCTCTTCAGCCATGTTCTTGGTTTGTACAACTCTATTTTGAAATATAAGGGGTTTAGGAGGAACATCATCAATATTTGTCTTACCTTTATCTTTCTCCTTAGGTTTCTCATCATTTGGTATGGAATGGGGATTCTCCATGGTTGAGGTGAATCCCAGTGGAACGATTGGTGTAGATGTATCAGTTGTTTGGTTCCCACTTCTCAATGTTATGGAACTAAAATTCCCCTTAGGATTTAGAGTAGATGGCACAGAAGATTTCTGGAGTTCTTACTTACCAGTTCATGGAGGGTGGTGGAAATCTAGACCATTTTTGTCTTCAACTCCCTCAACTCAGAACCTTGACTCTTCATCACAATATATTTATTAAGAACAATTTGTTTTAAAATATCATTAGTGTTAGAACCTACCTTTGGTTTAGATTTCCCTTGTTGTTGTCTTTTTGATGCATGATCTTCAAATATTATTTTGGGTTTTTGGAAACCCTGTTGTTAAGGTGGAGGATGCTGTAAATTTTGTTGAAAAGGGGGCCTTTGTTTTTTCAGATATATACCTCATGTCTGATTGATCTTTCCAACCTTGGATGTATATTGGAGAAAATTAATCATACTTCTTATTAGTATGTGGTTGTTGTTGCTTCTGATATGGTATCCCAGGGAATACTGATGTGCAATCCTCTGTCTCTTGTAGTTGGGTGTAGTAGTCAGTTAGATGGTCTATTTCAGTGTAAATTCCACAAGGTCTCATAGGAGTGGGTTGGGATGACATTTGATCCAAATCACTCTACCTCTCTATAGTGTTCAATTATTCCATCTTAGTGTCAATCAAATGATTTTCTAGAGAATAAGGACTTACTTCATATACTCCTCTAACATGTGGTGTACCTTAACTGCCAAATTGTTGGGAGTTTTGTGTCATCTTATCGATCAATAGATATATAGATGCTAGTGTTTTGTTGACCAATTCCCATCCAACCGTGACATCTACCATGCTCCTCTCCATAGGTGTAAGGCCTTTGTAGAAGTACTGGATGAGGAGTTTCTCACTAATTTGGTGATGCGTAAAGCTTGCACACAACTTCTTAAATTATTCCCAGTACTCAAACATTGACTCCACTTGGGAATTATTGATCCCTAATATCTCCTTTCGAATGGAATTGGTCCTAGATGCTTGAATAAATCTCTGTAAGAAAATAAATATCAAATCATTCCAACATGTTACATCTTCATGTTGTAAATAATATATCCAATCCTTTGCAATTACATCAAGTGAATATGGGAATGCCCTTAGTTTTATTTCATATTAAGATACATTTCTTGGTTTTAAGGTTGAGAAAACCACAATAAATTATGTTAGATTTTTATTTGTTTCCTCACTAGATAATCCATGAAGTTTTTGAAGTAGTTGAACTAACCCAGATTTTAGTTTAAAGTCAGATTTGAGATTTGGGTAGGCAATACAATTTAGTTGATAATTAATATCTGGTATATCCAATTATCAAATGGATCTATTAAGTTCATTTTTATTATTTTCAGCCATTATTTATAGTTTTATGTTTTAATTGTAATTACTTCCAATTTCAACGTTACTAGAATGAAGTAATTTTCCAATTTGTTGAATGTTGAAACTTCTCATAGACTGAGATTGTCTGATTTGAGCTTGAAGGATACATTCAATATCTGTATCAAGATATAATAGATCCTTGGGATTATTTAATTTCATAAATAAAATAAAAAAGAAAATTTAAATGAAGAAAATTGGACCATTATAAAAAGAAAATAAGTTTGATTTGGTCTGATAAAAATAAATGAAGAGAAATAAAAAACTTGAGAAAGGGGGGGGAAAGAAAGATGAGAAGAAAAGAATAAAATTAAAAATAAAATAAATACCTCTAATTGGTTGAATTAATTAATTTCCTCCTTATAAATGGATATAATTTTAAAGGTTATATCGTGGGTGATCTCAAATAATGTTTAATTTTTACTTCTTTGGTGTAGCAGAGTGGCTAACCAAGGTTGTCACTCAAAGAGTCAGTAATTAAAACAACTTCTTAAAGGTATTATTAAAATAAAGATAAAATAAATAAGTAACTTAGAATTATGGGGTGGGTTGGTGTTTATAAAATAATAATAATATGTTTTCTAGAATAAGATTATATTTTTTTGTTTTGTTTTTGAAATGAAGTTTTATTAATAAAACACAATGAGAAGAAGTTTTGTTTTAAACTATTTTAAAAATAAAATCAATCTTAATATACTTGTCCACTTAATTATTAATAATTACCATTTAAATTAACATCCACTTAATTATGATCCCCTAATTTTTTAACCCTTGAACCCTATGATAATTAACTTTACCACAAAGATGAAAAGAGTTTAACCCTAATCTAGCTTTGGAACATGTAATCCCAACACCCTTCTTTAATTGTCATTATAAGTCTAGATTATGGTCAATGGTAAATTATGGCATAAATTCATTCTGTAAATAATTACTAATTGATTTTAGGTATTATATTTGAAATCTACAAATTTATCTCATGTTTTTTTCTTTTACTTATTAAGTTTTTTCTCTCACAATTCACACAATTCTCAACCTCATGTGTTTTGTGTTAATTATTCAATTGATTTTTTTGTTCAATTTAAATTAAAAACTCAATTAATAGATCATATTAAGTAAATTATAGTATATAATTTATTCAAAATTAATTAATTAATAATTTTAGAGGTAGGTTGATTACTAAAAAGAACTACTCTTCCATGGGTGGTGTAGTCATCATAGAAACATTTTTCATTTATAAAGGTTGTGGAAAGGGTATAACCCAATAAAATTTCTAATATTGATTTCCAGCCCAAATATTAAGATTAAGAGAAGAATAAAATTGAAAATAATAGAAGAAATGGAAGATAAACTAATATTTTATTAAAAGAACAACAATATTACACAAAGAAGAGAAAGATAAGAGAATTTTGGAGGGGATCCAAGATTGATAGATTCCATCCTCCAATGGTAAATTTAATTGGAATTTAACCAATTATTATCTACTAAAAATACTATATAGAACTTAAAACCCTCTAAAAATGAGATAAATACACATTTATAGAGTGGATGGGAGGCTATGTTACAAGTGGTTTCAAGTGTGAATGGAGAAATTTGGCCAAATATTTCACCGCATGTTTGACCATAAAAACGTTTTAACCAGCTATCCTTTCATCAAGATTATTTGTGATAAATTTTTTGATTGGTATTATCTCAAAATTTGGGTCCAATACAAGAACTTCTGAATAAGTTATGGCCCAAATATAGAAGTAATGTCCAATCTAGTGAGTCCAGCCCATCTTTGACTTCATGTCCCTTTTACTCCAATAAAATGTATGATTTTTCTCCCATGTCCTGAATTAAATTTGTTTCTTATTAATCTAGGAACGCATTTACACAATTTTAAGTTCAAATAACACATAAAAAATATTTATGTTTGAATTACTACATTGCACTTTAAAGGGTAAAAATGGAATTTTCATCAAATTTTCAAATGAATGATCTAATCCCAAATATTTTATAAATAAACATATTTAACACAATTTGAGGAAATTATATCATTTATTATCAATAAAATACTCAATAAAAGTTTTTTTTATCATGTACCCTATGGAAAATAGAATTTCACTTTACGATATCCTATATCATGAATCTAGGAAAAGTGATATCATAGCTTACATTCATCCATGATATATTGTACACTATGATATGGCCTAAAGCATATTACATTATTCATGTTCTTCATGAAAAAATTAATACAATATATTGATTCATTTAATATCATGGATTTTATTTTACTGGTGGATTTTGGAGGATCATCACATAATCTTTTTAGTGGAATAAACCCACAAAAGTTCCTGATAAATCATCAATGGACTAACATGTAGAAATAATAACATAAAATAAAATTGGAATACATTTACTACTAAAAAATTTATTTCCATCAAAAATGTATAAGATTTATTGATGGATATCACCAAAAGATATCCTAAGGACTCTCGACTCCATAAATATGACATTGAAAACTTGGCTCCTCGTTTGTAATGAGTAGAACCCCAAACACCAAAGGTGTACTAGCACATTCTTAGTAAGGATGAATAGTGAACATGGAGGAAGGGATATCTTTGAAAATGGATTATTATTATCATGTAATCTCTATATAGGGATCACATCCCATTACATATGATCTATTCACTCATTGTGGGGATTCAAGCATTAGTTTCCATCACATGACATCCATCATGCATTTCCCATGACATGTTCCTATTCAGATCTCATAATCATTTGAATATTTTAAACCATAATGTATATCCATAAATATATCAAACTGTTGATACAATTAAAAAGTAAACTAAGTGGGGACGTGGTATAATCCATGTACTCGATATTTTATACTATTTATCTATCAAGAACTATGATAAATACTGATTGAAAGTTATGTTAGAAGCATCTTCATTCCCATATTTCTAGCTATGACATTGGGTATATCATAAAATATGATATACCCATTTTAGTGAATATCCAAAATATTAATTTCCATTCTTAGTTGAGTGAAATATGGTTTTCTTATCTACTTTGATGAATGACATGAGATGTATTCATTCAGATTTAGTTAGTCTATTTTGATGAATAATAAAATATATTTTTTTTAAATACTAGATTGACATATTCCATTTATAGTGTTCACTTGATGTCATGGACAATGGGATTATATAGGTATATATATGATATATATGTGATGGGTTTTTTTATCATCTTATGATTATTAGTGGTAGAAAAAACCAAAAACTAGGTGGATCTATCTTTAAGAAATAAACATGAAAAAATTTTAATAAAATATAGCACTATAAATACCAGGTATTTTGAAGTTTCAATAACCATATTCCTTGATCTCAATGGTGTCTTCTTGAGAAAGATCATTAGGAGAAAAGAGAAAAATCACCCCACGTATTAGGAATTACATCATCCACAAGATCCTTGATCATACCAAAAGGATACAAAAATTCAGATGGGGTTCCAGTACCATTATTAAGAAACAATAAATAGAACTTCAGGAAGAAGAGATATTTTAAAACATTTCCAGGAAAGAATGATTATATTAAAGTTGACTAAACATGATCTACATACCCATCCCAATAGAAGATAAATATTCTATTTAAATAGGTTAATTTGGATGATCCCTATTAGTAACACATCACATTAATTATTATTTATTAGGTGTAATATTCATTGAACTCATTTCAATGAATAAATGTAATTCTATAATGAAACAACATTTGGTTGATGACTTCATAAAACCTTATGGGATAATTTGTGCTAAATGTTACATCACTTGAAACTCATAAATGGATCTCATGCATGTTATTATAATATAAATATCATATATTATACATTATATATGTGTCATTTTCATGATAATATACATGTATCATATGCATGTATTTAAATTTACACTATATACTTTATATATAGTATCATAAACTATATATAAGATTATGCATCACATGTATCTGTACGTGCATCATTTGCATATATCTTAGTGCACATACAATAATCCCCCACTTGAACAAAATACCCTTAGGGATTTTATGAAAATCTTCACAACTCTTTATGAATTCATCTAGACTATTTGTTATATAGTTTTATCATGCTTTATTCATTTTGAACATACACTTTTTCCAAAATTTCATCCATATCCAAGCCTCTAAAAATTTTACCCTATTATTCTTATCAACGTTTACAATAAATATGTAACTTATATCTCACATATATAAGCAAAGATATACCTCTAGTAAAGAATCAGTGCTACTCAATCTACTAAGGGGCCCAATGTAATATTATTCAAACATACTCATATCTCTATATGAGAAATTCCACCATAGGATATATCATATAAATAATATACATACCTATATAATCTTTTTTCCTATGGAATCAAGTGACCATTAGGCTTGGAACATGTAAATATTGTATAGGCCAGGTCATCTTTTCTCAATTCACTAAAAAATCCTAACTATGTCGATTAACACCTCACATTTCATTCATCTTGAAGATGATTACATCGCATTCCCCTCATAAAATTAGTTGAACACATCATATATGACTCAAACTAATAATGGATATACATTTCCTTAGTCTAATTAACAAAGTTCCAAATGTCTTCACTTCTCATACAAGTGGACAAATCCTATCTTGATTGTCCTCCAACCGATGACATGATCAACAACATACCTAACTACCCCAGTATTATATAAGTTAATATATTTACTTTTTTATATATGGTATCAATGTATAAAGGTTCTCATACTAGGTATCTCACAAACCATAGGTAATAAGGATTGATAATAAGATTATAGACTTAAGTATATTGATGACTATATGACATTCCATGAGATATACATTACCAGGTCAGTCCAAGTAATAAGTATCTACATATTACCTCTTGAATTCAATCTCTGTACCTCATATACAACTTTTTTTATTGAGTATAGGAATTTATTCAATCTATCATTATCATATCATTAGAAAACCTATTACTATGTAATCAATATCAATTAGGTGAAACTCAAAGTCATACTTTGAGGGCATATTATAATTTGGTCATTAATGTAAAATAAATTTTAGCATGCGTGAATAAGTAATAAATATAGATTTCATTTATTATAATAACATGATACATTTACTAAAATTATAGTAAATATATCATGTGTCTTACAGCCAAAGATTCTTAATAACCCTCATATTATTTCCATAGTACTGGTTTCATCAATGGATCTGCTAAATTCTTCTATATAGCCACACAAATGGTCTTTAAATTTCCTCTTTTAATGATCTTCCACATGATATCACACTTGTAAAGAATTTTTTGGTCATTTGGTGATACTAGTATTCTTTAGCCTAAGAAATATCACAATTGTGGTCACAATATATCTTTATTTATGCCTCGATGTTGGTAACTTCTCCAAGTTCATAAATTAACTAATTAATATATAAAAATTACTTTTAAACAAATGATGTATAAATTTATTTTACCTATATTTTCAAATCTTATATTGTGGCCTATTTAGAACTCTTCTAACTGATAGCTCCACCAGTTTAGAAAAACATGAATCCAGATTTAGACTTAAAATCGTCTTTGTAAGATTGGAAACTAGCATCAGTGTAACCCTTTAGACAAAGCTCATACTCTCTTCCAAATCCTAAGAATATATCCCCTTTTCCACTACTTAAGGATGTTATCCAAACCAATATAGTGAATCTTAGTCGGTTTTGATTGGTATATTATTGGTATGATCAAATCATAAAAGACATTGGGTTAAATACGCAACAAGGAATATAAGATAGATCATATGGAAGACACATAAATAATCTTATTTATCCTTTCTAATTATTTTTATGGATCCAAAATATTCATAACATTCATGCCAGGAAATAATAGTAAATACCCATAATTGGAGTTTTTCATGCTACAAAACTTTACCACTTTACTGATATATGTGTTTTAACTTAGTCCAAGGAACCTATTAGATATATCTATATAGATATTTATACCCCATATATAGGATTCTTCACCCATTACTTTCATTTATAAACATTTACCAAGCCAAATTTTCATATAGTGAAGTGTTATGACATCATTTCTGATAATCAGTAAGTCATCTACATACAATAATATAAGTTTTTTTATACTCCCACTAACCCAATTAATAAACATGAATCATCAATGTTCTTGATGAAATAAAATTATTTTATTTCACCATAAAAATAGATATTCCAACTCTAAGAAGATTTATATACTCCATAAATTGACTATTGTAACTGATAAACCTTAGTAAACTCATTCAAAATTTAAAAACCCTTAAGCAGTATCATATACATGTCCTTGGATCAATTCTTGTTAATTAAGGAAGTATTTACATCCAATTGATATATCTCACAATCATAATGAGTTGTTATGTATAGAAAAATCTAAAGGTACTTGATTATAACAATTGTTGAAAAGGTTTATTCATAGACAATACCAATATTGTTTTGTAACCATTTTCCACCAGATGTGTTTTATAGGTAGATACTCTACTACCCATGTAATTTTTATTATAGAATACCCATTTCACACTATGGGTATTATAATTTTAGGTGTATCTAACAAGTTCCAAACTTGGTTAGTGTACATAGATTCTATTTTATATTCCATGTATTTCAACCATTTATGGAAATAATAACTCTCAATAACCTCTTCGTAGGAAGCAGGTTCATCTTCTATGAATGTTAATTTACCATCCTTGGTTTTTATAAATATAAATATCATGGATTCCTAATGAATCCTACCAAAAATTTGAGGTTACTATGTAACTTTAGTCGGTTCTTCTTCCACAACTATTTATGGAACTGACTCAACTTTCATCTTCGGAACACTTCATATTTATTGGTCTTTAACTTCTCTAAGTTAAAATTTCCTCCCATTTACTCATCGATTGATGAATTACTACTAAAGTAATACTAGTTTGGTCAAAAACTCTTTGTTGTTATTTGTGTTATAGAAATAATATCCCTTGGTTTATTTAGGATAACCAATAAATAATCATTTATCAGACTTAGGGTCAATTTTATCAAAGTACTTTCATTATAAGAGTTCATTGAAACCTCAAATTTTCATGAAATAAAAACTAGGATTCTTCCAACACCATAAATAATATATGTTTCTCATGAATCCTTTATATGAAACATGGTTTAGTAATAATAGATTAGTTTACAGATCATAACAATAGAATAAAATAATATCATCACACTGACTCATCGATCAAACCTTGTACAATAGGGTATTATTCCTCATTTCAAACACGCTATTACATTAAGGTGTTCTAGGAGGATTGATTTATGTAACAATTACATAACTCCTCTTATGATTAGTGAATTACTATATCATGTATTCACTACCTTGATCTGATTATAGAATCTTAATACTCTTGTATAGATGATTCTATACATCGTTAAAAAACTCTTCAAACATTTTAAAAGTTTCATACATTTTCTTCATTAGAAACACAATAACATAAAAAATAAATTCATGGGTAAAAGTAATGATGTACCTAAAACCAGAACTTTCTTGAGTACTCATTGGTCCATTTACATCGCTATGTATAAGATCCAACAATCCACTATCCCTTTCACCCTTTCTTCCAAAAGGGGTTTTAGCCATTTTTTCCAGTAAAAAAGATTCAAATGTATTAAATTATTCATAATTCAATGAGTCTGACAATCCACCTATGTATAGTATTTGAATGTGTTTTTAATTTATATGTCTGAGGTGACAATGTCAAAGGTAGGTGGGATTATAATTAACCTTGGCCTTATTATTATGAATGTTAGGAATAGGATTATTCATATCTAGAATATATAAACCATTCATTATATTCATAAATCAATAAAAAATTTCAATATTATATATTGAAAAACTCTTGTTCTTAATAATGAATAAAAATAAAAAAATTTCAAAATAATATATAAAAATAAAATATTTGTTTTTGGTGGGAACATAATAACTATTTTTCAATTCTCAAACTAATCTATTGGGTAGACTTAGATTATAAGTTCTAACTTATAATGTATAAAAAAAATCCATTACTAAAATGAATATATAATTCACCCTTTATTAATTCCCTTTTATCTCTGAGTCTATGTTTATCATCACAAATGTGTGATGCACACCTTATGTATAATACCCATGAGTTAGATCTTGTAGAATTAATCTCAATAACATTCACATTTGGGTACTCCAATCCATAGTCTGAAAAAAAAAACATATCAGTGAATGAGTACCACGTATTATATATTTTCATGAATAAATAAAAATGAAATTGCTCCCAATAAAAATGATAAACCCAAAAATCATATCCATTTATTGAGCTAATATTCATATTCCACTAAGAAATAAGTTTTTTATGGAGTTTCTCTCACCACATAGTTATTTAGGTAGATAATCATTCCAATAACAATAGTTGTGACTCTTGAGTGGATAACTATTTATCTTAATCAATCATATGGATTCACTAAACACTATTCCTCTAGTAAACTAATACCATTATGGTTTTATAGCTATTGTAACCCAAATGAAAATTTAAATAAGATAAAAATGGTCAATCTAAGGGTGATCAACTATTGCATGTCCAACCCAATGATGTTTTAGTGTCACCCATTACATGCTTTCCTTACACGGGATAATCCATGGGCAGCTAGCTATAGCATGACCTCCCTGATTGGATGATCAAGTTATTTAAAAGTTTCAATTTGTAAGTAATCTCATTCTTAGTAATTAGGGGGGCTTCCAGTCTCACAAATTTAATATACATCATGTTCATATTAGATCTATAACTATTACATATTATGTTATCTTTATCTTCCCATGCTTTATTCCTTTTGTGTATGAATTATTATAACATTTTAGTTATGGAATACCTATTACAACCACCAAATTAAAGTGTTTAGACAAAATTAATGTGAAACTCTTTACACAACTCACGTGTTTGTGTTACGCAAAAACAGAAGCCAAATATATTTGTACATATATGAATGCATCAAATCGGTAACAATCTAGAAATTATATATAGAAATTTCCCTTATGAATATTTATATTTTTGTGTCATATAAGGTAATATAGATGATAATAACTAATTTAAACCAATAATTAATTCAAAATATAATATTTTTATATATATACTTCATGCTTTAAAATGAATTTTCAAAAAAGATTTTTTTATTTCCCTTTAAGAACATATATCTGAATCAAATTTTTATCAATTTTATAAGTTGAATATAAAAAAATAACTTCCATTTTTTGATTTATAATGTGAAAATTATATCAGGATTAATTTTTGGGATTTTTATAAAGTAGTTGATTTTTAGGGTAAATATTGAAAAATACTATTTTTACCAAAATTGTATTTTTGGACTTGGAGGTTTATAAAAATTGAAGATATATTTTTAAGTAATAAAATTTATTAATTATAAAATATTTTCTTGAACATATAAATCATATTATTATCATTTTTTCCTTAAGTAATATTTAGTTCTAAAAAACTGTTTAAGTATTTACTTTAAAATAAATATTATTTTTTAAAAAGCTGGTTTTGGTTTTCTCAAAAAAAAACCTATTTTTTATAATAAAAATTTTTTCCCTTGAAAACCAAATACATTAATAATCTTATCCCAAACTTAAAATTTATGATTAAAATGAAATTTTACTAAGAAACTATTATTATATGTTATATGTGCTAATACTTCAATTAATTCCTCTAAATATTAGAACTTTTACTTAAAAAATTATTTCCATATTTTAAATCATCATTTTCAAATTACTATGTAATTTAAATTGAATTTTTTTTCATTAAAATTAGTTAATTAAGGTGAAAGTATAGTTACTATAGTAAGGGTAAATTAGGGTAAAAGTGGTTTAACATAGTTAAAAGGGGTAAAAATGGAGAAATAATGTTTAATGTTGTATTTTAGAGGGTTTATTGACCTTATCCCTTTCCCCAAGACATAATTAAAAATTTATGGATACTTTTCCATTGAATAATGGAGTGATAGTATTGAAAAATAAAGATTATTTATAAAATCACACTTTTCTTCACCTATAAAAGTATACCAACTCCTCCCCATTTATCCACCCACTATAAATATTTCACTAAAAAAACTCTACCTTAGTTTCTCATAAATATCTTACCCACTCTCTTGAATCTTTTATCTCACCCAAATAAAAATATTAGGATATTTAAGGTTTTACGTAAGGGAGAACATCTAAGGAAGAGGTAATACTCTCAACCTAACTTCTCTAGTTATTTTATTATTCTACACCTATAAAATAACCTCTATACATGAAGGTAAAATAACACTATCATTTTTACTATTATAAATTATTATTATAATAATTTAATATCTATTTTATACTTTCCTCCAAAATAATTGAGAAAAATGAAAATGCCATCATGCGTTTTTGTGGACTACCACCACCATTAACGATGGATTTATTTTTCATAAACTTTTTAAATGGATGGTATAAAAGAGTTATTTAATGAATAAATATAATAATTATAACTTTATTATGATTATGAAATTTCAATTGTTATACTTTTATTCTCCTTTCCCATTCTATGAACTAATGATATCATTGTCTGTACACGTGTGGACTACCGCATCCACCAAATGATGTATTCCATTTTTCCCTAACCACCTAACATTAATTATATTAAAAAATAAATATATTATATTGAAAGTATATTTATAAAACCATTAATATTATAGAATAATAATATAAATTAATCTATAAGTAATAAAAATAATAAACATGTATAGTAACTTTAACCACCTTAAATGGAATTACTAAGGAACCTTTCTTAATTTGGGTATATTTTGGGATAACCTTTGAAAATATATAAGTATTTATTTAATGAAATAATAAATCACATAAACCTAAAAAATTATGTATATAATGAATTTATTTTACAACACCTTTGATTATAGCTAACAAATGAAAAGTGTGAAAAATAAATTGACCAAACAACCCCAAGTAACTAGAATAAACGTAAAAAATATTAAAAATAAATAAAAAAAGATAATAAATTAATATTATAAAATTAAATATAGATGAATAAGTTTATTGGGTATATATTTAATTAACTTAATTTAATTATTCAAAAAATTAAGTGCAAGTACAAAGTGTATTCGGACACGAGGTAAGGGATCTTCCATACCACCCTTGTTATATTTTAGTTACAAGTTCTATTTCTATTTATCCCTTTTATGAAATATTTTTCTCATGTACTTCTTATATATTTGGATATATTTCCATTATATATATAACTAATAAAATATATTTTTTATTCTTAGGGTTATACATGTTTTTAGTTCCCTTTAAAATTCTCACTTTCAAGTAAACTCGATTTAAGGGAACTTTCCTATTTCTTGTCTCATGTTTAGCATCACACTCAAAAAATATTTTTAAACCATGTGTAGATTCTAAAACCCTAATTATTTTATATAAAACCATTTTGGTTCAATTATGGTTTTAAATAAAATAATAATCTCTTTACTTAATTAAAAGTTCTTTTACTTATTTCACAAATCATCATCCAAGTGGTTCATTTTTATTATTTATTTTCCTAGATCCTTCTCATGAATTTTATTATTTTAAACTAAATTTTAAAGACCTATGTCCCATTTATGAAATTTAAAATTGATTTAATTACTTTTTCTATTAGTAATCTTTATTATTTGACCTTTGGTTGTGTCATAAATTAGAATTGTGAAACCCACTTCCTTCTCATGTCTTTGCTCATGATTATGGTTTATGTGTGGTTTATTTTCCACACTTGGTACACATATGTATGATTTTAATTATGTGATAGTTGGGACCATAATTATATTGGCCTCTAATACATTAGGTAAAGATTTATATTTTGTGAGATATTATGTATTGGATTATGGAGTGAACCTAATACGCCATGAGACTTTTTCCACTATGTTTGTGGGAATGCGAGGTGAATCCAATCCACCATAGAACTTTTCCACATTATGATGATGTTCTTGGGAATTCCCTTGAATAATGTTAATGATATCATGTTTTTCATCTTTAATCTCATGTTATTCTTTATTTCCATGTTTATTCCCTTATTGGGCTTTTTAGCTCACCCTTTTCCTTATTTATTTTTCCCTAGTGTATTCTATAAAGTTTCATAATATATATGGGGGTTGATATCATTATATGGAGTATAAAATAAATATGGTGTTTTTATATTTGAAATGATTTATTTAGGTGTATAATCTTCTAAAGATGTTAGATCTATCGATCCTTGTATTGTATTGGTTTGAAATCTGTGTTAAAAAAATATGAAATAAAGTGTGTTTAAGGCCTGGGAACCTATAGTTGGTATTATAGAAAAAGTATAGTTATTTTTTTATATTATGTAAAAATAAAATTATTAAAAACCATATGGGATAAGCCTAAGTATATGATAAAACCATATAATTTTGACAATGTTTTGAGTATATTTTTTTCTTTATAATGACTTACCTTTCTTGATACAACAAGTGGATACAACATATATGTACCTAGGAGTTATAACCTTGAAAAGGGTGGATTGGGTATTATCTCAATCATCACCTAGTTCAAAAAAAGGTTCATAACTACACACTTAATTTGGTACTCTCAAGGGATATACTTTGGTAAATATACAAGATATTTAGAAAACATTATGAAAGACTTGAATATATTGTTATGTTATAAAAGCTAATATAAAAATTACCATGTATTTTCCTAAATTAAAATATAGATACTCATAAGTTATGATATACATTTCATTTATGAGTTATTCCTCCTAAGTTTACAATTACCCTTTTTCATGCTTATTATTTTGAGTATTCTCATCCCTATGTTTATTTTGAATATAGAAAATGAATATAAATAGAAGAAAATAGTGAAAGGTTAACTCATTATCCTTTTATAAACATTAAATGTACTATATTATTATAGTTTTACACACTGTTTCATGTCATGAAAATTTATTATAACTATTAAAACACCAAAAAAAAGTATAGATGTTATGTTATCAATGAAAATTGAAAATTTAGAGATTGTTACATCTCAATTATGTAATTATTCCCTATTCAATATTTTTTTGTTGAATCTCCCTGCAAACCTTATCATAATATCTTTAGTGGAATTTGATGTTATACTAGGAATGGAATGGTTCTCTCTATATAGAGACAACATCAACTACCAAGATAAGGAAACCACCTTCCATATCCCAATTTAACCTCGAATTCTATACAAGTGTAAAGAAGAGGTTGAATCTACTTTGGAATATTCTTCAGAAGAATCAATATTGTTTTCTAATGAGCTATAATATCTATATCAAATAATTAAATCAAAGGAGAGGAGCACTCTTGAAGAAATTACCATTGTTATGGATTATTATAATGTTTTACAAGAATAATTATTGAATATTACTCTTTCCTGATAGGTTAAGTTATCAATTAAACTTCTACATAGATCTCTGGTGATATCTATGATTTTGTATAGAATAGCACCCATTGAACTATATGAACTGAAGAAGAAATTATAAGAACTTATAAACATGGTCTTCATACACATGATTGATTCACTCGTTATTATCTATCAATCTCACCTTTGTGCAGTTGTAATAGTGGTGAGAGAGAAGCACGTTGTATTTAAAAGGTTCGATTGAAAGGCCTGTTTATTTCCATGTTGTTTCTACCCCCAACATGGGTTCTCCGCTATAATATTTTTATCAATTAAAATGGTTGATATAGAATCACACTATATCTCTCCTAAATCCACATAGGAGGTTATTTATATTGTAAACCATAGTGTTACCAGAATCCACACTGGCCTCCTCCAGAATCCACACTAATGACTTTTTCTCTGGCATCGCAAAAGATACTTCTCTTGTTCCCAACTTTAACTGAGAGGATTACTCCTTTGTTTAAGGCTTGATACACTATAGTATAATCTATTTATATTCCTCCATGATCTCATTAAATTTTACTTGCTCATGTTCTTGTTAACGTACATTTAAAAATATGTTTGTCTTGATCAATAAATTCTAATTACCTATATCTGATCAGTTGCCTCAATGAAAATATGCTCAGGAAGAAATTCTTTCTATTGATGATGAAGAACCAACCTCAATTGAATGTGTGAAATTTTTTCACACATGTTCTTAAATATTTTATGCAAGATAGAACTATCACAATCTCATTGTCTTCTCGACTTCTCAATTACACTTCATGCATGAATTGCATGAGCACATACAAATATTGGTCTCCATAATATTTTATTTGATTCTCAATTAAAACCCTAACAAATATAATAATTATTTTTTTATTTTATGTGAAACCCAATATTTAGTTTTGGGTATCTTAATATCAATTCTTCAAGATACCAAGTTCCACTATATGTTTAGATTTGGTTCTCAAATAATTCTTTATGTATGAATCTATTTGATAATCACATGCATGTGTTACTTTATATACTTACGTATGTATGCAAGAATTCATACACTACTATTCATTGTCTTCTTCGTGTGAGAGATTATGTACGTGAATTAATTATTCTTGCATGAAAATCCTTCATGAAAAATATATGTATGAGGATGTCACTATTATTCTATGTGCAAGTTCTTAACGATACATAGTGAACTTATGAACTATCTTACGATCTCAAAATGTTTGTGTAAACTAGTGAGGGTACATGTATGAGTATCATGAAATAATAACTGGTCTCACTTAAATATTTATTCATGAAACCCCATAGTGCATGATTTTAAAGTTAGTAAACCCTTGGATTCTCCTCTCCCCCCAGCAACTAAATGCTTTGCAGAAAATTCTCACAAAGTAGTGTTTGTGGTGCTCTGTTTTTTCTATGAAAAGAAAAGAGATCTTTAATATGTGAAATATAATTCTTGAATGGGTTTCTTATACATGTATATGAAATTTCCCACCACCTCATCCACCAAGAATAATTTCATGTAAACAATCCTCATCATTGATCCTAGAATCTCGGCATATCTCAATATTCTGAATCCAATCTTTCATTTTTTTTATGCTGAAAATAATGGTGCCTTTTTCTTACATGAGGACTCCTCACATTATTGTAATAATATCACTTAATTAATATTATATTAAATATGAAATTTATATATTCATTATGTATTCTTGAATAGCTTACTGCAACTTCATTTGCATTCATCCATGTCGACTTCTTTGAGTTAACCACATGCATGCAAGATATAGATCACATGGAAGGAGTTTAAAGGTCTCATCTTCCAATAATATCAGCCTTTGATTGATCATGGATACCTTAAGTTCATTATAATTAGGTCCATGCATCTAATCTAATGTTCTGGAGATCCTAAATAAATTTAGAGGTTGGATATGACTTCCTTAACAATCAGACATCTCAAATCATCTTGATCGGATAGCTATGAAATGTGCATATCTTTTTAAATTTGGGTGAACACTAATGTTACGTCATTGTCCCACATCAGTAATATAGTATTTTGAGGAGCTTCTGTATTAATCAAGTTGTTCCATAAATGCTTTGACATTGTTTTATATGATCATCACCTTCTTACACTTCACTTTATGCCACATGGTATGCACCTACATGTGCTGGCCCACTGGTATCCTAACCCAAGCTATGTGAATTCCTGTGAGCCTTATACATGGGCCTTCTCTCACCTGCCTCCATGCAGGTTGTATATACCTCCTCCCCCACATGGTTGAGGTTCTCCTCCCATATGTGTGAGATCGATTTGGTCCATGTGGAATCTATGGTTGGATTTAATTCTTGTTTAATAACACTGAAAAATACTTCCATTATATTCTTTAAGTGCAGAATATAATCTAATGACAAACAAAATACTTTCATTATACTATTTAAGTATAGAATATAATATCAAGGAAAAATATCCTCACCGTTATAATTCTTATTTATCATGAAAATATATGAATTTTTCTTTTTCATGGACACCTTTTAAATTCCTTTATAAACAATTCATCATAAAAATGAAAGTTATCATAGTATTATTTTATTTTTATCCTTCTTCATTATGTTATGAACATTGTGAAAACTCCAGAGAAAATGTATTTTCCATTTAAGATCATCTTCAATAATTATATCATTTACCAAAGATAATTGTCCAAGTGTGACATAAAATTCCATTAAATTAATCCATAACAATTATCCAGGCATTACCACTTCATCCAAACTCACCAAAAAAATATTAACACGTCATTGAAAACAAATGAAACACATAGTCTCAATAATATCCCCCTCTGTATTTTGTCATCAATATCAACACATATCGCAAAGGTAAAAATGTGATGCAATATTTATCCCCCTTATTGGAAATCAAATGAAAATGGTAAGTGGGGATCTTCTTATCTCATTTTTATTTTAAAAAACATGATGTTCTCCCTTATATGAAAATTCACCGATCACTTAAAAGATAGGGGTGATCTCACATGGTTCTATTATCAAATATACTTCTAGTTAATAAAATTTAAGTCCATGTGTGATATCCCTATGTTGAAAATAAGAGAGATAAAACCAAGGCTTTCCATTTTGTCCATAAACTACCATGCATGTGAAATCATGCTCAAAAATTATGAATTCTCATTTAAGGGGTTTGAAATGATAAAATTAAAAATTAAATGTTAAATCCTGCACACACATAAACAAACACATCATAAAGTTCATGTGAAAATATATATATCTCCCACTTTGTCTTGTATTTTTATCAACCAAGAACTCCCCCTTAATTGATATGATTAGTAAAATTATGAATGAAAGGTGAAAGTTTGATTAGAATACCTCATCTTCTTTAACTAATTAATACCCCATCAAGGGATGCATCCATCTCCTTCAATTCCCTACATGTAAATTTAAAATAATATATATATACATATAAGGGAATAATTAGGGACCTTCCTATTATTGAGGACTAACATTAGGATAAGAACTGACTCTCAATTTGGGATATAATTTTCTCCTAATATCAGCATAGGAAGATTCTTTTGGAGTCATATTTTTGTTTTTAGTCTCATACCCTTTATTTTTCTCTTTATTACCTTGAACTTATTATTTTTTTGAATTACCCTTTTCCATTGTAGTCATTTGAGAACAAGAAGCCTTAGTTTCTTTCATTTTATTTTAAAATATCTATAACTATCCAAGAATACATATCAAGTATTTGTTGGTTGTATGTACAGACTTCTTACACCTTTCTCACAAGAAACTATCTTTGTGTGGAATAGATTTTCCCACCTTTATTTCTATATCCACTTTCTTTTCTTTATCTTCAATAAGTTTTTCATATTCTTCTAATTACTTATCCAATTTCAGTTGATTTGAAAAAACAACTAGGTACTCTTTCTTAACATTATCTTTCTTGTCAGAATATTCATAAGGCTTTCCATTGGTTTTATATTGAATTATCTTTCCTTTCATAACATAGATAATATCTCATGGGGTTTTTTCATTCATTTGGTATCTGTGTATTCCTTCTTCTTACAACTTCCACAAGATTCTTCTAGGAATTCATATCTATTCTGATTTAATAGATTGGATAGATTTTTTTGTCACAAAATTCTTTCTCAAAAAATTTACTCTCATATATTCACCATGAATCCCCCTTGATTCATGTTTGTTTCCTAGAAAGGGTGTGTTATACTATTAAGAGTAGGCTTTGTACCCATATATTTCATATCACTAAAAAAGACAATTGAACCAATATCTTCCACCTTGATATGTATTCTATATGGATACTCATTTTTGTTGTAATTATTCAAATTAATATTTTTTTCCTTGGGGGTAGTGATTTTATTGACATGTTTATTTATCCCTCCGATATAGGAGAGGATATCTCACTTATCTTCTTGGTAACTATCTATCAACTATATTATTATTTTTATATCCAATGGTTGAATTATCGCTTTATTTTCATACCAACCATCCTTTTTATTTTGGTATTATCTTTAAATAATCATATTATTTAATAATGATAGGTATATACTAGCATTCATCAAAATAATTTCCACTTCGGTTGTAGTACTCATAGAAATATTCAAAGAATTTATATTTGTTCTTTGTAGACAAATTTATTTTCTATGTGTTTTTCTTCTCTAGTATAGGTATTATATTGTATTTATATTTCCTCCCCCTAAACTCAAGACTTCAATTATTTTCATGAATTTTTATGTTATTCCATCATTCCAAATCTTCATTCCCAAACTTCTAGAAACACCAAAAATAGCCTATGAATATTCTCCTCTTTTTTTTGTAGTCTTTATGGATTTCATATATTTTGAAACTTTATATTTTTGAGTTTCACCATTAATATTTAATGAATTTATGTGTAATATTTATTTATACAATTTTTTACATCCACACTTGATGTGGCTAGTTTATCATAAATTTTCACCATCCATACTTTCCTAGATTTTAGTTTAAGATCCATACCATCACTTGAAACAACATTAGTACACAAGATATTTTTTTATTTATGGGATACCTTATTCTTGTAGGGTGATTCCCTTTGATTAGAGGATGATCTCATACTTCTTTTGGAATCATGATCCTTAATAAAAACTTGAGAAGTATCATATCATATTTTAGTTATTTGGGAAGTTATAGCTTGTGGTGATTCCTGATTTTTCAATCTCACCTACAGCTCTAAAAACTTCATGTTGAGGGAGTTCATCTCATCCTCAATAGATCTAATCTTGGATTCCAAATCATCCTTAAATTTATTCATTTTGTATTCATGCATGGTCCTTGATTCTTGAAAATAATTTTCAAGCTCCTTTAACATATCAATTTTATCCTATGTTTGTGAAACTTTGAAAACCATTGAATATTTGTTAATTTTTTCAAAAGCATGTAAATATTCTATAAATAAAATCTCAAAGAATTATTTCTCACAAACACTTTATTCTGATTCTTCAATAGCTTCATCATATCTTTCATTACAAAGAGAAATTGTTTCTTCTTTTTCTTTGAAAAATTATTGTGAGATTATTATATATGAAAACCCTTTTATCCAATGCCTCTTGCATAGAATTATCCTCTTATTATAGTTTTAGTTTTCATCTTTAAGACCCTTTACTCCTACAACAATATGTTTTACCACTTCTTTGAAGATGTTATTCAGATATTATTAAAATATAGAATGAAGATCACTAAGTTTATTCATCATCATCATAGCTGGAGAATGATTCATTGGAAAAATGATAATAAAAATAATTATTTTAATATATACCATTTTTAATACCTTCACTTAGAGGTATATTTTCCTATACTACAAGATTATTTTTCTTCTTAATTGCTTATCTCTTCTTTCTATTCTTCTAATTCTTTGCAGAAATTTACAAATTATTGTTCTCAGGAGTAAATTTATATTTCTCCATCTAAGGTATATCACCCATTTCCTAAAATATTCACTTTATAAAAACTACTTTGGATCTTTACATGTGACTTTCACCCTAATACCAATTGTATATCCCTAGGCCAGATTGACCGATGGGAGGGGAGAGGTGAATTAGTGGTTTCTTTTTACAAATTTCTTTTATTTTCAATTAAACCTCTATAAATTTTTAAGGTTCTCAATACACTCACTATTATATCTCAATATCACCTCTTGTGATGTTTTAATAATTGAGAGAGTGTGTTATACAACATTTAAAAGGTTTGGTTGAAAGTTCTACTCGTTTAAATATTGGTTATACCCTTCAATATGGATTATACACTATAATATTTTTATCAATTAAAATGGTAGATATAGAATAACACTATAGATATCCTAAATCCATATAGGAGATTATTTATACTGCATCCCACTATGTTACCAGAATCCACACTAGAGACTTCTACTCAAAAATCACACAAGAGACTTCTCCTTCTCCCAAATTTAACTTAGAGGCTTCCTCCTTTATTCAAGGCTTGATCCACTATAGGGTGATATATTGATATTCCTCCATGATCTTGTTGAATCATAATTTCTCATGTACCTATTCAGCTACCTTTTAAAACATTTTGGTCTTTCAAAATAAATACTAATCACCTATATCTAATCAGTTGCCTTAGTGAAACTATGATTAAGTATATATTCATTCTTCTTCTGATGAAGAATCGGCCTCAATTGGATGTTTGTAAGTAGTGCACACACATTCTTCAATATTTTATGTAAGATAAAACTTGCACAATCTCAAATTATTCTGGACTTCTCAATTACACTTCATGAATTAATTTCATGGGAACATGCAAATATTATTCTCCTTAATATTTTATGTTCTTCTCAAATAAAACTCTATCATGTATAATATTTCTTTGTTAAGTGTATGTGATTCCTAATATTCTGTTTTTGGTATCTCAATATCAATTATTCAAGACTCCAAGTTTTATGGTATGTTTAGCTTAGGATCTCAAATTCTTCTTCATGTATGTGTTTGTTTGATAATTACATTCATGTGTTACTTTCTATACTTACGTATGTATACAAGAATTCATACACTATTTTTAATTGTATTATTTACATAAGAGAGTATTTATTTTAACTCTTTATTATTTCATGAAAATCCTTCATGAAAATTATATGTATGAGGATATCACTATTATTCTATGTGCATGTTCTTCTTCACAAAACATAGTGAAGTTATTCATTGTATCTTGGCCTTAATATGTTCTCTTAAACCTTTGAGGCTACTCATATGAGTATCGTTAAATCTAAAATGGTTTTTCGAAACAAATTCTCTATGAAACCCCTGAGTCGTGATTTGAAATTCAAAAAGTATGCGGCTTCCCCTCTCCCACTCACAAGTAAATACTTTACATAAAATTCTCATGAAACAGTGTTTGTGGTGCTATTTTTTTCTCTAGAAAAATGAGAGTTCTTCAATATGTGTGGCCAAATTCTTAGCTAGGGTGATACTTATTTTATAGGAAAGTAACCACTACCTTATCCTCTAAGAATAATTACATTTAATGGAGCCTCATCACCAATCCAAGAATTTTGACATATCTCAATATTTTGAATGTGACTTTCCTTATTTATTATTATGAAAATAGTAGTTCCTTATCTTATGTGAGGACTCCTTACATGTATGTGATAAGATTTCAAGTTTCCTCTTATTTTAAATCCTGAACACATATATTCATTTTGGATGCTTGAACATCCAACTACAACTTCATTTTCATTCATCCATGTTGACTTCTTAGATTTAACTACTTGAATGCAGGAATGAGATTGCATACATGGATGTTTGAAGCCTAATCATCCTAAAATCTCAACCTTAAATTAATCATGGCTCCCTTGGGTTCATTTGACAGAGGACCAGCCATATACTATGATACACTGGAGATCATCATGAAATCTAGAGGTAGGAAACGACATCCCTAAATGATTAGATGGATCAAATCAACTTGATTGGATGAATACAATATGTTTGTATATTTTTAGATGTGGGTGAATAGTACTGTTATGTTGTTATCCCACATTGGTCTTCTGATAAATTGAGGTGATTCTTTATAAATCAAATTTTTTCATCAGTGCTTCATGCAAGATGTAGGGGATTAGAACCCTCTTAAACTGCATAACACACTACATGGGACGTGCCTACATGTGCTGGCCCAATGGGATCCTGGATTAAGATACGTGTGTTTCTATGGGACTTATACATGGGTCTACTCTCACCTACCTTCATGTGGGCTACATGGACCTCCTCTTTTACATGGATTGCTTCCTCCTCCCACATGTGTGGGATTAATTTGGTCCATGTGCCTCTATGGTTGTCCCTAATTTTTGTTTAAGTGTACTAAAAAGTACTTCCATTATATTCTTTAAGTGTAGAATATAATCTCAATCCAAAACAAATACTCCAATATATTCTTTAAGTGTCGAATATAATCTCAATCCAAACCATCCTCACCATAAAATTTCTTCTTCATCATGAAAATATATATGAATATATTTTTTCATGGACATATTTTAAATTCCTTCATAAATAATTCATCATCCCAAATGAAATTTTGCATGGTCTTCTTCTATTTCTATCCTTCTTTATTATGTTGTGATCATTATGAAAACTCCTTATCATGTGTCATTTGCATTTAAGATCATCTTTAACAATTGTCACATTTACTAAGGGGAATTATCAAAGAGTGACATCAGTTCTATTAAATGAATCTATAACAATTCTCTAGGAATCACCACTTCATAAAAACCCACCAAACACATATTAAAATATCATTGACAACAAATGCAACACTTAGGTTCAACAAAAGAGATGTAGAACACCTCTATGATGGGATGAAATAGATGAATGAATGATACTTGGACCTGATATAATCATAAAAATGGTAAAAATGGTCACGCTATTCAATATCACATCAAATAAGTGTAGATTCAACAAAATAAATGTGTTGATAACTATAAAAAGACCTATAATTAAAAGTAGGTGATAAATTGTTCCTCTATATATCTTTGTGGAAGATAAAATAAGGTTTCAACGAAAGGATAAACAAACCCCTAGATACATTGGCACCTTTTAGATTCTCAATTATATCAGAGTGGTTCCATATAAGCTAGCACTTCACCAAACCCATCTAAAGTACATAATGTGTTCTGAACATCCCTATTGAGGAAGTACACACTAGATCCCACACATATAAAAAGTATAGAGGTGGTATAGTTGATGGATGATCTCTCATATGAGGATCAGGTAATTAAGATCATGGATCATAGAGACAAATTTATACGCAATAAGAAAAATCACCTAGTCAAGTTACATTTGTGATATCATAAGTATATATAGGTTACATGGGAACCTTATGGGATAATGAAAAATAAGTACCCATGTTTTTTTCACCCTAGTGTATGGAATGAAATTTTGACTATGAAATTTCTTAATGGGGGCAGATTATAATGACCTGAAAATTATATATATAAATTCCCCTTATGGATATATGTGTGTGTTTGATATAAGTAAATATATATGATAATAACTAATGTCACCTTATGATTAATTCAAAACATAATATGTTTATAGATATATTTCATGCTTTAAAATGCATTTTCAAAAAATATATATTTTTATTACCTTTTAAGAACATATATATATATATATATAACAATTTTTATCAATTATATAAGTTTAATATAATAAAATTACCTCCATATTTAGATTCATTATTTGAAAATCATTTTAGGATTAATTTTTTTGAATTTTCTAAAATAGGAAATTTTAGGGTAAATAGTTAAAAATACTATTTTTACCAAGATTTAATTTTTTGACTTGGAAATTTATAAACATTAAATATTTATTTATGGAATAAAATTTAAACATTATAAAATATTGGTTTTAACTTATAAATCATAAGATTATAATTTCTGTACATAAGTAATATTTTGTTTTAATAAAAAAATTGTTTTTTTCTTTACTTTAAATTAATTTTTTTTTTGAAAAATTAGTTTTTGGTTTTTTATAAATTCCACAAAAAAATTATTTGTTTTATAATAAAACATTTTTTCTTGAAAACCAAATAAAATTATAATCTTATCCCACACTTAAATTTTAAACTTAAAATAAACTTTTTTTAAGAAACGGTTTTTATGTGTTATATGTGCTAATACTAAAATTAATTTCTTTAACTCTTAAAAAAATTTATTTTAAAAAATTATTTAAATATTTGAAATCATAATGTTAAAATTATTAAATAATATTAATTTTATTTTTTTCCATTAAAATTAGTTAGTGAAGATGAATGTGGAGTTACCACGGTAAGGGATAATTAGGGTTAAATTGGTTGAACATAGTGTGAATGGTTAAAACATGTGAAAAATGTAACGCCCCGGCCCCAGTTACCCATATTTGGTGCATTATTACATAATATTGTCCTGATCACAAAAGATCAAGTCTCAAAAGACCGATTAGTTTAGTAGCCTTGGAAACACAAGATATATTCATAAGTCTTACATTACATCATAAAGTGAAAAAAAACTACAACAACATCTTATCTTCATATCCCCTCATACTATCCCTACAGGTCATTCATAAAATACTTCTTCACATCTTGGGAAAAATTAAAACATTGAAAGGGATGAGCTCAGATTCTCAGTAAGGATAACAATATAGTGGAAAATTTCATAAATAAACATAAACATTTAAGGCAATGTATAACTAAAACCAAAGCCTTTTAAACTTGAACTCCAGCATAATATGGAAAAGATAAAATGAAATAATTCCATTTAATTATTCACATGGATATTATACTAGTCGAATAATCACAAGTAATATCAATAACCACTTTCATAATGATGGAATGCATAATTCCAGACTATCATAACCACATAGTCAAGGCCTTGTGCCAAGACTACAAATAAGATTTTGTCAAGGCCTCATGCCAAGACACTAGTTTGTCTCATGAGACCTACCGATGCATCGAGGAACTATAGAAATCTCCACCCGTCACTTATTAAGTCCAATTCATTCCTCATATGAACAGGTCTAAATATATCATAAACCATAACATAATCGTATCATATAAAACATGCATAAAGGAAACATAACATTTCCACATTTCAATCACAAGATATCAATACAACACATTGATATAAAAAAACATTATCAAAACCATTTTTAATACCAAAATAAAAGAAAAGTAAAACATGGTATTTATTTTTCATTTAAAAAAATTATGGCTTGTAGAGGAAGTTGAAACTCAAATAATAGTCACGGTGGTGGAGAAGTCTTTGTCACCGCATACGTAAGACAAAACATTCCTTTTGTCATTTAGTAAAAACGCTTTATATAAAAAGATTGATTTTTAATAAAAGTAAAAGTAAAATGGGTTTATACACCTCATAAAAGAAAGTTGTGTATAAAATAAAATATGCCTCAATGAAAGGAGATTGAGCCGAAGTCTCTTACCTCGTGTCCGACTTGACTCGATCGTTCTTTAATCTCCTGAATAATAAACTATAGTTAATTTATATTTTCTTAAGAACCTTTTTCAAGTTCATTATTCCTTTTACATTACTTATTACCATGTTATGAACATTATGTAATCATTTAATTTAATAACGGTCATTTTGTCGATCCTTGGTACTTGAGTCAACAATAAACTTCTTATAATTACAAGTTGTTTATGTGGTAAAATATCCATCATCTCCAGAATTATATTCATGATGTAGATATAATATATATAATATATATCTAGTATATACATGCATTTATAATATTACATAACAATTAGAGGTAAGAAATGAAATTCACCATTCATGGAGACGGTAAGTCGTACGTGCGCATGAACGCTACTTTCATTTATATTTCATATTTAATGGAATGAAATCATAATGATATAAAGTTATATTATAATTATAGTATAACATAATATATAATATCATAAAATCCATCCTTTATACGTCCCACATATGGCATTAACGATTCAAATCACTTTGAGGGGGCGGTAGTCCGCACTTCCTAAAATGAAATTATCGCGTTTACTTATAATGAAAATAATAAAGGTATGACATAAATGAAAAATAAAGAAGCATAAGGAAAACATAAATATAATATATATCATATATAAATATAGTGACATATTAATTTCCACCATTAAAGTTGTTAAAATAAGATTGAACAATCATCATTTCATGAGGCAGTAATTCGCCACCCACAGAAACAGTATGTTCTTTAACCATTAGATGGAGGTGGGTGTAAGTGTAAATCAAATACTTCTCATAAAAACATCCTAGTATATTTAATATACTTTTTTTGTTACAAAATAATAGAATAACAATGGTTTAAGGGGTTGGAGAAACAAAATAAAACAAAAGAACATAAGAGAAGACATTACCTTAAAATCGGGTAACTCTTTTTTATTTGAGCTAAAGGCTTCCTTGGAAAGACTTCTGCCCAAAGTGAGTATTATAGGAGTAATAGAGGGAAGTTTAGAGAGTATTTGGGAAGAGTTTGGCTGAGAAAAATGTATTTGAATGTGTGAATAAGGTGGTAGAGGTGGGGGCCTTTTATAAGAGTGGAGGAGGGGCTCTTTTGGAAAGATTGAAATATTACTTTATTATGAAATGATTTTCGGATTTTAAAGGGACCAAAATGATATATTTCAAGTATAAGGTGATAAGGGTTCTAAATACACCCATAAAATAGGCTTTAGATAAGTTTAAGTCTTAGATTGCACCTTATCTTTTCATTTTATTTAAATCGTTTATTAATGAGGTAATCATTGAATCATCATGGTGTCATAAATAAATTTATTTATTTAATATATAAAAATTATAAAAAAAATACCATGATATAGGAAATATTTTTATATTTCCAATGAATATTTATAGTATAAGATATTATTTATTTAGAGAAATTTAAAATTGTTTTACTTAGGTGTTACATACTTTTGTTCTATTTTCCTTTCCTTAAAAAATAAAATGATAAAATGTCACTATCACACAAAAGTGATTCCATGGGGTCCCTAAGTTATAACAATGCATCCCATGGTCGGCCATAACACAAAAAATATCATTAGGACACATGTTGGGGTCATTTTATATTATTATAATATTATTTCATTACCCTTAACTACCCGATTACTAATTAATCATGATAATTAAAGATAATTTTCATCGTTACAATTCATAATGTCCAAAAACAAAAGAGTCTTAATTACATAATTTGAACCTTATGATTCAAAATATGGAATACATTTTACCAAATTATAAACACATAAATTTCAGTATTTAATTTAAAAATAATTCTCATTGTCAAAACCAAAGACGGGTTTTTAAGAAGTAAAATATATCAAAAGATTGACTTGTTTTTACATCCAATTGAAAAGTGAAATTACTTCCAATGAACAAAATTGTATTAATTTATAAAAACATAATTCAATTATAATTTAAAACCAATTAAAATTATAATCTAACTATATAAATAAATTGGATGAAAAGGCAGTTTTGAATTAAAATAAAACATTTTTCACTATTCATTAAAAAATGAACATTATCAGAAAAATACCAAAAAATCACCCTATTTTATATTTGATATTCCAAATTCAAAAATGATGTCCCTTTAAACAAATTCAAAACATAGAAGTTTCATTAATAAATTATATAGTTAATTCCCGCTGTACAAACAAATAGCGTGTTTTTAAGAAACAATATCTTTCAAAAGATTGACAATTGTTTATGTCCAATTTCAAAGTGAATTTAATTATAATGACCACCATTGGATAAAATGGTAAAATTATATTATAATTATACTTTAAAACCACTCAATAGTATAATTTATCATTATAAATTATTTTGATTAAAAAAGTTGTTTTTAAGTATCTTTCACTATTCATCGAAAATTGGATGTTCTCAGAAAAATACCAAAAATTCAACTTAGGCTAATTTCGATATTCCAAATCCAAAAAATGAAGTCCATTTTGAAATATAGAATTTATTTAATTCAATAAGTGGGTATTACTATTCATAACGGCTACTTTGATTGGTCACGGTGTGTTAGAAACTCGAACTTGCGTACAATGCAAGCTATTGCATTATTGAAAGAGAAGTGTATTGTGAAATCTTGGGGTGTTAGAAAAAACATATTTTATATTGGATGGTGGAGGTATTATTGACATATTATCTTTATTCACAGCATTATTTTTTATTTTTGGTGCCTTTTTTCTTGAATAATGGAATGATATTATTGAAAAATAATGAGTATTTACCAAAGTTCCCCTTTCTTCACTTATAAAAGGAGACCACCTACTCCCCATTTCTCCACCCATTCCAAATATTTTCCTTAAAAAACATTGATCTATTATCTCTTCAACACCCTTCCCATTCCCTTAAAAACTTGATCTCACCAAATGACCAGGCTAAGGATCCTTAAGGATTTACCTAAGGGAGAAATTCCAAGGGAGACCTAATATTCTCAACCCAACTTCTCTAGATCTTTTATTATTCTACAAAACTCCAATACAATTTATCCATAATGTTATGATAATAATATAATTGTTTATATAATTAAGTTTTATTATACTAATGGAATAACCATTTTATACTTTCCTACAAAATCATTGAGAAAAATGAAAATGTCGTCATACGTTTGTATAGACTACTGACTCCATGAATCACATATTTATTTTTCATATACTTTTTAAATGGATAGTATACAAGATATATTTAATAAATAAATGTAATAATTATTACATAATTAATATTATTAAGTGTTAACTATTTTATTTTTATACCCCTTTCCCATTCTATGAAAAAAGTATAGCATCACCCATGTACGTGCAGACTACCGCCTCTACGGAATGACGTATTTCATTTTTCCAAAACCACCTAACATGAATTATTTTAAAAAATTAATCTATTGTATAAAAATTATATTTATGACACTATTAATATTTTTTATTGACAATATATGGCAATATATAATTAATAAAAATAATAAATTTGTATAGTAACTTTAACTACCTTAAATGGAGTTATTAAGGAACCTTTCTTAATTTGGATCTATTTTGGGATAAACTTTTAAAATATATAAGTATTGTTCTAATTAATTAATAAATTACATATAAATATAAAATTATTGAGATCATGGAGTTATTTTACAACAAATTTGACCACGGTTCACAAAACAAAATTGTTATATATAAATTAACTAAACAACCCCATGTAACTGACGTAAGCAGAAACAATATTAAAAAAATAACAAATGATAATTATAAAATTAAATATATATGAATAAGGTTATTGGTTATATATTTAATGAAGTTAATTTAATTATAAAAAAATTTATGTTCAATTTCAGATCGTATTCGGACACTAGGTAAGGGATCTTTTATACCACCCTCATTGCTTATTGGTTACAAGTTCTCTTTATTTTTCACCATTTTATTCAATATTATTCTCATTTACTTATTCTATTTTTCTATAAATTTCCCTTAAATAAATACCTATTAAAATATCCTTTTCATTTCTGGGGTTAAACATGCGTTTAGTTTCCTTATAAATTCCTACTTTTAAGTAAACCTGATTTAAGGGGACTTATATATTTCTTATTCAGGTTGAGCATCACCCCATAAAAAATTTAAACCATTTGTAGATTATAAAAACCATAATTATATTTTGGAGAACCCTCTTAGTTTAATTATAATTTTATGGTAAATAATAATAAAATTCCTTTATTATAATGAACTAACCTAGATCGACATGACATGTCACCCGAGATAACCAACTACAAGGTGAAGATCAGTACAAAAACCAAAACATGTCTCATGAGTAAATTAAATTAGATAAAAAGATAAGAACCATGTGAAATTAAATTAGACATCCATGATATATAAAATATAATCCAAAAAGGATAAACCTATAAGAATAATAAACCAAGGAAAAATCTATGTCTCCATGTGACCAACCATCATCGCCAACACATCTCACTAAGAATTCGGCAACAACAAAAAGAAGTTGGTGAACTATATAGTCCCTTTCCTTTACCTACTTCCTAAAAAACAATATCTATATACTCCAAAATTCATATGAATGGAGTGAGGAAAAATCCTATTAGGATATCACCATGAATATATACAATTTCTATCACCATTAAATCCTTAATTCAATATTTAAAACAAAAAAAGTTTATAAAGAAATTTCAAATGAAAACCATTTTCTAAAATACTTTATTTTCCTTTAAATAATTTCATATTCACACAAACCAGAAATATGAAAATTTCATAAAAGATAATATATATTCCTGAACAAAACTATACATGGAAATATTATTTAATAAACATGTGAGTATTCAACATGAAACAATACCATCATGTATAAAACCAATAATAAGTGGGATCTATCCTATATGAATACATACTAAAACAAATAAATTAACACTAATTTAATAATACCATAAATCTTTAAAATATCGAGTCCTATCACAATCTATAGATATCATAAGAAAACCCCCTTTTAATATCTCATATTTTTCTAGGTATTTATCTATTTGGGTTTTTCTTTTTATCCTTGGGGGTCAAGTATTGTTCAGAGATGGATAGACTTTGTAGTAGAAAATGACCTAATGTTCGAGGATGTACTCTTGTTTGAATTAATGGAGTCTAGGTATGAATCGGTTAATTGTTTCATGGTTTCATGGTAATTTTATAATCATTAAAGGGGGTTCGGGTGTTTAAAAGGGAAATAGGCTGAAAAATAAACTAAAAAACATTTACATGTCATGTAAAGGGATTACACATCATGTAATTGTTCAAAGTTTTTAACAAAATAAATATGAGGAGATGGTTTTTTCATTTTATTCCATTAAGAACATTTACATTACGTATGATCACATTACATGTCATGTAAATGCTTGACATGTTGGTTTAAACATGTTGTGCGGATGATTTTATTTCTAATCCACTGTATATTATCTTCTTTCGACCCTAGTGCATTCTACAGGAGATTTTGGGGTGCCAACTTCCCTTCTGGACATCCTGTTTGTGTGAGAAACCAATGGTAATTTCCTTGGGTTATGTTTCTTACTTCTATCCCTTGGTTATACAACTGTTATGGTAAAATACTTTAACCAATTGTGTTGTTGGTTTTGACCTTTATCATTTTTTATCTAGGAACCTATGTTCAATCATCCACACCTTCTTCATCATGTGTGTTATTGATTAGAATCTTTGTTGGATAATTAGTTAAAGGTAGGTTATAACAATCCTGCTTTTTATTACACACTTAAACATGATTTATTACATAAAATTAACTTGATACAACATATAAGATTGATATTTATAGTGTGTTTTGGGCTTAGTAACATTACATAACAACTTAGAACATAAAACACACAACCTCTTTATTGAAAACTTCCTTTACATAACCACAACATTCCCTCATACATAGCATTTCATGGGATAACCTGAGGACATGTATAAGAAAGGGGTGATATATAAAGCCTAGTAAGGGTGTAAACAAGGAATAAAATGAAGAATACAATACATTTTTTTCAATAGGAATATCAATGGAGTATAAAATAAAAATGAACATAAAGGAATGATAACATAGAAATGTGGAAACAACACTTAACATGGTATTAGCATGATCCAAGGATCATTGCACATGGAGCATGATTAAAACCTCATTTCACTTGAATTATCATGATCAAACCCTAATTTCACTTGAGGTGTCATGATACTAAACTTTACCCAATTCATTGGAGCGCTATCAAGGCACACCCTTCATAAACATTTCATTTCATGCATAAGTGTGCCACATAGATCATACAAAATTGAATCATTCATCATAATTTATTACAAGATAAAGGGATGTGGAATAAATACATGAAGCTTTATAATCAATAATGGATTGTTCATAAAGGTGAATACCATTGATAGAGAAATGGGTATGGTATTCACTACACAATGACATTGGCTTGGAAAATTATGGTGCAATTTCGGCAGCGTAACGGCGTGGCATAAGAATTCATAAAAAAGGTTGATGAGAGTGGAAGGGGTGTCTCATAATATTTACATGAAATAGATAGAAATGTGGCCATATAGATATATGTCCCAACATATTTAATGGAATTTATATTTTTAATACAAAAGAATTGTTTGAATATAAATGAGGAGAGTGAAATCCCTTATGGAATTTCGGCATGGTAATAGGTGTACATGGGAGGAATTAATGAGAGAGAAAAGGGGTATCTAATCATCCAAACATAAATATGGTATTATGTGGTAGTTTTTAAATCATACCCTAACATTTATAATTGATAATAAAAGGGTATAACAATATTAAGAAACCTGGATAAAATGAGAAAGAAAGTAATTCCTTACTTGGAAGTGTGATCTTAAAGGCTTGGGAGGGGCTTGAGAGAGGCTTCTTGAGAGCTTGGGGAACCTTGGGAGTATTATATAGAGAGAATTTCAGGGTTTGGTCGAGATAAAAAGTCTTTGAGTGAAGAGGAAGTGGGAGCTTGGGTGGGTTTATATAGGAAATGAGAGGGAATTCTTTATTATTTAGGTTTGGGTCACCACACATTAAACTAATCCAAACCACAAACTAGCCCATGGTTTTTTTTAAAGGGGAGTGGAAAAAAAATATTTTATAAGTCCAATGGCCAAACTTCTTAAAATAATAGGGTTTCTTATGTGGAGGTGAGTCACACTCTCAAGGAAATTAATTTAAAAGGTAAAATATTTTATAAGTCTCGAAGAGTCCACTAAAGCATTTTAAAATAAATCAAACAAAACTAAAATAGAATTATTTTAATGTTAAAACATATATTGGATGAAAATAATGTTGATATTATTTTTATTACATCACTATTGGGTCATTATTATGTCATAAAACACATTATATATTTAAACGGTATTTAATTTTAACCCAAAAATTCAACTATCTCAGAATATTATGAAAAATTCACTGTTGGATAATTTTCAAATACTAATTCCAAAAATAATATTAATTTTATCTAAATAATTTTCAAATATTTTAATTTTTAATTTTAAAATAAAAACTGGCATTTATCGAAAATTCATGGGTTTTGACAAAAATGGATTTCAAACCTTAATAAAAATTACAATTGTATTCCTTAAAATTATATGATCATTTATATTTAATAAAAAGTAATTTAGTAATAACATTTTATTAAAATATTATTTAATTCAAAAATCCATTAATTCATCAAAATAGATTTCATAATTGAATATTAACTAAAAATACTATTTGTGCTTTAAAAACTATTTACAATGTAACAATAATAAAATGAATGTATATTCTTTATTATATACAAAAATAATGACCATAATCATAGTTCTAAGGTCTTGTTACATAACCCCTTATAACACCTACATAAGACCTAAGGTTAAGGTGTGTGATGGTGACAGACTCTTGGGGTGGCTCAAATATCATCGCTCGGGTGGTAATCTCTATCAACTTCCAATTCTCTCATAGGTGGTTTCGCTCGAGCTTAATGTTTTGAAGCTCAGATTTGAATTGGTCATGAGAGAATCCCAATGATTCCACATCCTTTCCTAGCTTTGACAAATGGGATTCGTATGGGGAAAGTCTACTGGATGAGTTCATCGCTTCCTTTGTCTGAGTAAATTGGATTTGTTAAAGCCCTATATTTATACTAATCATGTGATCACTTTTCAATGACTATATTAGAAATGGTAACAATTACTAATGGTATTTTTAAATCCAAAAACATAAAACCAAGGAAGTTAATATTTTATATAACCATTTTTCATAATAATACATTTAATTATATTAAGAGGAATTTTCATTGATAAAAGTTTGGGCTGTTACAATATTCCCCCCTTAAGAAATTGAACCCTCTAAATTTCCTTTTCCCATACTAAAATATATGTGGGTAACTCTGTTTTATCACTTCCTTTAATTCCCACATTACTTCCTCAAACTTTTGGTTTCACCAAAACACCTTGACGAGGGGCATTGTCTTATTTCATAGAAATTTTTCCCTATGATCTAAGATCTTCACTGGTTTCTCCTCGTAAGAAATATCATCCTCTAACTGTACTACCTCTGAAGAAAGTACATGTGAAGGGTCTGGTATGTACTTTCTTAATAGGGATACATGAAATACATCATGTAATTTGGACATGATAGGTGGAAGTGTTATTTGATAGGCCACAACCCCGACACAATCAAGAATCTCGAAGGGGATGATGTACCTAGGACTTAACTTCCCTTTCTTCCCAAACCTCATGACCTTCTTCCATAGAGAAATATGTAGAAATACCATGTATCCAACTTTGAACTCAAGGTATCTTCAATGGTTATCTACATAACTCTTCTGTCGACTTTGGGCTGCCTTGATATGCTGCTGAAGGGTTTTCACCTTCTCCACCATTTCTTCGACCATTTTAGGTCCTAGCAGTTTATGCTCATCAAATTCATCCCAACATGACATTGTTCTGAACCTCTTCCCATACAAGGATTCATAAGGATCCATTTGGATGCTTGAGTGGGAATTGTTGTTGTATGAGAAATCAATAAGATAGAGACATTGATCCTATCCTCTTTTGAAGTCCATTGAGCATGCTCTCAACATGTCCTCTAGTGTCTGGATAGTCTTCTCAGACTGGCCATCAGTTTTAGGATGATAAGACAAACTGAAGTTTAGCTCAGTATTCATAGCGTGTTGCAGACTCTTACAGAACTTAGAGGTGAATCTTGGATCTCAATCAGATATAATTGTAGTGGTACTCCATGCAGCCTTACCACTTCCCTAATATATATCTGTATTAGTTGATCCAATGATAAATCCTCCCAAATTGAAATGAAGTGTGCAGTCTTTGTAAGACGATCCACAATAACCTAGATATAATTGTTTCCTTTGGATGTCTTTGGATGTCTTTGGATGTCTTTGGATGTCTGGTGACAAAGTCTATGGTGATTTTCTCCCATTTACATGTTAGTATGGGTAATGGTTGCTTCATCTCCTTATAATTATACCTCTCAGCCTTCACTTGCTGACATACCAAGAACTTTGATGTATACTCAGTGATCTCCTTCTTCATGTTATCCCACCAATAATTCTCTCGGAGATCTCAATACATCTTTGTGTTTCCTGGGTGAATGGATAAATTCAAACTATGTGCATCATCTAAAAGTTATTTCTTCAACTTTGGACTTGATGGAACACATAGTATTTTCCCAAATCTCACTATTCCTTCTTTATTAACATTTAACTCTGAGGATTTCCCCTTTCTGATAGTTTACACTTTCTTCTAAATTCCCACATCATCCTTTTGAGTATCCTTTAACCTTTACAAAATAGATGGTTGAGCAATAATTTGTGAAAGGATTAATGACGTTCCCTTTTTTATGATTACCATGTTCATATTCATCAAATAAAAGAATATTGGATCCTTTTAAATTCTCATTAATGATAGAATTTATGGATCCTTTATACTTATAGCATTCGCCACCTTGTTCGTTATCCCATGGTGGTAATGGATTGAGCAGTCATAATCCTTGATGAGCTCTATCCATATTTTTTGGCACATATTAAGCTATTTTTTGTGAATATATATTTGAGGATCTTGTGATATATATATATATATATATATATATATATATATATCTCACACACTTCTCCCCATAGAGATAATGCCGCCATATTTTCAACACAAAGATCATAGCTGCCTACTCCAAATCATGCACGGGATAGTTTTCCTCATGGATTTTCAGCTGCCTTGAGGCATAGGCTATCAATTTATCATTTTTCATTAGAACACATCCTAAACCCCTCTTCGAATCATCCCTGTATACCACAAAGAGTTCTCCACTTATTGGGAGTGTGAGTACGGGTGTAATGATAATCCTTCTTTTCAACTCCTTGAAGCTCTTTTCACATTCATCACTCCAAGAAAACTTTATCCCTTCTAAGTTATCTTGGTAAGAGGGTTAGACAATCGTGAGAAATTTCTCACAAATTGATGATAATATATAGATAACCCCATGAAGTTGCGGATATCCATTACTGATGTTAGCCTCGGTCATCCCTCAATTGAATCTCTCTTGGAGGGATCCACAGATATCCCATTGTTTGTGATGATATGACCTGATAATGAGACATTATTCAACTAGAACTCAATGTTGTTGTACTTTTAATAGAGATTCTCCTTTTAGAAGGTCTATAGTACAGTTCTTAGATGCTTCTCATGCTCCTCCTTGGTTTTAGAGTATATCGAAATATCATATATAAAGACTACCACAAATTTGTCAAGGTAACCTCTAAAGACTCTATTCATTAATTCCATGAAGATTTATGGAGCATTTGTGAGTTTTAAAGGCATTATAATGAATTCATAGTGCCCGTACCTTATACGAAAATCAGTATTGGTGATATCTTCCTTCTTCACCCTTACTTGGTAATATCCCGACCGAAAATCCACCTTGGAGAAGTATTGTGCTCCACATAGCTAATCGAACAAGTCATCAATTTAAGGAAGAGGATACTTGTTCTTTATTGTGATTTTTTTGAGCTCATGATAATCAATTCAAAGGAACATTGACCCATCCTTGTTCTTGACGAAGAGGACTCGATCACCCGATGGTGAAGCACTTGGGTGTATAAATCATTTATCCAGATTCTCATGTATTTGTTTCTTTAGCTCCTCAAGCTCCACAATATCCATTCCATATGGAGTCTTGGATATTGGAAACACCCCAAGTATAAGGTCAATTTGGAATTCAACATCTCTTCTAGGAGGAAGACCATGAAATTCCTCAGGAAACGCTTCAGTGAATTCCCTCACAATAGGCATGTCTTCAAGGATGGTTATTTTCATAGACTCAATCATCTGATCCAGATACACTTGCTCATAGGGCATTAATATCCATGCTTGATATGATGCTGCTAAAGAAGATTCATCTTCCTCCTTTCACTTTTATATAATCAAGGATCGGTTCTCTATATGGAGCGTGATTTTCCTCTCATGGAAATTTATGTTGGCTCTATATAAGGAAATCCAGTCCATGATGAGAATTTAATCAAATTCCACCATAGGGAGTATGACTAGGTTCGACAGGAAGTTCACTCCACAAATTATGATAGGGGAGGAGTTATATTCACGGGATGCAATGATTTCCCCATTTGTTGTACTCACCAACATCTTTACTTCTATGATTTTTGGTGGTGTTGGGATTGTTCTACTAAACTTTCGAGATATAAAAGAATGCATATAACTAGAATCAAAAAGTATGTTCTCTATTATTGAATGAATAAATAGTTTACCTGTCACCACTTTGTTGTCGGGGCTCACTTTGGTGGTAGTGATGGAAAAAGATCACCCTTTCTGCCTTGGAGGTTGTTGGTTGCCTCCAAAAACCCTTGGATTAGGGCACTGATTTGAAAGGCGCACTGGTTCTTTGCATTTGAAGCAATGAACAATATGTTGAGGGTCAAATAGAGTGTTCCTCTCCTCTGTCACAGCTGCGGGATTTTCTTGTCAGCATTTAACAGCAAGGTACCCTTCTCTTCCACACATAAAGCATTTCTGCGTCCCCTTCAAGCAATTTTCGGGGTGCTTCTTTCCACACCTTTATCAAGTGGGGTGTTGGTTTTTCTTAGCACCATTGTATTTATCCATCAGACCACCAAAATTGAAGTTCACCTTATACTTCTTATCCCCTTGATACCCCTAAGATTCGTTGATCTCCATTTCAACCTTGAGGGAACATCAGACAATTTCCCCATAGCTATCGAAGTCACGGATCATCAAGGATTTCTGTAAGCTAGGTTTAATCCCACCAAAGAAGTATTAAACCTTGAATTATGGGGTAATGAAAAATATGGAGGCGTATCGTGAGATCCTTGTAAAGTTTGACTCATACGGTCCGATTTATTCTTCATATTTTTTTTCTTGAGGGAAAGGAAGTCCCTTTCCATCTTAAATCGGAGGGTGCGTGGAAATATTTATCGAAAAACATTTTCTAGAAATCCTCCTTCCATTTCAACGCCTTGATCTCTCCCTAAGGCTTTGTATTTTTTATCATATTCCACCATTGATAAGCTTCACCCTCCATATGATAAATAGCCATAAGAACCTTCTCTTGTAAGGAACATTGAAGGATGGAGAAGATATTTTCAATGGAGTTGATCCATTGTTTAGCAATTGAGGGATCAAATGATCTATTAAAAGTAGAAGGTCATTGTCTCATGAAGCTCTTGATTGTGACTGGTTATTTCTTATGGGGGGTTGATCATTATTCTTGACCCATGTTTCTATTCAAATCTTGAGTTAACTGAGAGAGTATCATGAAAAAATTCACGATTCCTGCTCCCATTGGATTGGTCATCTCATTAGAACAGTCATCACATTGATCTCTGCATCGATTGTTAGCCCGAGTCCTCTCATTATTAGTCGTTGGCCGGAATAAAAGGAAATTTGGGGGTAACACATAAAGGGTAATCCAAGGACAAAAACAGATGACTTATAAATAAATTTTATTTCCTTAATTTATGGATATATATACTTTAATCTAGGTTATTCATGATCTACTTCCAAACATATATTCTTAGGGGAATTTTTTTTATTCCCTTAAAAATGGTTCATACTAAGCTTTTGAATATACCAAATCATATCCCCTAGGATTTTCGTAATCAAGTGTGCAGCATGGCCTGTTTTTGTGTACCAGGATACCTCAGTTCAAGGCCGAAACTCCTTATTGGAATTTTCACTCCTAGGTACATCTGTACTAGAGCCACCTCTACCTACTCATATCCTGATAGGGATTTATTTGCTTAATAAACCACTTACTCAATACTCACCAAAACGTAGGGATGTTTTTATTATACTTAGTCTTGTCCCTAAGGCTTCCACTAGGGTTTTCTAATCCTAATCCCAAAAATAACAAAACTTATTCTCTAATAACAACTATAACAACCCTTATTTTTATTACACACTTAAACATGATTTATTACATAAAATTAACTTTATAAAACAAAGAATATTGATAGTTCTAGTTTCTTTAGAGATTAGGAACATTACATAACAACTTAGAACATAAAACACACAGCATGTTTATTGAAAACTTCCTTTACATAACCATAACATTCCCTCGTACTTAGCATTGCATGGGATAACCTAAGGACATGCATAAGAATGGGGTGAGCTATAAATCCTAGTAAGGGAGTAAAAAATTCATAACATAAAGAATACAATATATGTTAGGGAATAGGCATATCAATGTAGCATAAAAGAAACATGAACATAAAGGCATGGTAACATGAAAATGTGGCAACAACACTTAGCATGGTATTAGAATGATCTAAGGGTCATTGCACATGGAGCATGAGTAAAACCTCATTGAACTTGAATTATCATGAGTAAACCCTCATTTAAATTGACGTATCATGATACTAAATTTTACCCAATGCATTGGAGTTCTATCAGGGAACACCCTTCATAAACATTTCATTTCATGCATAAGTGTGCCACATGGATCATACAACATGGAATCATTCATAATCGTTTATTCTACAATAAAGGTATGTGGAATAAATACATGAAGATTTATAATCAATAATTAAATTTTTATAAAGGTGAATACTCTTGATAGAGAAATGGGTATGGTATTCACTACACAATGACATTGGCATGGAAAATCGTGGTGCAATTTCGGAAGTGTAACAACGTGACATAAGAATTAATAAAAAAATTGATGAGATTGGAATGGGTGTCTCATCATATTCACATGAAATGGACAGTAAGGGGGTCATATATATACATGTCCCAATATATTTAATGGAATTTAGATTTCTAATACAAATGAATTTCTTGAATGTAAATGAGGAGAGAGAAATCCCTTATGGAATTTTGGCATGGTAACGGGTGTACATAGGAGGAATTAATGAGAGATAAAAGGGGTCTATCATCATCCAAACAAAAATAGGGTAGTATGGGGGAGGTTATAAATCATAACCCAACATTTATAATTGATAATAAAAGGGCATAACAATATTAAGAAACTTGGATAAAATGAGAAAGGAAGGAATCCCTTACTTGGAAAGAGAGGCTTCTTAAGATCTTGGGGCACCTTGGTAGGATTATAGAGATAGGAGGGTAGAGGTTAGTCCAGATCTTAATGATTTGAGTGAAGAGTAAGTGGGATCTTGGGTGGGTTTATATAGAAAAGGAGAGGGAATTATTTATTATTTAGGTTTGGGTCACCACATATTAAATTAATCCAAACAACAAACTAGATCATGGTTTTTTATGATGATTTTTTGCCAAAGGGGAGTGGAAAAAATATTTTATAAGGCTAATGGGTGAACTTATTAAAATAATAGGGTTTCTTATGTGGAGGTGAGTTACACTCTCAAGGAAATCAATTAAAAAGGTAAAATGTTTTATAAGTCTTGAAGGGTCTACTAAAGCATTGTAAAATAAATAAAACAAAACTAAAATCACATCATTTTAATGGTAAAAAATATATTGTCCAAACATAATTTTTATAGTATTTTATTAAATCACTATTGGGTAATTATGATGTCATAAAACACATTATATATTTAAATGGAATTTAATTTTTACCCAAAAATTTGAATGTCTTGGAAAATTATGAACAATTCACCATTGGATAATTTTGATGTCTTGATTCAAAAAATAATATGCATTTTATCTAAATAATTTTATAAATATGTGAATTTTTACTTTTAAAATAAAAACCGACATTTATCAAAAATTCATGGGTTTTAACAAAAACGGATTTCAAACCTTAATAAAAATTACAATCATATTCCTAAAAATTATACGATAATTTATATTTAAAAATAATAATTTAGTAATAATATCTTATTAAAATATTATTTAATTCAAAAATCCATTAATTCATCAAAATAGATTTCATAATAGAATATTAACTAAAAATACTATTTGTGCTTTAAAAACTATTTACAACGTAAAAAATAATAAAATGAATGTATATTATTTATTATATACAAAAATAATGTACATAATCATAGTGTTAAAGTCTTGTTACATAACCCCTTATAAAACCTGCATAAGACTGAATGTTAAGGTGTTCTATGGTGAGAGACTCTTGGGGTGGCTCGGATAACATCGCTCGGGTGGTAATCTCTATCAACTTGCACTTCTCCTGTAGGTGGTTCCACTCAAGCTTAACGTATTGAAGCTTAGCTTGGGATTGGTCAAGAGCGAAGCCCAATGACTCCACCTCCTTTCCGAGCTCTGAAAAATGGTCTTCCTATAGGGAAAGTCTACTAGATGAGGTTGTCACTTCCTTTGTCTGTGTAAATTGGATTTGTTAAAACCCTATATTTATACTATTTATGTGATCATTGTTCAATGACTGTATTAGAAATGGTAACAATTTTTAATATTATTTTGAAATACAAAAACATAAAACCAAGGAAGTTCATATTTTATATAACCATTTTTCATAATAAGACATTTAATTAGATCAAGAGGAATTTTCATTGATAAATGTTTGGGTTGTTATATAGGGGGTCTAAATCCTAACCCTATGGTTTGATAATTTCCAAGTTTATGAAATATTGTGATTGTGCCAATGTAGCATGCACCCAAATAAATTAAATAATGAATGGAATTGATCTTTGAAATATTTTGTTCACAATTGGCTTCTGACCTAGCTTATAGAAACCCATGGTGTGATTGAACCATGATTATAATTTAATTGGAAAAGGTCTTAAAGTATGTTTATCATAACATGTGACCTAGGGTGATTTATTATTATAGAATTCCAAAATTGTGTCTTATTTCTTATTGATATAACTATTAATCAATTTTGATATAAATAAAAGTGATATTTGAAAGAATAATGGTAATTTAAATAATTAACCATAGAGATATATGATGTGATATTGTGATATCCATTCTATATGAAATGGATTGTGTTCAATGCTATAATTCTAATATATCAGGATCATCCCTATAAATTTCACACTTATATATTGTAATGCTAATATTGAGCAGTCTCAGCCCTATCCATGCTATAATTATTATAGATAGTGGGTTATGCCCAGTCCCATGTTGTAATGCTTATAAGGCTTTGACCTAGAATGTTGTAATTCTTATAGGGATTTAACCTAGAATGCTATAATGCTTATAGGGCTTTGACCTAGATTCTTTTTTATGACTTTACCATGGTTATATGGTGGTGGTTGGCATGGTTGTAAGATATGATCATAGATATTTCAACATGAAACCAAAGTAGGTTATTTACCATGGTTATATGGTGGTGGTTGGCATGGTCATGTGACATGTTCATAGATATTTTGGCATAGAGCTAAAGTAGGTTGTTGTTTTATAATATTAATTATTAAATTAATTAATACACTTGGTTATTGATTTATTTTATACACTTATTATCAGAATTTTTTTGTTTATAAATGGTGGTGTCGACCTACTGAGTTATACTCACACACTATTTGGGCCACCGTTTGGTACCTGAGAAGACTTCATGGATGCAGGTTAGAAAAAGGGAAAAGAACCTTATTATTGATTAATTTTTTTCTGTAGGTTGTAGTTTTGAGATGGGACCGAGATGGGGTTTGGGAAATGGGACTTTGAGTCTTTTATTTGATTCTTCTAGTCTTTTTCTTGTATCTTTATAGCATGACATTAATTTACATTCCATCACAACATTTCATTATTCCTAATTTAACCTTTCGATTATTCATTTGAATTTTATTATTGTCATCTTCATTTCCATTACTCTGATTATTTCTATTTTATTATGAATATTTATTACCACAATGACACTTCATACGAGGGGTTATAGTCTCAACACTATACTATTCACACCCCCATTGCTAGTTGGAAGCCTATAGCGTATAGGGAAGTGTGTTTGAGGCTCATAACCAACCCTTTATATCCATGTGAGAGAGTTCCATATTGGGTAATGTTATAAAGTGGTATCGGAGAATGGTTTTATTTTCTTTTGATTTACTATTAGTGAAAAGGTATACAGAAGACTATGATGTGTCGGGACTTGTTAATGATATTGTGCATGGGAGTAGATAACCCATGTACAAGGGAAAATTTGAGTACCCAAGGATTGGATTGTTTTTTGTGATGTGTGCTTATTACAGTTGATGTTATTTCACCTTGGGTGATTCACATGTTGTGTGAGGTTATTGTTTTATGCTATCATTATTTCTTGAGTTTTGTACTCATGGCTAGGTATGGCATGAGATGAGAATACAGGCATCAAAATAGGTACATAGGGATATATTTACATGAATTATTAATGATAGGGATATATCTATTTTCCCATGTGAAATATATACTTACCTGTTAAACTATGATATGAGATATCTATTTCATTGGATAAATGGAATGAGTTGGTGTGTCATGCTAAAATACTTGTAAACTATTGTTAGAGAGACAAAGGGTTGGTGGTTCTCTATTACACTCACCTGTTGGGTTAATGTTTTTGAAATATAGTTCTCTAAGGTTTTTTTTGTCTTTTAGAGAAAATTCTGCCTCATCGAATTCAACTTGAGCATCAAGAGAGTGGAAATCGAAACACTCCTAACACAACTGAACCGTAACTTCTTGTAGTTCCTGAGGATTATATGGATTCTCATCTTTGTGATAGCTTCCTAAGGATCATGTGATCCATGTAAATAGAGACTATTCATACTGTTCCTTCGATGTTTGAGCTAAGAATAGAGTTTTAGCTTCATCATCCACCTATGTAAATTATTGAAGGGGTACCCCAAGAAACCGAGTTCTAGATTGAGTTTCTCCATAAAATTTTCATGCATCTAGATACACTCATGGAGAGGTTGTTGAATCTTACTATGTATATGATTCATGGACATTCTAATAATTGGTGTGATATTATGGAAGAATCTAGACATTATGACCATATATATTGAAAGGACTTCGATATGAAGTTCCTGAGACATTTCTATCTTGAGACCTTGATGGATGAAAAAAGTTCATGAGTCCATGCATCTGATGCAGGGTGGTTTTCAGTGATGGACAATGCTGGAATATTTACCCACCAAAAGTGATTTTCACCATCTTTGAATGTTTGTGAGATCTATAGGGTGAGATGTTTTTAGGATGTTAAACTTTATCCATTTAAGAATCATTGAAGATGTCATGAATCAGGAACTCATCATGGAAGTTAATCTGAGAGAGGCCTCAAGTATGGCCAGGTTGTTTCAGTAGGGTGATCTGGGAGTTATTCATTGAGTGGTAAGAATCTCCATTATGACAGTTTTTTTCAAATCAGTAGTAAGAAGAGAATTCAAGGCTATGGAAAACCCTGTCAAGATCATGTTCTATTCTAGTTCTATTAGTGTGGAAAGTTTGTCCACAAGAACCCACAATGTACTTTCCCCATAGTAGAGTGTCATATATGCGGTTGATTGGGTCATGTACAAAGGTTGTGTAGAAAATTTTCTATAGAATACCAATGGAAGAGGATCAGGATAGGCACTGGAATCAAGAAGGGGCTCATTTACCTCTCAGCAGGGTGGTAGTTTGAGTTCCATAGGTCGTTCAGGCTGAGGCAGGGGTGTGGTACTCCAGTGCATGAGAAAAATTACCAAGAATGTTAAGTAGATCAGGGTAGTCATATTAGATCCTAGGGTAGAGTAACAAGTCAGTTTCATGTTATGAAGACTACTCTGGCTAACGTGGATACAAGACTGTCTATTGTCAGAGGTGCAATTATTGTATCATCTGCCTTATCTTGTGTTTTGTTTGATAGAGGTGCATCTCATTATTTTCTATCTTCTCTTTTTGAAAATGGTTTGGGCTTGGATGTGGAAATTTTATATGGTGTTTTAACCATTGACACACTGTTCAGAGTGTGGTCTAAAAATAACAAATGTTTAAAGGCGTGTTCTCTAAATATTGGTGGTTACCATTTATTTTGGGAACTATTTGTGCTAGAAATGATAGGATTAAACTTAATTCTTGGTATATATTGGTTAGTTATATACTGGGATCATATCTACTCTTATAGAAGGAGAGTTACTTTCCTATATCTAGAAGGAATCAGTTATTCTCAACAGGGTGTGTGGGATCTTCAGGCTAGTCATGCAGGACCAATTAAGTTAATATTGGATTGTCTCGTAGTTCAAATATCAGTATTTCTCTAGATAATGTTGGAATATAGTAATATTCTTATCCTCCAGTGGTAGAAAGTTTTTAGGATGTCTTTATTGATGGGTTATATGGCTTACTGATCAAGTGATAGATTGAGTTCATGATCGAGTTAGTGGCAGGAGAAGAGCTAGTTTATATCCCACCTTATCGAATAGAACCAGAAAAGCTTTGGGAGTTAAAAGTTTAATTGGAATATCTGGTATCAAAAGGCTTCATATGGCCTAGTACATCTCCTTGGGGTTCTCTATTTCTATTCAACAAAAAGTTTTTTGGGTCTTTATTCTTATGTTTGTATTATCGTAGGTTGAACCAGATGATGGTCGAGAAACAGTATCCTCTTCCATGAATTAATGATCTTTTTGATCAGCTGAGAGGTGATAAAATATTCTCCAAAATTAAATTGGGATTGGGATTTAATCAATTAATGGTTATATTATCGAACATAACTCAAACTTATTTTAGGAATAGGTATGGATTGTATGAATTCATAGTGATGTCATTTTTGTTGACTAATGCACCTGTGGTATTGATGGCCTTAATGAATAGGGTATTTCATCCTTTTCTGGGTCGATTTGTGATAGTTTTAGATGATAATATATTAGTGTACTCCTAGTCAATATAAAATCATGTCAAACATCTTAACATCATCCTGAGTACATTGAGAGAGCATTATCATTACAGCAAGCTAACCAAATATAGTTTCTAGATAAATGAAGTGCGCGTCTTGGGCCATGTCATCTCAGAGGTAGAAGTTTCAGTGGACCCATAAAAAATCAATCCCATGATATATTGGGGAAATAACAAGAACATATTTTAAATTTAGAGATTTTGGGTTTAGTAGGTTATTATCGGTGTTTAATACAGGATTTCTCCAATTTGGTAGCACCAATGTATGGGTTGACCAACAAAGGGGTGAATTTTTTTTATTCTGATGCTTGAAAGAGGTATTTTTAAGATCTAAAAAGAAGGATGACCTAAGAACCAATACTAACTTTACCTTTTTCGGTTAAATCATATAACATGTACTGTAACACATCTGGATTTCGAATCAGAGTAGTTCTAATGCAGGAGGATTGTGTGGTTTCTTATGGCTCCAGGAAGCTAAGACCGCATGAGAGGAATTACCCTACTCATGATCTGGAGTTAATAATAGGGGTACATGACCTGATATTTATGAGACACTATCTCATTGGTGATATTTTTGTAGTATACATGGATCACAAAATCCTCATGTACATATTTTCTCAGTAGGACCTAAACCTTCGGTAGAGGAGGTGGGTCGAGTATCTGCAGTCTTTCAACTTTGAATTGGCTTATACACCAGGAAAGGGAAATGTAATTGTTGACACATTGAATTAAAAGACACAGAAAAATTAAGTATGGGAGTCCTATTACGAGTGGTGTATAATTGACCTCTTTTCATACATTCATCTGGATGCTCAAGAATCTCAAGGGTGAGTAACTGTAACTTCAACATCAATTGTACCCATGCTTTTGGACCAAATTAAGACCTAGTAATTATTTGATCCAAAGGCCCCAATTCTAAGAAATAGATTAAATAGTGGAGAGACGCCATTAGGATGGACTCTCAGCAGTGGTAATTCTCTTCTTTTTGTGGCCAAGTATGGATTCCTACAGGCTTGAATGTGGAGCTGATGAGGGAGTTTCATACTTCTAGATGGGAGGTCCATCCTACTTTAACAAATATTATCATGATCTACATAGACAATATTATATTTCATGAATGAATAAGGAGGTGGAAATATTTGTGGCTATATTCTTCACTTTTTAGTAGGTTAAAGCCAAGCATAAGAGGAAATGTGGTATTTTGCAATCTTTAACTATTCATGGGTGGAAATGGGATGATGTTTCGATGGATTTTTTGACTAGGCTACCCAGGATAACCTAGAATAATTATGTTGTATGGTTTTTTGTGCATCTACTGAATAAGTTAGCCCACTTATTACCTATCGAGGAAACCCTCATAGTCGATGATCAGGGCAATATTTACATGCACAAAGTGGTTTGATTTCATAGTGTTCTAAGGAGTATCCTTTCAGAAAAAGATCCTCATTTCACATCATGTTTCTGGTAGGATCTTTATAAGGTCCCAATTTCATGAGTTATTTTAAGAAAATCATATCATCCACAGATAGATGGTCAATCTGAGTGTACTATTTAGGTTCTATAGGATATGTTACAAGCCTATGTTTTAGATTTGAGTGGTTCATGGGATTAATATATAGAACTTATGGATTTTTCATATAATAATAGATTCTAGACATCAGTCCAAATGGAAATTTTTTAGGCTTTTATGGTAGGTCATTCTATTCACCTCTTTGTTGGGTGGAGGTAGGTGAGTAAGCACTTGTTGGACCTAGTATTATACAGGAGACATCTAAGCAGGTTCAGTTGATCAGATAGTGGTTGGTGACCATGTAGAGTAGGAAGAAATCATATGCTGACCATCAGAGATGGCCTTTGGAATTTGAGGTTGGTAATCATGTTTTCCTTCGATTGTTACCTAGGTTAGGGTAGCGCCATGTCAGGATACAAGAGAAGCTAGCACCCAGGTTATTTAGGCTATTTGAAATATGGGAAAGGGTATTTCTAGTGACATACCTTTTATCCCTTACATAGTGCTATAGATCCATGAACAATGTGTTCCATGTGTCACAACTAAGATGATATCACCCAAAACCTTTCCATGTGATAAACATGGTAGACATTGATATTTGTATTGATGCATCTTTGAGGAGCATCTAATACAGGTTGTGGGTCATAGTGAGAAATATCTTTAGGGTAAGACTATAATGTTAGTTCGGTTTTAGTGGAAGCATGGGAGATTTTAAGAGGAGTCGTAAGAGAGGTAGTCTGATATGTAAACACAATGGCTAGACTTGTTCACTGAGGCTACACAGTGGCACTTAGAGCATCTCGGGGATGATATGTTATAAGTTGGAGAGGTTGTAAGATCCTGTATTTTTTTAGGTATGTCTCTCTCTGAGTTTTTTATTTTATACTTGGTGGTTAATTCTTGTTCAAATACAAAGATCATTTATTGTAGAAAATGAACTAATGTTTGGGGATGTATGCTTGTTTGAATTAATGGATTCTAGGTATGAATGGTTTAAGTGTTTCATGGTCTCTTAGTATGTTGAGAGACTTTAAATGGGGTTTGGGTTATTTAAAAGGGAAATGGGATAAAAAAATTACTATAGAACATTTACACGTCATGTAAAGGTATTACATGTCATATGATTGTTCAATGGTTTTAATAAAATAAATCTGAGGTAACGAGTTTTTCAGTGTATTTCATTAAAAACATTTACACGACATGTAATCACATTACACACCATGTAAATGCCCGACCTACTATTTTAAACATGTTTTTTGGGTGATTTTATTTCTAATTTGTTGAATCTTCTATCCTCTTGACTCTAGGGCATTCTCCATAAAATTTTGGAATGCCAACTTCCCTTATGGATGTACTGATTTTGTGAGAAACCCCTGGTAAGTTCCTTTTATTAGTTTTCTTCCTTCTCTCCCTTGGTTATCTAAATGTTGTAATGAAATTATTTGACCAATCTTGTTGTTGGTTTTTACCTTGATCTTCTTTGATCTAGGAACCTATTTGCAATCATCCTCATGTTCTTCCTCAAGAGAGTTTTTTATTAGAAGCATTGTTGGATCATTGGTTAAAGGTAGGGGGTCTAAATCTTAACCCTATGGTTTGATACTTTCCAATTTAATGCAATATTATAATTGTGCCAACATAGTGCATGCCCAAATCAATTAAATAATGACTAGAATTATTCCTTGAAGTCCTTTTTTTTCAATTGGTTTTTGACCTGGCTTATGGATACCCTTGGGGTGAGCTATCCATGATTATAATTGAATTGTAAAATGGATTAAAGTTTTTTTATAATGACATGTGACCTAGGGTGATTTATTTGGTATAGAATCCCTAAATTATAGATTATTTCTTATTGATATAACTATTAATCAATTTTGATGTAAATGAAAGTTGTATTTTAAACAATAATGGTAATTATCATAATTAACTATTGAGATATATGATGTGATATTGTGATATCCATGTTGTATAATAGGGATTTTGTTCCATGGTGTAATGATTATATATTGGGATCAGCCTTGGAACTTGCACACTTATATGTTATAATGCTAATATTGAGCGGGCTCGGCCTAGTCCATGCTATAATTCTTATAGAAAGCAGGCTATTCCCAATCCCATGTTGTAATTTTTATAGGTCTTTAACCCGAAATTTTGTAATAATTTTTTATGACGTCCATGCAATTCCTCCTTATTGCATGAGAACCATGGGTTTTGATAAAGACCATGCAATTACTCATGATTGCATGAGAACCATGCAATAGACTTCTTGAAAAATTGAATCATATGGTTTTCATGACGTAGATCATGATGGTTGATGAAGAAGACAATGTGAAAATGATTGGAATTCTAAGATGGTCGTGCGGGGATTGGAATTCTGAGATATCCATGCACATCGCATTGTCATAGAAGATGATGATGCTAACGTTATTCCTTCAAAGAATACATATCAAAATTGTGGAGTTTGTGATAAAAGAAAAAGATTTGCTGAAGGATACAGATCACCAAGAAGAAGTGCTTTTGGGGTGATCATGCTTGTTGACAAAGAAAACAAACGACATACAAATTTTTTGACAAAGGAGATTCCATGGTGGCATGTCGAGTTCAAGGACTGTGGATAATGATCCATGTTTTATTCAAGGAACATCGAAAAAGTAATGGATGATCTAGAGGCGGACAAAAAGAGCAGATACAAGGTGGCTCCATTTCTCAGTGTTTGCCAAATTTTTGGGCCTGAAAATTGACAAATAAAGAAAAGTGTTTTTGTCAAAGGGAATTGCGCACCGAGGTCTTGGAGGATAGGAAACTTGTGCGCCATATGTTTTTGAAGATCATATCATCAAAATATGGCTAAGGGATAAGGGTCGCGCAAGTTTTGGTGAGGTCGCGTAGGCGACTTGCGCGCCGTGAAGATACTTGCGCGCTGATGCCTTGGAAGCTTGATAACTTGCGCACCTATGGTTTTTCGAGATCAGAAGATCAAAATTTGGAAAAGGAAAGAGGTTCGCGCAAGTTTGTAAGTTGGTCGCGCAAGTGACTAGTAGGGGAAGAGACCTGCACGTCGAGACTTGCGTGTCGATGGTTGACTTGCGCACCATCGTGCAGGGTAGTCAAATTGCCTATAAATACTGGACCACGCCTCCTCATTTCCCACAGAGTTCAAAACTAAGAAAAATCAGAGCTCCAATCGCGCAGGTGTGGAAGTCTTGCAAGTAGTGTGGGGTCACACAGGTAGACTTGCACGCCAGTGTTTGAAGCTGCGCGCCGGTTGTTGGTTGCGCGCCCAAGGCAGTTTGGGCGAGGAAGGAAGTGTGTCGCGCAGGTCAGAAGTTGAGGAAGTCATTGTCGCGCAGGTGGTTTGGTGATACCTGCGCGCCAATTTAGACCTGCGTGTCGAAGACTTGTGCGTTGTATTGGGACTTGCGCACTAGGCTTGGAGAAGAGCGCCAGGTGCTATTGGAGTACACCCATCTTTTTGGAGCTGCACGAAAGCTGAAAGATTGCTCTATACCTTCGGTGCAACAGATGATGTATTCATTTGCAAAGACAAAAGAGCAATGAACAATCTGAATTTATGAAGAGAAGTGGTACCACACACACATGACTGGTGTTTAACATCCTCATTGTGATTTGTGAAGAGAAGAAGAACGGTTCGTATAACTAAACTCAGATCTGCACAGAAAGAGGGGAATATATCAATACACTCAGGTGTTAGTATTGAGAATCAAAGGAAGAGAAGAAGAAGATATAGTGCATTCAGTTATTGCACTAAAATATAAGGTTGAATACAAAAGAGCATCAACTCAGGACTCTGATGCAAGCAAAGTCTCATGTTGAACAGGAGACAAAGACTTCAATGCAAATCTATTGAAGAGACCTTCACGTCTATAAACTGAGTGTGACTTCACCAACGGCAGTGAGCCAGGGGGAGTCAAAAAGAGTGACCCGAGGGACACAGTGAGCTATCCCTGAACCTTTTGTAAAGGCAGTGATCCTGGGATAGAGTGACTGTTCCCGAACCAGTGTAATCCATAACAAGTGAATATTAGTGGAATTTGGTACGACCAGCAACTTGTCGGCGTATGGTCTTTGGATGTAGCCCTTAGTAGTGAACCAAGTAAAATTGATGTATTATCTCTTTGCATGTGAATGTTTCATTGCTGATCATATCCATCATACAGGTTTAAGTAGTTCCTACCAACGTGGGAACAAGATCCACAACTTTAAGAAGAAAAAGTTGACACCCTGATTCACCCCTCTCCTCTCAGGGTGTCCCGGGGTCCTACAAGTGGTATCAGAGGGAAAGGTTGACATATGTTGGATAATATACAGCAATCATATTCAGAAGAGGATTTGAGTTTCTTTCCTAAAGTCAACAATGAAGACCAGTCTTGATAATGACTCAGTCATTTCTGAGTAGAAGCCTACATCCAGCAAGACCATGACAAATAGGAAAACGAAATAGAAGAATCAGTTGAAGAAGTCCCTCATTTCTAAAGAAGATTCAGTGTTCTGTTCTCCATGCCATTCCAATAATGAAGAAATATCAAGCTTGGAAAGTATCGAGTAGGTGGCTCAGAATTCTTCTAGAGGAAAGGATGACATCCCTAACTCAAGCTTTCACAAAAAACTCAAAACATATCTTCATGATATTCCAAAAGAAATGGTTTCTATTATTTGTAGCCTATTCCAATCTATGTAGGTTGAGATCACTCGATTAGAAAGGGAAGCTGACAATATGGAAAAGGGGTTGGAAAGAAAAGTTATGGAAAGTATGAAGCTCACCAAATAGGGGAAAGTATTTGAAGAAAAAGAGGTAGTCAATAAAACTCTAAAAGAAAAGATTCATGCACTTGAAGCTGAGCTGAAGAAGAGCAATGAAGTCAAGAGTTTTTGTTTAGAAGAAACTTCCATGAAATTCAGGTAACTTGACTCATTGTTACAAAACAAAGTTAAGATGCATGAAGTTGAGGTTGAAAGATTGAAGAGGACTTGTGAAGAGAAGATGATCATGATTGAATATCAGAAGAACATTCTCAATATTGAGGGTCAAAAATTGGAAGCCCAATTGACCAAGATTGAGAATACCCATATTGAGACTTCACAAAAGAATGAAATGAGTGAGGCTTGTACCCAATGTTTGTTGGAGTAATCTAAAGCTGAAATATCTCCAACATGTGACAAGAAGATTATGACAACTCTTGATTACCCACATCAAGAATTAGTTGTTGTTGGTACTCAAAGCTCACTGGAAGATTCTATTGTCAAAAGACCTCCAACATGTGATAATAAGATCATGACTTCACTCATTGATCTATCACAAGAAACTGAGGAAGTGAAGGTACCATCCAAACCATCTTGTACTCAGGTTTCTGAATGTATTCCCACAATCAGTGCAGGCAGGAAGAAAAATTCTAAACAAGTATGGATGAGGAAAGGTGAGAAGAAGAAACCTACCACCATGGCTAGGGTGGATGGGAATAGAAAGGAGGAATTTGGTTCCTCAAATAGAGTACAAAAGATTAAGAAGATGGCCCAACAACCTCATACAGAAGATACAAAGAAGAAAATATTTGTGGGTCAATGTTGGTGCTGCAACAGATTTGGGCATTGTGCACTGGATTTTTGGTACAATCCCTTTAATGGAAAAGCACAAAGAAAGCCTATGTAAAAAGGAAGAAATACAGAGAAGAAGAAGCAACATCTGCAGGTCCAGAAGCATCTGTTTAAAGAAAACAGATTTAGAATGATAACATCTGTGATTTATGCAGCGGCAGTGGTCACAAGAATGATGCATGCCTATGTCAACAGAAATCCAGATCTGATAAGAATAGAAGACCACACAAAACAGCTAAGAAGGAAGAATATTCCTTGGTAAGAAATCTGAAGAACAGTGTGAACACACATTTCCCTAAGAAGATCTCAAGTAGGGAAGCTGAGAAGACCCAAGATTTTAGATCCATGAAATTGAAGGGTCATTCATCCAAAAGAAACACTAAGTGGGATGAAACTCAGATGAACCCATGTGGAAGACCCAAACCAGCTGCAACAATTCCAAATGACATATTGGTCATCTGGCCAGAAGATTTGAAAAGAATGAGGAAACTTGAAGATGAAAAGACCAAGGCTTGTGACAAAGGAAAATAAAAACTTTCACATGATGAAGACACAGTGCATGAGAGATTGCAAACCAAGAGAAACACACGTGTCAAAGAAGTTCTGTGTGAGAGATGCAAGAAATATGATCACATTGCAAAAGGTTTCCTAACCTTAATACCGGAGAAAGAAGAAGTCCTTAAGAGAAGTAATAATGTATCATTCATGATGGATGTTAAGAAGAACAATTCCTCACACAAAGTAGAAGAGAATGTGAAGAAAACCATGCCACATCAACAGATGTCAGAACATATGTTCAAATGTGCAGGCATGAAGACTAGAGTGAACATAAGAACTTGGTTGAGAAAATAACCTCAACCATACAGATCATATTAGTGAAGCAAGGAGGAACCACCTTATTCCCTTATTCATTTTTGTATTGTATTTGTGCTAATAATGCAGGGAATTGAAGTTAAAGCATGCTCTCAGGGGGAGAACCTGAGAAGTAGTGAATGTTGTCAACTCCTGATAGCCAAGATAAAGAAGTTTCCATCCTTAGTAGATTCTTCAATTGATATTAAAATATTAATATCATGTAGGATTACTCTTGATGAAGATGATGAGGAGTGTTTCCCTTGAGGGGGAGAAAAGTGAAGAAGCTTCCAAAATCACTGTTTCAATCAATATCAACTCCAGCTGGACTCAAATGTAGTTACTCTATGAATTTCTTGAAGAACATGTCAATGGAGAAGGTATGCCATTTCTAAATCTCTATACCTTGGTTACTCAGATCAAATATCATTCTACAAAGGGGGAGTAACTTAATTGAGCAGTGACATTAGAAGAATGGATGTTCCCCAAGGTCACTTATCCTGCCGATTGCACTTGAATGTTTTTTATCTGTTTGCTGATGTGAGTGCAGGAGTTTCAGGTTGATTATTCCCTATCACATTTGATTTTCTTCTACCTGAAATAAAAGTGGTAAACCCTTGAAGACAAAATATATGATTTCTCATATCATGTTGGTATCATGATCTGTGATTAATGGATAGCCTTATTGACTTAATCAAATCCTCTTGTTTTCTACATCGAGCATTGTTCAAGTAGAGTTAGAATGAAATTATTAATGATATATTTCTTAAGTATGGATTGATACCCTCCCTACCATGCACTTTGAATTTCTTGTCAATAATAGGGGAGAAAGTGAAATGAATGTTTGAAAAGAAAATTCGATTGAAGAGAAGATTCTCATTTTGATATTGACAAATTCATTTCAGAATATGTATAAGTTATTGACAAAAAAAATACAAAGGGGGAGATTTTTGGAACCACTTTGTGTATAAGGTTGTATTTGTTGTCAATAGTTTTCAATGAAGATCAACATGAAGAAGATCAAGAAGTACTCTAATTAAATGGAGGAATGGAAGATCAAAATGAAGGAGATCATGAAGTACTCTGATGAAGTAGAGGAATGGTAATTCAGATGATTGTTGTACTGATCATAAGTTCAAAGAACATGTGTCAAAGGTGATACATTTTTTACAAAAATTAAGAATATGAGGTGTAATACATTTGAGGATGATTAAAGAAGAATGGGGTTTTTTTGATGACGTCCATGCAATTCCTCCTTATTGCATGAGAACCATGGGTTTTGATGAAGACCGTGCAATTACTCATGATTGCATGAGAACCATGCAAGAGACTTCTTGACGAATTGAATCATATGGTTTGCATGACGTAGATCATGACGGTTGATGAAGAAGACAATGTGCAAATGATTGGAATTCTAAGATGGTCGTGCGGGGATTGGAATTCTGAGATAGCCATGCACATCACATTGTCATAGAAGATGATGATGCTAACGTCATTCCTTCATTGAATACATATCACAATAGTGGAGTTTTTGATAAAAGAAAAAGAGTTTCTGAAGGATACAGATCACCAAGAAGAAGTGCTTTTGAGGAGATCGTGCTTGTTGACAAAGCAAACAAACGGCATAAAAATTTTTTGACAAAGGAGATTCCATGGTGGCATGTCGAGTTCAAGGACTATATATAATGATCCATGTTTTATTCAATGAACATCGATAAAGGAATGGATGATCTGGAGGCGGACAAAAAGAGCATATACAAGGTGGTGTTGTTTCCCAGTGTTTGCCAAATTTTTGGGCCTGAAAATCGACAAATAAAGAAAAGTGTTTTTGGCAAAGGGAATTGGGAGCCGAGGTCTTGGAGGATAGGAAATTTGCACGCCATATGTTTTTAAAGATCAGAACATCAAAATATGGAAAAGGGATAAGGTTCGCGCAAGTTTTGGTGAGGTCGTGCAGGTGACTTGCGCGCCGTGAAGAGACTTGCGCGCTGATGCCTTGGAAGCTTGATAACTTGTGAGCCTATGGTTTTTCGAGATCAGAAGATCAAAATTTGGCAAAGGAAAGAGGTTCGCGCAAGTTTGGAAGTTGGTCGCGCAAGTGACTAGCAGGGGAAGAGACCTGCGCGCCGAGACTTGTGCGCCGATGGTTGACTTGTGCGCCGTCGCGCAGGGTGGTCAAATTGCCATTAAATACTGGACCACGCCTCCTCATTTCCCATGGAGTTCAACACTTAGAAAAATCATATCTCTCGTCGCGCAGGTGTGGAAGTCTCGCAAGTAGTGTGGGGTTGCGCAGGTAGACTTGCACGCCAGTGTTTGAAGCTATGCGCCAGTTGTTGGTTGCGTGCCCAAGGCGGTTTGGACGAGAAAGGAAGTGTGTCACGTAGGTTAGAAGTTGAGGAAGGAATTGTCGCATAGGTGGTTTGGTGATACCTGCGCGCCAGTTTAGACCTGTGCACCGAAGACTTGTGCACCGTATTAGGACTTGCGCACCAGGCTTAGAGAAGAGCGCCAGGTGCTGTTGGAGTACGCCCATCTTTTTGGAGCTGCACGAAAGCTGAAATATTTCTCTATACCTTCGGTGAAACAGATGATGTATTCATTTGAAAATATGGAAGAGAAATGAACAATCTGATTTTATGAAGAGAAGTGGTACCACACACACATGACTGGTGTTTAACATCCTCATTGTTCTTTCTGAAGAGAAGAAGAACGGTTTTTTTAACTAAACTCAGATCTGCATAGAAAGAGGGGAATATATCAATACACTCAGGTGTTAGTATTGAGAATCAAAGGAAGATAAGAAGAAGATATATTGCATTCAGTTATTGCACTAAAATAGAAGGTTGAATACAAAAGAGCATCAACTCATGACTCTGATGCAAGCAAAGTCTCATGTTGAACAGGAGACAAAGACTTCAATGCAAATCTATTGAAGAGACCTTCACGTCTATAAACTGAGTGTGACTTCACCAACGGCAGTGAGATAGGGGGAGTCAACGGGAGTGACCCGAGGGACGCAGTGAGCTATCCCTGAACCTTTTGTAAAGGCAGTGAGCTTGGGACAGAGTGACTGTTCCCGAACCATTGTAATCCACAACTAGTGAAGATTAGTGGAATTTAGTACGACCGGCAACTTGTTAGTGTATGCTCCTTGGACATAGCCCTTAGTGGTGAACCAAGTAAAATTGATGTGTTATCTCTTTGCATGTGAATGTTTCATTGCTGATCATATCCATCATGCAGGTTTAAGTAGTTCCTACCAACGTGGGAACAAGATCCACAACTTTAAGAAGAAAAAGTTGACACCCTAATTCACCCCTCCCCTCTCAGGGTGTCCCGGGGTCCTACAGGTTATAGTTGATACATCCTTTACTAGAAACCATGAAAAATTTCATGAATTTATGTCAAGTGAGACAATAATTCCAATCAATAATACACTTTTATTAGATGTTCAATGGTCTCTTAACATCCAACTAAAGTTAGTGCCAAATTACCTTTCTTACCCAATCGATGATGTCCTATGTAAGGTGAAATATGATAAATACCTAATCACTAAACTCAAACTCCAAAGGATGATGAAAATAGTTCATATAATAATTCTGATAAATCAATGTAGTCACTAACCTCTACCAGATCAACTTCACCTTTTGCATCATCTCCTGAACAAGGATTGGCCTAATTAAATACCATTCTCCCAATTCCACCTAATAAAAAGTAAATCAATATGGAAAATCATATAATTATTATAAAGGATAAATTTTAATTAAATCCTGATAAAAATTATTATATGAAAATTTGACCAAAGGTAGATTCTTTTTCTAGGAACCACCAAAATCAAGCATGCATACCCGAAGCATATCCTCGAGGATTTGAATGTCTTACTCCATATTCCCATCCATATGGGGGTGATACAGCATACTTAATTTCAATTAGGTACACATCTCCTCTTGAAAACATTTTTAAAACCTATATGTAAACTAAGGCCATGGAGCCTCATGATCTCTTGAACATTCAAGCATATGAGATCTTCCACCTTCATTATCTCCTTGGTATGGAGGAAATGAGACAATTTCATAAGTCATTAAATGATCCCCAAAATCACATCCTTCTCACTAAGATTCCATTTTAAGATAATGAAAAATCTCATAAATATTTCATCCCACTTCCAAACCAAAATGGGTAAAGGTTGTAACAAACCAGCAGGACTCTACTGCTCCACCTTAATCTTCAGGCAAGTAAGGCATCATGACATAAGGCCTTCTAAAGACCACCTCATCCTCAACCAAAAATAAAAATATCTTAGATCATGATACATATTGGTGGTCCCATGGTAAATGGACTAGTAAGAATAGTTTCAATTATACATCAATTGTTGCCTCAGATATATCGGAATGACCAACCTATCTCAAAAACACAAATCACCTGCATAAGATATATCCAACCACCTGAGGTCTCCCAACCATAATGAATTTTACTAAATCACTAAAATTCATTTTCTATTTCCTATTAGAGCTTAATTTTATCATTAAATGATGATTCATCCTTCACAAAATCTAAGAACAACTTTCTACCAGCCTCTTTCACTCCCATTCTCATCTCAGCAAACAAACTCTTTTGACGACACTCTTCCACTGATTTCTTCAGGGCTTGAGTAAGAAACTTCCTAATAAATGTGTTTGAAACTAAATTACTTTTTAATGGTGTATATAAAATATAAAAATTGAAAGTATGAAGATAATAAACCAATCATCTATGTCTCAAGTTTAGATCTTTCTGATTAAAAATATACTTCATGATCCTATGGTATGAATACACCATAAATCAATCCCCAAATAGATAGTGGTGTTAAAATTTAATATTTTACATCATGGATACCAATTCAAGGTGGTGTATAGAATAGTTCTTATTATGAGGGAATAATTGGGGAAATCCATAGGCCATTAATAGTTTTACCTACATCAAAACACACCGTAATACCATACCTGAGGCATCTTAGAATACGTCATAGTTGGAACCCAATTCCATAAGGATCAGAAATGGGGAAAAACTCAACCTCACCTTAATTTCCTCAAAATATGTCTTACATTTCTTTTTCCACTATAATATAACCCAATTACAATTCAAAACTTTCATTAGATATGAAATCTTAGATAAATCCTGAACAAACCACTTGTAATATCCAACTAAGTCCTAGAATCTATAAATTACAAACATATTTATGGGTTACTCCTATGAAATCATAGCCAAAACATTTTCAATATCCACTAATATTTCTCTATCAGATATAAAATTTCTTATAAACTTCACTTCTTGGACCCAAAAATTAACAATTAGAAATATTTATGTATTGGAGATGATATTTCTTGATTCCAAGGATGATATCCAAATGATTTATGAGTTCCTCCACTAAATTTGAGTAAACCGAAATATCGTTCACAAAAAAAAATCTAAAGAGTTAAAGAATCAATTGAAGGTATGGTTGATTAATGTAATAAATACCATTAGAGAATTAGTGATGTTGAATGACGTAACTAGAAAATCAAAATGCCCATACCATCTCCTAAATTTTGTATTAGGTTTATCCTCTTCCTAGACTCTCAACTAATGGTACTCTGATCATAGGTTAGTCATAGAAAACCAATGAGTTCCTATAAGTTTTTAAAATAGATCACCAATCCTAGTTAATGGGAATTTTTTATTAATAATCACCTGATAATTATTTTAGTAATCAACACAAAGTCTAAGTATTTAATCTAACTTATTTTAGAATTGAACTGATGAAGCCCAAGGTGACACACTGGGAAGAGTAAATCCATTGGCTTAATATTTTCAAGATGAGCATTAATCTCATTTAACTCAGCAGGTGTCGTATGATATGATGAAATATAAATATGAATCATCTTGGGGAGAAGTTCAATAGTGAACTTGGCCTCCCATTGGGGAGGTAACCTAGAAAAATTATCAAGAAATACCTCAGAGTATGAAATCACTACTGTAGGATGTAGACTTCTCAAACATTGATCAACAGTGTCATGGAACATCTCAAACATCTGGAATGAGATCGCTCAAGCATAAGAAACAACAAACCCTGCTCTCCCTTATCAAGAATTTAACTCACTCAGAAATACAGGAGGGATCCCATCAGGAGATAGAAACTGAACTCACATGAATATTTGAGTTCATAAATCATCACCCAATATACAGAAAATTTAAAACCTTATTCCACTAATAGAAAAAGTAATTATAATATTAGTATTTTAATTTCAGTTATTTAATAACCAAAGTTAAAAATATTTTTATCATCATTTGTAAATTAATCAGTGTCAAATCTACTACATGATTGTTTTTAAAGACTATTATTTCAAAATTTGATGTAAAAAATATTCTAGAAAACATTTTTAATATTGTTAATTTAAATAACCAATGTTAAAAATCATTTCTACAATTTTTTTAAAATTGTTTATTTAAATAACCAATTTCATAAATAAAAATTTAATGCGGAAATTATGACTTTTCACTTCATGCCCATGCAATTTCACTTTCCCACCTATACATTCACCATGATGTATATAAAAAGTTCATTTCTTCAAATCACACTTTAATGTTTTTTATTTGCACCTACAAATATATCTCGTTGATGAATCCTTTTTCTATATCCAAACTAAACTTTCGTTTCACCCTCCATCATTAAATCTAACATGACCACATTGTTTTCTCTAAAAAAATTATTCATCCCTCTATTAATTGGTTATAGATCTCTTATCAAGAATGAATAACCATATATAAGATGGATATAGTGGGTTCTATGAGGGAAACGGTAGAAATGATTTCCATAATGATAAATGAATTTGTTTGACCATTATTTTTTATCAGTGGTTCTTGAATACAAGTAAAATTTATGGAATGATTTCTTTTATTTTTTTGATTTTTTTATATAAAAAATTCCATTTTTTTATTATCATTACATCATTAAAAAACAAGTAGTTTTTCTAGTTTTATAATTATAATCTAATTATTTTATCATATAAAACTATTATTTTATTATTATCTAAAATGGATATTTTTCTTGTAAATTTTTTCTTATAATCATAAATATATCTCATGTTGGTTTATAAATAATTAATATGAAAATTAATTTCACATTGGTTTTTAAATAATTGACATAAAATATAATATTTCAGGTTGGTCACTTAAATAACTGACATGAAAGATCATTTTTCACATCCTTTATTTATAAAATGATGTGAAAAATAATAATAATATTTAAATTTAAATAATAAATGACAACATAAATATTTTTGAATTCAATTTTAATAAACAAAATAAAAAATATATTTACAATTAAATAAGAATTCCATCCTCTTCCTCAATGGAATGGAAAGATCCAACATGAATGGAATGAGCTCCAATCAAAATTCCAACACATCAATAAACTTAGATGATATAAAATAATGATATGTAGCTACATCAAACAAAGGTAGAATGATAGAGGATGAAATGAACATCAAACCTCCCATAGTAGTTAATCCTACATAGAATTATTCTGGTGCATAATTTGTTGTATAAATACATTCAATCTCATATCCTCCAAAAGCTTTCATCATTGTTTGAGCATCCCCATTGGTGTGAGAATGATATCCACCACCATTTGATGCATCAGAAAAAATATGAGAGCCTTTTGTAAGATTGGATCCATCTTTACTACGTTGGGTTATTTTTCTATAAAAACACTTAAGGTGACTAGATTATCCAAAATGATGGAATGTCATGTGTTCTTCCATACATTTAGGCTTGGTAAAACCAAACCTCCCACATTGTTAAAAAAATACCTAATGTTATCCTAAAGAAGACCTAGAAACCGATCCTGATGTAAACTAATCACCCTTACACTCCCTTTTATATCCAAATGACACACCCTAGAAACCTCCTACGATGACTCAAGATCCACCTAAACTAATTTTCCTTGCTATTTATACCTCATCCATAGCTTCTTTATTAACCACCTCTGTAACATCCTCACTTTATTTAAATTTATGAGATATTTTGACTTTATAAATTTATCCTTTATCTTTTGTTTCATCTTTGATATGTTCCATTTAAAGAGAAGTATTAACCTAGTTTCCAAGAATTGGGGAAAATAGTTTTGGGAGGAAACTTGGTTATTTAGTGGTTGAAAACTACCATTGGTCCTCTGGTGGAGTTGTTCTAAGTCTATAAGGCCATAAAAACCCCACTGGCCAACCGGTGGTTCTACCAGGCACACTGGCTAGCCGGTGTGTCCAGTTAGATGGTGTGATTAATTCACCTCATTGGTTTTAATTATTCATGTATTTAAAATGTATTTTTATCCAATTCTGATCCTAATGGAACTAATCCATATTTTATTGCTCTCTCCATTCATCAAGACTCTCCCATTCTTCTCCCCTCACTACCTTAATCTTTGATTGATCTAGTGATGCCTAAATGATGATTTTTTTCTTGGACCAATTTCAAATTATTCACCCTTCTTGAGATATTAACAAGGATCTATTATGGTTCTATGTTTTATAAAATGATTTCATGATGATTTCTCCATTTTTTCTTAGATTGGTGGTGGATCAAGGGAGTTGAAATCTTTTCTTGATCAAATCAATATCTACCATCGATAAAGAAAGTATTATGGGTAAGTGTTTATGGAATGTATTCCTAGAAACCTTCTTGATGGAGGATTAATTATGGAACTTGAATCTATTGATGAATCTTTAGTATATTGGTGGAGATATTGACAAGTAAATGAAAACCCCCTTGACCGAAGATAGAATTATCATGAAAGATAGACATTTCTAGGTAATTTTATTATGAATGATCATATTGAGTTATTATTCTTATTGAATATATTCTTAAATATAGTTTTTAGGATGAATTTATGGTGGATCAATGATTTTTTTCTAGAATCAAGGTTCTCCTCTATAATTGGTGAGAAATTCATGATCTGTTCTTTAATTGACAATAGATCTAGTGAATTGAAAAATCCTCCTTCAACATACCTCAGAATTGGTTCTATAGACATAATCCTTAAGGTATTTGATTCTAGAACCACGAATCTTAAATTTAAGGCTTATTGGGTCTCCATTATGAACCTCTTTATTGAAAAACTAGAACATGAGTTAGACATACTTGATGTGTGATCTTGTTCTATGTGGGTGTGTAACATTATAGATCTTTGATCATTAACATACCTTGGAGTTATTCATCAAAAAACTCTAGGTAGGAAGTTTCTTACCATAAATATCATTGAATTTGATGGTGAAATGACATGTTTTTTCTTCATAACCCATGCTTGTTATGTCTTTACATGTGGGAGTTTGAGTGGCCTTGAGACCTTTCTTGTCTATGATCATATGACTGTGTGTAGCCTCTTGATAATTTTTCTTGATGTTACTTAGTTTTCCTTTCTATGATACATATTTCTTATGGAATTTCATAGCCTATGTAACCTCACTTCAAGTATCAGGATGATTGGGTTTCACAGTTTTGATTATATGAACCCTTAGAGGGGGAGCATGATGGCATGGAGATAACTATGGATTATAGATATTTTTTTAGTATGGCTTGGTTTATAGACATGTTTGATGATGTGGGAGTAAAACATGCATGGTAATTGAGAATCCATCAGCTTCAAGAAAAAGTTTGATAATTCCATGAAGTGGTGATGTGTTATCTATTTACATCATACATGTCAGGTGAGACATACCATCATTTGAGGATAAAAAACACCATCAGGGTGGGGTAAATTTTTTTCTTGATCATGACCATCATCAGGGTATGGTGTAAAACATTTCCTTAAATGTGTAACTTTGGATGAATGAATTTTAAATCCTTACTGGAATCATACCAAAGTGGATGGGGTCGGGGTTCATGGTGGCTTGGTTAGTGGACAATAAATTATCACTTGTGTGTTTGTATTTTTATTTGAGAATTTACTTTATGGAATGTCATACAATGTTATATATTATGTGCGCTTATGTTGAAGATGCATTTGTGGCATCCTATTGGGTTTATTACTCACACCCTATATAGGAATCTCAGTGTGCATGTAGATTTCATGTATAAGAATCTAGGAAAGGGAAAGGGTCACATGGTGGATGGTTGAGATGAGGATCATGGAGTTGTAGTATTACTAGGATGGAATTTGGAGGGCTACCACATGGTTTTACTTATTTACTTATATGCTTGTACTTATTAATCTGGTTTTTCTTTCCAATTTAGAAGCCTGTTTATTTTTATATATGACATGTGTGCCACTTGATATTATTTTTTATGTATTTTTTACTCTAATTTGTTATATTTTATTTATATTACTAATGAAATTATATGATAATGAGGCTATAGACTCCCCAATGATAGACTTTGGACCCTCAATTCTTGTCGGAATCCTCTTACATATAGAGATGCATGCATTAGGTCATGTGACTCTCCAGTATGGACCTGGTGGTTTGGTTTAGGGTGTTAAAATATATTATCAAAGAACAACATTCTTTTTTCTTTTTGAAAAACCTAGGACATAGTAGAAAAGAGATATGTTGTATGGGACTTGGGTATGGGATTTTCCAAGTTCCTAGATAGTTCATGTGTAATGTACCTTTGATTTAACATTGACAATATTGATGTTATTGTTTTATGAGATTTTGGGTTTGTTTATAAATCATGACTAGGAATAGAGGATCACATGCTATATATATACATGTTGTGTGTTTTATGTTTTTTATTTAATTTAATTCCCTTATTATGCTATCTATTTAGGATATACTTGTATTATCTATTGATTGATATGTCTACTTTTCATATTGTCATGATATATCTATACTGGTATTAAATAGTTAAACATGGGCATGCTATTATGTTTGTATATATATATAATTGTGACTAAAATACAGGGGTGGATAAAATTGGTTAGTACTAGGAGGAATATACCTTAGTTTATGGGTATCATCCTAGGAGAAACTTTGTGTGATCCCATAGACTAGTTAGGATCTATCTTGATCTATCGACTTCAAATATTTTAAATGTTTTTTAGAATTATAGAAATTTCTTTGTAAAGATGTTTGATGGGACCACCAATAGTGGAATCCTGGAATGCTCGCATGCCTCTACTAGTGGTGTAGGAGAATTTACCCTAGAACACTCATGTACCAGTACTAATGATTCAAGATATCAATCCAATTCAACTAGGAATATTTCAAATTATGTTTATTAAAGGTGGAAACATCCAAAAGACTATCATCAATCATTCTTGGGACTTCCAACTCCAGTATCTTCTATTTTTTTAGGGTAATAGTGTCCTATAGGGTGTAGAGGGTTGGCTATTTATTATCAAGATATTTTTTGAGTTGGTCTAGAATTATAAATATGGTTGATTGATTCTAGAGACCTTATTGTTTTAAAGACCTTCCAAGTGATCATGGAATACCATGAATCAAGATGTAAGAAAAGAATTTCTTACTTGGGATACCTTTAACAAGTTTTTTCTTGAGAAATTGTTTTTATAACATGATGAAGATGAACCATGTTCATCTTTTCATGGAGTTGTAGTAGGGTTCTATAAATATCTATGAATTTTCTTCTTGGTTTATGAAGTTACTTTGCTTTTCTAGTATGTTATCTAGGAACAAGGAACATAAGGATTAGAATTTTATGATAATTATTTGACTATAACTTAAGTGCCAGGTTATGGGATTTCACCTGAAAACATACATGCATGTGTTTCATAAGGATTTGACCTTTGATAAGGGGATAAAGGAGGATAGAGAAATATGATTACTTCTAATCCATAGTAGGCCAGTGAATGAGATTCCTCTCACTACTACAAGATATTCTTCTGGTAGTAAAAAGAGAAAGGTAGACCAAGAACAGTAGGGAAGTAAGTAGAAGGGTTAGAGAAGGACTTCATCAATATCCTATATAGTATATGATTCAAGTAGTTACTTAAACTGTAGGAAAAGGTATAACAACCTAGTCTTAACATACATATAAATTTCATCATTTTTTTAATACATAAAACATTATAAAAAATACTCCCAAAGACTGTATTATTTTAGTTCCTTTGGAAACACGGAAACATAAAAACATGTATATGAGTGAGCTACATTATCTCCTACTAGGTTCTCCAATACTAGCACCCTTCTTATACATATCATACATAAAATATATCTTTATATCCTGGGGAAGGAAACATAAAAAGGGGTGATCCTAGATGCACATTAAGGGTAAACAATGAAGATATGTAATCATAAACATGATCATAAGGGTATGATAATATGATTATAAAATTATATATTAAGTACCTCGAAACACCTTGAGAGGGGAGGGGTGAATCAGGGTGTCAACCTTTTCATCAAAAATGATGGATCTCTCTCCCACATTGGTAGGAACAAATTAGACCTATCTGCTGGGAATGTGTATAAAACATACAATCACATGAAAAGAGATAACATATCGATTTTACTTAGTTCACCACTAAGGGATAATCCAAGGAGAATACGCCAATAGTGTGTCGATCATACCAAAATGCACAAATATTCATTATTTGTGGAATACAAGAGTTCGGACATAGTCACATTGATCTAGGAACACTTCCTTTATAAGATTCTAGATAAATCACATTATATCCCTTGAAACACTTCCATAGACTCCCCCTAACTCACTACCTTTAGATAATTATAACTCAGTTTATCGACTTGAAGATCACTTCAATGGATTGGCATTAAATTCTTTGTGCCTATCAAGAACGAAACTCTTATTTCACCATATACCTGAGTTGATACACTTGTAAATCCCTATTCACTGAAAATTTTATATTTAAAACGGCCTCTCGTGAAGCTCCTTTGTGAAGATCACTGCCTTTACGGAACAAAATACCTTCAAGAATCTCACTGAGTCAACTTGGAATGCCCCATAATTGTGAAGCACCTTCTACTCAGAATCATTGGCATTAGTCAGCACTAAACTAGTATTTTCATGATTCTCAAGATTGCATAGAAATCTAGATTCATGGAGCTCCCCTATCTTCATGAAATCAGAGTGATTTTTGGATTTTACTAGAATAATTTCATGAAAAATGAAATGGGGTTGCCTTATATTTATAAGCTTGTCCATTTAGGACGCTCCACCACCTCCAACACATTTTTTGGATCTTTCAAAAACATCTTCATGGCACTCCTCCATTTGTGATTCTCCATTGAGATTTGACATTGTCGTGAAGATTTTTTCCAAACCATAACATGCTTGAGATGATCCAATTCTTGTAATAATAAAGAACACCTTCACTAGTCAAGATACACTAGGTCTTCGTGAATATCATACCATTCTTTACGAAACCCATGACTTTACCATATTTATGAAGAGTTTATTCTAGAATACAACCCTTCAAAATTATAGACTCTTCCACCAGATATTTTACCCCCAAATTTGGAAAACATTGCGAAACTATGACACCTTCAACACTATTGTTAGCCTGTACTATAAAAGAACTTGTCTTGCACAATCCTTGATCAACCATGTGAGGATTGAAAACAAACACAAACCATACTCCATTTCCATCAAAGAATAGTGTTGGTTCTAATAAGATGATCATACCCTACATATAAAATATCAGAAACATGAATCATGACATAAATATTATCATTTTATAAGTCATGAATCATAAGGGAGACAAGAGAATGATCCATGAAGTAATAATACATGTAACTTGTGGCATACACATAAACATATAAAATCCTATGTCAAGGATACCTACTAAGACCATGATGACATGTTAGTCTTGGGATAATAATTCGTGTACCTACTTTGGGCTTGGGATTCCCTCCCATGTACCCTCTTATATCAGTCTTGCGATTATATCCCATTTACCCTCTTGTTTCAGTATTGGGATACGCTCCCATTTACCCTCTTATTTCGGGATTAATATCCCCTTCTTGTTTCAGGCTTGGGATGCCCTCTAGTGTACCCTCTTTTTTTGGTCTTGGAATACACTTCCATTTACCCTCTTATTTCGGTCATGGGATTCCATCCAGTTTACCCTCTTTTTTTAGGCTTAATATTCCCTTCTCTTTTAATTTCTTGGATTCCCTCTCGTGTGCCCTCTTGTTTCGGGCATGGCATGTCATCTCGTTTACCCTCTTTTTTTAGGATTAAGATTCCCTTATTGTTTCAGGATTGTGATTCCCTCCCTTGTAACCTCTTGAGCTCATAAAATATTTATCATTACCTAATTTATTATAGGGAGATATAGGTCACACACATCTTATAATAAATTTATTCATACATGTGCCACAAGATAATAAAATTTTCATCATATCATGACCCATAAAAAGATATGGGTTTCATAAAAATCCTATCATAAACCATGAAATGAAATGGGTTTCATAAACATGTAATCATATATTAACCTATGTAAAAAATATAGGTTTCATAATCATTTCATCAAATAATAACTCGTGAAAAGAATCGGGTTTCATAAGCTTAAATCTTGTGGAAGAGGAATGAGTTTCATAAAAATATAACCCATTAAAGAGAAATTTTTTTCATAAACATCATTTCATCAAAACATAGACCATTAAGAGAAAAAATATGAATGGAACCATTAGATAATTTCCTAGAAATTCATTAGTAACATCAATAGATGTTATCGTAGATGAAAAATAGTTTTGAAATATCTTTTAAAATCAATTCTTGATGAAAATGTCCTTTAGTATTTGAAAAAGTATTTTTAAAACCTCAAACCTTTTGAAACCCATTATCTTATAAAATACCTTGAAAACTTAGGAATAAGTATTCATATAATTTTTGAAAAGCTTTTTCCTTGAAAACTTATAAAATTATCTTGAAAAAATTTTGAAAACCTTTTTCCTTGAAACTTATAAAACAAGCTTCAAAACATTTTATAAACATTTTTCTTAAATACACTATAAAAACTTATAAATAGAGATTGACATTTTTTTAAAAACAATTTATTTGAATATAATTTGAAAACTTAGAAATAATTATTGAAAAAAATTTGAAAACCTATTTATAAAACATGGTTTTAAAAGAACACAGATTTCCGACCGAAGAGAGAGGTAAAGTTAAATTTTCTTAAAAACAATTTCTTAATCATATTATGTAACAAAGAGTGTAAAAATGGTACCAATACATGAATATATAATTAATAAGTATATTATAATAAACGTTATGAGATTTATTGAGAAATATATCATAATATTTCATCAATGGAAGCATAATCATAAACAAACTCAATAAATGGTGAGATTATTTCAATAAACTTTTGCCACTTTGGTAACTTTGAATCATAATAAAATGTAAATAATAGAATTACATAAAGATTAAAATATAATTTAAATAATTATATTAATGATATAACATTTAAAAGGTGGTATATATACCTCGTAGAAAAATATTTGTGCATAACATGGCATGTGTCTCAAAGAATGAAAATTGAGAAAAAACTACTTTACCGATTTGGTAACTTTTGAAACATAAACCCCATGAAAGATAGATCATAAAATGGATATTTAAATACCCATAAATTTAATTATAAGTTTCATAGAATACATTCATGGGAATTATATACACGATACAAAATAAATGAGTGGTGAACATGGAATGTATCTCATAGATAATAAAAAGTGAGATGAGAAATCCCCTTACCTTATGTATTTACTCTCTTTGTACTCGTAAAAACCTAAAGTATAATTAATATATTCTTATTATAAATATTTTAAATAAACATATACTTATATATAATACCATATATGGTTTTATTATGACTTTCTATTACCCTCTTATTAACAATTCCAAGTTAAGGTTTTGCTTTGAGTAATATTCACTTTGTTTTTCACATCTGTCATAATTTGTTATATTTTTTATCCTCATACTTATATCATGATTTAAAAAATGTAAAAAATTATATAAATATCATTTATATTTATTATATATTTATTTATAATAATCTATAAAATATATAAATAGGAAATTGAATACCCCATTCATGGAGATGGTAGGTCATATGTACACATGAACGTTGTTTCCATTTTTCTTTGTAATATTTAAAGAAAGAAAGTAAATAAAATTTTTGGTTGGAGTAGATTACTCAAGAGGGGGGTGAATTGAGTATCTATAAAAATTTCTGTTAAAAAGTGTTCTTAAAAAGGTTCCCCAATAAAATTTAATACAACCCAGTTAATCACGGTAATACGGTTATGAAAGTTTGACTATTCAAATAACTTCTCAGAAGATTGATTAATTCTCAGTAATCTCAATATGAGTTATTGATATTACTTTTGAAGGTATTATAATAAGTAAAAAACAATTATCACTTATATCTAAGATTAACTATCAAAGTAAATCTAGTGATTTCTGAATTATATAGTAAAACAGTGAAAAACTAAATTAAACAACACATCAGATAAAACAAGTGGTTCAGTCTCAAGCCGAGACCTAATCCACTCCACTTGGTGATCACCTACCACCAAGAGGTTTATATTAATAAACTTGATCCAGACCCTGTATTGGGGTAAACAACAGTTCACAGGATTTTCCAGGTCACACGATCTCTTCCACAGTTCTTTGTGGATAAAAACTCTCAGGTCACACAAGTACCTCTTACACACTTATCCGTGGGAGTAAAAAAATATAAAACGATATTAGAGGAAGGATATATTGTATCCTTCAGTTTAATGCAGGATACAGTGTGTGTATTTAATAGAGAAACACACACACTTATTGAGAGCTAAAAACAATACACAGTAAAGAAAAGATGATGAGATAAGGTTAGAAGTACTCTGGGTGTTATTCTATGTAGCTCTAGACTTCTGGGATGAGGTAGATGCAAGTATCGAGTCCTCTTGCAAGAAACAGAGTATCATAATTCTGGTTCTCTGGTTTCCAGTTATATCTAGCTCATATTCTTTGTGTAGTTGGTATTGGGAATATTATTTGACTCTAATCTTTGGTATTACAGCTTTTTTGATTTGAGAATTCTTCATGTATTCTTTAGATGTATCTTGGTGAATGTATCGGTACGTTTTTCAAGAATGATCGTGCTTCTCCTACACACTACTGCTCATCACTTGTTTCAAGGCCATTCTTTTCTTTTAATTTTTGGAGTACATGTGTTGGAGCCAACAGGATGCATGTATCCTACACCTCGTACCTCTTACTGTCAGGTGACATGTCTATAAATAAATATTAATTATGGCAGTGTATTTAAAATACTCAAATATGGCTGTTAGAAATTAAATTGAAAACAAAAAAACAGATTAAAGAATGGTGCCACAATCTGTCTAGAAACGGTGTGACATGGAAATAGTGTCACTATGAAATGGTGTCTTCATATCCTTTGCCTTTGATCGGTGATATAGTCATGATGGAATAATTGTGTTAAGATCAGGAACCGGTAGCACAGATGCGGTGTTAGGATCATGGTGTTTGGTCCTTTTCCAAACTTTGAAAGGTGTCTTAGCAAGGAACTGGTGTCACAAACTTCATGATATCTGAAATTGGTTATGGTGTCTAGTCACGGTGTCTAGTCACGGTGTCTAGTCATAGTGTCTGGTTACGGTGTCTGGTCATGGTGTTTGGGTCACGGTGTCTGGGTCACGGTGTCTAGGTCACGGTGTCTGGTCACAATGTCTAGTCACAGTGTCTGGGTCACGGTGTCTTGTCATGGTGTCTGGTCATGGTGTTTGGGTCACGGTGTTTGGGTCCTTTTCCAAAAAACTAAAACTAGTGGCAGACTCACGGTTTCTCAAACTTAGCCAAATATCTATATACAGACTTAAGTAGTAATATTCACCAAATGAATTAGACTTAATCATTCATAAAAGAAATCATTATAAACCAAAGTTAAATATAGTTTACAATAATCAGTCATGATTTACAGGAATCAAGATCTTGAGAAAATTTATTTTAAGCATAAAGAAACTAATCATATCTACATTATATGAGAGATTAAATAGGAGTAACAATTTGTGATCATTAAAACATGATTAAAACATTAGGAGTCCAAAAATATCCCCCTTTTTATGATCAAAAATTATATGAGTGAGATATTTATTCTTAGTGTGTTGTCTCTCCCTTATTGTACGTGTCTCTCCCCCTTTTGGGATTATCAAAAAGAGTAAAAAAGTAAATAATAGAATAGACAATAAGAGTTCATAGTGCATTAGATAAAGAAATATGTGGCATTACAAGAAGTATACAAAAAAATAAAAAATGTCCCTATCAAAAGATATTGTCCACTTTTCTCCAGCACTATCTGTCTTATCTTTTCACTTGGCATCAGCATCAGGAAGAGCCACAGGGGCAGCGGTAGAAGTTGAAGAAGGGATTGAACAAACTTTTAGAGAAGGAAGAGGGATCCCTTCAAAAACATAGGGTGCCAAGGTAGGTTTAGTGGAAGAACGAGGTAATTTTTGTTCATGGATAACAGGTTTAATATGACTCAGAGCTTGAGAGATAGACATAGAGGCAGAGGCAAAGGCAGTGGATGAGGAAGGAGGCAAACCAAGTTGTAGGGGTGTAGCTACAGGATCCACAATAGCAGTTCTCTGTCTATGAAGATAAGGCCTCAATAACTTGATGAAGTCAGTAATAATATTACCACCATACTACATCACTTTCTCCAAATAATCTTTGTTCTCTATGAACTTGTCCAAAAATGGAGTGAAATATTTCATATTTGGAACTTGAGTTTTGATATCTTGAGTGACATAAGGAATTTTCAAATTCTCTAAAAGGTACTTGAAATGATTTGTCATATCATGCTTAGAGAAAATCTTATTGAAGTAAAAATCCACCTTCTTAGTAATTTCTTCCTGAGCATCATTTTCAATATTTGAATGAATCCTTACCAAATCAAGGACTCTATCACTATTTTTGACAACTATATATAGACTCTCCTTATCAAATCCACTTAGAACTTATTAAAGTTCCCCATTAACAATGGTTTTGATTATATCACTGTCAAAGGGTTGAGATGGTTGTCCAGAGGTAATAGAGGCTATAAAAGGTAAAGTGAGGGACTTTAGTTTATTTATAACTTTCTGTAGACATACCTTATATTCATCAGTCAATTTTTTGAGACCAATAACAAGCTCATGCATTTCTTGAACTATCTTCTTGTTTCTCTCATCCACCTTGTCATCTAAGGAAGTTAGGTTTGGTTGAATTAGAGAGGAAACTTCCTATGGAATCTGACCACTAACATCATCAATAGGATGAGAAATAGGATCTGGTCCTGATTTCAATACTTTCTGTATATCTTCAACCATATCTCTAAGAGACTTCACTTCATCACTCAGCTGTTTGTTCTCAATTCTGACCTCTTGAATTTCCTGAATCATTTTTGGATGAATCTACCAAATAATATTTTCTAATATAAGGGAAGCATATCTTTCACTTAAGTTTGTCATAGGATCAGGTTGAGAGTTCATGATCTTTTCAACTCCATCCAATAAAGTAGCTCGAAAGGCTTTCAGATCATTCTGATTCATGAAAGTAGGAGGTTCTTGTGAAGGTTCGGGAATAGGAGTTGTGATAGGATCAGGTTCCTTTGTAGAGATTACTTCAAGAGAAGATACAAGTTTCAATTGAAACACAGTATATAGGCTCGATCCATTATTTCCTTAGCAAATAGGATAATCTCGGGATCAACTTGTTCCTCTAGGTGTTCCTAAAAAGCAGCTTCTTTCTCAAGAGAAAGTTATTCTTATAGATTCTATTTCAGAACAGTGTTTTACCTTACATTAACAATATAATCTTCTCTAGAAGCAGGTTCTTCTTCTAAATCAATATTTTCTTTACGAATAGGTACTTTCTTCTCAACTATGTCTTGAGGAACAGGTCCATTGTCTTCCCTGTCTAAGACAGTTTCCCCTGTAGGTGCAACAACCTCATCTTATTCTTCTTCAACAAGATAGTAAACAATTTCATCTGGTTCCAAACTAGGAATAGATATATCCTTAGGTTTTCAAGAATGATCAACTGGATTAAACTTTTCATACAACCTTTCATTATCCTCCACCCAAGCCTTTTTCCAAGGATTCCAACTAATTTTCATTCTTTTGACTATAACCTTTGAGATACATAATTCACATTCCTTGATGACTTCTTCATTCGGTCCAACCATTCCTTTATCATACAGTATAGCAGATATTAACCTTGAGTAGAAAAAGGAGGTAGACCTTGAGGTTTCCTTAATCAACTCACACATATGAAGTGTAACATACTTGCACAGGTTAATCTTGTGTCCAATATTTATATTATGTATCAAAAATATATCTTGATATTTGAGGGTAAAAAAATCTCCTTTTCTTGGGCTAATCAGATTATGAATAAACATAAACAAAAATTTGGTTTCACCATCTAGCTCAACAGTAATAGATCTTCACTTTTTTTATTGCTGGTCAAGCTTCCCAAGGCTTCTTCTAAAACAAAGATATCACTGGGAGGAGGAGGGCCTCTCTGATAGTCCTAAAAAATTATTTGATGAGTTATCCCTAGGAAAGAAGCCCATAAACTCAAATAAAAGGTACATATTTTTCCATTGATCAAGCTTCTTACAACAAAATCATCTTCTGTATTGAAATAGTATTGAACAAACTGATAGAACTGAGAAACTAGCTTTGGGTAAATTGGCATGTTCTCTTTTTTGAACCAAGCCTATCATCCCTACTATTTCAGTACTTTCAACACTAAATACTTATTTGATAGAAACCATTTAGGGAATATTTTCTTTTCTAGAACCACTATTCTATTAATAAGATTTAGATTCAAAGTAACTTAGGGTGCTATCTTCAGTGCTATTTTCATTTTCTTCTTTGATTTACACTTCTCAGGAGTTTATGAAGACATGTGTTTCATTCTAGGAATTATGTGAAGGTTTTAAAGAGAGAGAGAAAAGTAGAGGGTTGAAGGAGGACTTATGGTTTGAAAAAGGATATCTCAAGTGATGAAAAGAGTGAAACCTCTTTCGTTTTTATCATTTAGGGATATCAAGAGTCATAAATTCAAAAGCATGGGAAAGAAAAAGAATAAAATAATAAATCACAGTGATACGGGTTATAATGTATAAATAAAATGAAAATGTTTTATTACGGTGTTATCATAACAAACTTTCATGGTGAGACTGTAATTGGTTTTCATAGTGAGACCGTAACAAGTTTTTACGATGAGACCGTAATAAGTTTTCACGGTATCATCTCTACTGTGTGACTTCAAAATGGTGAAACTGTACTGTTTGAAATAGTATGTTCAAAATGATAATTGAGAGACAGTAACTATGAGACCGTAAACATGAGACAACAACTTTAAGATAGTAACTTGCAAAACTGTGAGAGTGAGATAGTATTTCTAAGACAATGACTTGTGAAACCGTAAACTGTGAAACAGTAAGCTGTGAAACATTAACTTTTAAAATAAGTACATTTTATACTTAAGATTTATCATTCCTCATTCATGTATTATGTAATATATTCTTTAATAATTTAGTGGTTTGGTGAATATATCAACAAGATGATATTCAGTTCAAATGAATTCCAAAGTGATGTCACCTTTTTGATAATTGTCTCTCAAAAAGTGAAGTCTTGAATCAATATGTTTTGTCCTATAGTGTGAAATAGAATTTTTTTGAGATGTTAACAGCACTTGTATTGTTAAAATTTATAGGTACATGTCTGAATTGATATTCATAATCTAGTAATGTGTGTTTCATCCACAAAATTTGTGAACAAAAAATACCAGTAGCTATGTATTCAGCTTCAATAGTAGATAATGTAACAGAGTTTAGTTTCTTACTACACCATGATACTAGAGACTTACCTAAAATGTGACATGTTCCAGAGGTTCTCTTTCTATCTAATTTACAACCACCAAAATCAGAATCATAATAACTAACTAACTCAAATGGTTTTCCTTTGGGATATAACAGTCCTAGATTGGGTGTATGTTTGAGGTATTTAAAAATCCTTTTAACAGAATTTAAATGAGATTACTTAGGGTTTTATTGAAAACAATCACACATACATACACTTAACAAAATATTAGGTTGGCTAGTAGTTAAGTATAGTACACTTCTAATCATTCCTCTGTAAGTTGTTTGATCAACATATTCTCCATCTTCATCAAGATCCAACTTACAAGTAGTACTCATTAGAGTGTAACTACTTTTAGTGTTGTCCAAGACAAAATGTTTTAGAGAATATTTAGTATATTTTCATTGATTTAATATAATACCATAATTATTTTGAAAGATTTGAAATCCAAGAAATAATTTTAGTTCACCCATTAGACTCATTTCAAATTTTTTTTGCATCATTTTAGAAAATTTAATACATAAATAATTTTTTGAAGATCCGAAGATAATATCATCTACATAAATTTGAAATACTAAAACATCATTGGAAAAAAAATTACAAAAAGGGTAGGATCATCTATTCCTTTTGTAAAACCTTTGAAAGTAAGAAAATTACTTAATCTATCATACCAATCTCTTGGAGCTTGTTTTAAACCATAAAAATATTTTGATAACTTAAAAACATGATTTGGAAAATGAGTATTTGTAAAACCATGGGGTTCCTCAACAAAGACATCCTCATATATATACCCATTTATGAATGCACTCTTAACATCCATTTGATATAGTTATAAATTTAGATGAGCAACATAAGTAAGTAGGATTATGATGGCTTCAAGTATAGCTACTGGTGAAAAGGTTTCTTCATAGTCAATTAATTATTCTTGAATATAGCCTTGTGCAACCAATCTATCCTTGTTTCTAACTATTTACCAGATTCATCTACCTTATTTATAAATACCCACTTATTTTATATGGTAAATGTGTCTTTAAGTTTTTCAAAAAGTTTCCAAACCTTTTTCCTTTCAAACTGATTAAGTTCTTCTTGCATAGCCATCACCCAAAATTCATCATTGATAGAATCATTAATGTTTTTTGGTTCAAGTTGTGACAAGAAAACTTAATGTTCAACCTGATTTTTAAGAGAGGGTCTAGTTTGATTAACCTTATCTAAATCTCATACAATAGCATCTAAAGGATTATTCTTAAGGGTTATAACAGCTCTAGAAAAAGAGGGACTAGTGATTTCAGGTTCATCAATAGGTTTGGGTTAATTATAACTTGAATCTAGAGAATTTTCAGAACTAGAAGTTTTCACATATTCCTTTACAGGATGGTTAGAGTATTTAGCATTGATGTCTATTTGACATATCATCCTCCAAGTTATCTAGAGTGGTTTTAGGATCATGTGGATCGGTCGCATCAAACTTAACATGGATAGATTCTTCCACACATTTAGTTCTTTTGTTAAACACTATATAGGATTTACTATAGATTTAATATCCTAGAAAAATTCCTTTATCACTATTGGATGAAAACTTGTCAATATTTTCATTAGTATTAAGGATATAAACTTTTCAACCAAAAACTTTTAAGTGTCTTACTTTGGGTTTTCTATTATTCCACAATTCATATGGATTTCTTTTAATAATAGGTCTAATAAACACTATTAATGATATAGCATAATGTATTTACTACTTTAGCCTAGAAGGAAATAGGTAAGTCATATTCACTAATCATGGCTCTAGAAATTTCTTACAAGGTCCTATTTATTCTTTCTACAACTCCATTTTGTTGAGGTGTTCTAGGGGCAGAGAAATTATGACTATAGACAATTTGTGAACAAAATGATTCAAACTCTTGATTTTCAATTTCACGTCCATGATCACTTCTTAAGGATTTAATTCTAAATTCACTAATATTTTCTATAGTATTAGAATATGTGGTGAAATGAGAGCAGGATTCACTTTTGTGAGCCAAAAATAAAGTCCAAGTATATCTATAAAAGTCATATACATGAACATAAACATAGTGCTTTTCATTTAAACTAGAAACTCTAGATGGTCCAAACAAATTCATGTGAACCAGTTCGAGAGGTTGATAAGTTGACACTTCTTTCTTCGGTTTGAAGGAAATTTTGTGTTGTTTTCCCTTTTGACAAGGATTACACACTTTATCATTTGGAAACTCATGTTTGGGTAGGTCTTTAACTAAACTTTTTCTAGTTAGCTTTCTAAGGGATTGAATATTACAGTGTCCTGGTCTCCTATTCCAAATCTAAGACTCTTTGTGAAATACACATAAACATGAATCATTTTGAGAAATTAAAGAATCTAAGTAAAAAAAGTATACATTTTCATTTCTCAATGCAGAAAACACTAATCTATTTTTATAATTAAAAAAATTGCAAGAATAATTCTCAAATTTAACATGAAATCCATCATCAAATAATTATGAAATACTAAGTAGATTATATTTCAATCCATCAACAAAAAGTACTTTGGAAATTAAAACTGAGTTGGAGTTACTAATTTGGCCAAGGCTAATGATTTTTTCTTTGGAATTGTCACCAAAAGTGACATGTCCACCATCAATTTTTATTAAGTTCTTGAAGCATGAATAGTCTCTTTTCATGTGTCTTGAACACCCACTGTCCAAGTACCATAATCTTTTTTAGGAGCTCTTTAAATAATTTTCCTACAAAATAGTCAAATAAAAACAGACTTTATTACCCATATTTGTTCAATTATAGTAATATTAGTGATGAGTGCTTTAGGAACCCACATCTTCCTCATAGGTTTCCTATAAGAAATATGTAAAGTGCCGGAAAAAAACTCTACTTGTTCCAAAAAAGCTTGAAACAGTAGATATTGTATCATAACTTGAACTAGAAGAATGTTTTCCTCAACTATGAGTAAATTTGTATGTCCTAGATTTAGAAACAAAATTGGTTTTTCCTAAATTTCTTTTACAATGTTGATATCCAATACTAGTAGTATATTTAGGAGAAATCTGTTTACCTACCATTTGTACCAAAGTATCTTTACCATTTGTAAACCTTTCAAGGTCCTTTTTAAATTTCTCATTAGATAGTTTTAATTCATTTTTTTCTTTAAGTAATTGAACATTTTTATCTCTTTCTACAATAAGTTTAGATTTAATAGTTGAGGTAATAACATGTTGTTTCTGTAAAGACTTGTATTTATCTTTTAGTTCATTACATGTCTCTTCAAGAATATTGCAATGCTCAAACATTTATTCTTTAGACATATATTCAAAATCACTCTTATCTCCAGAATAATAGGAATTTTGTACAAGAGATGTCAGGGTTACCTCAGATGTGTTTGTCATGAAACACATATTGGATTTTTTATCCGGTTCATTATGTGAAGACTCTGAGTCACTTGAACTGTCCTCAGAATCACTCCAAGTTTATTTCCTTTCCTTTTTGTACATTCTTTCTTTGTCCTCGTATTTCTTTTTATACTTGATCTTGGGACATTCAGTGTTTACATGTAGCTTTCTCTTACATTTATATCAAACTATCTCATCAGACTTGTCACTTATTTTCTAATCTTTCTTCTAGCTTCCCTTTTTATCATATCTTCCTTTGAAGTTAGGCTTTCTGAAAAATTTATTCTTCTTGTAAATTTTATTAAACCTTCTGGATAATTGATCAATATCCTCATCACTATCAGATTATGATTGTTCACTACTATAACTTTCTACAGAGACTTCCAATTTCCCTTTTTCTTTGTGTTTAGAGGTTGTGGTATTGAATGAAATAGATTTTCTTTTGGGTTTATTCTCCTCTTCCTTGTTAACTTTCGTCTCCTCTTCATACATCATTGGTTTCCCAATGAGTTCTTTGATAGGTAATTTACTGATTTCACATGACTCTCTAATAGAGACAGAGGTTCCTCTCTATATATCAGGTAGGCATCTGAGAATCCTCATGATTTGTTCTTTGGTGGTAACTTTTCTTTCAAGAGAAATCATTGTGTTGACAATTTCATTGAACCTAAGATACATGTCAGAAATAGGCTCACTAGGTTTAATTTTAAAGTTACCATATTTAATAGTATAAGTATTAAGTCTCATTTATTTCACACTAAAAGTCCCTTCATGTGAAACAGACAAAGTATCCCAAATTTCATGGGTAGTTTTACATGTAGAAATTCTATTAAATTCCTCATCTCTTAAAGATAAATATAAATCATTCATGTATTTTTAGTTTTTATTATAGGCAGTCTTGGTTGGGTCATCCCAATTAATTATATCAGTAGCAGAAATATTATACTCATCTATAATTTAAGACCAAATATAAAAACCCATAATTTTTAAATGCATTTTCATTTTAATCTTCCATTGGGAATAATTAGTTCCATTAAAGAATAGTGTTCTGTTTGTTGCAGCACCTTCTAGTCTATTATCCAAAATAAAGAAATACTTTTAAAGATCTATAAATTTATAATTAATAGAAATTTACAGATCTTTAAAGTACAACTAAAATCACAGTTGAATAGTTTAAACAATAGAGTCTTAAAAGACTCCTTTGATACCAAATGTTGGTTGGAGTATATTACTCAAGAGGGGGTGAATTGGGTATCTATAAAAATTTCTATTAAAAAGTGTTCTTAAAAATTTTCCCCAATAAAATTTAATATAGCCCAGTTAATCAAGGTAATACAATTGTGAAAGTTTGACTATTCAAATAACTTCTCAAAAGATTGATTAATTCTCAATAATATCAATATGAGTTATTGATATTACTTTTAAAGCTATTCTAATAAGGTAAAACAATTATAACTTCTATCCAAGATTAACTATCAAAGTAAATATAGTGATTTCGTAATTATATAGTAAAACAGAGAAAAACTAAATTAAAAAACACAGTGCATAAAACAAGTGGTTCAGTCTCAAGCCAAGACCTAATCCACTCTACTTGGTGATCACCTTCCACCAAGCAGTTTATATTAATAAACTTGATCTACACCCTAGGTCGGGGTAAAAAACAATGCACAAGACTGTCCAGGTCACATGACCTCTTCCACAGTTCTTCATGGGTAAAAACTATCAGGTCACACAAGGACCTCTTCCACACTTATCTATGGGAGTAAACAAGTATAAAAATATATTAGAGGTGTGATATCTTATATACTTCAGTTTAATGTAGGAGACAGTGTGTGTATTTAATACAAACACACACGCATTTCCTGAAAGATAAAAACAATACACAATATAAAAAAGATGATGAGATAAGGTTAGAAGTGATCTGGGTGTTATTCTATGAAGCTTTGGACTTCTAGGATGAGGCAGATTCAATTATCGAGTCCTCTTGTGAGAAACAGAGTATCGCAAGTCTGGTGCTTTGGTTTCCAATTACATCTATCTTGTGTTCTTCATGGAGTTGGTATTGCAAAGATTATTTGACTCTGATCTGTGGTATTCCATATTTTTTTATTCGAGAATGCTGCATGTGTTCTTCAGATGTATCTTGGTGTATGTATTGGTCCAATTTTTAAGAATTCTTGTGCTTCTGCTACACACTACTACTCGTCACTTGTTTTAGGGTCGCGATTTTCATTTTATTCTTGGAGTACATGTGTTCGAGCCTATAAGATACATGTATCCTGAACCTCGTACCTCATACTGTCAGGTGAAATGTCTACAAATAAATATTAATTATGTTAGTGCATTTAAAAGACTCAAATATGACCGTTAGAAATTAAATTTAAAATGACAAAACAGATTAAAGAACAGTGTCATAGTCTGTCTATAAATGATGTCACATGAAAATGGTGTCACCATAAAATGGTTTCTTCTTCTTTTCCTTTGATTTTTGAGATATTCATGACAGAATAGTTATGTTAAGATCAGGAACCGGTAGCACAAATGCGGGGTTAGGATCATGGTGTCCGGTCCTTTTCCAAACTTTGAACGATGTCTTAGCAAGGAACCAGTGTCATAGACTTCATGAGATCTGAAACTGTTTACGGTGTTTGGTCACGATATCTGGTCATGGTGTCTGGTCACGGTGTCTGGTTACAGTGTCTGGTCACGGTGTTTGGGTCACGGTGTCTAGGTCATGATATCTGGTTCACGGTGTTTGTTCACAGTGTATGGTCATGGTGTCTGGGTCACGGTGATTGGTCATAGTTTCTAGTCATGGTATTTGGGACACGATGTCTGGGTCCTTTTCTAGAAAACTAGAACTAGTGGTAGACTCATGGTTTCTCATACTTAGCCAAATATATGTATACATACTTAAGAAGTAATATTCATTGAATGAATTAGAATTAATCGTTCATAAAAGAAATCATTATAGAATAAAGTTAAATATATTTTACAATAATAATTCATGATTTATAGGAATAAATATCTTGAGAAAATTTATTTTAATTATAAAGAAACTAATCATATCTATATGATATGAGATAGATTAAATAGGAGTAACAATTTGTGATCATTAAAACATGATTAAAACATAAGGAGTTCAAAGAAATGTGTGTGTGTGTTGTCATTAAATTATAATTATTATATCATATATATCATATAATTTCACTAAACTCATCCTTAATAGATTCCATGTAGTTTTTTAATGAATCACATCGCTTTCAAGAAGCGGTATTCACACTTCCCCAAATGAAATTATCATATTTACACAAAATGGAGAGTATGAAGGTAGGATTTATATAATAAATAATAAGTATAGATAAATCATAAATATAATATATATCACATAAAAATATATTTTCTATCATAATTCTGAACCATGATAGTTGGTAAATCTAAAACAAATAACATCATTTCGTGAGGTGGTAGTTCACCGTACACAATAACGGTAAGTTCGTTACCCATTAGATAGAAGTGTGTGTAAGTGTAGGTTGAAATATTAGAATAATAAAATCTAAGTATATTGAGCATATTGTTTTTATTATGAGCATGTAATAAGATTAATTGAGGTGGTGGAGAAAGAAAATAAAGTAAAGGAGTTTGAGGAAGGATGTTACATATTCTTTGGGTAACTCCTATTGGTTTGCACCAAAGGGATTCCTTGGTTGGATTTATTCCCAAAGGTAGGATTAAAGGATGAAGGGAGGGATTTTTGGAATTTAATTGGGTAGATATATTATTAAATTAATTGGTTTGAGAAGTGTAAAGAAAGAGGAGAGTTTGTGGCCTCTTATAGGAGAGGGAAGGGACACACTTGGTATTTTTTAAAACAAGTTAGGTGTACCTACGTTTTTACCTTAAAATCATAAAAAACTAACCAAACTCGAGAATGGAAGTTTTATGGACTAAATATGTCCATGAAATGGGTTTTTTGCAAGTGTATAGTTTATTTGGGCCTTTAAGTTTATGGTTAATCCCTTGTTAAGATTAATTTTACCTTAATCGTTGTAATTAATTTTAATCACTTTCACTTATCATTTTTGGTAAAAAAAATAAGTTGATATTATTATAATATAAATATTATAATTATTAAAGAAATTTATTTTTATTTTTATAAATTCAATTCACAAAAGCAGTAAAATTAAGTTTAATGTTAATCTCGTAAATGTGGCGAGAAAGCAAGTTTTTAAAGTGAGAATGTTCAAAAGTTCATTAAGCTTTTATATATAAATTCAACATAAAATGATTCCAATTACCTAAATTGAATTAATAGATGTATAATTGATCTATTTTTACTTTAAAACTATCTTAAAATATAATTTAACTATATAAATAAATTAGACTAAAAAGTAATTTTGAATTAAAATTATGTATTTTTCACTATTCACCTAAAAATGAAGTTTCTCGGAAAAATCTCAAAAATTCACACTAAGATAATTTTTTCATAATGAATTAAAAAAAAATTTATTTTATCAAATAAAATTTCTAAAAATTTAAAATTAATTTTATTATTGTTCAAATAAGGTTATAAAAAGGAGTTATTTTAAGAAAATAAAATTTTCAAACATATAAAGGATTTACTAAAATAATTGTATGTCTTATTATCAATATGATTTTTCTTTATAAAAATATTATAAATAATATATAAAAATTGGTTATTTCTATTCATATTACTAAGTTTAACAGTGATATTATAACTTTCCTTGTTTAAATAATTATAATAATAAAATGATGTTTCGTAGAAACTCAATATTGTGTGTAACGCAAGCCAAGTCGGTGTTGCGTGTAGTGAAAAATTATATTTGGGTATCATATAATGAATGCTTAATATAGTGTATCATAAAAATCAAGAATAAATCCATTCTTTAATATAACACAAGATATATTTAGTGTTTCATGAAATGAAAAATATCAAAAAGATTAAATTAATTTGAAAAAAAAAATCACAAAAACATGAGGTGTTACAAAAGGGGGAATTATATCAATGCTTGTAGGAAGTTTTATGTGGAGTACATCCATTATGGAAAGGATGGTCATATTTGATATTTTTTATTGAGGGCTTCTCGAAGGAGTTCTATAGATTTAGGAAATCCTAGTGTGGAGGGACTCAGTAGAGGATATAGACCTACCTTACAATATGACTTAGGGGAAGGGTCATGTGACTGAGATTGGTCAAGTAAATTCAATAGATAAGACTCCAAAAGGTGGTTTTAAGGAACCAACTACTATTAGAGTTACTTTCTTGATCACTTATAAGTTTTCTACCACTTTTTGTATATTGGTTCTTTTTATTCCTTTATATTTGTACAAGTTATTGGTGGACTTAACCTATAGTTTATGTTGTATTATGAGTTAAATTCTCTCCACACACCATTAGGCATAAAATTGGACCATTTTCAATGATTATCATAGTTTCTTGTAGTCATTTCTAGTAATATACATCTGTGGGACTTCGTGATTTTGGAGATGATGAGTTTTGATGTGATTTTTAGCATAGACTAGTTGACTAGCTTATGAGATCACATTAATTGATAATAGTGACAAGTATCAGTTACATAAACCAAGGGATAGAATTATGTAATGATTGAAGAGTGAGAACTAGAATAAGGTAGAGTTGGTTGATAATTGATTCAACTTGACATGATCATGGCACAGATTGAAGAATTTTCTCTTTCATAAGGATCAGTGTTACTCCTCTCATATTTTCCTCTAGATATGAAACTATATCAAGATTTATTTCCTGAAGAATTTACAAGAATTCCTATGGATATAAGTGTTTAATTTTATATAGATATCATTCTAAGTGCATGGCCCATTTTGATACCCCTTTATCATATCTCTTCATCCAAGTTGAAGGATATCAAGGTACAACTCAATTACTTAGAGCAGAAGGGATTTATCAGGACAAGTATATCACCATGCACTACTACAAATAAGGATTTTAAAAGTGCTAAAAACCTCCTTTAATAGTGCTAGAAAAGCATTGTTAATCACAGCAAAGATAAAGGGGGGTCCCCCTTAACAGTGCTAAAAAAGCACTGATAAAGGTCCCCCTTTATCATCTCTATTTTGAGTGCTGATAAAGGCCCCCTTTATCAGTGCTTTTTCGAGTGCTGATAAAGTCCCAATTTATTAGCACTATTTTGAGCACTGATAAAGGTGTCCTTTATCAGTGCTATTTTTAGCATAGATAAAGTCCCAATTTATCAGCGCTTAATTAGCGCTGATAAAGGCCAAGTTGCCTAATCAAACCTATCACCTGCACAACACCTTCACACCTGAGACAACACCTGCACACACAGCACAAAACAGCACCTGCACACAAAACATCTGCACAAAACAACACCTACACACAAACAAATCATAGAATAACAAAACAACCCGCACAAGAGTTTCGAAAACAATGATATATACATTTAATTGAAATCATTAATACAAAAAACACTACTATATACATTTCAAATAATTTTTTATATGGTTACAATTACAATTATCCAACAAATAGTTAAAAACATTGATGTTTCATCCTTTTTGAATCTATGATCCCCTCTCAAAAATTGTCACCCATGGTATTAGTTGTCGAAAAAAGCATCTGAAATCAGAAAAAAAATTCCACCTATATAAGAAAACAAATATTATGTTAGTAATAAAATAATGAAATAAATTAAACATTAATATGAAATAATACATTAATAAAATGTCAATTTTTAATAAAAAAGACACATTTGGGTAGGTAGGGGGATATAAGACTATATGATACTTGATACCTGACCTTGATATGGGTAGGTAAGCAGCCATGATAAGCTACTAGAGTAATGAAAAGGAAAAAAGTACAAAAATTAATGATTTTGATAGGTTTCTTAGTGTATGGACTTGACCAATTTCTCTTCATAGTTCTCTTAGAGGAAGGAACTTCAAAAGATAACTTGAGGTACCAAAGGTGGTGCTGATGGAGGCACAAATGGTGTTTCCTTTGGATTAGAAACAACCACATAAATGATATCCATTTGACTTGGACATCCCTGATCATCAACCTCTAAATCACTTTTTGAACCAGCTTTGGCCACCGTGTCCCTAGGAAAGTAAACTAGAGAATTGGGAGGTGACCAAATTTTACCAGCCTCTTGAAATATTCAAGAGAAAAGAAATTTCACCAGTCCTAACAATATCAAAGAATATATGAAAGTGATGATAAAACTTATCTTACATCTTCACTAGATCCATCCTAGTCTCCCTTATCTTCACTAGTTACCATTATGCTAGGAATTATCATTATCTAAGATAGGGGTGTGTAATGGACATGGCCTTTGACAGAATGAATCACCACACTAAATTCTTGGAGAAGTGATTTGACTTCAATGATCTATTATTCATAGAATATTCCTCTAGGAGTGATCAAACTCCCAAATCTCTCTAGATCTATTTCCACTTGACACAACACTCCCCGGACCTCTATAGTCAATTTATTCCTCCTCTAGTTGTCCTAGTATTGGAATGTGATGGGAAGAACCACCATAATTAGAGCAGATCCCCCACAGACTAGAATTTCTTTCACAGGAACCCCATACATTGTTACCAAATTCGTTAGCACCCTCCTTGTTGATGGTGTTGGATCTAAGTTCCTCATTTGATTCTAAGACATCTATAGATCTGTGGGTCTTATAGAAGATGTTTTTTGTCTGGAATATAACTTTTTGATGATGTCATAGCCCCTGTTTCTTCCACCTCATCCACTATTAGAAGATCTATGTGCTTTATCACCAATGGATCCAACAGACCGTTCCAGTTTGATTGGACCAAGGTATCGACATAAGCCTTGGAGAGGCCAAAACCCACACTATCCAGAGGTAAGGTCACCCGAACCTAAGTTTCCTATCTGGTGAACATTATCCATAATTTTTGAGCCACTATGGGATGCATTTCTGAACAGATGTAGGGAGGATTGGGGAATTTCATCTGAATGCACTGAACTATCTCCCAAAGTGGTATAATGCATACCACTTGTAGAATATCTTTCATTCAATCCAAGTGGATAAAACACCCCCACATATGGCTAAAAGATAGGATTAGGCTACAGGATCACCCTTTACATTATTGGTAATTTCACAGGTTGGTGCTCCATATGGTATAAAAAAATGGATCATATCGGTTCACTTTTCACTTGATCTCCTAGTTCTTTAGTGTGATTAGCCAAAGCCCACTGATAATTTATATAAATTTCCTAAACTGGTAACTTGAAATGTTTTGAGTATTAAGTAACTCATATCCACCAATGTGGGCCCCCATACAACCCCATCATAGTTGTATGGGGATGAATATTCTGAAAGGGGCATACCGTTATAGATGTGGTGAAGTTAGGAATATAACTTAGCCAACATGAGGACAAACAAGATGATAATTGTGCCACCTTCAATCACCTCTACCATCATTAAGGTGGAGACCGTAACTCTACCTTTTTTCTGCATTGTGAATAAGTGCCTGCTTAGGTACATTGCTAAGAAGCTTACTAGATGAAGAAGGTGATGGTCATGGGAGGTGACTGGCCATACCTAGTCATTGAATTGACACTCTTAAACTATTTTAAAGTGATAAACCTCTTCCCCATAGGATTATAATTATGTCCAAGCCTTGGGATTCTTATTCAGACACTCATGTCAAGTCTTCTTTATGAACAAGTCAGCCCACTTCTTGAAGGGGATGTCAACCCCTGGATATGGGTTCTTCCCAAGGGATTTTATGACCAGATTGATGAGATCCTTCATAATGAGAGGATTCTATTTCATGTCATCCTGAGTATATGGGGGATGAATTTTCTCATCATACTTTTCTCCTAAAATCATTGCACCATAGATCATCTTAATGTCCCATATACTTATGTCGAACTCACCATACATAAAATGAAATGTGTTCGTGTATTGACTCTATAAACTGAAAAATTATACCATCAGAATTTTGTTGCAATAAGTAAGGGTTTGGTGAGCCTAAATAGATTCATAAAATCCTATATTTTTTAGCTCAACCACAAACTCTATGATAGTACACTGAACCAAGAAGGGACAACCTCGTTTTATCCCAAATCTTCCACCTGATCGAATAACCCAGCCAAATAACCACCCAAACTTCTAATTTGATATAGAATTCTACATTTGTTATCTGTAAATATGGGTTTTAAGCTATAAATTATGTTATAACCCTTTAAAATCAATCCACATAGGCATCAAAATTAATAGTTAGATATTTCTTCTTTGGAGATGAAATTACCCACATATGAGATGTTCTCCCTGAACATATAATTAGTATTAAGGAGGGAGGAGGGAGGCATGATCCCTTCATGAGGTGGAGAGATCATTGTATCATTTCAAATAACAAACCCATATAAGGTAAACTAATTATAAAATTTAAAATCCAAGATATTGGTTCCCATCAAGATTTTAAGATGCTTGTGAGTGGACTGAATGACTATACACTGGTTGACTTCCACACTATCGACCATTATAGTCCAATAAACTATAGCCTCCTCAACTTCAATTCTTGAATTCATTTGTATCATAATAAATATAAATTTAGATTAATTATGAAAATGGAGGATTTGGGGATAAAAATGGACTTGAGTAAGAAAGGGGAACATGACTGATTAGAAAAATCATATTAAGTGTATGACTTGTTCAAAGTCATGTGATCACATGACCAAGATAGGATCATGTGATCAAATGAACCTGGGATATTTATATGATTACATGACCCTTGAAGCTTTATGTGATCATGTAAATAAGACAAGAATGCAGGAATCATGGTTTAAGTGAATTAATTTGATTATGTGATTTGTTTATGTGATTTGATCATGTGATGAGATCACACAATCAGTTCACATGAAGCATCCATACAAAGGAGATTATGTGACATGATCTCATGAAGAGGCTTATGTGAAGTAGAGAAAAAACCTAAGATTTATCATAGAGCTATGAAATATTGAGTCATTAGTGAAATAGATTTCCCATTACTCTCATATCTATAGAAAATTTCATAGAATACCAAAAGTATCTTAGAATACTAAAAGAAAAAATAGAATTACAAGGGAATCAGTCAGGTATTCACTTCTTTCTAACAAAGTCCTTTTTTATTCTTATGGAATTTTTATGTGAGGTGTGTATACATCTGGGCATTGATGTGATGCAGGTTCTATATGAGGTGTGTAGGCACCCATATTTTGATGGGAATTCATATGTATATATGATGCGGGTTTATTTGAGAAATTATTGAGATGAAAGATCTATGGAAAGTGATTTTACTATGAAAACATCAAGATTACCTCTGTTATTGAGCATACACAACGTCATTTATCTTCCTACAAAGGCATTTCACATGGACAAAAATATTCTAAAATAAACGAACCCTGCAAAGAATAATAAAAAGCAAATAAACGTTTCATTATATAATTTTTCATTAAAATAGACATATTATATCATAAAACTACCTTTACATATTTCCAAATGGTCTCTTTGGTCCAAATATAAGCTAATAACAAAACTAATGATTCTTTATTCACTTTAATATTGTTGGTTAACTACCTCTTAGCATAGCATCTGATCTGAAATTCAAATCTGGAATCCCCATGATGCTCTCATCCAACACCATCTTTATGATATCATCATTCAGAGTTCACTTTTCCGTCTCTTCTTGCACTCATTTACCTAGTAAATGGGTGAATGAAGAGAAGGAAAAGTGAACCCTAAATGATGATATCATAGAGATGGTGACATATGAGAGCATCACAGGGACTCTGGATCAGATGTTCATATCAGATTCTATGCTAAGCAGTAGTTAACCAACAGTAGTAAAGAATACTTGGTTTTGTTATTAAATTTGTGAGTGGTGCATGGCCAATATTCTTAGAAAACACTACATCAGTAGAAACAACTGCATAAATGACCAAAATATAGAATATAAATGATCCATTCCATAATAGTTTAGGTATAGTGCTTTTGGAAGCATGGAAACATAAAGAACTAGTTCATAAGAGTCTCTCATTAAGTTATGATTTATTAGAAAGACAAGACATTTCTAAAACCATTCTTTAAAACCTAAGGATATAAAGAATAATAATGGGTGATCATATATTCTCAATAAGTGTAAAAAAGGGAGATATCAATGATCATATAAGGATAACGTAAGTAGTAGTGATTCACCTTCATCTTATTTGTGTACAATCTTCTATCAGGTATGTTACCCATTCTTTTCTAAACACATCTATATCAACTTGTTAATATGAGTTTTTTCGACAGTCATGGTAGTGTGGGAAAAATATAAATACACAAAGGATTAATAAATATTTTAAATAAACTTGTAATTATTTTTGAAAATAACTCTTTAGGGATGCTAGTTTGTTGATGAAATATGATCTCTTTCATAAATTTACAAACATAATAACCATAGTCTTTTTTGTTTGTTTGTTTTGGAAACTGCAGAAACATCGAGAAAAATAAGTAATTTATTTTTATATGTGTTTGGATAGTGCAGTCTTATTATATATACCAGAATATTTGTCCAATTGTAGGTCTTGTAGGAGTTCTTGTCCTTAGGCCCTGGATTCATTCCATGAAGTAGAAGATATTTATGTATTTCCCTATCATAATAAAATCCTCATTAAAATATAATATAAATTATATAACTAGATGTTTATTTTTAAAATGTTGGATGTAGTGTACTACAAATTAAAAAATTCCATCATGTGTGCTTGTTTTGTTGCATATCCATGCATTGAATCTATAAAATAAATCTTTGGAGTATCCAAATTGACTGCAATTAGTATCCAATGCTGCCTAAAAACACAAAAAGGAATAAGTAATGAAATAAATGAAAATATAGTTGATATGATTAAATTGTAGATTTTTACCCCTGCATCGCTAGTATTAAAAAGATTCTGACATCCGTAATTTTGTTTTCAAATTATTTGAGCAGGGATGAAATTATTTCAACCTCTTTATCAGAATTTAATTCTTCTTTTGAAGAGGTTATGTAAAAAATAACGAGTCCAAATTTTTGTTCATGGGGAAATCCCTACAATTGTTTTTCATATATACTCCTGAAAAAAAATATGAAATTTATTTAGTCATAATTATCATAGTATATTAGCTTTTGTAAAATCAAATCATGAAAACATACCTCATGTATACATTTACAACTGAGGTGCCTATCCATTCATACTTGAGGATTTTATTTCCATTTTCAGCTCTAATGAAATCTGATTTTTCCTCTCCGTACATATTTTTTTCAAAATAAATTGTGTGAGCATTTACTTCTATCAAATTTGTATCCACATGAGCCTAAAAATATATTAAATGTGGATATAGAATGGGTGGGTTAAAGTTGCTCTCATTAGATCATTTCAATCGGTTGGTTGATCCTTGAGATAGTTTTGATCTGATATTTCATTTCACCCCTTCTCTTTTTCATTCTGTAATAGCATTCATCGGTTCAAACCTTTTTTCATTAAATGTTTAAGGTTCATCTTGAAAAATAAATTGGAAATGGATAACTCCTTTTTGACATGTTTTTTACAAGAATTGACGGCCATGCGATGAATATTCAAATATATTGTTCGACTGTATGAATTTCTTCATCATCATTTGAAATAGGTAGCTCATCACTCGGCTCATTAGATATGTTAACTGACACTCTAAAATGATCTTATGGAAGTTTTCTGTTGTGTAGCTTATTGTTCTTCATATTGAACACCACAGCCCTCACTAGAAGTTAATAGGTGGGAGTTGATAGATATAAATCACAGTCATTTTCACCCTATAGAATATTATTACAGGAAAGGTATTAGTGTCTATGTGATTCATATTTCATAGAAACAATTATTATAACATTGATTACCTCAGCTAAGTCTGGTTTTTTAGGGGAATGGCTCACCTCAAAGTTGGTGGGGTGGGGTGGGATCTTCAGGCATGGGTTTTTGTTGAGTTTTTTCTTCTCTTTTCCTCCCCCATCAAACTTTATATCATCTATCTTTGGTATTGTAATTCTTCTTTAAACCTAGCTATTGTTTCTCTCATATTTTTTATTTCCTCATTTTGATCCTCCACTTGTTTTTATTTCTGAAAATATGTTTGGGGTGTCACCCCAAAACCTTCACCTCTGACGTGACCATATTGTTCTAGCTTCTTCAAGGCTGTTGAAAGTATGTCTGCATCTAGTACGGGTGTTTTTGATTCCTGTGACTATGTCAAATAGAAAATATAGGAAAATAAGTAGTCATTTTTATGTAATATCGATTTAAAGAATATCAAATTTATATTATTTCATACTTACACATGTTTACCACGCTATTTGGGTGTTTTCATCTATCAGTATCCCCTCTTTATTTACATGATCCTCCTTTCATATCACATGGTGTGGGATGGAAGTGGCTTTTGATTTTGATTCATCAATCTGTGTATAAATAGAGGAACATGGTTATGGTGTTGTTTTATGTCATATAAAATTATTACGGTAGATTTAAAATACATACCAATTTTTTCTCAAGTGAAGCATACCCCATCCTTGTTTTACAGTAGGGATATGCTGGTTTTGTTTCCCGTTCTTTATTTTCAGCACTTAGTTGTTGTTTCATAAATAAAAAACTGTTAATCAAATTGATGAGTATAAGAAACATCAAACAACGTATTATTAGAAACAATGTACCTGAAGATTATACTCCCCACAACGGTTTATAAATTCATCCCATGCTCTTTGGGATATCAAGTGTTCATAAAGAGTAGGTGGGTGCAGCTTGATTTTCCATTTATCATTTTAAGATGATATTTCATTAAAATTGTGTGGAAGCCTTTATGAATCCTTCCTTCAACTCTTAATACATATTCCTTGTGACAGGAATCTACTATAAATGTACTCTACAATGGATGATGAAGATTAAGTCAATGTTTAAGTGTTTTATTTTATTTTAATAAATTAAATAAATTATATCATAATTTTACTGTAATCTCTTCCCATATTAGTATCTTAAACCCGGTGAAAACATGGTGCCATGATTGTATATCAATCGGTACGTGTTTCCGAGTGACGATTCCAATATAGATACTAGAGATGTATTTTTTGGGGTTAACATGTTGGCCTCACTTATTCCATCCCACCTCAAATTTGATGCCTTTTTCTTTTTCCTTAAGGATTCTGGCCAACACTGTCAAACAATGGCACTCTTGTTTTTTTGCACTGTCAAGGTTTCATTTCCTACCATTTCCTTATAAGAATCATCATTATGTTCTTCTGGAGTGATAGCATTGACATTAGGACCAGTAGAAAAAGGTTGAGAAACATGTTGTACCTTAGCACTGGGACCAACAACAACAGGTTGAGAAACCTGTTGTTGATCTACACTAGGACCAGCAGCAGTAGGTTGAGAGACATGTTGTGCCTCGGGATTAGGCGCATCAGCAGGTGAAAAAGTCATTATCTGTATAAGTGGTTTAACATTTAATTTATATTACATAAAATCATCATCAAAAAGATAATAACATAATGTAACTCAATGTATATTACAATAAACAAATAACCTAATTATTGAACTCTTTTTTTTAGGCTGAAAAGTTTTGACCCCTCTGTCGACTATATAAATCCCTTAATTGTGGTATCATAAGACATACAAAATGTTTTCTACATTGGAACCACTACAAAATGATTGCGAAGTCTTAATGAAAGGGTCATCCTCCGTTGAACTTTCATCTAACCCCTCAGTTGTTTTGGTTGATAATAGAACAATTGACCAGTTTTGGTTTGCAGGATCTGGAACATAAAATACTTGTACTGCATGTGATGTCATTATAAATGGTTCATCTTTCTCCCCTTCCTTACTAAAATCAACTTCCAAGAATCCCAATTCATCTATTTTAACATCATTCCTATTATCAAACCACTTTCATTGAAAAATCAACACTTGGAATTTTGTATAATCCAACTCCCATATTTGTTTGATGATGTCAAAGTATGACATATTCATATAAATTGGATTTTTTGTCTTTATCACCAGAAACATGCATCACTTCAGCTACAAGTGTAACCCCACTATTCTACATGGTATTGTCTTCATCATGTTCATTAGTATATAATGTATAACCATTAACTACATGAGTAGTGTAAGATAATGCATACACACTGGCTCTTCTAGATAGCCATAGAATTCGTTCTAAAATTGAGTCCAGATTTTCATCTAACTTATTAAAAATATGGTCCCAAAACCATCCTTTAAACTATTGATTATGTGTATCTAATATTTATTTTTCATCCCTATATGGATTCAAAAACCTAATAATTTCTTTGTGGGTTTGAAAATATGGGTCAACGTTGAAACTGTTATGCAAAATGTAAAGATGGGCCTTCTCCCAATCTGTAATATTGATTGTGACAACCTCTCTTACAAAAATTCCTTCACCCTTAAGCTTCCCAGTGTGACAAGATTTAGGTAGTCCAATGATTTCCACACTAGACAGGTAATCGGTATAGAATTCAATGGCTTCCTCAACAATATATTGCTTCGTAATACAACCCTCTGCCCGACTTCTATTTTTGACATACCCTTTCAAAATCTTCATATACCGTTCAATGGGGTACATCTATCTATAATGTACAGGACCACATAGTAAAATCTCTCTCACCAAATGAACCATCAAATGAACCATCATATCAAATAATGTCAGTGGGAAGAACATTTACAATTCACATAATATGATGGTAATTTCTCTTTCCATAGTTGGAAATTTCGTTGGATCTATAACTTTGCTGCATATAGCTTTGAAGAAGAAACAGATCTTTGTTAATGTATGGAGGAAATTCTTGTAAAAAATACAATTTAAAGATATAGGAATTAGATATTGCATCAAAACATAGTAGCCATATGATTTCAAAACCCTTTAACTTTAAATTGCTCATTGACACGATGTTCTTGATATTTGATGAATACCCCTCTAGAACCTTTATGTCATTCAAAAAGTTGAAAAACTGATATCTCTCCTTCCTGGAAAGATTTTAAGCAGTAGGAGGAAGAAATGTTCATTTTTCAGCCTTCACTGGTGCCAATTCTTCTTGTATTCCCATCTCAACCATGTCCAATCTAGCCTTAATTCAATCCTTTGTTTTTCCAGGTTTATTTAGGAACATGTAAATGACACTATCACATACATTTTTTCAAAATGTATAACATTAAGAAAATTTCTGACATATAGACAATTCCATTATGGTAATTCAAAAAAAAAACTGATCTCTTTTTCCAATAGGTTTTCGTAATATTTTTCAAAAACGGTTTACCAAAAGTAGTGTTCACATATTTTACTTTCTCAAACAATTGATCACCTATTAGTGGAGATGGTGCAGTACATTCTTTTGAACTTCCATCAAATGATGTCATCTAAGATCGATACTTATTCTGTCAGGGTAGAAATCTACGATGTCCTAGAAACATGGTTTTCGATGAATGTTTCAACCTAATTGATTGTGTACCTTGTTTGCAAATGGGAAACCCTTGAGTTCCTTTAATGCTATATCCTGAAAAATTTCCATAAGAATGAAATTCATTTATTGTCCCGTACAATATGTCTCTCAAATTGAAATCTTCATTTTTGTAAGCATCATACAACGTAACACCTGAATCCCACAATAATTTCAAATCCTTGATCAATGGATCCAAATAAACATCAATATCATTACCAGATTTTTTTGGTCCTGATATAAGCATAGATAACATGATGTATTTTTGTTTCATGCATAACCATGGTGGTAAGTTATAATTTACCAACATAATCGGCCATGTACTGTGACTACTGCTTTGAAAACCAAAAGGATTCACTCCATCTGTAGATAACGCAAGACGAAGGTTTCTCAGCTTGTTTCCAAATTCATGATACTCATGATCAATTCTCTTCCACTGAGGAGAGTCTGTCAGGTGACATGGTTTCCCATTTTTAATTCTTATATCTACATGACATGTCAATTTTCTTGCAGTCTCCTCACTTCCATATAGGCGCCTAAACCTTAGAATTATTGGAAAGTACCATACAACTTTCATAGGATTGGATTCATCTTTCCTGTATTGAGAAGAACCACACTTTGGGAATTCTTTAAGTGATTTTTGGTCCTTGAAAAACAATATACAGTCATTAAGTCAGGCATGTATTCTTTCATAGATCATACCCATCGAGCGTATCATTCGTTTGGCATCGTATGTTCAGCTCGGGAGCTCATTATCTTCTGGGAGCATGTCATTTAGGAGATCAAGTAGTTCCGTAAAACTGGAATCACTCCACTTGTTTCCTGGTTTCAAATTATACATCTTCATTATGGCTAACAATATTGTATATTTAGTGCAACCAGCATACAATGGCATCTTTTCATAACTCTTTAACTTCTCAAACAATTTTGGGCAATCACAAAGTTCATCTTCAACTGTCCTTGTCATTTCCTCAATACGATCTTCATCATCATTCACATCTATAATCACATCCTCCATACGATCAGATTCATTTTTTATGCTTGTAATCATATAATATGATCCATAAAATGCAATGTTATCATATCCACTACCTACATTCTTTTCTCCCTGTGTTTATTCCAACATGTATAACTTCGATCTATTCCATGACAGATTAGGTGTTCTTCCAACTCCTCTGGACTAATTTTTCATGAATAACAAAAGTGTAAACATGGAAAAAGGATTTGAGAAGGTTCATATGCATGATATTTTTAAAACTTGATAAACTCTTTCACACCATATTCATACTCTTTTTTCAACCGATTGGAATCCATCCATTATTTATTCATATTCACCCTATTTGATACTGTAATATTAATATTTAACAAAATAATTACACAAAATAGGTTCAACTAGGGTCATCATCCAACTATAATCAATGGAACTAGCTATGGTAAACAATACCCTTACCTCTCCAAGCATTACTCAGGACCAAAGTAGATCACACCCATCTTCCCAACCACCTGATCAATAGAACTATATATGATAATCCCTTGCACTATAATGTTTTAGTATCCCACATGTAATCTATATGCATTGTTGTAAACTGGTTTTTTAGTGTTTTCTAGAAATGTAATGTCTCTAGTCAATAACTGTGGTACTACACTAATAGATGGTATGATTTTCAATATAGTGATTGTGGGTGGAAGGATTCATTACATGTGTTGTTATGGTTATTTGACTAGGGTGTCCATAAAGTGTCTCATAGAGTCCTCTAGTGAAGTGGTTTTATAAGATTCAGTGGAATTTCACTAGTAACAAAGTGGTGGTGCTATTGAAATGGGTAAAGTTTGGATTGATATTAAATGGTGGAAGAACTACACCATGGAAAAAATGGTATACCAATTAAGCCAACAACCGCAACACCATACAAACATACAATCGTGCTCACAATTTCAACACCATACAAACCAAAAAATCACAATTTCGGATTTTTCAAAGAATCCATTATTAAATTATATTTGTTAATTTAGGGGTTATCATAGAATTTTTATCATCATGGGTCATTCATTCATTAGTCAGTATACATAAATTACCAATTTTTATATTCAAATGTTCAATAGGAACCAACCAACATGCAATTTATTTAGTGTGCAAACAAGGACCACCAACGGCCATGATTTTTAGTTGGGCATTTAGCCCGTACATTTCACAACATAACCATCAATTTCGAACAGTAATAACATGAGAACAAGAGGAAACCAATGAGTAAGAGGAGAAAATTCACCGTGAAGGGATCATAAATGCCTCTTTGGGGTAAAATATTCCACATTAATTATATTTTTTTCCCAGGGGATCATTGTTATCCTGTAGGGATCATGAACGCCTCTTAGGTTAGTGGAAAGTTGGGTCATTTGTTGGTTATGATACCAGCCTGGGCCGTATCAATAAATTTCCAATTGTAATTGACCCATGTCCATTTAAATATTGGATTTCAAGGGGGGTCAGACACTAATATATAGAAGGGATAATAGAGGTAAAAATTATCATAGGATCTCTAATACAAGTGATGAAAGATGAAACATACACCGGGTGAGGGAGAACCACCCAATATGAGAGGAGGAGGAGGTTGGTGTAGTGAAAAGGGGTTCTGGACAAGAAAAGGAGAAAAATACAGTAAAACATAAAAGGTTCAAAGGGGAAGGGGTGGGATATCCGGGGGTAGGGGCTTTAGGGGTGTGGGGGAGGGGGTGTGGGATGTCCATGGATGGGGGTGGGCTGTCCAGGTGGGGGCTATAGGGATGTGGGGGAGGGGTGTGGGTTATCCAAGGAGGGGGTGGGTTGTCCACTATGAAACGACCATTAAGGATCCTAACGAGTGAATTACGAGAGGGTAAATTTATGGGGAAGAGGGATTTGCGTGATGGGGTTGATTGACTAATAAGGAATAGGGGAACCTCATTAAAAAGACTAAAAAATCACTTTTCAATTCAATAATGGAGTACATTATGGTGTAGCCTAAGGGTCTATTTCATAGTGAACCCTATTATGTCACATTGTTAAATTACCACAAGGTATACACTGCAACACTCATCCACTAGGAAGAACCATTAAATCTTGATCATGAATTGTGATGTGACTATATACCTCATGGAATAACATCCACACCCCCAAAAAACAGTATGGATGGCATAACATAGACAACCTCCAACAAGATCCAAACCATTAACATAAGGTGGGTCCCATGTATAAACTCACATACATAAAGGAGGACCTAAAGAGGAATAACCAATCTAACCTCTAATACAATCTAAATCACTAATACAAGGTATTCCACATAGCTAATAATATATACTAGAAGTGGATCGTGAGAAGGTCATAAAAGATCCAACTTACTACCTAAGAAGGACTACCAATGTAAGACATATCCCATTGGATAAATGAACATACATAAAGCAGATCCTAGGGAGGGTATAACATAGCTAACCTTCAACAAAATATGAACCACTAAAATAATTTATGTCATGTGGAAAATAGCATATACCCCATGATGTATATCCAAACGTAAACTTTAAAAAAATTAAAGAATGATCACCTTGGTGGGGTATCTCTACATTGCAATCTCAAGGTCTCTAGGCCTCATCCTCATCATAGATATATAATAACGATTAGGATATAATGAAAAATATTATAATATAAGCCTCATATTAGATCTTATCTAGCCAATTATTGATACCTAGCATCGAGAAAGAGGCTATTACATAAGAAGAAAATACTTGGCCCATCCTAAGTAGCCTCACTAAATGTATCCATCATTAACATATACTATAGTTAAAAAATATATCATGATGATCCCAAGACCTATAAGTAACAATATATCAACAATAAATCTCTTTATTCATATTTATTTACCAACCTACACCACCCCAAGTGTGGATTTTCCTACCCTTAAGGTCATAAGAAATCCACATTATCATTTCCACTAACATCATAATCAACCCCTTTCCAGGTATTGTAGCTATAAGGGTTCTAAGGGAGATGTCACAATTTCATATAGCCATGATAAATATTTTCTGTGGGATAATCAATACAAACCATGTACTCAAAATGATATAATATTTAAAATAATCCTTGATATATCTCACACAACAACCTACCCACTGGTTATTCCATCACTATTACCCACCAAGGAATCTCCCCAATCACACTATGCAGTACTACCATAAAGGACCGAAACTCAGGATATCCAAATATATAGTAAAGGCATGGTCTTTACCAATAAATTTCAAATCACTATCACTATACCCCAATTAACAATCCATATAAAGACACTTTCTATGTGATTACCATAATTCTTCCCTCACAGAAACCTTCACCCATGACCCTTACAACATGATTGATCATAATCTCATTCATAAAGTTTCAACCTAGGCTATTAGTAATTAATAACATGAACCAATACCACTATAGAGTTCATTATGCCTTACTATGCACACCAACTATCTTTCTAATACAGAAGAGTAAAAATTCATTACATAAGAAACTCACCGGGGGAATCTGTGCACTATAGAGGAGGCTTCTGGGATGATCGTCGGATGAGGAGGGTGTGTCAGAGTAGGTCACGTGGACAAGGGGACCACGCAAGGAAGAGGATGAGAAGGAGGCAGAGGAGGAGGAGGAGGAGGAGGCAGCGGTGGTGTAGGAGGAGGAGAAGCATGGTCATGGTGGATGAGGGATTGCGGCGGAAGAGGAGAAGGTAGTGGCGGTGAAGGAGGAGGATGGTTGCGGTGGAGGAGGAGGAAAAGGAAGCGGCGGTAGAGGAGAAGTATTGTGAATCATTTCCCAACACTAAGTTATAATTTCCCTAATCATGGGATCACCATATAATGGGTATATCATCCCTAAAATGAATTCCTTTAAGATATCAATATTATTGGGCAGTGCATCTCAAACCATTTGAATATTTCATAATTGGTATAGCATCTCGGATCACATTATTATATGGTAAGTGGGAAATGAAACTCATAAAACACATCACAATATCACATCAAGTATATCAACCCATTATTTAGGCATCTTCAACATAAATTTTCATATCATACCAGTCCATAGGCCATGTCGGAGTGATTGGGTTGGTCATCCCACACCCAAACAATGATATTAATCAAGGTGAATCACTTCCATCACATAAAAATAGAATTACCAATTGGAATAGTTTCCTATACTATATAAACAACATAAAATGGCATAATAAATATCCTAGAAAATACTAAATAAACCATAACCAGGTTTTCCTAACATATGACTCACTCAAAGTTTAAGATTAGTTTATCCACACATGTCGAACCCATATCCAAATCCAAAACTAGTCTATAACCCATATGGATATTATAGGTCATAAGAGGGAGGAACACTCACCCCATAAGTTAGTCAAATAAGTCAAAAATTCTATGAGGAAACACTAAGTTCCATTTGGGTCAAGGCTCACACTAACCTCACATAATCCACACATCTCTTATTCAAGGGAGGATAAGGGAACCTATTTTGTTCCCTTTATGTTATTTTATACTAAGGAAAAATACCTATTGGTTATATAGAACATAGTTAACATTAATTTAATTTTCAAAAATGGAACATATTGTCCATTGAATCACTCTACATCACATGTAAGGATAGAACATAGCCCAAAAAGAACTTACCTACTCTTAGGTGGTGAATTAAAAACACCCTAGTAAAAATATCAAAATGGAATCTCTCAATTATAAACTTATCCCATATATAGGGTAGAAAAAGACACTTAACCAAGGTCCTAGGAATCATAGTATAACACAAGGTAATCCCCCAAGGTATTTTTAATGTGATTTTCAATGTATTTTAATTTAATCCTTCAACCCCTAATGGTCGTGGAATTAATGCATAATACTCAGAGGTTCCATAACATCCCTAGATGTTTTTTCCAATACATATGGTCAAGGAGAACAATTTGATTTGATTTAATACCAACTATAAAAGAGGGGAAAGACTGCATATCACACAATACATGAAACAATACATAAAACATTGGTAATGGTTTGAAACCACCAACCTCAAAGTGGAGTTGAACCCTTAATAATGCTCATCCACCATATACTAAGCTCATCCAGGATCGATCAACATCTATCATCCATTTTTGAAATACATGAGGAGGTAGTCGTGGTGGAGGAGGATGAGTTGGCGGTCAGAGGAGGAGGAGGCAGCAGCGGCGGCGGCGGAGGAGAAACAGGGTCACGGCGGAAGAGGGGTCATGGCAAAGGAGGAGGAGAAGGTAGCGGTGGTGGAGGAGAAGGAGGATGGTTGCGGCGGAGGAGTAGGAAAAGGTAGTGGCAGTAGAGGAGAATATGGAGGAGGTGTCGCAGTCGAGGAGGGGTCGCGGCGCAGTATTCAGCTTCTGCGAAGGCTTGAACGGGTGCGATGGAGGAGGGGCCTGTTAGGGTTATTTTATAAAAAACCGCTGGAACCTTTATCAGTGCTAGGTAAAATCACTGATAAATTTATGTTTTATCAGCGCTAAAATAAAATTGCTAATAAAACATACCTTTATCGTCACTTTTTGAGCGCTGATAAAGATATGCCTTTATCAGCGCTAAAAATCGTTGATAACGGACCTATTTATTAGTGATAAAATTTTAGCACTGATAAAAAGGTATTTTATCAATGCTTTTTTAGTGCTAATAAAGGAATATATTTATCAACACTCAAAAAGAACTGATAAAACACATATTTATCAGTGTTAAAATTATAGCGCTGATAAATACTTATTTTATCAGTCCATTTTAGGGATGATAAATATAAAAAATTTATATAAATTAATAATAAAAACTTTTATCAGTGCTAATAATAGCACTGATAAAGTGTACATTTATCAGTGCTTTTAGCTAGCACTGATAAAGTCCCACCCCTTTATCAGCGCTTTCTACTTAGCACTAATAAAGGGAAGCACTTCCCTTGCCCTATTTTATGGTAGTGATGGGGTGCACCTATCTTATTCTATAATAAGGAAAATGGTATTATTCAACTCTACATATATTACCAAAATTTGAATCAATTTATGGTGAAGAATAGATATCCCTTACCTAAGATCAATGATCTCTTTGATCAGTTGTAAGGAGCCTAATGGTTCTCTAAGATTGATCTTCGATTAGGCTATCACCAATTATTTTTTGGAGAGGAGGACATCCTTATGATTGTGTCTCATAGAACGTATCAATGATACGATAACTTGGTGATGTTGTTTGGAATGATGAATGTGTTGGAAGTATTAATGTATCTCATGAACAAGATCTTCCACCCATATATTGATTCATTTTTTATGGTGTTCATTAATGGTATCCACATCTACTCATTGACCCTAGAGTATCATGCTAAAAATCTAGAGATAGTAATGAGTATGCTTTTATCACATAATCTTTATCTCAAAATGTAAAAGTGTAAATTTTTAAATTATGAGGTGAAATTCTTGGGGCATGTGGTGTCTAAGATAGTTATATATGTGGACCCAGATAAGGTTATGTAAGTGATGTCTTGGACTCATCCTAGGAATGTGTTTGAGATTCAGATATTTTTGGTTTTAGTGGGATACTAATGACATTTTATCTAGGACCTATCTTGATTATTAACAACCATGACTATACTTATGAAAAAGGGAGTGAAGTTCTAGTGGTCAGAGTAATGTGGAGAATGTTTTCTTGATAGGAATATGAGTTTGACTATATCTCCAATGTTGACTCTTCCTTATAATAGGATTACTTATGTTTTTTATTATAATGAATCAATAATTAGTTTGGGAGCACTACTGATGTAGATGGATTGGGTAGTATCTTATGGTTCACGTTAGTTGTGACCCCATGATTGGAACTATCCTACCCATGACTTGGTGATATTAGTCATGGTTGGCACCTTGAAGTTTTGGTGACACTATATCTTCATCCAGAGGTTTATTGTTTGCACTGACTACAAGAGTCTCTGTTATATCTTCACACAACTGAACCTAAACATGACACAAAGTCACTGGATAGAGATCTATAGATGTTTGAATTTGAGATTTCATATACACCAGGTGAGGTTAATTTCATTGTAGATTCTCTTAGTTGTGATATGAATTTAAATAGGGATCTTGTTGAATAAACTTTGGAGGAAAAATGGAACCTAATTAGATTATTGGAATATTGGAGGATGGATGATTCTAAGGACTATGGATTTATAATATTTTCTCTATTGGTGGTCACATATTCTTTAGTATAATGGTTAAAGTTTGGAAAGGAAACTGACCCAAAGTGTGTTGTGATGCAAGAAAGACTAGAGGGTGGTGATCTAATACCTGGTTGATCATTGGCTATTGATTATGTTATTCTTTTTCATGGGAGATTTATATTCCATACTTCCATCAAGGAAGAGATGATGAGATACTTTCATATCTCTAAGTGGGTGATACATCCTGGGGTGATAAAGATGCACCATAACTTTAGGTGATAATTCTAGTGTACAAGGATGAAGAGTGAAATTTATAGATTTCTTTCCCAATTCCTTATATGCTAGAGGATTAAGTTTAAGAATTGGTATCCTAGTTTTTTTCTCAATCTAATTCCAATTACCACGTATAAGTTGGATGATGTTGTGATGGAATTTTTTAAAGGGTTACCCAGGACCCCAAGGAGTCATTATACCATGTGGGTGATTTTCAATTAGTTAATAAAGGTCTCTCACTTCTTATTGATATGTGAGACTCACTCAATAGACAAGCTGGGAAAGATGTATGTCCATGAGATAATCTACTTTCTTGGAGTTACCTTGAGTATAATATCTGATAGAGATGCATGTTTTATGTTATATTTTTGACAAGGATTATAGAATGAATTTGGGACTCGACTGAGATTGAGTGCAGCATACCATACTCAGATAGATGTACTGTCAAAGCAAGAGATTTTCATATTAGAGGATATGCTCGGAGATTGTGTTTTATTATTCAATGGAGCTTGGGATAATCACCTATCCCTAGTTGAGTTATCATACAATAATAGTTACTAGGATTTGATTTAGATTAAACCTTATGAGGCTCTTTATGATAGGTTATTTCATTCACCTATTTTTTGGCATGAGGCTGGTGAAGTAATAGTTGTGGGACCCAATTTGATACAGGAGACCTATGAGAGATTATAGCTAATTAATAAGAGGTCTATCATAGATCAAATCATGAATAATTATTACACCAACTTTAGGAGGATACCTTTGGTGTTCACTATAGAAGACTGGGTTGTTTTTAGAGTGACCCCTCAATTAGGACATAATTGATAGAGGAAGAAGGGGATGTTAGTATCACACTACGTTAGACCCTTCATGATCAAAAATTGGAGTAGGATAGTGGTGTATCATATGGATATTACTTCTCAATATCAAGTTATTCATGATTTTTTTCATGTATCTTAGCTCTGAAGGTACATGCTCGATCATACGCATTTCATCAGTAGTGAGGATATTTAGTTGGCACCTGATGAATTGTATGTGGAGTGTCTATTGCAGATTGTAAACTTGAACAAGAATTTCCTTCAAGGGAATACGGTACCACATGCCTGTATTCTATGGAATCATATACATATCAATAAGGAGACCTGGGAGTGGGATGTTGATGATCAGGTACAATGGTTTGGATTTTTTGAGAAGAACCATTGAAGGAACTTCTCAATTATGTGAAATTGTTAGAGGGTGATAATTGAAACAATATCTATTTATTATGATGTATTGGATATTTTGAGTTAATAAATTTCTCTTTTATTTTCTATTTTATCTTTGATGTAGTATCTTTAGAGGTTAGTTTTAAGTAACCAAGTGTCTAGGAATTGGGGGCTAGAGTTTCAGGAGTAAATGTAGCTATTTGGTGGCATAAAATTTCTACTGTTCAGACAGTGGAGTTGTTGTAAGTTTGTAGATACATAAAGACCCCACTGTTTTTCTAGTGGGATGCCACCAGATGGTTGGTGGTTCATCTAATCACATCGTCCAGTTGGTGCACCTGATCTAAGGGTGAAATTAATTCACCCTGTGGGTTTTAATTCCACATGCCTTTGAACCCTATTTTTTAGAAAATTATATCCTCAATGGAACTAATGAGAATTTTAGAGCTCTCCCCTTGTATCATGAACGAACCCAGGTCGACCCTGATCCGATCACCCAAGTCGGTCTGTGGAATGGCCTAAAGGGCGTTCCTAATCCCCCTTAGCTAGAAACTAGTGTTGGGCATCAAAAAACCAATGGGAATGATTTTAGCTCAAAAATATTAGGATCAATAAAAATAAATAGAACCCATAGAGCCAACAACTGAATCTCAAATAGATAAACAAGAAGTTTCAGTTACATGGTACAACTGAGCTAACTAAAAAAAATATATAGAACTGGAAACTAAACTACACTACCACGATCCCCATGTGACCTTGAGGTCACCACCATCCTCTACCAAACAAACTGATCCATAGTGGACCCACAAACCAACAACTTGAATGAGAGAGAGCCTGCAAAATAGCTCGGGTCTACCGACATTGAGTGGTACAAGTAGGGTGTGAGCTGAACAATCTTAGTAGGCAGTCACCACAGAATCTATGTGTTTCCTTTACCAAAGCAATCCATTGACACTAGTTTGACATATAGTTATAAAAATATGGTTTTTCATAATTTAAAAAATAAATTCACTTTTCCTTTTTTCCAAGAACACTACATGCCACACCTTTATTTTCCAAAAAAGACTACCATTTCAAAAGAAAATCTCAACCCAAAACCCAAGCAGTCAAAACCAGGGTATGTTGTAAATAAATAAATAGTACAGGATGAGAACTAAATGTAATAGAAAGTAAATAATCATAAATAATAGAGTAACCATGATCTTTCCTAAACATCCCTAGAATACCCCTGGATTTACTCGGTTCAAAACCACCTATCGGTATATGGTGAATCCCCTAAGTCTATAACCAACTAGGTGATCCAAACTAGCCTCACCAGTGGTAAAACCCACCTATCCTAATAAAAAATCTAGGGGGTACCAACTCATCTATTCAAGGTTGATCAGAAACTGTCACTCAATCCTATAAAATATGCCTAGGAACCCATGGTAATAGAAATACTATGTAAGTAGGAGGCCCACGCATGCATGACTCACCTTACCAGTCATCACTACACTTGCTTACCCCAAACATAGACACCCTATACGATAACCCATAAAGGGATATCCATCCTATATAGATTCCCTATATATATATATATATATATATATATATCAAATCATCAAAGGTGACAACCGGGCCATCACATCATATAACCCTTAAATCATTTCACAACCATTTCCAAATTCAACACGAATTAATACTTTCAAGAATGCAATGTTAAACAACCCTTTATTTCAAACTCAACTTTATCTCAAAACAAGATGAAAATAGACAACATGCTTAAAGATGAAAAATGGGCTTCCTTATCATTTAAAAACCAATCATTCTTTATGAAACACCAAACCTCTCTTAAACATGATTCACATCTATTACATAATTTAATAAATCATTTAAACAATTTATAAAACAATTCTGAGAAGAACTGTAAGGATTTACACCAAAAACACACCCAAAATTCTATTTTAAAATAAAACACACACCAAAACTATCTCGTAACATGATTCGTATCATGTTCATAATTTAATAAATCATTTAGAAAATTTATAAAACATCTCCAAATAGCCCAATAAGAGTTTTCACTAAAATTACACCTAATTCCATATAGAAATTCCACTTTAAAACCAAATGCTTATTAAACCCTTTTAAAAACTACATTCTCACCGCACATAATGCCAAAACCATGATCCAACTAATTTTATAAAATCTCCCAATGGAAAAACATTAACCAAATCACCCAGTTTTTTTCCATCAAAACACAATTGGCACTTTATAAATTCACATAGAAAAAAATAATTAATCGCTTAAAAACCTATTTTTGACAAATTATATCAACACCAAAACACCACAAAAAACTAACCATATGCATTAACAAGGTTTAAATCAAATCTAAAAATCATAAAAATAAAATGTTATATTTTTTCAAACACTACTAGTGCACAAGGCTTTGGAATAATTGTAGAATCACATCAAAAACTATTTTTAATAAATTATAACATCATAAAAATACTACAATAAGCTAACAAAATAAACAAAAAGCATGTGAATCAGGTTTAAAAATTAATTGAAAGAACATAATTATCAACGGAATGCATCGGAAAAGAAAAACACAAATTTAACTACCTCAATGGAGTATAAATGCAACAAAACCCTCAGAGGAGGAAGATTACACCCTAAAGAAAAATCCACACACCCGGAGGGGAAGCCGCCACTAGAGGAGGAGGGTGTCGGTAGGGTCACATGCCAGAGAGGAGGGAGATGGCTTGGGTGGATCTCTGGAGAAGAGGGGTGTACGGGGGGGCGTAGGGTGGAGAGGGGGAGGAGTGTGTGTGAGGGATAGAAAGGGGGAGGGAGGGGAGGATTAAGGTTTGTTTTTTTTTTCTTTTTATTAAAACCCTAATAATAAAATAAAATAATCTTAATCTTAATCTTAATAATATTAATATAATACTATTAATAACTAAAAAATAATAATAATAATTAATAACAATCATAATAATATTATTATTATTAAACATTCTTTTATTTTTTTCTTCTTGTCTTGATTTATTTTTCATTAAATTTTTATTTATTTTAAATATTGGGAAACCATGCAGTTACCCCGTATGGCTCAAGTGACCGTGAACGAACCATGTGGTAGCTTATTCCCATTCTAGAAGCAGTTTCATGGGTACCTGGCCTGACCGCATGGTTTTTGCTAACTGTGTGGTGCCTATGCACCAGCCTAAAATAAGGAAAATTTATATATTTACATCCCAATGCTGAAAACAGAACCCTGGATAAGGTTCACACACCCCTGAAAACTCCTGACTATGTGAGAGCTTCACCCAGAGACATGTGGCTAGGTATCTGATGGCTTATTCATCTCCTTACTCATAGTTAGGCACTATAATCCTCTAGTCACAATTCCTTATTTAGGTGTCACTTCCGGAAAAACTTCTCCAGATTACCCAGACAGCCGCAACGGTGGAATGCCTTTAGAGGGATGCAACAAGATGGATTTGAATTTCCAAACCAACCACACTAGTGTCACACCACTGAACGGTCTGAAAAACTAGAATCTAAAACCAAAAAAGGAGTATCCTTAGAGACAGTTTCCTCTGATGTTCACTCCTTACCAGATGGGGAACCTTTAAGAATGATAAGAAACACTGGATTGACAACTGCTTACACTACGGAAACCAACTCATTGAAGTGGTCATCATAGGTCTTCATCATCTACTGGCCTTTTTAATACACATGAGTTCTTCCCTTATGAACCATCAGACGAAGACGGACTTAAAAAATTTCCACATCATCCCAACTCACAATGATGGCAGAGTGAACCACTCCCATTCTCCCAAATTTGGACCTTTAAACAACCCCAGGATAGCTCGAACTCTAAAAGCCTCAAGAGTTCCCAACATCCTGAAGATGTGCTCCACTTTCTCAATCCACTCTACTACCTCTAATTGACCTCAATCACCACGAAGAACATGCAACATTTGAGATGGACCAAAAACTAGGCATGAATCATCAGAAACATTGGGGACCTTTTTGGGATTCATTTTCTAAATAACACAAGGAATGAAAATCCTAAACCATCATCAAAACAAAACATAACTAAAAGGAAAAACTTGATCCAAAAAAACCATCTCATAAGTCAAACACATAGGCATAACCAAAACATCCATTTTCAAAAGACACCATTTTTCATTTAAATTTCAAAGTTGACTCCTTCTAGGGCCATTTTCCAAATACCAAAACCCTCTCTTTAAACCAAATTCAATTTCCAAAATTATTTTCTCTTCCAAATTATTTTAGTAAAAACCTAAGACAAGCCTTTAATTTCAAATACACACCCAATTAATCCCATGAACCGTTTCACATGTGTTAAACTACTTCCATCTATATGCACTGACACACACTTTCCATACACATACCCTCAAATGTGAAAACGTACATAAAGAGTACATAGGGTCTCACCCAATCCATTTTCTTAGAAAATCCAAACATTTACCAAATTATCAAACCAAAACAATTTAAATTTTAAAACCCATTTTACCAATAAAAATCCATTTAAAAGAAACCATTTTCATTTCAAAAACAATTTTCATTTTCAAAAACACACTTACACTAACCAAAAACAAGATGAGCAAAAACTTACACCAAACTACCAAAATGAGTAACTAGTAGTTATGTTCAACCCGGAAAAATGGTAGTGATACATGCCCCAAGTAAGCATAAACAACTAGTTTAAGCTTAAACCATGTACTCAGACTCCACATGGGTCACTAATCCATGTGAAATCACAAAGTAACACTAGCTTGCCTCCGTTTTCATCCATCAATCCCAAAACAAACTAATATAAGTTAAGGAATCAATTCTCAGACTACCCCTAGTAACTCAGGTTTCTTCATGAGTGGTGGTGATCGGGCACCGACCCACAACCTACCTCCTGAGCCCTAAAAACCCTAGTCTCCAACTACCAGACACCCCAAATTACAAAGTACCTTCTTTGATACCATTTTTTCATGAACCAACCCAGGTTGACCTTAATCTGGTCACCTAATCCAGTCTGCGGCATGGCCCAAAGGGCATTCTCAATCCCCATGGTCTGGTAACTAGTGTCAGGAATCAAAAAAGCACCAGTGGGAATGATTTTAACCCAAAAATATTAGGATCAATAAAAATAAACAGAACACATTGATCCAACGACTGAATGTCAAATAGATAAAGTAGATTCAGTTATATGATACAATCGAGCTAACTAGAAAAAATAAATACAGAACTAGAAACTGAACTATGATACCATGATCCCCATTGTCCCTGAGGTCATCACCATCCTCTACCAACCAAACCAATCCACATCGTACCTATGAACCAACAAGATGAATGAGAGAGAGAACCTAAAAAATAGATCATGTCTACCGACACTGAGTGGTACAAATAGGGTGTGATCCAAACAACCTCAGTAAGCAGCCACCATAGAATCCATGTGTTTCCTTTCCCAAATAAATCCATTGACACTAGTTTGAAATATAGTTATAAAAATAAGGTTTTCCACAATTTAACAAATAAATACACTTTTCCCTTTTTCCAAAAAAACTACACACCACACCTTTATTTTCCAAATAAGACTACCATTTCCAAACCAAATACCAACCCAAAACCCAAGTAGTCAAAATCATGTTGTGCTATAAATAAATAAATTGTGAAATCTGAAAACTAAATGAAATAGAAAGTAAACAATCATAAACAATAGAGTAACCACAGGCTTTCCTAAGCATCCCTAGAAGACCCCTGGACGTACTTAATTCGGAACCACTTATCGGCATATGGTGAAACCCCTAAGTCTATAACCAACAGGATGCTCTAATCTATCCTCACCAGTGGAAAAACCCACCTTCCCTAACAACAAATTCAGGTGGTACCAACTCATATAATTGAGGTTGATCAACAAAAATCAATCAATCCTCTAAAATACAATCAGTAACCCATGGTAGTAATAATATTATGTAAGTAGGAGGCCCTGACATGCGTGACTCACCTTACTTACCATCACCGCACTTGCCTACCTCAAACATGGACACCCTATACGATAATGAAAAAAAGTATATCCCTCCTATTGAGGTGACCTATATATAAATATATATATCAAATCATCAAAGGTAACAACTGGGTTGTCACATCATAAAACCCTTCAATCATTTCACAACCATTTCCAAATTCAACACGAATGAATAATTTCAAGAATGCAATGCCATACGAGCCTTTATTCCAAATTCAACTTTATCTCAAAACAATATGAAAACATGCAATGCACTTAAAGATTCCAAATGGGCTTACTTGTCATTTAAAAACCAATCATTCTTTAGAAAACACCAAACCTCTCTAAAAAATTTATCACACCTCTTACATAATTTAATAAATAATTTAAACAATTTATAAAACAATTCCAAGAAGCACCATAAGGCTTTACACCAAAAACACACCCAAAATCCTCTTTTAAAATCAAAGACACACAAAAACTATCCCATAACATGATTCACATCACTTTCATAATTTAATAAATCATTTATAAAATTTATAAAACATCTCCAAATAGAACAACAAGGGTTTTCACCAAAATTACACACAATTCAATATAGAAATTCCACTTTAAAACCAAATGCATATTAAACCCTTTAAAAAACTACATCATCATCACACATAATTCCAAAACCACAATCCAAATTGTTGTCCCATAGGAGACTATTGGCCACCCTCTCTAGTATTAATGGTTTTAATAATCACAAATCAGGTCAAATCCTATTAATCATATCTAATCATTTAAATCATGTTTATTTAAGTTTCAATACATGTAATTATGATTATATATGATCACATATAAGTTTAACACATTTTGATAATATTTAAGTTGTAAGATATTCCAAGAAGAAATATTTTCTAAGTATGACCAATTGACACCGACAGAAGAGATGAGACACTGACAGTTCGACTGAGTCACCGATAGTGCAAAACAACTCACTGATAGATGACTCACTGACAGTGCAATTGACACACCGATAGACCGACTGTCTTGCTAATAGTTCAAATGAGTCACCAATGCATGGTGTTACTGACGCAAGGACTTACCAATTCATGGTGCTACCAACGCATGGTATTACTAACACATGGTGATACCAACACATGGTTCTACCGATGCATGGTGCTACTGATGAAAGGACTTATCGATGCATAGACAGACTGATAGAAGGACACAACAATGGAATGAGTCACCGATGCTGATAGAAGGACACACCGATGGAATGATTCACTGATACCGATAGAATAACACACCAATGGAATGAGTCACCGACTAAAGGAGATACCAACAGATGACTCATTGATAGACTATTTAAATTTCATTTTATTTAATATTGTTTATAACGGTCATATTTTGAGTGTTTTAATGTGACTGATTAATTTAAGGTTTTTTGCAGACATCTTTAATGAGGATGTCAAAAATACGAGGTACAGTACCTACCTCAAACTTACACATTGTTAGGATTCAAGAATATAAAAAAGAAAAGGACTTGGGATGAAAGATATGCAATAAAGGATCACATGAAAGAGATACACAAGAAGATATGAGTAGACAAAGTATCAGACCCACACGACAAACATATAAAAAGGAAGAACACATGAGGTACTCTTCATTCTTGCTTGTTGTGAACGAGAGAACTGTTGTCCACCAAAGTTCCAACATCTTTGTAGCATTCAACTGAACCTAAGAGAAAGAAAATCTCATCCTCCTGGAAGACAGAACACAGTGCTCCATGACACTCTATTTTAGTGTCTTCTTCCAGAAGAGGACTCCGGCTTCAACTCTGATACATCAAAGAGTCCATAGCTGAACTGCATAATACATAGAGCCTTTTAAACCCTATTTAATATTTATTACTCTATTTTGTGTCCTTTTATTACATTTTTGAGTTGTGTGTGCATATATATATAAAACACACAATGTCTACTGCATTGAACTGGAGGATACAATATATCCTCACACAACTATCTTTTTACACTTGTTTATCCCATGTAGAACTATGGTAGAGGTCTTGTGACCTAGAAAGTCTATGTACTATTGTGTAAACCCTGATCTAGGGTGTGGATCAAAACCTTTTTCAATATATATTTCTTGGTGGAAAGTCATCACCAAGTGGAAGGGACTAAGTCTCAGATTGAGACTGAACCTCTTGTTTTATATTCGTTGTGTTTTTAAATTTGGTTTTATCTGTTTTTACCTATATTTTAGAAAACTAAATTTCACTTTTATAGTTAGTCTTGGCTAGAATTTATTACTATTTTGTCTTATTATATTAGTTTTAAAATTTGTATCAATATCTCATATTGTTACAACTGAGAAATAATCAATATTTTGAGAAATTAGTTGAATAGTCACACAATTATAAATTCACTGCTTTGATTAATTAGCCTATTTTATTTTAAATTGGGGGAATCTTTTAAATAAACTTCTTAATAGAAATTTTTATAGGAACTCAATTCACCCCCTCTAGAGTATCCTACTCTGACCAACATTTGGTATCAAAGGAATTTTTTAAACTACTATTTTCAAAATTCTCAAATCTTTTTCAAATATTTTCAACTGTGATTTAGTTGTGTTTTAAAGACCTCAAAATTTCTATTACTTATAAATTTTTAGGTCTTTCAAAATATTTTCTTTAGTATGGATAATAGATTGGAAGGTGATGCTAAAAATAGACCTCCCTACTTTAATGGAACAAACTATGCCCAGTGGAAGCTTAAGATGAAAACGTATTTAGAAAGTATGGGCTTTGATATTTGGATAGTTATAGAAGATCAATACGAAATACCAAAGACTTCTAGGAATACCTATAATGATTCCACAAATACTGCTTATAATAACAATTTCAAAGTTATGAATGCTTTGTTTCGTGTACTAGAAGATAAATAATTTAATAGAATATCTTCTTGTACTTCCGCCTATGAAATTTGGGACACTTTATATATTTAACATAAAGGAACTTCTGATGTTAAAGAAATGAGACTTAACACTTATACTATTAAGTATGATAATTTTAAGATGAAGCCTGATAAGCCTATTTCTAACATGTGTCTTAGCTTTAATGAAATTGTGAACTCCATGATCACTATGGTAAGAACTATTACAGCCAAGGAGAAAATCATGAGAATACTCATATGATTACTAGATATATGGAGATTGAATTATATATCAATAAGATAATCCTATGACCCCAACATGTTTCCAATCAAGGGGCTGATAGGCAAGTTGATGATGTATGAGGAAGAACTAAAAGTAAACAAAGAAGATGATGATGAACCCAAAATAAAATATGTTTCTTTCAAATATACTACATCCAAAAAAAAGGAAAAATCTCAATATGAAACTGAAAGTTCAAGTGATGAACAATATTTAATGGAAATTGATGAAGAAATGAATCAAATAGCCAGAAGGTTTAAGAAATTTTATAGAAAGAATAAATTATTTAGAAATCCCAACTAGAAAGTAAAGTATGATCATAAGGTCTATTGGAAAAAGGATTAGAAAATAAGTGACACTTCAAATGAAATCATCTGTTATGAGTGAAAAATAAAGGGACGTGTAAATTCTGATTTTCCCAAGCTAAATTACAAGAAGAAGTATGATTATAAGGACATAAAGTATAAAAATACCATGAAGGAAACATGGAGTGATTCTGAGGATAACTCAAGTGACTCATAATCCTCTTATTATGAAAAGGCTAATAAGGAAAATATGTGTTTTATGAAAAACACATAAAAAGTAATAATAAACTATCTTGAACATAATTTTTACTATTTTGGAGATGAAAGTGATTCTTAAAACATAATAAATGAGTAAATGTTTGAATATTGAAAAATTATAGAGGAAAATTGTAATGAATTAAAAGATAAATATAAATCCTTGAAGAAACAACATACTTTTACAACTAATGTTAAATCTAAACTTGCTGTAGAAAAAGAGAAAAATTCTCAACTACTTAAGGAAAACAATGATCTTAAATTTTCAAATGAGAAATTGAAAAAATATTTAGAAAAGTTTACCAATGGTAAATAAATATTGGTTTAAATTTTTGGTAAACAATTTGCACCAAAATACACTAGTGTTGTTGGTGACCAACCTAGTAAAAGAAGTTTTGTCAAAACTCATTTTGTATCAAAATCTAGAAAATCCAGTTTTATGCCTAGTTCTGGAAAATTTTCTGCAAGTTCAACCATGAAATATCTTCTACTGTTTCAAGTTTTTCTGGACCAAATTAAGTCTATTTTTCAAATACTTTACATACTATTTATATGAAACTCATTAAGAAAATGTGTGTTTCCAAAGCTCTTATTACTAATGTTATTGGATGAAAACAAATTTGGGTACCAAAATCTTTTCTTATCTAATATATTTTGGTAGGAAAGCTATTTGAAGAGATTCTATAAAATATTATGGTACTTGGATAGTGGATGTTCAAGACACATGACAGGAGATTACTCATGATTCAAGAACTTGATAAATATTGATGTTGGGTATGTCACTTTTGGTAACAATGAAAAAGGAAAAATCATTGGCCTTGTCCAGATTGGTAACTCTAACTCGGTTTTAATTTCCAAAGTACTTTTTGTTGATGGATTAAAATACAACCTACTTAGTATCTCTCATCTATGTGAAAATGGTTTTAATTTTAAATTTGTGACTGATGCATGTAATGTTTTCAATTTTAAAAATGAGTTAGTATTTTTAACTCTTAGAAATGAGAATGATTATGTTGTTAACTTGGATTATTTGATTTCTAAAAATATTTCATGTTTGAATTATTTTCATAAAGAGTCATGGATTTGGAATAGGATATTAGGGCACTACAATATACACTCAATTAGAAATATTACTATAAAATTCTTAGTCAAGGATCTACCTAAATTTAAGTTTCCAAATGACGAAGTCTGTAATCCTTATCAAAAGGGTAAACAACATAAAATCTATTTCAAATTAAAGAAATAAGTTTCAACTTCTCAACCTCTTGATTTGGTTTACATGTACTTGTTTGGACCTTCTGGATTTTCAAGTCTAAGTGGGTAGCATTATGTCTATGTTATTGTAGATGACTACTCTAGATATACTTGTACCTTCTTCTTGGATCATAAAAGTGAATCATGCTCTCATTTCACCAAGTATTCTAGGACTATAAAAAATCTTAGTGTCCTTAGAATTAAAACCTTATAAAGTGACCATGGTCGTGAGTTTGAGAACCAAGAGTTTGAATCTTTTTTTCTCAAAAAATGGCTATAGTCATAACTTCTCTGCTTCTAGGACGCCCTAGAAAAATGGAGTTGTAGAAAGAAGAAATAAAACCCTATAATAAATTTCTAGAACCATTCTTAGTGAGTATGACCTACATATATACTTTTGGGAAGAAGCTATTAATACAGCATGCTATATAATCAATAGAGTCTTGATTAGAACTATACTTAAGAGAACTCCTTATGAGTTGAAGAACAATAGAAAACCCAAGGTTAACTACTTTAAAGTTTTTTGTTACAAAGTATATATTATTAACACTAAGGATAATCTAGATAAATTTGCCTCCATGAGTGATGAAGGAATTTTTTTAGGTTATTCAATTTCTAGTAAAGCCTATAGGGTTTTCAATAATAGAACCAAATTTTTGGAAGAATCTATACATGTCAAGTTTAATGAGATAGATATACATGATTCAAAGACCTATCTAGAAAATATTGAGAATGATATGTCAAATTTGGACATAAATACTTAATATTCTAACCATTATATTAAGGAATCTGTTAAAACTTCTATTTTTGGAAATTCTCCAGACTCTATTCATGTTGAACCCAAACCTATTTAATAATATTAAGTGACTAGCCCATATTTTTCTGGACCTATTATAACTCTCAAGAATCATCCTTTAGATTCTATAGTTGTAGATTTAGAAAAAGAAACCTAGACTATAGCTTCTCTCAAAAATCAGGTTGAACGTCAAGATTTCTTGTCACAAATTGAACCTAAGAACATCAATAATACTATCAATGATGAATTTTGGGTGATGGATATGCAATAAAAATTAAATCAATTTAAAAGAAAAAAATTTTGGAAACTTGTAGATATACCCAAAGACACCTTGACTATAGGCACTAAATGGGTGTTTAGTAATAAAGTAGATGAAGCTGGTAATATAGTTAGAAACAAATCTAGATTTGTTTCACAAGGTTATAGTCAAGAATAAGGGATTGACTATGAAGAAACTTTTTCACCAATAGATATACTTGGGGCCATTATAATCCTGTTTTCCTATACATCACATCTAGACTTCAAACATCATCAAATGCATGTTAAGAGTGAATTCTTAAATGGTTATATAATTGAGGATTTTTTTTGTTGAAAACCCCCTGGTTTTACAAATACCCACTTTCCAAATCATGTTTTTAAATTAACTAAAGATTTATATGGTTTAAATAAAGCTTTAAGAGCTTGGTATGATAGGCTTAGCACTTTTCTTATTTCTAAAGGTTTTACAAAAGGTATTTTTGATCCTACCCTTTTTACAAAATGAATTTCCAAAGATTTTTTAGTTGTTTAAATCTATATAGATGATATTATTTTGGATCTTTTTAAAAAAATATGTGTTGATTTTTCAGAGATGATGAAAAGTGAATTTGAGATGATTTTGATGGGGGAACTCAAATTCTTTCTTGGATTTCAAATATTTCAAAATAAATAAGGTATTGTTTTGAATCAAAGTAAATATATTAAGGATCTTTTAAAAAGATTTGTCTTTTAAATAACTAAGAGTAGTGACACTCCAATGAGTACCACTTGTAATTTGGACCTTAATAGAGATGGTAAATCTGTTGATCAACCCACTTATAGAGGAATGATTGGTAGTTTACTCTACTTAACTGCTAGTAGGCCAAATATTATGTTTAGTGTGTGCATGTGTTCACATTTTCAAGAAAACCCAAAATTATATCATTTAAATTCTATCAAAAGGATTTTTAAATATCTCAAATATACAACCAATTTAGGACTTTTCTATCCTAGAGGAAAACCTTTTGATTCGGTGAGTTATTCAGATGCTGACTTTGGTGGCTGTAAATTAGATAGAAATAAAACCTCTGGTACATGTCACTTTTTGGAAAAGTCTCTAGTGTCATGGTTTAGTAAGAAACAAAATTCTATTTCATTATCTACTAATGAAGATGAATACATAGCTGTTGGAAGTTGTTGTGCACAAATTTTGTGGATGAAACACACATTACTAGAGTATGGATATCAATTCAAACATGTCCTTATAAATTTTGATAACACAAGTTATATTAATATTTCTAAGAATCTTGTTTTAAATTATAGTAAAAAACACATTGATGTAAGACATCACTTTTTGAGAGACCATTATCAAAAAAGTTGATATAACTTTAGAGTTCATTAGCACTGAACATCATCTTGTTGAAATTTTCACTAATCCATTGAACACTGAAAGAATGAACTACATCAGACATGATTTAGGAATGATCTATCTATAGGACCTTATGTTGTTATTCCTTTGATAATTTTAAGTTAAGTTTTCATACTGACACTGTAAAAGTCAAATAGATAGTGTCATGCGGACACTAATAGTATGAAGCTGACAATGTCATGTAGACACTGATAAATTTTTCACACCAACGCTATGTCATGCTGACACATTTGTCATGACAACACCGATGCTTTTTCATGCTGATACTTTTTCATGCCGACACTGATGCCTTGTCATGCCGACACTATTAGTGTTATGAAAAATCTATCATGATGACACCGATGACTCGCTGTTTTTATCCGTTTTATATTTTTACCAAAATTATGTTGTTTCATTTATGTTGTTGAACTCGGTTAATGATTTCATGATTTTTTTATTTCAAATTCCCTAAATGATATAAATATGAGTTGATCCACTCTACTACTTTACCCTTACACTCACTCATCCATTTCTATCTCTAACTCCTGACCTTTCACCTTCTGGACTTCAAACAAAACTGTTGGAATGGAGCGTGTGAAGAGATCTCTTGAAGGTGGTTTTGGAAACAAGTCTCATTCAGCTAAGAAACATAAATGGAAATCAAGAAAATCTTCTGGATCTGTGAATCCTGCTCTAGCGAACCATGTAGTGACTCCAAAAAAGGAGGCTCTTGTAGAATGGTTGTTGGAAAGAAAGTCTTTGTTGCTCAATGTGTTATAAGATCATGGATGGCTTGAGTGGTTCTCAGATAATGAAATACCATTCTACCCAAGTCTAATTCATGAGTTTGATATAAATTTGGAGTTTCTTGTAGAAGGTAGTGATGTTTTCTAGATTAAGTCCATAGTGAAAGGAAAAAAGAATCTCTTTTTCATCAAGATAGTGGGATGAATTTCTTAAGTTACCCCATGAGGGTGTGTTTGATTATTACTAGGTTATTTTTCCACCTGATAGTTACTTTTTATGCTTTGATACAAATCTTAAGAAGCTTACTAACAATAACAAGCACAAAAGACCTATTACTATAGAGTTATATGGGGAGTGTAGAATTTTATTCAAGTTTATACAGCATCAGATCTATCCTAGGAAAGGGGAATTTTCATCTATAAAGTATCAATATTTCTATTTGATTTATCTATTGAGAAAAAGGATTAAGGTAAATATCTATATATACCTTTATGTTCACATAAATGAAATGATCAATCCTTCTTGAAAAACCAATTCCATGTTTTATCCAAGGTTAATCTTAGCCATGTTGAAAGATAAAGGTTGTGTCGGTAAAGGATATGAATTTGTTTCTGAGTGCAATGGGATCTTCCTAAGAAAATAGATCTATAAAATGATGAAGATCAAATGGAACCCATGGAAGAAATAATGGGTTGGGATGAAGATAAGATTTATGATAAGTTCAATCCAGTGGACCATCCAACTAGGCCAAGGAATATGGTTGATCTTGGTATGGGAGAAAATGAGGAAGTTTTTTACTCTTTATATGAGGGATAAGATCCTTAAACACCATTCAGAGATCAATGGTCACCTATCAATGATAGGAGTGATTCTAACGCCACTTAATCTCACAAATGTTTTTCTTTTGGACCTCCAAGTCCACCACTTGTTTTACCCTCAGATGAACCCACTCTTGGTAATAATGGATATGAGGAGACAGAAGTCTCGAGAAATGTAGAGTATGTTAGAAAGTATGATAGCTATAAATATGAATCAGAAGTAGAATAAGAAGATGATGAGAGAGAAAGAGAAGAAGATTCCAGTGGAATTGTAAATGGTAGTGAAGAGAAAGAAGGTAAAGAAAATGATGATATAAATGGAAGTGAATAGAATTTCTCTAGACATGATGATGATGATGAAGTATTGAAAGTGATGATGACCATAATGAGGATTATCAAGGTGGATATGTAGTGATGGTTGATGTTTTGGTTCAAAATGTTGTTATAGAACCTTCTATAGTTGTTATTGAAGAAAGAGAAAATGTTGAAGTTCATGGTGAATTGGAAGTTCAAGTGATCCATGCACCTTAGTTAGTATATGAAAGAATGAGACCTCGTGTTAAAGGTGAGAAACTAGTGAGGAGAGCTAGATTGAGGGGGAGCTTCAAGATGGAAGATCTCGAGTTGAGAGGGATCCTCGTAAAAGGAGAGATCAAGCTAAGGAGGAGAATCAAGATAGAAGAGTGAGACTTGACACTCTCGCCCCTTTGGATAATGATGTTATGTATGAATGGGCAAGGCATCCTGGATATGTATCACTTGTCATGGATTATGAAGACTCATATAATGAGTTGTTTGTACCTGTTTACAAATAATTAGTGTATAATACCCTTCCCAATGACTATGTCGCTAAAACAGACTTTAAAAGGTTTAAGGATGAAATTTTTTCAGTTTTGAGTGTATCGCTTAAATATCAAATGGTCCATGAGATTCAACAAGATATAATGGAAAACAATCAGCTAAGTAATGAATTAAACTCTCTAAAATATTCAATTGAAGATATGAAGCGGTATTTTTAAGCTGCTCCAGTTCTACTTTAGACAGTTGGTGTGAATGAGGCTGATGCAGCTAAAATTTCAGAGAAGGTAATAACTGAAATTTAACCCAACATAATAAAAACACATGAAACAATTGTTAAAAACACCACCAAGTTGAGAAAATAAATTAATGGTCTTGTCTATGAAATAAATAATCTAACCTATGATTATAAAGGTTGTATGGATACTGTTCTTAAATCTTTGAAGACTCATACCTTAGCTCATGCTGATCCTTCTACCTCTGGTCAAACATCTCAAGCCTTGGACATTGAGGCAGTTCGAAATGTTGTTAAGGAATAGCTTCAATCATTGTTTGATGCTTTTGTATTGGCCAACCTTGAAAAAATTGAGAATAATAATGACCATGTCCATAATATGGTTAGGCTCTATTCTAAGAGTGATGAGACTGTAAATGCTCAGATTATAGAGAAGGTGGATTATTACTACAAGAATATCATTACCAAGATTCAGTTGAATAGCCTTTTTAAATATTTGTCAAAGAATTTTACATCGCCTCCAATGACCAGAGCCTTCAAATACCAAGTATAGATATTGAAGGACTTCACCCCACTGTTGGAAAAATTCATAGATAATAAAGATGATTTTGAGAAATCTGTGAAGTATGGTGGTGAAATAATTGAGGACTTAATCAAGATATTGAATCCATACCTTCATGTGTAGAGTGAAGAAATTGTGGTGCATGCTGCTACATCTATTGGACCTGTTGGATCAGTGCCTCCACCTCAGATGATAGTTTCTCAGGCTTTCAATCAGATTCAACCAGTGATCCAAGAGAATATTCAACCTCCTGTGTTGTCACAGCACAAACCCATCCTTTTACCTAATGTTTCAGAAGGAGTGATCTGAACTCCTATGATTATTTATTCAAACCCTCATACTTTTAAACCACCACCTATTGGACCTTCTATTGATCCCTCTAAGAAAGGTAACGAACCTCTTAATCTTGAGAAGTAGTGTGGATAACTCTCTAATAGGTCTGATTGGTTGTCTTTTATTGTCTTTACCTGGAAATTTGTAATACATTGTACTTCATTTATTAATGGAATCTAGTGATCTTGTCTTTCATATATTTTTGTTGTATCTATTATTCTCTGATACATCTTATTTCTTTGATACCTATTTACTTCCTGGTTATTCCTATGATTCCATTTCTTTATTGATTTTATCCTTTGAAACCCCTTGCACTTTTTGATAATCACAATAGGGGGAGAACATTTTGGAATTATCCTTATTTATTTTACCTTTGATATCACTCTTATGTGTTTTATTTTCCTTACCTCTGATTATATATGGGAAGAAAATTCATTAGTCTTTGATACTATTATTTTGGTTTCCTTTGACACCATTACTGTTTACTTTACCTATGAACCTTGTCTATATATTGAGAAAATTCATCAATAATGGGAGATGATAAGTATAATGGTTGTATTCAACATAAAATTATTTTACTTTATAATTCTATTATTTGTGATCATCAAAAAGGGGGTGATTGTTGGCCTATAGGAGACTATTGTCCACCCTCTCTAGTATTAATAGTTTTAATAATCCCAAATCATATCAAATCCTATTAATCATGTATAATCATTTCAATCATGTTTATTTAAGGTTAAATATATATAATTATGATTATCTATGATCACATATAATTTTAACACATTCTGATAATATTTATGTTGTAAGATAGTCCAATCAGAAATATTTTCTAAGTATGACAGACTGGCATTGACAAAAGAGATGAGACACCCACTGTTTAACTAAGTCACCAATAGTTCAAAATGACTCACTGATAGTTGACTCACCAATAGTTCAATTGACATACCAATAGACCGAATGTCTCACCAATAGTTCAAATGAGTCACTGACACATGGTGATACCAACCCAAGGACTTACCGATGCATGGTGCTACTGACGCATGGTTCTACTGACGTTAGGACTTACTGGCGTATAGATAGACCGATAGAATGACACACCAATATAATGAGTCACTGATATCAATAGAAGGACACACCGATGGAATGAGTCACTAATACTGATAGAAGGACACACCGATGGAATGAGTCACCGACAGAAGGAGATACTAATAGAGGACTCACCGATAGACTGTTTATATTTTCTTTTGTTTAATATTGTTTCTAATGGTCATATTTTGAGTGTTTTAATGAAACTGAGTAATTTAATTTTTTGCAGACATCTTTAATGAGGATGTTAGAAATACGAGCTATAGTACCTACCTCAAACATGCACATTGTCAAGCTACAAGAATATAAAAAAGAAAAGGACTTTAGATGAAAGATATGCAATGAAGGATTCAATGAATGAGATACACAAGAAGATATGAGTAGACATAGTAGCAGACCCACATGAGTAACATACAGAAAGGAAGAACACATGAGGAACTCTTCAATCCTACTAATTGTGAACTAGAGAATTGTTTTCCACCAAAGTTCCAACATCTCTACAGAATTCAACTGAACCTAAGAATAAGAACATCTCATCTTATTGGAAGACAAAACATAGTTCTCCACGACACTCTGTTTTAGTGTCTTCTTCTAGAAGAGGAATCCAGCTTCAAATCTGATACATCAAATAGTCCAAAGTTGAACTGCATAAAACACAAACCCTTCTAAACCCTATCTAATATTTATTTATCTATTGTGTGTCATTTTATAAAATTTTCAAGTAGTGTGTGAATTTGTCTATAAAACACACATTTTCTCCTGCACTGAACTGGAGGATACTAGATATCCTCACACAACTATTTTTTTTACACTTGTTTATCCCATGTAGAAATGTGGTAAAGGTCCTGTGTGACCTGGTTGTATTTGCTTCCCATGTAGAACTGTGTTAGAGGTATTGTGACATAGATAGTCTAGGTACTATTGTGTAAACCCCAATCCAGGTCGTGGATCAAAACCTTTATCTATATAGATTTCTTGGTGGAAGGTGATCACCAAGTGGAGAGGATTAGGTTTCATCTTAAGACTAAACCTCTTGTTTTATATCCACTGTGTTCTTAAATTTAGTTTTCTCTATTTTTACCTATATTTCAAAAAACTGAATTTCACTTTGATAGTTAGTCTAATCTAGTGTTTATATCTATTTTGGATTATTAGATTAGATTCAAAAGTTGTATAAATATCTCATATTGTTACAACTGAGAAATAATCAATCTTCTGAGAAATTAGTTGAATAGTTAGACTATTATAAATTCACTACTTTGATTAACTGGACTGTTTTGTTTTAAATTGGGGGAATCTATTAAATAAACTTCTTTATAGAACTCAATTCACCCTCTATTGAGTGTCCTAATCTGACCAACATAAAAAAATTATAAAATCTCCCAATGGATAAACATCAACCAAATCACCCAATTTTTTTCCAGCAAAACACAATTTTCTCTTTATCACAACCATTTCATATAAATTCACATAGACATAAATAAAGAATCACATAAACCCCTATTTTTAAAAAATTCTATCAACACAAAAACACCACATCAAACTAACCATATGCATTATCAAGGTACGAATCATATTTAAAAATCATCAAAACAAAATTTGGAATTTTTTTAAACACTCCTAGTGCACAAGGCTTAGGAAATATTGTATAATCGCATCAAAAACTATTTTTAATAAATTATTACACCATAAAAACACTAAAATAAGATAACCAAATAAACAAAAATCATATGAATAAAGTTTAAAAAATAATTGAAAGAACACAAGTATCAACTGAATTCATTGTAAAGGAAAAACACAAATTCACCTACCTCAATGGCGTACGAATGCGATAAAACCATCATAGGAGAAAGAGTACACCCCGAAGAACAATATGCACACCTGGAGGGGGATCTTCCATCATAGGAGGATGGTGTCAGTGGGGTCACACACTAAATAAGAGGGCGGTATCAGCGGGGTCATGTGTTGGAGAGGAGGCCACCGGTGGGGTCGCATTCCAGATAGGAGGCCGTCAGAGGGGGAGAGCGATTAGAGAGGAGGGCACCGGATGGGGTGGCTCTCTGGATGAGAGGAGTGAGTAGGGGGTGCATAGGGTGGAGAAGGATAAGAGGGTGTGTGAAGGAGATAAAGGGAGAGAGGGGGGAGAGGATTAGGGTTTGATTTTTTTATTTTTATTAAAAAACTAAAAATGAAATAATTTAATAATAATAATAATAATCTTAATAATAATAATAATAATCTTAATAATAATAATAATGTAATAATAATAAACTTAAAAACTTAAAAATAATTAATAACATTCATAATAATAATAATAATACTCATAATAATAATATGATTATTATTATTAATAAACATTATTTTCTTTTCTTTTTCTTCTTGTATTAATTTATATTTCATTAAATTTTTATTTATTTTAAATACTGGTCAACCGCACGATTACCCCACATGGTACAACAGATCATGCGTGAATCATGAAGTAGCTTCTACCAATTCTATAAGAGGTTGCACGGGTACCTAGGTTGACTGCATGGTTTCCACTAACCATGCGGTGCCCACATACTAGCCTAAAACCCATAAAAAACTCCTAATCCTCAAATTTTTAAACTAGGAATCAAACCTGAGATTTGACCAAAATTTCCAACATTGATAAATAATTAAAAATAAAATAAACCCATGGTTTGGATGTGACACCTTGCATTAAGACTCCCATTCTTCTCCCCCTACCTCCTCAACCCCTGATTGATCTAGTTATGCCCAAATAGTGGGTTTTTATTAGATCCATGAAAAATTATTCATTATCCTTGAGTGATAAACATGTAATTATTATGGATATATGTTTTTTATCATGATCTAATGACTATTTCTCCCTTTATTCTTATATCGGTGGGGGATCTACCAAGTTGAAATAGTTTATTGAACAAATCGTGATTTACCATTGAAAATGAACATTCTACATGTCATTATTTATATATCATCTTCCAATAACCCTTCTTGATGGTGGATCAATGATATAACCTTAATTTTTTGATGAATTATTTGTATATTGGGGTAGGTATCAACGTCTCAATGATAACCCCCTTGATTGGAGATATAATTATCAAGAACATTAAACATTTATAGGTATGTTTCTTTAGAATTATCATTATTAAGATCCTATTATTCTTGAATATCATCTTAAATATATTTTTTGATAATTATTTGATAGTTGATCAATTATTTTTGTCTATACCTGAGGTTCTCTTATTCAGGAATTCACAATCTGTTCTTGAATCGACAAAAAATCAGGTGAATTGATGACTCATCCTTTGATATACCTTGAAATTGGTTCCATTTATGGAATCCTTAAATTATTTGATTCTAAAAATACCCTTCTTAACTTATAATCCTCTTGATTCTCCATTATAAACCTTTTTTTGACAACCTAGAACCTGAGTTAGGAATCCTTGATGTGTGAGCTCATTCTCAGTGGGTGTGTGGTGTGATCAGTCTTCGATCCTTAAATATCCTTATAGTTATTCATAAATAACATTTAGTTATGAAGTTAATTACCATAAAGGGCCTTATATGTGATTTTTTCATGATATGTTTATTCATTCTTGATAACTCATGTTTGTTATGTGTTTTCATTTGGGTGTGTGAGTGTCCTTAAGATCATTCTCATTTGTGATCATATGACTATGTGTAGCCTCTTAAGAATTGTTCTTGATGTGCCTCATTGTTCCTTTTTATTATATATATTTCTTATGGTATTTCATATCCTATGGAACCTTTCCTTGGGTATCAGGATAATCAGGTTGTGCAGTTTTAACTACATGGTCCCTTGGAGGGGGAGAGTGATGACATGGAGATGGATACCTACTATGGATCTTTTATTGTTATGGTTCAATTTATAGACATGTTTGATGACATAGTATTAGTCTATACATAGGAATTAAGAATATTTCAGCTTCAAACTGAAGTGGGAGAATGTTATTCAGGGGTGATGTGATATCCATTTATGTCATACATGTTAGGTGGGAATTACCATTATCCAAGGATTGTGATAGCCATCAGGGTGGGTAGTATGGTGTTCTTGATAACCACAATTAGGGTGGGGCATTAGGGGTTTCCTTAATGGTGTAACTTGGTTAGATATACATTTATATCCTTACCAGCGTCACGTTAAAGTAGGTATGGTTAGGGTTTATGGTGGGTTAGTTATCACATGATAACTCAATACTTCTATAGTTGTATGTTTATTTGAGAATTTTATTTATTACATGTCATAAACTATTATATATTATGTGAAATTATGTGAAGGACACATTGGTGGTGTCCTTATGGGTTTATTACTCACACCCTATATAGAAATCTCGGTGCATGTATAGATTTAATTTTTCAGGATTCAGGAAAGGGTAAGGGGCCCATGATAGCTGATTGATCTAAGGAGCATGGAGTTATACCAATAATTGGATGGGATCCAAATGACTATTTCAAGGTTTTATTTTTTCACTTTTCTACCCATACTTGTTACTCTATTTTGGATTTCCACCTTATAATCCTGTTTATTTTATTTTATGATGTGTGTGCCATTTTATATTATATTTATTCCATATTTTTTACTCTGAGTTGTTATATTTTATTTATATTGATGGTGAAATGATATGATATTGATGGAATAGTATCCCCACTGATAGAATTTGGACCCTTACTGCTAGTTGGTAACCTCTTGTGTATGGGGAGGCATGCATGAAGTCATGTGACTCTCTAGCACAGATCTGGTGGTTTGGGTTGAGGAATTAAAAAATGGTATCAGAGAACAATTTTCTTCTTTTATTTTTGAAAAACTTGGGAAATGGTAGAAATTAGATAGGGTATGTGGGACTCGGGTAGAGGATTTTTCATGTGTCTAGGCAGATCAAGTGTAATATACCTCTAAGATACCATTGGAGGGTTTTTTTTACTATTTTATGAGATTTTAGGTGAATTCATGCATCATGACTAGGCACATAGGATGACATGCTATATATATACCAGTTGTGTGACACATAGTAGTTATTTAATTTAATTCCTTGGTTATTCTCTCTATTTTGGATAGACTTGTATTCTCTATTGAGTGATATATCTATTTTACATGTTATCATGATATATCAATGATGTAATTAAATAGTTGAACTTGTTCATGCTATTTTATTTGTATATATATGTGATTGTGACTAATGTGTAGTAATGGAGAACCTTGGTTAGTGTTAAGAGGGATATACCTCGAGTCATAGACATACTCCTAGGAGAAACTTTTTATAATCTCATAGACTATTTAGGATCTATCTTGATCTAATTACTTTAGATATTTTAAATTTTCTTTTTGAATTTCATAATTATCATCATGGAGATGTTTTATGGGACCACCAGCTGTGGAAGTACAAGATAATCTTGTGCCACCACCAGTGGTGCAACAGGACATACTTCAGTACTATATTTCATTAGCACTGGTGAATCAATATGTTGATCTACTTCAACCTAGAATCTTTTGGATTGTGACTGTTTAAGGAAGAAACTTCTAGAATACCATGATTGATCATGCTCGGGCTTCCAACTCCAGAATCCTCTTATTTTTCAGGGTACCGATGGCCTGTAGAATTTAGAGGATAGGATCGATGTTATCAAGATCATTTTTTATCCAATATTGTATCCCAAGGATGGGTGAGTGATTCTGGTGACCTTTATGTTCCAAGGACCTTCTAGGATACATTGGACTACCATGATTCAAGCTATAAGATGAGAGGGTCTTACTTGGGATACCTTTAAAGAGCTATATCTCAAGAAATATTTTCCTAACATGATGAAGCTAGACTATTCCCATGAGTTCATAAAGTAAAAACACTGGTCTATAATTATTTTTGTGTATTCTAATCAGTTTATAGAGTTACTTCACTTTACTCCTATTTTAACTAGAAATGAAGCTTGAAAACACATGTTTGAGATAGGACTTTTCCTAGAGATCATATATCAGGTTAAGGGATTTGACCTAAAGATGTACACATTGGTTCTTCATAAGGACCTAACCTTTTATAAGGATATAGAGGAGGACAAGTCCACAAGCTTACTTTTAGACCATAACAGATCAGTAAATGAGCTTCATGCCACTATAATGGTAGTTTAATCTAGTAATATGAAGAGGAAGGTGGACTAGGAGAAATAGGGTAGTAGACAGATAGGTCAAACTCATACTTCCTTGATATCCTCTATCAAATATGTTTCTAGTGGGTTCTTAAATAGAATACAAGGGGGATTATAGAAATTATTTAAGGAATCCATCTATAGAGAAAAACCATTATTGTAGGGTTGTTCATATTCAATGTTTTTTCTTGAGGGATTCTTAGAGGAGTGCTAGGAGAAATAGGAAAGCTCAATGTATAGGGCCTCGATAGAGGATGTGTACTTCCCAAACTACTGTAACTCAAGGTCAGGTCGATGGATCTAAGAAAAACCAAGTTTATGCAGTGGATCATAATATGGAATATGATGGTGAGGGACTAACTTCTATTTAAGTTATGGTATTGATCACTTTTATGTTCTCTACCACTTTTTTTATACTAGTGATTCTCATTCCTTTATATTTTTCACAAGTTATTATTGGACTTGACTTAATAATCAAGTTATCTTTAGAGTTAATTTATCATGATACACTATTGGGAATGAAATTAAACCATTTTTAGAGATACCTAGAGTGTTCTAGATTCATTTCTAGTTATGGTCATCTGTGGTACTTCATGGTTTTGGAGATGAAAATATTTTATTCAATTCCTAACATGGACTAGTTAACCATATTCTGAGATCACATTGATTTCTATTAGAGATGGGTATCATTTACATCCCCCAATGGGAGAGAAGTACATGAGGATTGAAGAGTGAGAACCAAGAAAAAGTAGTGTTGTTCCAAGCATGAGTTATCTTTACATGATAATAGAAAATATTTCAAGCTTGTATATTTCAATAGAATAAGTAGAATCCCCATCATCTTTTCCTCTAGTTGTAAACCACTATCAGGATTTCTTTCAAAGAAAATTTATTAGACATCATCCTAATAAAGGTGTTGAATTTGAGATAGATCTTGTTACAGGTGAACTACCCATTTCGATACCCCCTTATTATATGGAATCAGATGAGTTAAAGGAGCTCAAGGTATTACTCAAGGACTTGTAGTATAAGTACTTTATTAAAATGAGTGCATTTACATGGGGTGAACCTATCTTGCTCACTAAGAAGGTGGACTATATTATTTTTTTGTGTGTATATTACTGGAAGTTGAATCATGTGACAGTGAAGAGTAGATGTCCCATTCCTATGATTGATTATCTCTTTGATCGGTCATGGGGATCCTAATGTTTCTCTATGATTAATCTTCAATCAAGCTATCATCAGTTATGGGTTACATCCCAAAGATAGTGTTTTAGATAATTTATGTGCTATGTGAGTACTTAGTGATGTTGTTTGGACTGATGAATGCACTAATAGTGTTCATGGAACTCATGAATGAGATATTCTACCCATATCTTGAATCTTTAATCATTATTTTAGTTAAAAACATTCTCATCTACTCATAAACCCCAAAGTATCATGTCATACATCTTGAGATAGTCCTAAGTATGTTGTGATCACATCTTATTTATTCCAAGATATTTAAGTGTGACTTTTTGATTTAGGAGGTGAAATTCTTAGAGAATATAGTGTCTGAGACATGTATATCTATAGACCTAGAGAATATTAAGGAATTTATGTCCTAAAAATGTCTCTGAAATGTGTTTGAGTTCATGATATTTTTGTATTTAGTATAATACTACAGATTTTTTATCCAGGACTTCTTCCGATTATCAGCACCCATGAATGCACTAAAGAAGAAGGGAGTGAAGTTCCAGTGGTTATAAAAATGTGAAGAGGTTTTTCTTGATGTTAAGGTTAACTATAGCTTCAGTGTTGATTTTTCCTAAGCTTGGGATTGGTTATGTAGTTTACTATGATTCATCAGGCATTGTTTTAGTAGCATTACTAATGTATAGGGAGCTGGTAGTGGCTTATGGTTCATGTCATCTTCGACCCCATGAGTGGAACTATCCTATCCATGACTTGGATATAGAATTCATGGTTCATGATTTAAAGTGTTGGTGACACTATCTATTTGATCAGAGGTTTTTTTACAATTATCACAAGATCCTATGATATATCTTCACACAATGGGACTTAAAATTGAGGTAGATGTGTTGGGTAAAGTATCTATAAATGTTTTAATTTAAGATGGATTATGCACCATGTAAGGGTAACATTTTTGCAGATGATCGTAGTTTTAAGAATAAGGTTGGTCAAGATATTTATGAATAGCCTTTGAATGAGTAGTTGTTCCTGGTGATAATGTTAGCTAATTGGAGGATGGATGCTTCCAAGGATTAGGGATCGATGTAATATGATCCATTGGTGATTATATGTGCATGGGAGAGTTTTGGTCCTTGATTCCATCTGGTAAGATCATATGAAATAATTAAAAAACCTATAAGAGGGTGGTACATCTTGGGGTAAAAAATATGTACCACAACTTTAGGTGATAATTCTAGAGGCTAGGGATAAATAGGTACATTGTTGGGTTTGTTTCTCGATGTCTTACATGCTAGAGGATTCGGGACTAGCACCGGTCTCTTGGAGGTTTTCTCCATACACTTCTCATACCCATGTTTTCTTAATGTAATTTTTTATGGGGTGACCTAGGACCCCAATGTTTCATGATTCTATTTGGGTGATTTTTTATCAGTTAAAAAAAGTTTCTCACTTATTAACAATCTATGATACCCACTCAGTAGAGGAGCTAGGAAAGTTTTATGTTCTTAATATGGTACACTTTTATAGAGTTCCCCTGAGTATTTTATTTGATGTGGATACACATTTTATGTCGTGGTTTTGGTAGGTATTATATAAGGACTTAGGTACTTGTATGAGATTGAGTATAGTGTACCATCCTCAGATAAATGGGCAGTCAGAGTAGAAAATTAACATATAGAATGATATGCTCTGAGCTTACATTCTAGACTTTGGTGGATATTTTCACGATCACCAAGACCTATTTGAGTTCACATAAAATAATAGATACCATGATTTGATTCAAATAGAACCTTATGATGTTCTTTATGGTCGGTCATGTCATTCATCACTTTATTGGAATGTGGTTGGTGAAATAGTAGTTATGGGGACTAGTTTGATATAGGAAACCTCCAAGAGTGTGTAGTTGATTTAGAAGAGGTTGATCATAGCTCATAGAAATCATATATATTATGTCAATCATAAGAGGATACATTGGGAGTTTGTTGTAAGTGACTGAGTTTTTATGAGAGTGACTCCTCAGTTTTGCCACTACTTTTTGAGGAAGTAGGGGAAGCTAGTGGCATGCTATGTTATACCCTTATAGATCACCAAGCGAGTTATTATAGTGGTGTATTTTCTAGATATTACTTCTATTTATTGAGTTATATATGATGTGTTTCATGTTTCTTAGATCCATAGGTACATTCCTAATCCTACACATATCATCAACTATGAGGATGTTGATTTAGAGCATGATTTGTCGTACATGGAGCACCCAATTCATATTTTAGACCAGAGTGAGAAAGTCCTTCGAGGGAAGATGGAAGCAATTTTATATGTGTTATGGTGTCATGGATGGATCAATGTGGTGACCTGGGAGTGGTAGGTTGAATGTGGTTATAATGGCCAGATTTTTTTGAGCAAAACCTTTGAAATAACTTCTTAAGGAAGAGAAGTTGTTAGAAAGGGAGAATTATAACATCCTCATTTTATTTCAATGTATGAGATATTTATATTTTATAAATTTCTCATTTATATTTGGTTTTTTCTTTGATATAGTATGTTTATAGGTTATTTTTAATTGACCATGGTTATGGGAATTGGGGGATAGAGTGTCGGGAGGAAAATTAGTTATTTGGTGGCTGAAAACTGCCACCAGCCAACCAGGGGAATCCATTGTCTAGTCAATAGGGTTACTATAAGTATACAGGGACATAAAGTCCCCATTTCCTCACCAGTGGAGGGGCACTATCCTTCTTAAAACACTAGAAGAGCCACAGTGGTTCTTCCAGGAACATTAGCCCGTCAATGGTGCAACTGGATCACCAGTGAGGCCCACCAGGTATAAGGTGCACCCAATATAAGGTTATAATTAATGAACCTAACAAGTTTTAATTACATGCACCTTTAACCCATATTTTTTATCCAATTATAAACTCAATATAACTTACCTGAATTTTAGAGATCTCCCCTTGCATTAAGACTCTCCCATTTTTCTCCCCTTGCGTCCTCAATCTTTGATTGATCCAATGATGCCTAAATAGTGAGTTTTTCATATATCCATGCTAAATTGTCCATAATTATTGATATATGAACATGGATATATTAGGGATCTATATTTTCTATCATAATATATTGAATAGTTCTCCCTTTCTTCTTAAATTTTTGGTATATCTAGTGATTTGACATCTTTTCTTGATCAAATCACAATCTACAATCGACACAAATGTTCTTTAGGTAAGTTTTTATGGATTTTATTTATAGACCCCTTCTTGATGGTGTATTGATTATGAAACCTTAATCCATTACTGACTATTTGGTAGATTTTTGGAGGCATTAATATGTCAATGATAACCCTCTTTACCAGAGATATAATTATCAAGAATAGTGGATGTTTTCGGGTAAGTTTCTCTAAAATGATCATCTTGAGAACATATTATTATTGAATCCAATATTAAATATATTTTTTGATGATGATTTTATGGTGTATCAAATATCATTGGATATATTTGAGGTTCTCTTATATAATTGGAGAATAATTCATGATCTGTTCTTGAATCGATAATGAATCTGATGAATTGACTCCTGCTCCTTTGAAAATTTAGAGCCCCATGCTGGATCCACTGAGATGGGGGGTCAATCGGTGATTGATTTTTATGAATTTTCACTTTTAATTCAACTTTAGTGACTAGTTAAAGCCTCAATATATCATTATTTTAAGTTTAGATTCACCTGTATGAAAACAAATGAAGACAATCAAAAGAACATAAGGATTTTTACAAGGTTTGTAAATATCCTACTCCTTATCCTGATCAACCTTTAGTTATTTCATGGATTTTATTATCACTATAAATTTTTAGTGATTAAAAGTGTTGAAAAATTTAAACACAATATTATATAGGTAATATCCACTCCCTATAAAGGATATCATTGTTTATACTAAAGCCATCTGTTCTTCACACTTTTGTCTTGACATGTGCATGAAAACATGCATGAAATATCTCTTCTTTTTTTCATACACTGATATATGAACATTATCTCATATAATCAAGAGATTTATGTTATAAAATTTACTACATACCTTCTATGCACTCCTCCTTCAACAACTATATGAGAAATATTTGTCTTCTTTACACAAATAGAATTTTCAAGTGCTACACAAGATTTTGTGTTCTTCACATAGGGTCAAAAACTCAAGTGTGCAATATCTCATAGTAGTTCATTAAAGTACCAGTGATCCTTAATGTTAGGGTAACACTCATACCCAAAAGGATTAATTATACTATTAGTTTCTTCACGAGATACTGGAGTGTAAGAAATGCATGTCAAGAGGTTTGTGGATGTATTCACCTTCAAGAAAACTAATAATATTCACAGAAACCTTATTCTCATGAAATTTTGTTTTTTGAATGCTATTGTTTTCTCCAAAAAACAGGATCTATCAATATTATTAGTAAACCACCTTATCCTCAAGTTCTTGATATGTATTGGAAAGGTTCTAGACTATTTTCACCACCTCAGATCTGCTTTTTATGTCATGCCAAAGACTCTGAGTAATATATCATGTTAAGGATGATATTCAAAACCCCATTAATCATGGGTTTCCTTTTATTGTGACACTAATAATCATGGAATCACATTATTTATGAATTAATTATCCTCTCGTGCATTTGAAGATGATCGTATGTATCAACCTTATCATGAACAATTTGTACACCATCATCTTCATTTGGTTAGTGGAATGTCCTTAGATGATCATTTTCATGAAAATAAAATCTTGAATGCATATTATTTATTGTTCTATTAACCTAGAAATATCACCCTTAGAATGATCATGAGATATGAATGTAATAGTGGTTGTTGAGTGCTAGTGGTTTCGATCTCGCACGCAGAAGCCTACACAACCATAGGTTGAAGACGATCACGTGAAATGACCGAATGGTGTAGATTCACTAGATCAGGTGGCCACTATTATATCCATATGTATTTTAAGATATATGAACATTGATGATATGTTTTCATCCCACATTGATCTTATTCACATATTCCCTATGCTTAATATGTAAATTCATGTTGCATTATGCTTGAACTGGTAATGGGGGATTAGTACCCACAACACCCTTCACACACTCATGGGACTCAGCCTAGCAGGCTTCTTTCCCAACCTAAGAACCTTATGAGAATTTTCTATAAGAGCCTTATACATGGTCCCACCCACACCATTTGGGCACTATGTCTGCCTATGCTTTCATCCGCCTATCAGCTGGCCTGGGCTAGCTCCGTTGGCATGGTTGACCACTTGGTTCTACAATGTAGAGATTTATCCTAGCCTAGTATATCTAGTGGGTTGGCCTCTATTTTGTAATAAGGATACCACTTATATATTCTAAGTAGAAATAAAATACCAAGCCTTTCTCAAATGTCTTCTTCATGAAAAATGTAAATGTATTTTTCATGTCCAACTTCAATTATTTTTCTCTTCATGCAAATAAATTATTATATGGTATTCCATTATTGTATGAATTTTTGAATCTCTTCAAAATGACTTTTGAACATTTCTTTGACAATGAATATCACTTCAAAAATCATCACATTTAACATGTAAAACTTCTTGATAATGACATCCAATGTCATCAAGTGAATCCATAATAATTTTCCAAGCATCACTAATTCATACAAACTCACCAAACACATATTAACAATAAACACAAAATTGGTCCTAATAGGAATACCTCGGAATTGGTTTCATTGATAGAATCCTTAAGGTATGAGATTCTATAACCATACTTCTTAACTTTAAATCCTCTCGAGTCTCTATTCTAACCCACTTTCATGACGAACTGGAACCCGAGTTAGTAATCCTTGATGTGTGAGCTTATTCTTTATGGGTGTGTGACATGCTTGGTCTTTTATCCTTTAATAACCTTGGAGTTATTAATTAAAAACATTTTGGTAGGAATTTTCTTACCATAAAGGGCCTTGTATGTGACATTTTCATAACATGTTTGTTTATCCTTGATAATCCTTTCTTGTTATGTGTTTTCATGTGGGTGTGTGAGTGGCCATGAGATATTTATTATTTGTGATCATATCACTATGTGTAGACTCTTGAGAATTGTTCTTTATGTACCTTTTTTCCCTTGAAATGATATGTATTTATTTTGGTATTTCATATCTTGTGTAACCTTACTTCAAGTTTCAGGATGATCGAGTTTCACAATTTTGGATAGGTGGTCCCTTTGACGGGCAGTGTGATGACTTGATGATGGCTATAGACTATGGATCATTTTATGGTATAGGTCAATTAATGGACATGTTTTATGACATGGTATTAGACCATGCATGGGAATTGAGAATACATTGGTTTCAGTTTGAAGTGGTAGAATTCCATGTAGGGGTGATGTGTTATCTATTTACATCATACATGTCAGGTGGGACTTACCATTATCCATGGATAATGATAACTGTCGGGGAGGGGTGTGTGGTATACCTGAGAACATCCACCATCGGGGTGGGGTATATGGTTTTTCCTTATAGGTGGAACTTGGGGGGACATAATTTGAAATCCTTACCGGTACCATGTGGGGTTAGGGTTTGTGGCAGCTTGGTTAGAACATGATAACTCATCACTTGTATAGTTGCATATTTATTTGGGAATTAACTTTATGGAATGTCATAAACTATTATATATTATGTTCACTTATTCTAAGGATGTATTGGTGGTGTATTACTGGGTTTATTACTCACACATTGTACAAAACTCTTAGTGAATGTGCATATTTCATGTATAGAGATCCAAGAAAGGGTAAGGGGGCCATAGTGAATGGTTAATCTAAAGATAATGTAGTTTTAGAAGTACTAGGATAAACTATAGAGGACTAACATGGGGTTTTATTTATTTACTTATCTACCTGCACTTATTACTATGGTTTGGATTTCCACCTTGGAAGCTCATTTATTTTACAGTATGACATGTGTTCCATGTGATATTATTTTTATTCTACATTTTTTACTCTAAATTTTTATATTTTTTTATATATTTTTTTCAAGTATATGATACTAAGGGTATAGTCTCCCCACCGATGGACTTCAGATATTCGCTTTTAGTCGAAATCCTCTTGCATATAGGGAGGTGTGCATGAGGTCATGTGACTCTTAAACATGGACTAAATGGTTCGGTTCAGGGTGTTACAACTTCAGTAAAGGTTAGTGTCTATAATAGAATCAGAATAAACAAAATATTGACACTTAAACCCATCTATAGCCTCTAATTTTATGGTATTCATTAGAAATAATCTCAGGTGATAAGTGAATCGGATTAGTGAAACGAGTGGTGTATTCCATAACTGAATACTCCCCTTACTCTGAGGTCATAAATTCTTGATTCATTTCCACTCACAGTGTTTTAGGATAAAATTGTTGGTTGAAGACCTTCTTGAAAGAAGTTGATTTAATATCCTTGTGCAACATAGCTTTCATGATGGATTCTTGACATTTTATTCCCGGACTATTAAGTTTATAGGTAGAAAAAACCACATTTGATTCCTCTGTAGTTTTTCAAAAGTGGAATATCCTCTCAATCCACTCAATACACTCTTTAGATTCTTGGGGTTCCTTGTTAACATAGAAGATAGGTGGATTCCTCTTGGTAAATTCTAAACCATGATCCATAGCTCATCCCATGTTTCCATCATCCACCTAACCCAGAGTTTGAATTATACGGATAATAACTTCCACCAATAAAGGGTCTAGTGGAGGATTCACTTGTAGAAAATTTCTTGTAGCTTCCTCTCCTAGAATTTTAAGATATATTATAGGTGGAATTGTTTAATAAACACAAAATAAAATGTCCAATTAGCTTAAAATCAATTATATAATCAAAATAAAATTTTCAAGAATCCATATTTAAGATTTTAAACAACAAAAATTTAAAGCAAACCTGGTTTTAACTAATCTGAAACAAAATAATTAGAAAAGAACATGTTCAAATAAATAAACACCAAATCAATTTTATTTAAATAACCTCAAAAACTAAGCTTAATCTTGATAAAAACCCTAACCACCCATGGTTACTCAAGCTCATACATGGAAGTGAGCTGGTTAGGCACCCTATCACACTTACTACCTGAATTCTAATAGTCCTAACTCATATTTACCATAAAACTTGAACCAAACCCAGGAATTATCATCACACTTGTGGCTGGGTTTTCGATTTGACACCATATTATAATGAACCAACCCAGGTCAACATGACATGTCACCCAAGATAACTCATATCAGGGTAAAGATCAATAAATAAACCAAAACATGTCCTATGATTAACTGAAAGAAGATAAAAAATAGAGAACCATGAATAAGTAAAGTACACATCCATGATATGTACAAGGAAAATACAAAATTACTAAACCTAAAAGTATAAAAAAAACAAGAACAAATACCTATCTCTATGTGACCACCTATCACCACCAATCCATGTCACTAAAAAGGTGAAAAAGACCAAGAGGAACTGAAAAACTACATGATGCCCTTCCCCTTAATTTCATCCTACAAAATAGATCTACATATTCCCAAATACATATGATGGGTGTGAGGAAAAATCCAAGTAGGATACCACCAAGAATCTATATAATGTCTATCAACATGAAATAATTGGTTCAATATTTAAAACAAAACAATTTTATAAAGATATTTAAAATGAAAACCATTTTGGAAACATACTTTGGTTTCTTCTAAAGTATTTCATGTTCATATAAACTAAGAATATGAAAAGTACATAAAAGATAGTATAAAAGAATAAATATAATTTTCCATGGAAATACCATTCAATAAACATGAGAGTAATCAACATTAAACAATATCATCACGTATAAAATCTAGAATAAGTGAGATATATCCTATTAGAATACATACTCATACATGAAAAGGAACAGTAATTCGGTAATTATATGAATCCTACCAATATAAAGTCTTGCCAGAGTCTATAAATTTCATAAGAATAATCCCCAGTGGTCCCACACTCATTAAGGATTTCATAGGTCCCACACTCACTAAGGATTTCATAGGCCTATAACCCACCACAACCAAGGTTCCCAATGTGCTATGTTTTCCAAAAATATTTAAAAAACCATACTAATAATTTTATAAAACATTTTCATATAAAATCATCACCACTCCTATGATTAGAAATCAATTTTCAAGTCAAAATTATCTTTGGGTCATTTCATCAGACTCATAATGTGCACAAACTATTTTCATTAAAAACCCCCTTTAAAAAAACCCTTTTTCAAACCACCCAAGGTTCATATCATAAAACAATTTATATTTGATATCAAATAAATCAATTTCACAATCCAAACCAAATTAATTTATAATAACATTAATTAATTCATAGTTTATAACCATTGTATAGAGACACCTACCTCACCAATGGGAGTAAGACTAGTCTCCTTCAAGAATAGAGATTGGAAATGAGGAAATCTGGTCCTCACAAGACTAGATACATAAGAAAAATCATCAATCCCTCATCAAAACCTATAGATCTAGAATTCACAGCCTAATTGGGTTTTAATAGAATAAGGGGGAAAGATATTAGGGAGAGATCAAGAAAGAGTAAAGGATATAATATCAAAAATAGAATATACCATGAAGATATCCACCAAGAATTAATGGAAATCCCTAAGGATCCAAGGAGAAAACTCTCTAGATCACTGGGGAGAGGTTACGTTGGTCCTAAGAGAGATTAGTATAGTATTATACTTAAAAATTACCGAGGTAATTGAGCTAAATTATAATTTCAAGAGGTTTAGATCTGGGTGTACAATTAGGCCACACATTAATGTACCAACCATTCAGTGGACTATATCCATTGAAAATCAAGGAAAAAACTTACTTGGGGAGAGCCTTATAGTTTTAAAAACTATACTCAATCCATACGACATCCCCTGAACAAACTCCCATGCACCTATATGGTTTTTCTTGAGGACCCTCATAGTTTGACAAATCGCACTCAACCCATGAAAAATGGCACTAAGAATCACAGTATCATATCAAGCTATTAGTTCTAAATGTGATCCTAAACCATAATTCTATCCTATTTTTCTAGAATCTTTATTTTTTCAACCTCTTACTCCTAAAAACCTCTATAACCTCACAAGTGATAAAAAAAGATCAAATTTAAGCATACTTGTGACCCAGAGAGCATCACAATGATTAAAATATCCTTTACTTATTTCACAAAGTATCACTTGAGTGGTTTTTTTATTATTTATTCTCCTATATCCTTATCATGAATTTTATACTTTTTAGATCCATGTTCAAGGCCTATATCCTTTTTTTAAAAGTTTAAAATGATTTCATTCCTTCTTATATTTGGAATCCTTATGATTTAGCCTTTAGTTATTCCTTGAATCAAAATTATGAAACTCACTTCCTTATTATGGGTTTTATCATGCTCATGTTTTATGTATGGTTTCTTTTTCTCATATGTCATTCATATGTATTATTTTCATTATGTGATAGGTGGGATTAGAATTATATATCCCTCTAATGCATTGGTTAAATCTTTATATCTAATGAGATGTTATATAAGGGATTAGGAAGTGAACTTAATCCACCATGGGGATTTTTTCACTATGTTTATGGGAATGGAGAGTGAATCTAGTCCACTGTGGAATATTTTACACATTATAATGATGGTCTTGGGAGTGATCCTTAACTTATATTTATGATGTCATGTATTATGTTTTTTCCATATTTTTCATGATTCAATGATCTTATATTTTCTTTTATTTATTTCATGTTTCCATGATTATGATCATTATCTTTATGATATCATGTTATGCCTCTTGACTCTCATGTTATTCTTTATTACCATGTTTATTCCATGACTGGTCCTTTTATCTCACTATTTTCCTATTGTATTTTATTATAGGGTGTCCTATATGGTTTTAGAAGATTTATATAAGTTAGGTTCACTATATGGAGTTTAAAATAATGATGGTTTTTTAAATTTGAAATGATGTATTTATGTATATAATATTCTAAAGACACTGGAACTCTACATCCTCATCTTGTATTGGTTTGAAATCTATGTGAAAAAATATTAAATAAAGTTTTTTTAAGGCTTGGGTCCCTATAATATGCATAAGGTACATGAACTTTTCATGGAAAGGCATAGAGTTATATGAGATTGAAAATATCCACATGAGTGAGCACAAATCAATAGATATCCAAAACCATTCACCTTTCTAAACAAGGTATAGCCTCCATGTCGTAGGTGGTTCAACCACAAGTCTCTCTACCCAAGGAGACTTTAATACAAATAGAATTCAATTCATGGTATATATAATACCTAGTATGCCCAAAATATATTCAATAACTATTCTTAAGCTCATAACTTAAAATAAAAAACTGAGGTCAAGGTAGATGAAAAATATATTTTATAGAGTCATACTTAACATGTAATGTGGGGATCTAACTCATAAAATAAGTTTAACAGTTAATAATATCACATACACAATATTCACATTTCTTAAATAATTTATTAAACTTTAATATCAAATGAATTTAAAAAAAATAAATCAATATTTTATTTATCCTCCAAAACATGAGATAGTAATTCATGAATATTTCATAAATAAATGATAATTTTAAAAAAATCATAAATTAGAAAGAATATAACATGTTTTATATTCATTTAAATATGAAATATTTCATATTTTATATTATATAGAATCTATATGATATTTCATGAATTATAAACATTTTACATTTCAATTTATATTATATAAACATTTTATATAATCTAAATTTCATATATTTTTTAATTTATAAACATTCTATAAATTATCGTTTATGATTTATAAATAAACTCTTTAATTTCTGAATCAAAAGTCATGCCATATAATTCTGATAAAAAGGCATTTTAATATTAACCTTTAATATTTGGGAAAAAATTCTGAACATTTATTTAATTAATTATAAACATTTTATAATTAGTTAATCAAATAATTAATTATTTATAAATTAAAATATCTCAAAATAACTTTTTTCATAATTTCTAGACATTTTATAAACCATAAATATCATTTAAAAAATTAAAATTTAAAAAACACATTTTTTAAAACAATTTGGCTTACCCGTACTTATAATCTTGATTCTACGTAGGGGTAAACTCCCACTACACCTACACAGACTATTTTCGTAAGGGTAAATCTGCATAACCCTTACACAATGCATATTATATAAGGGTTCTAAAGCATCTACCTTTATGTGAACCCTTCATGTAAAGGTAAATCTCATATTACCCTTATGTGAGAACCTTCACATAAAGTTAAGTTGTGGATTACCTTTATGTTAACCCCTTTACATAAAGTTAAGCCTTTAAATACTTTTACATGAGCCTATCATATAAAGGTAAACATCATATTACCTTTACGTGATCTAGGAAAGAGCTATATCTATTTAAAGGTATTTAACATCTACCTTTACAAAATACTGTTTTATGGAGTCATGTATGGGTAATTAAAAGATAACCTTTTCAAAACCCCATCTATATAAAGGTAACATGTGATTACCTTTATGCAATCTATGTTAAGTTAATGAATTTTACACAACATTTTATGATATGTATCTCTTCATTACCGATTAATATTTTCTCAAAAACAAACAATTCAAACGCATTTAAATCTTGAAGAAACAATATTTAGTACCACTGATGGTTTTTGTTTAATCATCTTGTGATTATTGGTAGTGGAAAACGACCCAAAAAAATAGGTGGATCAATCTTCAAGAAATCAATGTGCTAAAATTGTCATAAAACTACACACTATGAATACTTGGTATACACAAGTTACAATAGCCATCTTCCTCGATATCAATGGATTGTTCTTCAAGAATATAATGAGTAAAACTGAACAAAAACACCCTACCTTTGAGAGATTACACTAGCTTAGTATCATTTATTGTATCAAGATTATATTTGAGTGTCGAAGGGGTGTTTGTACCTTTGTTGATAAATAATAAGCTGTACTTCAGGAATAAGAGAGATTCGGGAACTTTTCTTGAAACTAATGATCGTAGTAACATCAAACGAAGGTGATCCACACACACCCACTAAACAGAGGAGAACTCTTCTCTTTAAATTTGGGAAGTCCAACACTCAAAATTTATAACATATCACATTCATTACTGTTCATTGATTGTAATAGTCATTAAAATAGTTTCAATGAATGAATGTAAAGATTTATAGAACCAACCTTTGGTTCATAACTTGATGAAACCATTTGGGAGAAGTTTTTTAGACTATTTTAATGTATTCAACTCATATGCATCTCATGAATATTATTATATATATATTATACATTATATATGTATCATATACATGATAATATGCTTTCATCGTATGCATGTATTTAAATGAATAGCATATACTACATGTATATAAAGTATCATATCTTATATGCATCACAAGCATGTATACATGCATCTCATGCATGTGTTTTAGTGCACATCTCACAATATGATACATCTTATGGTGGATATGTTCATATGAATATATGAGTATGTTTGGTCAGGATCACACCAAACCCCTTTATAGATTGAGTATAATTGATGTTTTTATAAAGGAATATCTCTAATAAATCTATGAAATCAAGATTTTATATTTGTTTTCAATTATAAAAAGGCCCATAGGGTCACATATTTGGTCCTTAAAATAAGTACTAAATTTTAGACAAATTATTGGTTTCAAAATGAAGAGATTTTAATAAACCTTATCCAAAAAAGTCTGGATAGATTCATAAATAGTTGCAAAATTTTATATAAAGTCATAGTGTGATTTAATTAAAAGTGGGAGATTATTATATATGCACTAAAATTTTCATATCATACTATATGATATACCCTAATTCACAACCTATTATATGTATATTACAAAGGCTTGAGATTAAGTTTCCTCTAACATGACATATAATGGGATTATGATATTGAGTTCATGGAAACTTCCATGTCCCCTTCTTCATTTAATTTGGTTATGAATCATTTATATGATTCATTTATGTCCATTAAAACTGACTATAATCATTTGAAATATTCAAATTATTATATACTCAACAGGCGTGCATTATGGGTAACACGTGTTAGTTATCATGTGATGGTAACTAACCCTAAACTCCCTTAATTAAATGATGGGAGGATATATGAAGGATATGAGATCCTCCGGTAGGGAGTTTTATGTTAGTGAAACATAGTTAACCCGTATTCAAATCATTATTATACCTTGATTCTCCATTTTTTTTCAAGGACACTATGCCAGCACACCTTTGGAATTTGGTGGTCCTCTCATAGTGTATGAGGATTTTAGTGTCTAGTGTCATCCCAATGGAGGAAAGAGTTTAATAGATTTTTCCTAGTGATCTCCATCAAACATGGTCTATAAATATTGAAAAATATGTAACTTTCTACATTAAAGGTATTCATTTTTATATTTCATGTTCTTCACAATATGTTGATTTAAATATGATAGATCAGGAAATATAATGGGTTTCTTCTACAGTTATGATCATGAGATTATCCTACAAAACCCATCACCTTGTTCTCATGTTTCCAATGACATGTTAAACCTTTAATATTTAATCAAACATCCACATCATCTAAAAATGAATATTAAATTTAATAACATAATTATTTTTCTTGGTTAACCACTAAGGGATATATCCAAGAAGTATGTACACGATGATGTGTGGTGCATCGAAAATCACTACAAACTATATGTGATTACAAGATTTGGTTATGGATCACTAACAAACCAAGGCCAACTCCCTCCTATATATATAAACACTACTTAAAGATATAGAATCAATTAGTTATTCTATATATAGGTCCCTTCCATTGATAATTTTATGATATAATTAACACACCATCGATATTTGGTGTTCTCTCTACTACACTACCTCCATCAATAAAAAAATATATTTAATCATGTTCAATAACTCTCAAAAATATTTATATGTGTAGTTAAAAATTTTCAAAATGTTTATTTTACATCGATTCCTATAATATTTTTCTTTTATCTCTTTGATTTGATATTCTAAAAATATCCCTCTTAGAATGTCATGTGTAATCACTTCATTGGCCTCCAAATACATCCATTATGATCAAATCAAATTCCCTATAAAAACCCATAAATATCAATGAATTCAAATTATAATGAATCTAATAAATCTTTAGAAATTTCAAAATCCATTTTGTATTTCACATCATCACAACATGGTTTAGTTCAATCAACATGTCAACTTTGAAAATCAAAAATATTAAATTCAAAATTCATGAGAAATCCATCTATTTCCAACTTTAAAATTTGTATATATAGACACAAAATGGAAAGTTTCTTGCCAAAAATTCTATCTAAAATTCCAGAAACCTTCAAAATTTTAACATATAAAATTGATTATCACCATAGTGTCCACCAAACAGTTTTAAAAATTATTTGTTTTGTCTTAATTTATTGTTTCTAAAAATAACTCTAGAATGTTATTAATCAAAAAATTCCTACCACCATGATGTGGAATTATTAACTTTATATTTTTAAACCTTACTTGGTACTATGATCAACACTTTCACCAAGGTCCATGTTCAAATCATCATATTTTAATCACTCTGTTACATAAACATGGTGTAAGTGTCACTATCTTAAGTGATTTTGAATGATCTTAAACACTGAATTTGGTTTATAACATTCTCTTTTAATTTATTTTATTGTATTTTATTTTAGAAACATTTTTTTGAAGTTACTAGACCAAACTAAGTGCTCAAAATAAGCGAGGTCATTTTTGGATCCCCTTGCATACAGGTTCCAGCAGCCACTTGGTGGGGTACCACCAGATGGTCGGTGGTACCCACCGACTACCTAGTGGTGTCAAAAAAAACTGAAAACTTTTTATTTAAGGAGGGCCCCATATAGTTTAATTCACCCTATGATGGTTATATTAGACCTACAAGGCCATTAGAATCCTCCTAAACCCCTAGAGTCTATAAATACACCCCCATGGGTGCTTGGAAGGAAATGGTTCACTCTTTCAGAGATCATGCTACCATTTTTACACCAATAGATCTATTATATTATTTCTTGTTGTGTTCAATCTCTCCTCTATGATTTTCACTCCCTCTCTCACTTTTAATTATTCTCTTATCATTGTAAAATATAGTTGAGTGTATGATTCAAAGGTAATTCACAAAAGAAATTCACTTCTTTGTTTTTCTTTTGGTTCTTTCTTGGTCCTTAAATCATGGAGTTTTAGTTCTTTCTTGGCCCATAAATCAAGGTGTTTTTGTTCTTGCTTGGTCTTTAAAGTAGGATTTTGGGTTTTTGATTGGTCCTTAAATAAATGGATGGTTCTTAATTGATCTTTCAAGCATGGGGTAGTTATTTATTATTCTTTAAATTAGGGGATTGGTTCTTTCTTGGTCCTTAAATATAGGGTAATTTGGTTTCTAACTAAAACCATTAAAAGGACAATAAGTTTCTTTCTACAACCACTAAAAATAAAGGGATTTTGGGTTTTATTATTTGGTCCTTAGAATAAGGGATTTACATTATAAATGGGTTTCTTAGGCTTATTTGAACCCAAGGGAGTATAAATCCTCAAAATTCCTTGGGTTGGAGATATAGGCACCTTTCATGGGTGATTTTCAAACTTCATTATCAAATTCTCTTGTGTTATTTATTTAATTTATACTATGGTAACTCATTTAATTAATTTATTATAGTCATAAATATTATTCATGTACTATAAATTTTTATTAATTTCATTAACTTAAATATCATTCATGTGCTTTAATTATTTTAATTTTAGTTCATTACGTTAATTTTTTTGATTTCAGCAAAAATTATTTTTAATTTTTTTTAAAAAAATAAAATTCACCCCCCCCCCAACCCACCCCTCTTTTCATCCTGACTTAGACCAAAAATTAGTATCAGATCCAACCTTTTTATTTTTAACCTTAACTAGTTAAAAGGAACAATCATTTAAGGATGTATTCTACCTTAATTTTGAAAGTTATTTGGAATGAAACACTATGAAAATAGCCCCTTATTTTGATGGAAACAATTATAATTATTGGAAAATATGCATGTATAAATTTATTAAAAGAATATTCTATTCCATTTGTAATATTTTAATTAATGTCTATTAACTTTCTATCTAATTGGAGGAAAAATGGAATTGTGATGATATTACTTCTTTTGAGATAGATGAAAAATCCATGAATTATATTTATTTTTCACTATATAATAATTAATTTAATCATGTTTTCAATTATAAATAATCTCATGAGATTTATAAGGTTCTTAAAGAAACACATGAGGAACGCATCATGTTATAGTGACCCAAAATAAAGTGAAAAACTAGAAGGCACTAAAAACATCAGAAAGGAGTGCAAGAAATGACTCTCTCACTACACGTGATTCAATCCCAAAATTTTTTATGGCCTTAACCAAAGATAGTAATGAGGTATATTATTATTCTTATTTCTCTTCTAGCCACTTAAATTATAAAGATTTATGATATGTAAGAGATCAAATTCAAGAATAATTTTACAAAATAACTTCTAAGTTTAAATAAATTAAAAGTAAATAAAATATTATAGTTCATGAAAAATATATTTTATTTAAATAAAATAGAAATTAAAAGATGAAAATTAAATAAAAATAGATTTTATCTCCAAATAATGAAGACCAAAATATAATATTCAAATTTTTGTTAAAGGAAAATGATGGTTTGAAAAAGGATTTAAATAAAGTTAAATATAAAAGAGGTTTTCCAAAAGATCATCACCATATTAAAAAATTATAAAATATAATTAAAGAGATTAAAAATCTCTTTCCAAGTTCACCCAAGGTGAACAAAATTTTTAAAAGATCTCAGGTTTCCAACATCATGGAAAAGGTAATTATATACTTAGTTATAATGAAATGTCCTCGAAAAATATCATGAATACCATTTTTGTAAGTGGTAGCACACAACATAAAGTTTTAAAATATTATAAGAAATTTGGGAACATGATTTATGAATTAAATAGTAAAAAATACCATTATAGTAAACCTAAAATGGTCCACCTCTCTAAAAATATATCTTTTATAAAAACGCATACTTCTTATGTGAAATCATATCCCAAACAAATATGGGTTCCAAAATCTCTCATGAATAACATAATTAGTCCCAAATCCACTTGTGTACCAAAAGTATTTTGATCATTTTATAATAAATGTATCAATATTATTCTTGATAAACTAATTAGAACATGGTTGGTTGGTGCTTGAGACACTTGTGTGGTAAAAATATCATAATCCTTAAAATTATTTTAAACATTAAAATTATCATCTTTTAAATAATATCTATTAGTTTTTTTCATTCTAATATAATCCAACTTATTAAATTGGTCTCTAATTTTTTAATTCAATTGGTTATTTTTTTTATTTGTGCCATTTTTATTTCAATGTTTTTAAAATACACTTCATCATTTCTTTTTTATTTTTATTTTTATTAAAAAATAAGTTTTATTAATTTTAAAATCAATTTAAAATAACCTTTTAAAATATAATTTCAACATCCATTGTTTTATACATTGAGTAAGTGATCAATAAATAGAATATTTATTTTAATATCTCTTCTGATTTTCATAAATTGTACCTCTAATGTCTTGTTCTTAAAAATTGGATATATCAATTCATAATTCATTCATTTTGAATATTATTTCTAAATCTAAAATTATCATGTAATGATTAGAACCATTACTATTTGAAATTTCAAATTGGATATGGATCTTAAAATCATGTGTGATTTGGTAATAATTTTTTTGAAATTAATTAATCTATTTTAATTTATTTTGAGTGTATTTTTTTACTTCAAAATTGGAAATTTTATTTAAATATTAAATTTCCTATTTGAGCTACCTAGGGAGCCACTAGATAGTTGGTAATTCCTCATCAGGTAGCTGGTAGTGATTTGTAGAACCTAAGTTCTATCTCTTGCCTGCTGTCTAGCCAGTATAGCTCATCACCTGGATAGTAGCCTTATTCCAAGCTCTTCAGTACTATTACATTAGTGATGATTTTATTTTATTTTATATCTCTATTATATTCACCTCAATATAATTAATCTATATTTTTTCAATATTATAAAATTATAATATTTTAAAACATAGTTTTCTTGAAAATTTCATTTGGATATGTAATCCTTTTATCTTCCCCTCACTTTTTATAAGCTTTAATTTGTTTCTAATAATTTCAAAAGAAGAAAAATATTTGATTTCTAAAAAAGGTAAGAATGAAATAAAAAGAATTATTGTTTTCTATAAAGGATTGATTTAGTTTATAAAATTTCAATGTTATAATTCACTTCTTTATAATTTCATCTTAAACTCGTTTTTATAAGATATTAGGACTTTATTATGAAATATTGAAATTCATATTGGCCACTTTACCTCCCTTTTAATCATTTTTCTTATAATTAACTTTGGCCACTTGATTTAGCTTTTAATATTTTTTTACTAATGATTGAAACTGGACACTTGAAAAAACTATTCCTTTTACTCAAGTTTGATGTTTTTCACTTAAACATCACTCTCATAATTCTATGTCCTTTACTATTTCATGTTCCATCATACTTATTAATTCAATTCATTTATAATTGTTACCTGTACCTTAATCTGATAATTATTTATATATATTTTTATCGAGTTTTCTTATTTTCACTGAATTTATTTAGAATGTATTAAGTAAAACTTTATCATGGATCAAATTTGGTCTTATCAATGGATATTACTATAATATTTGAACATATATTCCTTACCTTGAAAGATTCTTGTTTATGAAACCCTATAATGTAGTGTGTGGATCTTCTTTGATTTTCCATATGCATTATCATTTCACCTTATTATGATAATAATATTGATATTGATGATCATTAAATGTAGAAAATGGATTAAAAAGTTTTGATATCCATTTTCCATTATCCATCTAAATAAATTGTGATCTTTGTGTTGTTTATAACATACACAAAAGGGTTTATGGATTTATATCTAAATGTTTTATTTAAATCTATTAAAATTAAATTGTTTTAAATATATTAATAAAATTCATTTTTAAATATTCTTTAAAGTATTCATTTAGATAATCCCCATTTTCCTCAATATTCTCAAAACTATTAAAAATTAAATTGTTTCAAAGTAAATTTAATATAATTTATTATAAGTTTTCTATTTTATTTATATAGGGGGTATTTTCTAAATAATCTATCTTTTCCTCTATAACCCATCCAATCATGTAAACCTTCAAGTTTTGTGATTTAATTTATGAAATCTATGTTTTCATAATGAATGATTTATCTTGAATTATAATAATTTTTTAATATAATTTTTTTCATTCTTGATTAAGATATTTATAGTAAGAAAATGTTATCTTAAATATCTCTTATCTTATTTAGTGTGTATATTTTAAGAATATTGTCTCATGGAATGAATCATTATAAAATCTTTGAAAATAAAATTTTAGTTATTTTAAAACTCTTTTAAATATTTTTAAAAATATTCTTACTTTAAAATTTTCATTCAAATAAGTAAAAAAATTTCATTTATCATAAGGTTAGATTATTATACCCTTTTAAATCTTGAGAAGTATTGAATTATATACTTATTTTTATCTCTTAAATTTTTTGATCTACTTATTTAATTCTTTTTGAAATATTAATTTTGATATTAAATGAATTTCTTCTTGAACTTCATGATATATCTTTTAATCATTGGCTTATGGTCCTCAAGTTTTTAAGTGATTGTATTTGAAAATATAAATTTCTATGTATTTTTCCTCTATTTGGAAATTTTTAAACCTTGAGCTTTGTTTAATTATGATTTATTCTAAATATTTTTCTTTATTGATGTATGATTTATTTTCAATATTGATATTTATTAAAATATTCCTTATTTTTTCACCTTGATATTTATTTACTTGTATTATTCTTTTAGATCTTGAACACATTGATATTCATTTGATCATTTTTTTGTCATCATGAGTTAATTATTTATTTAAATCATGCATTTCATTTAAATATTTAAATCATTGGTCTATCATTATCACTTGATATCATTTATTTATCTTTTATTTAAATCTTAAAGTAATTGATATATTTATCTCACTTTCTTAGGTGTGTTTTTGTTTTCTCTTTATTTAACTCTTGATTTTCATGATTTTGGTGTCCCCTTATATATTTTATAGTATTCATCATTTGAGGGGGATCCTAATATTTTTGAATCTAAAATGTTTTTTTAAAAATTGAATTTCAAAACACATGTGTATGTAGTTTTTAGTTTTCTAAATATTTTTTGGAAAGTTAAAATTCTTCAAGGCATAAAATTTATTTTTAATTTTAAACTCCTTTGATGAAACAATTATGAGTTATGAAATTTTTATTTTGTATGTTTTATGGTTGGATCTCATATCATCATAAATGTATTACCTTTATCTATATAACTTTTTTTATGAGTTTTATGATGATTTAAATGGGGGATAGGGTGTTGAGATTAAAGTTATGATTCCTTTAAACATGTTTTAGGGTATATGGTGATAAAATTAAAGGTATGATTTTTTTAAAGCATGTTAATGGTTATGATTTTATATCATGAATGGAGGAGATGTTTTTTTCAATAAATTAATTTTTATATGTTTGTTGAGTTATTTTTGAATTGTGAAAACCTTGTGATTTTGAATTTTTTATAATCACAAAGGGGTATAAGTTTTGAGATTGAATTATTCATTCTTGAAGCACCATTTGTAAATTTATTTTTGAAATATTTAAAATCGTTAGTTGAATTTTATTATGAATTATTGAAATTCATTTTGGTCATAATCATGAGAAGTTCATCATTTATGTCTTTATTAATTGATTAATCATGTGTTTTTTATCATAAAAAAGGGGGATAATATTGTACATATCACTCTCTTAGGTGATTTTGAATGATCACAAACACCAAATTTTTATTCTAACATTCACTTTTCATGAATTTTAGTGTTTTTATTTTAGACACATTTTCATGAATTTACTAGACCAAACATAGGGATCAAAAGGAGCGAGAATATCATTTTATAAGAGTTGGTTTCCTAGAAATGACTTACTTAGTACTTGGTTACAAGTTTTTAATTGTTAATAAAGTTTTATTATAACATTATTATTATTCCTATACATTTAATTTTAATGTGATAATGTCCTAATAATATATGTCACACTGGAAGGTCATAGAAGTTCCACCCTATGATAAAAACCTAGATGTTCCACAACATTATTCTTGAACCTTGTTCTATGGACAGATAATATTTTCTAATAGGATGAATACAATATAGGCTATCAAGGTTAGGAGTCTCATAAGACATTAATACACCTTTTCATGGTTTTCTCCCTTAGTAATATCCAAGATATGAGTTTATGAGAACATACTTGTTTATAGGAAATCCACATTTCAATGTGTCATTGGATATTTCTATTTTTGGATGTGTGTATTAATTCTTAGACTTTAATATTATCATTAATGGGTATCTTGACTCTTATACATTGATGTATTGATGAAAACCATGATGAAATTTTATCACAATGTAGTAGGATGTGTTGGGTGTGTCATGAGTGATATTTAATTAATGGATATTGTGAGAAAGGATTTATCCATTTTTTGGTCTCTTGATGAAGTTAATATATTGGACCCTTTGATAGGAATAGAACCACCTGGATAAATTTTTTTCCATGCCATTTGATTAGCCATATCATTTTTGGAAAGTCAAAGAAAGATACATTGATCATATAGGTTCATGAAACTAGTATGAAACCTTCTTGATTTGAGATGTTATGATAAAAGGATTATATTACACGATAAAAATTCATAGGATGTTGTATATCATTGTGACATTAACTTATTTCACTGTGGATTCCTTGTAATTTTGTTAGATGCTAACCTTATAATTTTAGAGGTTATGCCTGATTCCACAGAGAAAGAGGACTAGAGGGTCTCATGCTAAGTGTATCCATAATCTTAGTTAAATTCTAGTATTAAATTTAACAAGTTAGAATAAATAATATTTATTCTCATTTGGTTGATCACCATAATTTAATCACAAGTTATTAAAAAGAATAAGTGAGTTAAATAATAAGAAGAAATATTTTTTTATGTTTTGTGAATATAATATTGATTATATTTCTCCTAGAATAATGTGGTGACATTTGTTTATTAAATAGTGAATTATCTGAGGATTAGTAAATGTTGATGAGGGAAAGCAGACTAAGTCTAATGGTCTGATTGAAAAAAATAGAAATGATATTTATTTATATATTTTTAAAGGTGTTTTACATTTCAAGTGATTAATAATAATATTATTATTATTGTACATTGGGTCAACTAAGAATTATGGAATTTTGAAAGATCTTGTGTGTGATTTTCCAACCCTAAACATGAATAGTTATCTAAATATATATCTTTACTAAATCATAATTAGGGTACACAGTAGATTGAGTGAGACTCTCTCAAACCCTAAATAAATATCAAGTGATCTAGAGTGCTCTACACCTCCCATATCTTAATAAAATGAGAGAAAATCAAGATTTATTCCTCTCTCAAGAATAATTGTACTATAATAAACCACGAACAATGCAAGCAGTTAGGATCAGTATTGCTAGCACCTGGTGATTCTATAGTGTAGTTCAGAGATTTTGGTGCTTGTGTGAATCATCTCTAGAGGGATTATGCATTTGGATACTTCACTTCAATGATGGTATTAAAATATATTGTTAATATAATCATCAATTAAAGGGGAATTAAAAGTTTAGGTAGTTCCATATCTTCTCATTAATTAATTATAAATTACATGTGAAGATACTTATATTTTAGTTCTAGAATTTTAATCTAGTTAATTAATCTAATTTTCATTGGAAATGACATTTTTGATCATGTGAAGCAATGATTAAATGTGATTTATGACTAAAATCCAAGATAGTCATACCATCATAATGTTGTGGCTAGAACCTACAAGTGGTATCAAAGTTATCACAAGTTTTATTTATAATTATTCATCATTCATTTATTTTTCATGTGTTTATATTTACTTTTACTCATAATCAATTTTTTTTAATATATGGTATCATTTTATCTTCCCTTATTCATTCTCACTAACATAACCTATGAATGGTTCTTAATTAAAAATGAAGAAACATCCAGAAAAAACCATTTGGAAATTCCAAAGGTTTTTCCAAGATAAAACTAGATTACACGGTATGTACTTCCCATATACACATTGTGTATTATGTTTTATTTCCTGTATCTATTTCTATTGAATAAAATATAACAAAATTGGATCTAATATCTAAATAGATCGAATTTATGTGTATATCCAGGTTGAATAGAACATCGTGTGAAGAACTTCATGCTGAGTAACTATTGTACACAACATGTAGTCCTCGTTATCTCGTGGCTAAGTACACACGGTGTCCCAAGAATACCATGTATTGGATACACAACATGGGTATTCGTATTCCAAACAAAAAAAAGTACATATTTTATATGTTGGACTACATACCGTGTACCTCAAGTTTGTCCATAGGTAGAGACACACCCAGTCCCAAGGTGTGTGTTGTGGACATAGGCATAAGACAAGTACAGACCATATATTTTTTTATACGTTTTGTAGTCTGATATTGGCAGTGTTTTAAAATTTTCATGAAAAAAATATATTTAAATATATAATTAAACCTATTTATTATGTGTTCCATGTTTCATTCATTTGATCGTACATGCCATGTTATAGGATTAATAATTATATATAAAATTAATTTATGTGTTAAAATTTTTGACAAATACACAAGGTTGCCTATAAGTACACTTGTGTACTGAATTAATTTTAAATGAAGTTAATTTTGTTTAAAATTATATATGATGGTGAGTTATTTATGGTAGGATGCAATTAAGATAAATTTAATTAATTGAATTAACTCATGGAAAGTTATCTTAGTTAAAGAACGAATTGAAGTAATTGATAACTAGATTGAAAATATATGGTCGTTGCTTAATGTGTTGATGATCATTAGATTATACAATCCCTTATATGGAATTGGTATCTTTTAAATTATTATGGTTGAAATTATTATTAATGGTTCATGTGTCATCCTCTCCTCCTTATTATATAAGTGTCTATATTTCTATAGTTTCTTTTATGTAAAACCCATTTATCTAATACGTTGGATCCCCTAACCTGTGTGTGAGTAAAATATTATGTAAGTATGGAGATCCCAAGTTAGAGGAGGTGGTCTCTAGTCCATGATTTGAGGTGAACCAATAAAATTGATGCATATAAGCAAAGTATGAATGTTGCTACATGAATCAAGTTATGGTTTAAGGTGTGTTCTCCCCTATGATTTAGGGTTAGTTTATCATCCAATAGATAAACTGACTATTAGAGAATTTCATGATCATTACACTTATATTTTATTTCTTTTAGTTGCATGGTTAATTATTTATGTTTGTGAATGCTACATGATCACCTAATAAATGAATTAACAAGCATGAAATATGGAATAAAATATAATCGGATTATACATAAATGTTTTATCATACATGGTTATCACTTAAGTAAAATCCACTTAATATTAACAAGGCATGTAAAGGTATAAAATGGTATTTACACATAAGGATAAAAATGTATCAAATAAAAATTTTAAGTCAATATAGCCTTCCACTACTTAAGTTAGAATCGACCTAAGTTGGGGTGATTTCAATTATCATGGAACTTTTAACTTGAAGTTTTGGGTTGAATTAACTTGGTTTACATCAAGGTTTAATTACCCAAGAATGACTTGGTGTAACTAACAGGAAAATTTTGATGAAATATTAAAAATAGGATTTCAGTATTAGGAAGTCTACTCAACATATCATGGGACTATGAGTTAATGTAGTTGGCAAGTTATTCCAACCAAAAACCCTTCAAATATCTTGTTAGTACCAAGTCTAGGTTATGAGAAGGGAATATATATCCATGCCACTAGAATATCTAAGAAAAAATATATTCTAAAACTGACAGTGAGGGATATTAGGTTTTTAAAAATAGTTGGAGATTAATGTAATTAAATTAATTTTAAATTTATTAATCTATTTTTGCAATCAAAACAAGTAATGATTATCAGCTCTTAAATTGTAGAAATGAAAAATAAAATGACTTCAACAATATCACTATTATCCATAATTTATAAGGATAACCTTTTCAATGATGTGAATTTATAGGAATGTTATAGGCATTTGCGCATTATACTATTCCCCAAATGAAAATTATATGTGATTGAAGACCCACTTTATGAGTTCATTTCAAAATATTATAATGAGGAATAAGTATATATATCTATTTGAATCATGTGGAATATTATTTATAGTCCAATTTTTCATGTTATCCTCCATTTCCAATGAGCTTCTAAAGTGATATGAGGATATGGATGTGCATAGCATTATTTATCACCTTAAGGATCTATATAAAGGGAAGTCTAGATCATAGAGATATGAGATCTTCAATACACTATTCATGTGCAAGATTGGAGAGTCAGTTCCATCTAGGTAATATGTATTCAAGATGATTTGATACATTGAGAACATGGGAATCTTGTATTTTAAGATCCCTGGTGAGCTGCGCATAGATCCCATTCTTTCCTCATTACCCAAAAATTTCTCAAGTTTTATTATAAATTACAATATAATAAATAGTGACAAGACACTGTCATAACTTCTTACACTTATTCACCAAGTGATAAAGACATATAATGTGACAACCCACTATCCTTATAGTGAATAAGAAGAAGATTAATAAGGAAAAGGGACTAAAGAATCATTACAAGTATAAGGATCCAGAGTACTGTCCCCCCAAGAAGAAGAAGATCTAGAGGCAAGGAAAGAAACATGATGTGGTATGTTTCACATGTGAAAATCGGGGCCACTAGAAAAGGAATTACACCTAGTCAAATAAGAAAGGGTGATATTTAATTGAGTTTGTTTTTTAGTGTAATATTTACATATCTACAAGTTGGGTATTATATACTTTCTATGGTGCTCATATTTGTATCAAAATATAGGAACTAAGTTAAGTTTGGAAGATTTACAGAGATGATGTGAATATATGAGATTTTAATAGAGTGATGCTAGTTGATCTATCTATTGGATACTACCATATAACATTTTTGAAAAGATTGATATTGGTTTTAAATAATTTTTATTATGTGCCTAGTGTTAAAAAGAACATTATTTTAGTTCCTTGTTTAGATATGGATGGATTTATTTTCATCTTTGGAAATAAAGGTTGCTACTTTTATAAATATGTTATATGATATGTTATGACATAATTAAATATTTTATTTATATATTAAATTATGAAAACCAAATTTTGGAAATTGATAATGAAACAAACAAGTGTGACTCATTTAACACTCATCTATGACATTATCATCTTGGTCATGTAAATAAGAATCATTTGTAAAAGATATATCAAGATGGTTACTTAGACTCTTTTGAGATTAAGCCGCTTGAAATATTTCACACTTTTTTACAAGTTAAGATAACCAAACCACTCTTTGGTGGTTAAGGTGAAAGGGCCACAGAGCTTCTATATTTGGTACACACTAATGTGTGTAGACCTTTTCAAGTAGAGGGTATAGGTGGATACTCATACTTTATTTGTTTTACCAAAGAATTGAGTAATTATTATTATATCTAATTAATGAGGAACAAGTATGGATCCTTTGATAATTTTAAATATTTCAAGAATGAGGTTGATAATCAAATTGTTAAGAAGATAAAGAAACTTCAATCGGATCGAGGTGGTGAATATCTTAACCAAAATTCTATTGAATTTATATAAGAGTATGGGATTTTATATTAACTCAATTCACCTTATATACCATTGTGGAAATGTGTTAGTGAAACTATGAATTGTACCTTGTTATACATAGTAATTTCAATGATGAGTCACAAAAGTCTTCCATTATCCTTTTGGGGATATGAATTACAAAAATAATTATACTTACTAAACTGCATACCGACCAAAGAAAAAATGGTATTACCTTTGAGTTATGGTGTAGAAATAAACAAGTTTTGGCACATTTTTGTGCATGGGGTTATGAGGAATTTGTTAAAGATATCTTAAGAAACAAACAAGCACCTCGATGCATGAAGTGTATCAGTAAGATCTCAGACTTCTAATGAGGTATGATTTTGTTTAAATTTTGGATTCAGTCTCTTTAAATTGATAAAATAAATGTTTACTAAGTTTATGTAGAGGCTCAGGGGAGTTTCAGGGGTTTGAGACATGAAATAGGGAGAAAATTTACCATACAATGCATGTTTCATGGTTGGAGAATGGTTAGTAGTAATCATGCACCCTAATTGTGATTTCCTAGAGGTGTGGTGGGGTGCACGGTTTAAGAAACCATGTAAGGGGGGAGAAAAAACCATGTGGTCTTGGATAGAGAAATTATGAATGATTACTGCATGGTTTTTTAAAATATGTTGGCTCCCCAGAAAACTGTGTCACTAGGCCCCCTCTTGGACAAAGGTTGTCGTACAGTTGGTGCACTTTTTGGCCTACCGTGTGTCCAAATCGTGAGTCTCACTAAATTGGGGTAAATTTACTTTTTTTCCCCTCCAAATTTTATTTTATTCATCCAATTTTATTCCCTTATCTTCTTTCTACAGAAAGATTTATGATCCAAACCCTCTTATACTTCCCAAGGATCGATCTTCCTCATTTATAAGCCATTTAGAGCACCATTGGGTGCGGATCAAAGATCTGAGTGAGTCTAACACTCTTATTTATTCCTTTTTCCATATTAGGGTTTTTGGAATTTTTCTTATTATTATAAATCCCTAAAACACTGCTAAAAAATGGCCTTTAAGAGCGCTAGAATAGGCCTTTATCAATTCTAAAAAAATACTGATAATTTGAGCGTGGTTAAAGGCCTGAATTTTTATCAACACTCAAAAAGTGTTGTTAAAGGATACCTTTAATAGTACTAAAAATACTATTAAACAGTACCTTTAACAATGTATTTTTTCAATGCTTTTAAAGGCCCTATTTATCAGTGTTAAAAAAGCGATGATAGTCCCCACTGATAAAGGGTATATAAAAAAATTCTATGCTCCACCCACCCCCCTTCATCTGCACTTCCCACCCCCACCCCCTTATCAGTGCTTCCCCCACCCCTTTATTAAAGCTTTAGATAATCCCACCCTCCTACATGTGCCCCTACCTCCAGTGAGTTTCGAACCCTAGACCTCCAGCATATACATCAAAGCCTTTTCCACTCCCCTATAGTGTTTTGTTTCACATTTTATGATATATCTATATATTTATATATATTTATATATATTTCATTACATTTTTAATCCATATATTTATATATATGTTTATATATAAGTTTATATATTAATTAATATATTTTATATGTAATTTTTTTTAATTATTTATTTATAAAATTAAATTTTATATGTGAATATATAAAAAATATATATATATATTGTTATATATTTGATTATAAATAAAAGTACATTATAAAAATTTATAAAATTTCAAAACCATAATATCAATATGATTTTAATACCTAGGAAAAAATTCAGTCCCCACCAAAAAAGGGCAATACGACCACCATAAACGACCCTGAAAATCCATTGAATGTTAAAAAATAGAGGTATGCCGACTAAAAACTTAGTTTTTGAGGCCTTATAGGGATTTTTTGGCCTCAAAAATGTGATAGAGGCTTACCTATATTATTGAGGGAATATATCTCATCACACGATTTAATTTGATATGTGGTAGAGCTCAAACAGACACCCAGATCAAAAGTTATTGCCGTTTACAGTTTGAGTTACATTTTCAACTTATTTTAGATATTTTATTGATTTTTTGATTTTTTTTTTAAGCTTAAAATTGTTATTAAATGATTATTAATTGATAATAAATAGAAAATTTTTAATTAAAAATATTTTTTTAATTATTTTATTAGCTATTTCCACTAAATATCTTATATAGTAAGTGTAAATGCCAATTTACCTTATCTAAAACATATTTTAAAAAATATATATTATATTTATATAAATATAAATATACTTATATATTAATGTATTATTTTTAATGAAATATAATTTTTTTAAAGTATAATTTTATCAGTGCTTGTAAAAAAGCACTAATAAAGGGCCCCCTTTAATAGCGCTTTTTTTAGTGCTAACAAAGAAGGTCTTTATTAGTGTTTTTAGCTAGCATTATTAAAGTCCTGATGTTAAATAAACCTAGTTTTGTATTAGTGAAATCCTATTTTTCTATTATATCTTAGGTTGAGGCTTTGAAGGGTGATTGAGTTGGAATCAAAAGTTGAGGTTAAGTGAGCGTTCATTCTCATAATCAAGGTAGGCGGTATAAAAGTTATATCACACAGTCTTGTTGGTTTTTTTATGTGTATATATTTGTTGTTTTGTGTATTTTTGTAGTTCATTTGGTTTTCCATGGTAGAAATGATGACTTAGTTGTTTAATTGATGAATTGAACCCCTCATGATCATCATGGGATGCATTGAGGTTGATTATATCTGGTTAAGGGACACCCATGGGGCGTTCCACTTCTTGAACATGGAAATTGATATGTTAAGTGTATAATTGAAGTGTTATGAGATAGATCCCATGATAAATATGTTGACATTTTATCTTTCATTATGAAAATAAAATAATGGTAATTATGTCTAGTTGTTGACATGGCATAAGGGGGTGTGTGGTATAATGTGTGAATAGGTTAAATGAAATAAATTGAATATGTTAAATGACTTATCAGTTATAATGGAAATTTGTAAATGGATTTAGGAATGTAAATTATTAATGTGTTAAATGGGTTAGGATATGAAAAGGGAAATAGTTTAAGGGATTAAGGCATGAAAATAGAATATGTTTTCAATTAGTTATGAATTAAAATGGTAAATGTGTTTAAATATTTATGTTTTGTGATTGGTAAATGTGTTGTAGTTAAAGAATAATGTGAACATGGCTTAGTGGTATGTGGGGTATTTAATTGAGGTTATATGACCACGGGTTAGGTTAGGCTAAATATTTGAACCCCACCCTTATAATGTATAGGTTGGGAAATTGTACTGATTCTCTATGCCCCTAATAGTTTCATTTGATGAGACTACTTGGACTGAGACTCCATGGTAATTGTTACATATTTTTTTGTGAAAATTGTTTCCTAGTGATATAGAAAACTTGAATTTTACCCTTATTCATAGTTTTTGTGATCATTATAGGTCAAATTTTAATTGATGAAAATTTCTAAACCACAGAACACATGATGGAAGTGACTAGAGTGAACCTTGTTAACAAATGGCACCATGTTTATTTTTTTCTATTTACATAGTCATTCAACCTGTACCTGCATGCATTATATTTTTTTAGACTAGATATTTTCTAGACACCATTGGTGGTGTCCAACTGAGTTTTACTCACACCCTGGTCGGGCCACCATTGGGAGCCTAAGAAAAATTCATGGTTGCAGGTTTGGACAAGATAAAGGACCTATACTAGATGGTTGATTTGGGTTTAGTATGTGCATGGATGAGGGAACCGAACTTAGATTTGGGGCCTGTTTTGGGGATTCTCTATCTTTTATTTATTTTGGGTTTTCCTTACACTTTTTACTGTATGACATGACATGGAATATTTACTATCTGATTGTAGGATTATACCCAGTTTTGGGAAAAGTTTTGTAATGCATGTTTATTAGTTATATTGTTTCCTTATTTCTTATTGTTATTTATCATGGATTACTCTAATAAAGAGGGTATAGTCTCCCCATGTATCATATTATACCCTCACTGTTAGTTAGTAGCCTCTAGTATATAGGTAGGTGTTCCTGATTTTATGTGGTGATCTGGCTTGAGGCACCAAATATAGTGGCTACTAGGTTGGGGACATTATAATCTGGTATTAGTGCATTTTTATTTTTCTGTTGTCTTACTATTTGGGAGTGGTGTATGGGAGACTAGGATATGTTGGGCCTTTGAAATGAGCTTGTTCATGGGAATATCTAACCCATGTATGGTGGAAAACCCAATTACCCAGGGTGGGATTATTTTTCTTGATGTGTGTTGTTATGGTTGGATGATATTTCACCTTGTGTGATGCACTTTTTGTGTGATGTGACTATTTTACGATATTTTTTCTCATAGATGAAATGGTATTATATTCTTCATATATAAATAATTCTAGGAACCTAGGGATATATGTAACATGCATCATGGTAGACACATGTAGGGAAAAGGTGTGTGAGATGTGAGGGATAGAATTATTTTTCTTTCCTGGTAATTTCAAAGAGATTGTGTCTAATAAAGATGATGAAAATGGGTAAATTAAAATAACGTAATGAAATTATTAACGAATAGTGCCAAATGAAAAGTCATAAATGAGTTAAAACTTGGTTTTCATGGGTTATAAATATAGAGGTGTTCCTGAATGAGAAAGATTTATGTTTTGAAGGTAAAATTGTTAAAAAGGGTGTCTAATTAAAGACTTGTGACTATGTAAGTTGGTTTACCCCATGTTGACACTGATTCATGGTAGGGATGGATGATGATAGTGATAGTGATGGGACTATATCCGTTGGGATAGTGTATGCAAAATGGGTTGGTTATGGCTATTAGAGAGTCTTATTTTTTGAAAAATATAGAAGATTTATGTTATGTGTATTGAGATGTGTGTTTGGCATTGTATAAAAATGAAACCACTAAGACATGTTCCTGTGGGAGATAGGAAGATATCATCAAGAATTATTATCCAATGGTGGAGTAGGAAACCCCATTGATCCTGGGTAACATAGGAGAGGATCACTTTTGTGATAACTTTTCTCATTTTATGAAGATGATGGAATGGGACCTAGGGTAGGTTGTGCTAAGTATGTTTGATTTGACCATAGAGTTTCAGTTACAACACCCTCCAAAATTTATTGTAGAGGGTAGACCTAAAGTAGATGAGTTCTAGATAGAGTCCATCCAGAAAATTCTTGACCACTTAAAGAATCCTCCTGAGAAGAGAGCCAATTTGGAGGCCTACATGTTGTGAGGACCGGCAAAGTGCTTGTGGGATATTCTGGTTTAGACTGAGCTGGCAGAAGGTATGTTGTGGAAATATTTCCAAGAAAAGTTTCTAGAGCATTTATACCTGGATGCCTTGAGATGGGAGAAGGTTGTAGAGTTTATGAGGTTGGACCAAGGGACCATGTCAGTGATGTATTATGATGGTCACTTCACCTACTTTAAATTCTTTGTTCTAGTATTGGTATGGGATTATGCATCCACAATGAGACATTTTCATGATAGAATTAAACTTGAGATAAAGTCCCAGGGTGAATATCTTCTGTTTAAAGAGGTTTATTGAGGTGGTGGATTAGTACCTTATTTTAGAGGGGAACTTGGAGGAGGCTTATGGTGGGGGATATACTATTCCAGTAGGGTGATCCAATGATGAAAATTTAGATAGTAGGAAGAACCATTTTGAAGGTTTACAGTAGAGCAGTGGTGGGAATAGTAGGCATAAAAGAGGACCAGGCTCATAGAGTAGTGATAGAGTTTTTTATTATTAGTGTGGTAGGTCGGGACACATGTGTATCTAGTGTCCTTGACTACCAGTTGAGTTTCAATAATTTTTTAGGATGATTCATGTGTAGAGGTTCTATAGGAACCCATGAAAAATGGGTGATGATATAGGATCAAGACCGATACAGAGTGATGGTGGGGAGTTAGTTACCTCATATCAGGCAGGCAGTTAGAGCTCTATCATCCATAATAATCAGGTTAGTGGATGTAGTAATCTTGGACAAGGGTGTCCTTATCAATAGGGTAGTGTATCACTAGAAGCTCATACCAAAGCCGAGTGTAGAGGAACAGGTCAGTTTCATGCAGTTCATCCTACACTTGGAGGTGGTGAGGTCAGACCATCGATGGTGATTGGGATATGTCATACCTTGTTTTTAATGCGTCCGGTGTTGGGATCAGGTCAATGTTGATCCATGGTATGAGCTGAGTGTATACCTTGTTTTTTAATGCGTCTGGTGTTGGGATCTGGTCAATGTTGATCCATGGTGATCGGGATATGTCATATGGGTAATGTAAGTTGAGGCATCATGAATATAATTACCCTACACATGATCTTGAGTTGAATTAGCTGATTTATGATTTAAAGTGTTGGTGGAATTAATTATTAGGGGAAGGTTTATTGTGTATACCAATCATAAATTCCTTAAGTAAATATTTTCCCAGTGTGATTTAAATCTTTGGAAGTGGATATGGGTTGAGTATATGCAGTCTTTTGATTTTGAGTTAATCTACATATTGGGTAAGGGAACATTGTAGTACCTCTGGTTTCAAGTAACCCTTATTTTATTCTTTTTAAATATATAAAGTGTTAGGGTGAAGTTTGAGAGAGTTTGAATAAGGTTTAAAATGTTTTGGTGGATTTTATAAGGGTTCATGGTTAGTTTATGATTTGTGGAAACTGTGCAGCACCTACAGGAAACCATGCACAAGGAGGTAGGGGCTAATGAGAAGGCACGTGGGCAGACACACGGTTTGTCCAAATCATGCATCTGCCTAGAAGAAACCATACTACATAGGACAGTGGCATTTGGTATGGTTGGTGCATGATTTTCTAATAATGTGAGCCAGATATGTGAGGCCTCCCTTTGAGTTAGTAGCTAAAACATAGTTAGCGCATGGTTTTCCAAACTGTGCATGGGTTAAAAACTAGATCCATAAAAAGTATATATAGGTCAGTTATGTGTTTTAATGAGTTTTTTTTCCAAAATGGACCTAACTCGAGATTTTTCTCTCTCAAAGGTTTTAAAACCTCTCCCCATTGGTTTGGAAGTGATCTGGATGTATTTCTTGTTTCTTTGAAGCTGGACTCTTATGGTAAGTCATTATTCTTGGTGTTTTTCCATGGTTTTCCTTAGATCTACCCCTCTATCTCTCTCGTTTTCATAGATATATTCCTTTTGTGGATAAATATAAGTTAGTTGAATCCAAATATGATTAAATTTGGAATTTTCAATGATAGGGGAATAGATTTAATGTGGGTTTTGGAGTTTCAACCTGGTTTCGTGGGAGTTTTTGTGTCATTTTCCATTTTCACCAAATCCTTCTAATTAGGTGACTTCACTCTTGACTCCTCTATTTAGAATATGATGGATTGATTTCAAATTCATGGATTTTTATGAAATTTATTATGAATATGTTGTGAAATGATTAGTAAAAACCTTCTTGAGTGACGGTTTGTGGAAATTGGGATGTTTTTTGGAAAGAAATTTTAGCAACATGATTTTAAAATGATGATTTTAAAATAATTGATGGTTTTTTATATAGAAAATTGGTTTTTAATAAAAATTTTGTTTTATTAAAATGGTTTGGGAACACTTGCATTGGAATGGTTGTGTGGTGTGTGTTCATATGCGTTAGGATGGATAAGGGCATGAAGTATCCCATCAAAAGGTTGGGATGGATATGGACATGAAGTAATCCTATCAAAGTGGTTCACTAAGTAACGACTTAGTGAAAGGATGAATCACCAATCATGAGTTCAGGGAGGTCCAGGTTGCATTCATGGTTGGATTTTTGGATATGTGTAATGGAATGGGTTATACCCAAATGGGTTTTATGAATGATTTTAGATCATTGTTTGGTTGCTTTCCTTGGAATTTGATATTATTTGACGAAACTGTTTTATTATGAAACTTGTTTATATTGTGATATAAAATTTTTAGAAATTGTTTTATATAAACTATTTTATATAAATGTGATAACATGTTCTTTCCTAGTGGAGTGAGTAGGGAATTCATTTGGGGAAAGCCTACTGAGTTTCATTACTCACCCCTGCCTTGGCACTTTGTTGATTTTGTAGATATAATTTATCAGGACATATAAAAAATTAAAATTATCATAATTATCTAGTGTTACTTAGTGATACTTGGGTTTTTTGGTGTAGTTTGAGAATGTATATTTTTGGAGCTTTGGAGTTATCATTGTCTTTGAGTTTTGTTGGTTTCATAGTCTTCTGTTGTGTACTTTTTTATTGTGTATTCTTCCATTATGGTACTCTTGTGTAGTTTGAATTTTATATAATGGTAATGATTTGAGTTGTCATTCATTGATATCATAAATCATGTAGTAGGTTATTGGTTATGGCGTGTTTGGTTGGATATTTTATTTTTAAAGGAAAAAATCATCCCTCAATTATAAATGAAGCCCTTGGAATTTATTGTCAACCTTTGGCATCTTGGGGATGTCACTTAAGGCCAAGTAATATCCTACTATCTTCTCAAGCTAATGAGGAGGGGTGAGACATTACAAGTGGTATCATCTTGGTCCTTCTAATCTTTTTGGAACAAGTGGAAGTATTCTTGGTTGGTATTGGACTTGGTATTGGTTGCTAGTCTTGGAGTTGAATTCATTCTGGTCTATTATTTGTATTGGATTAGTAAAATAGAGTAGGATTTTTCAGGACTTAAAATGTAGAGCATAAAAAGACGTTGCTAGCCTTTTTATGTTGAACTTCAAGTTACTAATGAGTTGGGTACATAAGTGTTTTGGAGACACTTATAGGATTTGTAATCTCATTTTCATGGGTTTATCCAATGAGACAAGCATGACATGCATTATAGAAATGACTTCCCACTGGTAGTGCATATTTCATTTTGAGTAATGTTTTGGCGCAATGTGTTGATTTTTGAAAAATATTGAATTTTTTTTTCAAATGTGATATTTTGAAAAGAGAATGATTGTGATATTTTGAAAATGATTTGATTTTCAAAATTGAGTGAGATTTTTCAAAAATGGTTAACATGGAAAAAGGTTGATTTTGGAAAGCATTGTTGTGATATTGTGTTATGATTGAATTTGAAATTTTAATCCTTCAGTTAATAGAGAGTGAGTCTTATGGCATTTTTTGTGTTTCTAGAAAGTGGCACATGGTAGGTGTCATCAAAACCAACCATAGGAAGCTACTGAGAATGTGGTTTCACCTGAGCCACAGGTGAACCAACAGCTGGTTCAGAGTATTGTTCAATCATTTTAGGCTATGGAAAATAGGAACATGTGGGATGATCCAAGGAAAGTAAATCATTTTTTCCAATTATAGAAGCAGAATCCACCCATATTTCGGGGTGATTATTAACCGTAAAAGGAAAAGGTGTGGATAAATAGGATGGATCATATATTTGATTTTATCATCACACCAATAAAGTTGAAAGTCAAGCTTGTGACTTATATGCCATAAGATCTAGCACGCCAGTGGTGGGATTTAGTTGCTCAAGCTAAATTAGACCACATCCTAGCATGGGAGGATTTTGAGGAATTATTTAATATACAATTCTACCCTCAAATGTTTATAATTCAAAGAAAGAAATATTTCTTTATCTTATGGAAATAAAATATTTCTATCATGAAGTATGTGGATAAATTCATGAATTTAGTGCAATTTTCACCTAAAGTAGTTGTTAGTGCATCCTTAAAGGCATGCATCTTTGAATCTGGGATGAGATAGGATATTCTCTCGAATATTGTTGTGCTCTATATTACAGATTATACATAGATGGTCAATAGAGCAATGGTAGCTGAAAGAAACATTTCATGAGCCATGGGAGGAGGAAGTATGTTGATACCCATGGGAAATGGTGGTAACTCTAATGTTAGAAGTAAGAGGAATAGGGACACCTATTTCCAAGGTGGGAGTATGAATCAAAATCAGATTAATGGATCAGTAAACATTCCTCCATAACCTACGAGAAAATATTGATGTTTCCAATGTAGTTTGCTAGATCACATAAATTGAGAGTGTACAGCACAACCTAGATCATGTCACAACTATAATCAAATGGGAAATCTTCAGCGCTATTGTCGCGGTACTCCATAGTCAGGTGTGCAGTACACTTCTCAGGTGTCTCAAGCTTCATATGATTTGATGGGATGAGGGAATTAGAATAAATATTGTAAACAAAATAGAGTTATCCATAGTGATTCTAGGAATACCATGACTCCTCATATGATACAATCTCAATATGAAAATGGAGAAAAAATTGAGGTGAGCAAGAAATTATATGGAGATGAGAAAGTTATTGTGGATGATCAGTCTGGACCTTCAATGGTGTGTGGTAAAATTATTTTGAATTCTACCCTTATGCAAGATTTTTTTGATATGGGTGCATCTCATTCTATTATTTCTTCTTATAATATTGATTTTCTAAGTTTAAAAGTTGAGATTATTCCTTATGTAGTAAAAATTCAAACTCCTCTTGGTCAAAGAGAGTGTCGATCCTTTGTGTCTAGAGCATAATATATAATTATTGATGGATCCAAGCTAAAATAGTATTTATATATGCTTGAGATGAATGTATATGATATAATCCTAGGTATAGATTGGTTGACAATGTTCAAGGATCGCATCAACTTTTATACACGAAGGGTCAGTTTTACAACTGAAGATGGAGTCGAGCATCTCTTTCAAGGATACCAGAGTGTAAAGGCAGGTACAACAAGTTTGTTGGTACCAACAGTTAGAATGATCTTATACCAGTATGTAGCATTGTATTTTTCATTGATGGATGATATTGAGACAAACAATTTTCCAATAGTGGTAGATCAGTTTCCATATGTGTTTCCCAAAAATTTATCAGGGTGTCCACCTAGTAGAGAAGTAGAGTTTACGATTGATCTTATTTTAGAGACCATTCCTATTTACCTTACATATTATCTAATGGAACCAACATAATTTAGGGAATTTAAAGTGCAGTTAGAAGAGATGGAAAGAAAAGGGTTCATTCGGTATAGCACGTCTCTATGGGCAGCACTAGTTTTGTTTGTCAAGAAGGTGGATGGAATTATTTGGTTATGTGTGGATTATCATAAGCTTAACCAAGTTATGATAAAGAACATGTATCCACTTCCACACATTTATTATTTGTTCGATCAATTGAGGGGAGATCAATGGTTCTCTAAGATTGACTTGTAATCAGGATATCAACAATTGTGGGTGAGGAAGGAGGATATTTCAAAGACAACTTTCAGAAGAAGATATGGACATTAAAAATATGTGGTAATACCTTTTGGTATTAAAAATGAACTAGAGGTCTTTATGGAATTGATGAATTGGATATTTCAGAGGTATCTAGATTCTTTTGTAGTGGTGATTTTTGGATGATATATTGGTGTATTCAAAAACAAGGGTTAAGCATGAACAACACTTGGAGACAGTGTTGGGGATCTTGAGAGATCATAGTTTGTATGAAAAATTTCCAAAGTATGACTTTTTTATACAATAGGTATGACTTCATGGACATTTAATCTCTAAAAAAGGGTTTTATGTGGATCTAAAAAAGATAGACGTTGTTATCTCTTAAAAACCACCAAATAATTTCTTCGAGATACAGAGTTTCCTTGGACGGGCTGGTTATTACTGATGTTTTTTCATGAATTATCATGACTATATTCGCCTATGAAAACTTTTACAAAGAATAATGTTTCATTATAGTGGAATAAATAATTCCATAAATCTTTTCACGAGCTAAAGGTTTGCCTTACATCAACACCAATCTTGATTTTTCCAGAATTAGGATAAGTGTATGTGGTGTATTGTGATGCTTTAGGATCCATGTTGGGATGTGTTCTCATACAGGGAGATCATGTTGTTGCTTATGGATTAAGTTAGTTATGGGTTCTTGAGAATAACTATTGAACACATGATTTGGATATATCCTCCATCGTCTATTCTTTGAAGACTTGGTATCATTATCTCTTTGGTGAGAAATTTAATGTGTTCATGGATCATAATATTTTGAAGCATATTTTCTCACAATGGGATTTGAATTTAAGATAAATAAGATGGATGGAGTATCTCCAAATGTTTGACTTTGACTTGATGTATACACCAGGAAAAGTAAATTCAGTGGCATATGCATTAAGTAGAAATTCATATGCTCAAATGGAAAAATAATCTTCAGATGAGTGGTAGTTGATGTTGGTCTTATCTGACATGCACTTAGAATGAGAAGACTAAGGTTAATTTGTTTCCTTCTTTACAATTCCATTTGTTCTTGATTTGTTGAACACTGTTAAAGAGGCATAGACATCTAATGTGGAATGTGTGGTGATGAGGTCAAAACTCAATGGTTAGAAGACCATTGAGGGATAGAATCTGGATCATATTTTAGTTTTGTGATTCAGAAATAAGACGGTCATACATATGGATTTTTAGAAACAACTTCTTCATTCTTACCACTATTTGAAATGGGATTTAAATCCTAGAATAAAAAATATATATAATGTGTTGAAATCATAGTTTTTGTCGGATAGTATGAAAAAAAATGGATGAGTTTGTTTCAAGGTGATTAAATTGTTAGAAATTTAAGGAAGTGCATCAGCAACCAACATTTTATTGTAGTCTTTACCTATTTCAGTTTGGAAATGGGAGAAGATAGCTATGGATTTTGTAACAGGTCTCCCAAGAACGATTCAGAAACATGATGTCATATGGGTGATAGTGGATCGTCTCACAAAGTCAGATCATTTCATTCCTATTTTTGAATCTCATATGGTGTATTACTTTTCATAAATCTATATCTGAGAAGTGGTAAAGAGGAATGGAATACTAGTTTCAATCATATCAGACAGAGATCTGAGGTTTATGTCTCATTTCTTGAAATCCTTATGGAAATACCTTGGAACTCAGTTGACTATGAGTATGGCGTATCATCCTCAAATATAAGACCAATACAAAAGGATGATAAAAACATTGTAAGACATGATTTTGGCTTGTGTAATGGATTTTAGTGACTCATGGGAAGAGCATGTGTTGTTATTGGAATTCTCATATAACAACAGTTATCAAGCCTCGATAAAAATGGTTCCATTTGAATCATTGTTTGGTTTTCATTATCATTATACACTTTGTTGGGTGTAAACATGTGAGAATTTATTGCTTGTGATGAGCCTTATCCAATAAACAACAGAGAAGATTTAATTGATTAGAAAATGGATGGAGATGGCTCAGAGTCGTCATAAATCTTAGGTGGACCATCATCGATGGTCGTTGTCGTTCGCGGTGAGTGGTCATGTGCTCTTGAGGATATCTCAAAGGATTGAATATCATTATTTTGGGAAGTAGGTAAAGTTATCTTCTTGATACATAGTCCCTTTTGAGATGCTCTAATGGGTTGGATAGGTGGCATATCGGTTGGCATTTCCACCATAGTTTAGTGAGGTGCATAATGTGTTTCATGCATCTCAGTTGAAAAATTATAATTCTAATATTAACCAAGTGATTTGATGGGACCACAATGACCTAGGGTCGGATTATTCATTATTACACATGCTAGTGAGGATTGTGGATAGGAAATAGAAAGTTTTTCATGTAAAAAGTATCGGTATAGTGTGGGTTTTGTGGAAACACGGTCAAATTTAGGAAAAGATTTGGGAACGTGAGAAGAAAATGAAAGAGCATTGGCTATAACTATTTCATAGAAACAGTGGTTTTCTACTTTCTAATGACAAAAATATCAATGGTGGGGAGAATTTAGTACCCATAGTTTCAAGTAAGTAACCCTTATTTTATTATTTTTAAGTATATAAAGTGTTAGAGTGAAGTGTAATGTCCCGGTTCCGGAAGCCACACAGAGGCGCCCCATACCAGGTTGGTCACATGGTCTCAAGAGCATTTCCCATAATGCTAGAGGCTGCCGACTAGTAGCGAGGGGCTTAGGTATGATAGTGGGGAAACTATTCCCTCATTGGCAGAGTAACACAGTGGAAGAGAAACATATAACAATAGCATAAACAGTAATAATGGCATACAATATAAAACAGCGGAAAACTGAAAGTAATAAGAAGCTAGAGAACATATGTAATGATGCATGATACATATGTCTAGGAAAGAATCCAAACACATAACAATGCTAAAATATAGTACTAAACCAAAGTAAGAAAGGAAACAGTAAACAAATCCTTAGCATCTCAAGCCTCAGCTTGGTCCCATGCTCTCCAAATCCAAAGCAGTCAAGTACCTGAAGTAGAAGGGCGCTTGACCTTATCTATACCTGTAACAATATAATATATTTGGGCCCAAAATCATGACCCAAATAGGGTGTGAGACTAAATATCAGTAGAAAACCACCAAGAGATCTGTGCATAACAGTCAGTGAATATATATGGCAGGCAATAAGAAAAAGAAACAGTAAATAAGGAAGTACTCAACAGTAAACATTCCTACAGTTTCAAAGCATTAAAACACCACATATCAAGTAAGTAGATAATCACAAACAAGTAACCCTCTGGGATGTTCTCATAGCCTACTCCCCTCTGGTCCTACCTAGCAAACACAAGCAACCCTCTAGGAAGTACACATAGTCTAACCCCTCTGGTTCAGCTTTAGCACAGACTCTCTGAGGAAGCACTCACTGTCAATTTCTCATATATGCTTGTATCGATAACTAAAAGGCACTCTGGGGAAGAACTTACGTATCATTCCCCCTTGTTTCCCACGTCGAGGAACTACATACACTCTGAGGAAGCACTTACATCAATTCCCCCTATGGTCTTGCATCATAACAGTAAAAACAGACCCTCTGGAGAAGCCCTCACTTCCATTCTCTCTATGGTCTACTACACCAGGTTCTCAAAGCCCTGTGTAAGTCAAATAAGCACAAAAATACATGAAAACCAAAGTAAACCTCAAGAACTACTTGGATAAACAAACTACAGCATAACAGTATGTCAGATAAAACACTCTATCCTAACAATACTAGGTATAGAAAACAAAGCAATAGTCTAACAGGAAAAACTAGACCAAATGGTCAAAACAAGAAAACATGGGAAAAAACTCTATAGCATGGAAAAATAAACCCTATTCACAACATATAACCTCTATCCAATCAACCAAGTCATAGCAGTCAAACATTGGGGCTAAAAACATAAACACGCAATACCTCGCTCAAGGGTATTGGGCACTTTTGCACATATAACTCAATGAATAAATACAGAAAGTCACAAACCACTTACCTCAGTGTTATAGGATTGTTATATGTGAACCTAAATCCTTAAAGATCCCTATAATTATGAAGATCAACAAAAACGCCTAAAATTTTCAACCCACAATATCTCATGAGAGAGAAGGAAACAGAAGAATGTGTTCAAGAAGAAGAGAGAACTCACAGATGTGATTCCAACGCAACCGACGGAGTTCAATTTGGAGAAAGGATGCTTGATCGGGGGCTCGGAGAATATCAGCATTGTACAGATTCTCTCAGATGAACTAGATCGAAAAGAGATGTGTTATGTCTATCAGACGCGATCCTGGTATGTTTAATGAAAAAAAGAAAACACATGACATGTACTTTTTAAGTACACAGTGTGTACTTGTATTATTCGTCCCCTGCATAAGGTGGTCTCCAGGTCACCACACACAACTGTGTGCTTGGCCTTTACACGGCCATCACACGGCTACGTGCTGAAAAAGAGTACACAGCATGTACATATAAGTACACGGTGTGTACTTCAAAAATTTCCAACAACTCCTCTTTTCCTAAAAGAATCTATAAAGGGGACAACATACTTGAAAAGAAGATCTCGGTTCTTAAAAAATTCCCCAATTAAAGAAATTCATTCCCAAATTTCTCTAGTGAGATGGCATAGAAGAAGAAACATCGAACAGCTATGGCCACTACGATCATACATCAGCCTCCCTCTACCAAGTCTCATCCTGTACTCGCTCATGCTTCCATAGAAATCGTACCAGAGTAAAGGACTACCCACGGATAACCTTCATAATTCAATCAACAATCTGGATAGGATGCTCCTTGAATGAGGCGTCCACCTCTAAATCAACCTCCTCGGGTTGAAAAACATGAGACGGGTCTGAGAAGTAACGCCAAAGCTGAGAAACGTGGAAGATGTCATGAATATCCCGGTACCTCTGAGGTAACTACAACCGATAGGCAACCGTCCCAACTCTCTCCAAAACCTAAAATGGCCTGACGTACCTCGGTGAAAGCTTACCCTGCCTTCTAATCCTCCCGTGTCCCAACCTCGGTGTGACACATAAGAAAACCTGATCTCTGACCTCGAACTCTAGAGGTTATCTCTGTTGATTAGCATGAGACTTCTATCGAGACTGTGCAATAGTCATCCTCTTCCAAATCAACTCTATCTATTATGTGGTCTCCTAGAAAAGACGAGGTCCTATCATAGCTGCCTCTACTGCCTCTAGCCAACATAAGGGTGATCAGCATGGCCTACTGTACAAAACCTCATAAGGTTTCATCTGAATAGTTTCTTGAAAACTATTATTGTAGGAAAACTCCACAAGAGGTATGTGCTTATCTCAAGAACCTCCAAAATACAGTATGCACGCTTGAAGCATGTCCTCAAGCACCTAAACCGTACACTCAGACTAGCCATCTGTCTGGGGATGGTAAGATGTACTCAAAAGTACTTGTGTACCCAAAGCCTTTTGTAAACCCTGTTAGACCCAAGAAGTAAAACACACATACCTGTCTGAGACAATAGAGTGTGGAACCCCATGTAAACATACAATCTCTTGGATGTACAACCTTCCCAGCTCATCAACACTGAAAGTATCCTTGATTGGAAAGAAGTGAGAAACCTTCGTGAGTCTGTCAATGACAACCCAAACTGCATCATTTCCTCGAGGAAACCTTGATAAAGCTGTCATGAAATTCATAGAGACATCATTCCACTTCCACTTGGAAATGGGTACCTACTGAAAAATCCATATTGGTCGCTGATGCTCTGCCATCACCTACTGACAGGTGGAACACCTCATGAAGAAACTAGCAACATATCTCTTCATACCTAGCCACCAATACTGTCGGTGTAGATCATGATACATCTTTGTGACACTAGGATTAAATTCCCAAAATGATGGATGAAAGTCCTGCATTAGCTCCTCACGTATATCTGTTGACACCCATACGCGCCCCTAAAAATTCAAGATCTCATCCTCACTTACTGTCCATCTAGGAATAGGTTCCTCTCCTAACACACTCTCCCGTAGGACCAGGAATTCAGAATCTGATAGCTGCCTCATTCTCACTCAATCAATAAGAGTAGAGGTAACAGACATAGAACAAAAAAAAAATTCCCTTGTCTGTCATTCACCTCCAAATTCATCTTAGAGAAAAGATTCATAAGCTTCCACTCACTATTGGCCTCCTGAACTACCTATATCTGAGTCCTCCTGCTCAATGTATCAACCACAACGTTGCCTTTCCCAGACGTGTAGGCAAGCTCAAAGTCAAAGGACTAAAGGTACTCAACCCACCTTCATTGTCTCAAATTTAGGTCATACTGAGTGAAGATATACTTGAGACTTTTGTGGTCAGTGAAAACCAAAAAATGCTCTTCCAGAAGATAATGTCTCCACCAGCATAAGGCATGAACAACTACAACCAACTCGAGATCATGCGTCGGGTAATTCCTCTCATGTGGCCTCAACTGATGAGACCCATATGCAGCGACTCTTTCCCCATGCATAAGCACATCTCCCAAACCGATACTTGAAGCATAGCAGTAAATAGTATAGATCTTACCCGACTCTGAAAATACTAGTATCGATGCTAAATTCAACCTCCCTTTTATTTCCTAAAAGGCTGAATCACAAGAATATATCCACAAGTACATATCACCCTACTTAGTCAGTCCCATAATTGGCGCTGCTAAGCGTGAAAATTCCTATATGAAATGTCTGTAGTATCTAGCCTGCCCTAGAAAACTTTGTACCTCAAAGACGTTCTTTGGCTACTCCCAAGAAACTACTGCTCTCACATTCTCTAGGTCTATTGATACTCGTGTCTCCGAGATAACATGACTCAAGAAGTGAATTTGGTCCATCCAAAAGTGACATTTTGAGAGATTATCATATAACTGATTCTCTCTCAGTGTACTCAAAATGATCTCAAGATGGGTAGCATGGTCGAGTCGAGTGTGAGAGTACACCAAGATATCTTCCACAAAGACTACCATGAAGGAATACAAGTATGGATGGAACACTCGATTCATCAGTGCCATGAAAATTCCAGGTGTGTTCGTGAGACCGAACGGCATAACCACATACTTGTATAGACCATACCTGCTTCGAAAGGCTTTAAGGGGTATATCAGATGGTCTAATGTGCAACTGATGGTAACTGGATCTCAATTCAATCTTCAAGAACACCCAGGATCCTTGTAGTTGATCAAAGAGATCATCAATCCTCAGCAAGGGATATCATTTATTAACCATCAACTGGTTTAACTTCAGATAATACACACAAATTTTGCGGGTACCGTCTACCTTCTTTGCAAATAGTATAGGCGAACCCCAAGGAGAAGTACTGGGTTGGATAAAACCCCTTGCCTACAACTCCTCCAACTGCTTCTTGAGCTCCTGCAACTCTGGTTTAGCCATCCTATAAGGAGGAATGGACATTGGTGCCGCTCCTAGAACAAGATCAATAGAAAATTCCACCTCTTGCTTTGGAGGAAAACCTGAAAATTCTTCTGGAAAGACGTCCCTGAAACGATCCACCATTGGGGGAAATTCTATCTGTGAAGTCCCTTGGTCATCCAGATATAGAATAACAATATGGGTTGTAACTCCTCCTAACCCATGATGCTCGGGTCCTGCTCTACTCTCCTGGACATCCCATTCACCCTTATGAAGAAATGATATGCCCTCTGGTGATGTGAAACTCACCATATGGCGATAGCAATTGACAATATCCCGGAACGGAACTAACTAGTCCATTCCGAGAATGACATCATAGCCTGTCATCTCCAAGACATAGAGGTCCCATGAGAATTGACACCCACCAACCTCTAGAGGGAACTCTTTTCACTGATGTGCATTAGCCGTTCTAGTCCCCAACAGAGTGTATATGTCACGACCCGTCCTCGGGACCCGTGTTGTGACTACCCCAAGCCCGCCTCCCATAGGCCAGGGGCTGGCGACTAGCACCAAGGTGTAAATCCTGACAAAAAGGGGAAAGTATTGCCTTTATAAGTAAACAAACACCATAGAGTAAGCAAGAATAAGTAAACACTAAGTAAAACTGGGTACAATAATAGTGCGGAAAAGTAAGTGGGCTAGAATACAAACCCAAAATGAAAGTAAAGTACAACTGGAAAGAAAGTATAGCAACTGAAAGTAAAGCAGCACTGTCGAGCCATCCACTGGAAGTCCCACCTGAAGGGTGGGTACAGATAGCCTCCTCAGCTCCTCGGGTCTAGCCGTCCGCTCCGTGTACGTCCCGCCCAGTGGTCCACCTCCAGGTACCGAATTTCTCTACAAGCCTCAACCACGATCAGTGTTGTCCATCGTCTACATCCAACACAACGTAGTGTGGGCATAGCCCGTGCAGGGGTGAGTATACACTAATCAGTAGGGACCCCGAGACACCCGAAGGTCTCCCAGAATCCAAAAAGGATAATCCACAAAGGAAAGATATAATCACGAAGTAACATCCAACACTACTTAGGTATATGCCCATACATATACCTAAGTCATCAATTCCAATTTGGCTCCAACATCTGAGCCCAAGTTTGATCACGTCCACACAGGATAGTACAACCCAATCCACACAGGATAGCACAACCCAATCCACAAAGAAATAAAGTCAATCATATCAAAGATAATGATTGAAAGTCAAGACTCATCTCACACAGGTATACTTCTTCGTAAGGTGATAGAGATGATCAGATGTAGCAACTCATTCATCTAAGCTGGGACCCACGTAGGATACTAGACCAGCTAAGCTGTTGGACCCATGTGAGATACTACAACAGAGGTCAATACTATCAGACCCACATAGGATACAAGTATAGTAGTCGTCACCGCCGAACCCACGGAGTATTCCCGTACGGTTGTCATCGTCGTCGAACCCACGGAGGATTCTAGTACGAAAGTCTTCACTGTCGAACCCACGGAGGATTCCAATACGATTGTCATCGTCGTCAAACCCATGGAGGATTCCAGTACGAAAGTCTTCACTGTCGAACCCACAGAGGATTCCAATACGGTTGTCATCGTCTTCGAACCCACGGAGGATTCCAGTACGAAGTCTTCACCGTCGAACCCACGGAGTATTCCAATACGGTTGTCATCGTCGTTGAACCCACAGAGGATTCCAGTACGAAATTCTTCACCATCAAACCCGCAGAGGATTCTAGTACGGTTGTCATCGTTGTCGAACCCATGGAGGATTTCAGTGCAGTCGTCATCGTCGACGCAGTCGCATCCAACTCTAGCGTTCCCGCACACAGCATGCTCGTTTCCGGGAGGGTCTGCTCCACGAGCCAAGGGGGTTGATACATCAACTAACATGTAGTCCAGAGTTTATGTATCCCAAATTCTGTCTCATCGATAGGAACTCAACACGACAGACGGTGCGTCAATCGGACGCCCGGTCTGAGAGTTATCGGTTTTTTCGTCCCAGGGGCCCGGTTGGTTTTTAAGTCAAAACCAACCCGACTGTACTCCAACTGCGTCCAAACCTCAAGCAGAGTAAGCCAAAAGTTCTATCTCACTGAGAGGAATCCAAAAAAGTCAATGGCACGTCAATCAGATGTCTGGAGCTCAAATTATAAGCATTTTCGCTCCGAGGGCCCGGTTGGTTTCGTGTTCGAACCAACCCATCCATACCCCATGTTCTCTGAAACCTTGAGTGTAATATACCGAAACAACTGTCTCGATCCAAGTATCTCATCTCAACTGACAGTGCATCGATCGGAGGTCCGTAGCCCAAGTTACGGGCATTTAAAGGAACTATCCGGTTTTTAGGGGGTTTTGGGCCCGGACCGACTCGGCCCAAGACCCCCTAGGTCAGACCGAACCGGGTCGACCCGACCCGGGTCCGGGTCTAGCCCATTAGGGTGAATCCCAGCCTAGTTGCCATGGCCCAGCCCAGCCGGCGCGGCCTGGCCCCGCCGTCGCGACCCGGCCCGGTGCGGCCGGTCCGGCCTGGGCACGGCCGGTTGGCCTAGCACGGGCGCGGCCCGCGCGTCCAATCATCTCGGCCAATTGGTCAAGCGGGATACGGAGGGGGGGATCATCCCCTCCCCTTGATTGAGAAACGGACCCCCCATATAGGGTCCCACCCTTTGCCAGCCGGGGGTTACGACCCCCGGATTTCTCAGAAACTGGCCGGCCAGTTTGGCTGGCTGGTGTGCCACCGCAGGACCCCGCGGTCCCGCCCCTCCGACGCGTCGGCGGCCGGCGGTTCCGGCCACCGCTCCCTACTCCACCGTGTCCAAAGGCCACGGCCTTGGTCCGACCGTCACGGCACGATGGCTCCGCGCCCCTTTGCCACGGCCCCGCTCCGGCCGCGGCTTCTTTTGGCCTCAACGGCATGGCGCGATGGTGCCACGCTTCTTCGCCGCATTCCTCCAAGTTTTCGTGCGGTGTCGTTGCAACGTGCGCCTTTTTTCGAGCCGTAATGAACACAACATCAAAGGGGAGAGAAGGATCGGCCGTGTTCGGGTGGTCCAACCTCCTCCCGTTAAATTGATAACAGGCGTCCCAAATATTAAACGAAGAACGCAAGGAATTATTCACGAACAAAACCAAACCCCTACCTTGATGAAGTCGTTGAACGAGGGTCGTCGTAGGAAAAGCATGTCGCGGAAAACGGCGTCGCGGAAGACGGCGTCGCGGATCGAGGCTTCGTAAGCATCGTCGGTGTTCGCGCGATGAAGAAAGTGGCGCGTCGTCGTTCTCTGGAAAAGGCGTCTCTCACTGGCTGCGGAGAGGAGAGAAGACGGCACGACGGTCTTCCTTTGCGGTGTCGGCGTTCTTCGTCGGGGTCTTGACGTTCTTCGCGTTCTTCAACGTGGAAGACGATGTTCTTCGAGACCTTGGTTATTTTCTCCCCAGACTCCACACAACGAACCAACCAAAAACAAATTAAGACTTTGTCTTAATTTATCCATAGTTGCCAACATTTTTTAAATTCAAAAACCTCATTAAATTAATTAACGAGATTCAATTCATTGAATGGGTGAGTTGGCATTCAATTTAAGAGATAGAGAAGGTCATAAACTTAAGGGGGGGTTGCCAACATTAAAGAGGGGGTTTAGGGGATTTGAAAGGGTGGGGGATCGTGTGGGACCCACCTCACTATTAACCTCACATGGGTGGTTAGTTCCACCCAACCTCCATCCTTAGGATTTAACCACTTAAAAGAAATAAAATTAGTACCATAATTTTATTTCTCTGTAGTCTTAATCCAAAAAATTTAAACAACTCTTCCCGAGCAAAAGAAACTCTGAAAAATGTCTTCTTAAGAAAATATCGGCGTTGCGGTTTCAATGGTGCCCTCGGATTTTGATTCTGAGCACCGGTTCAAAAGTTAGAAAAACTCGCTCATTCGTTCACTGAACGTACCCGAGCTAAACTTCGGAAATTGATTTCGGGAACATTGGGCCTCGGAATCAGGTGTCGTTAGAAGCCACAGTCTCGTAAAATTCCAAATAAATTAAAAAAAAATTCCTTGAAATTTTCGGGTCTTTACAGTATAGTGTCAATATATCAATAGAAGAAAAGATACAGATCCCAAGGCTCTCCATAACAGCAACATATATAAATATATTAGAAGCCCCTGCATTGAAAAGAGAAGAAGATAAAATGGAGTCAACTATAATCATACCTCGAACTATAGAGGATCTGGGAACCTGCTCCTACTGGGTCTACTCTACTATAAAATTTTAGCCTATACTGCGGCCCTGTGATCCTGCCTGACCACTCTGAGCTGATCCACCCTGTTGTCACTGAAAGCCTGGAGATTGGCTACCACGGCCATGACCTCTACCTCGGCCTGAATAGCCGAAAGAACTCCAGTTTCCAGACTGATGAGAAACTGGTGGCACTGCTCCTATATGAGGAGTCATACAAGAACCCCTGTCACCAACTACTGGTGATAAGATTTGACATAAATGCTAAAGATGGCCCATCTTATCGCAAGATCGACACTCTACTAGGTCTCTTGGGAAATGTGGCCTCATATGCCTGCTCTTCCCACACTGGTAGCACACCACCTGGCTACCAGAAGAAGTGTCTTTCCTCCTTGGATCACCACATGAAGACCCCCTGTGGCACTTCCTACTATCAGTCGGAGGGATACTAACTCCGGATGTCAAACCGCCCTAGATCACAACTCCAAAATCCCTCAAATTGCACTCTGTGATCAGCGCCTGGTTAATGATAGAAGTGATTAAAGTCAACCTGAAGATGTTCACCTGAGATCGGATGTCGTGCCTGAGACCATCCTCAAACTTCCTTGATTAAAATAACTCATCACCTCCTAGAATAGGCATGAAGAACTATAGCTCAGTGAAGCGAGAAGAATACTCCATAACGGAAAGATTACCTTGCTCCAGACTCATGAAATCTCGGGCTCGATCAGCCCTCAAGGTTTCCAGATAGAAGTAATCGTAGAAGGCATGCTGGAACTCACCCCATACCATAACCTTCTGATGTCCTGCCTATGAGATCACATCCCATCATCTCTCGGTGGAGTCCCAAATAATGTACGTAGCGATCTTGACCCTTCTCTTTGGAGGAGTCTCTAGATGATCAAAGATGGAAAGCATGGATTCTAACCATGACTCTGCAGCCTGAGGTCCTCCTTCCCTAGTGAAAGTGGGAGGATTCTGCTGATTAAAGACCCACATCAACTCTTCCATATAAGGGGAAGGATGTGGTACTCCTTAGAAGGTCAGCAAGAACCTCATAAATCCCTCTCGGAACTATGCATCAGCACCTGTGTTCAGAATGACAGATGGTGCCAAGACTGGCACAACTGGAGGATCTACTGGAAGTCCTTGATCAGCCATGTCCAGTGTCCAATTGTTTCCCTATAACTGGTGTACAATCAAAGGACATCTCGGTGGTATGACTCTGCAAGGTCAAGCGCACATCTTAGATCAAGATTAACAGGTATTGAAACTTAGAAGTGTGTGAAGGGAACAAGAGAAATAAAGCATTCAATTTTTTCCAAAACATGGATACATGGTGTGTATAATGACTACATGGCGTGTTCCCTTAAGGCTTTACATGGGTGTGTACTTTTGCCAATCTAGGTCATGTAACACCCCATACATGGCGTGTTTTCCTAACACATGATGTGTACTTGAATCCTCTTCCCCTGCCCGAGTTCCCTTACATGGCTAAGACATATGGTTCTCCTAGAACAAGAATACACTGTGTGTTAGTTCCATAAACGGTGTGTACTAGATGAACTTCACTGACCTGTGTTGTTAGTTACACGGATGGTTACACGACTCACTCTACACGGTGTGTTCCAGCAAGACACGGTATATATGAAAATATTTTCACCGACCTGTGTTGTTTGTTACACGGACGGATTCAAGGGTTACGCTACACGGAGTGTTCAAGGCTAACACTGCATGTATAAACTAAGCATTATCCATCCATGTCATTAGTCACACTGGCAGACACAGGATCTAAACACACGGCGTGTACTTCCAGTACACGGCGTGTCCCACCAAGAATTTTTTTTCCCAACCCCATGTCCCTGTACACACAGCCAGTGACACGGTTAGAGACTACACGGAGTGTACACAGAGTACACGACGTGTACTTAAGAAAGAAAATTTCTTCCAAAAAAAAAGAACACATGGAATGTATTCATCACTACATAGCATGTATTCTGGGTTTTTCTGGACAGTAAGCCTCGGAAACTACTCTAGAGCCCAGAAAAACACTAAAACAAACATTTAAGTGCCAAATTCCGATCCATGAGGGCCCATAATCCCCGCGAATCAAATATTGGCATCTTTTACATGTCATATACAAGCATAATAGATTAATGATCCACCAAATTCTGATCCATGAGGGCCCATAACACCTCAAGAACCAAAGTTTGGTGTTTATTCAAACAAAAACATACAAAAAATTAACACCCTTTCAAACATCAGGTATTTTATCAAGGTATCTATCACAACAACATGCAATCACTAATGCACCCTAAATGGAATGGTAGGAATGCATGACATGCAATTTTTAATAAGTGCCTATATGATGCATGAGATGGAATACCCTCATCTCATCAGGTTGAAACAGAAATAGAACCTCAATAATATCAACAATAATAGTACAAAACATGTGAATCACCCAAATGGTGAAATCAAATCAACTGTAATAATTGAAAAACCAAAAAAAAATTCAATAACGAGGTAAATTGGATTTTCCCTATACATGGGTTAGCTACTCCTAGGCACATATTATTACAAAGTACTTATTTCTTCCTATCCCTGACTATAAGCTTCAAATAGTAAATCAAGAAGAAAATAATCCCTATGATACCACTTTGTAATGTCTCGGTTCTGTAAGCCACCCAGAGGTGCCCCATACCTAGTTGGTCACATGTCCTCAAGCGCATTTCCCCGAATTCCAGAGGCTTTCGACTAGCAGTGAGGGCCTTGGGTGTGATAGTGGGGAAACTATGACCTCATTGGAATATTAACATAGTTTAATAGAAATAAATAACAATAGCGGAAATAGTAATAATAGCATACAATAGTAAACAATGGAAAAATGAAAGTAATAAGCAGCTGGAACACATATATAATGATGCATGATGCATATGTCTAGGAAATAAACCAAACACATCACAATGCGGAAATACGGTACTAAACCAAAGTACAAAAGGAAATAGTAAACAACTCCTCAGCATCGCAAGCCTCAGCTTGGTCCAGTGCTCTCTATCTCTAAAGAAGTCAAGTACCTGAAGTATAAGGGAACTTGCCTTTATCTATACCTGCAACAATATAATCTGTTTGGTCCCAAAATCATGATCCAAATAGGGTGTGAGACTAAATACCAGTAGGAAACCACCAAGAGATCTATTCCTAACAGTCAGTGAATATATATGGCAGGCAATAAGAAAAAGAATCAATAAACAAGGAAGTACTCAACAGTAAACATTCCTACAGTTTCAAATAATTAGAACACCGCATATCAAGTAAGTATATAATCACAAATAGGTAACCCTCTAAGATTTTCTCATAGCCTACTCCCCTCTGGTCCTAACTATCAAACACAAGCAACCCTCTGGGAAGTACACACAGTATAACCCCTCTGGTTCAGCTTTAGCACAGACTCTATAAGGAAGTACTCGCCATCAATTCCCCCTATAGTCTCGTATCGGTAACTAAAAGGTGCTCTAGGGAAGCACTTACATCTCATTCCCCCTGTGGTCCACGTCAAGGAACTACAGACACTCTGATGAAGCACTTACTTCAATTACCCCTATGGTCTCACATCGTAACAGTAAAAATAGACCCTCTAGAGAAGCCCTCGCATCCATTCTTCCTATGGTCTACTGCATCAGGTTCTCATGGACCTGTGTAAGTCAAACGAGCATAGTAATACATTGAAGCCAAAGTAAACCTCAAGAACTACTTGGATAAAAAAACTACATCATAACAGCATGTCAGATAAAATACTCCATCCTAACAATACAAGGTATGGAAAACAAAGCAGCAGCCTAACAGGAAAAGCTAGACCAAACAATCAAAATAAGAAAATGTTTAACCCACAATATCTCACAAGAGAGAAGGAAACAGAAGAAGATGTTCAAGAAGAAGAGATAACTCACCGATGTGATTCTAACAAAACTGATATATTTTGATTCATATAACGGACGCTTGATCAAGGTCTCAATGAAGATCCATGCCATACAGATGCTCTCAGATGAACTAGGTTGAAAAGAGATGTGTTCTTTCTATTAGACGTGATCCTGGTACGTTTAATGGGAAAAAAAGTACATGACGTGTACTCACCTTATTCGTCCCCCACATAAAGTGGTCTCTAGGTCACCACACACGGTTGTCTGCTTGGCCATTACACGTCCAGCACACAGCTATGTGTAGTAAAAGAGTTCATGGCGTGTACATATAAGTACACGACGTGTACTTCAAAAATTTCCAGAAACTCCTCTTTTCCTCAAAAACACCAGAAAGGGGAAAACATACCTAAAAAGAAGATCTGGGTTCTTACATGAAGTCTGGGAGAGTTTGGTTGAGGTTAAAAAAATTGGAGATTTTCTAAGGGTTCATGGTTGGTGCACGGTTTGTGGGAACCATGAAACACCTATAGGAAACTACGCACAAGGAGGCAGGGGCTAAGAAGAAGGTACAGGGGTAGGCGTGTAGTTTGTCAAAACCGTGCAACCGCCTAGGAGAAATTGTGCTACATGGTAAAATGGGATTTTTCATAGTTAGCGCATAGTTTTCTAAATGTGTGAGGCCTCCCCTTGAGGCAGTAGCTGGCACACATTTAGCACACAATTTTCCTAACTGTGCAACTAACTATGAACGGGTTAAAAACTAGATCTGCAAAAGATGGATCTAGGTCAATTATGTGTTTTAATGCCTCATTTTTTCCAAAACGGACCTAAATCTATATTTCTCTCTCTCTAATGTTGTATAACCTATCCCCATTAGTTTTCAAGTGATATGGAGGTGTTTCTTGGTGCTTTGAAGTCGGATTCTTGTGGTAAGTCATTGTTCTTGGTGGTTTTCCATGGTTTTCCTTAGATATACTCCTTTAACTCTCTAGGTTTCTTAGATCTATGCCTGTTATGGATATATATAAGGTATTTTATTCCAAATATGATTATATTTTGATTTTTCAATGATAGAGGGAGGTATTTAAGGAAAGTTTTTGGAGTTTTAACCTAATTATGTGGGTGTTTTGGTGTCGTTTCCTGTTTTTTCCAAATCCTTCGAAGTAGGTGGCTTTACTCTCAACTCATATATTTATAATATGTTGGATTGATTTCAAATTCATGGTTTTTCTTGAAATTTATTATGAATTACTTGTGAAATTATTGGTAAAACCCTTCTTGAGTGACGGTTTCTAGAAATTGGGAAATTGGTGTTTTGTTTGAAATAGATTTTGGAAACATGATTTTAAAATGATGGTTTTGAAAAAAATTATGGTTTTGTTATATGTAAAATTGGTTTTAAATAAATATGTTTTTTATTGAAATAGTTTGGTCACACTTGGGTTTTCATGGTTGTGTGGTGTGTGTTCATATACATTGGGATTGATAAGAGCATTAACTACCCCCATTAAAAGGTTGGGATAGATATGGGCATGAAGTAACCCCATCAAAGTGGTTCACTAAGTGACAAATTAGTGAAAGGATTACTCACCACTCGTGATTATAGAGAGTTCTGGGTTGAATTCATGGTTGGATGTGTGGATATGTGTAATGGAATGGGTTATTCCCAAATGGGTTTTATGAATAGTTTTAGAGCATTTTTTGGTTTCTTTCCTTGGAATTTGATATTATTTGAAGAAACTATTTTATTATGGAACTTGTTTATATTGTGATATAAACTGTTAAAAAAATTTTATATAAACTATTTTATATAAATGTGCTAACATGTTCTATCCTAGTGGTGTGAGTAGGGAAGTCATTTGGGGAAAGCCTACTGAGTTTCATTACTCACCTCTGCCTTGGAAATTTGGTGCTTTTTCAGATATCGTTTATCGAGACATAGTAAAAGGTAAAGGATAACACTTATCTAGTGGTTCTTAGTGATAATTAGTCTATTTTGTGGAGTTATAGCATGGATCTTATTGGAGATTTTGATTTATTATTGTCTTTGAGTTTTGTTAGTTTCATAGTATTCTGTTGTGTACTTAGTTATTGTGCAGTCTTCCACTATGGTACTCATGTGTAGTTTGAATTTGATATAATGGTAATGATTTAATTTGTATTTAATTAATATCATGCGTCATTTAGTGGGTTATTAGTTATGGAGTGTTTTTTTGGTTGTTTTATTTTTAAAGGTTAACCCTCAATTCTAAATGGATCCCTTAGTATTTATTTCCATCCTTTGGCATCATGGGGATGTCGCTTAAGGCCAAGTAATATCTTACCAACTTCTCAAGAAAATGAGGAGGGGTGAGACGTTAAAAAAATTATTGAAGATGGTTTTATTTGGAAATCTCAAAATCAGAAGGTTCGGGAGTCTAGTTTTGAGTGGAGGATGATGGTGGTGTTTGTTGAGATTCATCTAGAGGTGTAGGAAAGACTAGGGCAGATGACCCTTACATTCTTGGTGGTTGAGTCAATGCTTCTAATCTAGGTCAAGGAAAGTTGTTATGAGTATCCATAGTTTTTTAACTTGAGGGAAAGTCTTGAAGGTGGGGAGTCACCTTGTAGTTGGACTATTGGGGATGATGAGATCATTTATGTTCATGGTTGTGTTGTTGTGCCAATGTGTTAGTGGGAAGAATTGATGCATGAGTTCCATGATTTGAAGTGGAAAGTGCATTCTTGTTTGACCAAATTTTATCATGGTCTTTGTAGAAAGTATTGGTGGTTGGGGGTGAAGAAATAGGTTGTAGGTTTCATGACGCGATGTTATACCTATCAGCAAGTGAAGGTCGAGCATCAACAACCAGGTGTTTTTTTGCAGCTATTACCCATACCTAAATGGAAGTGAAATGACATAATGAAGGATTTTTTGGTAGGTCTTCTAAATATTCCTTGTAATAATGAAGCGATATGGGTATTTGTGGATCAATTGACCAAGGTGGAACATTTCTTGTCGATACGAGAGACCTTCACCATTAACCAGTTGGGTGATTTGTATGTTCGAGAGATAGTGTGGTTTCATGGGGTGTCATGGACTATAGTTTCATATCATGATTTATGTTTTACTTCATGATTATGGAAGGGGTTACAAAATTCTCTTGGTAACCATGTTTTTTTTAGTATGGATTTCCACCCACATACAAATGGGTAGTCATAACATACTATTCAAGTGCTGGAGGACATGTTGAGGGAATGTGTCCTAGACTTTGGTGGATCTTGGGAGAAGCTCTTAGTGCTGATTGAGTTCAAAAATAACAATAAACACCATGAAACTATTCATATGGAAGTGTATGAGGCACTCTATAGTAGTCCATGTAGATCTTCATTATGTTGGATAGAGGTTGGGGAATCAGAATTATTGGAACCGAGTCTCATGTAAGAGATTTCAGAGTAGGTTTAATTGACTCAGAAATGTATGGCTATGGCTCAGAGTAGGTAAAATTTTTATGTGTATTAACATCGTCAACCTATTGAGTTTATGGTGGGTGACCGTGTTTTTATTCTAGTGTCACCAAGGTTGGGTCACCATTTAATTCAAAAATACGTTAAGTTGACACCCAGGTATGTGGGTCTGTTCGAGATAGTGGAGAGGATCAGACCAGTGGCATGCTGATTGGATCTTCCATAGTGGTATAGTGGCATGTACGATGTTTTCCATGTTTCAAAACTTAGACAATATCACCTTGACCCTTCTTATGTGATTTATGGTTATGATGTAGATCTTGAGGTTTATGCGTCCTTTGAGGAGAATCTGGTTTGCATTTTTTATCATAGTTAGAAAGTCCTGTGGGAAAAATTTGTTCCTTTGGTTTGAGTTTTGTGGCAGCATGGTAGGGTTCAAAAGTTTACTTAGGAGAGGGATACAGATATGCAAGCTCGGTGGCCCAATCTTTTTACCTTGAATACTCAGTGATACTTGGGAGTGTGGCTCAAGTACAAGATGTTATAAGGTAGGGAGGTTGTAAGATCTCAGAATTCTAATGAGGTGTAATTTTGTTTAATTTTTTGTTTAAGTACATTTAAATTGGTTAAATAATTTTTTCTTGAGTTTATGTGGAGGATCAGGGGTGATTTGAGGGTTTGGGACACAAAAGATGGGAGAAAGTGACCATATAGTGCATGTTTCATGGTTGGTGCACTATTAGTAGTAATTGTGCACCCTAACCGAGCTTGCATGAAGGTAGGGCATGTGGTTTAAGAAACTATGTAAGGGGGAACCATACAAGCTTGGATAGATCCATTACATATGGTTAATACATGGTTTTTCAAACCGTACAGTCTTCCCAAGAAGATGTGTGGTCTGTCCCCCTCTTGGATAGTGGGTGGTGCATGGTTGACACACAGTTTTCTCAACCGTGTGGCCAAACCATGAGCCTCACTAAAGTGTAGGAAATTTACCTTCCCCCCCCCTCAGGATTTAAGTTTCTTCACCCAATTTTATTCCCCTATCTTCCTCTTACAACAATAGTGATGATCCAAACCCTCCTAGACTTCTCAAGGATCAATCTCCCTCATTTCTAAGTCGTTTGGAGCATTGTTGGGTGAATATCTAAGATCTAGTTGATTCTAACACTCCTCTTTCTTCCTTTTTCTATATTAGGGTTTTTAGAATTTTTCTTCTTCTTATAAATCCCTAAAATCCTTTTTTCCATTGGATCTTAGGTTGAGGCTTCAAAGGGTGTTTGAGTTGGAATCAAAGCCTGAGGTTAAGCAAGTGTTCTTCCTCATAATCAAGTTAGGTGGTCTACAAGTTATATCACACAATATTTTTGGTTTGTTTATGTGTATTTAGTTGTGATTTTGTTTCATTGTGTTGTTTTTTTGGTTTTCCATGGTAGAAATGATGAATTAGTTGGTTAATTGATGAATTGAACCCCTCGTGATCCTCGTGGGATGCATTGAGGATGATTAGACTGGGTTAAGGGCCACCCAAAGGGTGTGTCGCTTTTTGAACATGGAAATTGATATGTTAAGTATATAATTGAAGTGTTATGAGATATATCCCATGATAAATATATTTACATGTTATTTTTAATTATGAAAATAAACTAATGGTAATTATTTCTAGTTGTTGACATGGATTAAGGGGATGTGTGGTATAATGTTTGAATGGGTTAAATGAAATAAAGTTAATATGTTAAATGACTTATGGGTTGTAATGTAAATTTGTAAATTGATTAAGGCATGTGAATGATTAATGTGTAAATTGGTTTAGTATATCAAAAGGAAAATAGGCTAAGTTATGAAATTATAAATATATAATGTGTTTTGAATTAGTTGTGAACAAAAATGGTAATTGTGTTTAAATGGTTATGGTTTGTGCTTGGTAAATGTGTCATGGTTAAATAAGTATGTGAACATTGATTGTTGGTATGTGGGGTATTGACTTGAGTTTCTATGACCATGGGTCAGGTTAGACTGAGGCTCTAAAACTAACCCCTATAATTTATGGGTTAGGGGGTCAGACTAAGGCTCTATACCCCTAATAGTTGCATTTTATGAGACCACATAGACTGAGGCTCCAAGGTAAGTGTTGTGTATTTGTTTTTGAAATTTTTTTCCCTAGTGATATAAGGAGATTCACTTTTCCCATTATCCATGGTTTGTGTGATCGGCATAGTTTGTAGTGTAATTGGTGAAAATGCATAAACCACAAAACACATAATGGAAGTGACTAAAGTGAACCTTGTTAACAAATGGAATCATGTTTATTTTTTATATTTGCATATTCATTCATTTTGTACCTATATACACTATATTTTTTTAGACTGAATATTTTTTAGAAACCGTTAGTGGTGGCCTACTGAGTTTTACTCACACACTGCTCAGGCCGCCATTGGGTTCCTGAGCAGACTTCATGATTGCAGGTCAATAAGGGAAAAGGCACTATGTTAGATGGTTGATTTGGGAATGGGATGGACATGGATGAGGGGACCAGACTTAAAGACAGGACCCATTTTGGGTATTCTTCTTCTTTTCATTATTTTGGGTTTTCCTTACACTTTTCTCAATATGACATGATATGGAAAATTTACTATCTGGTTGTGGGATTTTACCTAGTTTTGGGAAATTTTTGGTAATGCGTATTTATTGGTTATATTGTTTCCTTATTTATTATTGTTATTTATTGTAGATTACTCTGATAAAGAGGGTTTAGTCTCCCCACATATCTCATTATACCCTCACTGCTATTCAGCAGCATCTGGCATGCGGGGAGGCACTCCTGAGGCCATGTGGCAACTTAGATCAGGGCACCATATATTATGGCTATTGGGTTAGGGATGTTACAATATCTTTATAGGGTATCTTAAGGAAATAATGGGTTATTATCTATAAAAACCTTTAGATAATAAAGTAATTATCTTAATATAGGCCATGTTTCTTGAGAGGGAACACATCCTCAAGGAGGATGGTGGTAGAAAGATTTACATCGATGAAGTTAAAACTCAAGATACATAAGAGTTGGTACAAGAATTGATTCCATAGCTCCCCATGGAAAATATTTTTCGTAAAACACAAGTACTACATAGGATCAATAGATAGGTAAGAGAACCATATATATATTTTTCTATTCACTGATGATGGTTACTCATTATTGGTTGATAATGATAATCATATCTCCTACAATGAGGTAGTTGAGCGCTTAGAATCTACATGGTAGAAAGAAGCCATGAATTATGTGAAGGATTCCATGAATCAAAATCAATGTTGGGTTTTTATCAATCCCCTGGTTGATGTAAACCATATTGGGTGTAAATAGGTATTCGAGAGAAATATGGATATGGAAGGTAAAGTAAATACCTATAAAGTACAAGTAGTGGCCAAAGGGTCTAGACAACAGAAAATAATTGACTATGATGAAACCTTTTCTCCACTTTCCATGTTTAAATCCATTGTAATCCTTATTTTCATAATAGTTTACCATGACTATGAGATTTTTCAAATGGATGTCAAAACTGCTTTCCCTAACGAGAGCCTTCAAGAGGATGTGTATATGACGCAAATAGAAGGGTTTGTGACTCCAAGAAATATCAAAAAGGTATGAAAGTTTTAGAGATTCATTTATGGATTAAAGAAAACATTTGTGTCATGGAACATTTGATTTGATAAATCCATAAAGTAATTTTGTTTCATTAAGAATGAATTTGATCTATGTGTTTATAAGCGGTTTAGTAAGAGTAAAGTTGTTTTCATAGTAGTATATGGTGATGACATATTACTAATTGGAAACTATATTCCATCCTTACAATAGGTTAAGACATGGTTGAGAAAGTGATTCTCTATTAAGGACTTAGGTGAATCATCCTACATTATATAGATCAAGATCATCTATGATAGATTCAAGAGGCTACTTGGACTAATTCAAAGTACATACATTGTCCAAATACTTAAATGGTTCTGAATAAAATAATCTAATAGGGGATTAGTTATAGGGTCACATGGTATACATTTTCCAAGAAAATGTGTCCTCAGATACAAGATAAAAGAGAGATAATTATTAAGATCTCATATGCTTCAATGATATGATCTATCCTTTATGTCATGATATGTATGAGGATTGATGCTGCCTGTGATTTGAGCATGGTAGGAAAATATTAAGTAGATTTAGGTGAACAAAATTGGACTGTTGTTAAAGAAATCATTAAGTATCTGAGGTGAACTAAGGATATGTTCCTAGTGTATAGAGGATACTAATAGTTAATCATTATGGGTTACATAGATGCTATATTTCAAAAAAATAAGAATGATCTAAAGTTATAGTCTAGATGTATCTTTTGTCTCAATAGAGGATCTATGGGTTGGAAGAGTTCTATGTAGCTGGTTGTCACTGATTCTATAGTGGAGTTTGAGTATATTGAGTCTTAAGATGCATCCAAGGTGGTAGTATAGATTCTAATGTTTTTCTAAGATCTTGATATGGTTTATAGTAGTAAATACCATATCACATTTTACTATGATTACACTGTAGCGGTGATTCTCTCCAAGGATTCAAGGTCACACCAAAGGATAAATCACATACTTTAAAAGTTTCATCTCTTGAGGAATTTTTCTCAATGAGGTGATGTTTTGGTGAGTAGAGTATCTACAAAGGAAAACTTTCCAGACCCCTTGATGAAGGATTTATCTCACCAGAGGCATGATTATCATGTGGGAGTTAGTGGATTGAAAGTTGTTGTTAGTTGGCTCTAGTGAAAGTGGGATTCTATTAGAGTTGGTGCCCTAGAACTGACTTACTAAGTACTTGATTATGTGTTTTTCATTGTTAATTAATTTTTCTTATCACATTATTACTATTATTTTACATGGTATTTTTATGTGATAGTGTCCTAATAATATATGTCGTGTTGAAATTTCATGTCAGTTCCTCGCTATGATAAGAACCTAGATGTGTCATGAAATTATTCTTGAACCTTGTTCTATGGATGGATGATATTTTTTGATATTACACATACAATATAGTATATCAGGAGTAGGAGTTTCATAAGACATTGATACACCTTCTCACGGTGTTCTCCCTTGGTAATCTCCAATATATGAGGTTTTGAGAATGAACTAATTAATAGGAAATCCAGATTTCCATGTGTCGTTGGCTGTTTATATCTGTGAACATGTGTATTGATTCTTATATTTTAAGATAATCATTAATTGATATAATGACTCACGTAATTTGATGTATTGATGAAAAATGTGACGACATATGCTCATAGTGAAGTAGGGTGTGTTGGGTGTGTTATGAGTGATATTGCATTAATTGATAATGTGAGAAAGGATTTATCTCTTTTTTTTCCTCTTGATGGAAGTTAATATATTATTCCCTTTGATGGGAATGGAACTTCCTGGATAAATCCATGGATATGGTGTTCAATGGGAGAGTTAATTTCTAGAAAGTCAAAGAAAGATACATCGAGCATATATGTTGACGACACTGGAATTCAATCTACTTAATTTGATATATTATGATAAAAGGATTGTATTACATAATAAACATCTGTAAGGGTTGGATGTCATTGCAACATTAAATTTTTTCTCTATGAATGTCTTAGTGTGTTGCTAGACACCAATCTTGGACTTTAGGTAGTTATACCTAATGCCACTGAGAAAGAGGCTGAGTGGGTCACACACAAATTGTATCTTCAATCTCATTTAAATTCTAATATTGAATTTAACAAGTTAGAATAAATAATATTTATTCAAGTTTAGATGATTGCCATAATTTAATCATGATTTATTAAAAATAATAAGTGAGTTAAATAATAATAATAAATATTTATTTGAAATTTTGGTGAATATAATATTTATTATATTTATCATAGAATAATGCGGTGACATTTATTTATTAAATAGTCATTATTCGAGGATCGGTGAATGTTGACGAGGGAAAGCAGAGCGTTTCTAATGATCCAATTGAAAATAATATAAATGATATTCATTTACATTTTATTAAAGGTGTTACACATGTGAAGTAATTAATAATAATAGTGTTATTATTGTTGGACATGGGTTCAACTAAGAATTATGGAATCGGGAAAGGACTTGTGTGTGATTTGTCGACCCTAAACCTTCTAAAATAAATATCTAATTATATATATTTCTTAAATAACAATTGGTGTACACAGTGGATAAAGTGAGACTCTCTCAAACCCTATATATAGATCAAAAGACTTAGATTATTATTTTTGGACATGGGGTCAACTAAGAATTATGGAATTGGGAAAGGAATTGTGTGTGATTTGTCGACCCTAAACCTGCCAAAATAAATATATAATTATATCTCTTTCTTAAATCACAATTGGTGTACACAAGTGATAAAGTGAGACTCTCTCAAACCATAGAGATAGATCAAAAGATCTAGAGTGATCTCCTCATCCCCTATCTCAATCCAATACATCAAGATTTCATCCTCTCTTGAGAAAAATTATGCTGCTATCAACCATGAACTACGCAAGTGATACGAATCGATCATGCTAGCACCCGACAATTCTATGACATCATTAAAAGATTCTAGTGCACATGTGGATCACCACTAGAGAGATTTCTCACTTCAAACTAGTATAGAAAATGTTTTTTATGTCGGTTATTTTTTATTTTTTACGTCAATTTTTGGCTGATGTTATTACAGGAGAAGTTATAAATATTGTTTTTTCCATCGGTTATTTTAAAACTGACGTAAAAAACAAAAATCCAAAGCTTTTTTCACATCAGTTCTTAAAAAATCAATGTGGAAAACACTTCAAAGTCATGATTTATTACGTTAGTTTTTAAATAACCGACATGGTATATAGTTTATTACGCCGGTTATGTAATAACTAACATAATAAATTGTGCCTCTGAAGCATTTTTCATGTCGGTTATTAAAAAACCGATGTAAAAAACAAGTTTTTTACGTCGGTTATAAAAATAACTAACGTGATTAACCATCCTGCGAAGTGTTTCTTCATGTCGGTTAAATAATAACCAATGTGAAAACAAATATACTACTTCGGTTATTAAATAACCAACGTAAAATCCATTCCTATGAATTTATTGCGTCGGTTGTAAAAGAACCGACGTAAAAAACCAATTTTTTTAATAAAACCGTTCAACTATTACTAGGATCTGCCAAAGAAGACCTGAACCAAGTAAAAAACTGACCAAAACCAAACCAAAACCAAACCAGAATACCAAAAAAACATCATAACTAGACCAAAACAATAAGAACCAAATCAAAATTAAACATTCACATGCATAACATTCAAAAATTACGATGTCATCTAAAAAAACCTAAAACCCCTTGGACAACCCCTACCACCATGTACAACCCCCCACCCCACTAGACACCCCCCCACCCCTTGGACACCCTCCCACACCCCTGGAACCCCCCCCCCCATCCCCACCCCCTGGATAGCCCCCCTGGACACCCCCCCCCCACCCCCTAGACACCCCCCACCCCCTAGATACCCCCCTACCACGATGGATACCCCCCCACCCCACTGGATAGCTCCCCCACCCCCTAGACACCCTCCCACCCCCTGGAAACCCCCCACCCCTGGACAGGACACCCCACCCCCTGGACACCCCCTGGACCACCCCCCCCCCCACCCCCCTAGAAACCCCCCACCCCTAGACACCACCCCACCCCACTGGACAGACCCCCCACCCCCTGTACACCCACCCACCCCCTAGACACCCCCACCCCTAGACAGCCCCCTGGACAACCCCACCCCCTGGACACCCCCACCCCTAGACACCCCCCCACCCTTGTACACCCCTCGACCCCCCTGGATAGCCCCCTCACCCCCCTAGATAGCCCCCACCCCCTGGACAGCCCCCCACCCCCTAGACACCACCCCACCCCGATGGACATTCCCCCCACCCCCTAGACACCCTCCCACCCCCTACCCTCTTGGACACCCCGATGGACATCCCCCTCACCCCCTAGACACCCTCCCACCCACTACCCCCTTGGACATCCTCCCACCCCCTGGACACCCCCTACCACCTTGGAAATCCCCCCCCCCCACACACACACCCTGGACAGCACCCCCCCCCCCACCCCCTGGACACCCCCGCCCCCATGGACAGCACCCCCCCCCCCTCCCACTCCACTAGACAGCCCCCCACCCACCCCTAGACACCCTCCCACCCCCTAGATAGCCCCCACCCTCTAGACACCCTCCCACCCACTAGACACCACCCCACCCCACTGGACATCCCCCCTACCCCCTGGACACCTACCCACCCCCTAGACACCCCCAACCCCCTGGACAGCCCCCCCCCCCTCCCCCACCCCCACACCCTGGACAGCCCACCCACCCACTGGATAGCCCCCCCCCCCCCCCCGGGACACCCTTCCACCCCCTGGACATCCCCCCCCCCCACCCCTTGGACACCCGCCCACCCCCGGGACACCCCTACCCCTTGGACCTCCCTCCCACCCCCTGGACAACCCCCCACCCCCTAGACACCACCCCCCCCCCCCATGGACAGCCCCCCACCCCCTGGACACCCCCACCCGTTGGACACCCCCACCCGTTGGACACCCCCTACCCCTTGGAAACCCCCCCCCCCCCCACCCCCCTAGACACCCCCACCCCCCATGAAACCATTACTATGCTCTGTCAAAGTATGAAACAAGTAGAAACAAGACCAAAACCAGACCAGAATCCATACCAGAAAAACATCAGAACTAGACCAAAATAAGAAGAATCAGAACAAAATTAAACATTCACATATATAACATTTAAAACTTACAATTTCAACTAAAAAAACCTAAATCCAACCAAATAAAATACCAAATACACAATTATAATTAAAATATTCAAAATTACATATTACACTACAAACAAACTAAAATACAATAAAACCTGTAAAATAATTTGACCATTCCACTTGTAAGTGTTTGAACTCTTGAGAACTATAAGGTTTAGGGTTATAAAATAGCTACAAATTAAAAGTATAGTACTTAACATGTATAATGAATAAATCAAATGAAATGTTATGGCAACTTTTATAAGGAAATATTACCAGGTTAAACTTCACAAGTGTTCTAATTTTAATTATTTCATACATAAATATTAACATATAATATCTACATTCGATGATACCTTGTTGTTCATGACAATTATTTTTAAATGAGTGTCAATTCAAAATATCATTTTTATGTAATACATCTAAAAGTACAAATTATAAATGGATATTTACCTTTACTTTTACATATTTGATCTTGGTAGTCTTTTTCTTTGTGTTTTTTCGAAAGTAGGCTCATCCCCTGTTAGAAAATAATATGAATAGGATAAATTTAAAATTCATTATAATATAAACAACTATTAATAAATTGAAATTTACTTTTACAACATATTCTTAAAACTTCCCCGTATATCGCCATGAACAGAGCATATTCAATAAAGTTCTTTCTCCCTTAGACAAAAAAAAATACCTAACATCAAATGATCACTAATATAAAAGAAAATTTAAGGTCAGTGGTTTTTTATGTTAAAATATAATGAACACTTTTCCAGATATATGTTTCATACCACTCAAAAAAGGTATCATCCAACACTGCATGGTTATATTCTATTCAAATCTTTCAACAATATAAAGTGTTATTTGTTCCTCATCTAATGCACGTGCTTCAGGGGAAATCAAATGTGGGTCCATGAATCCATATACATTTGTTGACTCGTTATTCTCACACATGTTATAAAGATACCTAATATAAAACATACATAAGTATACATTTTTAATAAATATAATGCAGGGAAAGGTAATAATACTTACATGGAAAAAATATGAACCACGTTGATGCCCAACTTATCTCCAGTAACAAGCTCCGTGATATCATTTTTCAAAATCCCCACATTTATTTCATGTCCACAAACATGATCTTCCATTGGAAACGAATAATAAGCTACCAACAAATTTAAATATCTTGACTATAGCGCCCCCCAAACCCAGGGTGCTTAATGAGACATGATATACTTAACATTTCATTACATCATCACAAATTGGATATCATGTCCCACTACTATAGAAGATCATGAGGCTCAGGATTCTGGGAAACCAGCTGCTTCTGATTAACTTCATTAGTAACAACCATGCCTGAAAAATTTTAAACAAAAACGTAGGGTGAGCAAAAATGCCCAGTAAGGGGTTTTAAAAATGTTTTAAGAAAACTCTTTCTCAAAGCAGTCCTTTTGAAGAGAATAAAACACTTTGCTAAAAACGAGACATTTTCTTTTCATGAAATCCATCGTTTTTGAAAACCACTTGCACAGAGAGGTACGTACTTGAAACAAACTCTATAGTAAACATGATCAGAGAGCGCAACATAAGTAAAATAAACAATGCATAATATCCAAACATGGTTACTTAAATTCTAAAAAAAAAATTGTGGCTAAGCAGGGAAAACGTTCATAACATGGTTCATGAGAATATACAGTTCATCTAACAGTTTACCACATGAAAAAAAATTCTTGACACATAAATTACATTTTCATAGTCATGGGAGATTTCAACTAGGGGTTGTCATGTTAGTTGAACTAACCCATGGTTGACCTTTATCATTACATGCAGAGGGAATGTATAATACTGGACTTTGTCAAGACCTTTCGTCAAGACCGTATAACATACTTAATGGGTCAAGGCTCACTGCCAATCCCGTTTCATGGTAGCACAAGCCAAGGCTAACTTCCAAGACCGTCGCACATAAAGTCTCATGAGACTCTTGCTTTACCCAATGCATTGGAGCGCTGTATAATTCTAGGTGCACCCGTCACATCATTCTTGTTGCGCTATATAATTCTGGGCGCACCCGTCACATGTAAGTCCTATACATCCCTCACATATCTTGACATGGTCATTCATTCGTATGGTTTCATGCATTCTTAATCAACCCCCTTTTTACATACTTATTCATAACTTGAAGACAGTTCAATCAAAAATAAACTGAGACATGCATGCTAAATTCGTACACATAAGAAATTGTCTTAACAATTGAAACATGGGTTTTAAGGAAAAGAACATAATCACTTAACATTCCATAACATCATAATACCCAATTAAAGCATGGTCGTTCATAACTTACACATAAGCTGATAAATGGATATTGTGGGTGTTTAATTAAAACTAGGAAAATATACATGCAGTTAGGGATACAATGGGCGAAATCAAGTCCATCTTGGGAAAACCATGTACATAATTGTGAAAAACTCTTTTATTAGCACTTTAAACGACATGACCCCTTATTGGCATAAACTCAATATTGCATACAACATGGTCGATGTGTACAAATACATGAATGCATGTATATAAAAATTTAAGTAATTCTTTCCATTTTCTCAAAAACCAAAATCCTGATTTGTCAAGAATGATGATAAGTAAAAAATTTCAAGTGAAAGAACTATTTTGATAACAAACTAACCTTTAAACTTCATCATACATATATAAATGTATATAATTGGTTTTTGGATACTTTTCTTGAGATAACATGATTTTGAGTAAATAAATTATCATGTTATATTGTATAAAACAAAAGAGAAAAAATCATCCCTTATGTACAGTGACGTACATGTACATCTATATGATTACATGTACATATACATCTTTATGCTCCATATAATTGTATGATTTACATGTTCATGCAATCATTCGACAACTCCATTTTTCATAGGCGAAAATAAGTTTAGGGTTATATACCTGTGGAAAAGATTGTATGTTTGCTTATCTCATCTTATACATATATTTATATAAATGTGTATACCTATATACACAAAGTGTGAATCATTAAAATTAACACCAAGAGAAGAAAAAGAAACTTCCTTTAACCCGGTTGAGTTCTGGAAAATAGGAATAGTGGTAACCGGTTCTTAAGGCCTTAATGTAAATTTATCTACACACATATATACATAAGGTGTTTATAAAAAAAATCCAGTGTATCAAAGCTGAAGAAAAATTGAAACAGAAGCAGGGGTCTTCCCTTACCTATTCGGAGGGGAGGAGTAGACGAGACAAGAGAAACCGAGAGTAAAAAAACAAAGAAGGTTTGCATATACATATATTACGTATATATATATATATATATATAAACCGAAACTTAAACAAAACTAAGACAAAGCTTGTCCCTTACCTTGCTCGGAGAGGAGGAGAGGAAAACACAACAGCGACGAGGTCCAGAAGTCGGAGAGATCAAGGGAGCTCGGATGCAAAATTCCTGCTTCGGTGCAACAGGGTTTTAAAAAAAATGAAGACTCGCATGCAAGGAGGGTATCCAAGGGAGGGGGGTCGGTGTCAACTCGTGAAAAGCAGTGAGCGACGCGGGTCCACTCATCGGACTAGATGAAGAAAAACGGGGGGCCTAACCCTACTGGTTTGACGACGCGAGGTGGAAGAAGAACGAGGCGTCGGTGGAAGAAGAAGCCGCGGGGAAGAAAAACGCGAAAAATAGTGGACGGCTAGGATTTAAAGAAGGTAGATTGGGTGGCTTAGATTCAGCACGACATTAAAAAAAACGGACGGCCGTGATTCGGGAAGAACAGATCGGACAGCCCCTGGTTGCTGCAGCGTTTATTAAAATGCAGTTCAGCCAGTTTTTAAAAAAATTGTTTTATAAATATCTTTATTAATTTATTAAATCCTTGATTTTTATTATTAAAGAATTCAATTATTAAACCAACTTTTATTATTTTAATAAAAATCATTGGTCAATAAAATTATATAATGGTTCAATCAAAACACATAAATATAGGTATATATATATTTTATTCTTCAATAATTTTTATTAACCTTATTATATTATCATTATTATTATTAAACCATAATTACTAATTAATTAATATTACATTATGAAAAAAAAGATTAAAAACATTGGGTACTCAAAACATAACACATACATATATATATTTTTTAATTTCCTTTTTAGCTAATTACCTTAATTTTCTTAATTAAAGTTTATTATTAATTAAACTACATTCAATCACACATAAGAGTGCGTTGATATAAGTATTATCACCACGAAACACATAAGTAAAATAAATCATAGTTTGACGTAGTTTCCAAAACTGTTTATCCAAATTATAAACATTCGCATTATTATTATCTCTTATATTTAATTTATAGAAAAAGAATCATTTAATTTGATGCAATATATATATATATATATAACTCAAGGGTTAATACATATTTAGACAAAATAAAAACCCATTAGCTTTAATATATTTACAACATAAAATTTTAAAAGTTCAAATTAAGAAGATAAGTGTAGTGAATACTAATATTAATTTTTCATAAAACATAATTCGCATTTTTGGGAAACAAGAAATAAATTGATTAAATTATCATTGATGTCATTTTTAAACATTAAAGAAAAATACACAATTAGCATTCCGATCCTTTTGGGGTAAACCATTCTTATTTCTAACGGTCAAAAACAAAACATAGAAGATAGGAGAATCCAATGGTCATAATTATAGTCATTTGGGTTCAACGGTCGGATTGGTGTGCTTATAAAGGGTCTGGTCTTGGGGTGTCCCTCACTCTAGGTGACTGAAGAATAAATAGAGATGGTTCGTGTGATTCCCTTGGTGCTCAGCACGGTTGCAGTGGCTTCGGCCATCCTCATGTTCATTCTGATGCATGTCTGAAACCCCTACCGCATTCTTGGTCTCTTGGTGGTTTTAAGAAGTCTCCCCATTATTGTAATCGGGTTCTTAGTTGGGATTTTTGGTTAATTTATCTTCTTTTTCGTTCAGTGGAAGTTGTAGCCAAAAAGTTACTTATCTGAATAAAAGAAGTTTTCATTCATTTGATGCATTTATTATTATTAGCTTATTAGTTGATTGTTGGTTTACTTAACGGGTGACATTGAAAAGAAAACTTGTCAAAAAAACAAAACATGGTTTTCTCGGGTCGTTATATTACTTCCCCCTTCAAAGAATTGTGCCCTCTCAATTCTATCATAAAAAGAAAAAAAACAGAAACCCCAAACATAGAACACTACTGAAACAGTGGATCTGGCTCAGTTAACGGGATACCAAGTTTGGCACATAGCTCTTCCTTTTCCCTAGCCCAGATGCACCTCAAACCGTACTCCTTGAACTCATGTTCATGCTTACTGCACACGGGCTTCCAAAGGGAGGCTCGTGCGATGCAAAGCTCGGAAACGTCTGAGTAGATAAACTCCTTGATAACTCTTTTGGCCACATCACCCTCAAGGTAGTCGAGAGGGATGATGCAGTTGAGGATACTGAGATTCAAGACTTGGAACATGAAGGTTGCACTAAGCTGGCCATCCTGGGCGGCCACGAGGAAGCACGCTCTGGCAGAAAAGTTTTGTGCCAGAGTAAAACACTGGAACAGACCTTCAAAGTATCTTCCCCTTCACCTGTAGCAGGGGAGTTGAGCAGTGGCAACGAGGTGAAAGACACGATCATCCTCTTGGCATAAGCGGAGGATCTCTGGACCATTTGCTAGATCGAGAAAACTCTGGCAGGACCCTCGCAGGTGGAGAAAGGATGGATAATCCACCGTGCATGCCTTGATCAAGATGACCTATACTAGCTCATCGGGTAGTGATGCGAATTTCGTTTGACTAGCCATCTGAAAGAAAACATCGAAGGGAAACTCTTTACAACATTGATAAGGTGGAGACATGAAAGGAAACAAGAAACTTCCATTTATGAAAAAGTTTACATGGCAAAGTCTGAGTTTACAAGACGTACGCCACAAAGAGTGGAAAAACTTCCTAACTCTTAAAACCACACACAGGATGAACAAACAGGACTAAACTCATGGGAACATTTATGACACCTCCTGAGTTTAGCGTGAGGGGTATGGAGTTGGGAAACATCAGTATACACTTCTTTCCTAAGATACAATCGGGTGGACTCATTTTCCAACGCTCCAAAGTCCATTAACTGGCCCCAGAAGCCGTAGTGAAAAATATGGCACAGGTAAGCCGCTCAGAGGTCTCCGGTAGTAGCAGCTTCTTGAAAGGGGTTATCAAGCATTGTGCCAAATTCCTCGTCAGTTGTGAAAACTCGGAAGAGTCCTTTGTGATACCTTCCCCGACGTGCATAAGAGGGAAATTGGGTCATCATCATTAGGAGATAATCCATCCCCAATCCTCGGTGAAGACTAAGCACCCTATTTGAGTTTGACATGTCATACAGGTGCTTACACGTCATTCGAATTTGGGTATAATTCAGAAAGTTCTCACGGCTAGCTAGATATACACTGTTCTCTAGAGCCTCAGTGGGAAGTGAAAAAAGGTCGGTAGGTACATTTTAATCAGCCATCTGAAAGTTATAACATTTTTATTTAGTCAGTCATAGTAATACATTTATATCACCTGGTTTTCTAGAGTTTCCTGAACCCATCCTCTGATACCAACTGTAGCGCCCCCCAAACCCAGGGTGCTTAATGAGACATGATATACTTAACATTTCATTACATCATCACAAATTGGATATCATGTCCCATTACTACAGAAGATCGTGAGGCTCAGGATTCTGGGAAACCAGCTGCTTCTGATTAACTTCATTAGTACCAACCATGCCTGAAAAAATTTAAACAAAAATGTAGGGTGAGCAAAAATGCCCAGTAAGGGGTTTTAAAAACATTTTAAGAAAACTCTTTCTCAAAGCAGTCCTTTTGAAGAGAATAAAACACTTTGCTAAAAACGAGACATTTTCTTTTCATGAAATCCAACATTTTTGAAAACCACTTGCACAGAGAGGTACGAACTTTAAATAAACTCTATAGTAAATATGATCATAGAGCGCAACATAAGAAAAATAAACAATGCATAATATCCAAACAAGGTTACTTAAATTCTAAAAAGAATTCTGTGGCTAAGCAAGGAAAACGTTCATAACATGGTTCATGAGAATATACAGTTCATCTAACAGTTTACCACATGAAAAACAGTTCTTGACACATAAATTACATTTTCATAGTCATGGGAGCTTTCAAATAGGGGTTGTCCTATTAGTTGAACTAACCCCTGGTTTACCTTTATCATTACATGTAGAGGGAATGTATAATACTGGACTTTGTCAAGACCTTTCGTCAAGACCATATAACATACTTAACGGGTCAAGGCTCACTGCCAATCCCGTTTCATGGTAGCACAAGCCAAGGCTAACTGCCAAGACCGCCGCACATAACGTCTCATGAGACTCTTGCTTTACCCAATTCATTGGAGCGCTGTATAATTCCAGGCGCACTCATCACATCATTCTTGTTGTGCTATATAATTCCGAGCGCACCCGTCACATGTAAGTCATATACATACCTCACATATCTTGACATGGTCATTCATTCGTAGGGTTTCATGCATTCTTAATCAACCCCCTTTTTACATACTTATTCATAACTTGAAGACAGTTCAATCAGAAATAAACTGAGACATGCATGCTAAATTCGTACACATAAGAAATTGTCTTAACAATTGAAACATGGGTTTTAAGGAAAAGAACATAATCACTTAACATTACATAACATCATAATACCCAATTAAAGCATGGTCGTTCATAACTTACACATAAGCTGATAAATGGATATTGTGGGTGTTTAATTAAAACTGGGAAAATATACATGCAGTTAGGGATACAATGGGCGAAATCAAGTCCATCTTGGAAAAAACATGTACATAATTGTGAAAAAATATTTTATTATCACTTTAAACAACATGACCCCTTATTGGCATAAACTCAATCTTTCATACAACACGGTCGATGTGTACAAATACATGAATGCATGTATATAAGAATTTAAGGAATTCTTTCCATTTTCTAAAAAACCAAAATCCTGATTTGTCAAGAATGATGATAAGTAAAAAATTTCAAGTGAAAGAACTATTTTGATAACAAACTAACCTTTAAACTTCATCATACATATAGAAATGTATACAATTGGTTTTTGGATACTTTTCTTGAGATAACATGCTTTTGAGTAAATAAATTATCATGTTATATTGTATAAAACAAAAGAGCCAAATTCATCCCTTATGCACAGTGACATACATGTACATCTATATTATTACATGTACATATACATCTTTATGCTCCATATAATTGCATGATTTACATGTTCATGCAATCATTCGACAACTCCATTTTTCATAGGCGAAAATAAGTTTAGGGTTATATACCTGTGGAAAAGATTGTATGTTTGCTTATCTCATCTTATACATATGTGTATATAAATGTGTATACCTATATACACAAAGTGTGAATCATTAAAATTAACACCAAGAGAAGAAAAAGAAACTTCCTTTAACCCGGTTGAGTTCTGAAAAATAGGAATAGTGGTAACCAGTTCTTAAGGCCTTAATGTAAATTTATCTACACATATATATACATAAGGTGTTTATAAAAAAAATCAGTGTATCAAAGCTGGATAAAAATTGAAACAGAAGCAGGGGTCTTCCCTTACCTATTCGGAGGGGAGGAGTAGACGAGACAAGAGAAACCCAGAGTAAAAAAAACACAGAAGGTTTGCATCTACATATATTACGTGTATATATATATATAAACCGAAACTTAAACAAAACTAAGACAAAGCTTGTCCCTTACCCTTCTCGGAGAGGAGGACAGGAAAACACAGTAGCGACGAGGTCCAGAAGTCAGAGAGATCAAGGGAGATCGGATGCAAACGTCCTGCTTCGGTGCAATAGGGTTTTAAAAAAAATGAAGACTCACATGCAAGGAGGGTATCCGAGGGAGGGGAGTCGGTGTCGACTCGTGGAAAGCAGTGAGCGACAAGGGTCCACTCACAAGCCTAGATGAAGAAAAATGGGGGGCCTCACCCTACGGGTTCGACGATGCGAGGTGGAAGAAGAACGAGGCGTCGGTGGAAGAAGAAGTTGTGGGGAAGAAAAACGCGAAAAACAGTGGACGTCTAGGATTTAAAGGAGGTAGATCGGGCGGCTTAGATTCAGCACGGCATTAAAAAAAACGGACAGCTGTGATCTGGGGAGAACAGATCGGACAGCCCCTGGTTGCTGCGGCGTTTATTAAAACACGGTTCAGCCGGTTTTTAAAAAAAAAAATTATAAATATCTTTATTAATTTATTAAATCCTTGATTTTTATTATTAATGAATTCAATTATTAAACCAACTCTTATTATTTTAATAAAAAACATTGGTCAATAAAATTATATAATGGTTCAATCAAAACGCATAAATATAGGTATATATATATTTTATTCTTCAATAATTTTTATTAACCTTATTATATTATCATTATTATTATTAAACCATAATTACTAATTACTTAATATTACATTATGAAAAACAAAGATTAAAAACATTGGGTACTCAAAACATAACACATACATATATATATTTTTTAATTTCCTTTTTAGCTAATTACCTTAATTTTCTTAATTAAAGTTTATTATTAATTAAACTACATTCAATCACACATAAGAGTGCGTTGATATAAGTATTATCACCACAAAACACATAAGTAAAAGAAATCATAGTTTGACGTAGTTTCCAAAACTGTTTATCCAAATTATAAACATTCGCATTATTATTATCTCTTATATTTAATTTAGAGAAAAAGAATCATTTAATTTGATGCAATATATATATATATATAACTCAAGGGTTAATACATATTTAGAAAAAATAAAAACCCATTAGCTTTAATATATTTACAACATAAAATTTTAAAAGTTAAAATTAAGAAGATAAGTGTAGTAAATACTAATATTAATTTTTCATAAAACATAATTCGCATTTTTGGGAAACAAGAAATAAATTGACTAAATTATCATTGATGTCACTTTTAAACATTAAATCAAAATACACAATTAGAATTCCGATCCTTTTGGGGTAAACCATTCTTATTTCCAACGGTCAAAAACAAAACATAGAAGATAGGAGAATCCAACGGTCATAATTATAGCCATTTGGGTTCAACAGTCGGATTGGTGTGCTTATAAAGGGTCTGGTCTCGGGGTGTCCCTCACTCCAGGTGACTGAAGAAGAAACAGAGATGGTTCTTGTGATTCCCTTGGTGCTCAGCACAGTTTCAGTGGCTTCGACCATCCTCATGTTCATTCTGATGGACGTCTGAAACCCCTACAGCATTCTTGGGCTCTTGGTGGTTTTAAGCAGTCTCCCCATTATTGTAATCGGGTTCTTAGTTGGGATTTTTGGTTAATTTATCTTCTTGTTCGGTCAGTGGAAGTTGTAGCCAAAAAGTTACTTATCTGAATAAAAGAAGTTTTTATTCATTTGATGCATTTATTATTATTACCTTATTAGTTGATTGTTGGTTCACTTAACGGGTGACATTGAAAAGCAAACTTGTCAAAAAAAACAAAACATGGTTTTCTCGGGTCGTTACATTGACAATCTGTTAAGACTACTAGAATATGTATCTTATGTCATACCCATTTGTATTTATTATTTTCTATACAGTATTTATTTACCTTTGAAGTATTCATGTAAATAAATAGAAAAATATATTAGTTTTTACATGTAAAAAAAATAAAAAAATAAATAAAAGATATAATATACATACCTCTATAGTAATGAGTCGCAGAAGTCTAGATGACCAAATTAAAAAGTGACCGATACTATGTCCAACTATCATCGCCTCATATGTAGGTAATGGTACTCGAGCTGATCAATTTATAATATCTTGTACAGTGACCCTATAATGATCTACCTCTAACTTTTGATGATGAACTGTGTCTTCTATACAATATATCATTCCATATGAAACTATATGATGGTGAGGATCATCAACATACAACTCATAATAAGTAGGAAGTTACGGCGGAGGAGTAGGATAAAAAATGGGGTCTATAGGCTGAGGTGGAGGATAAATAATGGGGTCTGAAGGTGCGGGAGTGGGAGCTGCTGGTGGAGGTGGAGGATAAATAATGGGGTCTACAGGGGGAGGTGGAGGAGTGGGAGATGCAGTCTGAAATTGTCTTTACATGTCTGAAAACATAGATTGTACCAATGCTCTAATATTTTCCTCTATTATTGCATTGATATTATGAACTTCAGCCTCCAAGGATTCTATTTGTTATAAACACCCTCTATGGAAGAAGTTGGATAATGTGGAAACACTTTTCTTACCGATACACCCGTTGGGTATCCTCATACACAACCAGGGTGTTCGGGCTTTCCCAATGCTGCAAATAAAATATCTTTCCTGCCAGCAGTTATAAATACCCCATGTGTGCTCTTCTCCTCAAGAGAATCTTGTATTAATTAATTGAATGTTTCTATAATTATTCAAAGTATATAAAGAATAGAATTAACTTAAATAAATAAAATAAATATCTTACAATCCTCTCAGCTACAATTCTCAATTCTTTCGAAAGATATTTCCCCTTTCTGCTCATCTGAGATCTCTTCCATTTTTCATGTCTAGATGGAGGGGATGGAGGGGAAACCTCTCCAGAGCTTGAAGACTCAGTTCTAAGTTTTTTTAAATTTTCTGTCATCATTTGTTCTTCTAATAAACTATACCCTCCCCAAGATAAACTATGAGGGTATACATTTTTAGATTGGATCTCCTGATCATATCCCCTTGTTTTCTGTAAATTAAGAATAAGAAATCATTAAAAAAAAACATTAATAATATAATTTATATAAGAAAACTTATAAAAGTTTACATTTCCCTTACCAAAAATGAATATTTTCTTCTACTGTCAACAAATTTTTTCCACATGTCTTTATCTATGAAAGGATATATATGACATGTACTATCATTTTTACTATGACCAAAAATGAAATCAGATGTGAGGGTTGATTTGAAATCCCTCTATCTCCTAGAATCCATCGATAAACATTTCCTCCTGACTCCTCCTATGTTAATAATGTCAAATATCATCTGATAAAGAAGAGGTAAAACATATTATACTATAAATGTTTGAATATTAGTCAAACAATAGCAAAATATCCTACCAAAATTGTCTACCATGACTAAAATATTATTACTTTGTCCACACTTATCTAATCATCATATAAAATTCTTACTTTTCTTTTACCCTGAGTTGATACAAAACTCTTAAAATATTTTGCATTTGGACCTCTAGGAATATCATTGTCATCAAACTCAATGAGTATCATTTGGTCCTGGCTACGGGAAAGTGATAATTTTGGTAAATGTGTGCAGCCACATTTACCAATTCTTGAACTCTTATTTTTTGTTATGGAAGCACGTGAGGAATATTGGGGAACATCAAGAGCATGTGAATGTTCCTCCCCAGAGGTATGATCATGATGATCATCTCCAAAATCATGTGGTTGATCAACTGATTGATCTGTCATTATCCTTCAAATCAAAAAAGAAAAAATTAGTTCACAAATATATAAATTTAAATATTAAAATACTAATGTAAATAAAAAATGAAAAAATAAACTAAGTTACGTAATAGTAAACATGGTAAATATGGTAAGCATGTTAAACAATGGTAAAAATGGTAAACATGGTAAACATGGTAGTGTAATTGTTATGAAAAAAACAATAAATATATATGTTAAGTAAAGTTAAACTATGGTAAAATAAGGTAAACATGGTAAAGTAATTATCATTCAACAAAATCAATATATATATAAGTTACATAATGGTAAACATGATACACTAAACTAAACAAAATTAAAATAAACAAACATTTCTACTTATTTGTTTTAATACACATTTTAATAAATAAAAAATTACAATATCTAACATTTTATGAAATTAATAAATGTAAAAAAGAAATAAACATATGTTACCTAAAATATTATGAATGTAAAAATGGATTGTTTTCCCGAATTCCTTTTTCATGATAGTTCCTTATGGCACAAACCATGTCTTTAACATGCTCATCATTATTTTCTGCTAATATTTCCATGGAAGTAGGGATATCACATAAATTAGAATCTTCATCAAGTTGATCCTCACCAAAATATTTTTTTTTTATTGTAAAACAATAGACCACTGCATATCTGATTGATAAATAACATAGAAAATATTTTTTTCATGTTTTTACATTATAAAAGAATCTTCTATGTCTTCCAATCTATTCAGATTAACAACTGTCATTCCAAATTCATCATTTCTGACACTTTTTTTACCAATAAACCATTTGAAATTAAAAATAGGAACTTTAATTTTAAAGTAATCAACCTCCCATATTTCTTCAATGACTCCATAATATGCACTTGATGTAGAAATTGGGTTTTTGTCTTTAGAACTCGAAAAATGTATTGCTTCTGCAAACACCAATACACCACTATTTTGAATTGTACCCCTATTGTACTAAGATTTCGTATGAAATGTATAGCCATTAATGTCATACCCGGACCATGTTATCACATTTAAACTTGGACCACCCACTAACCATCTTAATGTCTTTGATACATCCGATCTACCAAGCAAGGTCTTTTTAAACCATGGAAAAAATGTTTTGTTGTGCTTATTCAAAATCTAAATTTCTTTCTTCTTTGGATGACATTTTTTCAACTCATTAATATTCAATGTGATATATGGTTGAGCATTAGCTATGTTATTAAAGATTTATAATTGTACCTTATTCATCTGTTCAACTGATAATGATTTGACTTTCAAGCCATGAATTCCCTTTCCCTCATTATTAACTTGTTCATGGCGAGATGAAGGCAAACCTATGTGCTCCTCCATATCCAAGTAGCTCATACAAAACTCTGTAACCTCCTCAGAAATATACTTTTGAATAATGGAGGCTTCAAGTCGATATGGATTCTTAACATGCCCCTTCAATATTTTGATATACCTTTCAAAAGGATACATCCAACGAAGATATACTGGTCCAAAAATCTTTATTTATCGAACCAGTTGAACCATTAAATGCACCATTATATTAAAAAAGGAGGAAAATACATTTACAATTGACAAATTATATAAATTTTATCCTTTTCCAAAATTTTCAAAGAATTCACATCAATCACCTTCTTACAAATTGAATTGAAAAAATAACACATCTTCATTATAGTCTTTCTGACACGGATGGGAAATATTCCACGAAATGAAACTGGTATAAGTTTTTGAATCATAATGTGACAATCATGAGATTTCAAACCTATAAAATTCAAATCTTTCAAAGAGAAAACAAAATTTACATTTGAATAATAACCTTGAGGCACTTTGATATCATGAAGGTTGTTAGGACCAAAAAGGGACATAGATACCCTGAGAGGGGGGTGAATCAGGGTATGGATATTCTTTTCAAATTATTCTTTCCCCACTAGATCTTGACCTCTTTATTTTGAGGGTCACTTTATTTTCACTTTTGGGTTTATGATGATCACTTCTTTTTGTCTTTATTTGATGATGATGCCTTAAATGCAATACAGGGAAGCAAGCAGGCATACCCATAGATTTTTACTTGGTTCACCCTCACTAGGCTACATTCAAGGAGCATACAATGGTGATGTGCTACTGTTCCAAATCCACTAAAGCTCACTGACAATAATGTTTGGGCTATATCACTTATATTCTAAGGCACACTTCCTTTACAATTTTTAGGGTCAGCTCACTACTTTTCCAAGGGTCACTCCCTATTTCTCTCTCTCTGGCTCACTGCCATTATAAAGGATAACCTTCTTCCACTTCCTCTACTCACTACACTTGGAAGGGATCCACTCACAGTTTATAGACCTATAGGTATCTTCATTATCTCCAATGAAATCGGTATCCTTAACTATTGATAGATTCTCTATTGATGTCCAACTTTCATCCATAGATGAATCTCTCTTTGCACTGGGTGTACCGAGCAACCTCAATTTTTACGCACATCCTTCACTGGGCCTTGCATGTAATTCCTTACTTTTGCGTGAAATTCACTTTTTGCACTACACCTCTTTTACGCGCAACCATTTATTTTACGTGCAACAGTATTCTTTTATGTGCAACATTTTCTTTACACGCAACAACCTTTTTACGCACAGCCTAAGATTTACACGCAACATTATTTTTATGCACAACCTTTTCTTTATGCGCAAACACCTGACTTTATGTGAAAACTTGATTTTTACGCACAACTCCCTTGCGTATTCCAATTTCGTACGCCAGAGCTTAGATACTCTCTAAGTCTTGAGCTATATAGAATGAGAGGGGTCACTTCATATTTATAGGAAAAATCGACCCCTGCATGAAAAACCCTCCTTCCACGTATAATCCTCTTTGAGCTCAAAAAACACATCTTTCGTGCAACACCATATTTCACGCAATGCTCCAATTTTTTGCGCACCTCGTTCCTTTTCCAATTTTCGAGCTTCTGATCTCGAAATACCTCTTGTGCGAAAAACTTCATTCCTCTATTCCATGCACCACACCAATATTTTTTCACACCATTTTATTTTTTTCACACTACTCTAATTTTCTACGCACCTCCATTTTCCAAAAACACATCTCTCCATTTCCAATTTTCAGGCCCAAAAATTTGACAGACACTGGAAAACAGTGCCACCTTGTATCTGCTCTTTTTGTACCACCTCCATATCATCCATTCCTTTGTCTGGGTTCTTCTATCAAACATGGATAGCCAAAAACATCTCTTGAACCTAAAAAATCACCATGTAAACCCCCTTTGTCAACAATTATACATTGTGGTCTGATTTTTGAACAAACACAACATAGAAGCCCACTTTCTCAACAAACACAATCACCTCAAAAATGTTTCAATGATACCTTGAGGGGTTTTTTCCCAACAAATACACTAACAAAATATAATTTTCTCCCACTTGGATAATGTATGAAAAGTTGGGGGAAAAATTTCATCTTCCATTAGGAGTGGGAATTAACTCCAAATGTATTCTCATTGATAGTAAGTCCAATCTTGCATTCAACCCATCTTTACTCTTTCCTTTAATGTCTAACAATTTTCCAATCAAACTATCACAGATATTTTTCTTTACATTCATGACATTAAGATTATGTTTCACTTCATGATATCTCTAATACGATAGCTCAAAAAATATTGACCTTTTCTTCCAAATATGTCTATCATTACCAGATTTATGTGTCTTTCCCAATGTCACATCAAGGTTTTTCACCCTCTCAAAATACACATTAGGGGATAAAGGTTTTGGAGCAATATCAAATTATTATGATTCATTTAATTCCTTTTTTAGTCTTATATAAGAGTGATCCATGGGCAAAAACTTTTTATGACCCATGTATATTATTTTCCTCACATGATGCAATTGACAATATGAAGTTTGTTGTTCTCAAATTGGACATGCTTTATGCCCCTTAACACTGTATCCAGACAAATTTCCATATGCTGGGAAGTCATTTATAGTGAACATAATCACTACATGTAGTTTAAAATATTCCATTTTATAAGAATCATACACCATAATACCATCCTCCCATAAAAGTTTCAAATCATCAATCAATGGTGACAAGAAAACATCAATATCATTTATGGGTTGCTTCAGACTAGATACCATTATAATCAACATGACATATTTTTTCTTTATACAAACTTTAGGATAAAGGTTGTAAATTACCAATAAAATAGGCCATGAACTATGTGTGCTACTGAGGCTTCGATATGGATTCATTCCATCTGTGCACAACCCAAGTCTGAGATTTATAATTTCATTTCTGAATGTAAGACACTACTCATAAATTTTCTTCCATTATGGAAAATCATCTAGATGAGATATTTTTTCATCACATATCTACTCATCATCATTGCATCTTAACCTTTTTTCATCATGTGAATTAAAAAATAAACGTTTCAAATGATGAATTATAGGAAGATACCAAAATACCTTGGTAGGGATCTCTGTAATCTCTACATCAGCCTGTGATTTTTCTTTCAACTTATACCATGATGTCCCACATTTTGGACACTCTATTAGAAATTCATAGTCCTTCCTATATATCATACAGTCATTTAGATAATCATGTATTTTCTTGTATCCAAATCCCATCAAACATAATATTTTCTTCGCCTTATAATGTGAATCTAGAAGATCGTTGTCTTTTGGAAGAATGTCTTTCAACAATTGTAGCAACTCTGTAAAACTTCTGTCACTCCATCTATGTTTTTCCTTTAGGTTAATCATTATTAACACTGCTGACAAAACCGTAAAATCTGTACAACCAGGATACAATGGTTTTTCAGCATCACCATATAGACGTGAAAGTGTCGGTTCTATCTCAATTTGTTCTACTGCAATATCACAAATCATTTATTCAATTCCATCGGAGTTACCATCTTACAAATCATCATCATTAGTAAATCTGAAATTCTATCCAGTTTCACCATGCCAAATACAAGGGTTGTAACTCGGATTAAAACCACGACAAATTAGATGATCTTTGATCTCTCTACTTTTCAACTTCTTCATATTCAAACATTTCAGGCATGGACAGAAAAAAATGTCATTGCTTGAAACATTTTGTTCAGAAAATTCCAAAAAGGCATCAACACCTTCCTCATATTTATTACTCATTCGATGTGAATTAATCCAATTTCGAATCACTATTACCTATTACAAATATAAAAATTATACATCTTGTTAAGATATGCCAATTTTCTATTTATATGAAAAATATCATAATTTTAATGTAAAAAAAAATTGAAATATAAAACAAATATATAAGTATTTGAAAAAGATATGCATGGAAATAATTTTAAAAAGAAAATATAGTTAGATGTAATAGCTTTATATTTATATAAAAATGACATAATTTGAAAGTAAAAAAGTTTTGAAAAAACAATTGGGAATAGATGTGTTAGTAATCAGGTATTGGGAAACATTCAAAGGAAAGATTCTACTCGATTTCTATCGATATAGAATAGTTAGTTATCTCATATAAAAGTGTCCAATGAAATTATTATATGATGATGATAAAAATCCCATGAAAAATCTGTCAAAGGGTATGAAAGGAAAGTGTAATTTAGAATGAGAATCCTTTAGAAAGAAGAACTTGATTTCCCATGAAGATGTTATCTCTAAATAAGTTGAAGTGGAGGAATTTAAAAACTATATAGATTGTCTAAAGTTAATATATGCCAACGGTTTCAATGAAACTGTTAGGATATATATATATACCAATAGTGCAAGAACCATTGGTATACATGTTGTCCAGTATATAATCTATTCCAACGGTTTCATGGAAACTATTGGGATATATGTATACCAACGGTTCAAGAACCATTGGCATAAAATCTCTAGTATATAATCTATTGTAACGGTTTATGAAACTATTGGTATATCTTTTTCACCTAGTAACCATCAGCGTACCCTATTTATCCAACAACCATGTAGTACCGTACCCATCATCCTCTTTATGACTTCCAAAACCTTTACACATGACTTCTAGAACCTGTAAAGGGGATGGGGGTGTCTAGGGGTGGAGGTTGTCCAGGGGGTGGGGGTTTCCAGGGGGTGGGGGTTGTCCAGTGGGGTGGGGGTAGTCCATGGGGGTGGGGCTGTCCAGGGGGTGGGGGTTTTCCAGGGGGTGGGGGTGTCCGGGGGGGGCTGTTCAGGGGGTGGGGTGTCTAGGGGGTGGGGTTGTCCAGGGGGTGGGGGTGTCTAGGGGGTGGGGGGAGGGTTGTCCAGGGGGTGTCCATGGGGGTAGGGGGTGTCCAAGGGGGGTTGTCCAGGGGGTGGGGGTGTCCAGTGGGTGGGGGCTGTCCATGGGTGTGGGGGTGTCCAGGGGTGGGGGCTGTCTAGGGGGTGGGGGCTATCCAAGGTGATAGGGGTGTCCAGGGGGTGGGGGCTGTCCAGGGGGTGGGGGATGTCCAACGGGGTAGGGGTATCCAGGGGGTAGGGGGTGGGGGATGTCCAAGGGGGTCAGGGTGTCCAGGGGGGCTGTCTAGAGGGGTGGGGGCTATCTAGGGGGTAGGGTTGTCCAGGGGGTGGGGGTTGTCCAAGGGGGTTGGGGTGTCCTGGGGGGTGGGGGGTTGTCCAGGGGGGTGGGGGTGTCAAGGGGGTGGGGGCTATCTAGGGGGTGGGGGTGTCCAAGGGGGTCGGGGTGTCCAAGGGGTGGGTGTTGTTCAGGGGTGGGGGGTGTCCAAGGGGGTAAGGGGTGTCCAGGGGTGGGGAGATGTCCAGGGGGTGGGGGTTGTCCATGGGGGTGGGGGTGTCTGGGGGGGTTGTCCAAGGGGGTGGGGGTGTCGAGGGAGTGGGGGCTATCCAGGGGGTGGGGGATGTCCAGGGGTAGGGGTGTCTAGGGGTGGGGGCTGTCCAAAGGGGGTGGGGTGTCCAGGGGTGGGGGTTGTCCAGGGGGTGGGGGTTGTCCAAGGGGGTAGGGGTGTCCAGGGGGTGGGGGTGTCCAGGGGGTGTCCAGGGGGTGGGGGAGGGTTATCCAGGGGGTGGGGGCTGTCCATGGGGGTAGGGGTGTCCAGGGGGTGGGAGCTGTCTAGGGGGTGGGGGTGCTGTCCATGGGGGTGGGGGTGTCCAGGGGGTGGGGGATCTCCAAGGGGTAGGGGTGTCCAGGGGGTGGGGCTGTCCAGGGGGTGGGGGTTGTCCACGAAGGTGGGGGTTGTCCACAGGGTTTTCCTAGTGGGTGGATGTGTCCAGGGGGTAGGGGGTGTCCAGGGGGTGGGGGTTGTCCAGGGGGTGTCCAGGTGTGGTAGGGTTTCCAAGGGTTGGGAGTTGTTCAGGGGGTAGGGGTGTCCAAGGGTGGGGGGCTGTCCATGGGGGGTGGGGGGGCTGTCCAAGGGGGTCGGGGTGTCCAGGGGTGGGGGATGTCCAGGGGGTGGGGGCTATCTAAGGGGGTAATGGGTGTCCAAGGGGGTGGGGGTTGTCTAGGGGGTGGGGTCTGTCCATGGGGGTGGGGGTTTCCAGGGGTTGGGGGCTCTCTAGGGGGTGGGTGGTTGTCCAGGGGGTAGGGGTGTCCAAGGTGTAGGGGCTATCCAGGGGGTGGGGGCTCTCCAAGGGGGTGGGGGTGTCCATGTGGTGGGGGTGTCCATGGGGTGGGGGTGTCCAAGGGGTGGGGGCTGTCCAGGGGGTGGGGCTGTCGTCCATGGGGGTGGGGGTGTCCAGGGGGTGGGGGCTGTCTAGGGGGTGGGGTGTCTAGGGGGTGGGGGTTGTCCAGGGGGTGGGGAATGTCCAGGGGTAGGGGGTGTCCAGGGAGTGGGGGTTGTCCAGGGGGTGGGGATCTCTATGGGGTGGGGGGCTTTCCAGAGGGTATGGAGTGTCCAGAGGGTGGGGGCTATCTAGGGGGGTGGGGGTTGTCCAAGGGGGTCAGGGGTGTCTAGGGGGTGGGGGATGTCCAGGGGTTGGGGGTTGTCCAAGGGGGTAAGGGGTGTCCAGTGGGTGGGGGTTGTCCAGGGGGTGGGGGGATATCCATGGGGGTGGGGGTGTCCAGGGGGTGGGGGCAGAACTTGCACGATAGTGATTTCATGGTAGCACAGACATGTAATTACACGCACACACACATGATAGAACACACATGGTAGCAACAAAAATCGTAGAACTTGCATGATATCACTCCCATGGTTTATTTTACCAGAAATGAACTTAGCATGGTATAAAGGAACACTATGACACTTACCATAATAGTAAGAACAATGATATAAAAATAATATCTCAAAACATAAATTTAAGGCATCGTGAAAAATAAATAATGAAACTGAGGTGTGTGAGGCTTACTCAAGAGTTGCGAGTCAACCTGATAGATCTGGTGATAATAAAGATGATGAATGATGTTGGAAAAACAAAGTTAGAGGGAATAACTTCGAAGAATCCTTTCTAGGTTTTCTGCACGAGAGAGACGAGTCACAGGTCGGCCAGTCGAAGAAAATGGAATGATAGAATACGAGGCATGATAAATCATTTAAAATATTTATCATGTTAGTTATTTAATAACTGACGTGATAAACTATTTTTTTATGTTTATCAGGTCAGTTATTTAATAAACGACGTAGAAAATATTTTATCACATTGGTTATAAAATAACTAACGTTATAAATCGGCATTTATAATGTCGTTTATTTTATAACTGATGTGATAAAGCACCAAGATTTGATTTATCACATCATTTATAAAATAACCAATGTGATAAATTGCCAAAAATTGATTTATAACGTCAGTTATAAAATAACTGACATGATAAATCAAACCGTGGTATTTTGTACGTCTGTTATAAAATAACCGACATTATAAATTGATTATTGATGATTTATCAAGTCAATTATTTTATAACCGATGTTATAAAGCAATTTTTACAGTTTTTCACGTCATTTGTATATAACCAACGTAAAAAACCCCGACGTGGTAAACCTTTTTTTCACTAGTGTCGATCCTAAAATGCAATGACAGTATGACAATATCTTGTTAACTAGATCATCAACCAAAGCAGAATTACAAGTTGAGGTAATTCTATATCTTCTCATAAATTAATTATAAATTACATGTGAAGATTCTTTGCTTATGGTTTCAACATTTTAATCTAGTAAAGTAATCTACTATTTTTGTTGGAAATGACGTTTTGATCACGTGAAACAATGATTACACATGATTTACAACTTAAAGTCGAGATGATAATACGATTAAAGGATGATTCTACTGCACCTGAAACCTACACATTTTTGGAGCACCCCACATGAAGGAACCAATGGCTACTCGATGAGGTGCCACCTGATGTCCGGTGGCACCCACTGACTTCCTGACGATGTCGAGACAAACTAAAAACAATTCATTTGAGGAAGGTACCACGTGATTTAATTCACCCTATAATGGATCTATTCGAGCTCTAATGCCAATAGAAGCCCCCTAAATCCCTGGAGGCTATAAATTCATCCCCCTGACTGCTTGGAAGTCAATGATTTACTCTTTCCAAAATTATGATACAATTTTTTCATCTCTATATCTCTCTTATTATTTATTTTTGTATTCAAGTGATCCTCTACAATTGCCACTCCCTCTTTCACTTGTAACTCTTCTCTTATCATTATAAAAAATAGTGGAGTGTGTGCTTCAAAGGGATTTCAAAAACACAAGTCCCTTATTTTTTTTTTCTTTTGATTCTTTCTTGGTCCTTAAAGCAAAGTTTTTTGGTTCATGCTTGGTCCTTAATGCAAGGTTTTAGTTCCTCATTTCTTGCTTGATCCTTAAAGAAAGGGGTAGTTCTTTCTTAGTCCTTAAAAAATGGATTGAATCTTACTTGATCCTTGAATGGAGATTGAGTTTCTATCCAAAATCATTAAATAATTATCGGTTTTATTGCTACAACCGCTAAAAATCAAGGAAGATTGGGTTTTCTTTCTTGGTCCTTAAAATAAAGGATTTACATTTTAAATGGGTTGCTTGGGTTCCATTGAACCCAATGGAGTATAAATACTCAAAAATCCTTTGGGGTGGAGACATAGGCACTTTTCGTGGGTGATTTTCAAATTTTTTTATCAATTGTCTTGTGTTATTTAATTAATTTATAGTGCACTAACTTGTTTAATTAATTACTTCTGCTTAGAAATCTTATTCTTGTGCTATCACTTTTGATTAATCGCTTTCACTTAATTTTCATTATTTTTCTTTAAGTATTTCAATTTTAATTCATTGATTTCATTGTTTTAATTTTATCAAAATTAGTTTTAAATTATAAAAAAAAATTAAAAGTCAATTCACCCCCTCTTATTATGGTGTGATACCATTACCGTGCAGTTTGCTTTACTTCAACAAAAACAACTTCAAATCTGCTATTCTTATAGGTTCAAACCATGTCACATGTCATCCTATGACCACAATTTTTAATCATAGATTGATAACAAACACAACACTTTGAAATAATTATTTATAAACTAACTCCTTCAATCCAACATTTTACTTAGGTAAATTTCTTCATGACTCAAGTTCAGAACATTTGGGTTAACTCTATGTTTTATATCTCATCTATTTTTTTCTATTAAAATGGTAATACTTTTTTATTTGATGACCATGGAAGGAGAAATTACGATAAAAGATTATGTATATGTATATATATTGATGTGCTCCCAGGGTGTAGCTCAGTTGGTAGAGACCCTACACGTCTCGATGAGGTCTCGGTTTCGAGTCTCAGTGAGTTATTCTCAATTGGTGGTGTATGGATTTTTTGTATTTATCCCCCACCCAAGAGGTTGTAATCTACTATAGTTACTAATTCTGGATTCCTCCACTACCACGTGTCACTCTCACAACAAACCACACCCATTTTTCATACGTGTCAACCCTCCAAGGCTCTACGGCCCTCCTTTGCTCCCATTCACTTCCATCTTCTCTATCCCACTCCCGATCTCACTTGGGTTTTAGCTCATCGTGACCTACACTCCCTGCAAACCCCTACCTTCATTGAGCTCCATCTACCGGTTACACTGTACTCTTTCCTCATCCTTCTCTAACGTGTTCCTTCTCCCGGTTTCACCTCACCTCTCTATCATCTTCCTTCTCCCACTTGGGATCGGGTTTCACCTCTTTGTGACCTAGGGTTTCCAAAAATCCCTAATTCCAGTGTGCTCCTCCTTCAGTCTACCCAATCTAGGGTTTCCTCAGCATCTCAATTTTCTCTCCCCAATCAAGTTTTTGCATTTGGTTTCCCCATCCTAGGGGTTCATCTTCTTCATGTGCACCTTCGATAACTCCTTCATTGTGGACAGCCTTCACCTCCTTCTTCTACCTCTGCATTAGGGTTAATGATCATAACCTACTTATACATGGATATAGAACCCCAAGAACAATTTCATATTCAGGTTTGGTCAACAACACCTTCATCCCCAGAAAGGGTAACATCTGTGATTCAGAACTCTTTTTTGTGTATGAAATCAAATCATTCGGAGAAATTCAGCTTAATCTGTCACCGTGCTTCACATTTATCACACTCAACTGGTTATTATATCTATTTAGCATTCAACAGATACCTTTTTTTGAGATTCTCTTAGAAGATATAGCTGGCCTCTACCTCTATTTTCTTTGTTCATGGTTTTATGTGTAAATGCATATGTCCACTTACTGAGATTTTTACTTTGTATGATTTCCGATGACTGGATTGTGTTGATTTTAGGAGAGGGGTTTGCATTAAAGAACAATTTTTTGAATGGTAAAGTGATGTTTCAGTTGAATTTTGTGCCTATAAATTCTAGAATGATTTCTATATAAGTTTATTCAATCTTCAAGATAGATTAATTGTTTGATCTTTTCATATCTCTCTATGTATGATTTAATGATGTTGTTCATGTTTAGGAATGTGGGATGGCTCTCTGGTTAGCTGTGTGAATTCATGGTTTGGATTCTTATCCTTTTAATGTATTCTTATCTTTATTGGTCAAAGGTAACATCATGTTTCACTTTATTTAGAAGTATTTAATCTATTCATGGAAGAATTTTCTATCATTATGTACAATTATTTCTAGATTACTTATGAATAAGTATTTCTAAATTTCTTATAATCACCAAATAAGGTTGATAGGAATAGTTCTAGATACCCTATTACTGTATTTTCTAGAGGTAGTTGTTTGGTACACCTGCATTAATATTGGCGTAACATTGAAATAATTGATTTTAGATTGGTTATACATAACTGTTTCCATATTGATTATATGACACTGCTTCCAGATTACTCATCTAGCTATTATGTTTTCCTACTTTATGTCAATGTTCCGAAACTGTAATATTCACGTTTTAAAAAGTGTGATAGTTTCATCACTTTTGACTGCAGTGGAGGTCACCCAACAACTTCTTCATGAAGTTATTCCCTATTAATTTTATTTATATCATAAAACCTTCAGTATTTCCCTTTTATTTCAAATTTTTCATACATATATTATCTATACTAAACCTAGCTTCTTCCAGCTTATGTGTCACCCATATATGGTTCCACGTCACCCCCTAAATGTCTTCCTCGCTCTACTTACACCCAAAATCAAATCTCTATGTATCCATCTAATAAGCCTACTCACATTTTCCCTCCCCACCTCCTAGGGTTTCTGCATCCCATTATACTCCCTCTCCCTCGATCACCCTCTCCTCCTCTGCCTCCTTCGATTACGTTGCTCCACCTCTAGGTCCTCCACCTCCACTCCTTTGCCTCAGCCTTCTTTCCTTCGTTGTTTCCTCCAACTATGTTTGCTCCGCCTCCACCTTCGACTCCTCTAGCCACGGCTCCTCCATATATCAGCACCTTCTATTTCCACTAAAAACCTACTCCGTTCCAAAATTTTCTCCACTGTCAACTACTGAAGATGACCCTCGACAACCTCTTCACAAACCCCTTTACCACTGTCTATAGCTTGTCGTGTTAGGGTTTGTCCTTCCTATTGTTTCATTCACACATTGCCTTCATCCGATGTGTGTTCGTTTTGCGGTTCTCAGTCATTCCGTGATTAGAGTTATCTTAAAGGGATCTTCATTTCCCTATAGTATGAATTATTTATTTATTTATTTTACAAGGATCTGAGGTCCTGGCCTAACCACATTTTCTCTGATATGGGTAAGTATTTTCTTCATGATTCCTTTGGCATGTCTATTAGGTTTTTTCAATTTATAAGGTTTGATTTGGCCTTACTTTCTCATTGCAGCCTCCTTTTAATAAATCAAGATGCTTTCAAGATGGAGGATTTTTGAACCCCAACACTTATAGTTGTGCCATTCAAGCAAGTTTTACAGACTTCTTTGTAACTCCCCGGCCCTAGTTACCCAGAGTCGGTGCATTATTACATAACATTGGCATGATCACAAAAGATCAAGTCTCGAAAGACCGATTAGTTTAGTAGCCTTGGAATAACTAGATACATTCATAAAGTTTACATTACATCATAAAGTGAAAACTACTACAACAAAATCTTGTCTTCATATCCCCTCATATTATCCCTACAGGTCATTCATAAATTACTTCTTCACATCCTGGGAAAAATAAAACATTGAAAGGGGTGAGCTCAAATGCTCAGTAAGGATAACAATATAGCGAAAACATTCATAAATAAGCATAAACATTTAAGGAAATGTATAGATAAAACAAAAGCCTTTTAAACTTGAACTTCAGCATAATATGGCAAAGATAAAATGAAATAATTCCATTTACTTATCCACATGGATATTCTACTAGTCGAATAATCACATGCAATATCAATAACCACTTTCATAATGATGGAATGCATAATGCCAGACTATCATAACCACGTAGCCAAGGCCTCGTGCCAAGACTACAAATAAGATTTTGTCAAGGCCTCGTTCCAAGACACTAGTTTGTCTCATGAGACCTACCTATGCATCGAGGAGCTATAGTGGGCTCCACCCATCACTTATTATGTCCAATGCATTCCTCATATGAACAGGTTTAAACATAGCATAAATATTCGTATTAAAACTAGCATACGAAATGTTAATACTTTCTCCATAAACCATGAATGGTATAAAAATAACACATCCATAATCAAACATATCACAAAACCTTCAATAAAATATGGAAGTTTTGTATCACAATAAATCAACTTCAAATAAACTTAAAATCCATCAAAGGATGTTGACATAGATGAAATCAAAACTATTTGAGAGAAATATCTCTTTTTTTTAATCATTTGAAAGTCACATAATTATAAAATAAAACATTTACTTTGAAAATTTTCTTATAAGCTTTTAAGGGAAGCTTCAAAGATTTTATAATGGCGGAAAATAGTCGCACCCACCGTATTAGTTAAAAAAAGTCATTCTTACCTTAATTCTATCGAAAAGGTTAAAAAGGAACTTGTTTGGAAAACGAAGGAAAGATTACTTTATAAACCTCTTATAAAAATTCAAACAAGGGTATAAATGACTTTAACCCATATTCTGTAAAATATCAAGAATGTTTTGAAATACATTTTTAAGAAACATGGATGTGGATTATAAAGAGGTCTCAGTAGATAATTACGTATAAACAACCTCAGATAATGAAGATATTGTGAAATAACCCTTACCAATTTGGTAACTTACAAAACATACAACCGATTAAAGAGTTATCATACAATGAATATGTAAATACACATAAATTAATATGTATTACACAAAGAATACAATTAAGGGCAGTACATACACCACACAAAATGTAATAGTGGAAAAATGGCATGAATCTCACGGGAATAAGGAGTGAGATGAAAACCCCTTACCTTGTACTTTTCCTTAGTTGATGGTATGTTAACCTCCTGTATAATATTTAAAACATTGTTATTAAATTATACAAGAACCATATACATAATTATGATATCATATATGATCTTCAAATAATTCTTTGTTAATAATACTTTAGTATTATCGTCGTTTCAGGTGTTAACTTACTCGTTTTCTTTTATATGTTTTGTTACATAAGTCATGTTTGTTATGGATATGTTTTATCTTATTCATATACATAATGATATAAAGTTCTTAAACATTACTTTTAATCATCAAATGAGAATTAGTCTTGAATGGATACGATGTGGAATGAATCTCATCGAGTTCATGGAGACGGTAGTCCGTACGTACGCACGACTGACAATATCATTCTTTTGATATTAAAATAATATATAATTGGATGGTATATCATATATAAAGAATCATTATCATGTTATATTTATTATTTACATGAATTACACATCATTATTATACCCATCCAAATAATAATATATTGAATAACAATTACACCACGACGTGGAGACGGTAAGCCGTACGTACGCATGTATGGTGACATGTCATTCAAAGGATGGATAGAATACTGAATATGGTTGTACCATATTTATAATAATATCACAGTATATAGGATATAATGGAGTTATTATTTTAGAATGGGAATAACAAATAAAGAATAAGTTGAAGAAGAAATGAACTTGAAAAAGGGTGGTGAAAACATTACCTCTTCTTTGGGTTCTTCCTTTTGATTTGATCAAAAGGGCTCCTTAGGTTGGCTTTCTGATCAAACTAAGGCATCTAGGTTGAAGTGAAGGAAGTTTAGAGAGTATTTGGGTAGGGTTTTTCCGAACCAAAAGGCTTTTAAAGTGTGAATAATTGGTTAGAAATGGTGTCCTTTTATAAGGGGGAGGAGGGGCACCTGGGGAAAATCTAGAAATATTATTTTATAATAAATTAATATTCGGTTTCTAATGGCTCAAAAGTGGATTATTTAAATATTAAGGTGGTTATGGGTCTAAAACCCCTCAAAAAATAGAATTTAGACAGGTTTGGGTCATTATATTAACCTTATCTTTTAGTTTTAACTCTTAGTTAATTAGTTTTACACTTACTATGTCACTTTGTATTTTTATATTATATAGTTAATAAACGTACTATATACCTCCAAGAGACCCCCAAGTGGTCCATTAATGATACACCTATCATGATATAAGTCTCTTGGACGAACCTTAGATTTTTAGGAATTGAATATAAATTAATAATATAATATTTGTTTTAAAAACTCTTTTATGTCAATTTTGACACTATTGGGTATTTTGTTTTTGATAAATTCATAACAGCATTATTACTTAAAAAAAATTATATAAACAATCCTAATATTTCATAGTAACCTATAAAATTATTTTAATTTATAAAAAGTCTCAAATTACATTTATTTGGGTATTTATAATATCAATTATCTTAATCTTTCATTAATACGGTAATTACTTCATCATCATTGTGTCATAAATAAATTAAATTGTTTAATGTCTAAAAATTATAAATAAAATACCATTATGTAGGAAATATTTTTATATTTATAATTAATATTTATAGTTGAAAATATAACATATATAACCCTATGTAAAAATTGTTTTTCTAAAAGATATATGCTTATGTCATTTTTGTATTTACTTTAACTTAATTAATATAAAGTGTCCCTATCACCTAGAAGTGGCTCCATGGGGTCTCAAAATCGACCCAAATATTCCCATGGTCGTATATGTATCCACCAATAAGGTTAGTACACATTTTAAGGTAATTTATTATTATTATAATATTATTTTTTACACTTATTTACCGGATTTACCTTTTAACCATGGTAAATAAAATATTTACCGAAGTAATTATTCAAAATGTATAAAAATAAAAGTTGCCTATTTACACAATTTGGACATCCTAATTCCAAATATGGAATCCATTTTTCCAAATTCAAAACACATAAGTGGCAGAAATTAATTTAAAATTAATTCCCGTTGTTAAAACAAAAAGCGTGTTTTTAAGAGATAATAACTATCAAAAGATTGACACTTGTTTATGTCCGGTTTAATTGTGAAATTATGTCCAATGACCAAAATTGTATTAAATGGTAAAAATATATTCTAAATATAATTTAAAACCACTCAAATTCATAATTTATCACTATTAATAATTTCGATTAAAAAAGTTGTTTTTAATTAAAAATTAGTAATTTTCACTATTCATCAAAATATAAAAGTTATCTGAAAAGTACCAAAAATTCACCCTAGGCTAATTTTGATATTCAGAATCCAAAAATTAAGTCCATTTTGAGAAATAAAATTTATAAAATTTCAAAAAGTCAGTATTACTATTCATAACGGCTTCTTTGATTGGTCGTAGTGTGTTAGAATCTCGAAGTTGCGTACAACACACGCTACTGTATTATTCAAAGAGAATCGTACCGTGGAAGCTTGGGGTGTTACACTCTCCCCTCCTTCAAATAATTTCATCCTCAAAATTTCTATAATTCTACCACATGAAGAGACTTGGGTGGTTCTTCATCATAAGTTCCTTGGGTTCCCACGTTGCTTCTTCCATCTTATGGTTTCTCCACAAAACTTTTACCAGAAGAGTCGTCCGGTTTCTCAGTACTTGTTCTCTCGTATCAAGAATCTTGACAGGCTCTTTGCAATAAGAAAGATCAGGTTCCAGTTCTAATTCCTCATAGGTGAGTACATGCGTTGGTTCAGGCATGTATTTCCTCAACAGTGATACGTGGAACACATCATGAACTTTGGAGAGACTTGGCGGCATTGCCAAATGGTAATCTACATCCCCAATTCGTTCTAGAATTTTGAATGGTCCAATGTACCTGGGACTCAGTTTACCTTTCTTACTGAAACGTATAACTCCCTTCCATGGAGATACCTTCAAGAAAACATGATCTCCCACCTGAAATTCCAAATCCTTCCTTCGGTTATTGGCATAGCTCTTCTGCCTACTTTGAGCTGCTTTGATGTGGTTTTGGATTACCTTCACCTTCTCCATCATTTCCTCCACCAGTTCTGGGCCTACAAGTTTTCTTTCACCAACTCCATCCCAACAGGTTGGTGTGCGACATCTCTTTCTGTATAATGCTTCATATGGTGCCATTTGAATACTTGAATGGAAGCTATTGTTATAGGAAAATTCTACCAAAGGTAAATATTGATCCCATATACCCTGAAAGTCAAGTGAGAAGGATCTCAACATGTCTTCTAAGGTTTGAATAGTCTGTTCTGATTGTCCATCTGTTTGAGGGTGGTAGGCAGTGCTCAAATGAAGTTCAGTATCCAAGGCCTTCTGAAGACTCTTCCAGAATCTTGAAGTAAAACGGGGATCATGATCAGAAACAATCGATAGGGGTACTCCATGAAGTCTCACAAATTCATTAATATATAGTCTTTCTAGACGTTCCAGTGGTAGATCTTCTCTTATAGCAAGAAAATGTGCTGACTTGGTAAGACGATCAACAATAACCCATATTGCATCGTTCCTTCTAGGAGTCTTTGGTAGTCCCATGACAAAGTCCATCGTGATATTATCCCATTTCCACTCAGGTATGGGAAGAGGTTGCAATACTCCACCAGGTTGTTGCCTTCCAGCTTTCACTTGTTGAAAAACCATACATCTTGACATAAAATCAGCAATCTCCCTCTTCATGTTGTCCCACCAAAAATGTTCCTTCAAATCTCTATACATTTTGTTGCTCCCATGGTGTATAGAGAAATTGGAACTATGAGCATCATCCAGCAATTCCCTTTTTAGATTAGGTATATCGGGAACACAAAGTCTCTTCCCAATTTTTAAAATTCCTTCTTCATACACAACTGATGGTATCCAGACCGAAGGTCAATCTTTGAAAAGTATTGAGCTCCATGCAGTTGGTCAAATAAATCATCAATGCGAGGTAGGGGATACTTGTTCTTTATTGTTATAGCATTGATCTCCCTGTAGTCGATATATAACCTCATAGATCCATCTTTCTTTTTAACAAAAAGAACAGGGGCTCCCCATGGAGAAACACTAGGGAGAATAAATCCCTTATTACTCAATTTTTCTAGTTGTTTATTTAGTTCAACTAATTCCATAGTGGTCATTCTATAAGGGGTCTTCGATGTAGTCCTTGATCCAGGAATTAAATCAATGGAAAACTCAACTTCTCATTCTGGAGGATGTCCAGGTAAATCTTCTGGAAACACAACTACATATTCTTTCACAATAGATACATCCTCTATTTGAACATTCCTTTCCTCACCCACAGTCATTTCATTCTCTTCCTCCCCAATAATTGAATTTTGTTGAGCTACTGGGGGTGGATCTAGATAAGAATTAGGTGGTGATGATCCTGCTCTAAAGATAAGGTGTTCCTTATCATCATCATCAAAAATTGTAACCTCCCTCTTCTTACAATAAATCTTCACATCATGGTCCAAAATCCAATCCATACCAATGATTATATCAAACTCAATCATAGTTATGACGATAAGATCAGAGGATAAAGAACATTTATGTTCTCTAATGGGGACTGATTCACAAAACTTTGTTGCAATGATACTTCCCTTAGGAGTTTTAACTGACAACTCCCTTGTTAAATCAAATTAGAAATATCTAATTTTCTTAGCAAACTGGGAAGATATAAAACAATGCGATGATCCATAATCAAATAAAGCATTTTCTAAACTTGAGGAAACCATTAAATTACATGTCACCACGTCTTTCGGAGCTTCTACCTCAGCAGTAGTGATAGCATAAGCTTGGCCTTGATCCCTTGGCCTTTTCTGAGGCAATTTCCCCTGACGCTTAGGAAATTCATTTTCATAATGTCCCATCTCTCTACAATTATAGCATTCCACATTGACAGCAACTCACTTTCCCTTGAAATCATGAGCTTGGTGGCCTTTTTCACCACACTTGTAACAGACTCTCATTCCTTTTAAGCAAGTACCAGGGTGTTTCTTCCTAAATTTACTACAAGATGGATTTTAAACTTTTCCCTTCTTCCCCTTATTTCCATTTCCATATTGATCAGAAGATCTCTTTTTCTCTTTCTTTGCTTTAAATTCATAAGACTTAGATAATTCCTTCTCTGTTTTGATAGCACATGACACAATGTCTTCATACGACGAGAAGGATTGTGAGACTAATGCTCATTGAAGAAATGGTTTTAACCCATCAAAGAAATGATAAATATTACTTCTTGGTTTACGTATATAATCTCCAGCATACCTTGCTAACCTTGTAAAGTTAGCCTCATACTTTGTGACATTCTCATCCTCTTTTTGCCTCAGACTCAGAAATTGTCTTTCCATATCTGCTCGATGGTCACGAGGAAAGTATTTTTCTAAAAACAGATCTTTGAACTCCTTCCATTACATATTTGATAATTCATCATCTTCCTTCATGTTTTGAATCAATGACCACCATTGATCAGCATCTCCAGTGAGGCGGTAAACTGTCATGATAACTTTTTCCCTTTCACTACTCCCCAAAGCCTGAAATATTTTCTCTAGGGAACTTATCCATTGCTCAGCTAATAATGGATTTGTAATCTCATTGAATGTTGGTGGTTTTTACCTCATGAAGTGATCTAACATTGATCCTCCACGCTTCGGATTAGGGTGCTCCATACGGGTAAGGTTATTATTCATAACCTGAGTGAGTTGTCTCAGTATGGTGATAAGCTGATCAGCACCAGTTACATCACCAACTTCACTATAATTATCTTGATCAGGAGGGAAATCCCTACATGGAGTGCATTCATTAATACGATTTCCATTTCTTCTACTAGGTGCCATTTCTAAACAATGGCATAAACTAGATCAGTTAATGAATCAAAATACAAAATTCCATACTTGTAAAACACTTAACATAAATTGAACAGTTTATGGATATAATCCATAATCATAAAAAAAATGTTTTCTTTGAGGAATTATATACTCATAAACCCTTTATAATGGTTTGTAAAGAAAATGAGAATTATCCTAAGCATATCCCCTGGGAGTGTCGTAACCAAGAGTGCAGCAAGACCTGTTGTCGTGCACCAATTCCTGTTTGAGTCTAGCTCAAAGAGGTGTTTTTGGGTTTTACCCCTAGGTAAATCTGTGCCAGATCCACCTCTACCTGCTCGTATCTAGACATGTATGTATTGCTCGGAAAACTCACAAAATCTCTAAAATACCAAAATTCTAGGAAGTTCTTCTATACTAATCCTAAAAGTCCATCTTAGGTCTATGTGCTCTAATCAAAGTTTATCTAAATCTAGTTTCCAAGGTTATTGTTAAACATCCTTTGATACCAACTGTAACGCCCCGACCCCATTTACCCATAGTCGGTGCATTATTACATAACATTGGCATGATCAAAAAAGATCAAGTCTCAAAAGACCGATTAGTTTAGTAGCCTTGGAATAACTAGATACATTCATAAAGTTTACATTACATCATAAAGTGAAAACTACTACAACAACATCTTGTCTTCATATCCCCTCATATTATCCCTGCAGGTCATTCATAAATTACTTCTTCACATCCTGGGGAAAATAAAACATTGAAAGGGGTGAGCTCAAATGCTCAGTAAGGATAATAATATAGCAAAAACATTCATAAATAAGCATAAACATTTAAGGCAATGTATAGCTAAAACAAAAGCCTTTTAAACTTGAACTTCAGCATAATATGGCAAAGATAAAATGAAATAATTCCATTTAATTATTCATATGGATATTCTACTAGTTGAATAATCACATGAAATATCAATAACCACTTTCATAATGATGGAATGCATAATGTCAGACTATCATAACCACGTAGCCAAGGCCTCGTGCCAAGACTACAAATAAGATTTTGTCAAGGCCTCATGCCAAGATACAAGTTTGTATCATGAGACCTACCGATGCATCGAGGAGTTATAGCGGGCTCCACTCGTCACTTATTAAGTCCAATTCATTCCTCATATGAACAGGTTTAAACATAAAATAAATATTCGTATTAAAACTAGCATATGAAATGTCAATACTTTCTCCATAAACCATGAATGGTATAAAAACAACACATCCATAGTCAAACATATCACAAAACCTTCAATACAATATGGAAGTTTTGTATCACAATAAATCAACTTCAAATAATCTTAAAATCCATCAAAGGATGTTGACATAGATGAAATCAAAACTATTTGAGAGAAATATCTCTTTTTTTAAATCATTTAGAAGTCACATAATTATAAAATAAAACATTTACTTTGAAAATTTTCTTATAAACTTGTAAGGGAAGCTTCAAAGATTTTATAACGTCGAAAAATAGCCGCACCCTCTGTATAAGTTAAAAAAAATACATTCTTACCTTAATTCTGTCGAAAAGGTTAAAAAGGACTTTGTTTGGAAAACGATGGAAAGATTCCTTTATAAACCACTTATAAAAAGTCAAACAAGGGTATAAATGACTTTAACCCATATTATTTAAAATAGCAAGAATGTTTTGAAATGCATTTTTAAGAAACATGGATGTGGATGATAAAGAGGTCCCAGTAGATAATTGCGTATAAACAACCTCGAATAATGAAGAGATTGTGAAATAACCCTTACCAATTTGGTAACTTACGAAACATACAACCCATGAAAGAGGTATCGTACAATGAATATGTAAATATACATAAATTAATATGTATTACACAAATAATAAAATTATGGGCAGTACATACACCACACAAAAGGTAATAGTGGCAAAATGACATGAATCTCACGGGAATAAGGAGTGAGATGAAAACCCCTTACCCTGTACTTTTCTTTAGTAGATGGTATGTTAACCTCCTGTATAATAGTTAAAACATTGTTATTAAATTATACAAGAACCATATACATAATTATGATATCATATATGATCTTCTAATAATGCTTTGTTAATAATACTTTATTATTATCGTCGTTTCGGGTGTTAACTTACTTGTTTTCTTTTATATGTTTTGTTACATAAGTCGTGTTTGTTATGGATAGGTTGTATCTTATTCATATCCAGAATGATATAAAGTTCTTAAACATTACTTTTAATCATCAAATGAGAATTAGTCTTTAATGGATACGATGTGGAATGAATCTCATCGCGTTCATGGAGACGATAGTCCGTACGTACGCACGAGTGACAATATCATTATTTTGATATTAAAATAATATATAATTGGATGGTATATCATATATACAGAATCATTATCATGTTATATTTATTATTTACATTAATTACACATCATTATTATACCCATCCAAATAATAATATATTGAATAACAATTACACCACGACGTGGAGACGGTAAGCCGTACGTACGCACGTATGGTGACATGTCATTCAAAGGATGTATAGAATACTGAATATAGTTGTACCATATTTATAATAATATCACAGTATATAGCAGATACTAGATTTATTATTTTATAATGGGAATAACAAATAAAGAAGAAGTTGAAGAAGAAATGAACTTGAAAAAGGGTGGTGAAAACATTAACTCTTCTTCGGGTTCTTCCTTTTGACTTGATCAAAAGGGATCCTTAGGTTGGATTTCTGATCAAACTAAGGCCTCTAGGTTTAAGTGATGGAATATGAGAGAGTATTTGGGCAGGGGTTGGCCGAACCAAAACGATTTTAAAGTATGAATAATTGGTTAGAAGTGGTGTCCTTTTATAAGGGGGAGGTGGGGCACCTTAGGAAAATCTAGAAATATTATTTTATAATAAATTCATATTCGGTTTCTAATGGATCCAAAGTGTATTATTTAAAGTTTAAGGTGGGTATGGGTCTGAAACCCCTCAACCAATAGAATTTAGACAGGTTTGGGTCATTATATTAACCTTATCTTTTAGTTTTAACTCTTAGTTAATTAGTTTGACACTTACCATGTCACTTTGTATTTTTATATTATATAGTTAATAAACTTACTATATACCTCCAAGAGACCCCCAAGTGGTCCATTAATGATACACCTATCATGATATAAGTCTCTTAGCCGAACATTAGATTTTTAGGAATTGAATATAAATTAATAATATAATATTTGTTTTAAAAACTCTTTTATGTCAATTTTGACACTATTGGGTATTTTGTTTTTGATAAATTCATAACAGCATTATTACTTCAAAAAAAATTTATATAAACAATCCTAATATATAATAGTAACCTAGAAGATTATTTGAATTTATAAAAAGTCTCAAATTACATTTATTTTGGTATTTATAATATCAATTATCTTAATCTTTCATTAATATGGTAATTATTGCATCATCATTGTGTCATAAATAAATTAAATTATTTAATGTCTAAAAATTATAAATAAAATACCATTATGTAGAAATATTTTTATCTTTCTAATTAATATTTATAGTTTAAAATATAACATATATAACCCTATGTAAAAATTGTTTTTCTAAAAGATATATGCTTATGTCATTTTTGTATTTACTTTAACTTAATTAATATAAAGTGACCTATCACCTAAAAGTGGCTCCATGGGGTCCCAAAATCGACCCAAAGATGCCCATGGTCGTATATTTATCCATAAATAAGGTTAGGATACGTTTTAGGGTAATTTATTATTATTATAATATTATTTTTTACACTTATTTTACCAGATTTACCATTTAACCATGGTAAATAAAATATTTACCGAAGTAATTATTCAAAATGTCTAAAAATAAAAGTTACCTATTTACACAATTTGGACATCCTGATTCCAAATATGGAATCCATTTTTCCAAATTCAAAACGCATAAGTGGCAAAAATTAATTTAAAATTAATTCTCATTGTTAAAACAAAAAGCGTGTTTTTAAGAGATAATAACTATCAAAAGATTGACACTTTTTTATGTCTGGTTTAATTGTGAAATTATGTCCAATGACCAAAATTGTATTAAATGGTAAAAATATATTATAAATATACTTTAAAACCACTCAAATTCATAATTTATCACTATTAATAATTTCGATTAAAAAAATTGTTTTAAATTAAAAATTGGTAATTTTCACTATTCATCAAAATATAAAATGTAACATCCCAGGTAAGTAATGAATAATAGATATTTTTATCTATGTCTATTAATGATTTATATAGTGTTTTAGAGGCTTAAAATGAGAATAAATCCAATCTTATGCATGGAATACACTAATATTCTTAAAAGATTGTTTTACTGCTTTTTGATGGCAAACCCTTTTTAAAACAAACTTTTGACAATTTTATAATCTCTATTTGCCAAAACAAACATATTCTTTATTATTGGTACATTGAAATTTACATTGGATAAATTTTTGGTATTTTTCTGACAATGTTCATTTTTTTAATGAATAGTGAAAAATACTGCATTTTACATCAAAACTGCTTTTTAATTTAATTTAATTATATGGTTAGATTATCTTTTTAATTGGTATTAAAGTTTAATCTGAATATATTTTTACCATTTAATCCAATGGTGGTCATTAGGATTAATTTCACTTTGGAATTGGGCATAAACTAATGCCAAACTTTTCATAAATATTGTTTCTAAAAAACTCGCTATTTGTTTTGACAACGGGAAGTTTTTTTAAATTAATTATTGCAATTTATGTGTTTGTAATTTGGTAAAATGGATTACATATTTGTAATCATAAGGTCCAAATTATGTAATTAAGACTCTTGTTTTTGGACATTATGAATAGTAACGACGGTAATTATCTTTAATTATCTTGATTAATGAGTAATCGGGTAGTTAAAGATAATAAGATAATATCATAATAATAAAAAATGACCACAACATGTGTCCTAAGGATACTGGTTGTCTCATGTCCGACCATGGGATTCCTTGTGCCAAACTTGGGGGCCCCATGGAGTCACTTTTGTGAGAAAGTGACTTTTTATCTTTTTATTTCTAAAGAATGTTAAATGTAACAAAGAATGTATCACCAAAGTAAAATATTTTTAATTTTGTCTAAATAAATGATATTTTGTACTATAAATAGCAATTGGAAAGCTAAAAAGATTTTCTACATCATAGTATTTTTTTTTATAATTTTTAGACATTAAATAAATTAAATTATTTATGACATCATAATGATGCAGCGATGACCTCATTATTTAACGATTTAAATAAAATGGAAAGATAATGTAAAATATAAGACCTACACATGTCCAAAACCTATTGGATGGGTGTATTTCGAACCCTTATCACCTTATCCTCGATACACATCAATGTGGGACCATTAAAATCCGAAACTCATTCTAAAATAAAGTAACATTTCCTTACTTTCCAAGAGTGCCCCTCCTCTCCTCTTATAAAAGGCCCCCACCTCTACCTCCTTAACCACACTTAAAAAGCCTTTAGCTCGGCCAACCCCTAACCATTTTGTCTCTCCACATACCTCTCTTACTCCTTGAAGACTCACTTTGGGCAGAAGTCTTCCCAAGGAAGCCTTTGAGCTCAAACCAAAGGGAGTTACCCGATTTTAAGGTAATGTCTTCACTTGAGTCCTTTTGTTTTATTTTGCTTCTCCAACCCCCTAAACACTTTTTATTATTTTCTTTTGTAACAAAACCAGTATATTCCATATACTAAAATGTTGTTATAAGAAGGATTCGATCTACACTTACACACACCTATATCTGATGGTTAAAGAACATACTGTTTCCGTGGATGGCGAATTTCTGCCTCCCGAAACGATGATTGTTCAACATTCTTTTAACACCTTCAAAGGTGGCCATTAAGATGACACTATATTTATATATGATATATAATATATTTATGTTTTCCTTAAGCTTCTGTATTTTTCATTTTGGTCATACCTTTATGGTTCCCATTATGGGTAAACGCGATATCTTAATTTAAGGAAGTGCGGACTACCGCCCCCTCAAAGTGATTTGATTCGTTAAATACCATAAGTGGGACGTATAAAGGATTGAGTTATGATATTATATATGATATTACACTGGAATTATAATATACCTTTATATCATTATGATTCCATTTCATAAAATATGAAATAGAAATGAAAGTAGCGTTCATGCGTACGTACGGCTTACCGTCTCCATGAATGGTGCATTTCATTTCTTACCTCTAAATGATTATGTAATATTATAAATGCATGAATGTACTAGATATATATGACATATATGATATCTACATCATGAATACCATTCTAGATATAATGGATACATGAACAAGTTGTAATTATAAAGGGTTAATTTTTGACTCAAGTACCAATGATCGTTAAAACGACCGTTATTAACTTAAATAATTACATAGTGTTCATGACATGGAAATAAGTGATATAAAAGGAATAATGAACTTGAAAAAGGTTCTTAAACAATTAGAAATTAACTCAAGTTTATTATTCAGGATATTAAAGAACAACCGAGTCAATTCGGACCCATGGTATGGGACTTCGTCTCAATCTCCTTTCATTGAGGCATATTTTGTTTTATACACAACCTTATTTTATACGGTATATAAACCCATTTGACTTTTACGTATATCCAAAAGGAATCTTTTTTATACGAAGCATTTTACAAAACGACAAAATGGAATGTTTTTGTCATACGTATGCGGCGACAACGACTTCTCCGCCGTCGTGACCATTATTTGAGTTTTGGCTTCCTCTACAAGACATACCGTTTTTTTAAAAGAAAAATAAATACCCTATTTTACTGTTCTTTTATTTTGGTATTGAAAATGGTTTTCATAATTTTTTTATTATATCAATGTGTTTTATTGATATCTTGTGATTGAAATGTATAAATTTTATGTTTCCTTTATGTATGTTTTATGTGATACGATTATGTTATGGTTCTTGGGCATTGTTATGAATACGGGTGGTTCCGTGATAAACTAAGGGCGAGTGAGCCCGATATAGCTCTCCAATGCATTGGGTAACGCGAAGGAGTGAAACGTTAATCTTTCTCCAAAGAGATTTAGGGAATATACTGTGATGGGTATTCCAAACGTAACCAAGAGGGTTACTCCCTATGTAAGAATGTTATGAATGCTTCAAGTTACCTTTATGTCTTATGATTTCTATGATTTATTCATGATTTGATGAGGTATGTTAAAGTGATTATGTTTTATGGGTAAAGTGTGATTTCATTTTTATGTATATATGAACTTATGTTTCCTTTCCATATTTTTATAACCCATACTGAGCTTCTTATGCTCATCCCAAGTTTTTTTTTTTGAAATGTTTTGCACAGGTAAAGGGAAAGGTACATGATATGATGATAGTGTCAAGGAAGTGTCAAGAATGAATCCATGTTTTATTTTAAATATGTTTCCATTGATGGGAAAAATGAATACTATATTTATGTAACCACTTTGTTTATATGTGAAATGTAATGAAAGTTTTATGTTATAATTCTCTAAAACTCTAAACCTGAAAAGATCCTCAATGTGTAATCTTGTAATAACTCAAGATTAAGTAAGGTTTAAGGATGAGGCCTTATAGTTGGTATCATAGGTTGGTTTAGATAACTTTAGGAGTTAGAATTCTATTAAATGATTATCCAAAAATATTTTTTTTTATGGTCAAATTGAAATGATATAGCATTTGAAGATTACCATGTTTCTTCATTTAAGACATGTTTGTTCAGAATGGTTTTCCGCATAGGAAACATGGAAGTAGTGCTAGGAAGGCATACAGAAGGAAATAACCTTCCGAATCAGCATCCTGAGATGGTTAGAATTGGAACTGAACAGTTTTTTGCAGTAATGGCGCAGTTGACTCAAGCGATAAATGGTGGTGGTATCCATGCACGAGATCAGCCAGATCAACCGTAGAGGAACATGTCAGTGGTTGAAAATTTCATGAGGCAACATCCCCCATCATTCAGAGGATTGTCTGACCCTGTGCTAGCTGAAGGGTGGATTAAATCACTAGAGAAGATTTTCGATGTCATGGGGTGTTCAGATAATCAAAAGGTTAGTCTTGTTATTTACCGTTTGGAGGGTGAAGCAGATCAGTGGTGGTCGATAGTTAAAAATATCAGGGACGCTGATGAGATTGATGCTCTTGACTGGGATGAATTCAAAGGTATGTTTCTTGAAAATTATTTTCCTAAGGCTGTTCGACTTAGGATGGAAAAAAAATTCTTGGAATTGAGGCAAGAGGAAGACTCAGTGGCTACCTATGAAGATAGGTTCACTCGATTGGCAAGGTATGCTCCAAATTTTATCTGAGACCTTGATAGTAAAATCAATCGTTTTTACTCAGTATTAAAGCCAAAATATCAAAGGGCATTAGCTTCTCATGAGTTTAAAAGTTATGAAAATCTTGTTTGATTTGCTGAGAAGGTGGAAATGGAGTTTGCCGATGATCAAGTGTTCTATAACAGCCAACAGAAGAAGAGACCGAGGTGGCAGGAGAAAGGTAAGAATTCTTCAAAAAAGTCTGATGGTAAGAAATCTAAGTTTCTAGTTTATGATAAATGTGGCAAAAGGCATGCTGGGGAATGTCTTCTGAATTTTGGAAAGTGCTACCGATGTGGTAAGATGGGACATAAGGCTCGTGATTACACTGAAAAAGATCAGGGTGATGGTAAGACCAAATTTGATTTACAGTTAGTGAAATGTTTTAAGTGCAATGAGATGGGTCACTATGCAAACGAGTGTCTGACAAAGAGCTTGAGTGATGGGAAGTAGTTAGACTACAAGCAGAAAGGGGTGGTGAAATCCTTTGCAACTACTTCAGCGGATGTCGGGTCGTCAAATGAAGTTGTATCAGGTACTTTGTTTGTTTTTTTTCAGATTATGCCAGTGTGTTGTTTGATTCGGGGTCTACACATTCTTTCATCTCTGAAAACTTTTCTAGTAAAATGGGAATACCATCTCAATAAATGACTCTTGAACTTGTGGTAAAAACACCTGGGGGAAATGTTGAGGAAAAAAGAATTTATAAGAATCTTCCTATCCTAATCCGTGGAAAGAACCTACTTGCAAACCTTATTGTTCTACCTCTAGTAGAGTTTGATGTTATCCTCAGTATGGATTGGCTCTATATTTACCATGCTAAGATTGACTGTAGAGCTAAAGAAGTTTCTTTTCAGAAAGACTTTCAGTTTGTGTACAAGAATGAACCCTTACTGTTGATAACATATCAAGAAGACGAGAAACTTGTAAAAGATGGAAATGAATGTTACCTTGTACACATCGTTGAAAATAAAGGAACTATTCAGATTAATGATGTGCCAGTGGTAAATGAGTATCCTGATGTTTTTTCGGATGAGTTTCCTGGAATAATACTAGATCGAGAAGTTGAGTTTACTGTTGACTTAGTTCCTGATGCTAAGCCAATTTCAAAACCCCCTTATCGAATGGCTCAAATTGAACTTTTAGAGTTGAAGGAGCAATTGCAAGATTTATTAGAGAAAGGTTTCATTCGACCTAGCACATCACCATGGGGTGCTCCTGTTTTATTTGTTAAAAAGAAAGATGGTTCTATGAGACTTTGCATTGATTATAGAGCCTTGAATAACATCACTGTTAAGAACAAATATCCTTTGCCTCATATCGAGGATTTGTTTGATCAGCTCCAGGGAGCTCAGTATTTTTCAAAGATTGACCTAAGATCGGGGTACCATCAGTTGAAGGTAAAGGAAGCAGATATTCCGAAGACTGCGTTTCGTACAAGATATGGCCATTATGAATTTGTAGTAATGCCTTTTGGGCTAACCAATGCACTTACTGTAATCATGGACTTAATGAATAGAATTTTCCATGAGTTCTTGGATAAGTTTGTGGTTGTTTTCATTGATGATATTTTGGTGTTTTCTAAAAGTAAAGAAGAGCATGAAAGACATTTAAGGGTTATTTTTCAAACCTTGAAAGAAAATAAATTGTATGGGAAATTCAGCAAGTGTGAGTTTTGGTTGCAACAAATTTCTTTCCTTGGTCATATTGTTTCTAAAGATGGGATAATTGTTGATCCTGCAAAAACAAAGGTTGTTGAAGAATGGCCAAGACCCACAAATGTAACTGAGATTCGTAGTTTCCTTGGCTTGGCGGGCTATTACCAAAGGTTTGTTAGAAATTTTTCATGGTTATCTAGTCCAATGACTAAGCTAACTCGGAAAGGTGTTAAGTTTATCTGGACAAAAGAATGTGATCACTAGTACAAGAATGATCTTTAGCGGCCACCAAAAGTCGTCGCTAAAGGCCTATAGCGGCCGCCAAACGGCGGCCGCTTTTGCCCCGTCGTTGTTACTATCAGCGGCCGCCATTTGACGGACACTGTAGGCAAGTCAGGATGGGCTTTAGCAGCCACCAATTGGCGGCCGCTATAGCCCGGACAAATAGCGGCCGCCATATGGCGGCCACTATTAAATTTTAATTTTTTTTAAAAAAAATTCAATTATGCATTAATATACAAAATAAATCCCATCTGTCATCTTCCAAGCTCCGCATCCATCATCATCACATATAACTGCATAAGAAAATTAAATAACAAACTTAGTACCGAATAAAACCTAGAAAACAAATATTTAACTTCAAACTTACTGTAACAGATCTAAAGTATTTGATTTTCAAAATAATATTCATAAATTTGATCACCATTTTATAAATTTAAAATCATTAATTCTATTGTTCTAATTGGATTGTTTTCCTGTGATTTCAGGTCAATCTGATGTCGTCCGCTAAGAGTTTGACCGTTAGACGCCAGTTTTGGTCGTTTATGACACCAGAACGGCGTTCCCGGTCACCGCGGGCACACGGCACGTCCGATTGACGTGTCTTCTACTCAACCACATCACAATTCACTCACCCTTTGATGTCGTCCGATTTTGGGTCATTTGGACATCGTTCGGCCAGTTTGGACCCCCCCCACGCGCGTTTATCAAACGCGCGCAACGCTTAAAGAACGCATAATGAGCCCTACCGCGCAGACCGCACGTCTGATTGATGTGCCGTCTGCGCGTTCACGTCGCGAATAATAATTGGATTGTTGTTCTGTGATTTCAGTTCAATCCGATGTCGTCCGCTAAGAGTTTGACCATTAGACGCCAGTTTTGGCCGTTTATGACACCAGAACGGCGTTCCCGGTCACCGCGGGCACACGGCACGTCCGATTGACATGTCTTCTACTCTAACACATCACAATTCACTCACCCTTTGATGTCGTCCGATTTCAGGCCATTTAGACATCGTTCGGCCAGTTTGGACCCCCCCGACGCGCGTTTATCAAGCACGCGCAACGCTTAAAGAACGCATAATTAGCTCTACCGCACAGACCGCATGTCCGATTGATGTGTCTTCTGAACGTGCACGTCGCGAATAATAATTGTATTGTTTTCCTGTGATTTCAGGTCAATCTGATGTCGTTCGCTAAGAGTTTGACCGTTAGACGCCAGTTTTGGCCGTTTATGACACCAGAACGGCGTTCCCGGTCACCACGGGCACACGGAACGTCCGATTGACGTGTCTTCTGCTCGAACACATCAAAATTCACTCACCCTTTGATGTCGTCCGATTTTGGGCCATTCGGACATCGTTCGACCAGTTTGGACCCCCCACGCGCGTTTATCAAACGCGCGCAACGCTTAAAGAACGCATAATGAGCCCTACCACGCAGACCGCACGTCTGATTGATGTTCCGTCTGCACGCGCACGTCACGAATAATAATTGGATTGTTGTTTTGTGACTTCAGGTCAATCCTATGTTGTCTGCTAAGAGTTTGACCGTTAGACGCCAGTTTTGGCCGTTTATGACACCAGAACGGCGTTCCCGGTCACCGCGGGCACACGGCACGTCCGATTGACGTGTCGTCTGCTCGACCACAACACAATTCACTCACCCTTTGATGTCGTCCGATTTCAGTCCATTCGGACATCGTTCGGCCAGTTTGGACCCCCCCCCCCCCCACGCGCGTTTATCAAGCGCGCGCAACGCTTAAAGAACGCATAATGAGCCCTACCGCGCAGACCGCACGTCCGATTGGCGTGCCGTCTGCGCGTGCACGTCGCGAATAATAATTGGATTGTTTTCCTGTGATTTCAGGTCAATCCGATGTCGTCCGCTAAGAGTTTGACCGTTAGACGCCAGTTTTGGCCGTTTATGACACCAGAACGGCGTTCCTGGTCACCGCGGGCACACGGCACGTCCGATTGACGTGTCGTCTTCTTGACCACATCACAATTTACTCACCCTTTGATGTCGTCCGATTTCATTCCATTCGGACATCGTTCGGCCAGTTTGGACCCCCCCCCCCCCCCCACAAGCGTTTATCAAGCGCGCGCAACGCTTAAAGAACGCATAATGAGACCTACCGCGCAGACTGCACGTCCGATTGACGTGCCGTCTACGCGTGCACGTCGCGAATAATAATTTTATTATTTTCCTGTGATTTCAGGTCAATATGATGTTGTCCGCTAAGAGTTTGACCGTTAGACACCAGTTTTGGCCGTTTATGACACCAGAATGGCGTTCCCGGTCCCCGCGGGCACACGGCACGTCTGATTGAGGTGTCGTCTACTCGAACACATCACAATTCACTCACCCTTTGATTTCATCCAATTTCAGGCCATTCAGGCATCGTTCGGCTAGTTTGGGACCCCCCCCCCCCCACGCGCGTTTATCAAGCGTGCGCAACGCTTAAAGAACGCATAATGAGCCCTACCGCGCAGACCGCACGTCCGATTGATGTTCTGTCTACGCGTGCACGTCGCGAATAATAATTGGATTGTTTTCCTGTGATTTCAGGTCAATCTGATGTCGTCCGCTAAGAGTTTGACCGTTAGACGCCAGTTTTGGCCGTTTATGACACCAGAACGGCGTTCCCGGTCACCACGGGCACACGACACGTCCGATTGACGTGACCTCTGCTCGACCACATTAAAATTCACTCACCCTTTGATGTCGTCCGATTTCAGGCCATTCGGACATCGTTCGGCCAGTTTGGACCCCCCCACGCGCGTTTATCAAGCGCGCGCAACGCTTAAAGAACACATAATGAGCCATACCGTGCAGACCGCACGTCCGATTGACATGTCGTCTGCGCGTTCACGTCGCAAATAATAATTTTATTGTTTTCCTATGATTTCAGGTCAATCCGATGTCGTCCGCTAAGAGTTTGACCGTTAGACGCCGGTTTTGGCCGTTTATGACACCAGAACGGCGTTCCCGGTCACCGCGGGCACACGGCACGTCCGATTGACGTGTCGTCTGCTCGACCACATCAAAATTCACTCACCCTTTGATTTCGTCCTATTTCAGGCCATTCGGACATCATTCGGCCAGTTTGGACCCCCCCACGCGCGTTTATCAAGCGCACGCAACGCTTAAAGAACGCATAATGAGCCCTACCGCGCAAACTGCACGTCTGATTGACGTGTCGTCTGCACGTGCACATCGAAAATAATAATTTTATTGTTTTCCTATGATTTCATGTTAATCCGATGTCGTCCGCTAAGATTTTGACCGTTAGACGCCAGTTTTGGCCGTTTATGACACCAGAACGGCGTTCCCGGTCACCGCGGGCACACGGCATGTCTGATTGACGTACCGTCTACTCGACCACATTACAATTCACTCACCCTTTGATTTCGTCTGATTTCAGACCATTCGGACATCGTTCGGCCAGTTTGGGACCCCCCCACGAGTGTTTATCAAGCGCGCGCAACGCTTAAAGAACGCATAATGAGCTCTAACGCGCATACCGCACGTCCGATTGACGTGCCGTCTGCGCTTACACGTTTCGAATAATAATTGGATTGTTGTCCTGTGATTTTAGGTCAATCCGATGTCGTCCGCTAAGATTTTGACCGTTAGACGCCAGTTTTGGCCGTTTATGACACCAGAACGGCGTTCCCGGTCACCGCGGGCACACGGCACGTCTGATTGACATGTCGTCTGCTCGAACACATCATAATTCACTCACCCTTTGATGTCGTCCGATTTCCGGCCATTTGGACATCGTTCGGCCAGTTTGGACCCCCCCCCCCCACGCGCGTTTATCAAGCGCGCGCAACGCTTAAAGAACGCATAATGAGCCCTACCGCGCAGACCGCACGTCCGATTGATGTGTCGTATGCGCGTGAACATCGCGAATAATAATTGGATTGTTTTCCTGTTATTTCAGGTCAATCCGCTGTCGTCTGCTAAGAGTTTGACCATTAGACGCCAGTTTTGGCCGTTTATGACACCAGAACAGCGTTCCCGGTCACCGCGGGCACACGGCACGTCCGATTGACATGGCGTCTGCTCAACCACATCACAATTCACTCACCCTTTTATGTCGTCCGATTTCAGTCCATTCGGACATCGTTCGGCTAGTTTGGACCCCCCCACACGCGTTTATGAAGCGCACGCAACGCTTAAAGAACGCATAATGAGCCCTACCGCGCAGACCACACGTCCGATTGACGTGTCGTCTGCGCGTGCACGTCTTGAATAATAATTGTATTGTTTTCCTGTGATTTCAGGTCAAGCCGATGTCATCCGCTAAGAGTTTGACCGTTATACGCCAGTTTTGGCCGTTTATGACACCAGAACGGCGTTCCCGGTCACCGTGGGCACACGACACGTATTATTGACGTTCCGTCTGCTCTACCACATCACAATTCACTCAACCTTTGATGTCGTCCAATTTCAGGCCATTCGGACATTGTTCGGTCAGTTTGGGACCCCCCACGCGCGTTTATCAAGCGCGCGCAACGCTTAAAGAACGCATAATGAGCCCTACCGCGCAGACCGCACGTCCGATTGACGTTTCGTCTACACGTGCACATCGAGAATAATAATTGGATTGTTTTCCTGTGATTTCAGGTCAATCTGACGTCGTCCGCTAAGAGTTTGACCGTTAGACGCCAGTTTTGGCCCTTTTTGACACCAGAACGGCGTTCCCGATCACCGTGGGCACACGGCACGTCCGATTCACGTTCCGTCTGCTCGACCACATCACAATTCACTCACCCTTTGATTTCGTCTGATTTCAGGCCATTCCGACATCGTTCGGCCAGTTTGGGACCCCCCCACGCGCGTTTATCAAGCGCGCGCTACGCTTAAAGAATGTATAATGAGCCCTACCACGCATACCGCACGTCCGATTGATGTTCCGTCTACGCGTGCATGTCGCGAATAATAATTGTATTGTTGTCCTGTGATTTCAGGTCAATCCGATGTCGTCCTCTATGAGTTTGACCGTTAGACGTCCGTTTTGCCCGTTTATGACACCAGAACGGCGTTCCCGGTCACCGCGGGCACACGACACGTCCGATTGACGTGTCGTCTACTCGATCACATCACAATTCATCCACCCTTTTATGTCGTCCGATTTCAGGCCATTCGGACATCGTTCGGCCAGTTTGGGACCCCCCACGCGCGTTTATCAAGCGCGCGCAACGCTTAAAGAACGTATAATGAGCCCTACCGTGCAGACCGCACGTCCAATTGACACGTCGTCTGCGCGTGCACGTCTCGAATAATAATTTTATTGTTTTCCTATGATTTCAGGTCAATCTGATGTCGTCCGCTATGAGTTTGACCGTTAGACGCCCGTTTTGGCCGTTTATGACACCAGAACGGCGTTCCCGGTCACCGCGGGCACACGGCACGTCCGATTGACGTGAAGTCTGCTCGACCACATCACAATTCACTCACCCTTTTATGTCGTCCGATTTCAGGCCATTCGTACATCGTTCGTCCAGTTTGGGACCCCCCCACGCGTGTTTATCAAGCGCGCGCAACGCTTAAAGAATGCATAATGAGCCCTACCGCGCAGACCGCACGTCGGATTGACGTTCCGTCTGTGCGTGCACGTCGTGAATAATAATTGGATTATTTTCCTATGATTTCAGGTCAATCCGATGCCGTCCGCTAAGAGTTTGACCGTTAGACGCCAGTTTTGGCCGTTTATGACACCAGAACGGCATTCCCGGTCACCGCGGGCACACGGCACGTCCGATTGACGTGTCGTCTACTCTAACACATCACAATTCACTCACCCTTTAAATTCGTACGATTTTAGGCCATTCGGACATCATTCGGCCAGTTTGGGACCCCCCCACGCGCGTTTATCAAGCGCGCGCAACGCTTAAAGAACGTATAATGAGCCCTACCGCGCAGACCGCACGTCCGATTGACATGTCGTCTGTGCATGCACGTCGCGAATAATAATTTTATTGTTGTCCTGTGATTTCAGGTCAATCCGATGTCGTCCGCTATGATTTTGACCGTTAGACGCCCGTTTTGGCCGTTTATGACACCAGAACGGCATTCCCGCTCACCGCGGGCACACGGCACCTCCGATTGACGTAACGTTGGCTCGACCACATCACAATTCACTCACCCTTTGATTTCGTCCGATTTCAGGTCATTCGGACATCGTTCGGATAGTTTGGGACCCCCCACGCGCGTTTATCAAGCGCGCGCAACGCTTAAAGAACGCATAATGAGCCCTACCGCGCAGACCGCATGTCCGATTGACATGCCGTCTATGCGTGAACGTTGAGAATAAAAATATTATTGTTGTCCTGTGATTTCAGGTCAATCAGATGTCGTCCGCTATGAGTTTGACCGTTAGACGCCCGTTTTGGCCGTTTATGACACCAGAACGGCGTTCCCGATCACCGCGGGCACACAGAACGTCCGATTGACGTGTCGTCTGCTTGACCACATCACAATTCACTCACCCTTTCATGTCGTCTGATTTCAGGCCATTCGGACATCGTTCGGCCAGTTTGGGACCCCCCCACACGCGTTTATCAGGCGCGCGCAACGCTTAAAGAACGCATAATGAGCCCTACCGCGCAGACCGCACGTCCGATTGACGTGTCGTCTGTGCGTGCACGTCGAAAATATTAATTGGATTGTTTTCCTGTGATTTCATGTCAATCCGATGTCGTCTGCTATGAGTTTGACCGTTAGACGCCTGTTTCTGCCGTTTATGACACCAGAACGGCGTTCCCAGTCACCGCAGGCACACGGCACGTCCGATTGACGTGTCGTCTGCTCGACCACATCAAAATTCACTCACCCTTTTATGTCGTCCGATTTCAGGTCATTCGGACATCGTTCGGCCAGTTTGGACCCCCCCACGCGCGTTTATCAAGCGCGTACAACGCTTAAAAAACACATAATGAGCCCTACCGCGCAGACCGCACGTCCGATTGAAGTTCCGTCTATGCATGCACGTCGCGAATAATAATTGGATTGTTTTCCTATGATTTCAGGTCAATCTGATGTGTCCCTCCTCTCCTCTTATAAAAGGCCTCCACCTCTACCTCCTTACCCACACTTCCAAAGCCTTTGGCTCAGCCAACCCCTGCCCATTTTGTCTCTCCACATCCCTCTATTACTCCTTGAAGCCTCACTTTGGGCAGAAGTCTTCCCAAGGAAGCCTTTGAGCTCAAACCAAAGGGAGTTACCCGATTTTAAGGTAATGTCTTCACTTGAGTCCTTTTGTTTTATTTTGCTTCTCAAACCCCCTAAACTCTTTTTATTATTTTCTTTTGTAACAACACCATTATCTTCCATATACTAGGATGTTGTTATAAGAAGGATTCGAGCTACACTTACACACACCTACATCTGATGGTTAAAGAACATACTGTTTCCGTGGATGGCGAATTTTTGCCTCTCGAAACGATGATTTTCAACATTATTTTAACACCTTAAAAGGTGGCCATTAATATGAAACTATATTTATATATGATATATAATATGTTTATGTTTTCCTTAAGCTTCTGTATTTTTCTTTTTGGGCATACCTTTATGGTTCCCATTATGGGTAAACGCGATATCTTCATTTAAGGAAATGTGGACTACCGCCCCCTCAAAGTGATTTGATTCGTTAAATACCATAAGTGTGACGTATAAAGGATGGAGTTATGATATTATATATGATATTACACTGGAATTATAATATACCTTTATATCATTATGATTCCATTTCATAAAATACGAAATAGAAATGAAAGTAGCGTTCATGCGTACGTACGGCTTACCGTCTCCATGAACGATGCATTTCATTTCTTACCTCTAAATGATTCTGTAATATTATAAATGCATGCATGTACTGTATATATATGACATATATGATATCTATATCATGAATACCATTCTGGATATAATGGATACATGAACAACTTGTAATTATAAAGGGTTAATTTTTGACTCAAGTACCAATGATCGTTAAAATGACCGTTATTAACTTAAATAATTACATAGTGTTCATGACATGGAAATAAGTGATATAAAAGGAATAATGAACTTGAAAAAGGTTCTTAAACAAGTAGAAATTAACTCAAGTTTATTATTCAGGAGATTAAAGAACGACCGAGTCAAGTCGGACCCAAGGTATGAGACTTCATCTCAATCTCCTTTCATTGAGGCATATTTTGTTTTATACACAACCTTCTTTTATACGGTATATAAACTCATTTGACTTTTACGTATATCCAAAAGGAATCTTTTTTATATGAAGCGTTTTACAAAACGACAAAATGGAATGTTTTTGTCATACGTATGCGGCGACAACGACTTCTCCGCCGCCGTGACCATTATTTGAGTTTTGGCTTCCTCTACAAGACATACCGTTTTTTTAAAAGAAAAATAAATACCCTATTTTACTTTTCTTTTATTTTGGTATTGAAAATGGTTTTCATAATGTTTTTATTATATCAATGTGTTTTATTGATATCTTGTGATTGAAATGTGGAAATGTTATGTTTCCTTTATGTATGTTTTATGTGATATGATTATGTTATGGTTCTTGGGCATTGTTATGAAGACGGGTGGTTCCGTGATAAACTAAGGGCGGGTGATCCCGATATAGCTCTCCAATGCATTGGGTAACGTGAAGGAGTGAAACGTTAAGGTTTCTCTGAAGAGATTTAGGGAATATACTGTGATGGGTATTCCAAACATAACCAAGAGGGTTACTCCCTACATAAGAATGTTATGAATGCCTCAAGTTACCTTTATGTCTTATGATTTCTATGATTTATTTATGATTTGATGAGGTATGTTAAAGTGCTTATGTTTTATGGGTAAAGTATGATTTCATTTTTATGTATATATGAACTTATGTTTCCTTTCCATATTTTTATAACCCATACTGAGCTTTTTATGCTCATCCCAAGTTTTTTTTGAAATGTTTTTCACAGGTCAAGGGAAAGGTACATGATATGATGATAGTGTCAAGGAAGTGTCAAGAATGAATCCATGTTTTATTTTAAATATGTTTCCATTGATGGGAAAAATGAATACTATCTTTATGTAACCACTTTGTTTATATGTGAAATGTAATGCAAGTTTTATGTTCTAATTCTCTAAAACTCTAAACCTGAAAAGATCCTCAATGTGTAATCTTGTAATAACTCGATATTAAGTAAGGTTTAAGGCTGGGGCCTTATATAAAAGTTATCCAAAAAGTACCAAAAATTCACCCTAGGCTAATTTCGATATTCATAATCCAAAAATGAAGTCCATTTTGAGAGATAAAATTTATAAAATTTCAAAAAAGTGGGTATTACTATTCATAACGGCTATTTTGATTGGTCGTAGTGTGTTAGAATCTCGAAGATGAGTACAACACACGCTACTGTATTATTCAAAGAGAATCGTATCGTGGAAGCTTGGGGTGTTACATTCTTCACGGAATTTTTTTCTAAAATTCTCTTTATTATAAAAATTGCTCTTCATGAAATTTTTCTTTATCTCATTGATACTTTTAACTTTAGCATATTGTTTTCTATTTTGTTGTGGTTCTTAATTTTTATTGTTGCAATGATAGAATGGGGTATCACTGGTTGAAAGCACTACCACTGAAGCTATGAAGGTTTTCAATGAAAGAAAACACCTTTTATTGGAAGATTTATCTAGTTTTAGAAGTAAGATGGTATTCCCCTAATATAATGAACATTTTTTTTTCAACTAAATAATGCATTTTTACATTGAAATGATGCTAAATTATTGCCTTTCATGTAAACCTAGTATGGCTATTGGGTTTTTCCAATTTCTAAGGTTTGATTCAGCCTTATGTTCTCATTGCATCCTCCTTTTAATAAATCCAGCTGCTTTCAAGATGGAGGACTTTTGAATCCCGACACTGATGGTTGTGCCATTCAAGCAAGTTTTACAAACTTCTTCAAGGCATTTTTTTATGCAATTCTCTTTATTATAAAAATCACTCTTCGTGAAATTTTTCTATAGCTCATTGATACTTTTAACTTTGGAATTGTTTCCTATCTTGTTGTGGTTCTTAATTTTTATTGTTGCAATGATAGAATGGGTTATCACTGGTTAACGACACTACCACTAAATCTATGAAGGTTTTCAATGAAAGCAAACACCCTTTATTGGTAGATTTATCTAGTTTTAGAAGTGAGATAGAATGCCCCTGATATAATGAATATTTTTTCAACTAAATGATGCATTTTTACATTGAAATGATGCTAAATTGTCGCCTTTCATGTAAACTATTAGAATTGGTGCTTTCTCTATCAGCAAGAAGAGGTAGAGCACTGTTGGTTTTCTTTCATCATGTACTCAGTTAAGAAATTATCCAAGGGCGATACAGTCAATGTTATGCAGTCAAGGTACCCTGGTTAAGCAGATTTGTATGAATCGGGTTTTTAATTTTACCAAATTAAAACACCATCCACCCTTTTATCATTTTTTGTTTTCCTCATTTGCAAGTGTTTCTCTATTAGTCATCCATAGATATTTCTGTAATTCTTATTGAAGTGTTTTTCAATTGTTCATAAATAGCGTTTTTACAGATTTCTTATACATATTTATAGATTTCTTATTGAAGTGTTCCCCTATTAGTGAAACATAGTATGTATTCTTATTTTTAAACATTATAGTATCTGTAGGTAAACATATTGTATGAATGTGTAGGTGCTCAGCTCCTGGCTTATTACCTCTTATTTCACCACTATAACTCCTCACAACTAAAAAACCAGGTACAACTGCTTTATTTTCATAAAATTTTTCCATATTGGTCATCAAAAATTTCACATAAAAATATTATTAGTGACTTTTACTTTTACTAAATCTGACATGACATGTTTTAGAGCAGTGGATAATTTTTTATAGTAGTGGATATTTTATTTTCTTTGATTAGTGGATAATGCTTTATTTTCATGAAATGTTTTCATATTGGTCATCAAACATTTCACCTCAAAATCTTATTAGTTACTTATACTAAATCTGACATGAAATACAGGTCATTCATTTTTTGGGTAGTGGATCATGTAATTCATTAGAACAATGAACCATGTGTTTTATTAGATCAGTGGATCGTGTGTTTTATTAGATCAGTGGATCATTTTTAAAAGTGGTGGATCATGTATTTTAGAGCAGCGGATCTTGTATTTTAGAGCAGCGGATTAGGTATTAGAGCAATGGATAATTATATTATTTGAACTAAATATCACTTGACCTTTTTTTGGATCAGTGGATCATTTTATTCTATTTTATTTTAGTTATTAGTTTCTTTTGGAGCAGTGGATCATGTATTACTTTATTTGTTACTTCTGCCAACCAGATTTTGTATCTCTTCATACTTATTTCTACTATATTGATGATGTATCCTTATTTTAGAGCAATGGGTCATTTTTTCCTTGAGAATGAGCTCTGGAACAGACAAGATGTGAGGGGATGCATGAGCTCTGGAACAGACAAGCTGTGAGGGGATGCATGAGCTCTGGAACTTTTTCTATTGTTCAAGTCATTACTTTCTTCTACCTTTAGTACATATCAATTGTCAATCATGTATTTCAAAACTAGACCATGATCTTTTACAAGTCTTAACAACCCTCTAAACTAAGGGCTTTATATTTCTTGCTTTTCAGTTGTTAAATTACCCATTTAAAGGTGTAGTTGACCATTCCAAAATGTTCATATTATCTACAGATTATTATATTAGGGATTTTTGGAAATGATATGCATAATTCTATACACAAAATATGGATCTTAATTTCACTACCACTGTGGCAATTATTGTCAGTACGGTAGTAGTGTGGATGAACCTATTTTGGAAAGGCATCACACCACCAAGTTTAGGTGGCCTATTCCAAACTCATGGTTCCATATTTTGGGACCATATGATGGTGCATACTAGGGAATTATATAATCAGTTAATGCTGCAAATAATTTCAGGTATGATATGTGTCTTCTTTATATTATCAATTGTATATATGAATATAGTTTTGAACTATCCTTTTCTTATGGAATAATTCTTTTGGGAGTTAGAGGTACCAGTAGATCCCCTCACTTATCTCCATATATTAAAGAATCATATTGGGGGTGATCATCTTCTCAACTGCATTTTGTTGGACTGTCAATTTACTATAGGGAAATACTGCTTCTATATGTGTTTAACAAGCAGGACTATCTTCCTTCCTCTTTTTATGCAGGGGTCTGGAGGTTAGTGAATGAGATTTCAGTTGCACCCTATCTTACTTCCTCTAATTGTGTTCAAATGCATTACTATCATCCTGCCTCTTTTCATGCAGGTATAAGTGGCCTAATCCAAACTCGTGGTGCCATCTTTTGTGACCATATGATGATGCATACCAGGAAATGAAATAGTGAGCTAATGCTACATATAATTTAAGGTATGATACGTGTATTCTTTATATTATCAATTATACATATTATTATAGTTCTGACCCATCATTTTCTTTTTGTATCATTCATTTGGGAGTTAGAGGTACCAGTAGATTCTCTTGCTTGTCTTTGTCTATTAAAAAATCTTATTGAGGTGATCATATTATCAGTTGTATTTTTTCTTGGACTATCAGTTTACTATAGAGAAATACTAGATCTATATGTGTTCAACAAGCAGGACCGTCTTCCTGCCTCTTTTCATGCAGGTTTCTGTAGGTTTTTAAAGCATATTTTTGTTCCAGTCAGTCTTACTGCCTCTAAATGTGTTCAACTTCATTACTATCATCCTGCCTCTTTTCTTGCAGGTATAAGTGACCAAGACGCTGACATAGAGAGGTTCTCGGATAAGAACAAGTTGAAGAACAAGAGTGGCCAAGGTTGCCTTCAGTATTATTTGGAGCTCATAAAGGATAAATTTCCTCTTGAATTGATTTGTATGTGATCTGAAAGTTATGTGAATATCGGGAGTTGACTGACTGAGTTAGATGTTGCATATGTTGTTTGTGGTTTGCAGATTTCCTTTCTCCAATTCTTTAACTCTCTAATTTTGTAATGCTCTATCATTAGAACTCTTTGTTTCTGCTTCCTTACTGTTCATGAACAGGTTCCTTAGACGGAAGATTCTCAACAAAACTGTCTGACGGTCTCCTGTGGAACCATGAAAATATTACTTGGATGGAAGATTTTGAATAGAAACGCTTTCCTTTCCAGGTTTGTAATTGAAACAAAAAAAATCATCTTTAGATGTTTTTATGTTTTCTTTCTTTTGGGTTCCAATCTGCGGAATATCAAAGGAGATGGTTACAGCTTCCACATGAGTTGTGTTTGGGATTTTGATAGGTGTTTCCTAAAAACTTTTCATTCTTGAATTGATACATTCATCCCTGCTTTATCTTCTTTCTTTAACTTTCTTTTCATTATGATGAATACTCTTTTGCTACAGAGGAACTCTCACTCACCTGGATATCTTTAAACTATTCCATTCTTGACACACCCACATGTTGTTAGCAAAATATTTAACTTAACCACACAGGTAATTCCACACATTGTTAATTTTCGTTTGATTAGGTGTGAGTTTTGATTACTGTAGTTGACTTAATTATAATAGAACATGCTTTCTGTTTTTGGTTTGTCTTTTCAATTGAAAATATCTTTTTATTTTTTATCAACAGTTGCAATGTTAGTTGATATACAAAACATGTATTGTGTTTTGATTTTTTTTGTTTTAAAAGAAAATTTCAATTGGAACTATTGAATAGTAGTTCAGGTTTGGAAATACCTTAATTACATGGGAAATTGATGGTCAAGTGGGCATGGATGTGATTGAATCCAATATACAAACTCAAGACAATCACTTTTATGTTTCACTAAATTGGTGGCAATGAAATGATACTCAAATATATTTTTTACATTTGTCATCTGTTCATTGCAATTCAACAAGTTTTGGACTGATTTTTGGACTGTGATTGTAAGTTTGTAGTAGGCTGTCAGGTAAATTCAACAAGCATGGGCTGGTTAAACCCAAACCAACTGTATGAAGACTTGATGACCCGATAAGAATGTTTGATATAATGGACAAGGAAGACCCAAATAAGAAGACAAAACTGATGGATGGCCCCATGCGATCTGAATGTGATCGTGCAAAGCTTGATTCCAATACCATGTAATGATCCTATAATTGGACTGTTTAGGTATTTTTCTGCCCATAGCTGTAGAAAAATATGCTACCTAATGTTAAAATTTTCTATGAAGTTAAATCATGGGTGTGTTACAATATTTTGGATCATAAAGTGGACTTTATTTACGATGATGACAGATTAAAAATATGAATTCCCAACTACATTACATTTCAAAGACACCACATCCAATTCCTAATGATACGTCATGTTTTTATGTATATTTTTACATCATGTTGTTTTCTTTTCTTTTATTTTCATATATATTTTCTAACACATGTTCTTATTTTTCATTTATTTTCATTATTATCTATCACTAAAGCTGTAATTTTAACATATTTTAAGTAATTTTCATTATTCACTACTCAAACTATTACAACACTTTTTAAATATCGGTGCCTTTAATTTAAATAAATGATATATAGTTGTCATTTTGACGGTGGAACTAGGGCTGGTCCCAGAAGCGAGCGACTGGTGGAGATATCGCAACCGGCGTACTAAAAAATCATGGAACGCCAGGGAAAACCAGGGGGCTTCGATCGGTGGCATATCTTCTTTCTACTGTTCCTCTGTGAGCTCTAGTCCTTATCCTTCCTGCAGAATCCTAGGGTTTTATCTTCGACAAATCTATTGCTGGGTGGCACTCGCCGGACCTTTGCCAGCAGAAAATGTGCGCATCCATCCGAATTTTTTTGGGGTAATCAACTGGCGCCATGATTGGCGCGGCTCTTGAAAGGTCCAAGTTGTCAAAACATTGACGTTTGGCTCGGTCAAGTGGGGGAACATGTACAGAGTTAGAGGCGGGGGTTCATCGAAGTCAGAAACAGTTGGCGCCGCCGGGCTGCAGGGGGGTCGCGTGAGCATCAACGACGCGTTCGATAGGCAGTTGTACAAAGCGCACACGTCCACCTCTAGAGTTTTGAAAGAAAACGAGATCGTGTCCATTCCTTCGACCTCCACGGGAAAGCCGATTTCATCCACTCTCCATGAGAATAAGCTCTCCGAGGGTATGCCTTCATTATTTCTCCATTTCCCCGTCTCAGTCATTCAATCATCCACTCTTCTGTTGACGTTCATTCACTCACACGCTCGCTTACTCATTCACTCGTCTGTCGACGTCCATGTTTAGTGCAATTGAATTGGGCTTTATTCATCTTAAGTTCTGTTGATATGGGGGAGATTTAAAGTGTTCTGTTTGGTATCTATGGTTTTTATTACTGCTTTCTGAAGTATTATTTTGCTTCCTTAATCACCATGGTCAATTGGATGATTTACTGTAACACCATGGCCACCTCTTCCATACCCTTCCCATTTTAAAATAGTTTGCAATGGCATGAGACCAAACCAGTGATAGAAAAATCCCCTCTAAAAATTAGGAGTATGTGTCACACATATTTGATATGCATTAGGGATATAAAATTTTCTTAAGGAAAGACTTATAGGTCGGCATGCATTGATGACAAAGGTGTACTTATTCCAAATTGGACTCTAATCCACCCGGGCCCTGATAGAGGCTCCACCAGCTACATCGCTGTCATCCTTAGGCAAAGCCCACCTCTTAGTAGTAATACATCCATAATGCCACAAATACATGACATACATAGAGATTTGGATGTTGGAGTTCATGACTATGAGAATGTTCAATCATTATAATGGCTTATGGATGTGGCACAATGCGAGGTAAGAGTAGTTTCATTTGCAATACTATAATGGCTTTATAAGAAGGAAGCATAACAACATTGACTATGGAAATGTAAAGGAATTAGAAGGATTGCAAACGAGAAATGAAGAAAGAAAGTTAGGAACGCTTGTCTTATAAACTAGCTTCTTAAAGCTTGAGAAAGAACAACTTAGAACTTTAAGAGTTCCTTGGAGGGACTCTTGAGAGGGAAAATGAGAGGAGAACCGTTTTCACTAATTTTGGAGTGAAGAGAAATTAGAGGATGTGTGAGTATTTATAGAAAATGTAGGAGAATTGTTTATTATTTTTGGATTTTAGGTCTTCGAAATCTAGGTTGTAGAAAATGAAAAACCATTGGCTTACCCATGGTTTTAAACCATGGTTTTTGACATTTAAGACATGACTTTAGACATTTTTAAGTTTGAGAACCAGACTCCATTATTTTATATTACTTTGGCTATGAAAAAGATGTTTATTCACAAAAAATTGTTTGAAAAACCTTAATTTTAATTTTAGACTTTGGAAAGTTCATTATAGGTTTGGAAATGGATTTTAATGCTTTAAAATACATTATTTTATTAAATTAACACATTTTTTGATGAGCATTCACTTATATTAATTATTACCCCATTTTTACATCATAATGAAGTCATAATGATTACCGTATATTCACACTGTATTTTAATATTTACCTGAAAATTCGACTGTTTTATAAAATTATGAAAAATTCACCATTTGATAATTTTGAAGTTATGATTCCAAATTTAAAGTCCTTTTTATGAAAATAATTTTTTATATACGAGGTTTATTTATTAAATGAAACTCTTGGTGTATGTAAAATCATGCGTTTGGTGCAAAAAATTTTAAAACTCTTTTTTAATAAATCTTATTTTTATTTGAAGACATACGGGTGTAATTATATTGCTATTTGTAGACTGCGAATTCCCCTTCCTTAGGTGGGGACATTCTTTTATAGATGAGTAAAAATGATTACATTGAGGAGTATTCCAATGTGGGACTCGGAAATACCCGGTATAATAAAACGGGGTTTAACACTATTCTTTGATAAATATATATAATTATTAATTATATTATTATCAAGCGATTTTATGTATTTTTTTGGAAAATTGTATGTATAATGGTTACATTACTATCGCAACGGTTTAATTCCCAACGGTCAGATTCCAATGATCACATTACCCTTCCAACGGTCATATTGTCCCTTATATATACACTTCATTGTAACATCTTAAATCTTTCATATCTCTTTCTTAGTTCTTATACCATGTCTATTTCATCGATTATTGTTTTCTTCATGATTGCAATGCATCTTATATATATTTTATTTTTTTTAGAGTATGATCCTCTAGAGTTCAAGATTATGGTGTTTTCCTATGTTGTTATGCGTTCAGTACCACTAGTTGCGGGTGTTGCAGTGAATTTAATTTTCTAGTTTTATGTATTGTACTATGATGATGTAATCAAAGGACTTGTGTTGTGTAATGGATATTATAATAAGATGTTTATTTATTATAGTCATGTCTTGTGTCTTGCATCTCCACCCCCTCAAATAATTTTGTCCTTGAAATTTGGGGTATGCATCAATCCATGATCAAATGCGGGTAATTCATCATCATTGTTTCTTGAAGAAGTCTTTGCTATTGATATATGCCATCGTTTCAGATTTTTGATCGGAATTCTTTGTGGTGATTGTTTTTTCAATTTCCAAACGATTGGATGCACTTAAAAATTTAAGCAGTTAAAACTGTGTATGTATCTGAAAAAAGTTTTGATCTCTTTCTCTGACCTTGAAAAAAAATTATGTCAAGATTTGTTCTCCACCAGTAGTAGTGATAGGTGCTGGAGAGAGAAATAGAAGGAATACTGAATAATAGAAGGAATTACAATGGTTTGGAGGAGAAGAAGATGGATAGAACATTCCTCAAAGTCACTACTCCGAGGACCAAGACAACTGCTCGAAATCTACATAGCAGATCCAATACAAAGCCAGAACAAATCCTCCCCCATACAGCCCTTAACATCCTTATTAATAGACTGGAGCTTCTAGACACAACTAACAAACTAACCATCTAACCAACTCGCTGGACATTTACATATTTGCCCATTCCCACATTATTAATAGGCTTGTAAACCTATCATTACCCACCCCTTGAAGATTCATCTTGTCCTCAAGGTGAAAATTTCCAAGTCGCCTCTTCAACTGTACGATTCATCCTTCTCGGGTCCCATCATTGGTTCATGTTCATCTTCACTATGTGGATCAATATTCTCCCATATCATTAGCTTGTAACCCTTTGCAGAACATCGATGTCCCGAACTAAATCTTTGTCCACAAGCATAACACAAACTCTTCTTTTTCCTCTCCTCAAATTCTTCTTTGGACAAACTTTGGACTCCCTTTTCCCGAGGTACATTGTCACCTCCCTATCATTCCTTTTTTGCGCCTTCTTTTGGTGGAACCAATTTCAGTGTATTCGGGTTTTAACTTCTCTCAGCTGCTAAAAACAGTCCGCTTGTCTCGGGATGCAGGTTGTGGAAGTATTCCCGTGGATAGCAGCTTACGTTCTACTCTTTTGGTAAGTGTAAGGAGTCGCGCCTTACTTATGGTTCGTGAGTCACAACCGTGCGGGTTTGAGCCCACCAATAAACAAACTCTTGTTCCAATTCTCAGAAAGGTCAGGTATCCGAAAAGCAACGCGTTCAAATTCGTTAATATATTCATCCACTATCCCACCTTGGCGTAAGTCCTTCAAACAAATCATTGGATCTTCCTCTGCTGCGTCACCATATCTACAAAGTAGCTCTTCTTTGAACTGCTTTCATGAAAGCTACGGCTGAACTGACTTCAGAGAAAGCATTCAATATTGAACCACGCCATCCATACTTAGTTGTGCTAGTGGTACTTTGTATTCTTCTCACGCGTGGTAAATGGAAAAAAACGTTTCAGCACGGGTAATCCAAGTAATCGGATCTTCAACAGAGAAAATAGGCATTTCCAGTTGTCTGGTTGAGGTCCTGCGCAACATCTCCCACTATTTTGCATTCTCCCTCGCCAACCAATAATGTCTCTGGTCTGTGATTAGTATCCAAAGCAGAAGTGTTCAAACTGCTTCCTCCTTCATCTAAAGAAACTTACTTTCCCTTCTCAGTATTGTGACTTGGATGACCTGCTTGATTCACCTCCTGCTGAGCTAACATTACAATCAAATGCCGTATCTGGTTCTCGAGCCGCAGCTGCCCGACCTCTTGTCACTGGGAACTAGCTCGCAGCTCTTCTACTGATGTCTCTAAACCAACAACTCTGTTCTCCATTCGTGTGGGCATAAATCTGCTGCTCTACCGGAACAATGTTCGTATTTTTTCTTGTAATAAGAAGTCTGTGACAACTGCTCTGCACGTCCAGGACCGCTCGCCTCAGGTCTGCTCGCCTCAACTGGTTCGGCCGAACTATTTTGCTTACCGAGTATCGTTCTGACTAGCACGACACATATACGTTTTTTCTTATTCTTTTTTTCTTTTTTTTCTTCCAAAAACAAGTCGAGCTTTTCCCCCTTCCCGTGGAGTAATGACGTTGCGGACCTCCGTTGAACAAAGGCTCGTCGCTGCAGAGGTTAGCGCGCAGCTCCTCCGATCAGGAAATCAGTCTCGAAATCCGTGCAGAAAGAAAAATCGGCCCCTCCCGTGCAGTGCTGTCAGAGAAACCATGGGCGCATCCCCCGTGAAACCGTGGAACGGAAGTTTAACACTCCTTCCGACGGTGTGTTGCCGCCCGCACGAGGGAGTTTCAGCAGAGCGTTCCTCCTCGGTAGCGATCCGTTGTGCGGGACTGAGTGTCGTTTCCAGTTATTGTACGCCTTTCTCGTTTGAAATCGGAGAATCGTGTTCGACAGTGATTTTTTTTTCTCTTCCCATGCACAAGGCCTCGTCGGTGCGGTCCTTCTGCAACGCTTGTCATAGTCAAATGAAGTCGCAGCGGTCGATGTTGCGTCTGATCGTCCAAAGATTCCGACGCCTCTCTTTCCGCCGCGTCATGTGAGCAGGCCGCGCAGTCGCGAATCGAGCAAGGTTGCGCAGTCGCGAGTCGAGCAGGGTTGCACAACTCCTCTGTGCGCACCTCCGATGAAGTGTTGTACAGCTCGCAAGCAATATCCGGCAGCTCCTTCTGCAAAAAAAAAAAAAAAAAAAGAAACGATCAAGAAAACAGCTGCGTCAAATGCTTCCGCCTTAGCTTCTAGAATATCTCCAGCTGTGTGAATTGCTCTCTTTCTCTCAATGAAAGCACCAATTGATAGGTGCTGGAGAGAGAAATAGAAGGAATACTGAATAACAGAAGGAATTACAATGGTTTGGAGCAGAAGAAGATGGATTGAACATTCCTCAAAGTCACTACTGCGAGGCTCAAGGCAGTTGCCCGAAATCTGCACAGCAGATCCAATACAAAGCCAGAACAAATCCTCCCCCATACAGCCCTTAACATCCTTATTAGTAGACTCAGTTAGAAGCTTCTAGACACAACTAACAAACTAACAAACTAACCAACTAACTGGACATTTACAGATTTGCCCATTCCCACATTATTAATAGACTCATAAACCTATCAAGTAGCCTCTCACCAGGGAAAACACAAGCTTATGATTTTCCCTTGCCATTCCATTTGTTCCTGTTACACAGATCCAAGCTTCATTGTTTTTCATTTCGGTCATGCTGTTATACATTTTTAAAATTTGTTCTTGATGCAAATGTGGCAATGGAAGTTTTTCCCTCGATGACAACAGTGAAGTCGTTATCCATGGCACATATCAATGGCAAGTCACCTGCGGATGACACTGGAATTTAGAAGGAAGAAGAAAAAATAAATGAAAACGTTCTATGCTTGATGTAACTCAACTGTGTGTCTCAAATCCTAATTAACCTGAATCAAAAGTAGAGTGAATTTAGTTTTGGGATGGAAATAAAGATAAATTAATCTCTTAACATGATTAGAGATACCTAAATTTGAAATAAAGTCACATGTGATCTCTTGCCAAATCTGAAATAAAGTCACATGCGATTTCTTGCTGATCTGAAATTGGAGTGGCTCTGTTTGACGAGAAGATGACGGAGATTAGATTAAGATGGTCCGGACATGTTAGAAGAAGACCTAGGGATGCTTCTGTTAATAAGGAAGTTTAATGACAAATTCACTTATTAAAAGAATTAGATCTAGACCTAAAAGGGACTTTAAACTAATCTTTCAAGATGATCTTGTTCTAAATGGTTTCAATAAAAATATGATCTTGGATGGAGCTGATTGGCGACGTTTGATCCATGTAGCCGACCCCATTTAATTTAGTTTACGGCTTGTTTGTTGTTGTTGTTGTATTACCTCCTTCCCTTGCAAGCTCCATAGTGATTTTTTTTTTGAACTCTTCCAAACTCGGTGTAGTTTGCTTGTGAAATAAAAGCTTCTTATTGTTCATGTTTGTGTGGCTTAACATATTTGACTCAACTACAGTTTGATTCCAGTTGGCCCAATGACTTCAAATTCCTTAAGCATTATTGAATTATCCTCAATGATGTTGTTTTGGTCTTGTCCTAAAGTTATAGAAAGTGATTTAAGGGGCATGGGTGGGGGGAAATCTGAGGAGTGATGATAGTGAACTCAAATGACCGGTTGCATGGTTTAAGTGAAAGAAAATGTACATATTTATAAATTTATGATTTTTGTTATCCAGTTGGGCAAATCATCTGAAATATCTGATTTATGCATCTTTTAATTAAGATTTCTTAAAAAATGACTTTCTCAAAGCCAAATGGAAAACACTCAATCATAGCTAGTAGGTTCACCTATAATACTTATTTCTTTTTTCTTTTTCCATTCGAAGTCTTATTTTACCAATTTCGTTGCAGTGGAATTTGAAACAGAGAGTGAAGAGTCAGATGTGAGTGGTTCTGATGGAGATGATGCCTCGTGGATCTCATGGTTTTGCAATTTGCGTGGAAATGAATTTTTTTGTGAAGTTGACCATGAATATATCCAAGATGATTTCAATCTTTGTGGGCTAAGCAGTCAAGTTCCATGTTATGATTGTGCCCTTGATCTAATTCTGGATGTTTCCTCTCATGGTATGCATTGTTTGTTTCATTGGTTAATTTTCCAATACCTGAATGGTATGCAACAATAATCTTTCATTATTTTATTTTATTTGCATAAAATGCATATTTACAGCAGCTCTCTCTCTCTCTCTCTCTCACACACACACACACACACACAAACACACGCACTCTCTCTCTCTCCTCCCTTCATGAACAACTTTTTTGTTTAGGCGATGCATTCACAGAAGAACAGAATGAGTTCGTGGAATTGGCTGCTGAGATGCTGTATGGTCTTATTCATGTTCGATATATATTGACTGGCAAGGGATTGTCTGCAATGGTAAACTTTTCATGCAGTTATTGTGGTTGTGTTTTAGTAGTTCCATTGTGTATTCTCAAACTTTGTACAGCTTGACAAGTACAAGAATTGCGACTTTGGGAGGTGTCCCAGAGTTTACTGCTGTGAACAGCCATGTCTTCCAGTTGGTCAATCTGATGTCCCGCGATCAAGCACGGTGAAAATTTACTGTTCAAAGTGTGAAGACATTTACTACCCGCGAGCCAAGTGCCAAGGCAGTATCCTTTTTCTCTGCAAGTAAAGCATTTTGTTGAATATAAGGGTGTGTTTGGTGTGCATTTTTCGTTTTCATTTCAACCGTTTAAGATATTGATGGATCTTTTTTCGGGACAACGTTCCCCCATCTGTTTCTGATGACGTATGGGCAGCTGAAGGCGCAAAAGGCGAGCCACAGCTATGTTCCTAGATTGTTTGGGTTCAAGATTCATAAACTCTGATAATTTATCTTCCCATGGGGAAGAAGATTACTGAAGAATATATGGATTGTTTGTGAGTTAATTTCTGTCTTTTTGCCTTCAGCTGGGCGTTGCTTTGTTCCTTATGTTGGCCCTCTGTTTTTGGGGTGATGTTCATGCAGGGTGATTCGTTGGAGGTGATTTTCTGCCCTTTATCAATGCAAGTCTGTTCATTGTTTTAGTGGTTGGTATGATTTGTAGAATAAGAAACTAATGGGTAATTGTTGATGGAGAACCAACATGTAATGCCTTTGATTCAGTTCTTTCTTTGAATTCTTTTACTCATAATAGATCTTATTTTCCTATTAGCTAGAATACATCAATCTTGTTTAGCTGTTTCCATTTTAAAACAATCTTAGACATGAAAGGAAATCAAGCTTTTTACATACTTCACCTTTAGGATGAAGACTATGTCCATGATGTGTTATCTGTTCATTGCAGTTGCACATAATTCATTGAACACTGTTTGTGGTTTGAAAGATTTAAGTCTCATCCACAACAATCTCTCATAAAACAAATGCTCTTCCTCTTCTCAGCTTGGGTCTTGAATGTTTACCATGAAGAATTAAGTTAGATCAAATGTCCCACCTATCATATGATATCCATTGGAGCTTACTTGGCGAAAATAAAGTGCTCGTAGATGAGCCCATGTTATGGAGACCGGAACTTGGAAAACAACCTAACCAAACTAGCATATCATAATGCATAGAAAACAAGGCAAAAGAACCGACACAAGTTTGCACGGTCTTATTTCACGATGGTGGGGATTGCGGGGGAGGCAATGTGTCTTTTATTAAACGGATGTTGATTACAAATGCTTGAACTCACTTAATCATAAGTGATCCATCATACTATTTGTAGTAGGATATAGCCGATGCTTCCAGTTATCGTCGCCTCTTGATCTTTGCAAGGAGAAGCCCACACGATCCATTTTCCATGGATGAACCATTTATTTGGTCCAAAACTTCCACTGCTTGAACTACTTAAATTGGTCCACTGTGAATGTTTCAAAGATCTTGCAAGATGACTTTTGCATGACTTTCCTTTTCCCGCATTGCCTCTAGCATGAGTGACAAGGGGTGACTTTCAATTGCGCCTCCTAACTGTGACGTCTTATTTTATCTTTTGTCCATTGGGTTTGCATAACTTCTGTTGCCCATCGTTCAGATGTGTGGACCTTGGTTGCTAATGCTCTACCTTGGGCTGTTGGAAATTAGGTCATTGGATTTTCTCCATCAGGTGAAACTAACACTTTGATTGGAAAATGATTTTCATCATTGAGTTTAACAATTTCCCACTTGAGATTATTTTCCTGGCTTCACAACCAAGTCCTTCGTTAGCTTCTGCAATCCTCCTTTCGTTCTTGAATCTTTTGTTGCAGCTAGTGTGGTTCCCCTATCATGCTTCTGGTCATCACAACCCAACCGAGGGACAACATCACCTCAACACATCCTAAACTACGACCTTTGTCAATATATATGTTAGGTTCCAAGTCCCTACTATCTTTTATAGACCTAACACTCTGTCCACCAATAACTTTCGGATGAAGTGATATTTTAGCTAAATGTTCTTTATTCTTGAAAAAAATGTTAGTTTTTTGGCTGAGTGAATCGCACTTTGCGAATCACAAAAGGGGGATCCCCATCACCTTGCCTCCTTCCAAGATCTTCCATTAGCCCCTTTAGTTCGATCAACTCCTTCCCAACTTTCGTCAATACAACGTACTCCACTTCTGTTATTGAGTGCAACTACTGGTTGAAGTTTTGACAACCAAATACCTTTCCAATGAAAGTGAACATCTACCTGGTGGTGCCTTTCTCAGTGTCTCCATCCCCGCCAAAGTCAGAGTCAACAAACCCCTGCAATGATTCGTCTATTCCAAAGCAAAGTGCCATGCTTCTGGAACCCTTTAAGCACTCGTGAATGCACTTCACAACTTCTTAGTGTTCTGTTTCAGGATTCGACATGAATCTACTGACAACTCACAATGATTGTGAAATTTTCGGATGAATACAAACCATGACACACACCAAGCTTTAGACAACTGATGCATATGAAATATTCACCATGTACTTGACCTCAGCTTTCATTCGTGGTGTAGTCTCCTTAGCTTGAAGTGTCCGACTAGGGTTGTGGTCACTAGTTTCGCCTCGACCACGCCAAAGCGCTCTACTACATTTCTGATATAATCCGATTGGTTCAGGTACAAAGTGTTGAAACTTAATCTCTCACTATCAACATCCCTAAAATTTGTTTTGCCCAATCGAGATCCTTCATCTCAAAGCTTCTGGATAATTCGGCTTTCAGTTCATTGATTCTTTCCTATACTGAACTTGTAATCAGTATATCATCAACGTAGAGAAGTAAAATGATGAAATTCACATCATCAAACACCTTTCGGTAACAACAATGATCAATATTGCTTTGGTCGAACTTCCTCTTCTTCATGAAGTCGTTGAACTTACGATTCCAATTCATTGGTACTTGCTTCAAACCGTAAAGGCTTCAATTGAGCTCACACACAAGATTCTGGTTCCAATGCTTATCAAAACCAGCTGACTGATCCATGTAAATTTTCTCATCCAAGTCCCCGTAATGGAATACTGTCTTCACGTACTGTTTGAGAAGAAAATTTTCCATGGCAGCTATAGTTAACACCGTCTGAATAATCGTTTGTTTAACTATTGGTAAAAAGATCTATGAGAAGTCCAGACCTTCTGTTTGTTGAAACGCCTTTATGACTAGCTTGACCTTGTACCTCTACCCACTATCCACTTCTTCCTTCAACCGATATACCTATTTTTTTGGACTTTATTCCCAATAGGTATATGCATCATCACTCATGTTCCAGATACATGGAGTGAATTGTTCTCATCCTCCATAGGTAACTCCCATTGATTCAAGTCTTTCAAACTTTGAGCCACTTCCAGGATCTCGAGTTCTCCACTGTCTGTTAGAAGCAAGTAGTGCAGATCACATCCATACCTCTGCTCCTGGTGCCTCTCTCTGATAGATCTATGCAGTTATCCCTGCGACTATGCTCCTTCCATTACTTTAACTTTTGGAGATATTTTTGTTGGGCCCACGAGCACATTTCGGTAAACCCCCAAGAATACACTCCAACAGAATTTCACACACAGAAGAAAAAGCTTTGGAATGAACTCCATGTATGATGCCCAGAACTTGGAAGATGAATGCACACAAGTCACTGCACCACAACGTAAAACCACCTGAATATCCATAAAAGAACTAACGGAAATAACGATCTAAAGAAAAATTGAAAGCAAAAGAATAACACAAAGTTTTAATGTTGTTTAGACTTGCATACAAATCCATGGAGAAATGATGATTCATTTTTATTTAAATAATTAAATAGAAGAATGATTACAAAGATCAAGTAACTCAGTTGTCTCAATCGCACACACACCAATCACAAGTGATCCACCCTACTTTTATAGTAGAGTCCATTCGATGCTCCCAGTCAGCACCACCATCCTATCATTATGGGTTGATGTTCACCTCCTACGAGATGCAAAGAGGAACCCTTCATTTGGTCAAAGCTCTTCACTTTCTCAACATGCCTTGTTGGTAGACTATTCACCCTTCTAGTAAACGAACTTTTGATGGACTAACTGTAACATCCCGATTTTTTTTTAAAAAATTTGAAATGAATGAAACTTTGTTTTAAGTATATATTTATAACTAGACATTAAAACATAATTTTTCCACTTCTATATTTTGAATTTCAAGAAACTGTCATCTACAATTGTGTTCAGTATGTTATTTGAAGTCTATTGGAACCAACTTGTTTTTTGGTGAATAGTAACATACCCTTATGAATAGTAATATGAATAGTAATATGACCCTAATGAATAATAATTTTTTTTTATCATTTTATTTTCTTAAGGCTTTAAGATAATAACATCTTGGTTAATTTTTCATCGTGATATAGAAGTAGTTATAGAATTAGAATTGTTAATTTTTGAATTAAGTATGCTTTTATTTAAAAATTAAATTAATAATATTTAGAAAATTATTTTCAAAAAATGGACTTCATTTTTGAATTCTACACGTCGAAAAATGATTAGGGTAATTTTTTGGGTTTTTTCTGAAATTCTTGATTTTTCGGTGAATAATGAAATACGATAAAATACCATATAATCAAATTATCAGTAAAATACACTATTTATGACATCATAAGTGATGCAAGACCATTTGGTTCAAACTCACATGCCATTATTACTATTTGAGGTCACATGAACTAAGACTATTCATAATCTTGGGCAAAAAAATTATAATAATGATTAAAATAATGAAAAATACCCCCTCTCCTCCACTATAAATACCACCATCACTCCTCTCTTCTTTCCACACCTCTCAAGCCTTGAGCCATGCCTAAGTTCTGCCCAATACTCCTCACAAGGTTCTTCCCCAAGTCATAGAGCTGCTGGTCTCACCAAAAGACCAAAACCAAAGCCCTTAAGAAGGATCTCAAAGAGAAGAGATCAAGAGGTAAACATCCTCTTTTATTTTCTTTCTTTTCTTTCATTTTATGTTATTCTCTTCCTTTCTCTTTGGATTATGTTGGGATATTTCATTCCATATTCCCCCTTACTGTCCATATTATGTATGAGTGATGAGATATTCCCTTTCTCTCATCAAACTATTTTTATGAAATTTTAAGAGACACCGTTAAACTGCTGAATTTTCGTGAGAAATTTCTTAAGTTTTCTTTTATTTCATGATTCCTTTTTCTTCTTTCCTCACCCCCTCTTATCCAAGAGGCATGAAATCTCCAGAATCATGTATATTCTGGATGTTCTCATGTTCATGGAAAATTCATCATCATTGTTCTTCTCCTCTCCCACTTATTCAAAGAATTAAAAACATTGTCCATGATGTGTCGAATTACCGACATCGTAGATGATGTGATTTCATTTTTCTTTAAATTCTTTAAGTCTGGTCATGAAACCATTTTTATGGTTGAACCAGGTTATAATATATGTATTATGTCTCATCAATAGTTCTGGAATTCGTTTTAACACATGGTTTTAATTTATAAAACGAAATGAGGTCATTATTATCAAAGAACCACTAACATGATCTAAACGAACATCATTAATGTTTTAACTTATGAATCATCATCATATTAAACATCAAAATGATAAATGATATAAATTATGGTACTGGAAATATGTAAATACCTTTTCATTCCAATTCTGGAATTTCACTTCCAATCGACAAGAACATCCACTATGAACCAATCATGAAAATCATGTTAAGAACTCATCCAAAAACAGTGCAAGAAGCAAAATACTAACAATTAAAGGGTGAAATTATGTTATGAAATGATAATATAAGATGTTATAAACATGAACATGTTCTTGTAAACTACTAATAACACTATTTTAACCATTATACAAGAAGTTTAAACAAGTTTGAAGTAAGACAGACCCGAGGTAAGAGAATTCTTAACCCGATTTCCATTCTTTGGGTTAACCTTCTACTTCATTATTTATGTTCTATTTAAATTGTTTGTGTGATGAGTTTTGTTTATATTATGTTTTATTATGCGTATTTATAGTATATATACATACTCCATCCACTTTATTAAGTCTCTCTTCAATTGTATGATCTTTATAAGGAGCTTTTCTTTAAAAACCATCTTTTTAAATTCGGTTTTACGAAATTCCAAAGTAATGTTTTTATGGAATTATTTATGTTGTATGATTATGTTTTGGTTCTTGGGAATTATTTATTATGAAGGGTGAGACCTATATCTCCCTCCAATGCATTGAGTATGAGTAAGTTGGAGGTCGGTCGTATGGTTACTCCAAGTGTAACTGCGATGCTTATATAAAGTAAGGTAGCTGTGAGGGTTACAAATTATAAGGTAGCCAAGAATGGTTACAAGATTATGTAAGTAATTGTTGGGACCGTGAATGATTGGCCCACGGTGCAGCAATAATCACGAGATAAAAATAAAGTGCAAATGTAGAAATAAATGAGACACCAGATGTAAGGTGGAAAACCCCCCAAATGGAAGGGGTAAAAAACCACGGGCAAATAGAAGGATCACTATGGGGTAAAAGTGGGTACACACTCCCTCACTTATTACAAGGAGAAAACTCTCGTAATATTCTCTCTTGAATAAAGGGGAAACTGCCTCTCTAAAACCACTCAAAAATAGGATCTGCCGGTGATGAGAAACCGGACATAAAATGATGATGAGATGATTTACTGAGGGGAGAGAGCCCTTTATATAGGCGGCCTCTCCCCTGCCTTCTCCTCCTCCCGCTTGAGGTTTTGGTGGGGTTGACCACCCACCTCCTTAGCCTTGCCACCCCATTTGACAAATGGGGGGCGACCACCGTCCAAAGGCAAATCTGCCGACACATCTCCCACTTGGAGATTTGATTGAGAACCAATCACATCTCCACATCCTTTCTATCTGCCAAACATGCTGCTCAAGTCTCTGCGAGGCCGCTTGAGGATCTGCACCATCTGAACTTATCAGAGTTAATCGCCTTCATCAGGAAATCTGCCAGATTTTCTTTAGTATGAATCTTCTGCATATCCACACTTCCTTCCTCCACCACATCTCGGACAAAGTGATACTGTACCCAAATGTGCTTCGTCCTGGAATGAAAAGATGGATTCTTTGCAATGTGCAAGGTGCTCTGACTGTCACAAAACAATGGAATCTGCTCCTGTCTGTGCCCAAGCTCCTCCAACAACCTTCTCATCCAAATCGCCTCTTTGCAAGCCTGTGTAGCTGCCATGTACTCTGCCTCTGTCGTGGATAAAGCTACAACTGACTGTAACTTTGAAATCCAGCTCACAGCTCCTCCTGCAAGAGTAAACACATAACCAGTAGTGGATTTCCTCCGGTCAGAATCACCTGCAAAATCTAAATCAACACATCCTCTGACAGTAAAATCTGATCCTCCATAACATAATGCAGCATTTGAGGTCTCCTTGATGTATCTCAGGATCATCTTCACTGTGTTCCAATGCTCCTGTTCTAGATTCGCCATGTACCGACTAACTGCTCCCACTGCATGTGCAATGTCTGGTCTGGTACAAACCACAACGAACATTAGACTACCCACTGCCGATGCATACGGTACTCGGGACATTTCCATCCTCTCTGCTTCACTGCTAGGACTCATCGTGGAGGATAACTTGAAATTCACGGGAAGAGGGGTAGATATTGGCTTACAGTCTTTCATGTTGAAGCGTTTCAAGACTCTATGTAAGTAACTCTTCTGTGATAGCCAAATCTTCCCATTATTTCTGTCTCGGTAAATCTGCATCCCAAGAATATAGTTTGCTGGTCCCAAGTCCTTCATATCAAACTCCCTAGCCAACTGTGCCTTCGTCTCCTGGATCTGATCATTGTTGGGGCCTGCAACCAACATGTCATCCACATACAATAGAAGAATGATGAAATCATTACCATCCGAACCCTTGAAATATGAACAAGGATCTGAATGAATTCTGTCGTATCCAAGGCTCATGATATATGAATCAAATCTCTTGTACCATCATCTCGGCGCCTGTTTGAGACCGTATAGAGATTTGTTCAACCTACAAACCAAGTTCTCTTTACCTTCTTCTACAAACCCTTCCGATTGGAGCATATATATCTCTTCATCAAGATCACCATGGAGAAACACTGTCTTCACATCCAGCTGCTCTAGATGTAAGCTGTATGTAGCACACATCGCCAGAACTAATTGAACAGTCGTCAGTCTAACAATAGGAGACAATATTTCATTGAAATCAATACCTTCCTTCTGAGCAAATCCTTTGACCACCAATCTTGCACGATATCTTTCCACCTGGTCTTTTCCATCCCGCTTGATCTTAAAGACCCATTTGTTTCCGATAGCCTTCCTTTCACGAGGTAATGGAACAAGATCCCAAGTCTTGTTCCTGTGCAGGGCTTCAAGTTCCTCCTGCATCGCCGCCATCCATGAGGATATATCTGGACTCTGGGTTGCCTCCACAAAAGAAGATGGCTCTCCATCCTCCGTCAATAAGCAATACACAATATTACTCTCAGTGACATAGTCTGAGTGCCATACTAGTGCTCTTTTCTCCCGAGTTGACCGTCGTGGTCCAGACTCAACCGGTACTTGATCATCATGCTCTGGTAATGCCTCAGAGGAAACCGATTCTTCCTTGGACTTGTCCTCTATTTCGACTATTGTGGTTTCTGTATTATCCTTCTCCATGTCTTGATTAGTTGTCATTTGCACCTTGTCTTCTGCAAAAATGACATCTCTGCTGATGATAAATTTGTGGGAAGTGGGATCCCACAAACGATACCCCTTCACACCATCAGCGTACCCCAAGAAGATACATTTCCTAGACCTCGAATCCAACTTCGATCTTTCTTGGTCATTAAACATTGCATATACAAGACTTCCAAAAGTATGTAACCGAGAATAGTCAGCGGGTTTACCAGTCCACATCTCCATCGGTGTCTTCAGCTCAATCGCCATTAAAGGAGATCGGTTGATCACATAACAGGCAGTATTCACTGATTCTACCCAAAAAGTTTTGGCAATACCTGCAGTCTTCAGCATCGCCCTTGTTCTATCCAACAGGGTTTTGTTCATCCGCTCTGTCACTCCATTCTGCTAAGGAGTGTACGCCACCGTGAACTGTCTCTTGATCCCTTCTTGTTGACAAAAAGTATCAAACTCCTCGCTTGTATATTCTCCACCATTGTCTATCCTCAGACACTTGATCTTCTTTCCAGAGTCAAGATCCTTCCGCGCTTTGAATGTTTTGAAGACTTCAAAAACATCTGCCTTCCTCCTGATTGGGTACACCCAACATCTCCTGGAATAATCATCAATGAATGATACAAAGTACCTTGCTCCTCCCAGGGATATAACCAGTGCTTGCCAAACATCGGAATAGATCAAATCCAAGATCTTCTGACTTCTTTCTGTTGACGTCCCGAACTTTAACCTGTGTTGCTTGCTCAAAACAAAATGCTCACAAAATGGTACGGATACCTTTTTCATCCTAGGCAGCAACTTCTGATCCGCAAGAATCTTCAGGCCTCATTTTGACATATGGCCAAGCTTCCGATGCCATAACATCGTCAATGCTTCCGTCGAGGTAGTTGATACAACAACTATCTCCGACTCCTTGTATGTTTCACCCATAAGCACGTACAAGTTCTTTGAGATCTTCTCTGCCTTCATTACCACAAGCGCGCCCTTCACAATTCTCATCACTCCATTCTCTGTGCGAGTCTTGCATCCGATGTCATCAAATTGTCCCAAAGACAATATGTTCTTCTTCAGGCCCTTCACATGACGTACTCCTTGGACGGTCCGTACTATGTCATCATGCATCTTCAGTTTGATGGTACCGACTCCAACGATCTTCAGAGTGTGATCGTTCCCCATGTACACAAGTTCTTCAGAGATGGTTTCATATTGGTCAAACCATTCCCGTCGAGACGTCATATGCCATGTTTCTTCTGAGTCGATAATCCATGCATCGTCGAGATGCTGCCTGCTTCCAGTAGTCGTTGCCGCTTCACTGACTAGTATATCTCCACTTCCAGAAGTACTCTCCACATTCTCCTGAGAGCTCTTGTCACCACTCTTCTTATTCCAACAATCCTTCTTAATGTGCCCCTTCTTGCCACAATTGAAACATGTGACATTCTTCTTCTTACTCCTTGATTTGGACCTGCCATGATTTTGGCTCCCACTGGAACCACGCTCCATCATCCTTCCTCTCTCCATTGACAGAGCATCTGCTTGGTGCGAAGTTGTCTGTCTGTCCTCTTTGTTCTTGCACCGACTTTCTTCTTTTAGAACTGCGGCTGCAACATCATTAAAGAGCAGCATATCCGTTAGGATATTATTGGTGAGGTTGATGATGAGTTGGTCATACGAATCTGGAAAACTCTGGAGTAGAATCTCTGCACGTTCAGCATCCACAATTTTATAGCCCAACGCCGTGAGCTGAGCGAACAGGGTATTAAGGTTGTTGATGTGGTCGGTCACCGAAGATGACTCCGCCATCCGAAGAGTGTACAATTTTCTTTTCAGGAAAATTTTGTTGTGGAGTGACTTGGCCTCGTATAGCTTCGTCAGAGTATCCCATATTTCCTTTGTTGTCTTTTTCTCCACAATGCTCGATAGGACCCCGTCTGCCAAAGCCAAATGGATGTTAGCAATAGCATTTCCGTCCATATCTTTCCATTTCTCCTCCGTCACACCCGCCGGCTTTTCGCCAATTGCCAGTAGACAATTATCCTTCCGCAGCACTGATCTTCATTTTCCACAACGAAAAATTATTCCCGTTGAATTTTTCGATCTCGAATTTTGCCGCCATCTGGACACGCTGTCAGTTCAGAACCTCCTCTGTTTCACAACAGTGTATTTAATAATCACAATAAATTTTTTCTGATGTGAAAGATCAACCGGAGTCGTAATCACAGAGCATACTCAAATTTACGAGAATTATTAATACCCGAAAACGTGAACAATACTGGGCCAGAACCTTGCCTCTAATACCACTTGTTGGGACCGTGAATGATTGGCCCACGGTGCAGCAATAATCATGAGATAAAAATAAAGTGCAAATGCGGAAATAAATGGGACACCAGATGTAACGTGGAAAAACCCCCAAATGGAAGGGGTAAAAAACCACGGGCAAATAGAAGGATCAATATGGGGTAAAAGTGGGTACACACTCCCTCACTTATTACAAGGAGAAAACTCTCGTAATATTCTCTCTTGAATAAAGGGGAAACTGCCTCTCCAAAACCGCTCAAAAATAGGATCTTCCAGTGATGAGGAACCGGACACAAAATGATGATGAGATGATTTGCTGAGGGGAGAGAGCCCTTTATATAGGCTGCCTCTCCCTTGCCTTCTCCTCCTCCCGCTGGAGGTTTTGGTGGGGTTGGCCACCCACCTCCTTAGCCTTTCCCACCCCATTTGACAAATGGGCGACCACCGTCCAAAGGCAAATCTGTTGATAGTAATGCCCCAAGATACCTCTATGATTATATTTATGTTCTTATGTTTTATGTGGATCTTGTGTAAATCTCATGTTACACAAAGTAAGTATATATGGGTAACAAGAATGTCTTTTGAAAATTCTTTCATACGTTACGAGTATTCATGGACTAATGTGATTTTTCCTTCTTTTCCATCCCTTACTGAGCTTTTGTGCTCATCCCAAGTTTTTAAATGATTTTCACAGGTTAATGGATGTGTAAGACAAGGAAGGAATCCATGTTAAATGTTGAAGAATTGTCAAGGAGTCTTGTTATAAGTTTTAATGTTTTATATTTTGAAAAAAATGGAAACTGTTTTTATGGTATTCACACTGTAATAATGTGTAATGTTATGAATGTATTGTCCTAATTCTCTAAAGCTCTAAACTTGAAAATATCTTCAATGTAAAAAGAAGTTTTTTCTTAACTAAATTCAAGATTATGTATTGGTATCAGAGGAAAGGTTTAGACAACTTTAGGGATTAAGAGTTTTCATTAAACATATGGTTAGTATGTATGTCTATTCTTTAAGTTAAATCATTGTTTTATAACTTTTCAGATTAAGGAAATTCAGTTACAAATGGAAGGAGGAGGATCTCAAATGACATTCCTATCTCTTCTTGATGACCCGCTTGCAATAATTATTGCAAAGTCATGTCGAGATGACTTTGAAACATTTTCTAACATACAACTCACTTGCAAGCAATTGTTTGAGATATCAAACACCTCTACTATACCTCGATACCATCGTGGATCATGGGTTGTATTTAATCAAATCCTATTTTTTCAATATTCTCATATTTTCAAGAAAGGTAAATATTATCAAGGAATTTTTAAATATTTTACCTTATCAAGAGACTTTGAAGAATATTATGATTTTGAAAGAGGCGCTGAAGAAGGAGACTCTTGTGCAACCTATTTATATTTTCTTTTACAATATACTCTTTCAGCACATACTTAAAAGGACCATTGATTGAAAGTTTCTACTCAAAATCGGTCCGACTATTTTATAAAAATCAAGTTTTATCAGATGTTTTGAAATTATATGTCATACATGATTATTTTCCAAAACTATTTTTCTGTGAACACCCATATGACCCAAGTTGTACAAGGTGTATTTGGATAAAGGAAGCAAATGATTTTGAAGGATCTCCAAATCATTGTTGCAATGCATGAACTTTCTATTTACGTGATCAAGATGATGATGAGACCAGGTGGACACCATGATCAAGGTACCCTCACTTGTTGAATAAGTAAATAAAATTGCGAGGATGCAATTTCTGAAAGGTAGGGATAATGTAACATCCTAGTTTAAAAATAAATAAATAAATTGAAATGAATGAAACTTTGTTTTAAGTATATATATATATAACTAGCCATTAAAACATAATTTTTCTACTTCTATGTTTTGAATTTCAAGAAACTATCATTTACAATTGTGTTCAGTATGTTATTTGGAGTCTATTGGAACCAACTTGTTTTTTTAGTGAATAGTAACTTACCCTTATGAATAGTAATATGAATCGTAATATGACCCTAATGAATAATAAATTTTATTATTATTTTATTTTCTTAAGGGTTTAAGATAATAACATCTTGGTAAATTTTTCATCGTGATATAGAAGTAGTTATAGAATTAGAATTGTTAATTTTTGAATTAAGTATGCTTTTATTTAAAAATTAAATTAATAATATTTAGAAAATTATTTTCAAAAAATGGACTTCATTTTTTAATTTTACACATCGAAAAATGGTTAGGGTAAATTTTTGGGTTTTTTCTGAAATTCTTCATTTTTCGGTGAATAGTGAAATACGATAAAATACCGTATAATCAAATTATCAGTAAAATACACTATTTATGACAACATAAGTGATGCAAAGACATTTTGTTCGAACTCACATTCCATTATTACTATTTGAGGTCACATGAACTAAGACTATTCATAATCTTGGGCAAAAATATTATAATAATGATTAAAATAATGAAAAATAGCCCATCTCCTCCACTACAAATACCACCCTCACTCCCATCTTCTTATCACACCTCTCAAGCCTTGAGCCATGCCTAAGTTCTGCCCAATAATACTCCCAATGCTCTTCCCCACATCCTAGAGCTGCTGGTCTCACCAAAAGACCAAAACCAAAACCCTTAAGAAGGATCTCAAGGAGAAGAGATCAAGAGGTAAACATCCTCTTTTATTTTCTTTCTTTTCTTTCATTTTATGTTATTCTCTTCCTTTCCCTTTGGATTATATTGGGATATTTCATTCCATATTCCCCCTTACTATCCATATTATGTATGAGTGATGAGATATTCCCTTTCTCTTATCAAACCATTTTTATGAAATTTTAAGAGACGCCGTTAGACTGCTGAATTTTCGTGAGAAATTTCTCAAGTTTTCTTTTATTTCATGAATCCTTTTTCTTCTTTCCTCACCCCTCTTATCCAAGAGGCATGAAATCTCCAGAATCATGTATATTCTGGATGTTCTCATGTTCATGGAAAATTTATCATCATTGTTCTTCTCCTCTCCCACTTATTCAAAGAATTAAAAACATTGTCCATGATGTGTCGAATTACCGACATCATGGACGATGTGATTTCATTTTTCTTTAAATCCTTCAAGTCTGGTCATGAAACCATTTTTATGGTTGAACCAGGTTATAATATTTGTATTATGTCTCATCAATGGTTCTGGAATTCATTTTAACACATGGTTTTAATTTATAAAATGAAATGACGTCGTTATTATCAAATAACCACTAAAATGATCTAAACGAACATCATTATTGTTTTAACTTATGAATCATACTCATATTAAACATCAAAATTATAAATCATATAAATTATGGTACTGGAAATATGTAAATACCTTTCCATTCCAATTCTGGAATTTCACTTCCAATCGATAAGAACATCCACCATGAACCAATCCTGGAAATCATGTTAAGAACTCACCCAAAAACAATGCAAGGAGCAAAATACTAACAATTAAAGGGTGAAATGATGTTATGAAATGATAATATAAGATGTTATAAACATGAACATGTTTCTGTAAACTACTAATAACACTCTTTTAACCATTATACAAGAAGTTTAAACAAGTTTTAAGTAAGACATACCCGAGGTAAGGGAATTCTTAACCCGATTTCCATTCTTTGGGTTAACCTTCTACTTCATTATTTATGTTCTATTTAAATTGTTTGTGTGATGAGTTCTATTTATATTATGTTTTATTATGTGTATTTATAGTATATATACATACTCCATCCACTCTATTAAGTCTCTCTTCAATTGTATGATATTTATAAGGGGCTTTTCTTTAAAAATCCTCTTTTTAAATTCGGTTTTAAGAAATTCTGAAGTAATGTTTTTATGGAATTATTCATGTTGTATGATTATATTTTGGTTATTGAGAATTATTTATGATGAAGGGTGGGACCTATATCTCCCTCCAATTAATTGAGTATGAGTAAGTTGGAGGTCGGTCGTATGGTTACCCCAAGTATAACTGCGATGGTTACACAAAGTAAGGTAGCTGTGAGTGTTACAAATTATAAGGTAGCCAAGAATGGTAACAATATTATGTAAGTAATTCCCCAAGATACCTCTATGATTATATTTATGTTCTCATGTTTTGTGTGGATCTTGTGTAAATATCATGTTACACAAAGTAAGTATATATGGATGACAAGAATGTCTTTTGAAAATGCTTTCATACGTTACGAGTATTCATGGACTAATGTGATCTTTCCTTCTTTTCCATCCCTTATTGATCTTTTGTGCTCATCCCAATTTTTTAAATGATTTTCACAGGTTAATGGATGTGTAAGACAAGGAAGGAATCCATGTTAAATGTTGAATAATTGTCAAGGAGTCTTGTTTTAAGTTTTAATGTTTTATATTTTGAAAAAAATGGAAACTGTTTTTATGGTATCCACTCTGTAATAATGTGTAACATTATGAATGTATTGTCCAAATTCTCTAAAGCTCTAAACTTGAAAATATCCTCAATGTAAAAGGAAGTTTTTTCTTAACTAAATTCAAGATTATGTATTGGTATCAGAGGAAAGGTTTAGACAACTTTAGGGATTAAGAGTTTTCGTTAAACATATGGTTAGTATGTATGTCTATTCTTTAAGTTAAATCCTTGTTTTATAACTTTTCAGATTAAGGAAATTCAGTTACAAATGTAAGGAGGATGATCTCAAATGACATTCCTATCTATTATTGATGACCTGTTGCAATAATTATTGCAAAGTCATGTCGAGATGACTTTGAAACATTTTCTAACATACAACTCACTTGCAAGAAATTGTTTGAGATATCAAACAACTCTACTATACCTTGATACCATAGTGGATCATGGGTTGTATTTAATCAAATCATATTTTTTCAATATTCTCATATTTTCAAGAAAGGTAAATATTATCAAGGAATTTTTAAATATTTTACCTTATTAAGAGACTTTGAAGCATATTATGATTTTAAAAGAGGTGCTGAAGAAGGAGACCCTTGTGCAACCTATTTATATTTTCTTTTACAATATACTCTTTCAGCACATACTTATGGTATTTTAAAAGGACCATTGATTGAAAGTTTCTACTCAAAATCGGTCCGACTATTTTATAAAAATCAAGTTTTATCAGATGTTTTGAAATTATATGTCATACATGATTATTTTCCAAAACTATTTTTCTGTGAACACCCATATGACCCAAGTTGTACAAGGTGTATTTGGATAAAGGAAGCAAATGATTTTGAAGGATCTCCAAATCATTGTTGCAATGCATGGACCTTCTATTTACGTGAGCAAGATGATGATGAGACTAGATGGACACCAGGATCAAGGTACCCTCACTTGTTCAATAAGTAAATAAAATTGCGAGGATGTAATTTCTGAAAGGTAGGGATAATGTAACATCCCAGTTTAAAAAATAAATAAATAAATTGAAATGAATGAAACTTTGTTTTAAGTATATATTTATAACTAGCCATTAAAATATAATTTTTCTACTTCTATGTTTTGAATTTCAAGAAACTGTCATTTACAATTGTGTTCAGTATGTTATTTGGAGTCTATTGGAACCAATTTGTTTTTTAGTGAATAGTAACTTACCCTTATGAATAGTAATATGAATCGTAATATGACCCTAATGAATAGTAAATTTTATTATTATTTTATTTTCTTAAGGGTTTAAGATAATAACATCTTGGTAAATTTTTCATCGTGATATAGAAGTAGTTATAGAATTAGAATTGTTAATTTTTGAATTAAGTATGCTTTTATTTAAAAATTAAATTAATAATATTTAGAAAATTATTTTCAAAAAATGGACTTCATTTTTTAATTTTACACATCGAAAAATGGTTAGGGTAAATTTTTGGGTTTTTTCTGAAATTCTTCATTTTTCGGTGAATAGTGAAATACGATAAAATACCGTATAATCAAATTATCAGTAAAATACACTATTTATGACAACATAAGTGATGCAAAGCCATTTTGTTCGAACTCACATTCCATTATTACTATTTGAGGTCACATGAACTAAGACTATTCATAATCTTGGGCAAAAATATTATAATAATGATTAAAATAATGAAAAATAGCCCATCTCCTCCACTACAAATACCACCCTCACTCCCATCTTCTTATCACACCTCTCAAGCCTTGAGCCATGCCTAAGTTCTGCCCAATAATACTCCCAATGCTCTTCCCCACATCCTAGAGCTGCTGGTCTCACCAAAAGACCAAAACCAAAACCCTTAAGAAGGATCTCAAGGAGAAGAGATCAAGAGGTAAACATCCTCTTTTATTTTCTTTCTTTTCTTTCATTTTATGTTATTCTCTTCCTTTCCCTTTGGATTATATTGGGATATTTCATTCCATATTCCCCCTTACTATCCATATTATGTATGAGTGATGATATATTCCCTTTCTCTTATCAAACTATTTTTATGAAATTTTAAGAGACGCTGTTAGACTGCTGAATTTTCGTGAGAAATTTCTCAAGTTTTCTTTTATTTCATGAATCCTTTTTCTTCTTTCCTCGCCCCTCTTATCCAAGAGGCATGAAATCTACAGAATCATGTATATTCTGGATGTTCTCATGTTCATGGAAAATTTATCATCATTGTTCTTCTCCTCTCCCACTTATTCAAAGAATTAAAAACATTGTCCATGATGTGTCGAATTACCGACATCGTGGACGATGTGATTTCATTTTTCTTTAAATCCTTCAAGTCTGGTCATGAAACCATTTTTATGGTTGAACCAGGTTATAATATATGTATTATGTCTCATCAATGGTTCTGGAATTCGTTTTAACACATGGTTTTAATTTATAAAATGAAATGAGGTCGTTATTATCAAATAACCACTAAAATGATCTAAACGAACATCATTATTGTTTTAACTTATGAATCATACTCATATTAAACATCAAAATGATAAATTGTATAAATTATGGTACTGGAAATATGTAAATACCTTTCCATTCCAATTCTGGAATTTCACTTCCAATCGACAAGAACATCCACCACGAACCAATCCTAGAAATCATGTTAAGAACTCAGCCAAAAACAATGTAAGGAGCAAAATACTAACAATTAAAGGGTGAAATGATGTTATGAAATGATCATATAAGATGTTATAAACATGAAAATGTTTCTGTAAACTACTAATAACACTCTTTTAACCATTATACAATAAGTTTAAACAAGTTTTAAGTAAGACATACCCGAGGTAAGGGAATTCTTAACCTGATTTCCATTCTTTGGGTTAGCCTTCTACTTCATTATTTATGTGCTATTTAAATTGTTTGTGTGATGGGTTCTATTTATATTATGTTTTATTATGTGTATTTATAGTATATATACATACTCCATCCACTCTATTAAGTCTCTCTTCAAATGTATGATATTTATAAGGGGCTTTTCTTTAAAAATCCTCCATTTAAATTCGGTTTTAAGAAATTCCGAAGTAATGTTTTTATGGAATTATTCATGTTTTATGATTATGTTTTGGTTATTGGGAATTATTTATGATGAAGGGTGGGCCCTATATCTCCCTCCAATTAATTGGGTATGAGTAAGTTGGAGGTCGTCCGTATGGTTACTCCAAGTATAACTGTGATGGTTACACAAGGTAAGGTAGCTGTGAGTTTTACAAATTATAAGGTAGCCAAGAATGGTTAAAATATTGTGTAAGTAATGCCCCAAGATACCTCTATGATTATATTTATGTTCTCATGTTTTGTGTGTACCTTTTGTAAATATCATGTTACACAAAGTAAGTATATATGGATGACAAGAATGTCTTTTGAAAATGCTTTCATACGTTACGAGTATTCATGGACTAATGTGATCTTTCCTTCTTTTCCATCCCTTATTGAGCTTTTGTGCTCATCCCAAGTTTTTAAATGATTTTCACAGGTTAATGGATGTGTAAGACAAGGAAGGAATCCATGTTAAATGTTGAAGAATTGTCAAGGAGTCTTGTTTTAAGTTTTAATGTTTTATATTTTGAAAAAAATGGAAACTGTTTTTATGGTATCCACTCCGTAATAATGTGTAATGTTATGAATGTATTGTCCAAATTCTCTAAAGCTCTAAACTTGAAAATATCCTCAATATAAAAGGAAGTTTTTTCTTGACTAAATTCAAGATTATGTATGTAATAAGTTCGGGTCCTTTTAGTTGGTATCAGGGGAAAGGTTTAGACAACTTTAGGGATTAAGAGTTTTCGTTAAACATATGGTTAGTCTGTATGTCTATTCTTTAAGTTAAATCCTTGTTTTATAACTCTTCATATTAAGGAAATTTAGTTACAAATGGAAGGAGGAGGATCTCAAATGACATTCCGATCTCTTCCTGATGACTTTCTTGCAATAATTATTGCAAAGTCATGTCGAGACGACTTTGAAACATTTTCTAACATACAACTCACTTGTAAGCAATTGTTTGAGATAACAAACACCTCTACTATACCTCGATACCATCATGGATCATGAGTTGTATTTAATCAAATCATATTTTTTTCAATATTCTCATATTTTCAAGAAAGGTAAATATTATCAAGGAATTTTTAAATATTTTACCTTATCAAGATATTTTGAAGCATATTATGATTTTGAAAGAGGTGCTGAAGAAGGATACCCTTGCGCAACCTATTTATATTTTCTTTTACAATATACTCTTTCAACACATACTTATGATATTTTAAAAGGACCATTGATTGAAAGTTTCAACTCAAAATCGGTCCGACTATTTTATAAAAATCAAGTTTTATTAGATGTTTTGAAATTATATGTCATACATGATTATTTTTCAACACTATTTTTCTGTGAACACCCATATGACCCAAGTTGTATAAGGTGTATTTGGATAAAGGAAGCAAATGATTTTGAAGGATCTCTAAATCATTGTTTCAATGCATGGACCTTCTATTTACGTTAGCAAGATGATGATGAGACTAGGTGGACACGATGATCAAGGTACCCTCACTTGTTCAATTAGTAAATAAAATTGCGAGGATGCAATTTTCGAAAGGTAGGGATAATGTAACATCCCAGTTTTTTTTAAAAAATAAATTGAAATGAATGAAACTTTGTTTTAAGTATATATTTATAACTAGCCATTAATGTCACGACCCGTCCTCGGGGCCCATGCCGTGACTACCCCAAGCCCGCCTTCCATAGGCCAGGGGCTGGCGACTAGCACCAAGGCGTAAATCCCAGCAAAAAGGGAAGACATTGCCTTTGAAAAGTAAACAAGCACCACAAAGTAAGCAAGCGGAAAAGTAAACACTAAGTAAAAACTGTACAAGCTGTGCTGAAAGTAAAAGGGGCCGGAAATACAAGCCCAACTGTAAAGTACAACTGAAAGGAAAAACAGCAACTGAAAGGAAAAACTGCAGCGTCGAGCCGTCCTCTGGAAGTCCCACCTGAAGGGTGGGTACAGAGAGCTCCAATGCTCCTCGGGTCCCGCCGTCCGCTCCGAGCACGTCTCGCTCAGTGGTCCACCTCCAGGTACTGACTCGTCGTGTATTCCACCTCCGGGTACTGACTCGTCGTGTAGTCCACCTCCGGGTACCATCCAGTCCTCGAACACTCGGCCTCCATCAGCACTGCCTGTCGTCTGCAACCAACACAACGAGGTGCGGGCATAGCCCGTGCAGGGGTGAGTATAACGATACTCAGTAGGGACCCCGATACCTTCAAGGTCTCTCTAAAACCAACAAGGATAACCACAAAGAAGATCTCAACAGATAACCTCTACTTAGATATATGCCCATACATATACCTAAGATATCAAGTAACCCATCTCAATCAAGAGGCATACACAAGGTCAAAAGTCTCAGCTCAAACCAGGATTTTCATCATCGAAACCATAACTGCTGAAGAGCTCCGTCTCTGGAGTGTACAGTGGTCCTGTCACAACTCCGAGATACTCCCCACTAACTTAAGACTGCTGTAGTACTCCACCTATCGAGTAATGCGGGCCAGCCGCTACAACCAAGCGCTCCCATGTGCCGCTACAACCAAGCGCACCTCTGTCATGGGTCTGCCGCTACAACCAAGTGCTCCCATGTGCCGCTACAACCAAGCGCACCTCTGTCGTGGGTCTGCCGCTACATCCAAACGCTCCCATGTGCCGCTAAAACCAAGCACACCTCTGTCGTGGGTCTGCCGCTACAACCAAGCGCTCCCATGTGCCGCTACAACCAAGCGCACCACTGTCGTGGGTCTGCTGCTACAACCAAGCGCTCCCATGTGCCGCTACAACCAAGTGCACCTCTTTCGTGGGTCTGCCGCTACAACCAAGCGCTCCCATGTGCCGCTACAACCAAGCGTACCACTGTCGTGGGTCTGCCGCTACAACCAAGCGCTCCCATGTGCCGCTACAATCAAGCGCACCTCTGTCGTGGGTCTGCCGCTACAACCAAGCGCTCCCATGTGCCGCTACAACCAAGCGCACCTCTGTCGTGGGTCTGCCGCTACAACCAAGCGCTCTCATGTGCTGCTACAACCAAGCGCACCTCTGTCACACACCGAGTCGTTCGATCAGCAGTCGTCGGGTCTCAGTCAGCTACACGGTCTCCGTGCTCCGCTCGCTCGTCTCCGGGAGGGTCCGCTCCACGAGCTACTGGTCGATACTCCAAGTATCACAAAGTCCCGCAAGGAAGTATCTCGAAGGACCACCTCGTCATAGGGATCTCAACGCAACAGACGGCGCGTCAATCGGACGCCCGGTCTGTGAGTTATTAGCCTTTTCGTCCCAGGGGCCCGGTTGGTTTCGTGAGCGAACCAATCCGGCCGTAGCTCAACTATACCCCGAACACTCACAGGGTATACTCATAGGGACCGTTTTTCAACGTGATCACCAATGCCGCTGACGGTTCGTCAAACGGACGTCTGGTCTGAAAGATATCAGCTTTTCCGTTCCAGGGGCCCGGTTGGATTTCAGTACGATCCAACCCGGCCACTATCCATCTGCATCCAAAACTCGGGCGGAGGATTCCAAAAGTTCCGTCTCATCAAGAGGAACTCAACGCAATAGACGGCGCGTCAATCGGACGCCCGGTCTGAGAGTTATTGGCTTTTTCGTCTCACACCCACCCTGGGAAACTTCCCAGGAGGTCACCCATCCTGATCACTGCTCTAGGCCAAGCACGCTTAACTATGGAGTTTTAACTACGTAGGCTCCCGAAAAGGAAGGTGCACCTTGAGTATAGTATACCGAAACGACCGTCTCGATCCAAGGATCGCGTTGTCACTGACGGCGCGTCGTTCGGAGGCCCGTAGCTCAAGATACGGCCATTTGAACGAAAACGTCAGAAGAAGGGGGTCCGGGCCCAGGCCGACCCGGCCCGACCCCCCCCCCCTGGGTCGGCCGAGCCGGGCTGGCCGGGCCGGGTCTCGGCTCGGCCGAGGGGCGCGGGTGGAAGCCGCGGGCGCAGCCCGCGGTCGAGGGAGCCGCGGCCCGCGTGCGGGCCGCGCGGGTCGTCAGCGGACGCGGCGCATTGCCGCGTCCCGACCGGAAGAACCGGACCCGCGGACCGCGGGTCCGCTGGCCGCCGGCGCCGCCGCCGGCTTCTGCGGGCCGTTGGAGTCGCTCCGGTGGCCCGTTTTCCTTCTCGTCTGCGCCGATGTTCCTCCCGGGTTCCGTTCTTCACTGCGGGATCACCCAACATCCGTTGCGGCACGTTCCGTCGTCGCCCGTCAATTCCGCACAAAAAGAAGAACGACGGAGGGTCGTCGGGCCGTGTTCGTTGGCCCGCACCCTCCGCGTTAGAGATAAACAACGGGAGAAATTGTTCAACACATGAACCGACAATTTTAATAAAATAAAATTGATCATTTGAAACCGGCTCTTTAATTTTTAAAGAACGTTCACGAGAATATAAAGAGGGGTATTCCAAAAATTATAAAATCCCTACCTCGTCGATCGTCGCGCGCGGGCGTTCTTCGCGGAAAAGCTCGTCGCAGAAGAGAGGGATCGTCGCGTCGTCGCGGGGAGGCGTCGCGTCGTCGCGGAATCCGGTGTTGAGTCGGCGAACTCAACGCACCATGAAACAGCAGATTTAATTTAATTAATTAAATCCGTGTTTTTGGTTAAGAACCACGAAGGAGATAAAAAGGAAGGTCCGAGATTCTTACCTCAAGAAGCCGATCGAAGATCCGTCGCGGAGGAAGAGACGTCGCAGAAGAACGTTGTCGGCGATGCAGATCAAGGCGTCGCGTCGTCGATTTCTGGGTTCGGCGTTCTTCGCGTTCTTCGCGTTCTTCGCGAGGGAGAAGAAGAAACAAGGATCCTCTCAAATCTTCTCAAAAGATTTTGGGTTGGTCTTATTTTATTAATATGCCAACACACGAAAACAGGTTAAGAAACGATTGAATTAATTCGTTGAATTAATTCAACGAAAGAAACAGACCATTTAATTCACGAAAGAAACAACCCATTTAATTCACGAAATAAACCGCCCAATTAAATGGTCTGTTAAGAATTTAGAAAACGCGTCAGTTGACTTTCATTAAGACGGGTTTTCACGGGTGCGTTTCTTAGCGGAATGAAACGGCGGGGCTCTTGCGGGCCCCACCTCACAAATATCCTACAAAGGGGGTAGGATATTTCTGGATAGCATCCTATCCAGTTCAACTTAGTTCAAGCCGCCTTTAAGTGGCTTCAAGTGGCTTCCAAGCGGCTTAAGTGAAATAAAATAAAGTTGTCGCAAAATTATTTTATTTCTTAACTTTAAGCCCGAAAATTAAAAACCACACCCGAGCAAACGCAACTCCGGAAGAGGCGTTTCTAAGCGAATACCGGCGCTGCGATTTCATCGGTGCCCTCAGAATTTGATTCCGGGCACCGGTTCAAAAGTTAGAAAAACCCGCTCGTCCGTTCACTGAACGTACCCGAGCCAAACTTCGGAAAATGATTCTGGGCACACCGGGCCTCGGAATCAGGCACCGTCAGAAACTGCGTTCTTGTAAAATTCCAAAGAAAATTAAGAAAAAAAATTTCTTGAAATTTACGGGTCTTTACATTACTCCCACCACAGGGCTTTACGTCCCCGTAAAGCTTCAACACAAACTAGGGATACAAAGGCGGTACTAAGCACGCATCTGAGCCTTCCGCTCCCATGTGCTCACCTGGACCTTCTCTATCGTGGCCCGGACCACCTCTGGTCCCACTAGAGCTGCCACGATTTCTTCCTTGCCGATAAGAGAAATCTGGTCTCATCCCCTGGATGAACCACGTTCTTCGCCTAATACGGTCAATCCCGATATGGATGATACTAATCCATACCAAGGATGACGTCGTAAGGCCTCGACGCTACTACCAAGAGATCCAACCGTTACTCTCGCCTCCAAGGGTTGAGTCACACTGTCGGCTTCAGTGTGTGATAACTGGGTCTCCTCCAGTAGATGTCTCACGGGTGAGGGTCAAGTCAACAGTCTAAACCGGAACCTCTTAGTAACAACACAAGAGAGGACAGGAAAGTAAAATGCCACAAGAAAAGGTGTCTTTTATTACTGCAGCTCAAGTACAAAGACACAAAGCATCTATAAAAACACATCAACAAAACTAGAAGCAACGTGAACAAAAGTCTCCAGGTCTGGAGATAGTCCCGCTCCTGTCCATCTGCTCCCGGAGCTCCATGATCGAACCTCTGCCTCTGCCTGGAGGGTCCTTCGTTCGTCTGCTGGTCATCCGTATGGCGGGTCGGACAGTCACGAGCCATGTGACCAACCCCGCCGCAGGAGTAACACTGCCCTCTCATGGCAAGTCGTTGCCCACCCCGAGTGCCTCGCGAAAACGATCCAGAGTCATGCTGGCGACCACCTGTAGGTCCAGTCCTCTTGGACCCCTGCGTCATCCGTCTACTGCCCGCTGCAGAAGACTCTGCCGCATGCCGGTAAGTGGTGGGTCCTGCTGCTGGAGACTTCTCAGCAAGGAAACTCTCCACTAAGAGGGCTCGCTCTAACACCCCTGCCTGAGTCGGAATGTTGAGGGAGATCATCGAAGCCCTGATCTCATGCCTCAGTCCCTGCTCGAAGTTCCGGGCCCGGAAGAACGGGTCCCGTACCATATCTGTGGAGTAGCGCGAGAGATCAGTAAATCTCGCCGAGTACTGGGCCACTGACATGCTGCCCTGCCGCAGCTGTAGTAGCTCCTGGATGCGCACCGCTCGGAGGGTGGCTGGGACGAACTCAGAGCGGAAGATGCTCTCAAAGTCCGTCCAGAGGAGAGACGCCTCGTCGTGCACCTGGAGCATCAAGCTCCACCATCTGCCTGCTGCCGCGTGCAGGAGACTCGCTGCGAGGATCACCATGAGGTCTGCTGGTGTCCTCACTAATCTGAAAACCCGAACAACTGCCTCCAGCCAGTCCTCGACGGCCTGAGGGTCCGTCTCCCCGCGGAACCTGGGCGGTCGCTGGCGCTGGAACTCATGCAGTGCACTAAGGCGACGTGCATCGCCAGCGGCTGGGGCTGGTAGCATCGGTGCCTCGGCGGGTATAGGTACCGCCAGTGCCTCAGCTGTTAAAGGGCCCTGTACCGAGTCCTCGACACTCGGTGGGCTGTCATCACGCTCCACTCTCGGAATCCTAGCTGGCTGTCGTCGTGGGGCCATCCTGAAAAGGGAACAAGTGCGCCACGGTCAGGACAGTATACCTGGTGAGCTGAGAGAAGTAATCACAAGGAAAACTTGAAACACACATGCAATCAATGTTTTCGTGCATTAAGTCGGAAATCAGAAGTCAGGGTCCTGGTGTACGGATACGTCGGCCGCCGCACCAACACTGGACTCCCTGGACTGATAACCACACCCAATACGCTAAACACTATTGCTTCACATAGAAGAAAGATCAGAGTCTGCGGTAGAACCGACCACCTCTGATACCAATTTGTCACGACCCGTCCTCGGGGCCCGTGCCGTGACTACCCCAAGCCCGCCTTCCATAGGCCAGGGGCTGGCGACTAGCACCAAGGCGTAAATCCCAGCAAAAAGGGAAGGCATTGCCTTTGAAAAGTAAACAAGCACCACAGAGTAAGCAAGCGGAAAAGTAAACACTAAGTAAAAACTGTACAAGCTGTGCTGAAAGTAAAAGGGGCCGGAAATACAAGCCCAACTGTAAAGTACAACTGAAAGGAAAAACAGCAACTGAAAGGAAAAACTGCAGCGTCGAGCCGTCCTCTGGAAGTCCCACCTGAAGGGTGGGTACAGATAGCTCCAATGCTCCTCGGGTCCCGCCGTCTGCTCCAAGCACGTCTCGCTCAGTGGTCCACCTCCAGGTACTGACTCGTCGTGTAGTCCACCTCCGGGTACTGACTCATCGTGTAGTCCACCTCCGGGTACCGTCCAGTCCTCGAACACTCGGCCTCCATCAGCACTGCCTGTCGTCTGCAACCAACACAACGAGGTGCGGGCATAGCCCGTGCAGGGGTGAGTATAACGATACTCAGTAGGGACCCCGAGACCCTCAAGGTCTCTCTAAAACCAACACGGATAACCACAAAGAAGATCTCAACAGATAACCTCTACTTAGATATATGCCCATACATATACCTAAGTTATCAAGTAACCCATCTCAATCAAGAGGCATACACAAGGTCAAAAGTCTCAGCTCAAACCAGGATTTTCATCATCAAAACCATAACTGCTGAAGAGCTCCGTCTCTGGAGTGTACAGTGGTCCTGTCACAACTCCGAGATACTCCCCACTAACTTAAGACTACTGTAGTACTCCACCTATCGAGTAATGCGGGCCAGCCGCTACAACCAAGCGCTCCCATGTGCCGCTACAACCAAGCGCACCTCTGTCATGGGTCTGCCGCTACAACCAAGCGCTCCCATGTGCCGCTACAACCAAGCGCACCTCTGTCGTGGGTCTGCCGCTACAACCAAGCGCTCCCATGTGCCGCTACAACCAAGCGCACCTCTGTCGTGGGTCTGCCGCTACAACCAAGCGCTCCCATGTGCCGCTACAACCAAGCGCACCACTTTCGTGGGTCTGCTGCTACAACCAAGTGCTCCCATGTGCCGCTACAACCAAGCGCACCTCTGTCGTGGGTCTGCCGCTACAACCAAGCACTCCCATGTGCCGCTACAACCAAGCGCACCACTGTCGTGGGTCTGCCGCTACAACCAAGCGCTCCCATGTGCCGCTACAATCAAGCGCACCTCTGTCGTGGGTCTGCCGCTACAACCAAGCGCTCCCATGTGCCGCTACAACCAAGCGCACCTCTGTCGTGGGTCTGCCGCTACAACCAAGCGCTCCCATGTGCTGCTACAACCAAGCGCACCTCTGTCACACACCGAGTCGTTCGATCAGCAGTCGTCGGGTCTCAGTCAGCTACACGGTCTCCGTGCTCCGCCCGCTCGTCTCCGGGAGGGTCCGCTCCACGAGCTACTGGTCGATACTCCAAGTATCACAAAGTCCCGCAAGGAAGTATCTCGAAGGACCACCTCGTCATAGGGGTCTCAACGCAACAGACGGCGCGTCAATCGGACGCCCGGTCTGTGAGTTATTAGCCTTTTCGTCCCAGGGGCCCGGTTGGTTTCGTGAGCGAACCAATCCGGCCGTAGCTCAACTATACCCCGAACACTCACAGGGTATACTCATAGGGACCGTTTTTCAACGTGATCACCAATGCCGCTGACGGTTCGTCAAACGGACGTCTGGTCTGAAAGATATCAGCTTTTCCGTTCCAGGGTCCCGGTTGGATTTCAGTACGATCCAACCCGGCCACTATCCATCTGCATCCAAAACTCGGGCGGAGGATGCCAAAAGTTCCGTCTCATCAAGAGGAACTCAACGCAACAGACGGCGCGTCAATCGGACGCCCGGTCTGAGAGTTATTGACTTTTTCGTCTCACACCCACCCTGGGAAACTTCCCAGGAGGTCACCCATCCTGATCACTGCTCTAGGCCAAACACGCTTAACTACGGAGTTTTAACTACGTAGGCTCCCGAAAAGGAAGGTGCACCTTGAGTATAGTATACCGAAACGATCGTCTCGATCCAAGGATCGCGTTGTCACTGACGGCGCGTCGTTCGGAGGCCCGTAGCTCAAGATACGGCCATTTGAATGAAAACGTCAGAAGAAGGGGGTCCGGGCCCGGGCCGACCCGGCCCGACCCCCCCTGGGTCGGCCGAGCCGGGCCGGCCGGGCCGGGTCTTGGCTCGGCCGAGGGGCGCGGGTGGAAGCCGCGGGCGCAGCCCGCGGTCGAGGGAGCCGCGGCCCGCGTGCGGGCCGCGCGGGTCGTCAGCGGACGCGGCGCATTGCCGCGTCCCGACCGGAAGAACCGGACCCGCGGACCGCGGGTCCGCTGGCCGCCACCGCGGCTCAGCCGCGGCGGCCTGTCCGGCGGCGCGCCGCCGGCGCCGCCGCGCCGGCGACCCGCGCCGCCGCCGGTTTCTGCGGGCCGCTGGAGTCGCTCCGGTGGCCCGTTTTCCTTCTCGTCTGCGCCGATGTTCCTCCCGGGTTCCGTTCTTCACTGCGGGATCACCCAACATCCGTTGCGGCACGTTCCGTCGTCGCCCGTCAATTCCGCACAAAAAGAAGAACGACGGAGGGTCGTCGGGCCGTGTTCGTTGGCCCGCACCCTCCGCGTTAGAGATAAACAACGGGAGAAATTGTTCAACACATGAACCGACAATTTTAATAAAATAAAATTGATCATTTGAAACCAGCTCTTTAATTTTTAAAGAACGTTCACGGGAATATAAAGAGGGGTATTCCAAAAATTATAAAATCCCTACCTCGTCGATCGTCGCGCGCGAGCGTTCTTCGCGGAAAAGCTCATCGCGGAAGAGAGGGATCGTCGCGTCGTCGCGGGGAGGCGTCGCGTCGTCGCGGAATCCGGTGTTGAGTCGGCGAACTCAACGCACCATGAAACAGCAGATTTAATTTAATTAATTAAATCCGTGTTTTTGGTTAAGAACCACGAAGGAGATAAAAAGGAAGGTCCGAGATTCTTACCTCAAGAAGCCGATCGAAGATCCGTCGCGGAGGAAGAGACGTCGCAGAAGAACGTTGTCGGCGATGCAGATCAAGGCGTCGCGTCGTCGATTTCCGGGTTCGGCGTTCTTCGCGTTCTTCGCGTTCTTCGCGATGGAGAAGAAGAAACAAGGATCCTCTCAAATCTTCTCAAAAGATTTTGGGTTGGTCTTATTTTATTAATATGCCAACACACGAAAACAGGTTAAGAAACGATTGAATTAATTCGTTGAATTAATTCAACGAAAGAAACATGCCATTTAATTCATGAAAGAAACAGCCCATTTAATTCACGAAATAAACCGCCCAATTAAATAGTCTGTTAAGAATTTAGAAAACGCGTCAGTTGACTTTCATTAAGACGGGTTTTCACGGGTGCGTTTCTTAGCGGAATGAAACGACAGGGCTCGTGCGGGCCCCACCTCACAAATATCCTACCAAGAGGGTAGGATATTTCTGGATAGCATCCTATCCAGTTCAACTTAGTTCAAGCCGCCTTTAAGTGGCTTCAAGTGGCTTCCAAGCGGCTTAAGTGAAATAAAATAAAGTTGTCGCAAAATTATTTTATTTCTTAACTTTAAGCCCGAAAATTAAAAACCACACCCGAGCAAACGCAACTCCGGAAGAGGCGTTTCTAAGCGAATACCGGCGCTGCGATTTCATCGGTGCCCTCAGAATTCGATTCCGGGCACCGGTTCAAAAGTTAGAAAAACCCGCTCGTCCGTTCACTGAACGTACCCGAGCCAAACTTCGGAAAATGATTCTGGGCACACCGGGCCTCGGAATCAGGCGCCGTCAGAAACTGCGTTCTTGTAAAATTCCAAAGAAAATTAAGAAAAACATTTCCTTGAAATTTACGGGTCTTTACAATTAAAATATAATTTTTCACTTCTATGTTTTGAATTTCAAGAAACTGTCATCTATAATTGTGTTCAGTATGTTATTTGGAGTCTATTGGAACCAACTTGTTTTTTTGGTGAATAGTAACATACCCTTATGAATAGTAATATGACCCTAATTAATAGTAAATTTTATTATTATTTTATTTTATTAAGGATTTAAGATAATAACATATTGGTTAATTTTTCATCGTGATATAGAAGTAATTATAGAATTAGAATTGTTAATTTTTGAATTAAGTATGATTTTATTTAAAAATTAAATTAATAATATTTATAAAATTATTTTCAAAAAGTGGAATTTATTTTTGAATTCTAAACGTCGAAAAATGATTAGGGTAAATTTTTGGGTTTTTTATGAAATTCTTGATTTTTCGGTGAATAGTGAAATACGATAAAGTACCGTATAATCAAATTATCAGTAAAATACACTATTTATGACATCATAAGTGATGAAAGACCATTTTTTTTGAACTCACATGCCATTATTACTATTTGAGGTCACATGAACTAAGACTATTCATAATCTTGGGCAAAAATATTATAATAATGATTAAAATAATGAAAAATACCCCCTCCCCTCCACTACAAATACCACCCTCACTCCCATATTCTTCCCACACCTCTAAAGCTTTAATACATGCTTAAGTTCTGCCCAATACTCATCCAAAGGCTCTTCCCCATATCCTAGAGCTGATGGTCTTACCAAAAGACCAAAACCAAAGCCCTTTAGAAGGATCTCAATGAGAAGAGATCAAGCGGTAAACATCCTCTTTTATTTTCTTTCTTTTCTTTCATTTTATGTTATTCTCTTCCTTTCCCTTTGGATTATGTTGGGATATTTCATTCCATATCCACCCTTAATGTCCATATTATGTATGAGTGATGAGATATTCCCTTTCTCCTATCAAACTATTTTTATGAAATTTTAAGAGACACCGTTAAACTGCTGAATTTTCGTGAGAAATTTCTTAAGTTTTCTTTTATTTCATGATTCCTTTTTCTTCTTTCCTCACCCCCTCTTATCCAAGATGCATGAAATCTCTAGAATCATGTATATTCTTTATGTTCTCATGTTAATGGAAAATTCATCATCATTGTTCTTCTCCTCTCCCACTTATTCAAAGAATTAGAAACATTTTCTATGATGTGTTGAATTACCGACATCGTGGACAATGTGATTTCATTTTTCTTTAAATCCTTCAAGTCTGGTCATGAAATAATTTTTATGGTTGAACCAGGTTATAATATATGTATTATGTCTCATCAATGGTTCTGGAATTTGTTTTAACACATGATTTTAATTTATAAAACAAAATGAGGTTGTTATTATCAAAGAACAACTAAAATGATCTAAACAAACATCATTGATGTTTTAACTTATGAATCATCCTCATATTAAATGTCAAAATGATAAATGGTATAAATTATGGTACTGGAAATATGTAAATACCTTTACATTCTAATTCTGGAATTTCACTTCCAATCGATAAGAACATCCACCGTGAACCAATCATGGAAATCATGTTAAGAACTCACCCAAAAACAGTGCAAGGAGCAAAATACTAACAATTAAAGGGTGAAATGATGTTATGAAATGATAATATAAGATGTTATAAACATGAACATCTTTCTGTAAACTACTAATAACACTCTTTTAACCATTATATAGGAAGTTTAAACAAGTTTGAAGTAAGACAGACCCGAGGTAAGGAAATTCTTAACCCAATTTCCATTTTTTGGGTTAACCTTATACTTCCTTATTTATGTGCTATTTAAATTGTTTGTGTGATGGGTTATGTTTATATTATGTTTTATTATGTGTATTTACAGTATATATACATACTCCATACACTCTATTAAGTCTCTTTTCAATTTTATGATATTTATAAGGGGATTTTCTTTAAAAATACTCTTTTTAAATTCGGTTTTACGAAATTCCAAAGTAATGTTTTTTTGGAATTATTCATGTTGTATGATTATGTTTTGGTTCTTGGGAATTATTTATGATGAAGGGTGGGACCTATATCTCCCTCCAATGCATTGTATATGAGTAAGTTGGAGGTTGGACGTATGGTTACTCCAAGTGTGACTGCGATGCTTACATAAAGTAAGGTAGCCGTGAGGGTTACAAATTATAAGGTAGCCAAGAATGGTGACAAGATTATGTAAGTAATTCCCCAAGATACCTCTATGATTATATTTATGTTCTCATTTTGTGTGTGAATCTTGTGTAAATCTCATGTTACACAAAATAAGTATATATGGGTGACAAGAATGTCTTTTGAAAATGCTTTCATACGTTACGAGTATTCATGGACTAATGTGATATTTACTTCTTTTCCATTCCTTACTGAGTTTTTGTGCTCATCCCAAGTTTTTAAATGATTTTCACAGGTTAATGGATGTGTAATACAAGGAATTAATCCTTGTTAAATGTTGAAGAATTGTCAAGGAGTCTTGTTTTAAGTTTTAATGTTTTATATTTTGAAAAAAATGGAAACTATTTTTTATGGTATCCACTCTGTAATAATGTGTAATGTTATGAATGTATTGTCCTAATTCTCTAAATCTCTAAACTTGAAAAGATCCTCAATGTAAAAGGAAGTTTTTTCTTGAATAAATTCAATATTATGTATGTAATAAGGTCTGGTCCTTATACCAACTCCCACTGCACCAACCTATATCTTTCGGTAAACTGATATCCAGCCGTTGTCACTTTATCTCCATGTAGTTGTCAGAAATATAACCATCAAATTTTATCCTTACGGTGGTCTTACATTTCCTCCTCCCAAAAAAATGAATCTCACACCTCAAGAATCTCCCACTTTAGATTCATTTCATCCTTTGTGACTAAGTCCTCTGCTAGCTCTTATATAAATATCATCCTTTGATCTTCTATAGGTCCATCACTCCCTCTTCCCACAACGTTCAGATGAAATGATACTTTAACTAAATGTGCTTCATTCGAGAGTGAACATTGGATTCTTAGCTAAGTGAATCACACTTTGTGAATCACATATGAGCTCCCTTCACTCTTACTCCTTTCAATATCCTCTAAAAAACCTTTAGCTAAATCAACTCCTTCTCAACTTCCATCAAAGTGGTGTACTCCACTTACGTTGTCAAAAGTGTGACCACCAGTTGAAGTATGGATATCTAACTGACCACTGTTCCTCCAAAAGTAAACACATATCCAGTAATGCTCTTTCATGAATCTGAATCTCTACCAAAATCAGAGTCCATGAAACCTTGTAAAGACTCATCCATTCCAAAGTGAAGTGCCAAGTCTTCAGAATCATTCAAGTACCGATGGATCTAATTCATACATTCACAGTGATCTGTTCCAGGGTTCGATATAAATCTGTTGATGACTCCTATTGCCTATGAAATATCATGATGAGGAAAAACCATGGATTACAGCAAACTTTTGATAGCTGATGCATATAAAACCTTTTCCATGTACTCAAACTCAACTTTCATTTGAGGTGACTTCCCCTTAGCTTAAAATTCTTAACCAAGGGTGTGATCATCGAATTTTCTCTGGTCATGCCAAAGTGTTCCACTACCTTCCAAATTTAATCAGCCTGGTTCAGGTATATTGTACCATAACTTTAGTCTCATACAATCCTCATCCCCAAAATTATTTTTGCTAGACCGAGATCCTTCATCTCGAAGCTTTTAGACAACTCAGTCTTTAACTTTTTGATCATTTCTTTTATCAGGCCCATTATCAACATGCCATCCACATAAAGTAGAAGGATGATGAAATTCCCATCATCAAACACCTTTTTGACAAAAATAATGGCCAACATTGCTCCAGACAAACTTTTGTTCCATCATGAAATCATTAAACTTATTTTTGGACTTGGTGGCCTAGAACTAACTAATTTTTACTTTATGATAAACTTATATTCATGGATTTGAATATTAATAAATACCTTATCACATATTGATTGTTCTTCTGCGTGACAATGCATGTGATAATGTCTTAAGGATAGCTGTTGCACTAAGGGGTCATAGTAGATCCCTACTATGATTAGAACCCGAAAGTGCCATAACATTATTCTTGAATATATGTTATATGGACGTATGATGTTATTTAAGGGATGAAAATAATACATGCCATTAGGGGTGAAGAATCATAAAACTTTGAGGCACTTTTTCATGGTGTGCACCCTTGTTAATACCCAGGAGGATATTATGAGAATATGACTCACCACTAGGAAATCCACATTTCATAGTGTCATTGGATGTTCTTATCTGTGGACGTGTGTATTGGTCTTTAGACTTTAAGATTATTATTAATGGGTATTACAACTCGCGCACTTAGATGTATTGATGAAAACTATGACAACACACCGTTCACATCGAGGTATGATATGTTGGGTGCGTCATGAGTAATACTGCATTAATAGATAATGCGAGAAAGGATTTGTCCCTTCTATTCCATAACGGAAGTTGATATCTCAAGCCCTTTGATGGAATTGATATAGACTAAATAAATCTATTGGAATCCTCATGTTTTAATCATGTTTTAATGATCACAAATCATGTTAACCCTATTTAATCTATGTAAAATCATATGTAGAGATGGTTGGTTTCCTTATGCTTTAAATAAACTTTCACAAGATCCTGATTCCTAAATAATGTTTGATTATTGTAAACTATAATTAATTTTGTTCTATAATGTTTTCTTATATGAATGATTAAGTCTAATTCATTCTGTGAATATTACTGCTTAAGACTATTTAGGGATATTTGGCTAAGTCTGAGAAACCGTAAGTTTGCCATCGGTTTTGGTTCTTGGTAAAGACCTAGACACCATGACCGAGACACTGTGACCCAAACACTATGAACCTGACACCGTAACAATTTTCAGATCTCATGAAGTCTGTGACACCAGTTCCTTGCTACCATCACCAAGACACCATTCAATGTTTGGTAAAGGACCAGACATCGTGATCCTAACACCGCATCTGTGCTACCGGTTCATGATCTCAATGCAACTGTGCCATCATGACTGTCTCATTGCTTATAGGCAAAGAAGAAGACACCATTTTGTGGTGACACTATTTCCAAGTGATATTATTTCAAGACAAATTGTGACACTGTTCTTTAATCTATTTTTTCATTTTCAATTTAATTTCTAACGGTCATATTTGAGTCATTTAAAGGCACTGACGTAATTAATGTTTCTTTGTAGACATGTCACCTGACAGTATGAGGTACGAGGTGCATAATACATGCATCATGTAAGTTCCAACATGTGAACCCGAAATTAAAAAACAAAGATAAGCCTAGATGCAAAAACACACAGCAGAGGAGCGCACGTTTGAAAAATACAACATACATGCAACAAGATACAACTGAAGAACACATGAAGAACTCTCTATTCCAAAAATATGGACTACTGTAGATCATAACTTCAAATATTTTCCAAGAATAACATGATCTAGACAACTTATATCATCGAATTGGAAACCAGAGCACCAGACTTGCGATGCTATATTTTTCACAAGAGGACTCTATACTCGCATCTGCTTCATCCTACAAGTCCAGAGCTTCATAGAATAACACTCAGAACACTTATAACCCATTTCTCATCATCTTTTCTCTATTGTGTACTACTTTTAGCTTTCGAGAAGTGTGTGTGTATGTATTAAAACACACACTGTCTCCTGTATTAAACTGAAAAATACAGGATATCCTTCCTCTCATATCTTCCTACATCTGTTTACTCCCACAGATAAGTGTGGAAGAGGTCCTGGTGTGACCTAATAGTTTATACCCATGAAGAACTGTGTAAGAGGTCATGTGACCTGGACAGTCCTGTGCACTATTGTTTACCCCGATCCAGGGTGTGGATCAAGTTGATTAATATTAATTTCTTGGTGGCAGGTGATCACAAAGTGGAGTTGATTAGGTCTCGACTTGAGACTGAACCACTTGTCTTATCTGCTATGTCTTTTAATTTAGTTTTTCTATTCTTTACATTATATTTCAGGAAAATAAATTTTTTACTTTGATAGTTTGTTTAGAAAGTGTTTATAATTGTTTTGAACCAGTAGGTTAGTTTCAAAATTTATATTAATCTCTAGATTAGTATAGATGAGAACTAATCAATATTCTAAGAAATTAATTGAACATTCAAGACTTTTATAAATTCGCTACAAACTGACTTTGATCATATTTGTAATTAGGGGAAATTTTCAAAGAACTAATTTTTTAACAGAAATTTTTATAGATACTCAATTCACCCCCCTCTGGAGTAATCTACTCTGACCAACATTTGGTATTAGAGGAGTTTGTTCCTGTTAAGACTCTTTTTTTTAAAATCTTTTAACTATGATTTTAGTTGTATTTTAAAGATCTGTAAATTTCTGTTAATTCTAAATTTCTAGCTCTTTAAAATTATTTCTTTCTTATGGATAATAGACTAGAAGGAGTTACTACTAATAGACCACCATTCTTTAATGGCACAAACTATTCTCAATGGAAACTTAAAATGAAAATACATCTAGAAAGCATGAGATTTGAAATATGGACTACTATTGAAAGTAAATATGCAATTCTTGATACTGCCAGGAACACTTGGGATGAACCTACCATGACTGCCTATAACAATAACTATAAATCAATGAATGCTCTATAATGTGCCTTAGGAGATAAAGAATTTAATATATTTTTTACTTGTAAAATTGCCCATGAGATTTGGGACACCTTGTCTGTTTCTCATGAGGGAACCACTAATGTGAAAGAAATGAGACTTAATAATTACAATATTAAGCATGATAACTTTAAAATGAAGCCTGATGAATCTATTTCTGATATGTATCTCAGGTTCAATGAAATTTTCAACACAATGATATCCCTTGGAATAGATGTCACTGTTAAAGAAAAAATCATGAGGATTCTTAGATGCCTACCTGATAGATGGAGAGGAACCTCTATCTCAATTAGAGAGTCATGTGACATCATCAAATTACCTATTAAATAACTCATTGGGAAACTAATGATGTACAAAGAAGAGAAGAAAGTCAACAAGGAAGAGGAGGATGAACCCAAAAGAAAGTCCATGGCATTCAAGACCACCACCTCTAAACACAAAGAAAAGGATAAATTACAAGTCTCTGTAGAAAGTTCCAGTAGTGAATAATCATCACTGGATAGTGATGAGGAGATGGCTCAATTATCCATAAGGTTTAAGAAATTTTACAAATGGAATAAAATTTTCAGAAATCCCAACTTCAAAGGAAGATATGATCAAAAGGGAAGCTGGAAGAAAGATTTGAAAAGAAATGACAAGTCTGATGAGATAGTATGTTATGAATGTAAGTGAAAGGGACATGTAAAGGCTGACTGTCCCAAGCTCAAGTATAAAAAGAAATATGAGGACAAAGATATAAAGTATAAAAAGGTAATTAAAGAAACTTGGAGTGCTTCTGAGGACAATTCAAGTGGCTCAGAGTCTTTACATGATGAACAGGTTAACAAATCTAATATGTGTTTCATGACAAATACATCTGAGGTAACCCTGGACCCTCCTGTACAAAATTATTATTATTCTGGAGATTATAGTGATTCTAAAAATATTTCTAAAGAATAAACGTTTGAGTATTGAAATATGCTTGAAGAAACATGCAATGAACTAAAATATAAATACAAGTCTTTAAAGAAACAATATGCTCTTACCTCAACTGTTAAATCTGAACTTGCTGTAGAAAGAGAGAAACATGTTCAATTACTCAAAGAAAACAATAAATTAAAGCTATTTAATGATCAATTGAAAAAGGATCTTAAAATTTTTATTAATGTTAAATATACCTTGGTACAAATTATAGGTAAATAGATTGCACCTAAACACACTACCAGTATTGGCTATCAACCTGGTAAAAGACATTTTAGAAAAACCAATTTTGTTTCTAAATCTAGAACATACAGCTTTACTCCTAGTTCATGAAAACATTCTGCTAGTTCAAACTATGATACACTCTCTAATATTTCGAGTTTTTTTCTGAACCAAATAGATTTTATTTCTCAAATACTTTACATAATGCTTATAGGAAAGCTATGAGGCAGATTTGAGTTCCTAAAGCACTAGTTACTAATATTACTGGACCCAAAAAAATATGGGTACCAAAGTCTGTTTTTATTTGACTATTTTGTAGGAAAATTGTTTGAAGATCTCCTGTAAAATCTTATGGTACTTGGACAATTAGTGTTCGAGATAAATGACAGGAGACTATCCATGTTTCAAGAACCTAATAAAAATAGATGGTGGACATGTCACTTTTGGTGACAATGCTAGAGGAAAAACCATTGGCCTTGGCCAAATCGGTAACTCTAACTCAGTTTTAATTTCTAAAGTACTTTTTTTGATGGAATGAAATATAATCTGCTTAGTATTTCACAACTATGTGATCATGGATTTCACGTTAAATTTGAAAATGGTACTTGTAATGTTTTTAATTCTAAAAATGAATCAGTATTTTCTGCATTAAGAAATGAAAATGTATATTCTGTAAACCTATATTTACTAGTTTCTCAAAATGCTTCATGTTTAAGTTTTTTCATAGAGTCCTGACTTTGGCATAGAAGACTAGGACATTGCAATATTCACTCCCTTAGAAAGCTAACTAGAAAAAATTTTAGTCAAAGATCTACCCAAACTATATTTTCAGATGATAAAGTGTGTAATCCTTGTCAAAAGGGAAATAAACACAAAATTTCATTCAAACCAAAGAAATAAGTTTCAACTTCTCAACCTCTCGATTTGGTTTATATGGATGTATTTGGACCATATAGAGTTTCTAGTTTAAATGGGAAACACTATGTTTATGTTCTTGTAGATGACTTTTCTAGATATACTTGGACCTTCTTCTTGGTTCACAAAAGTGAATCCTGCTCTCATTTCTTCAAGTATGCTAAAAATGTAGAAAACCTTAGTGGACTTAGAATTAAATATATAAGAAGTGACCATGACTGTGAGTTGGAAAATCAAGAGTTTGGATCCTTTTTCTCACAAAATGTCTATAATCACAATTTCTCTGCCCCTAGAACACCTCAACAAAATGGAGTTGTAGAAATAAGAAATATGACCTTGTAAGAAATTTCTAGAACCATTCTTAGTGAATATGACTTACCTATTTATTTTTGGGTTTATACTGCAAATACAACATGCTATATTATTAATAGGGTATTGATTAGACCTATTCTTAAAATAACTCCATATGAGTTATGGAACAGTAAAAAACCCAAACTAAGCTACTTAAAAGTCTTTGGTTACAAAGTCTATACCCTTAATATTAAGGACAATCTTGACAAATTTGCATCCAAGAGTGATGAATGAATTTTCTAGGATACTGAATCTCTAGTAAACCCTATAGAGTTTTTAACAAAAGAACTAAATGTGTGGAGGAATCTATCCATGTTAAGTTTGATGAGACAGATCCACATGAGCCTAAGACCTCTCTAGAGAATCTTGAGGATGATATGTCAAATCTAGACACCAATGCTAAATCCTCCAACTGTCTTGTAAAGGAATTTGTAAAAACTTCAAATTCTGGAAATTATCCAGATTCAAGTCATAATGAACCCAGACCTATTGAAGAACCTGAAATCACTTGCCCCTTATTTTCTAGAGCTGTTAGAACCCTTAAGAACCATCCTTTAGATGCTGTTGTAGGAGATTTAGATAAAGAAACAAAAACTAGAGATTATCTTAGAAATTAGGTTGAACATCAAGTTTTCTTGTCACAACTTGAAACTAAAAACATTAATGACGCTATAAATGATGAATTTTGAGTAATATCTATGCAAGAAGAACTTAATCAGTTTGAAAGGAACACATTTTGAAAACTTGTTGACAGACCCAAAGACATATTTACCATAGGCACTAAGTGGGTGTTTATAAATAAGGTAGATTAAGCTGGTAACATAGTTAGAAACAAGGTTATATTGGTTGCACAAGGCTATAGTCAAGAATAAGGAATTGACTATGAGGAGACCTTTTCACCTATTACTAGACTTGAAGCCATTAGAATCCTGCTTGCTTATGCTACCCACCTGAATTTAAAACTGTATAAAATGGATGTCAAGAGTGCATTCCTAAATGGGTATATAGCTGAGGATGTTTTTGTTGAACAACCCCCTGGTTTCACAAATCCTCACTTTGCAAATCATGTTTTCAAATTATCAAAATCTTTGTATGGTTTAAAACAATCTCCAAGAGCTTGGTATGATAGATTAAGTACTTTTCTTATTTCTAAAGGTTTTACAAAAGTTATAACTAATCCTACCCTTTTTATAAAACAAATTTCCAATGATGTTTTAGTAGTTCAAATTTATGTAGATGATATTATTTTTGGATCTTCAAAAAATTCTTTATGTATTGAGTTTTCTAAAATGATGCAAAATGAATTTAAAATGAGTTTAATGGATAAACTAAAATTATTTCTTGGATTTCAAATCTTTCAAAATAAAGATGGTATTATTTTAAATCAAAGAAAATACACTAAATATCTTCTAAAACGTTTTGGATTGGATAACACTAAAAGTAGTGATACTCTAATGAGTAATACTTGTAAGTTGGATCTTGATGATGATGGAAAATCTATTGATCAAACCACTTACAAAGGAATGATTGGAAGCTTACTCTGCTTAACTGCTAGCTGACTTGATATTATGTTTAGTCTATGTATGTGTGCTCGTTTTCAAGAAAATCATAAAGAATATAATTTAAATGATATTAAAAGGATTTTCAAATACCTCAAACGTACACCCAATATAGGACTGTTCTATCCTAGAGGACAGTCATTTGATTTAGTTATCTATTCTGATGCTGATTTTGGTGGTTGTAAGTTATATAGAAAAAGAACCCATGGAACATGTCACTTTTTAGGCAAGTCTCTAGTATCATGGTGTAGCAAAAAACAAAACTTTGTTTCATTATCTACTGCCAAATCTAAATATATACCTGCTAGTAGTTGTTGTGCACAAATTTTGTATATGAAACACACATTACTAGATTATGGATATCAATTCAGGCATGTACTTATAAATCGTGACAATACAAGTGCTATTAACATTTCGAAAAATCATGTTTCACACTCTAGGACAAAACATATTGATGTAAGACATCACTTTTTGAGAGACCATTATCGAAAAAGTGACATCACTTTGGAATTCATTGGAACTGAATATCAGCTTGCTGATATATTCACTAAACCGTTAAATTCTGAAAGGATATATTACATCATACATGAATTAGGAATGATAAATCTAAAGTAAAAAGTGTATTGTTTCATAACTTACTATCTCAGATCTTACTGTTTCATAGTTTACGGTTTCATGATTTACGGTTTCAAAAGTAACTATATTAGAATTATTGTCTCACTCACAGTTTTACAGGTTATTGTCTTGAAGTTACTATTTAATGTTTACGGTCTCACAGTTACTGTCTTGCACTTACTGTCTCAAATGGAACAGTCACACCGATTGGAGTCACACCATAATGTTGACACCGTGACAATCTGTTCCTGTATCACTGTGATAATCTGTTTCGGTCTCACCATGACAATCTGTTCCGATATCACTATGACAATCTGTTCTGGTCTCACTACAATGACTCTTTTTTCATTTTATTTGTATTTTATTACCCGTATTTCTATGTTGATTATTTTATTATTTTTATCCCATGATTTTGAATTTGCGACGCTTGAAATCCCTAAATGATAAAAACCAAATATTTTTCACTCATTTCTTCACTCAAGCTCTCTTCTCTCGAAACTGAAACCCCTCTCTTTCGAACCGTAAGTCCTCTTTCAGCCCTTTCATCTCTCTTTCGAATCCTCATTGAATGCACATAATAAATTTCCCATATTCATCAACTCCTAAGAAGCGCAGATCTTAGAATAAAGTGAAAAGAGCACCGAAAATAGCACCTGAAGGACTGCTGAACCCGAATCTTGTCGATAGAACAATAGTACCAGAAAAGGAAATATATCCTAAGTGGATGATGACAAACAAGTATTTAGTTTTGAAAATACTAGAAGAGCAGGGATGGCTGAACTGGTTCAAAAAAGAGACAAGGCTGATTTATCCAAAACTTCTTTCTCAATTTTATCAATTTGTCCACTTTTCACTCAATACTGAAGATGATTTTGTTGTAAAAAGATGGATTAATGGTCAAAGATGTACTTTTTACTTGAGTTTATGAGCTGGCTATCTAGGGATACCTCATGAAGGAATTTTTGAGGACTACTAGAGAGGTACTCCTCTTAGTAATGTTTTTGTCTTAGAAGAGGCCCTAGGAATTTTGACTAGAAATAAGAAGAAAAGAAGAGAAATTGATGCTAAGTTGGATGGTGAAACAAAATTGTTGTTCAAGTTTATCCAGAATTTGATTAGTCCAAGGAAAGGATATTTTTATACCCTCAATTATCAAGATGTATTCTTGATACATCTTATGAAAAATGGGCAGAAGATTAATCTCTGTAAGCATATTATACTTCACACGTGTGAATTGATTAAGACAACTTCAAAGTCTACCTATTTGTTCTATTCAAGGTTAATCTATAAAATGCTATATACTAAAGGAATGGTTGGACTGAATGAATAAGTCATTAAAGACTATGAGTTCTGTATCTCAAAGGTTAAAGTCAAAAGGATGAAAATAAGTTGGAATCCTTAGAAAAAGTCTTGGGTGGAAGAAAATGAATGGTTATATGAAAATTTTAATCTGGTTGAGCATCCTTCTTGACCTAAGAACATATCTGATCCTGGGTTGGAACCAGATGAAGTTGTTGATTATCCTGATGAAGAAGAAGAAGAGGCAGTTATTGCACCTATGGAAGGAACTATCTTGGACAAATAAGATAGTGATCTACCTATTCCACAACATGTAGTTGATAAGGACACACCTGTTACTGAAAGAAGTATTGATTTATAAGAAGAACCTGCTTCTAGAAAAGAATATGCTATTGGTGTAAAAGAAAATGTTTTTCCTAAGGAGTATCTTGAAGAATAACTTACTATTAAGGAAGAAACTGCTGTTGAGGAACATTTAGAGGAACAAGATGATCTTGAGATTATCCTATATTTTAAGGAATGAATGGAACAATCCTTTCAGATGGCTAGAAAAGAAATGGGTGAGTCCATTAGAGATGAAAATGTAGAAACAGATCAAGGGACTAAGTCTCTTAGTCCTGCAAGAAATGCACCTGTTGAGGGGGAGAAACACCCTAGTCTAGAAAGTGTTTAAGTTCCTAATCATGTTGATCAAAGCACTATGGATACTTGGTATAAATTTACTAGCTAATTTGATGTGGATAATTCCTAGGAGGCCTCAGTTAAAGTCATAAACCTTTCCACTGTGTTTCAATTGAAACCAGTTTATGCTCTAGAAGTAATCTTTACTAAGGAGCCTAAGCCTTTCTCAACTCTTATTCCTGAACCTTCACAAGAACCTTTTTCTTCTGTGATTCAAAGTGATTTGAAAGCTTTTGGAGTTACTTTATTAGCTGGATTTGAAAATATCATGAACACACAACCTTCTCCTATGATAAATCTTAGTGAAAGAGACGTTGCCTTGCTGTTAGAGAAAATCATATGTCAGATTCAACCAAAAATGATTCATGAAATAAAAGAGCTTAGAATTGAGAACAAGCAGTTGAGGGATGAAGTGAAGTCTCTCCAGGGTATGGTTGAAGATATGAAAAAAGTGTTGTAACTAGGACAAGCTTCTGTTGCTCATCCTGTCGAGGATGTTAGTGGTCATATTCCATAGAAAGTTGCATCTTTGATTCAACCGAACTTGACTTCAATATTTTACAATGTGGTTGAGAGAAACATCCAAATAATTAATGAGATGCGTGAGCTTGTTTCTGGTCTTAACAAACCGACTGATGAGTATAAAGGATGTATTCAGAAAGTTATAAATCAACTCAAGTCCCTCACTTTAGCTGTTATAGCCTCCAATGCCTTTGGACAGTCATCTCAACCCATTGACAGTGATCTTCTTAGAACTATTGTTAAGGAGGAACTTCAGTCAGTGTTAAGTGGTTTTGACAAGGAAGGTTTATCTACGGTTGTCAAGAATATTGATAGAGTACTTGACTTAGTAAGGATTTATTCAAAGATTTTCAATTATGATCAAGAAGAAATTACTAAGAATGTGGATTTATACTTTTAATAATATTTTATCTAAGCATGATATGACCAATCATTTCAAATATCTTGTAGAGAATTTGAAAATTCCTCCTGTCACTCAAGCCTTCAAGACTCAAGTCCAAAAGCTGGAAGATTTCACTCCTCTATTGGAAAAGTTCATGGAGAAAAAATATGATTTCGAGAAGGAAATGTAGTATGGTGGTGAGATCATTACTGATTTCATTCAATTGTTTAAGACTTACCTTTATGTGAAAATAACTGCCATTGTGGCTCCCGCAGCTGCACCTTTGCAGCTTGGTTTAACTCCCTCTTCATCCACTGCCTTTTCTTCTGCCACGATGTCTGTATCTCAGGCTCTGATCCAGATCATACCTGTTATCCTTGACCAAAAATTGCCTCATTCTTCAAAAAAACCCACTCTGACACCTTCTATTTTTGAAAAATCTTGTTAACCCTATTTAATCTATCTGAAATCATGTATAGAGATGGCTGTTTTCCCTATGCTTTAAATAAAATTTCACAAGATCTTGATTCCTAAATCATGTTTGATTATTGTAAACTATAGTTAATTTTGTTCTATAATGTTTTCTTATATGAATGATTAAGTCTAATTCATTCTATGAATATTACTGATTAAGACTATTTATAGATATTTGGCTAAGTCTGAGAAACCGTAAGTCTGCCATCGGTTCTGGTTCTTGGAAAAGACCCAAACACTGTGACCTAGACACCATGACCCAGACACCATGACCCAAACACCGTGACCCAGACACCATGACCCAGACACTGTGACCTAGACACCGTGACCCAGAAACTATGACCCTGACACCGTAACCAGTTTCATATCTCATGAAGTATGTGACATTGGTTCCTTACTACCATCACCAAGACACCATTCAAAGTTTGGAAAAGGACCAAACACCTTGATCCTAACACCGCATCTGTGCTACCAGTTCTTGATCTCAATGAAATTGTGCCATCATGACTATCTCACCACTCAAAGGCAAAGAAGAAGACACCTTTTCGTGGTGAAACCATTTCCAAGTGATACTATTTCAATAAAAATTGTGACATTGTTCTTTAATATGTTTTTTCATTTTAAATTTAATTTCTAATGGTCATATTTGAGTCATTTAAAGGCACTAAAATAATTAATGTTTCTTTGAAGACATTTCACCTGATAGTATGAGGTATGAGGTGCAGAATACATGCATCCTTTCAGTTCCAACATGTGCACCTGCAATTAAAAAAGGAAGATAATCCTGGCTACAAAAACACACAACAGAGGAGTGAGCGTTTGAAAAATACAACATACGTGCAACAAGATACAACTGGAGAACACACTAAGAACTCTCTATTCCAAAAATATGGACTACGAAAGATCAGAGCTTCAAATATCTTCCAATAAGAACACAAGCTAAACAGCATACACCATCAAACTAGAAACCAAACCACCAGACTTACGATACTCTATTTTTCACAAGAGGACTCGATACTCACATCTGCTTCATCCTACAAGTCCAGAGCTACATAGAATAACACTCAGATCATTTTTAACCCTTTTGCATCATCTTTTCTCTATCGTGTACTGCTTTTATCTTTCGATCTGTGTGTGTGTGTCTGTATTAAAAACACACACTGTATCCTATATTAAACTAAAGGATATAAGATATCCTTCCTCTCATATCTTCCTACATCTGTTTACTCCCACAGATAAGTGTGTAAGAGGTTGTGGTGTGACCTGGTAGTTTATACCCATGAAGAATAATGGAAGAGGTCATGTGACCTAGACAGTCCTGTGCACTTTTGTTTACCCCAATCCAGGGTGTGGATCAAGTTGATTAATATTAATTTCTTGGTGGAAGGTGATCACCAAGTGGAGTGGATTAGGTCTCAGCTTGAGACTGAACCACTTGTCTTATCCGTTGTGTCTTTTAATTTAGTTTTTCTCTGCTTTACATTATATTTCAGGAAACTAAATTTTTTTACTTTGATAGTTAGTTTAGAAAGTTTTTATAATTGTCTTGAAAAATTAGGTTAGTTTCAAAAGTTATATTAATCTATAGATTAGTATAGTTGTGAACTAATAAATCTTCTGAAAAATTAATTAAACATTCAGGACTTTTATAAATTCACTACAAACTGACTTTGATCATATTTTTAATTGGGGGAAATTTGCAAAGAGCCAATTTTTAACAGAATTTTTTTATAGATACTCAATTCACCCCCTCTTGAGTAATCTACTCCGACCAATGAAATCCATGGACATGGCGAGGAATGAGAAAATTAAATTTTGTGAAGTCAAATAAAGAATAATCAAGTACACGAGTTGATGAAACTAGCATGCAACTCGCTTGATTCGAGATATTGAGACAAAGAGATTACATTACATGGTAAGTGTTCGTATGAGGTGACACACCATTGTAGTGTTAACTTCTTTCTATATGGGAGCCTTGGTGTGTTTCTTGATGCTAACCTTGGAATTTAAGTAGGTTCCACCTAATTCCATTGAAAAATATTCCTAGAGGTCCACACACTAAGTGTGTCCAAGTATCTCAGTTAAATATCCATTTAACAAGTTGAATAAAGATTATTTCTGATTGTGGTTTAATAATTATTCAAGGATACCTGATCGCATTTATTTCGACACTAGTTATTCAAGAGAATATATTATGGGAGAAATAATATATATTTATTAGCGAGTGATGTAGTGATATTTATTTGAGAAATAAATAGACATTATTCAAGGTCTAATAAATATGGTGGAGGAAATAAATAAAATAGAAAAACAAAAGTACACTCCGTGTATATTAATATACACGCTGTGTAGTTTTTCTGGGGATTTGTGAGAAATAATATTATTTATTTAATTAAATAATATTAGGTGTAATTCGTTGGGTGCATGTCAAGTGATAATAATAGTCAACTATTATTATTATACATGGGGTTTTACTAAGAATAAAATGAAATGAATAAATGATTTTGGGTAATTAATTCATTTTATTATTCTAAGTAATAAAATCCCAATTACATTATTCTCATTAGTCCTCGACATTATTTATGGTTGTGTACAATGGATCTAGAGAAATATCTCAAGCCAATAAATAATTCTTTTCCCTCTAGAATGCTCTCAAGTTATGAGAGATATCATCCTCTACTAGATCAAAGAGAGCGCTTTGGAAATAGATCTCAAGGCGATCTAAAGCAGACATCACAAGAGAAGGCTCTTCCGTGCTAGCACCCAGAGATCCCTTCAGCGACATATAAAGATACGTGGAGCATGTGTGGATCACAGCTAGAGGAAGCCTACACTTGGATTCTATGACGCAATGACGAATCAATTTGGATCATGATCAGAGACATCAACGGAGAGAGAGAATTCCATCAAGGTAATTCTTGTATTTTAATTAAATTAATTATAACCAACATATGATGATCCTCTATATAGTTCCAAGAATCCCCTATTTTCTTTCATTCTTTGTTCTATTCTGAAGATATGACATTTTATCATCATGATGGATCTCGGATTGATCGTTGTTAATGGAAAAATTAAAGTTGGGTACACCCATCCATGTGCTTCCGCTGCACCCAGAACCTAGAAGTTGTATCAAAGGAGGTCATATCATTGATTATAATTATTTAGTTTTTCGTTGATTATTTACACATTTAATAATTTAATTATTTCAATTCAAGTTAATTATTCTGTAAATCTAAATCTCAAGATCTGTTCCTCCACTTTTGTTTCTTTTTCACCTTATAGAAAGGATATTTTATTTTAATTTTGATTAAAATAAAACAGAGGATCTCATATAGAGGTGCCAAAGGTTCGTGGCCGTACAACACCAGAACACACGGTGTGTATTAGGCAGTACACGCTGTGTAGTCAAGGTACAATGCACCGGTATTGGTTTAAAAAATAAATCTATGTAATTGGATTTTGTTTAAGTCTTAATGACTCTGTGTGTTGACCAGGAACAGGTGGAATGCGGTTTCCAGATTACACACCGTGTGGCCCACTGGACATGACGTGTAGTCCCTTCGGATTAGGGTTAGACTGCATATCCCGTACACAGATTTATCGACTAGAAACCGTGTAATGTGGATACTACATAGTGTGTGGCTCACTGGACACGCCGTGTTCTCCAAAGATTTACAAAGTACATTTACATGTCGTATCCCTGGGTGTGTACTTTAGATGGGTGGTGAATGATAGTACACGCCGTGTAGTTGGAACTACACGTTGTGTACTTATCCAAATTACGCATATTTATTAAAATTTATTATTATATTATAATAACCATTGATACATGTACCATAGTGTGGACGTAAATCCAAGAAACAACACATGATAGGTGTTATATGTAGGTGTGTTTAATTTAACATCCAAGTAATGTTCATTTCTACTCATTGGGTAGTTATGAATGAGAATTCACTAGGTTGAATCCAAGGTACAAGTTACGTACAAAGATAATTTTAAATGAATTTATTTGTTTAAAATTATGATGGATGAGAATATCAAGGAAATTCAGAAAAAGGGTTTAATATAAAAGGATTGATTAATTAAAGATAATTAATTGATTCGATCTTGATTTATCTTAAACAATAATGATTAAATAATTGAATGATAGTTTTATTTATATTTAAATATCGTTGCATGTATGGATGATCATGAGCTAGACCATGAACTTTGTATGTGGATGATTCATTTTAATTTATTTATTTAAATTAAATTTGTTGGCATACGAGCCTTCTCCTCATTAATATGTAGGGATTGCGTGCCCAATGTTTCTTTTATGTAAAACTACATTTTACTCCTCACCTGCAATTGAGATAAAAGTATATGTAATGGATGGAACTCCCAAGCTAGTGGAGGCACCTCAAGTTAGGAGTCAAGGTGAAACCAATCCAAGGAGATACAAAGGTGGACAAGTGGAAAGCTGTAAGCACGAACCCACAAGGTTCAAGGTGTTTCTCCCCTAGGTATTGAGTTATTTTATCAAATTCTAGATAAACTAACTAATAGAAAAATATCATGATCATTCCATTTATTTTATTTCTTTCAGTTGCATGGTTTATTTATTGTGGGTGTGTTGTTGCGATCACATAATTAATATATTAATCAAGCATGCGAGATAGAACTAAAATAAGACCGACTTATGCATAAATATTATTTTAGACATGGTTAATCACTTAATTATATCCTTCTTAATATTAACAAGCATGTGAGAAAGATAATAAAATTTCAATTTACGTATAAGGATAAAATCCCTCAAGGAAATATTAAGTCGGTATAGCCTTCCATAATTTTGGTTAGAATCGAACCATAGTTCAAAGTGCTTGACCAACCCTAGTTGGAGTGATTTCAATTATCGGGGAATTATAATTCAAGATTTTGGGTTAACTTGACTTGGTTCACATCAACGGTTGACTACCACATCAGGACTTGGTGTGACCAAGAGGCAAAGGTTGAAGAAATCCAAAATAAAAAGGATTTCAGGATTGGGAAGTCCACTCAGCGGATCAAAGAGCTGTGAGTTAATGAAATTGGAATTTGTAATGCCTACCTAAAACCTTTTAAGTTTCTTGAACAACCCTAGTTGGGGTAATGAGAAGGGAAATATGGATCCTTACCACTAGAATATCCAGGCAACAAAATATTCCGAAGTCAATGGTGAGGACTATTGGATTTTGATAAAATAGAGGGAGACTAATATGTATTAATTTGTTTATTTGCCTCAGTTTTATCATGATAAAGTACTAAATATTTTATCATCTTAATTTTTAGAAATGTAAAGAAAAATAAGATCAAACATATCATTGTGAACCATACCCGAGAAGGAAAACCTTCTCACTGACACCAATATCCAAAAGTGGCAGAGGAGTTTACGCGTCATCCTTTGCCACGAGAGGAAATTGTATGCGCTGGAGGAGCTTATTCTAGTTGCGCCTGGAAATGAGGCCAATGATGTGAAAATATATCTCTATATGAAACATTTATATGATGTCATAGATGTCCAATGTTTCATGCTACCGGCTATGTCTAACGAGCTCTTGAAGCAAGATGAAAACATAGATGCGTATAGCATGATGTCTCACCTTAAGAATCTCTATCAAGAGAAGGTGACACATGAGAGATATGAGATCTCCAATGAACTGTTCACAACTAATATTGGAGTGTATACGCCAGTTGGGCCTCATGTAGTCAAGCTTATTGGCTACATTTAATGGCTAGACATCTTCGGGATTAAGTTCTCAGATAAGTTTCATATAGATATCATCCTATCATCACTTCCCAAGACCTTCTCTAGATTTATTGTCAACTACAACCTGAGAAACAATGAGAATAGTATATCATAACTTTTGACCTTAATTTTCTAGGTAGATAAGAACATGGGGCGTGAGAAACCCGTAGTCTTTATGGTGAATTAGAAAAGGAAGGATAAGGAAAAGGGGCCAAGGATTTATAAACTATATGAAGATCCTGAGCATCGTCCCTCCAAGAAGGGGAAGATGTAGAGGTAGGGCAAGGAATGGTAGGCGGTGTGTTTTTTACGTGGAAATACAGACAACTAGAAGAGTAACTACACTTAGAAGCATAGGTATGCTAAAGGTACGTTCATTATCAAGTGTAATATTTCCATTTCTACACATTGGGTATTAGATACAACTTGTGGGGCTCACATTTGTATTCAAATGCAGGAACCAATTAGATTTAGAAATATTTACAGAGGATAGGTGGATCTTCAAGATGCCAATGGCATGAGGCTGGCTACATTGGCCATTGGTGATTACCATCTCTCATTGTCAACTGGGATGATTTTGGTTTTACATAACTATTATTATGCGCCTAGTGTTACCAAGAACATAATTTCTATATCATGTTTGGATATGGATGGATTTATTTTCAAGTTTGGAAATAAGGGTTGTTTATTTTATAAGAACAATGTATGTTATGGTATGTCACATTTAAATAATGGTTTTTATGTATTAAATTAAGAAAACCAAGTGATGACAATCGATAACGAAACAAACTCACATGACTCATACAACACCCAGTTGTGGAATCACTATCTCAGTCATGTAAATGAGAAGTGCTTGACAAAGCTCTGCCAAGATGGTTATTTAGACTCTACTGAGCTAAAACCACTTGATATATGTCACTCTTGTTTACAAGGGAAAATGACCAAGCTGACTTTTGATGGACAGGGTGAAAGTGCCATAAAGCTTCTAGGATTGGTACACATGGATGTGTGTGGACCGTTTCCAATAGAAGCTAGAGGTGGATATTCTTACTTCATTACTTTTACTAATGATTTGAGTAGATATGAATATATCTACTTAATGAGGTATAAGTAAGAGTCCTTGGAGAAATTTAAGGAATTCAAGAATGAAGTAGAGAATCAGCTTGGTAATAAGATAAAGAATCTTCGATCGGATCAAGGTGGAGAATATCTGAACCAAGAGTTCATTGACCTTTTACGAGATTCTGAGATTCTATCTCAACTCACTACTCCTTATACACCACATTGGAATGGTGTTAGTAAAAGGAGTAACCAAACCTTGTTGGACATGGTGAGGTTGATGATGAGTCATGCAGATCTTCCATTATCCTTTTGGGGATATGCATTACAAACTGCAACATACACATTAAACTGAGTACCAACTAAGGCGGCAAATGGAATTACCTTCGAGTCATGGAATAGAAAGAAACCCATTTTTTCACACACACGTGTATGGGGATGTGAGACATTTGTTAAGGAATTCTCATGCAACAAACTAACACCCCAGGGCACAAGGTGTATCTTTATAGGATATCCCAAAGAAAATAAAATGTTATTACCTATATAACCCTTTAGAAAAGAAAGTAACTGTCTCCAGACAAGCCGTCTTTCTTTAGAGGGATCACATCCTCAAAAAGGATAGTGGGAGAAATATTGACTTTGAAGAAGTTTATGCTCAAGGTACATAGGAGTTAGTACAAGAACAAGTTCCACAGGTCCCTATAGAAGAGGTTCCAGAAACACAAGTACTACGTAGGATCTCAAGATAGGTAAGATAACTAGAGATATTTGGTTTCCTAGTCATCGAGGATGGTGAATCATTATTGTTGGACAATGATGAACCTATATCCTACAAGGAAGCAGTAGAGAGCTCAGAAGTTACAAGATACCTAGAAGATATGAATTCTGAGATGGATTCCATTTATTAGAACCAAGTCTGGGTTTTGGTTGATGAGACAGTTTATGTAAATATTGTTGGATGAAAATGGGTATTCAAGAGAAATATAGACATGGAAGGTCAATTTAGCACTTATAAAGAAAGGTTAGTGGCTAAAGGATTCACACAACGTCAAGGAATTGACTACGATGGAATCTTATTTCCAGTTGCCATGTTTAAATCCATAAGAACCATACTTGCCATTGCAGCTTACCATGGCTATGAGATTTGGTAGATGGATGTCAAAACAACATTCCTTAGTGGGAACCTTTAGGAAGATGTCTCTATGACACAACCAGAAGGGTTTGTGATACCAGGTGAAGCCAAACGGGTTTTCAAGTTACAGAAATCCATTTATGGATTAAAGAAAGCATCCAGGTCATGGAACATTATATTTGATGAATCCATAAAGGAATCTGGTTTCATTAAGAATGAATGTGAGCCATGTGTTTATAAATAGTTTATTGGGAATGCGGTCATTATCCTAGTAGTATATGTTGACAACAATTACTTATTGTAAATGATGTACCAATCTTATAGTCAGTTAAGGACTGGTTGAACAAGTGTTTATCCATGAAGGACTTAAGCGAAGCAGCCTATATTTTAGGGATCAAGATCATTCATGATATATCCAAGAGGCTTCTTGGACTAAGTTAGGGTACATACATTGACCAGATACTAAAGAGATTTAGTAAGGAACAATCCAAGAGAGGATTGTTTCTAGTGTCACATGGCCTATATCTTTCTAAGAGAATGTGTCCTCAAAAACAACATGAGAAGGATAGGATGAGTAAGATCCCATATGTTTTAGATATATGATCCATCATGTATGCCATTTTATATACGAGGCTTGATGTTGCCTATGCACTTATCATGGTAGGTAGATATCAAAAAGATCTAGGAGAACAACATTGGACTTCTTTTAAGACTATCCTTAAGTATCTGAGAAGAACTAAGGATATATTCTTAGTGTATGGAGGATATGAGGAGATTGTCATCAGAGGGTATTATGATGCTGGTTTTCAAAAAGATCATAACGATATGAAGTCGCAATTAGGATATGTAATCTGTCTCAACGGAGGAGCTGTGAGCTGGAAGAGTTCAAAGAAGCCAGTTTTCGTTGATTCTACAGTAGAGTCTGAATATATAGAATCTTTTGATGCATCCAAGGAAGCTTTCTGAATTTAGAACTTTTTCCAGGAGCTTGATGTGGTTCCTAGCAGTAGAGACCCTATCACATTGTATTGTGATAATACTACAACAGTGTCTCTTGAAAAAGAACCAAGGTCACATCAACAGACAAAACACATTCTCCGGAAGTATCAGCTCTTGAGGGATTTCTATCGAAGGGGTGAAGCTGCAATGAGCAGAGTGTCCATGGAAGAGAACATGGAATCCCCTATCAATAAAGGCCCATCTCAATAAAAACATGAATATCATGTGAGAGCTAGCATATTAAAGGTTGTTAGCAGTTGGATCTAGTCCAAGTGGGAATCTGTTGGAGTTGGTGTCCTAGAACCAACTAATTTTTACTTTATGATAAACTTATATTCATGTATTTGAATATTAATAAATACCTCATCACATATTGATTGTTCTTCTATGTGAAAATGCATGTGATAATGTTCTAAGGATAGCTGTTGTACTAAATGGTCATAGCATACCCCTGCTATGATGAGAACTCGGAAGTGCCATAACACTATTCTTGAATATATGTTCTATGGTCGGATGATTTTATTTAAGGGACACAAATAATGCAGGCCTTAGGGGTGAGGACTCATAAAAATTTGAGGCACCTTCTCATGGTGTGCTCCCTTGGTAATATGTAGGAGGATATTATGAGAACGAGACCCGCCAGTAGGAAATACACATTTCATAGTGTCATTGGATGTTCCTATCTATGAACGTGTATATTGGTCATTATAATTTAATATTATTATTAATGGGTATTAAAAATCACACACTTAGATGTATTGATGAAAACTGTGATGACACACTCTTCGCAGTGAGGTAGGATATGTTGGGTGCATCACGAGTAATACTGCATTAATAGATAATGTGAGAAAGGATTTTCCCCTTATATTCTATAATAGAAGTTGATATCTCAGACCCTTTGATGTAATTGATATAGCCTAAATAAATCCATGACCATGGTAAGGAATTGGCAAGTTCAATTTCAGGAAGTCAAAGAAAGAATAATCAAGTACATGGGTTGATGTCATTAGTATGCAACTCACTTGATTTTAGATATCAATAAAAAGGGATTATATTACATGGTAAGAGTTTGTATGAGGTGACACGTCATTGTGACGTTAACTTCTTTCTATATGGGTGCCTTGACATATTTCTAGATGCTAACCTTGGACTTTGGGCAGGTCCCACCTAATGCCACTGAGAAAGAGGCCTAGAGGGTCACATGCTAAGTATGTCCAAGTATCTCAGTTAAATATTCATTTAACAAGTTGAATAAAGATTATTCCCAATTGTGGTTTAATAATTATTCAAGGATGCATGATCGCATTTATTTTGACACTAGTTATTCAAGAGAATATATTATGGGTGAAATATTATATATTTATTAGCGAGTAATGCAATAATATTTATTTGATAAATAAATAGAGATTATTCAAGGTCTAATAAATATGGTGGAGGAAATAAATAAAATGGAAAACAAAAGTACACACTGTGTATATTAATATACACGCCGTGTAGTTTTTCTGGGGATTTGTGAGAAATAATATTATTTTTTAATTAAATAATATTATGTGTAATTCATTGGGAACATGTCAAGTGATAATAATAATCAATTATTATTATTATACATGGTGTCTTACTAAGAATTAAATGAAATTAATAAATGCTTTCGGGTGATTAATTCATTTTATTATTCTAAGTAATAAAATCCCAATTACATTATTCTCATTAGACCTATCAATTATTTGTGGTTGTGAACAATGGATATAGAGAAGTCTCTCAAACCAATAGAGAATTCCTTTCCTCTAAGAACACTCTCAAGTTACGAGAGAGACCATCCTCCACCGGATTAAGGAGAGTGCTTTGGAAGCGGCTCTCAAGGCGATCTAAGGTAGACATCGAAAGCGAAGGATCTTCCGCGCTAGAACTCGGATATCCCTTCAGAGATGTCTAGAGATACGTAAAGCACGTGTGGATCACCACTAGAGAAATACTACACTTGGATTCTATGACACAATGACAGATCACTTTGGATTGTGACCAGAAACTTCAACAGAGAGAGGGAATTCCATCAAGGTAATTCTTGTATTTTAATTAAATTAATTATAAACAACATATGATGATCCTCTCTATGGTTTTGGTACTCCAATATTTTCTTTCATTCTTCATTCTATTCTAAAGATATAGCGTTTTATCATCGTGATGGATCTCAGATTGATCATTATTAATGAAAAAATTAAAGTTGGGTACACCCATCCACGCACTTCCACTGCGCCTAGAACCTACACTTATGACTCTAATTCATTGGTGTTTTCTTTAAACCATAAAGGATACATTTTAATTAACACACAAGTCCTTGGTTTTATTGATCCTTGAAACCATCATGTTGCTCCATATATATCTCTTCATCCAAGTCCTCACAAAGGAATGTTATTTTCACATCCAAATTCTCTAGATGAAGATCTTGTGATGCAACCTACTTGACACTATTAAGAGAGTTGTGTGATTTATTACCATAGAAAATATTTCATAGAAATCCACTCCTTCATTTTGTTAAAATCTCTACACAACTAGCTTAGCCTTGTACCTATGACTACCATATTACTCTTCCTTCAACTGATAAACAAATTTGTTTTGAAGAATCTTCTTCCTAGAAGGTATTTCCATCAGTTCCCATGTTTTGGATACATGGAAGGACTCAAGTTAATCCCTCACAGATAAATCCCATTGTTTTAAATACTTCAAACTCCTCACCTTCTCTAGAAATTCAAGATCTCCATCATCTTCTAGAAGCATAAAATACAAATTACTTCCAAAACTTTTAACTGGGTGTCTCTCACTAGTATATCTTCAAAGATGTACTTATAGTTGACCTTCTTATAGTACTGAAACTTATGGAGTATGAACTTTTGGCACTTGAGATTCTACAGTCCTTGAACTTTTTGGTACTTCAGGATTTGGAAACGCCATCAGAACTTGAACCTATTTCAATGGATCCACTAGATGGTATGGTGTTTCTTGAAACAACATTCTTCCTAGATTTTTTGGAATATACATTTCATCCAATCCTTAATCAAGGTGAACCTCAACTTTTGATGATACTTTTCTTTCATTTGAATTTCCCTCTAGGTTCCAATATTTTCATCAGACCTCTTCATTGAAGATCACATTTTGACTTTTTTATTACTTCCATGAGTCATTTTCCAAGAGATTAAATCCAAATTCTTTATCTTCATAAATAATGAAGTAACACATTTTTCATGAACAAACCTGGGATAACCTTGAATTGGGCACCTGAGTTAGCCCATGGATAGCCCCAAAGGGTGTTTTTAATCCTCAAAGGATGAAAAATAGTGATCGGGTGTCAAGAATATACATCAGGAATGGTTTCACCCAATAAAAAAATTAAATGAATCCAAACTGAGGACTTGACATGACCTTTCCATACCTTGGAAAGTCACGATCCTAGACAGATGGAACTAAGAAATAAATAAATAACTAGTAGAAAAATAAGTGAGATCTTAAAGAGACAAAAACAGTCATAAATTTCAATGTAAGTAATAATCATACCATGATAAAAAGGATGATTCAACCATATATATATATACAAAAAATGGGATGGGAAGTTGATTAGGCGATACATGAGTAAGTTAAAAAATCAGAATAAAAAACAAATCAAATGTTGCCACCTATCTCTACATGACATGTGGGCTCAGTACTCACCATGTCACCACCACCATCCCATGCCTCACTAACAAAAAGAACCACCACCACCAAGTTCCCCTTTACCACTACCTATATTTTCAAAAATAAAGTCTACATACACCCATTGGTTGTATATAGGGTGTGGGCACAACTAGTCCAATAGGATCCCACCAAGTGTTTCATAAACAAACATTGTTAAACAAAACCAAGCATGCTAGTTTAAAAAATATTCTACATGAAAATAGGATTTTAACATTTTAAATACCATAAGAAAATAATAATTTAGAAATATAAATAAGAAACCATGTTAGCAGGTAATAAAAAAACAATCAACATGGGGAAACCCTAAGTTATCTAAGGTCTTGGAAATATAAGATCCTCACATGAATCAATGACTGAACCAAGAATAATCAATAGTGCACCGTCTATAAGGAGATTACTCTCAAGGTCTAGTGGGATGGAGACACCCCAACAAGTGACTCCAAAATACATGTCATCTAGTGTTTAGTTAGTGTTGTGTTGTCAATCCATTGATAGGTAGGGCGTTTCATGCCTAGTCATGCTTGTCCTAGTCCCCCCACTTAAATACCTAGACTCCCATGTGATGTCCCCTCTTTAATAAGTTACCATTTCATAAATTTTAACCATCTTTCCATTTCAATGTGGCTATTTATCAAACATAATATGAGAAGCCCCTAAGATCAAGCAAAAAAAAAATCCTAAAAATTTACATAATATAAAGTAGATTTTTCTTTTAAAAATTATAAAACATACTTTTAAACCCTTAGATTCCATTATTAAAAAAAGAAACCATTTAAGGTTCACATAAAAAAAAACTTATGAAACCACCTATCTTTACCAAGCTAAATCACCCTCCAATGGTGAGAATCCACTTATATAGTGATGAGAGTTCCTAAAGACAAAATAAAAAAAAATATAAAACTCCAAACCCCTTTCATTAGGTCTATTTAACATGATACCTAGGTCTCCATGTCCTTAGGGTAGAAATAAAACCATAAAAAGGGGGAGGAAAGAACCAAAGGTGGGAGGAGGAAGCACACACCGAGTGATTCCATGAAGAAACAAGGAAAAATGACACTTGAAATCAAGCCAAGGAGAGGGGGAGAGAAGGGTGTTACATGTAGGAGGGACTGAGGGTTGAGTGGGAGATAAATGATAGGGGTTAGGGATTTCATTTAGGTAAGGGTAGTTAGGTAATTTCATATTTTTAAAAGTCTGGGAAAACCACATGTTTTGGCCACATGGTTTGACAAACCATGCTCCAATCGTGCAAGAAGAACTGGACACCCTAGGTGAGTTGCATGGTTTAGATACATGATTAGTAAAACCATGCACCAACTATAAAAATCACGTATGTTAAGAACTGCAAGTTTTGCGTGGTTTGGCTGCATGGTTAGTATTAACCACACACCAACCGTGCGATAATTCTTGTAACCCATTTTTGGAAGTTTTTCAAATGGAAAGACAAAAAAATGAATGGTATGAATAAAAATCAATAAATAACACATTTCATACATAAAAATGGAACCATGAGTGTGAAAATTATCCTAATAATGCCACTTTCTTCCCCTAGAAAGTCAGCTCGAAGACTATTGATCAATAAAGAGGTGAGACCATTGCTCGCTCACCAAAGATTCCCTCTCCCATGTCTCATGTGAGTCATTCCTATGATTTCATAACACTCAGGCCAATGGGATATATTTCCCATAAATCAAATTCTCTCAGGTTTCAATGATATTAATGATATGATCTATCACTGAGACATCAGGTTCCAACTCTAGATTTTCCCAATTCATAACATAAGAAGGGTACAAATGATACTTCTTCAGTTAAGAAACATGGAACATGTTATGGATCGATGTTAGTCGAGGAGGTAATTATAATCGATAAGATACCTTCCCAACCTTCTTTGAGATCTCTAAGGGTACCACATACCTCAAAGAAAGTTTTCCCCACTTTCAAAGTTGGTGGTGACTCAGTCAATGTGATACCTTTAAGAACACTCGATCACCCACTGAAATCCTCAAGGGATGAAATCGATGATAACCATAAGACTTATGATGACTATGAGTGGTCAACAACCATTGTTGAATCATCTAAATATAATTCATTGTCTAATGAATCATACTCGATCCCACCAAGCAAGTATCACCCATATCATCCCAATAGTGGGGATACTGGTAGGGTTACCATACAAGGACTCAAAAGGAGCTATTCTGATTGATGACTGATAACTATTATTATAGGTGAAATCAACCTATTATAAATAGCTATCCCATGCATCTTTGAAGTCTAGTATGTAGATACATTTCATATTCTCCAAAATATGGATCTCTTTATCTATCTAACCATAAGACTATGGATGATAATCAATGCTTAGCTTCTCCTAAGATCACATCACCTTATAGAGGCCTTTCCAAAAATCTATAGGTGAAATAGGGGTCCCTATTAGAAATTATAGTAGATGGTACCTTGAAATCTCATGATCTTCTGTATGAACAACCTATAAAGCTCCTCCACTTTCATGGAATCTCTGATCAGAATAAAGTGAACAAATTTAGTGAAGTGATCAATTAAAACGCAAATGTAATTCTTTCCCTGAGGGGTATGAGGAAACCCAAAAAATAAAATCAATGGATGTATCATCCCACTTCAAGGTAGGAACTATAAGGGGATGAAACAAGCTAGAGGGGTTATGATACTTAGACTTAAATTGATGACATGAAAGGCATCGCGATACAAAATCCATTATTCCATGTATTATACATAGCCACCAGTATCATGGTCTCATGTCATGATACATCTTAGTGGTACCAGGGTGGAAGAAACATTGAGAATGATGAAAATTCTACATCAAGACCTTCCTCATCAAAAAGGGAACCACATAACAACTTCTAAAGAAAAGGGTTCCATTAGAATATAGAGACCAATCATTGGTGGTCTCCCTCCATTTAATATCTCCCTGATTTGATGACATTATTTATCTCTTGAATTCTTCTTCTAGATGATATTGAGAAGAGTAGGATTCAAATAGATATAAAAATAATCACATCCTTCTTATCTTCCATTTCATCTAGATGCATCCAATAAAAAATACCCATGATGTTCCACTCATCACTAGACTCCCTTAAAGCTTTAGAAGGCATATTTCTGCTAAGAACATATTCAACCACGTTCCCTTTCCTTGCAACATAGAGAATTTCAAAGTTGAATGCTTAAAGGTACTCCACCCACCACCTTTTTCTATGTTTTATATTTTTTGAGAAAATATATTATTTAAACTCTTGTGGTCCAAGTAAAATGTAATTGTTTCCCTAAAAATATTATGCTTCCAACACTTATGTGCACGCATGACCACTGTAAATTCAAGGTCATTAGTCAGGTAATTATTCTCATGTGTTTGGAGTTGGAAAGAGATCTGTGCCACCATGGAATCATTATGTCTGATTACACAACTGAAACCCATACTTAATGCATCAAAATACAAAATATATCCCAGAGCGACCTTAGGTAAAATCAAAATAGGTATCGAGGTCAACCACCACTTGAATTCCTCAAAAGATACTTGACACCCAGAACTCCATAAAAATATCACCTCCGTCCAGGTAAGAGTAGTTATAGGTGACATAATCTTGGAGAAATCCTTTATGAATCACTAGTAATAGCCAGCTAAACCCAAAAAGCTATGTATCTCAAAGATGTTCTATGGATCTTTCCAAGGCATAACAAAATTTTCTTTTTCAGGATCAATCGAGATGAACCATTCCAAAGCCACATTTTCTAAGAACATCACTACTTTGATCCAAAATTCACACTTTTATAGCTTATCATAAAAGAAAAGATCACGAAGGGTTCCCAAAATGACCCTCAAAGGATTATCTTGCTCCTCCTCTATCTTAGAATATACTAAGGTATCATCCAAAAATACCACAACAAAAGAGTCAATATATCAATGGAATATCTGATTCATGAGTTCCATAAAGATTTATGAAGTGTTGTTTAACAAAAAAAACATCATAAGATATTGAAAATGGTTATACAGTACTAGAAAAAATGTTATACCAATGTTTTGGAACTGTTTGTACAAGTCCCCAAAACCATTGGTATAACCTATAACAATGGTTCAAGGAGATGTTGGATGTTTTGACATTGGGATAGACCTATAACAATGGTTTTGGGAAAACTTTTGGTATAGGGTTCTATACAAAAGGTTCCCAAAATATTGGTATAGGTCATATGAAATACCTACACCAATGATTTGGGAAAACTATTGGTGTAGGTAATTAAAAACAGGGATTTAGTCATTTTACCCTAGTCAATATTTTATTTACCTAAGCATGAAATATAGTGTGGACACCATGGTTTATCTCTTAAGGAGGCCACTTACACGCACTACATTTCTATTGTCACTATAATAAATCTAACAAATATAAAACTACTTATATAAAAATATAAATAGGGGGTTGAAAAGTAAATGAAATATAAAATAATAGAAATATAAATAAATGTGATGCAACAAAGAATGAAGTTAGAAATAAAGAACTAAGGAAAATGTTCTTAGGAGGTCGCAGTGATTGAAATTATTGTTAAAAATTGTTCTCAATATTCAACTCAATAATGTGATCAAGATTTTTCACACCTCACATTCTCATTTGAAATGTGATTACCCCATACTGAGACCTTTACATATAGGACAATCCTCTTCCAAACATCATCTTAGAGACATCTTCACTGACCATCACTACCCATGCCATACTCCACTGTATGCATGACTAAAATAGTGAAGGAAAGGATAATTAATAAATGAGAAGAACTTTGTGGTAGAGAAAACAAGGAGAAAACTCACCGTAATCATTTTAACCACCACCAAAATTGCTATAATTGAATAATGTGATATGAAATTAAATCACATGAAAATCATTCAAACTACCATTCCCTCCCTTGAACAAGCGTTGATGTTAGTTATCCAAAACCATGAAGATGAAAGAATAATGGTGGAAGAAATACAAAATAGAAAAAAAATAAAGGGATAAAAGAAGAAGAGAAATAAGAAAATATATAATAAAAATATAAAAAACTATTACATAAACTAAACTCCACCTTTCCCCCTTGAAATTGGATATCTTTTGAAATGGTAGGGGGAGAAAAATTTATAGAAAATGGATGAACAAAATTTGGGCTCCAATTTTTTCCTCTGGATGTGAGAGAATTTTTGACATAATAAATTGATTAATTTTGAAATGGTGTATTCTTGAAATTTGTTCATTTATTTCTTGTATTTATAACCACAAAATCTAAGCTTCTTTGGCCATGTGTAGAGATATATATTTACTCTAGACATTTAATTATGTAAAGGTGACTCTTCATATTCCAAAACTCTAAATTCCCATGCCATTATGTCATTGAAACCAATGGATAATCATGTGAAAACCTTAATAAAACATGTTCATTAATTTCTTATCCATATCCATGTTTAATTTCATATTTATTGGATTAGTCCACTTCGAGATATAGGCCCATCTTCAAATGTGTCTAGATCTATAAACAGTTTTCACGACCTTTGATGTGAGATGATTTTGGGCCCTAAATGATTGATTGATCTTTAGCTCCAGAAGAATAAAATGAATCCCAATATGTATTTAAGCCTAAAAAAAGGAATTTCACAATTTCATTCAATGTAAAAATAGTTATGGCTTAAATACATAATAAAATTAAAACAATTAAATTACAAAATTAGGCCATTTTTTCATTTAAGATCAAAATACCACTAGAACAAAAAACCATGACAATTTCCCATAAAATTGAAGGACCCCGGGACACCCTGAGAGGGGAGGGGTGAATCAGGGTGACAACTTTTTCTTTTAATGTGATGGATCTTGTTCCCATGTTGGTAGAAACTTGTTGAACCTGTATGATGAAAATGATCAGAAAGCAAACATGCACATGCACAGAGAAGACACAACCCTTTTTACTTGGTTCACCACTATGGACTACGTCCAAGGAGCATACGCCGACAAGTTGTTGGTCGTACCAAAATCCACTATGCTTCACTAGATGGAGATTACAATTGTTCGGGAACAGTCTCTCTGTCCCAGGCTCACTGCCTTTACAAAGGTTCAGGGATAGCTCACTGCTTCCCTCGGGTCACTCCCATTGACTCCCCCTATCTCACTACCGTTGGTGAAGTCACACTCAGTTTATAGACGTGAAGGTCTCTTCAATTGATATACATGAAGTTCATTGTCTCCTGTTCAGCATGAGACTTTGCTTGCATCAGAGTCCTGAGTTAATGCTCTGTTAAAGTCCAAATTCTAACGACTAATGAATACCCCATTTTCCCTTGTCCACTGGGAAAATAACCTTTGGAAAAGGCCTTCACAAAGTACCCTACTTCGCAAGGCTCCCAATTTTTCAAATCTCAAACAAGCCTTCGAGGAGCCCCTGCCTTTTCGCGAAGCTCAATCGCGAAGCACTCTCGCGATGCTCCAGCCTTCGCAATGCTTGGATATCTCGGAGCTCCTACCTCTTCGCGAAGCTCACTGAGCCAACGCGGGGTGCAAGACTTTCGTGGATCTAGAATAGCCGCTGTGAAGCTCCTCTTTCGCGAAGCACACTGCCTTCGCGAGAGACCTTTGCGAACCGAGAGAAAAGTATTTTCTCTAAAAATTTTCTCTGCTTCTCTTGAGGGGGTCAGCCTCTATTTATAGGCGATTCCACCGACCCTCGACCCTTCCGCGCGAAGTAAGCGCCACGTCAGCTCAAATCGAGAAGCTCCGAAGTTCCCACCGAAAATCTCTCAAAATCGCGAAGCACTACGGCAATTTTCCGTTCGCGGAGCTCGTCGTAATCGCGGAGTATCACCGTCATCATTCCTTCGCACCTTCACCGAGAATCTCCCTCGCAAAGCCCTTCACCGCCGTGATGCGCTTCAACTCTTCCGTTCGCGAAGCTTTGACGTAATCACGAAGACTCACCGCCTCCATTTTTCTGGTCTTCACGATTTCCAAACCATTCATCCTCTATTCGCGAAATTCATGCCTTTGCCATATTTAATTATTATCTTCATGGAAAGCCACTTTTCGCGATGCTCAGCAAATTCCAGATTTTGGACCCCAAAAAAATTGGTAAACACTGGGAAACGGCGCCACCTTCAATACTGTTGTCTGCTTGAACGGTATGATCTATTTTCTGGTACACGATCCGAACTTCCATTGTTGATTGACAACAAACACAAACCAGACTCCAAATCATGAATAGAAGACCATGGTTCCAACAATCCCCCCCTTTGGGTTTATTGGCAATCAGAAGATAAATTCAATAGATCTCCATCTATGTGAAAACCAAAAATGCAGGAATCAACTCAGCCAACACTCTAAGTCTACATGAGCAGTGCTTGGTGTAGAAAACAAGAGAGGATGCTTGAATTGGGTTCCACTGTTTTCCTTCCTAATTCTTCCCATCACAGAAGTTTCCTGAATTTATTCCCTTCTCATTTCTCCCCCATTGAAAATAAATCCAAAGACCAGAAAAAAAAAAATTTCGCGTTCACCTCAAACCATACTCCCACTGGATAGTATCTCCCCTATAAACCTATATCACAACCATAAACAGATTAAAACAGTTATAACAAACGGGGAGAGGGGAATTTCAGAGCCTCCTTATGAAGTAGGAGGCGGTTGAACACCGAGGTTCAACCGATGCTTCTCAAACACAGCCGCAGACAGTGGATTGGTCAGGATATCAGCCACTTGCTCATCAGTTCCAACAAGGTCCATTCTAATCACGCCTTGTTCAACCTTTTCTTTGATAAAATGATACCATATTTCAATATGTTTTGTACGAGAATGCTGAACCGGATTCTTCGTAAGATCAATTGCGCTTTTGTTATCACAGTAAATCACCATTGGTTGCTGCACCTTATCACCAATATCTATTAGTTGCTGCTTCATCCAAAGCAGTTGAGTGCATGCCTTTGTGGCAGAGATATACTCAGCTTCAGCAGTACTAAGAGAAGTACTTTCTTGTTTCTTTCTCAACCAGACAACACATTTCTGCCCAATATAGAAAGCTCCACCACTAGTGGACTTTCTGTCTACTACATCACCAGCCCAGTCAGCATCAGAAAACACTGATAATTCACTGTCCCTGCCTGCAGCAAAAAATAACCCGAAGTTATATGTACCTTGAATGTACCTCATGATTCTTTTTACTACTTCCATATGTTCCTCCTTTGGATTACTCTGAAAGCGGGCCACAAGGAATGTTGCAAAGACAATATCTGGCCTTTTCGCTGTTAGGTATAGTAGGCTTAAAATGATCCTCCTGTACATGGTGGGATCGGCAGAGTTCCCATCCTCATGCTTTCCAAGTTTAGTTCCAACTGCAATCAGAGTTGACATTGGTTTGGAGTCTTGCATATTGAACTTCTTCAGTAGCTCTATTACATATTTTTCCTGATAAATGAAAGTGTATTCCTTCTTTTGAATCACTTGCAGCCCCAAGAAATATGTGAGCTCCCCAATCATAGACATTTCAAATTCAAATTTCATGTGGTTGGAAAATTCATCCACTGATTTCTACCTGCTGCCACCAAATATGATATCATCAATGTAGACAAGAACCATGAATTGATCTTTTGGAGAATTCTTCACATAGAGATTGTGATAAACTCCTCCTCTTTTTAATTCAAACTTCTTGAGATATGAGTCCAGCCATGAGTACCATGCCCGTGGTGCCTGCTTCAAACCATATAGAGCTTTCTTTAGTTTGCAGACCTTTGTTTCATCAGTACCCAAAACAAAGACCACTGGTTGTTCAATGTAGACTTCTTCTTCGAGTACACCATTCAATAATGTTGTCTTGACATCCATTTGATATACTTTATATCCTCTTTGGAGTGCCATGGCAAGGAAAAGCCTGATTGACTCCAGTCTAGCCACTGGAGAAAAGGTTTCTTCAACATCAATGCCTTTAATCTGGGAGTATCCTTTACATACCAGTCGTGCCTTGTTTCTGATGACACTTCCATGCTCATCAAACTTATTTTTGAAGATTCATTTGGTACCAATCACATTGTAACCTTCGGGTCTCTGGACAAGATCCCATGTCTGATTCTTGTCAATCTGATCTAATTCATCATTCATGGCTTTCACCCAAGATTTATCTTTTTCAGATTCTTCGAATGAGGATGGCTCTACAACTGATAGAAATGCAGATTGCGTGGTATTCCTCATCCTTCTTGTTTGAGTGGGTGCACTCCTGTCCCCAATTATGTTGGATGGATCAATCTCAGCTCTTAGATTTCTCCTGTGAGGTTCAGTAGTATTCTCTTCAGCCATAGTTTCTTCTTCAGATTCTTCTTCTGAGTCAACATCATGATGTGACTGCTGAGTGTTTTGAACAGCTTCCTCTATTTCTGCATTTTTATTTTCTTCACGTTCACATTCTTCCCGACTTTCTATCACATCAGCATATGACGTCCTTGAAGCATTTGTGGTTTTCTCTTCAATTATCTTAACATCACTGCTTTCCACAATCCTTCCCAAACGCTTGTTGAAACATTTGTAGGATTTGATGTTCATTGAGTAACCGAGGAAAATTCCTTCATCTGAATTGTCTCCATATTTCCCTTGATTTCCTTCTTTATTCCTGATGAAGCATTTACTTCCAAAGACACGAAAGTATTTTAGAGAAGGCTTCCGTCCATGCCACAATTCATATGGTGTCTTCGTCTCACCCATATAAAGTCCTGTTTGATTCTGAATGTACACTGCATCTTGAACAGCCTCTTTCCAGTAATGTCGTGGAATACGACTCTCAATCAGCATAGTTCATGCCATGTTGTTCACCTGTTGATTCCTACATTCAACAACTCCATTTTTTTGTGGAGTTCTCAAAGCAAATACCTCATGCTGTATCCCATGTTTCTCCAGATAATTCTCAAATTCAATGGACGTGTATTCTCCTCCATTGTCAGATCGTAACACTTTGATTGTTCGTCCAGTATCATTCTCGGCGATTCGCCGATATGTTTTCATGCAGTCAAGGACTTTTCATTTCCTGTGAATGACCATCACACATTCCATTCTACTGTAATCATCTATGAAAAGGACAAAGTACCTTTCTCCATGAGTTCCAGCAACATTTATTGGCCCACAAACATCTGTATGAATCAGATCAAGAAGGTGAGACGCCCTTTTCTTCTTTGGCCGATATGAACTGCAGACCAGCTTCCCACGAATACAAGCATCACAAGATTTTTCACGCTCACGCTTCAGGTTGGGAATGTCCATGACAATTCTCAATTTTGATATTTTCTCCATGTCTTGTTGATTGATGTGTCCCAGTCTCCGATGCCACAAATTGTTTTCTTCTTCAACAGTCATGTAACATACATTTTCTTCACTATCAACCTGATACAAGTTGCCTTCTGTTCTGCATCCCTTCATAAGTGAATTTCCAGTCTTTCCCTTGATAGTTCAGCCTTTCTGATTAAACGTAACTATAAGTCCTGAGTCACAGAGTTGACTCACGCTGAGGAGATTATGACGTAGGCCATCTACGTAAAGGACTTCAGTCTTCTTTAGTTCTCCATTAGATAATTCGGTACTTCCACTCCCTTTGATTTTCAGAGCCCCATCATTACCAAATATTACTGTACCATCGACATTGCTTATGATATTCGTTAGTAGGCCAACATTACCTGTCATATGAGATGAACAACCGCTATCCAGAATCCAGGTACTGTTGTTCTTTGTAGCTTTGAGGGCCACCTCTGCAAGGTTGGATTTCTCAATCTTCTTCCTTTCCTTCCATGAGACATTAGATCAAGTATAAAGAATTGATGGCCTTTCAATTATCTCTTCCGCATACCCAGGTTCTTCATAGTCAAAGTCTTATTTGAGAGGTGAAAACCTGTTTGAAAGAGCGACACTGTCTTGCTGACGAGACTTGACTTGTCTTGAACTTTGGTATGAGGTGTCCATGTCCCTTCTCTACCTGCAATTAGCAGCCTTATGACCAAAGTTAGAACAACAAAAAAATATCCATATAAATTATTTGTTCTATAAGAATTAGGATATGAAATTGTTCTCCTTTGTTGAGCTTCTATATCTTCTCCATTCAGATAGCTTCTTGCCTCTTCACAATAAGACATGGTATGGCCTAGATAGCCACAGAACTGACACTTCATGAGAGGAAATGTCTTCTCACTTGAATTTCTACTCATACCTTCTTCCTTGGGAGAATAGTAAGACTGTCTGTCATTTCTGAATGTTTGAAGATAATTTTCAGGTCTCCTTTTAGTTTGGATTGAGGGTTCCTTTTTCGGCACTCTAGGTAACGTTTCAACATGTTCAACTTTCATCTTATCTTTCTTTTGGATCTTTTCACTTCCAGCAGTCGATGTCTCAGCCTCACAGCCAATTACACTCTTTTCCATGCAAGCGGGTCTTTGATCACTCAAGATTTATCCAACCCCATATGAACCACACTTGGATCTTGCTAGTAATTCTGCATCTGAGAATATTCCAAACTGTATTTTCTTCCTCGATTCTTTTAGAACTGATTCAGTCTCTAGTTTACTCCTTAGAGTAACTACTTCCTCCTCAATACCATTAGCAGTCTTGGATTTTTCATCCAATCTGGAGGTGAGGTCATTAATGACCTTTGCCTGCTCTTCAATTCTCAACTTCAGATCTACTACATCATCATTGCTTTCAATTATTTTAGACTGTACCTTCACAAATTCTTCCAGTCGTTCAATTTCAGCTTCAAGTTGATCAATGTATTCAGTTGATTCTTCTACAATTGATTTCCACTTATTACAGCTCTTACATTTAATCTTAAGCTTACTAACCACATCCTTAAGTTGCATCTCAGGATCTACACAAGTTATTAGTTGTTTTTCTCCATCAGTATCTTCTGAATTTTCAACAGTGGCCATTATAGAAGCATGTTTCCCAGTTTTTAATTCTGGTTCTTCTTCATCACAGAATTCATTATCATCTTCTTCCTCTTCACAGACAAAAATATTCCTTTGCATTTTCTTACCATATTTGAAGTCTCCCTTTTTTAAGAACCTTCTCTGAGGCTTCTTGAAGTTTTCATCCTCACTATCTTCATCATTGATCATTTTTAAGCACTGAGAGGCAATGTGCCCAACTTTTCCACAACAGAAACACGCAAGAGGTAACTTCCCTTTGAATTTCCCTTTCCCCTTCTGGAACTTCTTTGCAATGAGAGAAAGAATTTATTTTTCTTAGTCATCTTCACCGCTACTATCCTTTGAGATTTTCAGTTTATCCATGGCCTTGAATGCCATTTTCTTGCTCACCCAAGTCGTAGAATCTTCTGGTTTGACTCTCATTTCATATGCTACCAAACTGCTCAGTAGATCATCTAGAGAAAGTTTGGAAAGATCTATTTCCTCAAGGGCTGACACCTTCACATTATACAGAGGTGGAAGTATTCTCAATATTTTCTTTACAATATCAATGTCTTTGATTTCTTCTCCTAGACCCCGAATTGCTCCAACCACTTCAGTAATTCAATTGAAGAAAGAGTCTGCATTCTCGTCTGGATGCATATTCAGATCATCAAAACGATTGTTCAGCACTTGTAGTTTCGCCTCCTTCACTTTGATATCACCTTCATAAATATTCTTAAGTTTATCCCACATGGATTTTACTTATGTTCAATTCATCACCTTTAGGTAGATCTGATCAGAAAGGGCTGTAGTGAGTGCATTCTGTGCTTTAGCATCTACATCAAGAAGTTTCCTGTCTGTTTCAGTCATAGCTAGGCCTGTTGGATCAGTGACTTGTATTCCTTGCACAGTAGATAAGAGAACTTCCATTCCAAGAGATCTTAGATGAGATCTCATTCTGTTCTTCCAGATCTGGAAATTTCTTCCATCGAAGGGAGGGACTCCCCTGACATTGATCGCGTTTTCCATGACGAAAAAGGTCAGATTCAACACCATCAACCTTTACCCTCTGATACCACTTGAAGGACCCCAGGACACCCTGAGAGGGGAGGGGTGAATCCGGGTGACAAATTTTTCTTTTAATCTGATGGATCTTGTTCCCACGTTGGTAGGAACTTGTTGAAACTGTATGATGAAAATAATTAGAAAGCAAACATGCACATGCATAGAGAAGACACAACCCTTTTTACTTGGTTCACCACTATGGGCTACGTCCAAGGAGCATACGCCGACAAGTTTTCGGTCGTACCAAAATCCACTATACTTCACTAGCTAGAGATTACAATTGTTCAGGCACAGTCTCTTTGTCCCAGGCTCACTACCTTTACAAAGGTTCAGGGATAGCTCACTGCTTCCCTCGGGTCACTCCCGTTGACTCCCCCTGGCTCACTACCATTGGTGAAATCACACTCAGTTTATAGACGTGAAGTTATCTTCAATTGATAGACATGAAGTTCATTGTCTCCTGTTCAACATGAGACTTTGCTTGCATCAGATTCCTAAGTTAATGCTCTGTTAAAGTCCAAATTACAACGACTGATGAATACCCCCTTTTCCCTTGTCCACTGGGAAAATAAACTTTGGAAAAGGCCTTCACAAAGTACCCTACTTCGCAAGGCTCCCAATTTTTCAAAGCTCAAACAAGCCTTTGCGGAGCCCCTGTCTTTTCGCGAATCTTAATCGCGAAGCACTCTCGCGATTCTCCATCCTTCGCAATGTTTGGCTATCGCGAAGCTCCTACCTCTTCGTGAAGCTCACTGAGCCAACGCGGGGTGCAAGACTTTCGCGGAGCTAGAATAGCCTCCGCGAAGCTCCTCTTTCGAGAAGCACACTGCCTTCACGAGAGACCTTTGCGAACCGAGAGCAAAGGATTTTCTCTGAAAATTCTCTCTTCTTCTCTCGAGGGGGTCAGCCTCTATTTATAGGCGATTCCACCAACCCTCGACCCTTCCGCGCGAAGTAAGCGCCACGTCATCTCAAATCACGAAGCTCCGAAGTTCCCGCCGAAAATCTCTCAAAATCGTGAAGCACTACGACAATTTTTCGTTAGCGGAGCTCGCCGTAATCGCGGAGTATCACCGTCATCATTCCTTCGCTCCTTCGCCGTGGAGCTCTCTCACAAAGCCCTTCACCACCGCGATGCGCTTCAACTCTTCTATTCGTGAAGCTTTGACGTAATCGCGAAGACTCACCGCCTCCATTTTTCTGGTCTTCGCGATTTCCAAACCATGCATCATCTCTTCGCAAAATTCATGCCTTTTCCATATTTAATTATTATCTTTATGGAAAGCCACTTTTCGCGATACTCAGCAACTTCCAGATTTTGGACCCCAAAAAAATTGGCAAACACTGGGAAATGGCGCCACCTTCAATACTGTTGTCTGCTTGAACGATATGATCTCTTTGCTGGTACACGATCCGAACTTCCATTGTTGATTGACAACAAACACAAACCAGACTCCAAATCATGAATAGAAGACCATGGTTCCAACAAAAATAACACTATGGTAGATTTATAAACATTAAATTACAGTATAAAATATATGAAAATTTTAGATTCATCATTAATGTAAAAAAAATACAGTGAGTTTTGAACCCAACATATCCCAACATATCTACAATTATTTTTATGAACATAATTAAATAAATATGTATATATATATCTATTTTTATATTAAAAAATAATTTAAATTTTGAAGTATTTAATGTTATTTGACAACATAATTCATAAAAAATTCAACTACTTATGCTAATGTTTCTCCAAAAACATTGGTATAGGTTTATACCAATGGTTTTGGAGAATCGTTGGTATTAGTAACCAACTTTTTTAGGAGATATACCAATAATTCTGAAGAAATGTTGGTATAGGGTACCAATTAATAACCTATACCAATGATTCTATAATACCATTGTAAAATTACCATTGGTATAAATCAAATTTATAGTAGTGATACCTAATTCAAAATGTAGTCTTAGGAACATCAAAATCTATCATTCTAAGATAATGAGAACATAATCGGTGGTTGATCTTTGAAAGCCACATAAACCCCTTTAGCTAATCAAAGAGGTCATCAATGTGGGGAAAGGGATATTTTTTCTCAACAAGCACCTAATTATGCTTCTGATAATCAATAAAAAACCCAAGAGACCCTTCATCATTCTTGGTAAAGAGAACCATAATAGCCCAAGGAGACATACTAGGGTGGATGATGATTTTAGCTTCTAGGTCATCAGACTGGATATTTAGTTATTTCAACTATGTAGGTTCCATACAATATGAATACAATGAGATCAGTTACATTCCAAGGATCATATTGATAATAAAATTGACTTCTTAGTCTAGAGGCAAGCTTGAGAAGTCATCTAAAACACCTCAGGAAACTCCCTTATGATAAGAGGATACTCAATTTTAGGATTCCCTTCACTAGCCTAAACTAGGAGAGACACTATCTGATATTCCAAACTACCCACTTTGGGAAGTGGTGGTCTTTCTTGACTCAATCGCGGATCCCAATACCCTTGAAACACATTAGGGTTCCCATTGGAAGTGGTTAAGGTCACCTTCCACTGGTAGTAATCAGCATGCACCTTAAAGTAAATTTTTTCATCTAGTTTTGTGGAATGGAATGGATTCTTCTTGTTGAGTTACCATTGTCACTTTTCCCTAAAACTTTCAATGGTTCCCCTATCCATAGCTAAGTATGGAACTTCTTTCCAAAGGTCGGCAGTCATCTGGATTTTCAAGACCAGTGACTCTTGGGGACTCGCATTGGTCGATATGATGGGAGGTCGGGCTCATCGCACCCTTTTGGGTGAATTTTTTCCTTACTTAGAGACTCTCTTATATATTTAATATATGTTCATGTATCTCTTACTAATCTCGATGTGAGACCAATTACCCTAAAAAAACCGTTATGGGTTAACTCTCTTTTACGTTCAACATACTGGGATCTCTTTTGTGAATTTATTTGCATGTATTTGAGGTTCTTCATCATTTTCCAGTAAAGAGTCTTTTCTTATATGCTGAAACTATATGACCAAGTGTTTTGGGCTATTCTCCCTCTTATGGAGGCAATTAGTATTTCGAGGATGGGATTAAGCCATTATGAGGTGTCCTATGTATCTTGGTTATTATAGGAATCAAAACCTATGTAGTTCGATTGATCCATATAGTTTAACATCATGCGGTAAGGAATAATATGGGGGATGTTTAAATTCCAAATATTTGATCTCGAGTCTAGAAGAGATGTCCTACGTATCTTAGTTATGGTGGTAATCATAATTATCATAGTTCTTTTTAATTAGGATTTATACACTGAGGATGACCTAGTGAATGAATGTTTGATGCCTAATGAGGTGTTCGTCACACCCCCCTAAGACCAAGAGAACCATGATCATTATGAGAAAAAATGGGGAGTGCATGATCAGCCTCATGGCATATGGATATGGGATCTGTGTATTGGGGTAGTCCTTGGAGTGTTTGATATGGAGCTTGGGCCTTTAGGGAGGCATCCTATGTATCTTGGTTATAGCGGGAATCAGATTCCACATAGTTATCTTTATGTTGGGGCTTACACACTGAGGATGCCCTAAAAAATGGTCCTTCTTATATAGAAGGCGTCGCATGAACCTTTTGAAATACCCTGGAGGTCATCGCGTGACCTATCTTGACACATGTAGAGGGTGTCATGAGAGCCATGGTGGCATGGTTTGAGGGGTGTCATGTGTCTTGGATGACACCTCGGGGGACATCGCGATCCAAATCCGACACTTCCAGGGGAATCACATGTCTTGGATGACACCTTATGAAGACATCATGGGACTAGGTTGACACATTTAGTGGGGGTATTCCATGAGAGATGGATTTTCATGTCCAGATGTGTCAATGAGACTCGACTGACATGAGTGGGTGCCATTATATAAGTCAGGCGGTGCATCCTAAGGATGTATCAAGTCTGGGGTGATGAACCTAGAGGGTTTTTAGAATCTAAGTGGTGCCCACGAAGGGTCTGCGAGACTTGTCCCAACACATTTGGATCATTATGCATATCCCAGATGACATGTCAAAGGGATGTCGTGAAGTCTTGGTGGCGCGACTTGGTATTGTCACATGTTCTTGATTGACACATGCGAAGCATGCAGAGGTCCGTGATCATGTATTCTTCTTGAGTCTTCCACTTTGAATCCTATTTTTTTTCTCCCTTGTATTGTGAGTGCCTTGGTTTGGTTCAGTGTCAATTTTTTTGGGTCTCGTGTGATCTAGAGGACATGCAATATGGTCTTTGTATGTCTCACCAAAATTTCTTCACGTGATCTATTATTGATCATGCGAAGGGATTTATTCCTGGAACATGTTTTCTCTGGCAGTCCACCGTCATATTACCTGGCAGAAAGTTGACTGGTCGTGTGATTGGATATGTACAAAATCCCAGAGTTTGAGCACTGACATGCGTAGTGGCGGTCTGGGTCTAAAATTATAGCATTCAATCAACCAACCAATGAACCCACCTTTTTACAAGTTGGAGTAGAGAATTTATAGGCATATCCATCTATGTAATCAATGATTTGTGAAGGGCATCTGGTGTGAGTTTAGGCTAGAGTCAATGTGGGGTTTGGCATTACGCAGTTTCGCGAGTCTCTGTAGTGAACCGCATCTAGGGTTCCACTTTATTTTCAGCTACCACAAGTCCATCTATCCTTTACTGGATTATTACTGACTATTGAGGACTTTCACTTCGAAGGACTTCCATGTTGTCATGTAGACATGTCCATGGGTCTTCACGATATCCAAATGACTGTCGGAAGGCATTCACGAGTCCTTATATGGCTTGTCTTAGGGTCTCATAGGACCACACCGAGGGTGTGTTGGGTGCATAACATGGACTTCAGTGACTGCGAACCCAGCTCTCCTTCTCCTTTTCTATCTCCTTCATTTTATGTGATAAAGGTCGGGAGTCACATGAGATTGCATATATGGTACTAATTGTATTTCCTCTATTTTTTAGAGATGCGTCGCATGACCAATATGGGTTGCATGGTGGTGCATGAACATTCCATGGACAAATCTATCCATTTTTACTTAGAATGCATCAAATTTTCCTAGACATACACAGGGCCTTCTGTGCAGCAAGGCTGAAAATATAGAGGGACCTCATGAGACGCACCAAAAAAGTCATCAGGGAATCGCGATGCATTGTGTGTCTCTCATGGTGCACGTCACATGTCTTTCAGTGATTTCGGACACCAATCACCTCTTCCATTTTGATTTTATTTGTTTTACGCAACAAGATTTGGGAGGTATGCGATTTTTATTGAGTAAAATCTATGATTTTTACTCAATTTTTCAGTGGTGTATTACCTGATTAATATGAATCATATGATAGTGCACAAGTATATTGTGGAAAAAAATATGCATTTGTCCTTAGGGTATCACAGAGTTGTTCAGACATTCCCCAAGGCTTCCATGTGGCACGGTTGATGAGCCGGAGGGGTTTCATGAGACACACCAGACAGGTCGTGGTGCGTCAATGTCGCGTGTCTTCAGGGGCATGCCACTTGTCTTTTAGCGACTGCAGAATCCTCTTACCTTCCCCTATTTATCGCCTTCATTCTTTGTGATGAAGGCTCAAAGATATTGTGAGATATCTTGGACATCATCTAGGGATTTTATTCTTCCCAATGATGACTTGGCGCATGATATCTGTGACCACCGGGGGTCTCTTCCTTAGAATTTCGCTTCCCTTGATTTTCAAAGGATCTCAGATGGTTTGTCAGGTAATTGACAATGAGAAAATCATGTGTCTTGGGGGATTCTTATCCAACTATCACCGCTCATCCATTAGTGAACAAGGGTGCTCATTGAGGAGGGATTTGCAAGAATTTCTACGGGATAAGAACCTTTCATGGAGACTTCGCATGACCTTATAATGGTCACAAAATCATGAGTATTTAACCGCCCTATTCTTCCTTGATCTGGTTGGGAAGATAATATTCATGTTTGGATGTTTCTTCCTTTATGGTTTTTTTGATTCTAATTTGGTAGGTTCCAAAAAAATCGCCCCCCATCAGGAGCGATGTATTAGGGGACAAGAACTCAATCCCGAGGACAATTAAATGACCACCAAAGTCCTTGGTGGTGTCACGAACATGTGTTCTCAGGTGACGTTCGGTCTACTGGGAGACCTTTGGTATTCCACGAACCGACTATATATGGGGGGAGGGGGTGGAGGATATTTCATTCCACCAGACACCTCCTTCTCCAAAGTGATCCTACTGATGCCTTGTTGTAAGACCTTGCCAGAAACCCTAATCATGAGCCCTACCCGTGATTCTACACCGCAAGTCCCGATTGCAAGCCCTGCTCTTGCGCAAGACCAATTTCTACTCAAACACTCATATATCTTGACTAAGGACTAGGCTTCGGTAATTACTTAAACTTAGGCAGTTGTCATGAGGACTTTGCGAGTTCCGCTGGCTCGACCTCTCAACCGATCCGTGTGACCATATCTAGGTCACATGAACTCAAGCCTCCAAGGAGGCTATGCAATGTGCTTTTGGCCTTTTAGGGGTTATGTACCCTGAAAGTCTTCTAGATACTAATTGGTTCGTGAACTCCTTGATGTGGTTCACGAACCCTTGGCTGGGTCATGTAATTTTCATGATGCTATTGGGGAATTTTCACACCTTTATTTTTGTCAAGACTTTATATTTTTTTTTCTGACATGCGCCACTTAATTATTTTTCAGATGTCTTTTGGATCTCATAAATCATCACAAAAGACTTAAAAAAGGTAGGCAAGATTATAGACTACTCACCGTGACGCTGTATTGGCGAGCGTGGATCCCACCCACCATCATTCAGTTGGGTCATATCAGTAGGGCCTACTAAAGCTGATGGTATCAAAATTTGCGAGCTACCCCCTTTTGAACTACTTTTCGTTTTATGGGTTTGGTCTTACTGATGACGTCTCCATCCCTCCACCGAAGTCATCATTTATACCCTCCCCTTAGATTCGAATATCATAGAACACCTTATGTGATAATATTTCTCTAGGGGTCCATTTTATCTCGAAGGGAGTCCATGAGGATAATCATGTGTTGACATTCATGCCAATAGACTTTGACAGGAACAATCGTATATCTGATCAGGACATCCATATGTATTGCTCAATAATACGACAATCTACCGCTGATCGAACGTATGGATGGATCTACAATTAGGACTTCCGATCAGTGGGAAGCTTTGGAATGGATTGGGGATGGCATTTGTGGGTCTAGTATATCACTACCAATTACTGCAAGGAGCTGAAGGAAATTGGGATGTACGAAACTATCTTGATATCACAGACAACAAAATATTGTAACAAGAACTTGATGGTGGAGTTACTTAGCCATTGGAGCCTAGAAACAAACACATTCCACCTCACACATGGTGAATTCAGTATCACCCTTTGGGATATGGAGCAGATTTTTGGTGTGCCCATACTTGGAGGCATGTATGATGAGTTCTTTCCTCCCCAATCAGCATAAGATGACATGAACAAGACTCCTCCTTTAACTTGAGAACTGATCAAGTTAGCTGAGAAGACCCATGAGAAAGGGGTGTTCCCTGGGGGGGATAACCCCTTCCAAACATAGGATGAATATTTTATTCAACAAACCAACATTGAGCTAGCCTTCAAGAATCCGAGGTCTTGGATTACCAAGGATTTTTGCAGTGCACTAGATGATTACTGGCCCATGGTCAAAGGTGAGAAGTACAAAGATTGAGGATGGGAGGTCATCCCCAGTATTGACCGGCTGGTCCAACTGGATGGATTCGTTGAAATGTACCTAAGTGGGTACTTACTCCCAATAAAAGAGAAATGTGGAGTTAGAGTTTACACATTTCCAATGGAAACTAAGATGGCCAGAGGGGATCGTGTTGGTTTAGAAATACCAGTGTTGTAAAATATCTACTGTCATTTACATCATGTCTATAAGGGAGAATCCCCTTATTGGATTGTAGGCCCCTTCCAAGTGTTATGGGGTTGGATGGGGGCTTATCGGGGTGGTTACGAGTACCTGAACATCTGAGAAATTCCCAAGAACGCCTTTGTACTGCATCTATTGTGTCTTAATGGGGTAAGACCCATTGCATCAAAGGATTTTGAAATCAGGGATTTCGTGAAACGTCATAAATGTTTCTCTTTTAGAAAATATGATCTTACTCCGAAAGGAAATTTTGTCGACGATGGTATGACTAGCCTTCGGGAGCATGCCTATATGATGTCCCTTTGTGTGGGGGTTCTTTCCACTCACATTAAGGATGACCTTATTTGCAAATGGTATGCACCATGTCAGTTAATCCATCAATTTTTGTGTGTTCAAACAAGGTGTCCTGGTGCTGTCTATGTTATAGATGAGGAGCACCTGATGGTGTCTTGTTAATTATGGTTGATGTTTAACAGAGAGGATACTGGTGCAGAATTACACCTTCCCCCTATTAATGTAGTGACCAGTCCATCAAAAAGTTATGAAGATGTTTGGATCTTCTCATATCCCAGCGGTAAACTATCCAAATCGGTAAGAGAGGTCTGCCTACCTCCGGTAGTTGAATATAATCCTAGTCCTGGGAAGAAGTTGGCCTCCAAGAGGTTGAAATATCCAATAGTACCTCCCAAGCAATTCAAGCACTTACCATTACCAACAGAGGCGTCTACTACCGTGAATACAAGAGGTACACACAACTTGATGTTCCCAACTGCATCTCAACAGTGGGAAACTTGGAAGAAAAAGTGTTCTGAGGATGCCCTATAGAGTATACTAATCTTGTCAGAAGTGTTTTTTCATGGTTTTTCTTATATCATAGTGCCTATTGGTATTACTTTTGAAGAACACCCTGAGGAAGTGAGATCCTTCCTTGGGAGCAACGAAACGGTTTTGGTGATCCCTCTAGGGTCGGATATTTTATTCTTCTCAAGTCCACAAAATGGTACTTTCGGGCTCTCTTTAGGTTACTATGGATGAGCAAGGTTACCCTGTCATTGAGGAAGCAATGAGTCTAGGTTTATTTCAGGACTTAAGATGATATATTTTCTTCACAATCATGCTGACATCCATTATATGTGTGGATGTAGGAGGAGGCTTCTAAAGATCGCCTGACCCTACTGTCTCTTGAATATACCCCTCGAGGCACGGTCCTTGGAGAACAATTTGATGGTGATCGAGGGGATGGTGATGAAGGGTCCCCAGGTCAAATGAATCAGATGAGGGTGATGATTACTACTGTTGAGGGGGTGAACCCGGATTCAAAAGCTTCCATAGCCCCTTCCTTGGAAAGGAAGAAGAAGAAGAGGAAGCAAACTGTATTGTTAGATCCTTCTATCTCAAAATCCTCAAGTAAGAAGGCTATCCAACTCCCTTTTTTTCATCTTAGGTTACCCTGGAGGTGCGTTTGTGATTTCTTGAAAACATAAATGTCCCACCGACCTTATTTAGAAGGAAACACACCAGTTTCCGAGGATATAGATGGGTATTTGGTGGCTCCACTAGATCTATCACTACTAGACCCGATCCATCGAGGAACAGGTATAGCCGAGGGTCCCATGCAACCAAATCCATTGCCTATCACAGACACTTCTATAAGTGTTCCTTCTAATTTGATGTAGATGGAGACAATTTTTGAGAGCATTGATATTGGAAGCTATTCTTCTACTGTGTTGACCAATGTAGAAGTGATCTTTGAATAAGGTGACAACTTTTTCAGGACTGTTCCCTTTTGTATTCCCTTGTCATACCCTCAAACATAATCTTTTGCCTTCATAGTCCTTAAAGGTGGTAGGTAGGGCCCTCCTACGGATCAAGTGCCACTGACAGTGTGAAATCCTTCATTGGAGGAGGGAGTTGCATCTTATCTCGAGGATGAGATTGATGTGGAGAATGCTGTCAGTAATGCTGCCAAGAGAGGTATATTTCCCACCTTATTCGTATATGTTGATGCTTGGTGGTGCTTCATGATTCATCTTGCAACTGATATACCCCTATAATTTCTATTGTAGTGCATTCACCTCGATGTTCCAGGGATTTGGTGCTTGTCCCTCCGGGAGTCCCTCAAATTGAGTCTACCAATGCTGAGGCTGGTTCTCTCCCTTCATCATCGAAGACTATGGGAACAAATATATCTTTTATTGATCTTGTTCTAGAATATATTCCCATTCCTAAGATAGGTTAGGATCACGACCCTAGGTCTACAGTGTTCTATCAATCTATGCAGGGACATATGTGGAGGGAGATTTGGATCTTGGTGTCAAAAACACCATTTGATGAGTTGAAGGATTGATTAGGTCATCTCTGATTCATGTTTCCCACCCTTGGCTATGAAGGTTTTGACTATTCTTCCCTTAATAATTGGGAAAAGGAGGTAATCTCTATACGAGAATAGAGAAGGGACCTTGAATTGAGGGTGGAAGCTAGTGAGGCCTGTTCCTTAGTGAAGCAACACTAGAGTGAAGCTATGAATGAATCTACTCAATGAGTTATGGTGGATGCTTCTCATCGGGATGAGATTAAGTTTAGGGAGGCTCAGATTTGTCACCTCTAGTCTAAAATCAGTCGTCTTCAAATAGAGTTGTCCCAGTTTCAGTTTTCCCTCAAGTTATTGGAAAAGACCATGCTGGAGAAGAAAGGGATTTTGGATGTGGAGGAGAAATCCATTATTGATTCTATTTCTAGAGCAAAGGAGTTGTATCACACTACATAGACATATATTGAGTTTGTTGATCCGTTGTGTCAATCTGTGGCTCTATTGGAGCAAAGACTTGCTGATCTAAAAGACTCATCTGAGCAAATGTTATGATGGAAGTAGGATTTTTCAATCATACTTTGGTTCATAGGAGAGGATTAAATGTGTGGAGGTCCCTCATTTTATGTGGAATTTGATGAACCAAGTTTTTGGTCTTCATATTATTTCACTCACCTTTTCATTTATATGTGATGTGCATGAAATTTTGTTGTATTGATAATTCACAAATTTCCAATGTTATCCATACTTTGTTTCGCAGTGAATGAGAATGGATGTCAAGTGTGTGGGGAGATTATCTGGGAAAGAGATATGTTTTTAAGGATGAGTTCTTTGTATATCTATAGAGAGAATCCAGAGTGTGATAGGGCCGTATAGAAGGCCTCACGACAACTGTCACATGCTTTAGTTTAGGTTCTTTAGCTCGGACCACCTGTTTCTTTAGTTTAGGGTCTTTTAGCTCATACTTTTATGGAATATGGGGTTGGTAGGATAGAAATGACTCAAAACACTATGGGGTGCTGAGTTCTTCCATGGTAATGATGGGGCTCATGAGTATTGGAGTTTCTTTCTCACAAGGAGGAGATGTCTTTAGTTGGTGGGTTAAATCCCTTATGCATCGATAACATGGCCAAGAAAAGATGATCTCTACTATTTTCCAAGGACTATGGAAGATTCATGGAGTGAATATGGTTGAGGGTAAAATACTAGGGAAGATAGTCCCACCTAGATAGTTGGGATGTGGGTAATGTAAATCACAACCTAGAAGATTAATCTGAATGATACCGAATGGGGTAGGCATGACAGGTATGTCCCTTGACATTATGGGGGTGTTAGGTTCCTCCACGGTGTTGTTGAGGCTCACAAGGATTAAGAGTCCCTTTATACTGGGCCATGATGTTTCTGGTCGATGGGTCTAATCCCTTGCATTAATATCATGGCCAAGCGGAGAGATCTCTTTTCCTTTCCAGGGGATATGAAAAATTTTTGAAGGCTCAAACATCAAGATGACGAAGTTGGGTATGGAGGGAAGGCTATCTAGGAAGGGTTATAACACCCTAGGAATCTTAGCTCGTAATTGAATATCTTGATCCCTATGCCTTGTATTTTTGAATCATGAGGTGTGATCCATCAAAAGGTTCAAGAATGAAGGGTTTCATTCTAGATTTGATAATGGGTACAAAACACGGTGATGAAACATTGAGGATATCAAATCTACTTGGATAGTATGATATGGAGACTATAAATCATAGTCCAAATCACCCAGGTCATGAGGAAGGTATGGGACAATCAGCCTAGAGGGAACCTATAAAACAATGGGGTGTTGGGTTCACCCATGATGATGCCAGGCTCACAAGAATCAGAAATCCCTTTACACCAGGGAAAGATGTCTTCATTTGGTGGGTCTGAGCCCTCACATCAATAGCATGACCAAGCAAAGAGATCTATTTTCCTCTTTAGGGGAAATGAAAGATTTCCAATGACCCGAGACACTTCATATCATGAAGTTTGATATATGGAAAATGTAATATCCAAGAAGGTTTTGAGAACCCTAAAAGTTCTTCCACCACCTATCAAACATATTCTCATGATGAGGAGGTGTGATGAATCATTTCTCTGAGTTTTTCCTAGACTAGGGGACACAGTGAGCATTTATTGGATTTTACTAGGGCTAAAAAATAGACCCTATGAGCTTTATATCTTATTTACTTGTGCTCTAATATTTTTCTAAACTCTGAAGGTGAAGAGATTAGTAGGTGGAGAATTGATTTTTTTTTCAGGCCTCCCTTTGTGGGTTTTCGACTTGAAAAGTTTTGTGTCTCTACCATTGGTAGTTTAAGGTCTTGAAATTTGGACTATTATTTGATTAGAGTTTAAGGTCATATATCTTTGACCAAGATATGAGTAGTTTAAGGTCATGCAACTTGGACCTGGTATGGGGATGTTACACAGGAGGTTCATTAGGATACCTAGGGTCAAGAGTACTCCAACGTTACTCTGAACGAGCAGTGGAGGTTTCATAAATCATAGATCAAGGTTCTCAAGTCATGAGTGATGATATGGGACAATCATTCTTGGGATAAACTATAACACAATGGGGTACTGGGTTCCACCTTAGTGACATAAGGCTCACAAGAATCAGAAATACCTTTACACCGGGAAAAGATGTCTTTAGTTGGTGGGTCTGAGCCCTCACATCAATAGCATAGCCAAGTAGAGAGACCTATTTTCTTCTTCAAGAGTAGTGAAAGGTTTGTGATGACCCGAGACACTTGATACCTGAAGTGTGGAACATGGATTGAGGTGGTTAAAAATATGATGGAAGTACTCTATTCTTTGGTTGGATAGGGTAAGTCTCTTTTGGTCCTTTGATAAGGAGGGGTGATGGATGATGACCTACACATTTTATCTTCATATAATGGGGATTTACTTCCATGCAATTTGACATCATGCGGTAAGGCCTAACTTCCATGCAGTTTAACATCTTGTGGTGAGAACTTTTCCATGCAGTTTAACATCATGTGATAAGGATGTGAGAACTGACATTAATGGTGGTAATATTACGGCTGGGCCTTAGGATGAGGACCTAGGCATCACTACGTATCCCATAGGAATGATAATCAATCCACACGTAGTTCTTGAAATATTCCATGCAGTTTAACATCATGCAGTAAGGAAGAAGGTTACCCATAGAGAATTGATGGGGACATCCATGTTCGTTTCATTTAACATCATGCAGTAAGAACGTGCGAACTGATGTGAAAGGAGGTAATATTGCAGATGGGCCCAAGGATGGGAACTTGGGTGTCACTAAGTATCTCATGGCAGTGATAATCAAGCCAGACATATTTCTTGAAGGACCATAGAGTTTAACATCATGCGGTAAGGTTACTTCCATGCAGTTTAACGTCATGAAGAAAGGATGATGTGACACAATTTAATTTCATGTTGTAGGGACATATGTGGATAGTTTAGGGTAATGTGATTCGAACCGTAAGATGGAGTCCCTGATGAAGATGCATAATATAGTTCCATGAAGAGACCTGACGTGAATAAAGACCAAAGAGGTCTCATCCACACTACGCATCTTTCCAAGAGAACTCAAGCCAATAGGGACAAGGTGGTTATACACATGGATGTGCCCAAATAAAAAATATCTATGCATCACTACATATCTCATGAGGATAAAAATCAATCCACACGTAGTTTTGATATTTCCATGCAATTTAATGTCATGCAGTCATGACGTATTTCCATGAAGTTTAATGTCGTATGGTAATGATGATGGAGGACTGATGCGAATTAATGGGTATATTGTGTTTGGGCTCGTGAGTGGAACCAAGGTAGTTCTAATCATATAGTTCCATCTTCCCTCACTCAGAATAGCCATTTTCGGGAAACTCTCAGATGATGAACAAGCGCAGAAACGACTGGATGAGTTGGAGCAGCTAGATGAGAAGAACTGTGCAGTTTAACATCATGCGGAAAGGAATTACTTCCATGGAGTATAATGTCATGTGAAAATGAATTACTTCTATAAAGTTTAACATCATTTAATGAAGACTTAATTCCATTCAGTTTAATGTCATGCGAAAAGGACTTACTATCATGTAGTTTAACGTTATGCGATAAGGATAAAGGTGAGAGAACAAGGTCCCGAAGGGGATGTGCATGGAGTGATAAAGAAAAACCGATGTAAATGAGGATCAAAGAGATATACACCATACCATACATACCTAAAAGGGGTTCATGATAGGAGGATGAAAAGAAGGTAGGATTTACGGTACCTTGGGATGGACTTGAATATTAAATGCCTAGGCATTTATATGTATTCCATAAGGATGGGAATAAAGACACATATAGTTCTAGAAGCATCATGAAATTTAACATCACGCGAAAAGGATGAATTTACATGTAGTTTAATGCCATGCAGTAAGGATGTGGGTCACCCGAAATGAGTGATGGTGTGGTGGGAGACCAACACTAGTGATGGTGAACCTCTCAGACAAGGTCCATAGGAATATACAATTTCATGTCATATAGGGGAAATTAACCATGGAGTTTAACGTCATGCGGTGAGGAATAATTTCATACCCTTTACATACTTGTATTTAGGATGATAACGAGCTCATACCGATCCTTCATGCCCTATTTTTTGTAGGGAAACCCTTATTGGAATTTCTAATCTTGCATGATCTATGCTCTGTGCAAGAAACAAGGACCGAAAAGGGTCCCTTCCACAGTTCAGAGGCATGGAGGATAGGATATGAGTATTTTATATTGTGTGATGGTTGGGCCTAAATATAATATCAAGGCATCCCTATGCATCTTATTTAAAATGAGAATCAAGTAGTATGTAGTTCTAGAGAGACTGTGTAGTTTAACGTCATGCGGTGAGGATGTGCCTGCACAGTTTATTGTCATGTGTGAGACATTCCATGCAGTTTAACATCATGTGGAAAGGATGAATATGGGACTTAAACCAATGTGGATGCCCTATTACTAGAAATTAAGAAAATTATTTCTTGATAAATCTCACATTGTTGGGTGGTGTGACACGTTCCTTATCCATGGTGGCCAGTGAATAGGCTCCATTATGATCGACCTTATATATGATGTAAGGTCCCTCCTACTTAGGTTCCAACTTCAGGGGATTATTTCCCAGTATCACTGGGGTTGTGAGAGATAGCACCTGTTCTCCCTATAGGAACAAATAGAGGTGAACCTTTTTATTGAAGGATCGTGCTATCCGATTATGGTGGACCTCAAGGTTGTGTAGTGTTCACAACCTCTTCTCATCTAGCCTCTCCAAATCATCCAGCTATTTTTGTGCTTGTTCATCATTTGAGAGTTGCCCGAAAATGGATATTTGGAGTGAGGGAAGCTGGAACTATATGGGCAGAACTGCCTCGGTTCTGTACACCGAGTATGGCATCGCTTGTGTAGTAGTATGCGTGGTGGTACGGTATGCCCATAAAGCATGGAGGAGATTTTCTGGCCAACAATTCTTATCCTTGTTCACCATATTCTAGAGGATGTTAGATAGGGTCTTATTTAGGGACTTTATCTGTCCATTTTCTACCTCATAATAGCAAGATGAGTGATTGGATTTGATGTTATACTCCTAGTATAGATTCTTCAACCCCACAGAACAGAAGTTGGTGCCATTTTCTGTAAATATCGTGTGAGGGACTCTGAACCTGGTGATGATATGAGACTTTATGAAGTTGATGAAATTATTTGTTCTGACTTCCTTGAGGGGTATCTTCTTAGCCCATTTGGATAAGAAGTCAATAGTAGTAATAATCTACTTGAATTAATTTATGATGGCTAGGGGATATGGACCCATGACATCCATCCTCCAAACAGAGAATGGGCAGGAATATTTGGATATATAAAATAATTTTGGGGGTTTATGGATGAAGTTTGCATGAATCTGGAATGCATGAAATTTTCTGATGAATTTCATGTAGTATTGTATCATGGTCTTCCTGTAATACCCCAACCTTCTGATATGGTGGGAGAGCCTAGTTCCAGATTGGTGGGCATCACAGGAGATTGTGTGGACTTATTCAATGATGATGATTATTTATCCTTCTACTATGTTCCTAAGGATAATTTTGTCGAATCCATGCTCATATAGGATTTTCTGATCATTTGGGCCACCCTGCAAGGTAAAGTTTGCTTCCCGGTGCTGAATCTGTTCTTTTCCAGCATGATCCATCAGGTGAGTTCTGTCCTAAAGATAACTGATTATGGGATCTATCCACCTAGAGGAGGTCTCTAGTTCGTCACATTATAGGGTGGTTTTGACCTTATTGATATCTTTCATATCACATATGATGATTGATGAGACCACTCTTCGATGTGTTATGAATAAGGTTGATTCTTCCTAATCAGGTTTTTCCAAGATGGTCACTACATTAGCCATTATGTCGACATGATAATTCTATGATCAAGGGATATAATGAAATGTGTGCTAGAAGGGTAACTCCTCCATTAGTCCCCTGACATAACCATTGAGGGGGGTTAATTATTCCTTCTTGATGGTATATTCACCGATGATCTACTTTATTATCAGTACCAAATCCCCTTTGATTTTTAGGTAGGCTATGTGTATCTATAAATATAGTTCCAACCTAGTGATAAGGGATTGGTATTCATCCTCATTGTTCGTACAACCTTCTAATAGTGAGAAAGAGTAGGGCAGAACTAGCTCTTCTAGAGTGACAAATATAACCCCTATACCAACTCAGTTAATCTTTAGGTTTTCCATTCTTATGATGATAAGAATCTAGGAGACACCATCAAAATACATCTCCAATGTCCAGGGAGTGTCGTGGGTATATAAGACCTCTTTGTATGGGATCTCGATGTCATCTAGTGTATTTTCTAGAGTGGGATGTGCCGCCAGAAAGGCAGCTAGAGCTTTCCCTTTTACTAACTTATAGGATATGAACTGGATTTCATATTGTTATATAATGACCTCCCATCAATCCAAGTGCTCTGTCAACATAGGTCATCCAAGGATGTACTTGAGCAGGTCGATACAAGAGACCAGGTGAACTTTGTGGTGACACAAGTAATGCCTCAACTTTTTCAGTATGTAGATGAGATCAAGGTGGTTCTTTTAGACATCATAATATCTGGTCTTGGTACCCAATATGGTCCGAATGAGGTATTAAAGACTATTCTCTCTCCCTGCATCATTCTTCTATGTGAGGAGGGAGCCCAGTGAGCATTCCATAGTGTCCACATATAAGATGAGTGGCCTCCCTTCCATCGGAGGCATCAAAACCGATGGGTGTAGTAGATAATGCTTGAGATTTTCGGAAGCTTTTTGACACTCACCTTCCCATTGGTAGGAGACCCCCTTCTTCATTATCCTCATGAAGGGGAGGGATTTTCCATCTAGGTTGGCTACGAATCTCCAAATGTAGGCGATGTGACCTTGGAGACCTCTTAATTATTTCATATTCTTGGGGGTGACATTGCTAGGATAACACTGGTCTTCTCCAGGTCTACCTCGATACCATAGTGGCATACCACAAAACTGATAAATTTACCTGATGTTACTCCAAAATCACACTTTAGTGGATTCATATTTAGACTATGTTGTTGCAACTTGTCGAAGATTTCTTGGAGACCCGTGAAGTGATCACATCACTCTTGGGATTTGATGACTAGGTCATCAACATAACACTCAGCTATCCTTCCCAAGAATGTATTAAATATGTGATTCATAGTGTGCTAATATCTGTCATTGACATTATTTAATCCAAAGGGCATGACCTAGTAGCAGAAGATTCCCTAGGGAACCCTAAAGATAGTGGATTCTTCATCCTTAGGGTCCATTTTTGATGTAATTGTACCCTGAGTACCCATCCATGAAGGAAATGTTTTGGGAGCCATCATTTTCATTGATCAAGAGTTTTGTGATAAAAATTGGGAATTTTTTCTTTGGGTAATGTCGATTAAGGTCTCTAAAGTCAATGAATACCCTAATATGCCCATTCTTTTTCTTGACAAGGATGATGTTGGCAATACATTTTAGGTATTTCACTTCTCAAAAAAATTTGAATTTGATAAAATTGTCAACTTCTGACTCCACATTTGTTGTATGAGAGGGGTTCATTCTTATGTCTTCCTTATTGAATCCCTGATGATCTCTAGGTAGTCCGAGATAGTGTGTATCCACATCTGGATTCAATCCAGAAATTTATGAATAGTTATAGGAAAACAAATATTGGTGTTTCTTCAGGAATGCAATATAAAAATCTTTCTCTTCAAGGGGCATAGTAGTTCTAATCAAGGTAAGCTGTGGGTCTTCCTCTATCCCCAGGTTTATCTACCGGATCTCTTATATGGTGGTGGAAACACCTTCCTCAAATGATGGAGGTGTGTTTCTGAGATCATCCTCATCTTCTTCCATTTCTAAGTCTGTAGGGACAATTTTAGACGAGTATGGTAGTTTGGGGGCCTCCCTATCACTATTAGGGTGAGGGAGGTCATTAGAAGAAATATCATTATCTCTTTTCAATTGAGTTGCGGTAGAGAGATGGAGAAGATGACTATTGCTGAGGATAGAAGAGGCCTGGACCTATGAGACTGGGTCTTCTATTTTGACCATGTTTATAGGGAGCACATAGTCCTCATCGAGCATGCTCTAGGGATTTATAAGGACAATCCCTAAACCATTGAGGGTGGTAACCTGTATAACATCATCTGCCATCGGCTTTTTACCTCCCTTATTGTAGAAGTCTACTTCAACATATATGGATCCACAAGTCTCAAAGGTGGCATTATCACCATGAAGTATGCTAACCTTGCTGTTGATGGGTTACTTCAAACATTGATGTAATGTTGATGGTACCACTGAGTGGATATGGAGCCAGGGTCTTCCAAGAAAGACATTATATGCGGTGTCTTCCTGGACAACCATGACATCGACATCAATTACGAGCTCCCCAAATTGGGTACTAACTTAATATTTACAAGGGGAATTTTCTCATGCTTATTATACCCTTGGATGGTCAAATTTTTAGGGGATAAGTCCCCTTTGTCATACCCCAAACATCAGAGTTTTCGGTCTGGGATGAGATTGATCCCAGATCCATTATCAATCAACACCCTTTGGACATTGACATTATTGAGTTTTCCTGAGACATACAAGGGTCTGATGTGCCTCTGGATGGCCTCATCTTGATATTGATTAGTAAATGATATGGAAACATGAAATCTTAAGGACACGGTCTTCGCTCGATAGACCTCAGCTGCAAAAAATTATGTCTCAAATTCCTACGGGTTTCAGAGGGATTCAACAAGTTTCTACCTGAGTTATTTTGAAATATGAAGCACATATATGATTGAGATCTTGGATGGTGCAACAACTAGTTGTTTTAGAACATCATACTTTCGCATCAGAGGTCACCATTTCCTGGTATGGGGCTGCTTCTGGGCATGCATCTCAAGAGCTGGGTTGGCTGAGGTTGATTGACCTAACACTTGAGCAGAGGTTGAGGGGGTATTCACCTCTAGTGGAATAGGTTGCGCTAGCATTCCCTATTGTCTGGGTTGATCAGGTTGAACCCCCGCTAAGCGGTCAAGCAAGATAATTAGGTGTGACCAACTACTGGAGGGCTCTAGGGAACCTCCCTTCATCCTTTAATCTTGCTAGAGTTCTTTTCTATGATTCTCAGCTTCATATGTGTCTTCTATGGGGATATGACTAGGATACTGACACCGTCCATATTCGTGTTGTCCCCTGTATCCTCGGCTTTGACGTATAAAATCTCCCATTCCCCTATTATATGTGGTAAAACCATATTCATGGGAATAATCATCATCAAAGAAGGGGTTATCCAAGTGTATGGTGTTTATATAACCGAATATGAGCTCTTCTCCTGATGAGGATTCCATTTGGTGGGGTGGTGCCCATGCCATAGATGTTGTGGGGAAGAAATATGCAAGAGTTAGAGTTTTCTTTAAAGAATAATATGACTCTTCCTCTTCTGTTTCTTCCTACTTCCAGTGGTCATGACCACCCTTAGGAGGTACATTAGAATTATCGTTTTTGGGTGGTGGGACTATTGAGAGTTTGCACAATTTTTCCTTAATGGTGTCATAGGATTCATAAACTATTTTACGAGTCATCCAATTGTTGAACTTTTGTGATTTCCTGATAGGAACTTTTTTCCATCGTTCCTCTTCCTTTAATCGATCAATGGTTATATAAGCCAATTGTTCTAGAGAATCGTCTAATGTCACCTATCCGGAGTTGACCATTACTTGAAGGATGTCCTAAGACAAAACAATTCTGTTTATTATGACCCAATATTCTATGGAAAGGGAAGTAATTGGGATGGTTAGTGAGGTTGACTTTATTGGGATTCCTGGGATGCAGGAAGCACGAGTAGGTTGTTGTCCATGGATGACAATAAGTATCTCAAGACTTTATCATTTCAGAAGGAGTACACCTTACTCATTTGTTCATGAAATCCTAGGTGGAAATGGTTTCTTTGTGCTTTCGGCCGAGGGTGATTATGTGGAAGCCATCGATCAACAGGAGGTGCTGGGTGGTTTGGATCTTTCCTGGGTGCTTGTACTATTGTAAGCTTGAGGTCAAAAGATACAGATTCCACTCTTCCTAGATTTTTTCCTTGTGCTATGGGAATGGACCGAGGCTTGGATCAGGTTCGTTGAATAGCCTCTTCAAGGTTTTGCACCGTTTCAGCAAACTCTCAGAACCTGCCTGGATATTTCATTGGGACTAGGGGTGTCTGCAGCTCATCCCTGAGATTTTCAGTACAAAGTTCTAGTAGTTATTTCTATGAGAGAGGGATTTTGGGTGAATAGGTTAGACACTTACACCTGGATCTGTAGTTAGACACCCTCTCATTCTCATGCTGCTTGCAGTTTGTCAGGTTGATGATCACCATATTCCTTAGTGTTGAACTGAATTGGTAAATGAAATGAATATGAATGTATTCCCATCCCATGATAAATAATATGGTTATAATTCTATTCCAGGCTAAGGCTATCCCTATCAATGTATATACAAAACACCTCATCTTGGTTGCCTCCTGTTGATCCCAATGGACCATCATCAGCCCACATCAAGATACGAAGTGTGTGAGATGCTGCTCAAGATTGTCTAAACTATTTAAGGTAGAAAAGGTAGGATTTCTGAAGTTGGGTGGAGGTGAGGTATCATCTATACATTTGGGATATGACTTCTTCTCAGGATCCACTAGCACGTTTCACCCTTCCATGGATTCCATCTGAGTATATAAGTATTCAATGGTAATGATCAACTCCATAGGCACTATTGTTTGAGCCACCTCCCTACTGTAGGGAGCGAATGAGGGTTGATAAGGTGGTCCCACATTCATCTCCCACTGATCCTCTATTTTTCCTATGACTGAGGAGTTACCCTAGCGAGGGTGAGGCTATCACCGCAGTGAGGGGAAGTCCCGATCATTCCCTAATTCCTTGTTTATATGAATGGGTTGTCTATAACTAGAGCCAATTTTATATTCATACACTTCTCTAGTTGGAGGATCAACCATAAGAAGCTTAATATTCTTCTTTGGTTAGAGATGATACCCAACAAAAATATTTCCCCTAAGTAGATCCTCATTGAGTTATCGGAGAGATCATATTTTACTCTCATATTGCGACAATTTCTCTTCCGAAGATGGAAACCTAGGTGTGGTCACTTCTTTCCCTTTATCTTTAGAGATGTTCCATGATGAGGTGGCAAATCATTATTTGGTGGTGACAATTTCTGGAGCATTCTTTGATTCCAAGTGTGCACACCCTCATTTGGTGTGTCCAAATCACCCTCCTCCTGGGGCATGTCTTCCCTATTGCGACCCTCTACATCTGGATCTTGATCCATTTTTTCCATGTCAATAGTGATGGAATTTACAAAGGCATATCGAGCAATGATGGTTTTTCCATTACTTTCCACATGGAAAGTCGGTTATGTAAGGTTTTCATTAGGGTCGTTATTTGAACCCTTATCCTTATTGGTCCATTTTGGATCATGACCCTAGTGGGGCCATATTTATTTCACCATACAATCCTCTCCTCTTGGTTTATTAATGGTGAACTTGAGGGAATTTTTGGTTAGGGTTTCTGAACAATCACCCACCAACAGAGGTTTTCCCTACAACAGGAGGAACTGGTGGGATGCCGACTATTGATCTCTTCCTCCCAACCTAGAGAATACTGATTCTCTCTGTGGTGTCAATGACGATAAAAATTCCCTCATCCCTATGGGATGGATTTTATCTAGGGATGTCATTAGACATGAAGATGTAGCTGTCCCCAGTTCATTGGGGTTGAGGTGATCTGGAATCACCACTGATGTCTCCCATCCCTTTTTAGAGGATAATAAATTTAGAGATGGAAATTGAGATATAAATTCCCCCAACCCTATGAGATAGGGTTTTCCTATGAATAATACAAGCATGTCTTGAATTATCCAGGGAACTGATGACCTAAGGGGTGGAGGCAGTGGAAAATGTTCCCCCAACCCAGGGGGCTGAGTCCATTCCTGGACGACCACTATGACAGTTGCTACTATGATCCCCATGATGCAGTGTATTTGTGTTTGCATGAGAACTGGGTGTAATGAAAACCTATTATGAGGATCGTTCCTTGTGGGTATTTTTCCAAGTGATTGCAACTTTGATATCAGTGTTCAAAAAATCCTTCTATTATCTTGAGGGGCCTAGTTTGAAGTCCTGTTGGCTATCCTTTCTCCTTGTCTGTGATGTATAGGAATTATTGGAGTGGGGGAATTATTTTGTAGTGACCAACTATCCCAAGCATTTACCGGTTCCCTAACTTCTCCAGAGGCTATAGCATTGCATGATACTATATTTGAGGGGCTCTGCTATTCCAGGGGATCAACAAAGTATAATGCTCCATACTATCCCCATCATCAAATTCAGATGACCAACATGGATTTAGATATCAGCTGCTGAAGTTTCATGAAGAAATGGTGGAAACCATTTTGCAAATTTTCATTATTATTTTCCGGTTTTGGATCCCAGTCCATGGAGATACCATCTAGGTCAAGCTGGAAATAGAATATCCTGATGGTCTGAAGTTGAAACTCATATCCTGGATGAGGGAGACACCGATCCTTTAGTCACTGATGAGTAGCCGACATATTATTATGTAGACAAGTAATGAGATCATTTCTAGATTGTTGGGGATCTCATAGATGGAAGTAGCGAGGGAAAAAACATGATGGGTAGGCTGTTTTCGGCTAACTCTTTCCATATGTCAATGTCAGCCTCTTCTTCATTAGACATACACACCTCCATCCAGTCAGACCATAGAAGATGACTTTGATGGTCTCTTGTTGATGGGAGTGGAGTGCTAGTGGATGCTGATGGGGAACAATTGAACCTGGTGTTTTGATCACCTCTCTATACGAAGGTGTTGGTGTTTGGTTCACCTCTCTATATAGAGGTGTTTGGATAAAGGGAATAATACCTTTCCCATGGGTGGTATCACTATGGGGAGGTTGACCATAGTGGGTGTTATGAGTAGAGTCCCTGCGATCCATCTCCACATACCCATGAGGCAAACTATCATGGTAATGAAATTCTCCTACTTCTTCTTTGATAGAAGAGTTTATAGACCCTTGTGGTGTTGAGAGTGTGTCTCAAACAACCTTAATGACACTATCATTGAGACGATTAGAAATATGAGTCATGTTATGCATCGTGGTCAGAGTATGCTGACATGCCTTTCGTGGTTGTGTAGGGATATGGGCCTACTGTACGGTAGTTTCCAGAATTTTTATATAACCACCTGGTGCTATGGGGATATGATCCCACTACTGAGGAGCTGTCAAAATATGTCGATAAGATACCTCATTATCTACAGAGATATGATCCTATCCTAAGGTATGTGCCACTCTCACTTGGTGAGCCTCAGTCAAGACGAGGGTATGGACCTGATCTTGAGCCTTTGAGATATGCCATTGGTCTTTGTTGGTAGGAGTATGAGAATTTCCTAGGGTGTGTGCTGTTCTCACCTAGTTTTCCCCTATTGGATCAAGAATATATGCCTGATATGAATATTAATTCCCTACTAGAATATGTCGATAGAACTCTAGAATGGGAGAATGAATATGATCCTTCTCCTGTATTGACTTGGAATGATGCTGGCACAACTGTTCATTAGCGGAAATAAGAATATTCACCTTTCTTCTGTGATCTACTGGAGCATGCTGAGAAGATTCACCGACAAGAATATGAGCCTATCCCAAGGCTTGTTCCACTCTTATATGGTTATCCTTGGACAAAATGGGGATATGGGACCGATCATGGGCCTTCGGATTATGTCGCAGGACTTCTTTGATAGGCATGTGCCCCTGTCCCGAGGCATGTACCACTCTCACCTGGTTGGACCCAGTTGGAACAGGATTATGAGCCCGGTACGATGCCTCTCCCTTCATCGGGATATTCCGATAATCCTCTTGGGCGGGAGAAAGAATGTGTACTTTCTCTAGTATAATGACTTGATCATAATGATTAGAGTGTTGAGTCATCCGGGCTGTAGAGATAGGAGTATGCACCTGTCCCTTGATCTGCAACTATGTCGGAATATACCAGTGGAGTTCTTCAGCCATTTCTAAGATATATTTTCATTTTATCAAAGTGTATGAAGGGATATAATCCTTAACGTTTTCCATCTCTATAACTTGTTGAAAGATATCTTCTATTGAAGCAGGAATGTGTTCCCACTTGTTCCCTCCATGTGACATCGAGATATGCTAATGTGATTCATTCATGGGGGTAGGAGTATGAGCCTCCCCCATGTTTTCTATGAGAATATGCCCACCTAATTGTTCTGAGTGAGCAGGGATATGAGCCTACTAGTTGGTCCCTTCCAGAGTATGCTGGCAGGCGCTGTCAGTAAGAGTGGGGATATTATCCCTTTCATAGGTATCTAGTATCTCCTTATATGATAAGTATTCCTTGGTGGATCCCATGTATGGGTGTCTAGGGTGACTTTATTTCAAGAGGTACCCTCAGTAGGCGATTTATATGTGCCAGTATGATGATGCTGGTGATGATGGTTAGTAAGAACCCTCCTTGATGGCACCTGAACCATAAGGGAGCTGGATCCATCCTCCTGATCTACCTTCAACTGGTACAAAAGGTGGTGGTTTTCATGCTCTGAGGATAGGATCTTTAAGTGATTGGTCATGGTGATAGGGGTCATTGGTGTAGCAAAAACCTTTGTTGAGTGATGTTGGCTCACCAACTGCAGCGCTTGCAGAATCTCTCAAGCAACTTCCATAGTTGGGATTGTACCATATCAATGGTAATCCTAAATCATCATTTTTTCTACCTACTGTTCGATCTGTTTGGTAGGATAGACCATTTTATGACCTATGGGGGTCGTGGCGGCAAATTAAGTACCAGAACTAGTGCTGGAAGATGAAGACATTTTCTCGGATCAGGAGTCTAAAATCATGAAGACAACAAGTAACAAGGCCACCGATCAGTACTATATCATAGGCATAATAATTTTCAATTATATATGTATGGTTAACATAATTGTTCTATGTTCCCTTTTCGGACATTCTTCTCATGTGGACTTTTCAACATGAGGATGAACTTACAGGAATCCCAATTTATGATGGTCTTCCTTCTTTATTTGTATATGGTTTACAACCAAATGTGTCCTAAGAGGTTCACGCCAAGCCTATCAGTGTTGTTTGTGCATAAGAGGAAAGCAACATGGATCGACAGATTATAACCCAATTGTCTATTATTAGAGGGATTTACATCAAATTCATCACTGTTTTTTGCATATGGGGACAAATAGAATGATCTGGAATATTATAACCTGATCATTTTATTATTTCAGAGATTCTTGTTAGGTTCACCATTTTTGTTTTATCAGGTTTTGTGGCGTGGAATGTATTCCAATCATTGTTTTACCATTGTCAATTTTCCTTAAAACTCCCAATGGTTCCTCTATCCATAGCTGGGCATGGAACTGCTTTCCAAAGGCCGACGATCATTTGGGTTTTCAGGCCCAATGACTCTTGGGGACTTGCATTGGTCGAGAGGATGAGAGGACAGGATCATCACACCCTTTTGGGGGGAATTGTTTCCTAATTCAAGACTCTATTATAGATTTAAGAAATGTTTTTGGATCTCTTACTAATATAAATGAGGGACCAGTTACCCTAATAAAATGGCTATGGGTTAAATCTCTTTTACATGAAACAAACTGGGATCTCTTTTTTGAATCTATATATATGTATCTAAGGTTCTTTATTATTTTTTAGTAATGAGAGGTTTCTTATATGATGAAACCATATGACCAAGTGTTTTGGGATATGATCCCTCTTATGGAGGCAGTTGGTATTTTGAGGATGGTATTGATACATTATGAGGCATCCTACATATCATAGTTATTACAGGAATCAAAACCCATGTAGTTTAGTTGATCCATACAGTTTAACGTCATACAATAAAGAATAATATGGGGGATGTTGAAATGCCAAATATTTGAGCTTGAGTCTTGAAGAGACTTCCTACGTATCCCAGTTATGGTGGGAATTATAATTCTTATAGTTATTTTGTATTAGGACTTATACAATAAGGCTGCCTTGGTGAATGGGTGTTTGATTCCTAATGAGGTGTTCATCGCATCCCCCTAAGCCCACGTGATCCATGCTCATTGTGAGAAACAAGGGGGAGTGCATGATTAGCCTAATGGTATATAGATATAGGATTTACATATTAGGTAAGTCCTTGGAGTGTTTGATATGGAGCTCAGGACTTTATGGAGGCATCCTACGTATCCTGGTTATAGTGGGAATCAGAGTCCTTGTAGTTCTCTTTATGTTAGGGCTTACCCACTGAGGCTACCCTGAAGAATGTGACTTCTTATCTAGAAGGTTTCACATGACCCTATTGTCATACCCTATAGGTCATCACGTGACCTATCTTGACACATGTTGAGGGTATCATGAGAGCCATGGTGGTGTGGTCTGAGGGGTGTGGCGTGTCTTGGTTGACACCTTAGGGGACATCGTGAGACTAGGTCGAAACATCCGGGGGGAATCACATGTCTTGGCTGACACCTTGGGAAGACATCATGGTACTAGGCCGACACGTCCAGGGGGTATGCTGTGAGAGATGTATTTTCATGTCCAGATGTGTCGATGAGACTTGGATGACCTAAGTGGGCACTGTTATATGAGTTAGACGGTGCATCCTAAAGACATCACAAGTATAGGTTGACAAACCTAGAGGGTTCTTAGGATCCATGTGGTACCCATGAAGGGTCTGTGAGACCTATCTTGACATTTTTAAAGCATTCTTCATTTCCCTAATGACATGTCAAAGAGATTTCGTGAAGTTCAGGTGGCGCAACTCAGTACCATCATGTGTTCCTGATTGACACATGCAAAGCATGCAAAGGTCCACAATCATGTATTTCACTTGGGTCTTCCACTTTGAATTCTGTTTTTTTCACCCTTGTATTGTGAGCACCTTGGTTTGGTTCAATGTCATCTTGTTTGGGTCTCACGTGATCTGGAGGACATGTGATATGGTCTTCGAATGTCTCTCCAAAAGTCCTTCACGTGATCTTTTATTGACCACGCAGAGGGATTTATGCTTGGTGAATGACTGCTCTAGCGGTCCACTAACATGTTACCTAGAGGAAAGTTGACCGGTCACGTGATCAGATATGTGTAGAAGACTGGATTATGAATGCTAATGTGCGTAGTGGTGGTCTGGGTACAAACTTCTAGAGTTCGATCAACCAACCTACAAACAAACCCACCTTTTTCTGAGTTGGAGTATAGAATTTATAGGCATATCTATCCACTTACTCACTGGTTTGTGCAGGGCATCTTTCATGAGTCTAGGCCAGAGTCGATGTGGGGTTTGGTGTTATGCAGTTTCATGAGTCTCTGCGGTGGACCGTATCAAGGGAGCCTCTTGATTTTCAACAGCCATAAGTCCATCCATCATTTATCAGATTATTGATAACTATTGGGGACTTTCGCTTCAAAGAACTTCTATGTCATCATGTATACGTGTCGAAGGGTCTTCTTGAGATCCAAATAACTTTCAAAAGACATTCATGAGTCCTTGGATGGATTGTGGGGTATCATGGGCCAAGCGGAGGGTCCACTAGGCACATCACATTCCCTTCAGCGACCATGAACCCTGCTCTCCTTCTCCTTTCCTTTCACCTTAATTTTATGTGAGGATGGTCTAGAGTCACGTGAGATTGTACGTATGGTACTGAGGGTATTTACTCTATTTTTTGGCGACATGTCGCATGAACAATATGGGTTTCATTGTGGGTCATGAACATTCCATGGAAAAATATATCCATTTGTCCTTAGAGTGCCACAAAGTTTCCTGGACATGAGCAAGTCCTTCCATACAGTGAGGATGACAAGCCAAAGGGACCTCAGGAGATGTACTAGATAGGTCTTCAGGGACTCGTGGTGCGTCATGTGTCGTTTAGGGCACATTTCACATGTCTTTCATTGACCAAAGACACCACTTGCCTCTTCCATTTTATTCCCTTTGTTTTATGAGATAATATTTGGGAGGTATGTGAGTTTTCTCAAGTAATATATATGATTTTTAGTCGATTTTCCAATGGTGTATTACGTGATTATTATGAATCATATGAGAGTGCACAATTATATTGTGTAAAAAACCATGCATCTATCCTTAGGGCACCACAGAGTTGTCTAGACACACCTGGAGGCTTTAATGTGTCATGGTTGATGAGCCAAAGTGGTTTCACAAAACACATTGGACAGGTCGTGGTGCACTGCATCTCTTCAGGGGCGTGCCACATGTCTTCCAGCGACCACCGACCCCTCTCGCCTTCCCCTTGTTATCTCCTTTGTTCTTTGTGATGAAGTCTCAAAGATGTTATGAGATGGATTGGACATCATCTAGGGATTTTATTCTTCCCAATGATGACTTAGCACATGATATCTATGACCACCGATGGTCTCTTCCTTGGAATGTTTCTTCCCTTGATTTTCAAAGGATTACGGATGTTTTTTCAGGTACTTTCCAATGAAAAACCGTGTGGCCTATGGGATGCTTATCCAGCTGTCACCAATCGACCACAGGTGAACATGGGTGCTCATTGAGGAGGGATCCAAGGTACTTACCACATGTTAGGTTCCTTGTTCATATAATTTTCATGACCTTGCAATGGTTATGCAATCACAAGTCTTTAACCGTCCTCTTCTTCCTTGCTTTGGTGGGGAAGATAATATCCACATTTAGATGTTTCTACCTTTGTGGTTTTTGTTGAGTCCTATTTGGCGGGTTTGAAAAACAATCATATAATCCATTATAATGATAAAATTGAAGATTTACATATGAAGGACCATAAAATCCCATGCTAGCTCTACATCTGATATCAAGATGATAAATAAAGGGAATGAAAATCTTTTGTCTTTATTCTTCTAGAGAGGCATTGATATATCCATAATATAGGTTGTGTGATTAGACAAAAGCATCAAAAAATCCACAATACAAGTATATATAAAAGAATTAAATTCACTTTGGTCAAATAAAGTAGTCTCTATAGACAAAGTAGTAAGAATAATACCTCTTATACTCACTGGACCGACCTTAGTCTCCACTGGTATCTCCTATACTGCATGCAACTGTCTCACATTAGAGAGGGCCTGAGGTCTACCATTATCCTGGGGATTTTTCTTAAGTTGAATCTACTTGTAATAATAACTATTCCTTCCTCATCACCCATGGGTTTGATACTCTACTTCCTTATATGAATCAGACTACACCGTAGATCCCCTTTGAGATGAAGATACCACAATACTTTGAGGAGCCAATATAGCTTTGAAAGACCTCTGCAGATGGCCTAAGTTCCCAAAAGAGTGACAAACTTGTGGGTATCTTGGAATTAAGGTTTCATATTCCCAATATTATTGCACTGATAAAAAGTGAGAGCCTCACCACCCCTGGATACAGATGATGAAGACTGGCATGGAAGCCCAGATCCACTTCCACTTCCCTTAACGTTTTCATCTCATTTTCTTTTATTCTCTGAGGATATGAATTCCCATCCACTAGACATGGAAGGAACCCTAACCAATCATGAAATACCATCTTGGTTTATTTCTAACATTAGGGCCAGATCAACCACTTCAACATAGGTATTGATCTTGATAAAGAAGACTTAAGATCTGATATTAGGTTTCAAACCCATTTAAAATCAATGGGATTTAAATTCATAATTAAAAAATATCTTAGGAGGGAAGTGGATGATCTAAGTGAACCAGTTAACACAATCCATAATGATTTTTTCACATTACCAAAGACACACAAACTCATGATACTTTTCTAGCACCAGATTTTCATGATAAAACCACGAAGAGAAGATAAAATCGAACCACTTCCACTATAATTTCTTATGATTCTTGGATTGAAACATCATCTACCACCACTTTTTGTCGAGATATTCAATCATAAAATCATCAAAATTCACCTTGATAGAATTTATAATTTCAAATAATTTATATCCTTTCGATATTCTCTATCCAATCCTATGATTCTTGAGGATAGTTAGTCCCTCATAAAGTCTCGTGATGAATAAATTATTAACCCATGTCACTGTCTCTACTGATCCTGAACCTACTTCCTCAACTTGAGCTAGGATAAGGCCCACTCCTCATTCCATATATCATACCATTTGAACCACTCCTTTAAACTCAATCTATTACATTTTGTGACTATTTTATGTAAAATTATCCACAACTTCCTTCAGAGGGTTTAGAGGTGGTCTTCGAGGATGCATGAAACTATATAAAACCAAATAAGATGAGAGGGAATCATAAAAAATAGGTAAATAATCTCTATTAGAATCCCACATATCCATTAAATAACTTTAATAATCATAATAAAACACATAGAAAAATAAAAACACATAAGATATGAAAATTAATACTATGCATGGTTTGACTGCATGATTTGTTAAACCATGCATCAACCATGAGGGTCTCACTAGTACCCTTCCACATAATTTACAAAGTTTGTCCACATTTTTTATAGCATATGCACCTTAACCATATGCTCTAGTTGATACCTCCATCCTTTCATTCTTGATGCATGAATTTTTAAGAATCAAAATAATGTCAAAATACATTTAAAAATACTCATTACCCAATATACTATAGAGACTTAAGGAATGTTATAATGAGTTTTGGATATACAATCACCTATAACCTACCCTTAAAGTCTCAACATTCCTATCTCCTGTCTACTAAGACATCTGAAGTAACATAAACCAAAATCTGAGCATTCCGATACCATTTTTCATGAAACAAACTAGACCACCCCTAATCCGGGCACTCGATTCAGCCCGTGGCAAGGCCTAAAAATAATTCACAATCCCCATGGATTGAAAATTAGTTCCTGAGCATAAAAAAAACCATGTGAATGATTTCTCACAATAAAACCATTAAACTGATCTAAACCGAGGACTCGACATGAACTTTCTATACCATGAAAAGTCATGCTCCTAGATAGATGAAACTAAATTAATTAATAAATAACCAACAGAAACATAAGTGGGGTCTCAAAGTGATTACAACATCCATAAATTTCAATACAATTAATAACCATACCATAATAAAAAAGGGCGAGTCAATCATATACATATACAAAAAAATATCATGGGAAACCAATTAGGAGATACATGAGTAAGATACAAAAAAATGGAACAAAAATAATAATAATCAAAAGCTACTACCTATCTTTGTGTGCCATGAGGGATTAGTCCCCACCATGTCACCACCCCTATCCTATACCTTACTACTAGGAATAACCGTTGCAACCAATCAACCCTTTTACTCTACCTATATCAATAAAAAAAGTCTATATACACCCATTATGTGTATATAAGGATGAGCACAACTAACCTAGTAGGATCCTACCACGTGTTTCATAATAATATTTAAAAAAAAACCAAGTATGATAGCTGGAAAATTAACTATATGAAAATAAGACTTTAACATTTTAAAAAAAAGAAATCGATGAAAGTTTATAAATATAAAGAATAAACCATGTAAGTAGTTAATAAAAAAAGTAGGGAACCATTGGGAAACCCTAAGGCATCTAAGATCTGATCAATCTTGGATCCTCACACAACTTGGCAATCAAACCAAACATAATCAACTACGCACTGCCTCTATGGTGAGTACTCTCAAGGCTTATAAATATAGGGCCACCCAACAAGTGACTCCCAAATACATACTATCATAATGTTTAACTAGTTTTTTAGTATAAATCCATTAATATATACGTTGTTTCATTCCTATTTGTACTTGTCTTAGTCCTCCAACCTAAATACCCATGATCTCATTTGATTTCACCCTTTATGGAGTCACAATTTCATCAATTTTAACTATTTTTCCATTTCAATGAGGAAATTTATCAAACATAATATTAGAATCCCTTAAACCAAGTAGAAAATAATTTCCAAACATTTACATTGTATAAAATATCTTTCAAAAAATTATAAAACAAACTCTAAAACCATTAGTTTTTATTTGTTAAATCAATCATGATTTTATGGTTTAAATAAAAAAGGTAACTTATAAAACCACCTACCTCTACCAAGCTAAACCACTCACTAACAGTGAGAATCCACTTAGAGAGAGATGGGATATTCGAAAGAGGAAATAAAAATCCATAAAATCAAAAACCCTTTTATTAGGATTGACCAACATGAACCCTAGGTCCATATAACCTTAGGGTAAAAATAAAACTATATGAATAAGGAGGAAAGAACCAAAGGAGGGAAGTGGAGGCACCCACTAAGTGATTCCTTGAATAAAAATGGAAAAAACCCTTTGAAACTAAGACAAGGAGAGGGGGAGGAGAGGTAATTTCACATGGGAGGTCTTAAGGGTCTAGTGAGAGAGAAATGATAAGGGTTATTGATTTAATTACAGAAAGGGTATTTTGGTAATTTCATTTTTTTAAAAGTCTGGACAGACTGCATGTTTTGGCTATATGGTTTTTAAAAATGTGTGCTAGCAGTGTAGGTGGAATTAGACACCCCTAATGAGTTTCTTGGTTTGCCTGCATAGTTATGAAAATCATGTGCCAACCATGAAAATCACTTCTATTAATAAATATTATCATTGCATAATTTGATCACATAATTAGTACTAACCATGCACCAACTATATGATAGTTCATGTTCCCCATATTTCAAAGTTTTTCAAATGGAAATACCTATAATTGAAAGGTATAAATAAAAATAAATAAATAACACATATCATATCTAAAAATGGAACCATGGGTGTGACAAAACTTGAGACTTAAACTCAAAATTGTCTCATTACTTGGCATCAACATGGGAATATGTGAGTGCTCCAAATACTTTTAGGTGGTTAAAATCAACCTTTCATTTGAACCAATAGTTATCTGAAAGTTTCTTCCTAATGTTTGATGATTGATTATGATTTACTAAGTATACGACATATTTTACTGCTTCCATTAAAACCACCTTGAGGATCACTATGTGAATCCTCATGCTCCTAGGATTTTACACTAAAGTCCTATTCATCCTTTCTAAAACTCCATTTTTATCCAGAGTCATTGGAATAATATTTTCAAAATAAAACCCCTTCTTCTAGAAGAACCTATAAATCTCCCTTCTTCTATACTCACCACTATTATCTGACTATAAGAACTTAAACTTACTTCCAGTCTCTTTTTCCACCATGAAACTTCATTGCATGGAACTCTCAAACACCTCATACTTGTTACTGATTAAGCACACCCACGCTTTGTGTGTATAATAATTGGTGAAGGTAACTTAGTAGAGTGAACCTCCGTGAGAGAACACCAGATCCAACCCCCAAAAATCTATGTGAACTAACTCCAACTTCTCATGCTTTATAATTTTCCCTTCCATTTATAAATACACCTCCTGTTATTTTACTAGTATAAAATCCTCAAAAATCCCATACTCTATGCTCCCAACCTTTAAAAACCCCTTAGCAACAAAGATCCTCATCCTCTTCTAACCGAGGTGGTCGAGATGATCATGAAATAACTTTAAAAAATTAATTTATTTTGGGTACACAACCACCTTATGATCAAACCATCAGGAGATAATCTATCAGAAGTTCACATGTAGTGTAAAAAAGATTTAGAATAAACCCCATGTATGATGCCCAAAACATGGAATAAAAGTGCACCCAATTCACTATATTACAATGTAAAACCACCTTAATATTAAATGAATGATTATCATAGGAAATGATGAAATAAAAAATAAATGAAAAAGAATAACATAAAAGCTTATAGGGTCCAGGTTTACACCCTAATCCATGGGGGAATACTGATTTACTTTTATTAAAATAAATATGAGAGTGATTATAATGATTAACTTGTTACTATATTATATAGTGTTGTTGTTTTTTCAATCACAAGTGATCTATACTCCTTTTATAGGAGTTACCTTCCGATGATTCCAATCATCATCATCATCCTATCTCTATATACTGAAGTCCACCTCCTCTAAGATGCATAGATAAGCCTTCTTTTTGGTTAAAGCACTTAACTACATTAATGTGCTCATCTAGTGGACTATAATACCTCTATTTAATTCTCATTATGTTCCTCCAAATTAATATTTTAGTGATTAAAATTATGATAGTCTAAATTCTACCACACTAGTATGTATCTTTTGGTGAACTAACACCCACCTATTGCTACTCCTTTTCCATATAGTCGTTGGAAATAATACTAATGTATTTCTCCTTCAAGTGATCTTAAATTTCATCCTTATGATGAAATGAAGCTCACATATCAACAATCTCCCACTTTAGATTCATTTAAATTGTGACTAAGTCCTCTACCGAATCCTATACAGATTCCCACCTTCGATTTTTTGTAAAGCAGTTTCATGGTTACCCTCCATGCCTTCCTTTTGGTCAACCTAGAATATAACACCCCGTAATGTAATCAAACCATAAATACATGATTTATAATAAGGTTTGTACATTATTAAATTTACATGATCTTTTAAGTATATAGTTTTATATAACTATGAAAACCATTGAATAACATAGTAGATATCTCCACATAGTTACATTTTCGACAAAAACAGGTTCCTATGTTTGCACTTCTGTTTCATTCATGACACTTTTTCTTAGTTCAAGATGTGTCACCATTGAAACTGATATCCCACACATCCTTAAACCTTGTGAAAAATATTTTAAAATTTTGTATGGGAAAAAAATCTTATTATAGGATATAAAAAGAAAGTAAAGTTTTTAGTCCTTTTTAAAATTCATAAAAACCCATAAGAAAATTTACCTTTTTACATTATAAACTTTGAGCTCAAAATAATGAATTCTTACTCATGAAATAAACTTTAAAGCCCAAAGTTTTATTAATTTTTTAATCAATCATAATTAAAAATCATAACCATGAATGTTACTTAGGAAAAAATGACAACTCATGAAAAGAAACCTTTCAGCTTTAGAAGATCATAAACATTCCTTTAATAATAAGTTAATTTTATTCCTTATAAAATCAAAAGATGTCCTCTAAATACCATAACAGGAAGTGAAAACCATGTAGGTATCTTGGGAAATTATCCTTATATTCACCCTTATAAGAACCCTTGTAAAGAAATAACCATCATGGTTAATTCCAACATGTCCCTTAGAAGTAAATTAATTTTCATTAACTCTATCACTTTACCAAATGAATTGGAGAGCTATATCAGGATCACCAATCATTCAACCTATATCAGGCTCAAAAATAGTTATATAAAATGTACAATAACCATATCATGGTAAAAAACATAAAATATTTCTTTTATATCTTAAAAACTCTTAAATTATTCTGTTTAACACATTTGTATAAGCACTTTTGACTTCACATAAAAATAAGGATAAAAAACATTTTTCTTTTGAAAAGTCTCAAAATAAAAAATTACCAAAAGAGTGGGAAATATGATATTTTTTAAAAAATAGTATAAATTATAGATTTAATTTGAAAAAAAAACAATGGCTATGATGCTGGAAAAAACAATCATGGGATAAATATTAAAAAAATAATCTTTTTTCCTTTGGTAAAAAGAGTCAATGTGACCCGTACAAAAAATGTTTGAAAATATTAACTTTAATAATTTGTAAAGAAAGTAAAACAGAGCATAAAAAAATATATAAAAATTAATGCACTGATAAAAAATTTCATAATTATTTTAAGAACATGGACATGGAAGTAAAAGGGTTTAAATAATTTAAAACTACTTTTTAAAGAAAAAACCCATCACCTCATCTCTTGACTCCCCATGCATGTCATTTAATTTTATATGTAATAAAATTACATTAATTTTATTCTTGGTTAATATACCCTTTTAGGTTTATTCCATTTTTATAATCCATTTTATTTCATTTATTACCTTGTATTATATTTTTACAAAATCAATTAATTTCATATTAGAAGTTTTGGGGTCGTTGAGTTTATAACCTCAAAATAACTTTGATGCATTGAATGAGGTCAAAAAGGTCATGTTTTTGTTATTTACATAATTTTAAACATGTTTAGTTTTATTTTTTATACATTAGATACTATTTTGAACAATTCATGTAAGGAGGCTATAAAAAATGAATCACATTACTTTGCAAAGGTGGTAGTTGAACAACATTATCATTTTTATACAGATGAAATGGTAAGAAGGTAAGTAATATATTATATTTACAGAATCATAATAATGTATTTAAAATATTATATATCAATTAATTCCATCTTTATAACCATAATTTTTAGGTGGTGATGTAAAATAAAATATATCACTTTGTGGAAGTGGTAGTCCACATATACACACGAGTGATGTTTTTTATTCCCATATGATGGAAAAGGTGATGAAAAAAGGTTTTTACATTAATATAATAACATTTAAGTATATTAAAGATACTTATGTTATTATATTATCATGGTTAAATAATACTTAAATGAGGTAGATGAATAAATAAACATGAAAACACTTTGTTAAGAGTTATACCTATTATTTGGAAACCTCATTTATCCAACACCTTAAGCTTTATAGGTTTGATCCTTTGGTGTGACTATAACCTATAAGATGTGAGTAGGGATGTTTGAAATGTATTTTGGTAGGTTTTAGTTTAGATAAAAGTCTCATGGTTTGTGAATAATAGAGGAGGGGATGGGGTGTTCTTTTACAAGTGAGAGGACTGGCTCTTGTAATTATTCAATGTTTTAAAATAATATAAAGTCTCAATCAAGGAAAATTGGATCTAAAACTATAAAATTTCAAATATAAGGTGATAAATGTCTAAATAATTTCATAAAATAAGAATAAATATAATATTTTTTGACCTTATCACTTAGTTTTTACCGCAATCAACCCATCTTACCCTTTATCGTTGTAACTAATTTTTACTATGGTAACTATTCACTATAACAAAAAATGAAAGTAACCTCATTAAAAAATTTGAAAATAATAATTCCAAATATGAAATAAAATTTTCAATATTCAATTTATATAGTTGGAACAAATTAATTTTAATATAAGAATACATTTTTTTAGAAAAATGATTTTTTAAGCTTAAAAATGAATCTATACCAAAATCAAGTATAATTATGATTCCTATGAAATTAATTGGATTTTTTAATAAAAATAGGACTAATTTTACTTTTAAACCAATCCAAAATAAAATGTAATATTGTAAATACTTTAAAAAATGACATTTTTTTTATAAAAAAACAGTATTTTTCACTATTCACCAAAAAATCAATCTTTCCAAAAAAATAAAAAAAATTCACCCTAAAAAATAATTTTTGTGATGATATAAGAAATGAATTTAATTTTATAAAATTTAATTTCATAATTTTATAATTTTAAATTTTAAATCAAACCATATAATTCATGGAAAACTATTTAGTTCAAATAAAGATATTTCTTTTTTGATTGAAAAATTACTTAAAATAATTATAGTAAAAATGAATCCATAATATATAATCACAAATATTAATAAGATCTGAATCCCCCTTGAAGATATTTTATACTCACAATTATATTCATTACTTAAACAAGTTAGATTAATTTTTCCTCATAGAATTTTCAAATTCTCATGTTTCTTCTTCCATAATATGGTTATTATTTTATACCTTAACCAGGCAAGTCACCTTATTCTAAAAAACCTTCACTCTATGATCTAGAATTTGAACCTGATTTTCTTTAAAATAAATATTTTCTTCTAAATATACCACTTAATTTATCAAAACAAGAGATTTATCAAGTACATATGTACTTAACAAAAAAACATGAAATGAATCATGTACTTGAGATAAATCCAAAGGTAAGGAAACTCAGTACGCAATTGATCCCAGTTTTTCTTGAATTTCATATGATTAAATATACTATGGACTTAATTTTCCTTTCCTTATAAAACACATAACAATTTTTTAAAAATATACTTTAAGAAAAATATGATCTCCTTCCTCAAATGAGAGATCATTCCTCTAATTACATGTATAAATTTTCTACCCAATCCAAGATACCCTCATATGGTGCTAGACCATATTTGCCTTCTCAACCATATCTACTACTAATTTTGGTCCTAAAAACTTCCTTTCATCGAATTTGTGTTAACATAAAAGAGTTCATCATCACTTTCTATGTAATACCTCAAAAGGTTCTATTTGTATATTAGAATAAAAAATATTATAAGAAAATTAAACCAATGAAATATACTGATGCCAACTTCCCTTAGAAAGTCCAAATAATATCTTCCAAAGTTTTAATTGTTCACTCCAACTATCCATTAGATTGAGGATGAAAATTTGTAATGAAATTTAATTCAGTACCCAATGAATTATGAAGCCATTTCCAAAAAAACTATTGTAAATCCAAGATCATGATTGGATACAATAGGGAGAGTTACTCCGTGTAACTTGAATATTTATTTAACATAAAGTCTAGCAAGATGATCCAAATACATAACATCTCAAACAGGAAGAAAATGAATTTGTTTAGTCTAATTATAAACAATAACCCAAATCACTTCTCTATCTTAAGAAGTATTTGGAAATCCTACTAGTAAATCCATATATATATTCTCCCATTTCCATATAGGAACTGAAAAAGGTTGTAACATCCCGTTTTATAGTTGTTTCTCAGATTTAACCTATTGATAGGTCAAACATTTCATGGTAAAATCAATAGTATTTTTTCATTTCTTCCCACCAGTAATATTTCTAAATGTATATATATATCTTAGTGATATTAGGATGAATAACAAATAGAGATCTTTGAGCCTCACAAAATGATTCTTTCTTCAAAATAAAATCACATAGAACACATAACCTATTTCTAAGTATAATAATACCTTCTTTTTTACCATTAACGTTAGTAAATTTACCTTCCTTAACCAATTCCACATTTCTTAGAAAAACATGATCTTCATTCTGAGCCTTATTAATTCTTTATTCTAGAGATAATTGTACTAATACCCAATACAACAGTGAAAAGGTTCTCAGATAAACAACTTCCAAACCAATATTCATTAAATCATCCACTAAAGGATCATGTTCCAAACATGTCATGGTTAATGATGTGTTATCTTTTAAACTCAAGGAATTTTCTACATTATTTTATTTACCTAGATGATAGTGAATCATGAAATCATAATCCTTTATCAATTATAACCATATTCTATGCCTCATGTTCAACTCTTTTTGAGTGAATATATACTTCAAACTTTTATAGTCAATATATATTTCACATTTTACACCACATAAAGGACACATCTATTTTTTAAAGAAAAAATAACCATTGAAATATCAATATCATGTGTTAGATAATTATTCTCATGGATTTTCAATCATCATAATGCGTATGTAATTACTAGATCATCTTGAATCAAGAAAAAATTAAGGCCCTTAAATGAAACATCAATATAACTATCAAAATCCCCATTTAAATATGGAAAGGATAAAACTAAATCATTAAATGATATTCTTTTAAATCCCTTAAAACATTCATCACAATATTTTATCTAAATGAATTTAACTCCTTTTTGAGTTAACTTAGTTAGTGGGCTAAATAACTGAGTAAATTGTTCAATAAACCGTTGGTAGTAACCCATTAATACAAGAAAAATTCAAATTTTAGTGACAATTTTAGGTCTTAGAAACTCGTACACCACTTTATTTTTAGGAGGATCAATAGTTATTACTTTTTTAAACATAATATTCCCAAGGAAAGAAATTTTCTACAACCAAAATTCACATTTACCGAATTTTCCATAAAACTTATTTTATTTTAAGGTTTGTAAAACAATCATTATATTTTTCTCATGATATTTATATAATTAATAATATTCTATAATTTAATCAATGAAAACCAACACAAATTTATCCAAATACTCATATAAAACTCTATTCATAAGATCTATAAATACAGTGGGTTCATTATTCAACCCAAAAGTCATAAACACAAACTCATAATGGCTATACCTAGTATGAAATGATACCCTTATAACATCCTCTTATTTCACTTTTGGATGATGGTAACCAGATATGAGGTCAATTATAGAAAAATAATGAGCACCTTTGAGCTTTAACTACTTAATTCTATGGTCCAATATTTCCCAATGTAGTCAAGAATGAATTAGGGACACCCTTATAATTATGATCTTGATGATATATGCCCTTCATATTTTTATTTATATGCACAATTTCATAATGAGATATCCCATTACCATCAAAAAATTTTATGGAAGGCTTATTATAATTAGTCTGACCATTATCATTACTTATCTCTTTATAAACATGATCTATATGTCATATCCTACCACATTGGAAACACTTTCCAGACCACATAAGACAATCCCCATAATGATTTTCACCACACTTATCATAAGATGGAATCTTAATTTTCTTACCTTTAGATTTATTCAATGAATTCTTATGCATTTCTTAAAACTAGACTTCTTCTTATACATGTTGATATGGAAATAAAAAAACTCTATTTCTACCTTCTCAATATATCAAACAATTTCCTTATAACTTTCAAACTCACGAGTAACCAAATCTCTTCACAAACTTGGTTTCCATTCTAAGTAAAATCAATCAATTTTATTATCATGGTCTAGAATGAAATTTGTCACATACCTAACCAATCTAGAAAAATATTTTACTTTGGTAATAATTGATCCTTCCTCTTTCTACTTAAATTCTAAGAGATTCCTTTCTATTATAAGTCAAAAAATTAAGAGAATATTTATCAAGGAAAATATACTTGAATTTTTCCACTATATGACATCAATATAATCTCTATCCTTAGTATTTTTAATCAGATACCACCACTAATCGGCTTTAACTACAAAAAGATAAATTAAAATATTTACATTATGATGCTCTGAACATCCCAAAACATTGAACATATTTTACAAAGAATTGATCCATCCTTTAACTACCACCGAGTCTGAAGATCCACCAAAAGATGGAGGGTGTTTTTTCATGAAATTTTACACTATATACAAATTAATCTATAGAAAATTTAGTCACTCCCTTTAATGGGTTCCATTTTTTATATCTTGCATTAGTTGAGTTAACATAACCACAATATAGTTAGTTCCAAATCCAAACATCACAGGTTTCCAATTTTGAAGGATATCATCGTATTATTTCCTTTCTGATTTGTTTTCACTATTTCATCTATGAAAAAAATATTATGAATAAACCTGTATTAAATGAATACAAATAGAAATCCTCAAAATCTATCACATGATAATATAACCATAAATTTTAATATCTTAGAATTTTCTTTTAGTATCATCCTAACTTCTAAAGTTATCTAAACCTTTCCTTTGATACCAACTATAACACTCTTTAATGTAATCAACACATAAACAAATGATTTATAAAAATGGTTTCATTTTATTAAATTTATAGTATATTTTAGGTCTAGAGTTTTAGAGAATTAAGAAAACCATTAAATAACACAATAGACATTTCCATATAGTACACATTGTTTCCACAAAACAGGTTACTATGTTTACACTATTTTTTCATTCATGAAACTTTTTATTCATTCAAGACACGCCACCATTGAAATTTATATAATCCATACACATCCTTAATAATTGTGAAAAAATATTTTAAAATGTGATACGATCAAAACAAAGATCATTAAGGGATATAAAAATAAAGTAAACCCATTAGTATATTTGAAAATTCATGAAATCTATAAGGAAATTTTACTTTTTTACATAAAAACTTTGATATCAAAATATTAAATACTTAATTATGGAATAAAATTAAAATCCTAATTTTTTCATAAAACATTTTGTAAGAAATCATAATGTAAAATCACAATCATGAAAGTTAGAAAAATATGAGTACTCATGAAAACAAAACTTTCTCCTTTAGAAGATCATAAAGTTTCCTTTAATCATGAGTTCATTTTATTAACTTTTGAAGTCAAAATATTTCATTTAAATCCCATATAAATCATTTAAAATATATATAGGTATATTGGGATATTATCCTTATATCCACCCTTACAGTAACCCTTAAAAAGTAATAACCTAAATGTCCTGAAGGCCTTCAATTTTTATTTATTTTTGGATAATAATCCTTTTAAGGGTTGAAGGGGAACCCTTACAAGGAATATAGTCTTATATACACATTAAATGGCCTGAAGGTCTTAGAGTCATAAGGCCAGAATCATCCCAAACACAACTTTGAACTACTCCTTCCCAACATCAATATCATTATGATACTCTCCACTTTCACATGAATGGACAACTAGTTATCTTATGTATAGGTTCATAGGCCTGGTACTGATGGAAATTTCAATACCCTATCATTCTTCTAAATCTAGTTATCCCTACTCTAGTGAATGTGCATACTATGAATCCTTATCTAGAGCCTATTCCTTGTAGAGTCTGTATCTTCACTCTACATGGGACAAAGTCTATTGGGTGGCTCAAAGTCCATGAGGTGGCATGAAATACTTAATGGCCTGTAGGCCTTGGGTGGCCCGAAGGCCTTGGGTGGCCCAAAGTCTTGAAGAACTCAAAGGACTAAACTGGTGGCCTGAAGGCCAAATCAGATGAATAGTTCTGGATGCTATAATACTAAACAATACCTACTACAGTTCTTACTAAAGTATTGTTACAATACCTAGAAATATTGATTCACTTGGATTTGATCCCGGGTCTCATGGATGCACTTGAAGAGTCATTACAAGGGAATAACCATCATAGTTAATTCTAAAATATCACTTAGGAGTAAATTAATCCCTTTTAACTCTATTACTTTACCCAAATGCATTGGAGAGCTATATTAGGCTCACCCATCATCATAGATATATCAAGATAAAATATAATCATATAAAATGTCTGAGAACCATATCATGAGAAAAACATACAAATTATTTCATTTTTATCATATAATTTTTTTAAATATTTTGTTTAACACATATACAAAATCACTTTCATATTCATATAAAAATAAAGATAAAAATTCATTTTCCTTTGAAAACTATTAATTTTTTTATAGAAGAGCGGGAAATAGGATATTATTTGAAAAATAATAGAAACTTATAAATTAATCTTGATAAAAAATAATGGATTTAAAAATGGGATAAAGTGTTTATGTGGTAAACATTTAAAAACATTATTTTTCCCTTTGACAAAAAGAGTAATAGTGACCCATACAAAAAATGATTGAAAATATTTTATTTAATCATTTGTAAAGAAATTAAAATATATTATAATATACCTTTATAAAATATTAATTTATATTTAAAACCTATATAAAACAATTGTAATAACATAGGTCTGGAAGAAAAATGTTTAAAACATTTAAAACATTGTTTTAAAGAAAAATTCATTACCTAATCTATGGAATCGCCACATACATCCTTTACTTTCCTAAATAATAAATTATATTATTTTTCTACTTACTTAAGAACATTTTTGGTTATTTTACCTTATCATAATCCCTTTTATTTCATTAAATACCATGTTTTATATAGTTACTAAATCATTGAAGTTTATGTTGGATGTTTTGGGGTTGTTTAGTTTATAACCTCAAAATAACTTTGATGTGTTGACCATGGTCAAATGGGTCATGGTTTCATTATTTAAATAATCTTAAATATGTTATAATTATAATTATTATACATTATATATGAATGTACACATGAAACACATTATCAACTTTCAATGGATAGAAATGTAAGAAGGTAAGTAATATCATATCTTTCCAGAATCCTAATAATGTCATAAAAATATTATATATTCATTAATTACATTTTATAACCAACCATGTGAGGTGGTGATAAAAAAATAAATACATCAATTTGTGGATGTGGTAGTACATAAGAATGCATGACTGAATTTTTCATTTCCCATATGTTGGAAAAGGAGATGAAAAATGTTTTTGACATCAAGAAAATAAAATTTAAGTACATGGAAGATATTGGTGATATTATATCATCATGGTTAAAGAATAATTTAAGGAGTTAGAAAAATAAATAAATATGGAAACACTCAGTTAATATTTATACCTCTTCTTTGAAAATCATCTTTGGATTACACCTTAAGCCTTATAGGTTTGGTCCCTTGGTATGACTATGAACTCTAGGACATGGGGAGGGATGTTGGTAAGGTATTTGGATATGGATTAATTGGGATAAAAGAATAAAGGTATGCAAATAAGATAGGAGATGGTGGACCCTTTTATAAGTTAGAGGAGTGACCATATTATAGTGATTCATTATTTTAAACTAATAAAAAATATTAATCCTAGGAAAGTGGCTCTAAAACTATCCAATTTAGAAGATAATGTGATTTGGTTTGAAATTACATCATTCAATAAAAATAAGGATAATATTTTTTGACTTTTTACTTAGTTTTTACCTTAATTAACCCATTTTACCCTTTACTATGGTAACTAATTTTTACCTTGGAAACTATTCATTATTACCAAAAATGAAATTGACCTCATTACTAAATTTGAACCTCTTGATTCAAAATATAAAATCTATTTTCAATATTCAATTTATAAAGGTGTAAAAAATTAAATTTCAATATAAGCGTGAAAAACAAAATGAAAATAGTTTTTTTAGACAAATTTATTTTTTATAAAACTTATTTTTTTAGAAAAATGTGTTTATTAGACAATGGTTTTTTTATAAAAATAGGTATTTTTACTATTCACCTAAAAATCAATATTTTCATAAAAATAAAAAAATCACCCTAATCAATATTTTATATGATGATATCATAAGTGTAGTTCATTTGATCAATTTCAATTTCAAAAATTTATAATTTTAAGTTTTAAATGAAACCATGTAATTCATGGAAAACAATTCAGTTAGAATAAATATATTTATTTTTTGATTAAAAAATTACTTAAAATTTTTATAGTGAAAGCGAATCCATAAAATATAATCATGATTATTAATAAGACATGAAATTTATTTATTATTAACATTACATGGGTTTTCACATAGACTAAATTATTCAGAACACCACCTCTTCACTTCCCAAGTCACGACCTTTTTCAACACGTCGGCTGGATTTCAACCTCATCATATCTTCTATAGGTCTAAAAAACCTTCCCATAACAATGAAAAAAATGAAGTGGTAGATTATTTTATTTTAATTCTTCTAAGAATGTAACATTAGATTCTTAGCTAAGTGAATCACACTATGTGATTCATAAAACAACATCCAAACTTTTAGTGTTTTTTCAAGATTCTCTAGAAAAACCTTTATCCTGACCATCTCTTTCCCTGATGTAATGACTATGATTTTTCCATATATTACTTTTGAATATTATATAGATTATTTTTGGATCTAGGCACTGGGAAGACAGGAGATTATGATGCCAAGTGAGTCTAAAATTAATTTTAAAATATATTAAATATATTAAGTATCACATGTGTGTAGTTTTAATAAAAAAGTGGAATAAATCTTAAATAGAGTATTGAATCAAAAATTTGTGGCTTCCATTGAGTTCACAATGTGGGTTTTACCCTAGGTGTGACTTAACCATGGAGAGCGTTGATCGTACAAAGTCATAAAATATATTATCACCCTTATAATTGTGTATTAAATTGTTTATTGGTTTTAGTATCCCATTATTAAAGACATTTTCACTCATTATTTATTTTTAATTTATTTGTTGAAAAAATTCTTAAAAACATTCAATTAAAAAATGTCTAAATTTGATAACAGTTTATGGTTTGTATCATAAAATTCACTAAACTAATACAAATGTTAAAATTAAACTTTTATAGGATTATTTGGTCATTTAGATTCAATTCATCTAACTAGTCCAAAGTCTGGATGTGAGAACAAGGGGTCTAAAATATGTCCATAATTGAAGACATTCTGGGCAGGCTAGATTGGACCTCCCTTCTGTATTTGGGCCATAACTCGGGCCTAGGAAATCAAATTGGGATGATTCTACCTCCACTAGATAGATAACTCAAATCCCACCTCTAAACCAAATTTTAATACATTTTCAAACGTTTTTTGTAGACAACTATATGGATAAATAAGGAGGAAAAAGTCTACCATGAATAGTCCCCTAGTCCCTTAGGCACTTGACTTATTTTGTGTAAATTTTGATTTATTTACCCATAAAAGCACCATCAACCTCATTATATGATGTTTCTAGAATAGGGGGTTAGTTTTGATGGCTTGGTATGTGCTCATTCATCATCTTTGTCTTCCTCCCCTCCCATGGAGTTCTAAACTCCTTATGATCACCCAGGGAGGAACATGATGAAAATTTGAAGCTTCATGTTTGTATTATTTTGTATGATCTTTTAAATTATAGGGTTTTTATGTTATTTTCATCATCTTATATTAATTTTTAATTGATTTATGTACTGGTATTCCATACTAATACTCATATGATCATGTTTGGGGGTACTCATTCATGTGATGTTTCACACATCATTCACCACTTCTTCTTCCCCCTTTCAATTATAGTGTTTTTTTGGTTCATATTGGTCAGTTGTACTTTCATAAAAACTTACATGGAAATGAAAATTTATTTCATGATATAACATTGAAATAACATACAAACTTGGAAAACATTTTTAGTTCTTCATATGTTTCCTTGGTGAGTTTTGGTTATGAAGTCGAACACAAATCACCCAATCATTGGTAGTAGCTGGGGAATCATTTTGTGTTTTTAGATAAACCCTAAGAGAAATAATAGTGTAAAACTAGTAAAAACCATGTTATAGGTATTAAAAAATAGTTATTAAAATATCTAAACTCTATATCTTTAAGAGACTAAGAATGAGCATCATGAGATTTCCCTAGGTTGATCATGCTTAATAAAATATGGAAATTACTTGTTTCTTATGTTTCTTTCTTTTATATGCTTCCATCTTAAATAAAAAAACCCAAATTTCATACAATACCATCCCCATTTTTCATAATCCAAACATTATTTATAAATTAGTTATCTAAGGATCCATTAAGAGATGACCTAGGGTTTTTACTATTTTGTATAAATTATAGTTAAAAAACAATATCTAACTTGATATGATTAACAATGGAATCAAACATCAGATGTTTTTGTTGAGTGTAGTTGTGGTCGAATTATTAAATGAATAAAACAAATTATTTTATTTTATTTTATTTATTCACCATGAATTAACATGGTCTATAAATATTACATTATAACCAATTTGTAGGGTTATCCACATAACGCTTCAAGTTGAGAGAGATCATTGGAGGATATCTCGATAGATGATGATGAAAAAGAACATGGATTATTGATTGGTGTATAATGAGATTCTAGGATATCATGAACGAAAATGACACAAATTATTTCTTTGTCAGTGATCGATCTATCTTGACATGAATCTTCCATTTTATCAGGATACCTACAAACTAGATGGTGGCCTTGGTAGTGAGCCTTCTCCATAGATCTATAGGATGATGGTGGGGATTAGTGACCCATCCATATGATTAGGAAAATATTTCATATTCGAAGTTTGATCTCCTTTCAAGATAGTATTTTCTCCTACTATATTGAGGGATGTGTACATCCAAGATCTTAAATAGCATCAGTAGGGTAGTACAACTATGGATGAGTATTCATCGATGTTCACAAACCTCTCTCAATACTTGATGTATATGGTAGGTGATTAGTTCCTTTAGTAATTAAACTTCGAGAGATTACTTTGTAGAGAAATACGAGATAACGTGATACCTCTATGCATTCCTATCTATATTGGGGTGATAGAGTGTGATTTGGTAGTCAAGAGTTTCTTGGTTGAGAAAACAGCAAAAGTTGGTGCCGACAGTGGGTACATGTGTGATGAGACTTTGTAGGTAGGGGGATGAAGATAGACATTGGGACCATGACTTATATGATGTTTCATGAGGTGATCCTAGGACATATGGTCTATGGTTCAAGGATCACAATATATATCTAGTCAGCCTAAAGAGAGGAGGTTCTACTCTTGTGATGATAGGGAGAATCCTATGTGGGATTTTCCAACCCACTGTATGGATAATATAGAAAAAGTGGACGGGCCACCTAGGTAGAGGAAGTGGTAGGAGAATATAGGTCTATAAGGTGGTAGACATGGTAGAGGATATAAGAGAGAAACTTTAAGTGGTAGATGTTTTTGACTTGTTTCCACCACTACCCCCTGGTGGTCTTGGCCAAGCTTAGGGAGCTAGTGCACATGGGAGAGGGAAGTTGCAAGTAGTCGAGGATTATGACCCAGAGGCTCTAGGGATGATATTAGGTACGATATGTGTCTTCTATACTTTAGCTACATTTTTATAGAGAAGTGTGTGAGACACTCCTTTAAGACTACTTATATGGTATAAGACTCATAGATTCTAGATTAGCCTTTAGCTTGACCCTAACACTTAGAGACTTCTACATGATATTAATCAATGATCACAAACTTTCTATGATGGTGTGACCTAAATATTGGGGGTGCAAGTTTATTTTGGGATTTATTTGTAGCAGTGATGAGGCCTTACAATGTCATCTTTGGTATGGAATGATTATCCACAATTAATTCCTAGATAGACTATTTCAGGTGGAGGATTTGGAGTGTCTATAGTGATGGGATGAGGTTTTCCTTTATGGGTGAGAATTAAATCTAGACAGAGAAGGATGTGCTTAGGAATAGGGGAGCACATCCGATTACTCACCAATTTTCTACCATGACTCTTGGTGCAATGGATGTTATGAATCCTTAGTATTCTATAGTGGTGGTGGAGTATGGGGACATCTTTCCTAAGGATGTGTCAGGATTACCTCTCCTATGATATATAAACTTTGGAATTGATCTACAGCCCAATAAGGACCCAATATCTACACCATCATATCAGATGTCTCCCATAGATCTTTACAAGATGAGGGTGTTGTTATAGGAATTTTATAGGAAGGGATTTTTCAGGCCTCGTATTTCACCCTAGGCAGCCCTAGTATTTTTCACCAAGAATGTGAATGAGGTATTGAGGTTGTGTGTTGATTATTGTTTCCTAAATCAAGTTAATATAAAGAACAAGTATCCATTACCAAGGATTGATGAACTATTTAATCAATTGAGAGGGGCATGATGGTTCTCAAATATTGACCTTAGATTAGGCTATCACCAGCTACGAGTATGAAATGAGGATATATAAAAGATGGATTTATAATGGATTTACAGTCACTATGAGTACTTAGTGATTCCTTATGGTGTGAAAAATTCCCCAACAGTGTTAATGTGACTCATTAACAACATCTTTCATCCTTTATTCGTCCTATTTGTGATAGTCTTCACTGATGATATCCTATTGTACTCAGAATATGAGGAGGAGCATGTGAGACACATTAGGATGGTTATGAATATAATCTATGATAATCGTCTTGATGGAAAGATATTGAAGTTATAGTTTTTTTATTTAGGAGGTCCACTTCCTGGAACATGTTATCTCAGTAGACAGTGTAGCAGTGGGTTCAGAAAATGTTGATGTAGTGTTATCTTGGGATCCACCCAAGAGCATGACAGAGGTATGAAGATTCCTTGGGTTTTTAGGATACTATCTGATATTCGTACATTATTTCTCTAAGATATCATCTTCCTTGATATATTTGACCCAAAAGGTTAAGTATTTCATGTGGTCAGAGAGGTGCCATCAAAATTTCTGTGAGTTGAGGTAGAGATTGGTGAGTGCTTCCATTTTGATATTTTCAAATGCGGATGTTGAGTATGTTGTGTTATTCTACAAATTAGGGACTGGGTTTGGTTGTATTTGAATGAATAGGTAAGAATATATTTCTTATATTTCATGACAGTTGAGACCACATGATAAGAAATACATGACCCATGATATTTAGTTAGTAGTGGTAGTCTTTGCCCGGAAGATGTGGCGACATAACCTGATGGGTGAGATGTTTATCCTTTATTCTGACCACAATAGTATTAAGTATATCTTCTAAAATAATAATATAAACTTAATATAGAGGTGATGGCTAGAGTTCCTCTAGGATTATGAATTTTAGAATTTATATACTCCCAAGAAAGGGAACATGGTAGCCAATTCCCTTAGCAGGAGATATTTTTCATAGTTGTTGAGCGAGGCATTGAATCAGTTGGCCTCATTATGGTTATCCTTTGTGGATAGGGATAGAGAAACTTACCTCCTACCAATTTTTGTTAACCATCCTTTTTTACAATGAGTTAGGGAGGCACATCATGGGAATACCGACTATGAGACCCTAAGTACTCAGATATACAATGGAAACAATCTTGATAAATTTAATGAATGTGGGGAGTATGTATTTATTTTTAGAGGATGCATGATGTAACTAGTGACATTGAAGGAGGAGGTTCTGAGGGAGTTTCATACCTCACCCTTATAAGTAAATAAAAGTGCATCTAATATGTAAAAGGACCTTAGATGTTAGTTTTGGTGGTCAAGGATGAAGGATGGAGTTGTAGAGTTTGTCTCTAGATTCCTTACTTGTCAGTAAGTGAAGGTTGAGCACCAGGTTCTAGCAGTTTTTACTCAACCCCTAGAGGTTATAGAGGGTAATTGGGATATGATATCCATGGAATTAATGAATATGTTACCACATACTTCTAGGGTACATGATTATATTGGAGTTGGTGCCATAGAACCAACTTCTGTGTACTTTATTATAATCTATATTCATATCTTTTGAATATTAATATACTACTTATCACATCATGATTTTTTATGCATAAAAAAGTTTGTGATAATGTCTTAAGAGTAGTTGTCGCACTAAAATTTCATAGCAGTTCCCTGCTATGATGAGAACCTAGAAGTGCTATGACATAATTCTTAAATACATGTTCTATAGTTGGATGTTATCATTTGACAGATATAAATGTTACAGTCTATCAGGGGTGGAGTCTTATAGGAATTTGATAAACCTTATCATGGTGTACTCCCTTGGTAATATTTAGTAGGATATTATAAGAACGAGACCCACTGGTAGAAAATCAACATTTATATGTATCATTAGATGTTCCTATATATGGACATGTATAATGATAATTAGACTTTTAGATTATTATTAATGAGTATTATGAGTCACGTAACTTGATGTATTGATAAAAACTATGGTGAAATATGTTCACAGTGAGGTAGGATACATTGAGTGCATCATGAGTAATATTGAATTATTGAATAATACGAGAATGGATTTTACCTTCTTTTCTTTAATTGAAGTTTATATCTTAGGCCCTTTGATGAAAATGATATAGCCTACATAAATCCATTACCATGGTGTTCTATAGACAACTTCAATTTTTAGGAAGTCAAATAAAGAGACATTGAGCACATAGGTTGATGGATCGACATGCAACCTGATTGATTTGAGATATCATGATAAAAAAATTATATTACACAACAAGTGTTCGTATGAGGTATTATGTGACTGTGGAATTAAATTGTTTATATATGGGTTCCTTAGAATGTTGCTATATGTTAACCTTGTAATTTAGGATACTTCTCCTAATACTACTGAGAAAGAGGCCTAGAGGGTCACACACTAAGTGTATCGAGAATCTCAGTTAAATAATATATTATTATTTATTATTTAACAAGTTGAATAAATATTATTCCCAGACTTGATTTAATAATCATTCATGTATGCTTGATCACATATATTCCATCACCAATTATTTGAGTGAGTATAACATGAGTGGAATATTTACTAAATATTTATTTTCTATTTAGTGAATATAATATTTATTTATTTATTGGTGAATAATTTAGTGATATTTATTTAATAAATAAATAGTTATTATTCAAGGCCTAAGAAATATTGTGAAGGAATGTCGAACTGAGTTTAAATGGTTCGGTGAGAAATAATAAATATTGAATATTATTTTATTAAATGATATTTAATTTAATTTTCAAGTTAATAACATGTTGAGAAATAATAATAATAATATTATTATTTGAAATGGGGTTCTATATGGATTAAATAAATAATAAAGGGAACTTGTGCAATTATTTTATTTTAAACCTCGTAGTATATAAACCCAATTATATTTTTTTCTAAGAGATCCAATTCATTTGTTTAGTTGTGAAAAATGAATTTGGATAATCCTCTAAAGCTTTAGAGAGATCACTTCTCTAAGAATGTTGCAAATAATGGAGAACAATATTCCTCTACATCCCACTCTCAAGTAAAGAGAGATCAAGGAGAATGATTTGGAAGTGATTCTTACAACGATCAAATGTGGATGACATAAGTGATAGGATCTATCATTCTATCACCTTGAGATTCATATGATGATGTTTAATGAATTTTGGAACACATGTGGATCACTACAAGAGAGAATATTCTCTTGATTCCTATAACACAACGATGATGCAACACATATCTGCTGACAGATCCATCAATGAAGAAAGAATTCAAAGAATTTAATTCTTTAACTAATTAAATTAATTATAAATAATATGTGATGATCTTACCTATTATTCTGGTGTAAATTTCATTATTTGTTCTCTTTGATTCAATTACATTGATCACAACATTTATCATCATGTAGATATCATATTGATCATCAATCATGACAAAAAATCAATGTTGGGAATGACCCATCGCATGCTTCCACTACACCTGAAACCTTTAAGTGGTGGGAGGTAGGTCACATGATTATTTATAATTATTTAAAATCTTTGATTTATTTATACATTTTTCATTTAGTTTTCAATTAAAGTTTTATCATTATTTTAATCTAAATTGTGATATCTTCTTTTTCCTCCTTTATTTCTTGTAGATATAATCAAAATGATTAATTTTATAAATTGAATAAAATAAAAGAACTCATATGGAGGTGCCAAGAATTTTGGATGGGTAACACAAGAGCACACACCATGTAACCAGAGTTACACAACATGTAATTGTGTTCAATGCATGAGGAATTAATTCAAAAATTAATTAAAACTGTGTGCATTGAGGACATGTGGTGTATTTATTTATTACACCATGTGTTGACTGGGCTATGGTGGCATAAGATCAGCCAAAGTACATGCCGTGTATCCTAAAAACATGGCATTTAGTCCCTTTGATTCAAAAATAGTCCATGTATTTCCATACATGACCTACCTTACTGGTGACTGTGTGACCTGGAGACCACACACTATGTGGTCGCTTATACACGATGTGTAATCCAATTTTCCAAGGCACAATTTACATGATGATTCCCTAGGCATGTGCCTCAGATAGACTATGAGATATGTATACACCATGTAGCATGCTTGTACACATCGTGTACTCATACCAAATTACATATATTTAAAATTGATTTATTATACTATGAAAACCTTATTGACATGTACTTTCATGTAGTTATTAAGTTGATAGGACATTCCATGTGATGGGTTTTTAATATATATATATAAATTCTTTATTAAAATATTTTTAATGTTCAGATCTACATATCACGTATGAGTCATATTACAATTGTTACTCTACATGAATTTAAGCATAATACATGACTGAAAATCATGTAATTAATGTAATTAATAAGTTGATAGTATACGTCATGAAAGTACGTGATAAGTTTTGTATGCCATATGTCACAAGAGTAAACATTATACGAGTATAATACATGTTGGGTAGAATTAGAAGGGTATTCACCATGTTTCCTCCAATGTACATTTATATACATAATTAATTTTAAATAAATTTATTTAGTTTGTTTAAAATTATGATGGATGAGAATCTCGAGGAAATTTGGATTAGAAGATAAAATAATTTATTAAATAAAGATGATAATTAATTGATTCGAGCATAATATATCTTAAATAAGAATGATTAATAATTGAATTCTAGGTTTATTAAATTCATAATACGTTTCATGCATATGGATGATCATGAGAATAGACTAGACCTTTATATGAGATTGGTTTCATTTAATTTATTATTAAATTAAATTATTTTCCTACATGTCTTATCTACTTTTATTATGTAAGGGCATGCATACCCATGATTTCTTTTATGTAAAACCCTTATTTTCCTAACCTGCATGTGAGTAAAAGAATATGTAATGGATGGATCTCCCAATATAGTGGAGGAGGTTCAAGTATAGAGCCAAGGCGAAACCAATCCAAGAGAGATACATTGGTGGATAGGTGAAAAAATGTAACACAAAACTTAGTTGGTTCAGGGTGTCTTTCCCCTAGGTCAACGGTTAATTTATCAACCGCTAGATAAACTAACCATTAGCAAAATCTCATGATCATACTACTTTATTATTTTATTTCTATAAATTTTCATGGTTATTTAATTATGGATGTTTTTTCATGATCACATGAATTAATAAAATTAACAACCATGCGAGATAAAACTAAAATAAATTTCTTATGTGTAAATATTATCTAAGAAATGGTTAATCACTTAAGTAAATCAACTTAATATTAAAAATAATGTGATAAATATAATAATTGGAAATTTATGCATAAAAGTATAAAATCCCTTAATTATATTTATTAAGTCAGTATAGCCTTCCACTACTTTAGCTAAAATCAAACCTTAGTTCAAAGTGCTTGACCAGCCATAGTTGGGGTGATTTCAATTATCGGTGAATTCTAACTTGAAATTTTGGGTTGAATTAACATAGTTCACATAAAGGGTTGACTAGCAAAGTATGACTTGGTGTAATTGAGAGGTAAAGGGTTGGGGAATTACAATTTAAGGATTTTAGGATTGGGGAGTCCACTCAACAGATCAAGGAACTGTGAGTTAATGTAGTTGGAATTTGGAATAACTACTTAAAACCCTTCAAGTTTATTGACCAACAAAAGTTGGGATTATGATCAGGGGAATATGGATCCTTTCCACTAGAATTTCCAAGTAACAAGATATTATAAAGCCAATAGTGAGGGATATTGGGTTTTGATAAAATATCGAGAGATTAATAAATATAATATTTATTTATTTTTCTAAATTTATTAGATAAAGTACTAAAATATATTCTCATCATATTTGTAAAAAAAATAAAATGAAATCAAACATATCATTGAGAGCCATACTTGAGAAGGATAACATTATCATAAGAACAAATTTTCAAGAGTGAAAAAGGCACAGACGTATTATCCTTCACTATGAAAGGAAATTGTATGTGCTGGAAGAACCTATTCCTGATATGCCTGGTAATGAGGCATGTGATGAAGAGTTATTTCTCTATGAGAAACATTTGAATTATTCCACATATGTTCAATATTTCATGATATAATCCATTTCCAATGAGCTTTTGAAGAAACTTGAGGACATGGATTCATATATCATGATGTCTCACCTTCAAGATCTCTATCAAGAGAGGGCGAGACAAGAGAGGAAAAATATCTCCAATGGTTTGTTTACAACTAAGATTGGATATTTTTCACCATATGGGTATCATGTAGTCAAGATTATTGGAAACATTTAATTCTTAGACATCTTAGGGATTAAATTCTCGGATGATTTTCAAATAGATCTCATACTTTCATCACTTCCCAAGACCTTATATAGTTTTATTGTTAATTAAAATATAATAAATAATGAGAAGAGTCTTTCAGAACTTCTTAATTTGATTCGATAAGTGGATAAGGACACGGGGAATGATAAACTCACAGTCTTTATGGTGAAAAAGAAAAGGAAGAATAAGGAAAAGGGGCCCAAGACTCATAACAAGTCTAATGATCCTGAGCACCATCCTTCAAAGAAGTTGAAGATCTAGAGGTAGAGAAAGGAAAAGGATGAAATATGTTTTTCATGTGGCAAGACAAGTGACTGGAAGAGTAACTGCACCTAGAAGTAAGGGGAAGCTAAATGTGCATTTGTTATCAAGTGTAATATTTCAATATATACACACTGGTTATTAGATATAGATTTTGGTTCTCATACCTATATCCAAATATAGGAACCAAGTAGATTTTGGAATATTTCTAGGGGATAGGTGGATATGAGAGCCACTAATTATGTGAGGCTGTCTATTATAGCCAATGGAGACTAGAAACTTTAATTTCCAATAGAAATGATTTTGGTTTTAAAAGATTGTTATTATGTACCAATGGTTACCAAGAACATAATTCTTTTATAATTCCTAGATGTAGATGGGTTTTTTCAAGTTTTGAAATAAAATTTATTTCTTTTATAAATACAACATATGTTATGGTATGACACATTTAATAATGATATTTATGTATTAAATTTTGAAAACCAATTATTTCCAATTGATAATGAATCGTTTTCACATGACTCATATAACACCCAACTATGGAATCACCATCTTAGTCATGTAAACGAGAAGAATTTGACAAAAATATACCAAGATGGTTATTTATACTCATCTAAGATAAAACTACTTGAAATATGTCATGATTTTTTACAAATAAAAATGACCAAACAACCATTTGGTGAACAACATGAAAGGGCCACATGGATTCTAGGATTGGTACACACTGATGCATATAGACCATTTCTAGAAGAAGCTAGAGGTTTATATTATTACTTCCTAACTTTTATTGATGAATTTTGTAGATATAGATATGTCTAATTAATGATGTATAAGTATAATTCATTTGAGAAATTCATGGAAATAAATAATTAAGTAGATAATAAACTTGGAAAGAAGATAAAGAATCTTTGATTGGATAGAGGTGGTGAATATCTTAACTAAGAGTTCATCAACTTTTTATGGAAGTTTGGGATTATATCTAAACTCACTCTACATTACACACCATAGTGGAATGGTGTTAGTGAATGGAGGAACCATACCTTGTTAGACATGGTAAGGTTGATGAAGAGTCATGTAGATATTCCATTATCATTTTGAGGATATGTGTAACATCTCAGTTCTGGGTGCCGCCCAAGGGTGCCCCATACTCAGTTGGTCACATGACCTCAATTTCATTTCCCCAAATGCTAGTGGATTCTAACTAGAAGTGAGGGTGATAGTTTTATAGTGGAGAAACTATTCCCTCATTGGCAGAGTATACACATCAGAATAACAAATAGTAATAATAGAAGAAGTTTTAATACCAACAGAAGAAGTAAATAGTAGAATACTGATAGGAATATAAAAATTGGAGTATATATAAATTATGCATGTCACACATGTTTAGGAAAGCATCGAAACAAGTCACAATGTGAGAAAACAATACTGAAACCATAGTACAATAGAAAACAAGTAAACTCTAGAAGCATCACAAGCCTCAGCTTGGTCCCATGCTCTCCAGCTATGACATAAATCAAGTACATGATGAAGAATGGTGCTTGAAAATAACTATACTTGTAACCATATAATATGTTTGGGTCCAAAAGTAGGACCCAAATTGGGTGTGAGACAAATCCTAATAGGCAACCACCAAAAGATCTATGCCTAACTGTTAGTGAATATATATAGCAGGCAATATGTAATAAAGAAGCAATAGACTAGGAAGTAATAAAAAGTAAAAAAATCCTAAAATGGTCAATTAAATTCATTTATATTTATTATTAAACCCTTGAAACAGGTAAACTCGGGATCTAGCCTATGCTTTATACCCCTAGGTAATAGTACCAAAACAGACATCTCAGAAGACCATATAAACAACCAAGTAAGACTAAGTCCAAGCTTATGATTAAGATTGGAATACTTTTCACAATCATTTAATAATTCACAATAGAACCTATAGGAAAGCTCTCATGGTCTAACCCCTATGGTCCCACATAACATAGAGTAATGATAATGACCTCCTGGGTAGCTCTCACAGTAAATACCCCTGGGTCTACAAAGAATCAATAATTTATAAATAACCTCTGGGTAGCTCTCACAGTCAGTACCCCTTCAGTTAACATAGCATAAATAATTTATAAATGATGTCTGGGTATCTCTCACTGTCAATATTACCTGGGTCAACATAACATAAATAATGATAAACGACGTCCTCGAAAGCTCTCACGGTCAACACCCCTGGGTCAACATAGCATAAATAATATTAAACGACCTCCTCGATATCTCTTATGGTCAATAACCCTGGGTAAAATTCTACACCAAGGATCTCATGGTCCTGTGTAAATAAACATGGAAACATCTACAACTTTCCAAGTCCAAGGCTCTCACGGTCCATTGAAAAAACAACAACGCACATATCATAAAAAGGCATCACATGTAATCTAAATCAACTGCACGACTAAAATTCACAAGCATAACACATGGAATTCATATAATTAATCAAAATACACCCTAAAAAATTAAAGGCATGGAAACAAGGTACGCCTCATAGGAAACCTAGGCTGAATGACTATAAATAGTAAAACTAGGGAAACACTCCCATGGGGTGTCCCGTAAACAAGGCATCTAACCTTACACATATGAAAAAACACATTTTCAATCAGTTAAACCATATCAGGTAAATAATAGGGTTAAATTCCAAATCAAGAAATACCCCAAACGTGGGTATGCAACAATTTTAGCATATATAGTCCAAATATGAACAATGAAAGGCACAAACCTCCTACCTTGATGTCGTACGATCAACACTCTTGAACGTTGACCCTTGAATTGGCCTATAATGATGTAGATCTACAAAAAGGTTAAAAAAGATCATCCCATGATAACTCATGAGAGAGGAATAATTAGGAAGAGAGGATCTAGGGGAATTGATAACTCACCGGTGGGATTCCAACGTACCTGACGACATCTCAATCAAAACTCGGATGGAGAACTGGGAGGGGCTCAAAGTTTGTGGCCATTCTGTCACTCTATTGTACAAAAAACAGGGAGAAGAAGGGTGTTATGGACGTGAGAAGTGTCCCCACTCCAATTTATAAAATAAGAAGAAAAGTACACAACATTTTCATTAAATGTACATGCTGTATATTAGCCTCAATCGGTCCCCGCTTTAAGCGGTCTTCCAGGTAACCTACATAGCCATGCACTTGGACATTACACGACTAGTACGCAGCTGTACGTGGTACCTGGGTATGATAAGTTTACTCCTAAGTACACGACATGTACTCCTAAGTACATGACATGTACTCCTAAGTACACGACATGTACTCCTAAGTACATGACATGTACTCCTAAGTACACGACATGTACTCCTAAGTACACGGTGTGTACTTAGAAAATTCCTAATTCTTCATTTTTCCTCAAAAACAACCCGAAATAAAGATACATACCTGAAATGAAGATCTGTCTTATTACAAACTTACCCCCTTACAACAATTCCTCCCCAAATTTCCCTTCCAAGAATGGTAAAAAAGAATATACGAAAAACTCTGGCTACTATGATCGTACATCAACCTCCCTCTCCCAATTCTCATCGTGTACTCACCCATGCTTCCATAGCACCCATACTAGAGGAATAGACCATACACATAGAACCTTCATGCTTTGATACACAATCCAAATAGGGTGCTCCTCAAAGGATGCATCCACATCCAACTCAACCTCCTCGAGTTAAAAAACATGAGACAGATCTGAAAAGTAGCATCGCAACTGACAAACATAAAATACTTTTTGCATATCCTGATACCTTTGAGGTAACTAAAATTGATAGGAAACCAGCCCAAATCTCTCCAAAACCTCAAATGGCCCGATGTATATTGGTTAAAGCTTCCCCTATCTCATAATCCTCTTGTATCCCAACCTCATTGTGACACATAGGAAAACCTGATCTCCAACCTAAAACTCCAGAGGTCATCTCTATAGATCATCATAATATTTCTACCAAGACTATGCAGTAGAAATCCTCTTCTGAATCAACTCCACCTGCTCAGTGGTCTCCGGGACAAGACGGGGTCCTAGCAAAGCTGCCTATCCTACATCCAACCAACATAGGGGTGATCATCATGGCCTATCATACAAATCCTCATAAGGTTCCATCTGAATCATTGCTTGGAAACTATTATTGTAGGAAAAATCCACTAGGGGTATGTGTCTCTCCCAATAGCCCCCGAAATCTAGGACGCATGCTTGTATCATGTCCTCCAAAACCTGAATTGTGCACATGTACTTTCCATCTATCTGGGGATGGTAAACTGTACTCAGAAGTACCTATATACCCAAATCCCTCTATAGTCCCTGCCAGATATGTGAAGTAAACTGGGCATCCCTATCTGAAACAATAGAGTGAAAAACCGCATGAAAACGTTCAATCTATTAGATGTAAAACCTTCCAAACTCATCAACACTGAAGGTTTCCTCGATCAGTAGGAAATGTGTAAACTTCATGAGCCTGTCGATAACAACCCAAACCAAATCATTCCCTTGAGGAGAAATTAGTAAACCCATCACAAAATCCATCACAATGTCATTTCAATTCTACCTGGGAATGAGTAACTGCTGCAAAATCCCTAATAGTCACTGATGCTCTGCCTTTACCTGATGACAGGTGGAACATCTCATAAAAGGTCAGCTACATCCCTCTTCATACATGGACACCAATACAGTTGGTGTAGATATCGATACATCTTGATGACACAAAGATAAACTAACCAAATTGAGGAATGAAAATCTCTCATCATCTCCTCATATATGTCTGCTGACACCCATACGCTTCCATGAAAATGAAAGACCTCATCATGACCTACGATCCACCTAGGATTAGGGTCCTCTCCTGACACACTCTCCTGTAGTACTAGGACTTTAGATTATGATAGCTTCCTCATTCATAATTGATCTAGTAGAGTATATGTAACAACTATCAAAGAAACAAACATCTACCCCTATCTATCATTCACCTCCAAATGAATCTCAAAGAATAGATCCATAAGCTTTAACTCACTATTGGCCTCCTAAACTGCCTATATCTGAGTCCTCTTACTCAATGCATCAACCACTAAATTTACTTTCCCAGGTGTGTAGGGAATCTCAAAGTCAAAATACTGAAGGCACTCAAACCACCTTCTTTGTCTCAAATTCAAATCTCACTGAGTAAAAATATACTTGATATTTTTGTGGTAAGTGTATACCACAAAATTCTCTCCCAAAAGATAATGTCTCTTACAGCGTAAAGAATGCACAACTGCAGCTAACTCAAGATCGTGCGTTGGGTAATTCTCTCATGTGGCCTCAACTAACAAGACCCATACACAACGACTCCTCCCCCTGTATAAGCATTGATCCCAACCTGATACCTGACACATTGTAGTAAACAGTTTAACTTTTTCCTGGATATGAAAAAATCAGTATCGGTGCTGAAGTCAATATCCATTTTAGTTCCAGAAAGTCTGAATCATTGGAATCTGTCCAAAAGTACTTTTCACCCTTCTTAGTCAGGCCCATCAGTGGCACTGCTAAGCATGAAAAGTCCTAAATAAAGTTTTTATAGTAACCATACATGCACAAAAAACTCCATACATCAAATACGTTCTTCGGCTGCTCCTAAGAAACTACTTCTCTCACTTTATATGGGTCTACTGATACTCCTATCTCTGAGATAACATGACCTAATAAGTGAATCTGGTCTATCCAAAAGTGGAATTTTGAGAGCTTAACATATAACTGATGCTCTCTCAGTGTACTCAATATGATATCAAGATGGGTGGAATGGTTGTGTCGAGTATGAGATTACACCAAGATATCATCCAAAGAGACTACCACAAAATAATCCAAGTAAGGATGGAACACTCATTTTATCAGTACTATGAAAATTAATGGTGCGTTTGTGAGATTGAATGGCATAACTAAATACTCGTATAGACTATACCTACTCCAAAAGGCTATAAGAGGTATATCTGATGGTATAACATGAAACTAATGATAACCGGATCTCAAGTCAATCTTCAAGATAACTCATGATCCTCAAATATGATAAAAGAGATCATCTATCCTCATCAAGGGATATAGATTCTTGACCTTAAACTAGTTCATCTTCCGATAATCCACACAAATTCTGAGGGTACTATATACCTTTTACACAAAAAGGACAGGAAAACCCTAAGGAGAAGTACTAGGTCAGACGAAACCCTTGGCCTAAAACTCCTCTAACTACTTATTGAGCTCCCGTAACTCTAGTGTAGACATACTATAAGGAGAAATAGACACCAATGCTACTCCTAACACAAGATCAATAGAGAAATATACCTCTATCTATGGAGGTAAACCTAAAAATTTGTCTGGAAAGACATCACTAAAACGTTCCACCACTGGAGGAAAGTCCACTTATGAAGTCCCCTAGTCATCCAGATATAAAATATAAATCTGGTCTATAACTCCTCCCAACCCATGATGCTCGGGTCCAGCTCTGCTCTCCTGGACATCCCATTTCCCCTTGTGTAGAAAAGACCCACTCTTTGGTGATGTGAAACTCATCCTCCGGTGATATCAGTAAAAAAAGGCCTTAAAGGAGACCAACTAGTCCATTATAAGAATGAAAACGAAGCCTATCATCTCTAATACATAGAGGTACCATAATAAGTGACACCCACCAACCTCAAGAGGAAAATCCTTGCACTAATGTACCCTAGTTGTACTAATCCCCAATGAAGTGTCTAGCATCATAACATCCTCATAAGTAAAGATACAGAGCCCAAGGATCTCCAAAATGGAAACATATATAAAACTATGGGAATACCCTATATCAAAAAGAGCATAAGCTAAAATAGAGGAAACTAGAATCGTACATCTAACTTTAGAGGGTCTAGGATCCTGCTCCCACTGGGTTTGCTCCACTACAAAAATCTAACCTGTATCACAATCCTACGACCCTACCTGACTACCCTGAGCTGATCCACCCTACTATCTCTAAAAATATGTTGTCTGGATACCATGAACATGAACACATCCTTAGCCTAAATGTCCTCAATAACTCCTGTTCCCTAACTGAGGAGAAACTAGAGGTCCTGCTCCTGGATGTGGAGTCATAATAAATCCCCGCTCACCAGCTGATGGTGAGAGAAATTGGAAAAAATGTTGAAGATGACCCATATTGCTACAAGATCAGAGCTCAACTGGGTCTCTTAGTAACTGAGGTCTTTTGTGCCCACTCTTCTCGCACTAGTATCACCTCACCTGACTACCAGTAGATACCTCCCTACTACTAGAATCACCATGTGAAGGATCCCTACGGCGCTTCCTGCTATCAAAAGGAGTACCAAACCTATATTATAAAACCACCTAGCCAAATATAACTCGTCACCTCACAAAATAAGTGTGAAGAACTGAAGCTCTGTGAAAAGAGATGAGTAATCCATCATTGAAAGAGATCCCTTATCTAAATGAAATAACTTTCAGGCTCAGTCGACCCTCAATGTCTCGGGGTAGAAGTAACCATATAAGGTCCTCTAAAACTCTTCCCAAGCCATATCCCGATGATGTACTACCTATGAGAAAACATCCCACCATCTCTTGGTGGAATCAAAAAGCATGTACGTCGTGAACTTCACCCTCCTCTCCGGAGGAATATCTATATGCTCGAAGATAGAAATCATGGTCTCAAACCATAACTCTACAACCTGTGGTCCTCCATCCCTTGAAAAAGTGGGAGGATACTCCTATTGAAACACTTGCGTCAAATCTTCTATATTCAGGGCATGATGTGGTGCTCCCTGGAAAGTCTGCATCATACTCATAAATCCTTCACAAAACTATGCATCAACACCTATGTCTGGTGTAACAGCTGGTGCAAATATGGGCACAATGGGAGGATTTACTGGTAGTCCCTAATCTACCATTTTTGGTGTTTGATCATCACCCTACACCTGGCATAGAACTGGAGGAAGTATTGGTGGCATGAATCTACAAGGTCAAGTGCACACCTTAGTTCAAGATTATCAAGTACAAAAACTTAAAAGTGAAAGAAAGGAACAAGAGAATAAATCATTCAATTTTTTCAAAATAGGGTTACACGGTGTGTAAAACCTCTACACAACGTGTTCCCTCAATCTTTTAACATGGGCGTGTACCTCTTCCAACCTGGTCGTGTAACACCCCTACACACAAAATGTTTCTCCTGTGACATGTGTACTTGAATATTCCCTCATACCCAAGTTCTTCTATATGGTTAGAAATACATGGTTCTCTCCTTGTGTAACACTACATGGCATGTTAACCCTATACATAGAGTGTGCTAGTTAAGTTCCATCCACCTGTGTCGTTGGTCACATAACCAGATACATAGTTGACTACTACACTTCATGCATAAACAAGACACAATGTGTACAACCTAAGTTTCATCCACCTGTGTCGTTGGTCACATGGACTGATACACGGTTCTATACAAAATGGCATATAAAATCTAGACATGGTGTGTTCTACCAAAATTTCCCCAATCCCATGTATCTACTCACAAAATCAGTCACATGGTCAAAGACTACACGGTGCATACATAGGGTACACGACATTTACTCAAGAAAAGTTGTTTCCTTCAGAACAGAAGAACACATGGCATGTGTTTATAACAACACATATAAGGCCCCAGCCTTAAACCTTACTTAATATTGAATTAAATGAATAATTAACATTGAGGATCTTTTCAGGTTTAGAGTTTTAGATAATTAGGACATAACTATTACATCTCAAAATATTACAAAGTAGAAACTTTTACTAAGTTTCCATAAAATAAAAACTCTTAAAAAGAAACATGTCCAGTTCCATGTTTTAGGTTGCATGACTTCCCCTTGATCCCATCCTTGACCCTATTCCACGTTAAGTCCTGTGAAAGACATTTCAAAAACTTGGGATGAGCATAAAAAGCTCAGTAAGGGATACACAAAGAATAAAAACTGTTAGTTTTTCAAAACAACAAGTAAACCATGTATACTTTATCAAAGTAATACTTTTCACCTTTTTGAAGTAGTAAAAACTCTTCACTGAATAAAAGTTCATTACTTACCCTTCTGTAACCAAAAGATTACCATAAAACCCATATAAAGATCACATAACATATAAAGGTAACTTGGGACATAAACATTCTTAAGTGGAATAACCATAAGGTCGAATTCCACACATATCACTTAATGGAATATCCATTCGGCCAACTTCCATACATACTTAATGGAATAGCCATACGGCCGACTTCCATACCCAATGCATTGGAGGTTATAACGTAACCACCCATCCTGGTATTCACGGCACCACCCGTCATATGGTTTATCACGTAACCACCCGTAAAATGTCCAAGTACCATCATTACACATAAAATATTGAAAATATAAACATTTCAATAACAACATTTTATTTGCAATCACAATAAGTAATTCCCCGATATTGAATTAATCAATCCATTTTCAAAAACCATTTAAAAGAGATTTTTGAATCAAAGTGTCCCATACCACTTTGAAGCTTTTAATGAAATTATAATTTTAAAAAATTAATGTCCATATAAATAAATACTGAAAACCATTTTGAAAACATGGACATTAAAGATAAAGATTTAGAATAATAAATCTTTAAAACACTTAAAATGATATTTTTGTTAAATAGTTTTTAACAAAATGAGAGACTCTTGAATACAAATAATAGCGGAATAACATTTAATACGAACTTTATTATATCACAAGAATAAAAAGATTCATGATATAATATGTCAAAGGACAGTATACACACCATATAAGAGTGAATTGGTGCATAACAACAATGAAGTCTCAAAAGAAATGTAAAATGAGATGAAATCCATTATAAAGAAGGTATCCTTAAATTAAGGATAAATCAATCTCATAATTATGTGTGAAAAATATAAATACACCCAATATAAGTGGATATTAAGTGTAAAACAATCAAATGTTATTCACACATATTCAAAGGATGACATATTCAATAACTACATGTTTAATCCAAAGAAATCGAAATTGGGTTAAGAAGTTCCCTTGGTAAAATTTGACAGCCTAACCGCGTCACATAAAATTTTACAAAAGGGTTGATGAGAGAGATAAAGGGGATATCATAACTTGGACATAAAATTTACATAAATAAGGATATAGAAGAACATATCCCAACATAATAGTATGTGAATTAAAAGACATAACAAAATAAGTCTTTTAAAAAAAAGGAGGGTGAAAGGTTCCCTTACTGACATGGGTATCTTTCGAAAGATACACCCCGTGAAAGAAGGACACTAAAAAATTGATGTAAATAATCATAAATAAAATTATATTACACAATGAGTAAAATAATGGGCTGTACATACACCACTCAAAGGAAAATGTGGAAAATGTAGCATAAATCCCACGGGAATAAAAGTGAGATGAAAAATCCCTTATGAAAACTCGGCAGCCTAACGACGCCACTTAAAACTTACAAAATGGATTGATGAGAGAGAATAGGGTCTCTCATCATATGGACATAAAAATTACAGTATGAGGAATATAAAATAACATCCCAAAAGATAATAAAGATGAGCTTAAAATAAATGTCATAAAAGAGAGTACTTAAAAAGAAAGAGAGGGGTAGGATCTCTTACGAAAATTCGAAAGCCTAACGGCGCCACTCAAAACTTCCAAAATGGATTGATGAGAGAGAATAGGGTCTCTCATCATATGAACTTAAAAATTACAGTAAGATTAATATAAAATAACATCCCAATAACAAGAAATATGATCTTTAAAAGGAATGACATAAAAGAGCATACTTAAAAAGAAAGAGAGGAGTAGGATCCCTTACCTCGGGTCCGACTTGACTCGATCGTTATTTAACGTCCTGAATAATAAACTTGAGTTAATTTCTACTTGATTAAGAACCTTTTTCAAGTTCATTATTCCTTTCATATCAATTATTGACATGTTATAAACATTATGTAATCATTTAAGTTAATAATGTTTGTTTTGTCGATATTTGGTTCTTAAGTCAAAAGTGGACTTCTTACAATTACATGTTGTTCGTGTGGTCAAAGGTTCTTTATATCCATAATGAAATTCCTGATTTGGATATAATATATATCATATATATCCAGAATATACATGTATTTATAATATTACATAATCATTTAGAGGTAATAAATTAAATGTACCATTCATGGAGACGGTAAGCCGTACGTACGCATGAACGCTTCTTTCATTTCTATGTCATATTAATGGAATTAAAACTACCTGAGAGATGTGTATATTTTTAATTCCAGAATTATATTCATCCTTTAGATGTATCATAAATCATATATATCCATTATATGTACTTATAATAGTACATTACATTTGAGGATAAGAAATGAAATGCACCGTTCATGGAGACGGTAAGCCGTACGTACGCATGAACACTACTTTCATTTCTATCTCATACTTTAATGGAAAGAAAACAATAATGATATAAAGGTATATTATAATTTCAGTATAACATCATATATAATAACTTTTAATCCATCCTTTATACATCCCACATATGGCATTAACGAATCAAATCACTTTGAGGGGGCGGTAGTCCGCACTTCCTAAAATGAAGATATCGCGTATACCCATAATGGAAGCCATAAAAGTATGCCACAAATTAAAAATAAAGAAGCTTAAGTAAAACATAAAAAATATTATATATCATATATAAACATTGTGAAATCTTAATAGCCACCTTTGAAGGTGTTATATGAGTGTTGAACAATCATCGTTTCATGAGTCAGAAATTCGCCATCCACAGAAACAGTATGTTCTTTAACCATTAGATGAAGGTGTGTGTAAGTGTAGCTCTAATACTTATTATAACAACATCCTATTATATTTAAGATACTGGAGTTGTTACAAAATAAATTAATAAAAAGAGTTTAGGGGGTTGGTGAAGCAAAATAAAACAAAAGAGCACAAGTGAAGACGTTACATTAAAATTGGGTAACTCCCTTTGGTTTGAACCAAAAGGGTTTCTTGAAGAGCTTCCTGCCTAATTTAAGGCTTCTAGGATTAGGAGAGGGATGTGGAGAGACAAAATGATCAGAGATTTGCCGAACCAAAGGCTTGAGAGGTGTGAGTAAGGTGGTAGAGGTGGGGGCCTTTTATAAGAGGAGAGGAGGGGCACTCTTGGTAAAGTATAAAATGTTACTTTATTTTCAAATGGTTTTCTGATTTTAATGGTACCACATTGATATAATTCGAGGATAAGGTGATAAGGGTTCGAAATCCACCCATCCAATAGGTTTTTGACATGTGTAGGTCCTATATTTTGCATTATCTTTCCATTTTATTTAAATCGTTAAATAATGAGGTCATCACTGCATCATCATGATGTCATAAATAATTTAATTTAGTTAATTCCTAAAAATTATAAAAAAAATACTATGATGTATAAAATCTTTTTATATTTCTAATGAATATTTATAGTCAAAATTATAACTTTTATAACCCCATGTAAAAATTGTTTTAGTAAAACACATCATGTTTGTGTCATTTTTATTTTAACTTTAAATAAAAGGCATAAATGTCATTATCATACCCAAGTGGCTCCATGGGGTACCAAAAATCGACCCATGGGTTGTCTTGGTCGGAAATAACTCATCCAATAGGGTTAGGACAAGTGTCAATATATTTTCATTTTATTATAATATCATTTTTACCTTAAATCACACTAATTACCTTTAATCGTGATTAATAAAACTTAAAAGTTACTTTTCATCAAAAATTATTTTCATCCCATTGAACGAAATTTTACTTAACAATTAAAATCATTTAAATTGGATTTTTGAAATTCAAATCACAGAAGTGGTAAAGTCCCATTTAAACGAAAAATCAAATTTTGTAACCACCACTATGTGGTTTCACTATTCATCAAAAATTGAAGTTTTTCAGAAAAATACCAAAAATTCACCCTAAGCTATATTTGATATTCTGAATTCAAAAATGATGTCTATTTTATCAAATTCATAACACAGAAGTTTCATTAATTAATTTTATAATTAAATCCCGCTGTATAAAACAAATAGCGTGTTTTTATGAAACAATATCTTTCAAAAGATTGACACTCGTTTATGTCCAATATTAAAGTGATATTAATTACAATGACCACCATTGGATTAAATGGTAAAAATATATTCTATTTACACTTTAAAACCAATTAAAAAGATAATCTAATCATATAAATAAATTAGATTAAAAAGAGGTTTTGAATTAAAATACAACATTTTTCACTATTCAATAAAAATTAAACTTTTTCGGAAAAAATACCAAAAATTTACACAAAGTAAATTTTGATGTCCCAATTATAAAGAAGAATTTTATTTTGTCAAATATAACATGTAAAATTGTCAAAAATTGGATTTAAAAGAGGTTCGCCATCAAAAGGCGGTTAATCGACCTTTTAAAAAATATTAGACTGTCTACGCTTAAAATTGGATTCATTCGCATTTTTAATCCTCTAAAATTTATTGTAAGGAGTAAAAATATTTGACAAACATATATAATAATTTTGTAGTTAGTTCTGTTCATTCCCGCCATTACAACGGCTAGGCATTAACTACCATTTAAAATAATATTATTTTATTATTAGAGTGCAACGTAAGATTCCCAAGAAACTCGTTGTTGCGTGTTGGGTACGCCATCGAGCATAACATCCCCTTTAAAGTCATTAATATTTTATTCACAAATATGGATAAAAGTGAAAATGTCATAATCTTTATTTACCTGGGGTGTTACATCCTTCCCCCCTTTTGGGAATTGCGTCCTCGCAATTTTAAAATTGGGCTTGGAAATATCTTTGAAAGTCCCACATCGGAACAAGAGTAGGTAAAAAAATTAATTTAAAATAAATAAAGATAAGTACATAGGTCACCCGAGTTAACCCATACTATGATTCAATGTAGGAAAACATGGACATGGAGGAGAAAACATAGGGTCATGTTCTGATGGAGAGTGATAGAAAACATGTCTAGGAGAAAGTTAACCATAAAATAATCACAAACTTGTGATGGGTTAAACGGTATTCGATTCCCCAGTAGGAAAAGTTAATAGACAACATTTTTGTTTTAAGTTAATTTTTATTGAGGAATTTATTCATAAGGAAACATAATCACTTACCATGTTGACTTTCAACTTTTATTAGATTCCTTACACAAACTCATATTTTCTCCAAAAGACGAGTATTTAGGAAGACTTATTCGCATTAAGAGTACAATAATCAACTTCTAGAGAATCACCTAATCCTAAAAAGAGAACTATATACTTCCCATGTCTTTAGACTCTAACCAAAACCAACAAGGTTAGTACAAGATCAGATAATCCAGAAAAGGATAACCCTTTATAAAAAGAAAGTCTATTCTTAATCTCTAAAATTTGTCCAACAAAACCAAAAGTTCAACGAGGACCATTCGATAAACAATTGTCCATAAAATTCTTCAAAGTAAACCAAAACAAGATTGAAACCCAAATATTTTAAGGATTTATTCACATATTCTTCCAAGGTACAAATTAACTTTTTTTCTCCAAATAACATTAGTTGCTCTTAAATTCTCATATTGAAAAGTAATTAACCTAATCACATATCCTCCATGATAGGTTAATAATTTCCATAGATAACCCAAAAATAAACTTACTCTTGATTCCTAAAATCATCTAACTAAAAAGAATTAGTCAAACTAACTAGGGACTTCACGTAGTCCAGTGGTAGGCGATAAATACCAGTCGCACTTTGGTTGTGGGGTTGATTCCCGCAGCTTTGCCCGACGCGACTGGTTGTCACACGGTCTGCGTGTTGTCCTTTTTACAAAACTATATAATTCTTAAAAAATTCCCCAAAACAATATAAAATCTTCAAAAATTATCATAACATATGTTAACCTCAAGTTTATCTCATGACTTTCATTTTCCATCATAACATATAATAACCCATAATTACCTCAAAAGTAAGGATCATATAAACTCTAATGGTTACCTTTATAATTATTACCTGAACTTCCACATCGATTGGTCATCTCGTACATGATGAATTACAGAACATACCAAGGTTCAAGTGGATGATCATGAATCCTTGATAGTTGGTTTAGAACAACCACGAGTTTCCTCATTGAATACCCCATTTCATCCAGTCTCTTAATCAGAGAACCACCACAGTTTCCTTCAAACCTATTGTCACTTTGGTGCCTGCTAGATCCATCCATTCACTAAAAACATAAATGTCAGTGTGAGTATATCAACAAAACCATCATGTACTAATGAGGAAGATAAACACTAAGATATACTTACTCATTAACTTTTTCTAAAACTAGGACTCTTTCTGAAATCCTAACCATTATGGTAATGTAACTTGTGCTTAGAGAATACCCTAACCTCTAAAGTTATCTAAACCGACCTCTGATACCAACTATAAGGCCCCAACCTTAAACCTTATTTAATATTGAATTAAATGAATAATTCACATTGAGGATCTTTTCATTTTTAGAGTTTTAGAGAATTAGGACATAACTATTACATCTCAAAAGATTACAAAGTAGAAACTTTTACTAAGTTTCCATAAAATAAAAACTCTTAAAAAGAAACATGTCCAGTTCTATGTTTTAGGTTGTATGACTTCCCCTTGATCCCATCCTTGACCCCATTCCACATTAAGTCCTGTGAAAGACATTTCAAAAATAGGAGATGAGCATAAAAAGCTCAGTAAGGGATACACAAAGAATGAAAACTGTTAGTTTTTCAAAACAAAAAGTAAACCATGTATACTTTATCAAAGTAAAATTTTTCACCTTTTCGAAGTAGTAAAAACTCTTCACTGAATAAAAGTTCATTACCTACCCTTTTGTAACCAAAATATTACCATAAAAACCATATAAAGATCACATAACATATAAAGGTAACCTGGGACATAAACATACTTAAGTGGAATAACCATAAGGTCGACTTCCACACATATCACTTAATGGAATAGCCATTCGGACAACTTCCATACATACTTAATGGAATAGCCATACGACCGACTTCCATACCCAATGCATTGGAGGTTATAACGTAACCACCCGTCCTGGTATTCACGGCACCACCCGTCATATGGTTTATCATGTAACCACCCGTAAAATGTCCAAGTACCATCATTACACATAAAATATTGAAAATATAAACATTTCAATAACAAAATTTTATTTTCAATCACAATAAGTAATTCCCAGATATTGAATTAATCAATCCATTTTCAAAAACCATTTAAAAGAGATTTTTGAATCAAAGTGTCCCATACCACTTTGAATATTTTAATGGAATTATAATTTTAAAACATTAATGTCCATATAAATAAATACTGAAAACCATTTTGAAAACATGGACATTAAAGATAAAGATTTAGAATAATAAATCTTTAAAACACTTAAAACGATATTTTTGTTAAATAGTTTTTAACAAAATGAGAGACTCTTGAATACAAATAATAGCGGAATAACATTTAATCCGAACTTTATTATATCATGAGAATAAAGGTATTCATGATATAATATGTCAAAGGACAGTATACACACCATATAAGAGTGAATTGGTGCATAACAACAATGAAGTCTCAAAAGAAATGTAAAATGAGATGAAATCCATTATAAAGAAGGTATCCTTAAATTAAGGATAAATCAATCTCATAATTATGTGTGGCAAATATAAATACACCCAAAATAAGTGGATATTAAGTTTAAAACAATCAAAGTTAATTCACACATATTCAAAGGATGACATATTCAATAACTACATGTTGAACCCAAAGAAATCGAAATTGGGTTAAGAAGTTCCCTTGGTAAAATTCGACAGCCTAACTACGTCACATAAAATTTTACAAAAAGGGTTGATGAGAGAGATAAAGGGGATCTCATCACTTGGACATAAAATTTACATAAATAAGGATATAGAAGAACATATCCCAACATAATAGTATGTGAATTAAAAGATATAACAAAAGAAGTCTTTTAAAAAAAAGGAGGGTGAAAGGTTCCCTTACTGACATGGGTATCTTTCGAAAGATACACCCCGTGAAAGGAGGACAATACAAAATTAATGTAAATACTCATAAATGAAATTATATTACACAATGAGTAAAATAATTGGCAGTACATACACCACTAAAAGGAAATTGTGGCAAATGTATCATAAATCCCACGGGAATAAAAGTGAGATGAAAAATCCCTTACGAAAACTCTGCAGCCTAACGGCGCCACTTAAAACTTACAAAATGGATTGATGAGAGAGAATAGGTTCTCTCATCATATGGAAATAAAAAGTAAAGTATGAGGAATATAAAAGAATATCCCAAAAAATAATAAATATGAGCTTAAAAGAAATGTCATAAAAGAGAGTACTTAAAAAGAAAGAGAGGGGTAGGATGTCTTACGAAAATTCGGCAGCCTAACGACGCCACTCAAAACTTCCAAAATGGATTGATGAGAGAGAATAGGGTCTCTCATAATATGAACATAAAAATTAAAGTAATATTAATATAAAATAACATCCCAATAACAAGAAAGATGTTCTTTAAAAGGAATGACATAAAAGAGCGTACTTAAAAAGAAAGAGAGGAGTATGATCCCTTACCTCGAGTCCGACTTGACTCGATCGTTCTTTAACGTCCTGAATAATAAACTTGAGTTAATTTCTACTTACTTAAGAACCTTTTTCAAGTTCATTATTCATTTTATATCAATTATTTACATGTTATAAACATTATGTAATCATTTAAGTTAATAATGTTTGTTTTGTCGATATTTGGTTCTTAAGTCAAAAGTGGACTTCTTACAATTACATGTTGTTCGTGTGGTCAAAGGTTCTTTATATCCAGAATGACATTCCTGATTTGGATATCATATATATAATATATATCCATAATATACATGTATTTATAATATTATATAATCATTTAGAGGTAATAAATGAAATGTACCGTTCATGGAGACGGTAAGCCGTACGTACGCATGAACGCTTCTTTCATTTCTATGTCATATTAATGGAATTAAAAATAAATGAGAGATGTGTATATTTTTAATTCCAGAATTATATTCATCCTTTATATGTATCATAAATCATATATATCCATTATATGTACTTATAATAGTACATTACATTTGAGGATAAGAAATGAAATGCACCATTCATGGAGACGGTAAGCCGTACGTACGCATGGACGCTACTTTCATTTCTATCTCATACTTTAATGGAAAGAAAACAATAATGATATAAAGTTATATTATAATTACAGTATAACATAATATATAATAACTTTGAATCCATACTTTATACATCCCACATATGGCATTAACGAATCAAATCACTTTGAGGGGGCGGTAGTCCGCACTTCCTAAAATGAAGATATCACGTATACCCATAATGGAAGCCATAAAGGTATGCCACAAATGAAAAATACATAAGCTTAAGTAAAACATAAAAATATTATATATCATATATAAACATAGTGACATCTTAATGGTCACCTTTGAAGGTGTTATATGAGTGTTGAACAATCATCGTTTCGTGAGGCAGAAATTCTCCATCCACAGAAACAGTATGTTCTTTAACCATTATATGAAGGTGTGTGTAAGTGTATCTTGAATAATTATTATAACAACATCCTAGTATATTGAATATACTGGAGTTTTTACAAAATAAATGAATAAAAAGAGTTTAGGGGGTTGGTGAAGTAAAATAAAACAAAAGAGCACAAGTGAAGACGTTACCTTAAAATTGGGTAACTCCCTTTGGTTTGAACCAAAAGGGTTTCTTGAGGAGCTTCCTTCCTAAGTTGAGGATTCTAGGATGAGTAGAGGTATGTGGAGAGACAAAATGATCAGATCTTGGCCGAACCAAAGGCTTGAGAGGTGTGGGTAAGGTGGTAGAGGTGGGGGCCTTTTATAAGAGGAGAGGAGGGGCACTCTTGGTAAAGTATAAAATGTTACTTTATTTTCAAATGGTTTTCGGATTTTAATGGTCCCACATTGATATAATTAGAGTCTAAGGTGATAAGGGTTCAAATTACACCCATACAATAGGTTTTTGACATGTGTAGGTCCTAGATTTTGCATTATCTTTCCATTTTATTTAAATCGTTAAATAATGAGGTCATCGCTGCATCATCATGATGTCATAAATAATTTAATTTATTTAATGTCTAAAAATTATAAAAAAAATACTATGATGTAGGAAATATTTTTATATTTCTAATGAATATTTATAGTCAAAAATATGACTTGTATAACCCCATGTAAAAATTGTTTTAGTAAAACACATCATGTTTGTGCCATTTTTATTTTAACTTTAAATAAAAGGCATAAATGTCATTATCATACCCAAGTGGCTCCATGGGGTACCAAAAATCGACCCATGGGTTGTATTAGTCGGCCATAACTCATAAAATAGGGTTAGGACAAGTGTCAATATATTTTCATTTTATTATAATATCATTTTTACCTTAAATCACACTAATTACCTTTAATCGCGATTAATAAAACTTAAAAGTTACTTTTCATCAAAAATTATTTTCATACCATTGAACCACATTTTACTTAACAATTAAAATAATTTACATTGGATTTTTGAAATTCAAATCACAGAAGTGGTAAATTCCCATTTAAACGAAAAATCAAATTTTGTAACCACCACTTTGTGGTTTCACTATTCATCAAAAATTGAAGTTTTTCAGAAAAATACAAAAAATTCACCCTAAGCTATATTTGATATTCCGAATTCAAAAATGATGTCTATTTTACCAAATTCATAACACAAAAGTTTCATTAATTAATTTTATAATTAAATCCCGCTGTTTAAAATAAATAACGTGTTTTTATGAAACAATATCTTTCAAAAGATTGACACTCGTTTATATCCAATCTTAAAGTGATATTAATTACAATGACCACCATTGGATTAAATGGTAAAAATATATTATATTTACTCTTTAAAACCAATTAAAAAGATAATAAAATCATATAAATAAATTAGATTAAAAAGAGGTTTTGAATTAAAATACAACATTTTTCACTATTCATTAAAAATTGAACTTTTTCGGAAAAAATACCAAAAATTTACACAAAGTAAATTTTGATGTCCCGATTATAAAGAAGAATTTTATTTTGTCAAATATAACATGTAAAATTGTCAAAAATTGGATTTAAAAGAGGTTCGCCCTCAAAAGGCGGTTAATCGACCTTTTAAAGAATATTAGGCTGTCTACGCTTAAAATTGGATTCATTCGCATTTTTAATCCTCTAACATTTATTGTAAAGAGTAAAAATATTTGACAAACATATATTATCATTTTATAGTTAATTCTGTTCATTCCTGCCATTACAACGGCTAGGCATTAACTACCATTTAAAATAATATTATTTTATTATTAGAGTACAACGTAAGATTCCCAAGAAACTCATTGTTGCGTGTTGGGTACACCATCGAGCATAGCGTCCCCTTTAAAGTTATATTAATATTTTATTCACAAATATGGATAAAAGTGAAAATGTCATACTCTTTATTTACCTGGGGTGTTACAACACATGTCGTGTTGTCTAGGTTTACAGATAGTAGGCCTCTGAAACTTATTTGGAAACCTTAAAAACTTAAAATTTTGGCCAAGGCATTCCAAGTTACAATCCTTGAGATCCCATAATTCATGCGAATCAAATTTTTACATCCTATTTTATAACATTATTTAATAGAATTCAATTAAATTTCAAACAGGATCCACCAAATTTTAATCCAAGAGGGCCTATAACACCTTAGGGAATAAAATTTTGTGTCCATACAAATGAAAATTTACATATTCCAATACCCTATCAAGATAGGAGGTATTTATATCATGGAATCTATCACAAAAACATGCATATCTAGAACAACATCTATCACAACAACATGAAATCAGTAATGCATCCTAAATGGCATGACAAGAATGCATGACATGTGATATATAGAAAGTTCCTATATGATTCATGAGATGAAACACCCTCATCTCATTAGGTTTCAATAGAAATAGAACTACAATGATTTCAATAATAACAACACAAATTAAGTGAATCACCCAATGGTGAAATCAAATCATCTGTAACAATTTAAAAACCAGAAAAATTGCAATATTAGAGGTAACTTGGATTTTCCTATACACGGGTTAGCTACTCCTGGGCACAAAATATTACCAACTACCCATTCCTTCATATCCTAGTCTATAGGCTTCAAGTATTAAGGCAATGTAGGAAAGAAAATTCCTCTGATACCACTTTGCAATGTCTCAGTTCTGGGTACTGCCCAAGGGTGCCCTATACTCGATTGGTCACATGAACTCAAGTGCATTTCCCCAAATGTCATAGGCTGCCAAATAGAAGTGAGGGCCAAGGTCTGATGGTGGGGAAACTATTACCTCATTGGCAAAGTATATATAACAGAACAACAAATAGTAATAATAGCAGAAGCTGTAATACCAACTGAATAAATAAACAACAGAAGAATGATATGAATATAACAAATGGAGCACATATAAATGAAACATGTCATATGTATCTAGGAAAGTAGCAAAAACAGTCACAATGCTGTAAAAAAATATAGAAACCAAAGTACAATAGAAAACAAGTAAACTCCAGCAGTATCACAAGCCTCAGCTTGGTCCCATGATCTCCAGCTCTAACAACAATCAAGTACCAGATGATGAAGGGTGCTTGACCTTATCTATACCTGCAACCATATAATCTATTTGGGTCCAAAAGCATGACCCAAATAGGGTGTGAGATGAATCCTAGTAGGCAACCACCAAAAGATCTACGCCTAACTGTTAGTGAATATATATAGTAGGAAATATGCAGAAAAGAAGCATTAAACCAGAAAGTAATCAAAATTAAACAATACTACTATTTTTAATTACATTCATTTATATTTATTATTCAACCCTTGCAATAGTTAAACTTAGGATCGGTCCTAAGATCTATACCCCCTAAGTAATAGTACCAAAATAGACGTATCAGAAGACCATCTAGAAAACCAATTAAGACCGAGTCCAAGCTTGTGATTTGGATTGGCAGACTTGTCACAATCATTCAATCATACACAATCGACCCTCTGGGAAACCTCTCATGGTCTAACCCCTATGGTCCCATGTAGTATAGAGTAATGATAACAACCTCCTGGGTAGCTCTCATGGTCAATACCCCTGGTTCTACATAGCATCAATAATTTATAAATGACCTTCGGGTATCCCCCACAGTCAATACCCCTTGGTTCAACATAGATTAAATAATTTATAAATGACCTTTAGGTAACTCTCATGGTAAATACCCCTAGGTCAAAATATAATAAATAATTATAAACAACCTCATGTGTATCTCTCATGGTCTATACCCTTGGGTCAATATAGCATAAATAATCATAAACGACCTCCTGGGTTTCTCTCAAGGTCAATACCCCTGGGTAAAAGTCTACACCATGGCTCTCACAGTATTATATAAATAAACATGGAAACCCCCACAGTTTTCTTAGTCCAATGCTCTCATGGTCCATTGAAAAAAAAACAGCACACATATCCTAACAAGGCACCACATGTAATCTACAACTACTACATGACTAAAATTCACAAGCATAACACATGAAATTCATATAATCAATCAAAATCTACCCTAAAAAATTCAAGGCATGAAAATAAGGTACAACTCATAGGAAACCTAGGCCGAATGACCATAAATAGTCAAACTAGGGAAACACACCCATGGGCTGTCCTGTAAACAAGGCATCTAAACTTACGCATATGCAACAACCCCTTTTCAATCAATTAAACCATATCAGGAAAACAATAGGGTTACATTCAAAATCAAGAAATACCCAAAACATGGGTACGTGGCACTTTTAGCATATATAATCCAAATATGAACAATGAAATCCAAAAACCAACTACCTTGATGTCGTACAATCAACACTCTTGAACATCGACCCTTGAATCATCCTAGAATGATGTAGATATACAAAAGGGTAAAAACCATCATCCCATGATAACTCATGAGAGAGTAAGAATCAAGAAGATGGGATATAGGATAATTGATAACTCACAGGTGGGATTCCTAGGCACCCAACGACGTCTCAATCAGAGCTCGGATGGAGAACCAGGAGGTACTCAAAGTTCACGACCATTCTTTTTCTCTTTTGTACGAAACACAGGGAGAAGAATGGTGTTTTTGTAATGCCCCAACCCCAGTTACCCAGAGTTGGTGCATTATTACATAACATTGGCATGATCACAAAATATCAAGTCTTGAAAGACCAATTATTTTAGTAGCCTTAGAAAAACCAGATACATCCATAAGTCTTACATTACATAATAAAGTGAAAAACTACAACAACATAGTCTCCATAGTCCACACTCATATCCCCTCAGACTATCCCTACACATCAGTCATAAAATACTTCTTCACATCCTGGTAAAAATAAAACATAGAAAGGGGTGAGCTCAGATTCTCAGTAAGGATAACAATATAGCGAAAAATTTCATAAATAAGCATAAACATTTAAGGCAATGTATAACTAAAACAAAAGCCTTTTAAACTTGAACATCAGCATAATATGGAAAAAATAAAATGAAATAATACAATTTACTTATTCACATGGATATTTTACTAGTCAAATAATCACATGCAATATCAATAACCACTTTTATAATGATGGAATGCATAATGCCAGACTATCATAACCACATAGTCAAGGCCTTGTGCCAAGACTACAAATAAGATTTTGCCAAGGCCTTGTGCCAAGACACTAGTTTTTCTCATGAGACCTACCGATGCATCGAGGAGCTATAGCGGGCTCCACCTGTCACTTACTAAGTCCAATTCATTCCTCATATGAACAGGTTTAAACATAACATAAACATTCGTATTAAAACTAAGATACGAAATGTCAATACTTTATCCATAAACCATGAATGGTATAAAAATAACACATCCACTATCAAACATATAAAAAAACCTTCAATACAATATGGAAGTTTTTTATCATAATAAATCAACTTCAAATAATCTTAAAATCCATCAAAGGATGTTGACATAGGTGAAATCAAAACTATTTGAGAGAAATATCTCTTTTTGAAATCATTTAAAAGTCACATATTTATAGAATAAAACATTTAATTTGAAAATATTCTTATAATCTTGTAAGGGAAACTTTTACAATTTTATAATGATTGAAAATAGCCGCACCCACCGTATGAGTTAAAAAAAAGACAATCGTACCTTAATTTTGTCTAAAAGGTTAAAAGGACCTTGTTTGGAAAACGACAGAAAGATTCCTTTCAAACCATTTTATAAAAATTCAAACAAGGGTATAAATGACTTTAACCTATAGTTTAGTAAATAGTAAAAATGTTTTGGAGTACATTTTTAAGAAACATGGATGTGGATGATAAATAGGTCCCAATAGATAATTACGTATAAAAAACCTCAGATAATGAAGAGATTGTAAAATTAACCATTACCTTATACTTTTACTTGGTCGAAGGTAGGTTAAACTACTTTATAATGGTGAAATAAGTGTTATTAAATTATAAAATAATAATATATATAAATATGATATCATATATGATCTTCTAATATTGCTTTCTTAATAATATTTTAGTATTATCGTCATTTCGGGTGTTCACTTACTCGTTTTCTTTTATATGTTTTGTTAAAAAATCCATGTTTGTTATGGATAGGTTGTATATTATTCATATCCAAAATTATATCAAGTCCTTTAACATTATTTTTAATCATCAAATGAAAATTATTCTGGAATGGATACGATGGGGAATGAATCTCATCGCATTCGTGGAGACGGTAATCCGTACGTATGCACGAGCGACAATATCATTCTTTTGATATTAAAATAATATATAATTGGATGATATATCATATATACAGAATCATTATCATGTTATATTTATTATTTACATCAGTTACACATCATTATTATACCCATCCAAATAATAATGTTTTGAATAACAATTACACCACGACGTGGAGACGGTAAGCCGTACATACGCACATATGATGACATTTCATTCAAAGGATGGATAGAATAATTAATTTGGTTGTACCATATTTATAATAAAATCACAGTATATGGAAGATACTGGAGTTATTATTTTATAATGGATACAACAAAGATAAAGTAAGTGGAAGAAGAAAGGAACTTGAAAGAGGTGATGAAATATTTACCTCTTCTTTGGGTTCTTCTTTTTGATTTGATCAAAAGGGCACCTTAGGTTGGCTTTTTGACCAAAGTAAGGCCTCTAATATGAAGGGATGATAGTTGAGAGGGAATTTGGGTAGGGATTGGCGGAGTCAAGTGGCTTTGAAGGTGTGAATTAGAGAGAAGTAGGAGTGTCCTTTTATAAGAGAAGTGAGGGGCACCTTAGGAAAAGCTAGAAATATTATTTTATAATAAAATAATTTTTGGTTTATAATGGCTCAAAAGTGAATTATTTAAAGTATAATGTGGGTACGGTTCTAAAAACACTCAACCAATAGGTTTTAGACAGGTTTGGGGCACTATTTTACCCTTATCTTTTAGATTTAACTCTTAGTTACATAGTTTGACATTTACTATGTCTCTTTGTATTTTTATATTATATAGTTAATAAACATACTATATACTTCAAAAAAAACCCCAATAGGTTCATTAATGACACATATAATATTATTTAGGACCTTTTTCCGAAACTTAGACTTTTAGAAATATTATAGAAACCAATAATATAGTATTTGTTTTAAAAACTCAATTATGTCAATTTTGAAATTATTTAATAATTTATTTTTGTTAAAGTCATAAAAGCATTATTATTTGGAAAAAAATTAATTAAATCAACATTAATAAGTCATATTAACTTATAAAATTCGTGGATGTCATAAAACTTTTAAATTATATTTATTTTAGTATTTATAATAGCATTTATTTGATTCTTTCATTAATAAGGTAATTACTGCATCATCATTGTGTCATAAATAAATTTAAATATTTAATGTCTAAAAATTATAAATAAAATACTATTATTTAGGAAATATTTTTAGATTTCTAATGAATATTTATAGTCTAATTTATCAATTATATAAACTCATATAAAAATTGTTTTACTAAAAGATATTTTCTTTTGTTATTTTTGTCTCTACTTTAAATTATTTAATATATAATGCCATTATTACTTCCAAGTGGCTCCATGGGTTCCCAAAATTGACCCAAATATTTCCATGGTTGTACATGTATCATATAATAGGGTTAAGACATGTGTTAGGGTAATTTAATATTATTATGATATTATTTTTTACCCTTATTTACCGGATTTACCCTTTAACCATGGTAAATAAAATATTTACCGAAGTAATTATTCAAAATGACTAAAAATAAAAGTTACCTATTTACAAAATTTGGACCTCCTAATTATAAATATGTAATCCATTTTTCTAAATTCAAAACATAGAAGTGGTAGAAATTAATTTAAAATTAATTCCTGTTGTCAAAACAAAAAGCATGTTTTTTAAGAAATAATAAATATTAAAAGATTAACACTTGTTTATGTCTAGTTTAAATGTGAAATTATGTCCAATGACCAACATTGGATTAAATGGTAAAAATATATTCTAACTATACTTTAAAACCACTCAATATTATAATTTATCACTATAAATTATTTGTATTAAAAAAGTTGTTTTTAATTAAAGTTTAGTATTTTTCACTATTCATCAAAAATTGGAAGTTCTCAGAAAAAATACAAAAAACTAAACCTAAGATAATTTTGATATTCCGAATCCAAAAATGAAATCCAATTTGAATAATAAAATTTATAAAATTTTAAAAAGTGGGTATTACTATTCATAACGGCTATATTGATTGGTTGTGGTGTGTGTTAGAACCTCGAAGTTGCATACAACACACGCTACTATATTATTCAAAGAGAAGTGTACCGTGGAAGCTTGGGGTGTTACATTCTCCCCTCGTTCAAATAATTTTGTCCTCGAAAATTCTATAATATTACTGCGTAAAAAGACTCGGGTGGTTCTTCATCATAAGTTCCTCAGGTTCCCACGTTGCCTCTTCCATCTTATGGTTTCACCATAGAACTTTTACCAGACAAGTTGTCTGGTTTCTCAGCACTTGTTCTCTGGTATCAAGAATCCTGACGGTCTCTTCGTAATAGGAGGGATCGGGTTCCAGTTCTACTTCCTCATAAGTGAGTACATGCGTTGGGTCAGACATGTATTTTCTCAACAGTGATACGTGGAACACATCGTGAACTTTGGAGAGACTTGGAGGCATTGCCAACTGGTAAGCTATAGCCCCAATTCATTCTAGAATTTCGAAAGGTCCGATGTACCTAGGAATCAATTTTCCTTTCTTACTGAAACATATAACACCCTTCCATAGATATACCTTCAAGAAAACATGATCTCCTACCTGAAATTCCAAATCATTTCTTCGGTTATCGCCATAGATCTTCTGCCTACTTTGATATACTTTGATGTGGGTTTGGATAACCTTCACCTTTTTCATCGTTTCCTCTACAAGTTCTGGGCCTGCGAGTTTTCTTTCACCAACATCATCCCAACAGGTTGGTGTGCGACATCTCTTTCCGTATAATGCTTCATATTGTTCCATCTGAGTACTTGAATGAAAGCTATCGTTATAGGAAAATTATTCAAAAGGTAAATATTGATCCCACATACCCTAAAAGTCAAGTGAGCATGATCTCAACATCTCTTATAAGGTTTGAATAGTGCGTTCTGATTTTCCATCAGTTTGTGGGTGGTAGACAGTGCTCAAATGAATTTTAGTATCCAAGGCCTTCTAAAGACTCTTCCAGAATCTTGATATAAAACATGGATCACGATCAGACACAATTGATAGGGGTACTCCATGAAGTCTCACAACTTCATTAATATATAGCCTTGCTAGACATTCAAGTGGTAGATCTTCTCTTATAAAAATAAAATGTGATTACTTGGTAAGATGATCAACAATGACCCATATTTCATCGTTCCTTCTAGGAGTCTTTGGTAGTACCATGAAAAAGTCCATCGTGATATTATCCCATTTCTACTCAGGTATGAGAAGAGGTTGCAAGACTCCACCAGGCTGTTGCCTTCCAGCTTTCACTTATTGACAAACCATACATCTTGACACAAAATCAGCAATCTCCCTCTTCATGTTTTCCCACCAAAAATGTTCCTTCAAATCTCTATACATCTTAGTGATACCAGGGTGTATAGAGAAATTGGAACTATGAGAATCATCCCAAAATTTCCTTTTTAGATCAGGTATATCGGGAACGCAAAGTCTCTTCCCAAATTTCAAAATTCCATCTTCATACACAAAGTCACTCAATCTCCCATCATTCACAGCTTTAATCTTCTTTTGAAACTCTTCATCATCATTTTGAGAACTCTTAATCATTTCTAGTAAATATGTTTTTGCAACCATTTGAAAAAGCATTGATGTTTCACCTTCCATGGTTATTACCATGTCCATATTCACTAGATCCATGAAAATAGGATCCCTTTCAATTCTCATCTTGTTCAAAACTCTATGATTCTTTCTGCTCAAAGAATATGCCACCTTATTTTCCTTCCCCGGGTGGTAGTGTATCAGGCAATCATAATCCTTGAGTAGTTCAAGCCATATACTTTGACTCATGTTGAGTTCTTTCTGTGAAAAAATATAATTCAAACTCTTGCGATCAGTATAAATCTCACATTTTTTACCATATAGATAGTGTCTCCATATCTTGAAAGAAAAGATTATAGCTTCTAACTCAAGATCATGAGTAGGATAGTTTTGCTCATGAATTTTTAGCTGTCGTGATGCATAGTCAATAACCCTATCATTCTGCATAAGGACAAAACCAAGTCCTTTCTTTGAAGCATCACTATAAATAACAAACCCATTATTCCCCGATGGTAGAGTCAAGATAGGAGCATTGACTAATATTCTCTTAAGTTCTTCAAAACATTCTTCACACTATTTTGTACAAACAAATTTAACCTCTTTTTGTGTGAGCTTTGTTAATGGGTTAGCCAACTGGGCAAAATTCTAGATGAAACGTCGATAATAACCTGATAAACCAATAAAACTGCATACCTTAGTCATATTCGTTGGTGCTGGCCATTCTTGGATTGATATTTTCTTAGAATTATCAACATAGATTCCTTCCTTAGAGACAATATGGGCAAGAAAAGAAATCTCCTGAAGCCAGAATTCACACTTGCTAAACTTCCCATATAGTTCATGTCTTCTCAGAGTCTTCAGGATAATGTGCAAGTGATTTTCATGATATTTGTAGATTTTAGAGTATACCAACATATCATAAATAAATACCACTAAAAATTCATCAATATATTCCTTGAAAACTCTGTTCATTAGATCCATGAAAATAGAGGATGCATTAGTCAGCCCAAAAAGAATTACTGTAAACTCGTAATGCCCGTACCTGGTTCGAAATGCTATTTTTGAAATTTCTTCCTTCTTTACACACAACTGATGATATCCAGATCGAAGGTAAATCTTTGAAAAGTATTGAGCTCCATAAAGTTGGTTGAATAAATCATCAATGCAAGGTAGGGGATATTTGTTCTTTATTTTTATAACATTGATCTCGCTATAATCAATGCACAACCTCATAGATCCATCTTTCTTCTTAACAAAAAGAACAGGGGATCCCCATGGAGAAACACTAGGGTGAATAAATACCTTATTAATAAATTCCTATAGTTGTTTCTTTATTTCCACTAATTCCACAGTGACCATTCTATAAGGGGTCTTCAATATGTGTCTTGATCCAGGAATTAGGTCAATGGAAAACTCAATTTCTCGTTCTGGAGGATGTCCAAGTAAATCCTCTAGAAAAACATCAACATATTATTTCACAATAGGTACATCCTTTATTTGAACATTCCTTTGCTCACCCATAGTTATTTTATTCTCTTCCTCTCCAATAATTGAATTTAGTTGAGCTACTGGGGGTGGATCTAGATAAGAATTAGGTGGTGATGATTCTGCTCTAAAGATAAGGTGTTCCTTATCATCGTCATAAAAAATAGTAACCTCCTTCCTCTTACAATAAATTTTTGCATCATGGTCTGAAATCCAATCCACACTGAGGATTATATAAAATTCAATCATGGGTATGATGATGAGATCAGTAGATAAAGAACATTTATATGCTCTAATGGGAATGGATTCACAAAACATTGTTGCGATGATACTTCCCTTAGGAGTTTTAACTGAAAAATCCCTTGTTAAATAAAATTGAAAATATATAATTTTCTTAGAAAACCGGAAATATATGAAACAATTCGATGATCCATAATAAAATAAATCATTTTCTAAACTTGAGGAAACCATTAAATTACTTTCCACCACGTCTTTTGGAGCTTCTACCTCAACAGTAGTGATAGCATAATCTTGGACTTGATCCCTTTGCCTTTTCTGAGATAAGTTCTCTTGTGGCTTAGGACATTCATTTTCATAATGTCCCATATCCCTGTAGTTGTAGCATTGAACATCGGTAGCTTCTTTCTTCCCCTTGCAATCACGAGCTTGGTGGACTTTTTCACCACACTTGTAACAGACTCCCATTCCCTTCAGGAAAGTACCAGGGTGTTTCTTCCCACATTTACTATAGGATGGATATTAAAATTTTCCCTTCTTCCCATTATTTCCATTTCCAGAGTGATCAGAAAATCTCTTCTTCTCTTTCTTTGCTTTAAAGTCGTAAGACTTAGAGAATTCCTTTTCTATCTTGATAACACATGAGACAATATATTCGCATGATGAGAAGGATTGTGAGACTAATGCTCAACGAAGAAATGGTTTTAATCCATCAAAGAAATGACCAATCTTACTTCTTGGGTTACGTATATAATCTGTACCATGCCTTGCTAACCTTGTAAAGTTAGACTCATACTTTGCAACATTATCGCCCTCATTTTGCCTCAGACTCATAAATTTTCTTTCCATATCCACTCGATGGTCATGAGGAAAGTATTTTTCTAAGAAAATATCTTTAAACTCCCTCTATTACATATTTGATACTTCATCATCTTCCTTCATGTTTTGAATCAATGACCACCATTGATAAGCATCTCCAGTGAGGCGATAAACTTCCATGACAACTTTTTCCCTTTCACTACTCCCAAAAGCCTGAAATATTTTCTCTAGGGAACTTATACATTGCTCAACTACCAATGGATTTGTATTCCCATTGAATTTTGGTGGTTTTTCCTCATGAAGAAATATAACATTGATCCTCCACGCTGCGGATTAGGGTGTTCCATATGAGTAAGGTTATTATTCATAACCTGAGTGAGTTTTCCCAGTATGGTGATTAGTTGATCAGCACCAGTTGCATCACCAGATCCACTATAATTATCTTGATCAGGAGGGAAATCTCTACATGGAGTGCGTGCATTGATACGATTTCCATTCATTCCACTAGGATCCATTTCTAAAAAATGGAATACACTAGATTAGTTTATGAATCACAATACATAAATCCAAACTTGTAAAACACTTAACATAAATTGAACAGTTTATGGATATAATCCATAATCATAAAAATGTTTTCTTTGAGGAATTATATACACATAAACCCTTCATAATGGTTTGTAAAGAAAATGAGAATTATCCTAAGAATATCCCCCGGGAGTGTCGTAACCAAGAGTACAATAAGGCCCATTGTCGTGCACCAGCTCTAGTTCGAGTCTAGCTCAAAGCGGTGATTTTAGGTTTTACCCCTAGGTACATATGTGCTAGAGCCGCCTCTACCTGCCCGTATCCATACAGGGATGTATTTCTCAGAAAATTAACAAAATCTCTACAATACCAAAATTCTAGGAAGTTATTCTATACTAATCCTCAAATTCCATCTTATATCTATGTGCTCTAATCAAAGTTTATCTAAATACAGCTTCCAAGGTTTGTACTAAACTTTCTCTGATACCGACTGTAATTCCCTGACCCCAGTTACAGAGAGTCGGTGTATTATTACATAACATTGGCATGATCACAAAATATCAAGTCTTGAAAGACCGATTAGTTTAGTATCCTTGGAAACACTAGATACATTCATAAGTCTTACATTACATGATAAAGTGAAAAACTAAAAAAAAGTCTCCATTGTCCACACTCATATCCCCTCAGACTATCCCTACAGGTCAGTCATAAAATACTTTTCACATCCTAGAAAAAATAAAACATAGAAAGGGGTGAGATCAGATGATTAGTAAGTATAACAATATAGCAGCAACTTTCATAAATAAGCATAAACATTTAAGGCAGTGTATAACTAAAACGAAAGCCTTTTAAACTTGAACATCCGCATAATATGACAAAAATAAAATGAAATAATTCCATTTACTTATTCACATGGATATTCTACTAGTTGAATAATCACATGCAATATCAATAACCACTTTCATATTGATGGAATTCATAATGCCAGACTATCATAACCACATAGTCAAGGCATTGTGCCAAGACTACAAATAAGATTTTGTCAATTCCTTATGCCAAGACACTAGTTTGTCTCATGAGACCTACCGATTCATCGAGGAGCTATAGCGATCTCCACTCGTCACTTACTAAGTCCAATGCATTCATCATATGAACTGGTTTAAACATAACATAAACATTCGTATTAAAACTAGCATAAGAAATGTCAATACTTTATACATAAACCATGAATGATCTAAAAATAACACATCCATAGTCAAACATATCACAAAACCTTAAATACAATATGGAAGTTTTGTATCATAATAAATCAACTTCAAATAAGCTTAAAATCCATCAAAAGATGTTGACATAGGTGAAATCGAAACTATTTGAGATAAATATCTATTTTTGAAATAATTTAAAAGTCACATATTTATAAAATAAAACATTTACTTTGAAACTATTCTTATAAGCTTGTAAGGGAAGTTTTGACAATTTTATAACGACGGAAAATAGCTGCACCCGCCGTATGAGTTAAAAAAAGACAATCGTACCTTAATTTTGTCGAAAAGGTTAAAAGGACCTTGTTTGGAAAACGACGAAAATATTCCTTTAAAACCATTTTATAAAAAGTCAAACAAGGGTATAAATTACTTTAACCCATAGTATAGTAAATAGTAAAAATATTTTGGAATACATTTTTAAGAAACATGTATGTAGATGATAAAGAGGTCCCAATAGATAATTATGTATAAACAACCTCAGATAATGAAGAGATTGTAAAATTAAACCTTACCTTGTAGTTTTACTTGGTCAAAGTTAGCTTAAACTCCTGTATAATGGTGAAATAATTGATATTAAATTATAAAACAATCATATACAAAAATATTATATCATATATGATCTTCTAATATTGATTTCTTAATAATATTTTAGTATTATCATCGTTTCAGGTGTTCACATACTCATTTTATTTTATATGTTTTGTTACATAAGCCGTGTTTGTTATGGATAGGTTGTATATTATTCATATATAGAATTATATCAAGTCCTTAAACATTATTTATAATCATCAAATTAAAATTAGTCTTGAATGGATATTATGGGGAATGAATCTCATCGCGTTCGTGGAGACGGTAATCCGTACGTACGCACGAGCGACAATATCATTATTTTCATATTAAAATAATATATAATTGGATGGTATATCATATATAAAGAATCATTATAATGTTATATTTATTATTTACATCATTTTCACATCATTATTATACTCATCCAAATAATAATGTATTGAATAACAATTACACCACGACGTGGAGACGGTAAGCCGTCCGTACGCACGTATGGTGACATGTCATTCAAAGGATGGATAGAATAATGAATTTGGTTGTAAAATATTTATAATAAAAACAGAATATATAATATACTATAGTTATTATTTTATAATGGAGACAAAAAATAGAAAGGAAGTGTAAGAAGAAAGGAACTTGAAAGAGGTGATAAAATATTTACCTCTTCTTCGGGTTCTTCCTTTTGATTTGATCAAAAGGGAACCTTAGGTTGGATTTTTGACCAAAGTAAGGACTCTAATATGAAGGTAGGATAGTTGAGAGAGTATTTGGGCAGGGTTTGGACGATCCAAATGGCTTTGAAGGTGTGAATTAGAGAGAAGGGGGAGTGTCCTTTTATAAGAGGAGTGAGAGGCACCTTAGGGAAAGCTAGAAATATTATTTTATAATAAAATAAATTTCAGTTTATAATGTCTAAAAAATGGATTATTTAAAGGATAAGTTGGGTATGGGTAAAACACCACCCAACCAATAGGTTTTAGATAGGTTCGGGTCACTATTTTACCCTTCTCTTTTAGATTTTACTCTTAGTTACATAGTTTGACATTTACCATGTCTTTTTGTATTTTTATATTATATGGTTAATAAACATACTATATACTTCCAAGAGAACCCCAATAGGTTTATTAATGACACATAAACTATTATTTAGGACATTTGGACGAACCTTAAACTTTTAGAAATATTATATCAACCAATAATATAGTATTTGTTTTAAAAACTCAATTATGTCAATTTTGACATTATTTAATAATTTTTTTTAAAGTCATAACAGAATTATTAATTAGAAAAAAATTTATTAAATAAACCTTAATATGTTATATTAACTTATAAAATTAAGGTATGTCATAAAAACTTTGAAATTATATTTATTTTAGTATTTATAATACCATTTATTTGATTCTTTCATTAATAAGGTAATTACTACATCTTCATTGTGTCATAGATAAATTTAATTATTTAATGTATAAAAATTATAAATAAAATAACATTATGTAGGAAATATATTTATCTTTCTAATTAATATTTATAGTCTAATTTATCAATTATATAACCTCATATAAAAATTGTTTTACTAAAAGATATTTGCTTTTTTTATTTTTTTCTCTACTTTAAGTTATTTAATATATAATGTCATTATCACTTCCAAGTTGCTCTATAGGGTCCCAAAATCAACCCAAAGATGCCCATGGTTGGACATGTATCATAAAATTGGTTTAGGACATGTGTTAGGGTAATTTAATATTATTATAATATTATTTTTTACCCTTATTTACCGGATTTACCCTTTAACCATGGTAAACAAAATATTTACCGAAGTAATTATTCAAAATGTCTAAAAATAAAAGTTATATATTTACACAATTTGGAACTCCTGATTCTAAATATGGAATCCATTTTTCTAAATTCAAAACACATAAGTTTCAGAAATTAATTTAAAATTAATTTCCGTTGTCAAAATAAAAAGCGTGTTTTTTAAGAAATAATAACTATCAAAAGATTGACACTTGTTTATGTCTAGTTTGTAACACCCTGAGATTTTATGAAAAATATTCTTTTTAATTTTATTGATATCTTGTGTTTTACTCTACACCAAAAGGATCTTTCACTACACGCATCCCTGACTTGGCTTACATTACACGCAATCGCGACCTTCCACGATAGCGTGTGTTGTACGCAATATCGAGTTTCACTAAACAACGATATGTTATATAAACTAGCTGTTATGAATAGTAATACCCAATTTTTAAAATTTTATAAATTTTATATTTCGAAATGGACTTCATTTTTGGATTCAGAATATCGAAATTAGCCTAGGGTGAATTTTTGGTATTTTTCTGAAAACTTTCAATTTTTGATGAATAGTGAAAACACTGGGTTACTATTTAAAAACTGACTTTTTATTTAAATAATTATTTATTTTATTTAAATTTAATTTTGGTAAAAATTGATACATAATACCTATATAAGTTCAATGTAATTCATTGGAGTCATTTTATAATAATTTTAGATATATAAAAATTTTATTGAACTTTTCACCGTCTTTTACCCACCTCCTAGGAGAATTTGGAAATTCAAATAAAACTTAATTTTACCACTTTTGTGAGTGGAATTTTGAAAATCCAAGAAACATGGTTAATATCAAGTACTAAAATGTGGTTCAATGAGATGAAAATAATTTTTGGTGAATAGTAACTTTTTACTTTTATTTACCACGGTTAAAAGTAAATAGGGTAATTAAGGGTAAAAATGATATTATTATTACCCTAACACATGTAATAATTCTATTTGATAAGTTTAATTAGACCAAAAACAACCTTAGTAATAAAATATGACCATTTAGGTCCACTTGGATTAGATTAGGACATTTATTATTAATTTATTTAAAGAAGGTTTAAAATAGTAAAAATCAAAGTATAATAACTAAATCATTTTTAATATAGGGTTATACATAAGATAAAATCGACTATAAATATTCATTAGAAATATAAAAATATTTCCTACATAATGGTATTTTATTTATAATTTTTAAACATTAAATAATTTAATTTATTTATGATACAATGATGATGCAGTAATTATCTTACTAATGAAATATTAACATAGTTGATGTTATAAATACCAAAATAAATGTAATTTGAGACTTTTTATGAATTAAACTAATTTTTTAGGTTAATATGACATATATTTATTGATTTAAGTTACTTTTTTTGAACTAATAATTCTGTTATGATTTTCATAAAAATCAATTACCAAATAGTGTCAAAATTGATATAAAATAGTTTTTAAAACAAATATTATATTATTAATTATTATTTTATTCCTAAAAATCTAAGGTTCGACCAAATTACTTATATAAGTATATATATATTAATAATGAACTACTTGGGGTTCTTTTGTCTTGTTATAGTAAGTTTATTAACCATATAGTGTAAGAAAACAAGAAGACACGGTAAAAGTTAAATTATTTAACTTAGAGTTAAATCTAAATGATAAGGTTAAAATTGTAACCTAAACTTGTCTAAAATATATTGTTTGATAGTATTTAGACCCATACCCACTTTAGATTCTAAATAAATCAATTTGGATCTATTATAAACCGAATATGACTTTATTATAAAATAATATTTTAAGTTTTTACAAAGGTGCCCCTCTCCTCCCTTATAAAAAGGGCACCCATTTCCTCTTCTCTTCACACCCTTTTGAGACTTGAATCTCGTAAAAACCCTAAAAATTTCTCTTCTAAACTTCCATAGCAACATTCCGGAGGTTCTGGTCTTCTCAAAAGACCAACTCTACTTCCATAAGAGGAAGCTTAAAGGAGGTGCGTCGAAGAAGAGGTAATCTCTTCTTCCGATTCTCTCAAGTTTATTTCTTCTTCTACTTCTTCTTCTTTAGTTGTCTCATTATAAAGTAATAAAATCAGTATTAATTATATATTGATATGTTATTATATATATGAAACAACCCTATTTCACCTTCTATCCATCCTACGGAAAAGGAAATCACCGCGCGTGCGTACGTACGGAATACCGTCTCCACGCTGTGGTGTAATCTGTTTTCGACCACCACCTTAATTGGATTGGTATAATGGTGTAAATAAATAACTATATATGATTATTGTAAATTGATATTGATTCTGAAATATTATACATACACTTCAATACAATTCCACGATCATGGGAATGATATCATCGCTCGTGCGTACGTACGGACTACCGTCTCCACGACGTGATAAGATTCATTCTCCATGTTAGCCATTCATGAATGATTATAAAGTATATATAATGAATAATAATGAAATATATGACATAATAATGATACTGGATTTATGTATATATATATATGTATTTCATCTACTTAATTCTATTCAATTCAATAAGGAAACGAAAACAGCGTTCATGCGTACGTACGACCTACCATATCCATGAACAGTGTATTTCATTCCATTTATCGATATATCATATATATATATATATGTATATGATTAATATATATTATATATAAATCATTTTTTACATTCTGGAATTAAGTAAATCAGGATATAAGTAATAATATCAAGAACAACAGGTCGAAACACGTACAATAAATGAAACGATTTTACCCAAATCGCTGCTTTTACATCGAATTTACAAAAGAACGGGTAATATAAAGTCATAAGTAAACCATATATGATATCATAACAATGAATATGATTCTGTAATAATTCAATGACATTATTTAAATCATTATACAATAGGTTCAGATACATACGAAGCATATCAGACATAAGGTAAGGGATAATTTTGCAATCTCATTTTATCCGAGATTGTTTAATCGTAAGTATTTATTGGGGTTATATTTATCATCCATGTACATGTTTTCTAATTTTTTTTTCATGTATGTTTAAATTCCCTTTTACCTATTTTTGACTTTTACTACATGGTATGTAAGGAATCTTTCTTTTGTTTACCATACGAGGTAGTTTTTGACTTTTTCGGCAAAAGTACGAGGATACTATTTTTTCTTAACTTATACGGCTTGAACGGATTTTTACGGCTTCATAACACCTTATTTTCATGAAGTTTAATCTACAAGATTTCATGGTTATTTTAAATAAAATCTTTTTCTTTTAAAATTTCATGGCATTTTGTGAAAAGAAAATGATTTTTAAGAAGAAAGGACATTTTCCTCAAGAATTCTTTTCAAGTGTTTTATTAAAACCATTTTCCATCTAAGATGACATTATTTCATATGTGTATGTTTCAAGTATAATATCTCTATGATTACATGGTTTCAATTTTCATATGATGAAACGATGTCCATTTGTTTTATATGGATTATGTTATGATGGGATGATGTTTATGAAACCCATTTTTATTCTTTGGGTTATGATGAATGATTTATGTTTATGTTGTGACACAAGTAAGAATGATTTCATTATGAGATGGGTGGGACCTATATCTCCCTCAAATGAATTGGGTAAAGATTTATATCTCATGAGATAGACATGGCTATAATGGTAAGTTAATCAGGTTCAGTTTTACAGGACTGAAACGAGTAGTGAACTCGATTCAGAATGGGACTTTGTCCACTAAGATGGTCTTGACAGCAATACCTTGGCTACTATGGAAATAATAACATGTGCTTAATGGATTCCACAATTAAATGTTTTATTACCATTCTAGTTTATCATGATTAATGTTCCTTTATGATCTATGCCTTGTGTACTTCCAAGATTTATGTCGTTGCTCATGATTTTGATGTTTAGATTTTATGTTCAAGTTTTTGCATTCAAATGTTTATGGATTGTTTTATGTTCTCTATGCTTACCCTTACTGAGCATTTGATCTCACCCTTTATATGTTTTCTTTTCCCAAGGATTTAAATAAAGGTTTTAGGTAAGAAAACAAAAGGGGAAGATCTTTATGGGAGATATTGAAGATCTTTCCCCACGATTAGAAGATTATTTTTTGAGTTTCCAAAGACACTAATCTATTACGGTCCTTGTGTGTCTATTTTCATTATGTATTAATTATTCCACAAAAGTAATGTAATGTCCATGTACGTCAAGATTTGGGTCTCTACAGTTGGTATCAGAGGAAAGGTTTAGTTAACCTTTGGAAACTAGGATGAGAAAACTTTAGTGAGATCCCTAGAGATATTTCTAAGGTAAGTCTAGGGATGTCCCTAAGGTTAAGTATAAGTATAGGTTATAGTCCTAGAATTATGGTAAGAATATTAGAATTAAACCTAAGATGATAGGTATTGAAGGTACTCCCCCTTTATTATGTTGTTTTCCTAGCATGATTTTTGCCTCTCACACTGTTCTTTTTGGGTTTTAAACGATGGCTAGGACCCGAAGGAATCATGTTGATCAATGTAATGGAAAATGCAATGATTGTACTCCTGAGAAACCAAATGTGATGGGAGATGGAGTGCAAAATCATATTGCTATACTTACACAAGCTATGAATCATTCTGGATTTCCAAATGATCAGAGAAGGGAACAATATTTTATTGAGTCCTTCATGAGGCAACATCCACCGTCTTTCAATGGGTCTTATGATCCACTTGTTGCTGAACAATGGATCAGTACCATTGAAAAGATATTTTCCATACTTCACTGTTCAGAACATGAAAAAGTCATTTTAGCTGTTTACCGTTTTTATGGTGAAGCAGACTAGTGGTGGACTCTAATTAATAATACAAGTCCCCAAGATGAAATTGAATCCATGGAATGGGACGAGTTCAAGAACTTGTTTTTCAGTAAGTACTTCCCTCGTATTCTTCGAACAAAGATGGAAAAAGAGTTTCTTGAGCTTAAGCAGAAGGATGATGAATCTGTTGGTATATACAAACTGAATTTTACAATACTTTCAAGGTATGCATCTGGATTTATCATCCAACCTGAAAGTAAAGTTGATCGATTTTTCAGTGGCTTAAAACCAAGTCTTCGAAGGGCATTAGCTATAAGAGACTTCAGTAGCTATGAAGAAATTGTGCATTGTGCTATCAAGGTAGAACTGGAATTTGGTGTAACATATCCATCTCATGGTTTTGATAAGAAACGAAAGATGGAGTTCAAGGAGAAATCTCAGAATAATGGTGAAAAGAAGATGAATATTTCTTTATGCTCAAAGTGTAGAAAGAAGCATGGTAGAGATTGTCTAAAAGAGACTAGAAAATGTTTTAAGTGTGTAAAAGAAGGTCATCGAGCATCTGAGTGTCGAAGTAATGGAAAAAGGGTTGCTAATGATGTGAATAAAGAAAAGACTGTAGAGAACGCACCACCAACACTTCAATGCTTCAAGTGCAAGGAAATGGGGCATTATGCTAATCAATGCCCTAATCCAAGGGTTAATGATGATCCACGTGAGCAACCTCTTAAGGCAAAGGATAAAGGGAAGTCACATGCAATCACTATTTGTGATGTTGAGTATGAAAATGATGTTGTGTAATGATTAAGTGTTTATGTAATGGGATTTCAAAATAGTATCATGGAATCTCATTTATAGTATCGTTGAATTTTGAAATATCTGTGTATTGGTCCATTGTGGGTTTCTATAAGAATATGGTATCGGTAACCATGAAAAGTGATTCAAATATTTTGGAAAGAAGATGATATGCGCATAATGAAGGGATAAGGAGAAAATAGATTGTTTGATAGTATTCATGAGCTCATGATTGATATAAGGACTAAGTGATATCATGGTTTGAGTATATAGAATTTTTGGGATTTTGGTATGTGGAAAGAGTTAACTTTTGACAGAATTTATGTTTTCACTAAGGTTCAATGGGTATTAATTTTCCAAGAGAATACATGATTAAGGTATTCACATGTTTGGAATGTGACCAACAAGATATATCTTATGATATAAGGGGGATAAATGATGGTATTCACGTGCTTGTTATGTGACCTCTCAAGTAATCATTTTCTTTACACTATGAGATTGGACAGAAATATTTTCGATAATCTTAGAGGTTGGAATGGATTAAGTTGGACATCAGATAGAATTGTTTAAGACTAGATTTTTTTCTGATATTATTTATGGAATGTTATAATAATTTAGTTTTAGAAAAAAAGACAATCTGTAGGATGGGCGACAACCCATCGCGTCGGAAAAGGCTGTGGGAATCGAACCCACAACTGAAGTGCGATAGGACTTTACCGCCTACCACTGGCCTACAGGAAGTCCCTATTTAGTAGAAACCAGTTTTATTATATTAAGTAGTATGATATATGAAGTATAAGTCTATTTTAGGAACCATATATGATTAATCTCACTATAGATGGACTTATGTATTTTTGATAACTTTTAATAACCTTTTGACCCATAATTCTGCCACATGATCTGCTAACACTTCACGAATGAAAAATTCAACTTCATTTATTTAAGGGATAAAGTGGAAATTGTCCAAGGAACAACCAACGGTGAGACTGTACCAAAATCAAGAAAGTATTTCTTCTAATTCCAATTTATTCAACTTTAGGGAAATGATCTTGAAAACCAAAAATATTGTCCTAGTGCCCTTATATCTGATGAATCAGATGATACCTTAGATCATCACAAATCTATGGCTTTGTGATTGTTATATTTTTCATAGCCATGTTCTCTACCACTCTCCATCAGAACATGATGGTTAGATTTCGCTTCCATATCCATATTTTCACCTATGTTCTCCTATGTGGAAACCCAGCGATTAGTTAATTTGGGTAACCATTACGTTTCATACTTTAGTTTTTAAAGATTGGTTTTGGTATTAATTTTTACGATGTGGGTTTCTATTAAATAAACTTTCGAGTAGTAAACCATTTATAACCCCGACGAATTTTGAGGGCAAAATTCATTTTAAGGGGGGTAGAATGTAACACCCTGAGATTTTATGAAAAATATTCTTTTTAATTTTATTGATGTCTTGTGTTGTACGCTACACCAAAAGGAGCTTGCACTACACGCATCCCTGACTTGGCTTGCATTACACACAATCACGACCTTTCACGATAGCGTGTGTTGTACGCAATATCGAGTTTCACTAAACAACGATATGTTATATAAACTAGCCGTTATGAATAGTAATACCCACTTTTTAAAATTTTATAAATTTTATATTTCAAGATGGACTTCATTTTTGGATTCGGAATATCGAAATTAGCCTAGGATGAATTTTTGGTATTTTTCTGAAAACTTTTAATTTTTGATGAATAGTGAAAACACTCGGTTACTATTTAAAAACCGACTTTTTATTTAAATAATTATTTATTTTATTTAAATTTACTTTAGGTCAAAATTGATACATAATACCTATATAATTTCAATGTAATTCATTGGATTCATTTTATAATAATTTTAGATATATAAAAATTTTATTGAACTTTTCACCGTCTTTTACCCACCTCCTAGAAGAATTTGGAAATTCAAATAAAACTTAATTTTACCGCTTCTGTGAGTGGAATTTCGAAAATCTGAGAGACACGGTTAATATCGAGGACTAAAATGTGGTTCAATGAGATGAAAATAATTTTTGGTGAATAGTAACTTTTTTACTTTTATTTACCACGGTTAAAAGTAAATAGGGTAATTAAGGGTAAAAATGATATTATTATTACCCTAACACATGTCTTAATTCTATTGGATAATTGTAATTCGACCAAAAACAACCTTAGGAATAAAATATGACCATTTAGGTCCACTTGGATTAGATTAGGACATTTATTATTAATTTATTTAAAGAAGGTTTAAAATAGTTAAAATCAAAGTATAATAACTAAATCATTTTTAATATAGGGTTATACATAAGATAAATTTGACTATAAATATTCATTGTAAAGATAAAAAGATTTCATACATAATGGTATTTTATTTATAATTTTTAGAATTAAATAATTTAATTTATTAATGACACAATGATGATGCAGTAATTATCTTACTAATAAAATATTAACATAATTGATGTTATAAATACCCAAATAAATGTAATTTGAGACTTTTTATGAATTAAAATAATTTTCTCGGTTAATATGACATATTTTTATTGATTTAAGTAACTTTTTTAGAACTAATAATTCTGTTATGATTTTCAAAAAAATCAATTACCAAATAGTGTCAAAATTGACATAAAATAGTTTTTAAAACAAATATTATATTATTAATTGTTATTTTATTCCTAAAAATCTAAGGTTCGGCAAAATGACTTATATAAGGATATATATATTAATAATGAACCACTTGGGGTTTTTTTGGCTTGTTATAGTAAGTTTATTAACCATATAGTGTAAGAAAACAAGAAGACACGGTAAAAGTTAAATTATTTAACTTAGAGTTAAATCTAAATGATAAGGTTAAAATTGTAACCTAAACTTGTCTAAAATCTATTTTTTGAGATTATTTTGACCCATACCCACTTTAGATTCTAAATAAATCAATTTGGAACTATTATAAACCAAATATGACTTTATTATAAAATAATATTTTAAGTTTTTCCAAAGGTGCCCCTCTCCTCCCTTATAAAAAGGGCACCCCTTCCCTCTTCTCTTCACACCCTTTTGAGCCTTGAAGCTCGGCCAACCCCTTACCATTTCTCTTCTCCACTTACTTATAAACATTCTAGAGGTTTTGGTATTCTCAAAAGACTAAATCTACTTCCATAAGAGGAAGCTTAAAGGAGGTGCGTCGAAGAAGAGGTAATATCTTCTTCTGATTCTCTCAAATTTCTTTCTTCTTCTACTTCTTCTTATTTAGTTGTCTCATTATAAAGTAATAACATCAGTATTACTTATATAATGATATGTTATTATAAATATGAAACAACCCTATTTCACCTTCTATCCATCCTACGTAAAACGAAATCACCGCGCGTGCCTACGTACGGAATACCATCTCCACGACGTGGTGTAATCTGTTTTCGACCACCATCTTACTTGGATGGGTATAATGGTGTAAATAAATAACTATATATGATTATTTTAAAGTGATATTGATTCTGAAATATTATACATATACTTCAATACAATTCCACGATCATGATAATGATATCATCGCTCGTGCATACGTACGGACTACCGTCTCCACGACACGATGAGATTCATTCTCCATGTTAACCATTCATGAATGATTATAAAGTATATATAATGAATAATAATTAAATATATGACATAATAATGATACTTCATTTATGTATATATATATTTATTTCATCTACTTAATTCCATTCAATTCAATAAGGAAACGAAAACAGCGTTCATGCGTACGTACGACCTGCCGTCTCCATGAACGGTGTATTTCATTCCATTTATCGATATATCATATATATATGTATATGATGAATATATATTATATATAAATCATTTTTTACATTATGGAATTAAGTAAATCAGGATATAAGTAATAATATCAATAACAAAAAGTCGAAACACGTACAATAAATGAAACGATTTTACCCAAATCGCTGCTTTTACATTGAATTTACAAAAGAACGGGTAATATAAAGTCATAAGTAAACCATATATGATATCATAACAATGAATATGATTCTGTAATAAGTCAATGACATTATTTAAATCATTATATAGGAGGTTCAGATACATACAAAGCATATCAGACATAAGGTAAGCGATAATTTTGCAATCTCATTTTATCTGAGATTGTTTAATCATATGTATTTACTAGGGTTATATTTATCATCCATGTCCATGTTTTCTAAAAATGTTTTCATGTATGTTTAAATTCCTTTTTACCTATTTTTGACTTTTACTACATGGTATGTAAGGAATCTTTCTTTTGTTTACCATATGAGGTTGTTTTTGACTTTTCCGGCAAAAGTACGAGGAGAATGTTTTTTCTTAAATTATACGGCATGAACAGATTTTTACGGTTTCATAACGCCTTATTTTCATGAAGTTTACTCTACAAGATTTCATGGTTATTTTCAATAAAATCTTCTTATTTTAAAATTGAATGGCATTTTGTGAAAAGAAAATGATTTTTATGAAGAAAGGATATTTTCCTCAAGAATTATTTTCAAGTGTTTTATCAAAACCATTTTCCATATAAGATGAAATTATTTCATATGTGTATGTTTCAAGTATAATATCTATATGATTTACATGGTTTCACTTTTCATATGATGAAATGATGTCCATTTGTTTTATATGGATTATGTTATGATGGGATGATGTTTACGAAACCCATTTTTATTCTTTGGGTTATGATGAATGATTTATGTTTATGTTGTGGCACAAGTAAGAATAATTTCATTATGAGATGGGTGGGAACTATATCTCCCTCAAATGCATTGGGTAAAGATTTATATCTCATGAGATAGACATGGATGGAATGTTAAGTTAATCCAGTTTAGTATTACAGGACTGGAACGAGGAGTGAACTCGATTCAGAATGGGACTTTGTCCACTAAGATGGTCTTGGAAGCAATGCCTTGGCTACTATGGAAATCATAACATGTGCTTAATGGATGCCACAATTACATGTTTTATTACCAAGCTAGTTTATCATGATTAATGTTCCTTTATGATCTATTCATTTTGTACTTCCAAGATTTATGTCTTTGCTCATGATTTTGATGTTTAGATTTTATGTTCAAGTTTTTGCATTCAAATTTTTATGGATTGTTTTATGTTCTCTATGTTTACCCTTACTGAGCATTTGAGCTCAACCTTTATATGTTTTATTTTCCCTAGGATTTAAAGAAAGGTTTTAGGTAAGAAAACAAAAGGGGAAGATCTTTATGGGAGACATTGAAGATCTTTCACCACGATTAGAAGATTATTTTCCGAGTTTCCAAAGGCACTAAACTGTTATGGTCCTTGTGTGTCTATTTTTGTTATGTATTAAGTGTTCCACAAAAGTAATGTAATGTCCATATACGTCAAGCTTTGTGTCTCTACATAGTTTTAATGTGAAATTACGTCCAATGACCAACATTGGATTAAATGGTAAAAATATATTCTAACTATACTTTAAAACCACTCAATAGTATAATTTATCACTATAAATTATTTGGATTAAAAAAGTTGTTTTTAATTAAGGTTTAGTATTTTTCACTATTCATCAAAAATTGGAAGTTCTCAGAAAAAATACCAAAATCTCTCCCTAAGCTAATTTTGATATTACGAATCCAGAAATGAAGTCCAATTTGAATAATAAAAATTATAAAATTTCAAAAAGTGGGTATTACTATTCATAACAGCTACTTTGATGGGTTTTGGTGTGTGTTAGAACCTCGAAGTTGTGTACAACACACGCTACTGTATTATTCAAAAAGAAGCGTACCGTGGAAGCTTGGGGTGTTACAGTTTTGGATGTGAGATGTGACTCCTCTCTGATTTAACAAATAAAAAAAGTACATGGCATATTCATTAAATGTACACATCGTGTATTAGCTTTAACCGACCCCCACTTTTGGTTGTCTGCCAGGTCACCTACCCAACCATGTACTCGGCTGTTACACGGCCAGTATGCAGCTATACACGGCACCCGGGTATACGACATGTACTTCTAAGTACATAGCGTGTAATTAGAAAATTCATAATTATTCCTTTTTCCTTGAAAAAAACCCGAAGTAAAGATCCATACCTAAAATGAAGATCCAGTTTCTTACAATATGCATTACAAATAGTTGCATACACATTAAAATGAGTTCTAAATAAAGTGGAAAAAGGAATTCCCTTCGAGTTATGGAGTGGAAAGAAGCCTGTTTTTTCACATACACATGTATGGGGTTGTGAAAAATTATTTAAGAAATTCTTAGGAAACAAACTATCACCCTAGGGAACAAATTGTATCTTTATAGGAAATCTCAAGGAAATAAAAGGATACTATCTATATAACCCCTCAGAAAAGAAAGTGATTATTTACAGACAAGCTATCTTTCTTGAGAGGGAGACTATTCTTAAACAGAAAAATGGGAGAAATATTGACTTTGATGAAGTTGATGCTCAAGGTACATAAGATTTGGAGAAGGAATAGGTTCCCTAGGTCCCCATGGAAGAAATAGTTCCTAAATTACAAGTGCTACATAGGACCACAAGAGAGGTAAGGGAACCAAAGGGATGTGGTTTTCTAGTCACCAAAGATGTTGACTCGTTATTTGTTAGCAATGATGAACCTCTCTTCTAAAAAGAGGTAGTAGAGAGCTCAGAAGACACAAGTTGGAAAAAATACATCAATTTTAAAATGGATTTCATGTAGTAGATACAAGTTTGGGTTCTGGTCAATGTGCCAGTTAATGTGAATCCCATTAGATGAAAATGGGTATTCAAGAGATAACTAAACATTGAAGGTAAAGTAAATAACTATAAAGAAAGGCTAGTGGCTAAAGGGTTTAAACAACTTCAAGGAATTGACTATGATGAAAACTTCTCACCAGTTTTCATGTTTAAATCCTTTATAATTCTACTTTCTATAGTATCTTACCATGACTATGATATTTGGAATATGGATTGGAAAACCGCATTCCTTAATGGGAACCTTCAAGAAGATTTCTATAGGACACAACTAGAATCCTTTGTGGCTTTAGGTGATGCCAAAATAATTTTCAAGTTTCATAGATCCATTTATGGATTGAATCAAGAATCTAGGTCATGGAACATTAGATTTGATGAAGCCATAAAATATTTTGGTTTCATTAAGAATGAATACGATCCATGTGTTTACAATTGGTTTAGTGGAAATGAGTTCATTATCCTAGTAGTATATGTTGATGAAATATTACTTATTAGAAACTACATACCATTATTACAGTCTATTAAGGACTGGTTAAATAGATGTTTATCCATGAAGGACTTAGGTTAAGTAGCCTATATTTTTGGGATCAAGATCATTCGTGATAGATCCAAGGGGTTTCTTGGACTAAGTCAAAGTATATATATTTAATATATACTAAAGATATTTAGTATGAATAAATCCATGAGAGGATTGGTTCTAGTGTCACATGATTTACATATTTCTAAGAAAATGTGTCCTTAGACATAATAGGAGAAAGAAGGGATGAGAAAGTTCCCATACGCTTTAGCGATAGGATCACTCATGTATTCCATGTTATTTACTAGGATTGATGTTTCCTATGCATTGATAATGGTATTTATATATCAAGAAGATCCAGGAGAACAACATTGGTTTTCTATTTAGGCTATCCTTAAGTATCTAATAATAACAAAGTATACATTCCTAGCATATTGAGGAGATGAGGAGCTAGTCATTAGGGGTTATACTGATGATAGTTTTTAGATATATCATAATGATCTAAATTCACAGTCAGGATATGTTTTCTGTATCAATAAAGGAGCTATGAGTTGGAAGAGTTCAAAGTAGCTAGTTGTCACTAATTCTATAGTGGAGTCCAAATATATAGAATCTTATTATATAGTAAAGGAATCCATTTGTATTTAAAACTTTTTCTAGGATATTTATGTGGTACCTATAAGTAATGACCCTATCACATTATATTGTGATAATACTGCAATGGTGTCTCTTGAAAAATAGTCAAGATCACACCAAAAGACAAAGAATATACTATGGAAGTATCACATCTTGATAGATTTTTATCAAAGGGATGAAGTTGTAGTAAGAAGAGTGGCCACATAAAAGGATGTGGTGTACCCCTTAACTAAAGGCCAATCTCAGTAGAATCATGAGTATCATGCGAGAGCTAGAGGACTGAAGGTTGTTAGCAGTTGGCTTTAGTGCAAGTGAGATTCTATTAGAGTTATTAACCCAGAACCCACTTCTGTTTACTTTATGATAACCTATATTAATATATTTTTAATATTAATAAACTAATTATCACACTATGATTGTACTTTTACGTAACATAGTATGTGATAATTTCCTAAGAGTAGTTATCTCACTAAAAGGTTATAGTAGTTCCCCACTATGATGAGAACCCAAAAGTAATATATCACTACTCTTAAATATATGTTCTATATCTGGATGATATCATTTGATGGACATGAATGATACAGGATATCAAGGGTGGATACTCATAGGACTTTAAGGAACCTTATCACGGTGTACTCCCTTGGTAATATCCAGTAAGATATTATGAGAACAAGACCCTTCAGTAGGAAATCTACATTTATATGTTTCATTAGATGCTCCTATATAAAGATGTGTATAATGATCCTTATAATTTAAGATTATTATTAATGAGTATTATGAGCCGCGTACATTTGTGTATTGATGAAATATGTGATGAAATATGTTCATGGTGAGGTAGGATATATTGGGTGTGTTCGGAGTAATATTGCATTAATGAATAATGCAAGAAAAGATTTTTCCTTTATATTATTTAATAGAAGTTGATATCTCAGGATCTTTTATGGAAATGATATAGCCTAAATAAATCCATGTCCATGGTGTTCTATAGGCAAGTTCAATTTATAGGAAGTCAAAGAAAGAGACATAGAGCACATAGGTTGATGGCACTGGCATGAAACCTGTATGATTTGAGATATCATGATAAAGGGAATATATTACATAGTAAGTTTTCGTATGTGGTGTTGTTTCATTATTTCATTAACTTTTTTATCCATGGGTGCCTTGGTGTATTGCTATATGTTAACCTTGTAATTTAGGATGCTTCACCTAATGCCATTGAGAAAGATGCCTTGAGGGTCACACACTAAATGAATACAAAATCTTAGTTAAATAATATATTAACAAGTTGAATAAATATTATGATGTGTTTTAATAATTATTCATGTATAATTGATCTCATATATACTATCACTAGTTATTTGAGATAATATAGTGTGAGTGGAATATTCAAAAAATATTTATTTTCTATTTAGTTAATATAATATTTATTTATTTATTAGAGTATAATGAAGTGATATTTATTTAATAAATAAATAGTCATTATTAAAGGCTTAATAAATATTGTGGGGGAATGGAGGAACAAGTTTAAATGGTCTGGTAAGAAATAATATATATTGAATATTATTTGATTAAATAATATTTAATTTAATTATCATGTTAAACACATGTTGATAAATAATAATAATAATATTATTACTTGAAATAGGGTTCTATAGGGATTAAATAAATTATAAAGGGAACTTGTGAAATTATTTTATTTTAACCATATTAGTATATAAAACCAATCATATTATTTTATAAGAGAGCCAATTAATTTGTATGGTTGTACAAATTTTTTTGGAGAATCTTAAAATCCCTAGAGAGATCACTTCACCAAGAATGATCCTAAGAATGGAGAGAAATATTCCTCCACATCCCAACCTTAAGTCAAGAGAGATCAAGTAGAATTCTTTAGAAGTGGTTCTTGCAGTGATCAAAGGTGGATGAAGAAAGCGATGGGATCTGCCATGCTAGCACCCAAAGATTCCTATGATGATGTTTAGAGATTTTTGGAACATGTGTGGATCACCGATATAGGGAATTTACTCTTTATTCCTACAACACAATGATGGTGCAATTAAGATCTGTTGAAAGATCTATTAATGAGGAAATAATTCCAACAAGGTAATTATTTATTTAATTAAATTAATTATAAATAATATGTGATGATCCTCCCTTTGGTTCCAGTGTAATTTCAATTGATTTTTTCCTTGATTAAATTCCATTGATCACTACATTTATCTTCATGTTTATCTCATATTTTTCATCAATCATGATAAAAAGAAAAGTTGGGCATGAACCATCGCACTCTTTCACTATGCCTGGAACCTTCAGATTCCATATGGGTGATCTTAGACTAAACCATCAAGTCAGAACACTTCCTAGATATTTGATAGTAGAGTTTGGTTGAGAGCTCGGGATGCTTATACATATAGGAGATAGTTTGAATCCATGGAGTTCCCTCGATGATAATTTATTACCATGATTCTCACATCATATTATAGTTATGGAAGAGACTACTAGAGGCCTTTGGGACCATGTTTCATTTGAGCATATCATTTCACCCCTAAATTGATGCCTAGACTGAGCATACCATTCTAGTTTTGAAGGAAATGATACAGGCTTGCATGTTGGACTTTGGTCGTAGTTAGTAGGATCACCTACCATTGGTGGAGTTTTCATACAACAATAGATACCATTCCATCATCGGTATGAAACAATTCTAGGCCTTATACAGGTGAACTTGAAGATCAACACTATGCTGGACCAACCCAATAGAGTTAGCACTTATGGGCCCAGAGTTAGTATAAGTCACTACAAAGAAGGTGCAAATCATCTAAGAGAAAATGAGAAAGACAAAGAGGTTTCAGAAGTCATATACAGACTAAAAAAAGACCTTTATAGTTTGAGGAGGGAGACCATGTGTTCCTGAGGGTCTCACCTTGATATGGGTTTTAGATATTTGGTCGGGGTGATAAGATATCTCCACGATTAATTGTCCCTTTTCAGATACCACATAGAGTTGGAAAGATGGATTATCGCTTGGATCTACCACCACATTTAGAATGGGTACACTATGTATTCCACATGTCACAACCAAGGAGGTATGTGCATGACCCATTGTATGTTATTGATTGGGTATAGATGTAAATTTTATATAGGGATACCTTTTTGGAGTACTTGATAGAGATTTAGGATCATAAAGAGAATATCCTCCATGGGTGAGGGATTCCTTTAGTGTGTGCCTAGTGGCAGCATGAGAGTCTTTAGAAGAGAATCTGGGAGTAGGAGACCCATATGCATGCTCAGTATCCACACATCTCTGAGTAGTTTTTTTTTAGATTTTTGGGATAAAAATACAAAATGTGGGGAGAATGTAACAATTCTAATTTTTCCATTTACTACTTTAGAATATTATATATATTATTTTTGGTGCTAAGCACTGAGACGATGTGAGATTTTGTGGCCTAGTGATCCCAAAATTAACTTTTCAAATATATTAAATATATTAAGTGTCACACATGAATAGTTTTCCTAAAAATGTTTAATAAATCTCAAAAAGAGGCTCTGATCATAAATCCAAGGCCTCTGTTGAGTTCAAAGCATGGATTTTACCCCTAGTGCGACTTAACTTTGGAGCGCATCAGACGTTCGAGTTGATCATAGTTTCTGGTGAATTATTAAATGAATAAAATAAGCTATTTATTTAATTTATTTTATTCACTATAACCTAGAATGGTCTATATATATTTTTTCATGACCAATTTTCAGGGTTACCCAAATAATCTTTCTAATTGAGATAGTGTGTTGGAGGATATCTTAACAGAAGACACCAGACCAGATCATGGATCATCGATCAGTGTGTAATGGGATTTGAGTATCTCACCAACAATAATGACATGAATTGATTATTTTTAAGTGATCAATTCATATTTTTGTAGGAAATTTGTTTTATGTGTATTTATCCTCATTTTATTATTCCTATGATGAAAATGAATCAATAAACTAATAGATTTATTTGTGGATTTATGGTATTGCAGGTGTAGGATTATTTGTGGGGAACTTGGAAGAAATTTTTTATTTATTTTGGATCTTCTTTCATCATTATAACAACAAAAAATTGAGTCCAACTCAAGCATGGACATGGTTTATTAATTTTTTGTATTTCTTTTATTTCTCCCACCACTCTTCATGCATTTATCACCAGTGATTTGTTTGACTGGTGGTTCGATGAATACTTGAGAAATAAATCATTTCACACTTGTTTCCTAGCGCAATAGATTGATACCATAGATCTGGGTTTAGTTTGATGATGAGATCGAGCTATGATGATTGATGATCGATCAAGTATGAATTTAGGGATACCCATTCTTCACATCTTCAACATGCAATGATAGTGCGACTCTTTGAGATATTTCTTAGCAAATTGAGGAATGATCTTTGGCGATCAGGTGATGATGAGGCTCATTCAGACTAGATGTGCAATCTATGGGTGAGGTTAATATAAAAACTGGAGGTGAAGGTGGAATTAGCATATGTGGAGGAATAAATTGATTTTTTTGTGAAATCATAGGTTACACAACGTGTAATTCATATATACATGCCATGTGAGACCCCCCCTATGTGATGCTAGGGTTTTTGTGAGAAGAAAAATACCAAACTGTGTGTGACAATTGTCAAACAGCATGCGACCCTTACTTGGAAGTTTTACATGTACCTCAGATGGTACATAGAAAAAATTAGGAGTACATAGTCTTGGAAACACTATTCACTTAAACATAGAAACTTCTAGCCAAACATGTACATGACTATCTGTACATGGACATGGTCATGTGTACATAGGGTCAAAAATGACATATACTCAGACACGAACATGATCATGGGGCTTGATACATGGGTAGAACCCAATGTCAAAGGGACACACCGTGTAATTCTAGTACATGCAGTGTACTTCTTCAAAAATGTATTGGAGCCCTTTTCCTTTTCATCTTAGAAAAGTTTCATTAGGGTACATTCCCTTGATCCATTCCTCAAGGATTTATTATGGAGTCACATTCTATATAATAGGATGATGATCCCCTTTGAGGAACTTTAGTCTTGGATAGAGTTGTTGGAATCCTTATGTGAGGCCTAGAGTGAGATCCTCCATCATCTTCATTTCCCTATGTGGGGTTTTTTCTATCATTATGACTAACATTAAATGTGCATCGATCCCCTACTCAGTGGGTTAATTTGGATTGTGTTATTAGTATAACCCATGGACTTGGGTGTGATTCCCATATATGTATTGTTCTCTTCAGAATTCTAGTGTGTACTTCATATGGTGATACTCGATGAGTATGAAATATTAGATGGGCATCATTGGTGCTATATGACCTATGAAGAGTGTTCTCCCAAATGAGTGTTATATGGAAACTTTGAGCATAAATCCTAGGTTGGAAGTATGGTTATGACCTTACCTTGATACTATGTTTCTACTATGATTATATCTAGATATTATTGTTATGTATGCTGTTAACATATACCTATAGTGACCATATTTCTATTCTTGATTCTACATTCTTAGTGATTTTGGGGTGTCCTACTAGGTTTTTTTATACTCACCCCTACATGGAATTTTACTGCATGTGACATGTATTATGAATATGAACAACCTTTTGATGGAGTCCCAGAGGGGCTAGGACCAGGTAGAGTTTAGTGATCCAGACAGACTAAGTTTTGTTATAGTGATTTAATTTACAATAATACTCACATACTTTAATGGTTGAACCTGTTTTCAGTTTCTTTTACTGGTCTTTTATTTGGACCGTTCTTTCTAGTACCTTGTTTTCATACTCTGATGGGGGGATTTTAGATGTATTCATGCATGTTTATCAGTTGTTTCACATTTCATTATTTTATGGTCTTGGTGTGTTCATGTGTATAGGTAAATTATAATAAGGCCTCCCATGTGTGTGATATTCCTACTCAACACTTGTTTCCTACCCATGGACTATTGGAGGCAATCTTAGGGTAGTCGATGTTTGACCCCTGTTGGGATTGTTCATGAAACCTTCTTCCTTCAAGGTGATTTACTCTAATTTCATTGTCAAAAGTGAAAACACCATTTTAAGTTTGGATATCCAACTGACTACCATTTTTACAAAATTAAACACATATCCTATAATTCTCTTTTTTGTTTCTAAATCTATGCCAATTTTAGAGTCTTCAAAACCTCATCTGTTACAAATAAAAGTGATAAGTATTCAAAAACTTTCAAGTAATGGAGGATCCATTTCACAGCATCTAAGTGCTACCTTTTTCGGTTCGACATGAACATGATGGAAACTCCCACTACTCATACAATTCTTAGATGAGTACAAACTATGGAATTCATCAAAATTACAACAATTTATTCATATGGAAATTTCTCCATGTACTTGTATTTAGACTTTATTTGAGGTGAATTATACTTACATAGCTCAAAATTCTTATCTAGGGGGTACAATCATAGGATTTTCTTCCAATAAACCAAAGCGTTACACTACCTTTCAGATATAGTCAACTTGTATCAAGTACAATGTACCTAAATATTGATATTATACAAGAATTATCCCTAGAATTCTATTTTTAGTACCAAGATCTTTTATTTTGAAGATTTTTAGAATCTCATCCTTTAGTTCAATGATTATTTCTATTAGTGGACCTATTATTAGCATGTCACCCTCATAAAAAAAAGTATGATAAAAATCTCATCCTCAAACACCTTCCAAAAATAGAAATGACCAGTATTTATCCATACGAACTTTCATGAAATTGTTGAACTTTTAATTCCAAAACCTTGGTACATAATTTAAACTATAATGTCTATATTTGAACCTACATGCAAGTTCATGGTTCCTTTGATCCTTGAAATAATCCTTCTACTCCATATTGACATCTTTATCTAAATTTTGATGAAGGAATGTTGTCTTTATATTATATTTTCCATATTAAGATCTTTCAATGAAACCAAACTTAAAAATATTAAGATAGTTGAATTATTAACTAACAGAAAAAATATTTAAGATAAATCCACTCATTCCTTCTGCTGAAATACCTTCATAATTATCCTATTATAGTACTTATGCCTACCATTTTTTCTCTCTCTAGATGATAGATTCATTTTTTCTAATGAATCTTATTTCTAGAAGGTCTCTCTATTAGCTCCTATGTTTTAAATACATGGAGGGACTAAATTTCACCCCCATGGATAAATCACACTATATTTATTCCTTCAATATCCTTTCCTCCTACCAACTTTTAGGCTCTCTATCATTTTTTATAACTAGATAAAAAAAATTATGACCATACCTTTTCACTTGGAACCTTTCCCATAAATATCTCCATAATTTTCCTTATAGATAAGCTCTTTCAGTCACTAAATATTAGAGTTTTGAATTCTAGTGCTCAAGATTTAATAGTCCTTGAATTCTCTATTACCCCAGGTTTAGGAAACAACATTAAAATTTGACCCCCTTCTTCTAAAAACTCCACCAGGTGGTATGGTGTTTCTTGGACTATCATAATTTCTAGATTCATCCAAATTTATGAAACTTATGATGGTATATATAGATAAACCTCATATTTTGAAGATAATTTGATTTTATTAGAGTTTCCTTCTAGGTTTAAATCCTTCCACATTATCTTTTCATTAATGTTAACACATTGAATTTTGATGATTTTCTAAGATTCATTATCCTAAATTTGAAATCCAAATTTTTCATTTTCATAACCAAAAAATTAACATGATTAAGACTTAGACTCTATTTTTTATCATTCCTTAGTATCAATGTGGTAATAGATGAGTGATACAAAGAATTTTAGTTAGTTTAAATCAACCTTTCTTTCAGACCAATAGTTCTTTAAAAGTTTCTAACCAATGGGTGATTATGGATTCTAATGGCCTAAATAAGTAGTGTAGTTCATAGACTCCACCCAAAACACCTTAAGGAATCATATTTAAATCCTCAAGATACTATCATTCCCCCAAAATACCTATTCATCCATTCCACAAATATATTTTTATCTATATTCCGTAGCATAATATTCTCAAATAAAACCCCCTTCATCCAATAGAGCCTCTCAAACTCTCTATTTTCTTATTCACCACCATTGTCTGACTGTAAGAACATAAAATCACATCTAGTATCCTTTTCCACCATGGACCTCCATTATAGAAATTATCAAACATCTCATAATTATGATTTATAAAGTACAACCATAATTTTTATGTTAGATCATCAATGAATGGAATATAGTATAATGAACATTCATGAGTTCTCATTAGAGATTTCCCCCAAACATTTTTGAAAACCAACTCCAACTTATGGTGTTTTGGATTTTTTCACTCTATTCAGAAGGATACCTTCCACTACTTACTAAATATTTAATCCTATAAAATTATATACTCCATGATTTTAGTCTTCAGTAATCCCTTAGTATCTATAATATTTATTCCTTTCTCACTAAGGTATCCTATAAGGTCATGGAAAATTTTATCAAAAGTAACTTTTCATCATGAAACACTCATTTGGACAAACCTTTAAGATACATGGTCCTATCCTTTATTCCCTTTACCACAACCATGAATCTATGTGATCTATTCCACATTAAATTTTTTAATATTGTAAAAAAACCTAATTCATTGAGTTTTCCCATATAAATTACATTCTTATTTAATCCAAGTATGCTTAATACACCTTGAAAATTAACCAAAATTCTATTCTTTGTCTAGATTGAAGCATGTCCCATGTTAAAAATCCCAAGATCTCTCCCATTCAACCAATGAAAATTTTCTTATATTATGGAGATGTAATTTTTCATACTCCCTATATCATATTTTTAATGAAGTTTAAGATCCTATCATCCATGACTCAAGTGAGTTGGTGACACTTAGGAGAAAACCATTACTCTCTTCAGACACATGGTTCATAAACCCACTTCTGAAAGTATATATTTCAGAGTTTTTCCTCTGACCACTATAATACTTTTAAGGTGTTATTTCTTCACACAATGTAAATATAGGGGAGAACCTTTCACCATGATAATTCTTCTCTAACTTCTTTGAAATTTCCCTTTATAGTTACTTTTTTCATCTAGTTGTATTCCATCTTCCTCCTCCACTATACAAAGTACCATAAGATTCATGAATATCATTTCAACAAATTTATTCATTCAAGATCAGATCAAAGAAATATATGAACTTCAAATACACCATTATACTATAATTAATAAGATATTCCACCATCACATCCCATGATTCTAGAAGTGAGGAAAGTAGAAACAATTCCTAAACTGGGTCTCTAAAGTATACCTTTACTTATTCCATTGGAATTCAAATCAAATTAGTCATTAAAATGATTTTATGCAGACCTCCCTTTCAAAATTCATATTCTAAATAGTATCCTTAGAAAGAACCCCTTTTTCATCATCATAATCTTCTCATATATGTCAGTTATGGTATTCAAGAGTTATGATATGATCTTTAATCCTTAGATATTGAATGCTAAATTCTATTAAAGTGAAATTTAAAACATCTAAAGTGATTTCTTATCCAACATTTCCTATTATTACTTTTTTATAACTTCTGAATTGTCTCCAGTCAACAAAAAATTGGGGCCTTTCAATCCTCTATCTGTATTTTCCAAAACCCAAAATTTGTTTCATCTAACTTATCTAACCATAACGTAATATCATTAGATAGAATCTAACCATAAATTAATAACTGACACTATTTTTGATAATGTAAAATAATAGATCAGGAACTATTTATTGATATTATTCTACAAGAAAAATGATGGAATATTTCTACCGAACTAAGATATGAAACACATTAACCAGGGAACAATACTATGGAGTTACTCCAACCTTGAGTTATGATATCACTTTTTGGGTCCACAACGATATTTTAATTTTAAAACTATAATAAAATTTACTGAAAATTCATGTGTGGAAGAAAAATCTCTGTAATGAACCTCACATACAATACCCATAACTTGGAATATAAGAACAACCAAGTTAGAGCACCACAATATAAAACTTCTGAAAGGATTCAGTCAAGATTATTAAAAGTAATAATCAAAAGAAAACTTGAAATAAAAAGAAAAAAACAAAGGAATTAATTACTTAGGATTTCACCCAAATAAATAAGCTAATACTTCTTTAATTTTATTCAAATAATTAGAAAAATGATTGCAATGATCTAATAGTCACTATCTCACATAGTGTTATTTTTTTTATATCACAAGTGATACACAATAATTTTATAGAAGTGCCATTATAGTGCTTTCATTTGTAACCACCATCACATATATGTAGATTAAATTCCATATCCTCTGAGATGAAAATAGAAACCCTCTATCTGGTAAAAGAACATCACCGCCTTAATAAGATTAGTTAGTGGATTGTACACACTCTGATGAAATCACTGGATGTGCCTCCAACTTCATCTTCCAATGATTTAAATTTCAATATTCTGAATCCCACCACACCATTATAGATATTATGGTAAACTAATTCCTAGTTATCACATATTTATCTCCATTTAAGTTTCATAAAAATTTCCATTATATTTTCTCATTCCATTGGTCTTACATTTCCTCCTTCTGATGAAATGAATCTCACATATCAATAATTTATTTGGCATGCATCACTCATTATATTGAACTTATGAGGTACAATTTCCCAACCTCTACCCCCATTTATATAACCATATATCCACATGAACTTTATTATATTCCACCCACAAACATTATACAAAAAATTGAGTCATTGAGTTATCCCATAAAAATTATGTTGTTCCTTAATCTTGGGATGCACCAAAAACCTTTCAAGTTCAGTAAATTTTAATTCCTTTTATAAAAGAAGAAACCTACCATAAAAAAAATTTCAAGATATTTTCAATTAACAAAATGGACTCTAATGTATCTTATATAGATGAATTTTTTCTTAACCCCCCTCTCTAATATTGAATGGAATGAATTTAGAGAGTTTATCACCCATGAATCAAGTGATCTAGAGGCACTTAGGAGTAAACCAATACTTACTTCTAACAAATGTTCCAAAAACTCAATAATGGAAGTATGTATTCTAGATTTCTCCTTTAGATTATTGTAATCCTTCTTCAAGTGGAATTTTTTTCTCATAATTCTAAAATAGGGGAGAACCTTACACCGAGCTAATCCTGCTCTAGCTTATCCAACCTTTACATTTTCAGTGTCTTTTTCATACAGTGGTATGTCATCTTCCCTCTATATTGTATTCATTATTGTATGTCACCCTGATCTCCTTTTGATGAATTTCCTTATGTAATATTAGGTTGTGAACATCCATAAACCTAAAATTTTTCTTTTTATTGTAAGTACTCACAACCATCACTATCATGTACCATGAAGTGAGTAAAGTAAAAATAGTTCCAAAACTAGGTTTCCAAAGTATACCTTTACAGATTCCAACTTACTTTGAATTACATTTATGTATTTAAAATGATCATATATATAAATTATATCCAACATTCAGACTTCAAATAACATCCTTATCAAGAACACCTTATTTATCACCATGGGATTCTCATACATATCAATTATAGTATTTATGAGTTTTGAAATGATCTTTACTTCTTGAATGTTTAATTACACATTCTGTGAAATTTATATTCATATAATTCAGAGTAATTTCTTATAAAAACTCTTTGATTATTACTTTTTCATCACTTTCTGCTTCTTTATAGTTAATATAATTTAGAGTCCTTTTTATATAATAAAATACACTATCTTTATTTTACAAAACCCAAAATTCATTCTAAAAAACTTCTCCAACTGAACCTTTCTCTATTATGACACCATCCCATAAGAAATCATAAACTCCCACTACTTTATTTCAATGTAAAACAAGAGGTTAGGAATTAATTATCGATATTATCCTAAATGAAAAAAAAATATAATATTACTACTGAATATAGTTCTAAAACACATTCACTAGTATGTGATCCTCTAGAAATCACTCTAACCTCAAGATTTAATTCCACTTATTGGGTCGAAGGCCACCTTCTAGTAATTACATTAGAATATACTTCACCATAACTTCATACATGGAATAAAAATCTCTATATGGACCCCACATATGATGCTCATAATATGGAAGAAAAATTCACCCAAGTCATCACATATCAATATAAAACCATCAGAAGATTTAGAAATGAAATAATAAAAACTATGATCAAAATAAAACTCAAAAGTCAATGAAAAACACAAAGTTTTAATGTGGTTTAGAATTTTTTAAAAATACATGGGGAAATACTACTACACTTTTATTAAAACAATCATTGAAAAAATGATTATAATGGTTGATTAAATTAGTCATCTCAATCTCACACACACCAATCACAAGTAACCCACCCTACTTTTATAGTAGAGTCCATTCGGTACTCCTAGACACTACCTCCATCCTATCGTCATTGGATTAAGTTCATATCCTTTAATTTTCATGGAGGAAAACATCAACTAGTCAAATATCTAAAATTTCTTAACATGATCTCCTGGTATACTATTCTTCCTTACAGTGAATGAAATTCTAATGGAATGACACATGCTGCACTAACCTGTATCTTTTAGTGAACTGAAACCCAACTGATATCACTTCATCTCGATAAAACCATTAGAAATATGGCCATCCAATTTTCTCTTTATGATGTTCTTACATTTATTTATTACAGAAAAATGAATATTAAACCTAAAAAAATTCATAAAAATATTTTGATTTATATTTTTTAGTCCTTGATCTCATTGGTACTTCAGACTTTGACAACAGCATAAAAACTTGAATACCTTCTAGATCATCCTCTAGAAATTTTGGTGTTTCTAACATTGATATTCTTCCGAAGTTATTTATAACATCTATACCTTATGGCAATATATTAAGTTTATCCTAAACTTATAATTATAATTTTATCTCATCGATATTCTCTACTCTGTTTAAATATGTCCAAAAGATATCATCATTAAAGATATTTTTTTTAAATTTTGATCACCTTCTGAAATTTGTTATCCCATAGTCCAAAATCAAACTTTTCATCACCATATCCCATAAAGTAATACAATTTGGACTTAGAATCTAAATTTTATATTTTATTGGCATTAATGTGGACATAGGTGAGTGTATTGAATACTTTGTGGTGGGTAAATTAAATATTCCTTCTGGACTAATAGGATTTCACTGTCCTAATTGATAATAAAGAACATAATATATTACATACTCCATAAAATTAAATGATTTATCCTAAAACATATTGGGTAATACCACATTAATTATCATACCCCTTTCCCTTTGAACCAAAATCTTGTTTATACTCTCCACAAGTCTATTATATTTCAGAGAACCTGGTATGGTATTCTCAAACTATATGTATTTATTCCAATAGAATCATCATAATTATATTCTTTTGTACTCCCCACCATTATTATACCTCAAGAATCAAATATCTTATATGGACTTGTTTTACACCATAACACTACATCAAAAGAGGATTTTGAATACTTTATAATTTTTAATAAGAAATAACACCCACACATTTTTTATTGTAACATCAATTAAATTTATATATTAGAGTGATCCTCCATGATAAAAAACTGAATATGTTCCTCATTTACCAACTGAACTTTCCATTATTTTATGAATTACCTTTATTTTGGAAGGATACATTAATTTATAAAAATGTATTCCTTTCATGTTCTATACTCCATACTTTTGGGCTTCCACATACCTTTAATATCTAGAACTGCCATCCATTTCTCACTAAGGTAACCTAGACAATCATATCATAACTTCACATAAGTTACTTTTTTGACATGAATCACACATTTTGATATTCCCATTAAGTATAGAGGTTAAAACTTCACTAATTTTGTTACAACTATAGACCTATGTAAAATATACTACTCTTCATCAAAAAAAATTGTACATAAACTCACATTTTCTAACTATACAATGAAAATTAATTTCCTTAACACCAAGATGTGATGCACTCCTTATAAATCTAGTAAGCTTATGTTCCTTGTTAGGATGAAAATTTATTCTATTCCATATATCACTAGATATTTATCATCAACTCGATGTACCTTTCTAAATCTTCTAGAAATATAGTTATTTATACTTCCTCTCTTAGATGTTGATTGAAATGAAGCTCCAAAGTCTATCACCCAAGACTCAAGTGAACTAGTGACACTTAGGAGTAAGCCACCATTATATTCTGACATAAGATTCATAGATCCACTTATAAAATAATATCTTCCAAATTTCTCCCTTCACTCATTTTAATTATTCTTGAGGTTTCCTTTATTACCACAATGCCAGTACATGGGACCACCTTCCACCAAGATGCTCTTGATTCAAATTCTCCTTCAATTAAATTTCTTTTAACTCTTCTTTACTACAGTATACCCTATTTATTCCACATTATATACATTTATTTAAGTTTTTTGGATCTACTTTTGATGTAGATCCTCATTAAATATTAGGTCCATGGAATTTTAAAACACTAGATTATTCTTCCTACTCATATTACTCATAACAGTGACAATCACATTCCACGATTCAGGGAGTGATAAGAGTAATACTAGCACCCATTCCAGATCTCAGAATTTCACCTTCATTGACTACAACTAATTTCTTATCATGTTGAATTAATTAATATTATTTTCATGAATCCTTACTTATGAAATCCTCATGAAAAGTTGTCTCCTTGGTAATAACACTTTTTTCACCTCTGTGGGATTCTCATACATTTAATTGAGGGTCTTCATAAGTTTTTATGTGATCTTATATTCATGTATGTTGTAAGTCATGTTCAGGGATAATGATATCTAAATCAACCCCACTACTTTCTTATCCAACATCTCCATTTCTTCCTTTTCATCAATTTTGTGGTGGAACCCATAAATGAAAGATCAATATCCTTCTATAGTAGGAAATATTAAATCTATAATTTATATATTCCAAAATCCATTATATGGAACTTCTCCACCCATAACTCACCCTCTTACAACACCATTTATCTAAATATTTTTTTAACTCCCACTAACTTAAAGTAAAAGTAAAATAGAGGTTAGAGACTACTTATTGATATTATGATATAAAGAAAAGGGTAGGATGATGCTACTAAACTAATATATGTAATTCCATCACCAAGGTCACATTATCCAAAATACTCAAAATGAGCTCTAATAGCACTTTTTTGGCTCAAAACCATCATCTGGTAAACCAATGAGAACCTATGTGGTGGAAATAAATTGCTAAAATATGATCCCATTCTATAAATATTGGAACATAAAAGAAAAAACACCCATATTTGCACAAAATAATTAACTATCATATTCTTACAAAAAAAACTATCAAAATATAATAAAAGAAAGTAAATAAGAAAAAGGAATAAACATAAGTTTACATTGTTTAAATTTTCATCCTAGTCCATCGAGAAAACATTGAAATGTTTTTATTCAATTAAATGGAAGTTGATTAAAATGACTGAACTCACTTAATCAAAATAGTTTCATCTTACTATTTATAGAATAACCCATCTAGTGATCCTAGTAGTTTTCACCTCCCAATATTTGTAGGGAGAATTACCCATGATCTGATTTCCATGTATGAACCCTCTATTTAATAAAAGACTTAAAAAACCAAAAATCATTTATTGGTTCCATCTTTAATGTTTTAATTATCTCATAATTTTAATCTTTCATACATTTTATTTTCCCTTACCACCTCCATCTTGAGTGACTGGGGGTAACTTCTGACTACACCTCACAACTGTGATGTCTGATTTCATTGTTCAATGGAATCTTCTATCCACCAAGCCTACATAACTTATATTTTTCTATCATATTAACACCTAGAACTTGGTCACTACTGATCTATCATCACTATCTAATCCATTATAAATAAGTCATTAGATTTTATCATCCTTAGGAAACTATCACTTCGGCTGGAAAATGTTTTTCATAGATAGGCCTAACAAAAAATTCACCTTTTCTTATATTATTAAATTTATATTTTCGAATTAATATATATTAAATATAAGTTTTATCTTGGATGGATGACATTTTAAGTTTAAAAATAATTTAAGATAGTTTATGGAATTGAAAATTTGGGAGTGAAAAAGTATTGGGAAAAGTAAAAAAAAGATTGTAAAATGAGTGGTTTAAGGAAATGTAATGTTGAGGTGTATGATTTAAAAACCATGTAAGTGGTAAATCATGCATAAAATAGATTTTAATGATTAGTTGTATGGTTTTTAAACTAAAAAATTATCAATGTTAATAATGATCTGTCCTTTTTTAATTCATAAAACTTTCTCCCTAATCCATTTCCTTTTATCTATCCTTCTACTCAAGTCATAAAATCATCAATGGGGTTGTCTCACATTTTCCTTTCATTTCCCTTGGATTTATTGGTTATTCTTTATCCATATTGAGTACAAAACCTTGAATCTCTCATCCTCACATCTTATTATTTCTTTTAGTTAATTTTATTGATCAAATATTAGTTCTAGGCATTTCAATGAAGAGGGTTTCACGAAGATGGCGCCTCACTTTCCTGGTGCTCTTAAGATCTCAACTCACCATCCACCACCTAAGGTTCCAGCCTCCCTTGGTAGAGATGAATTCTTCAACTCAATATTTTCAGGTCTTCTCTTATATCCCTCCCTTTCTTTGGGTTGTGTTTTCTTTTAGTCTCTTCTTACCTCATGCTCTCTCCTCTTAGGGTTTTCCCTCCTTATTTTTCCTCCTTGCTTCATGAGGCACTTTGGTTTCTCCTCAGACGCCTCTACTACGATCTGAACTTGCATTCCTCTACTCTTCTCTAGGCCAGATTTGGAGTGAGAGATTATATGAGGTTTTGGGCAAGAATTTTGGTGGATGGTAGATTTCCAGATTCTCTAGTGTTGGTTCTTCTTACTGGGGTTCCATTCCCAGTTTCATCCCTTTCATGTTTGGATTTATTTGGGTTTCTTCCCAGGGTTTCTTCCTCAGCCACCTCACCTTACTCTGACCTAGTTCTCCACCGCTTCTCTCCAAGTTGGATTTGGAGTGATGGATATATAGGGGTTTTGGGCCTTGTGGTTTGGAATACATGGACTCCCCCAAGTCAGCCTTATTTTGTTTTCTTATTGTTTGGGTTTCATTCCCAGTTGCATACTTTGTCAGTTTCATTTTGGGTTACTACCCTGGTTTCATTTTATCCTTTGGTTTTCTTTATTGTTGGTATTCTATGATCTATAATGGTGGTTTTGTTCTCTATACTGGTTGTTGGTGGCAAGAAGATGAGTTATTGGTGACAGTTTGATACTGTTATGGCTTCGGCGTTCTGGGTGGATGTTTGAACAATGACGATGATGTGGTAATTGATCAAAGTTAAAGAGGATGTTCAGTGCTGGAGATGAACATTGGTGGAGTGGCTGGTGGTGACGAATCATTAATTATGATGTCGATGGTGATAGTCGTAACAGTGGAAAATGGATAAGGTTGACATGCGATGATTGCGGTGATGTCTCAAGTAGTGGTTTTCTCTGACAGTGATGGATAGAGGTCAGCAGTTACAGGGTGCGTGAATTTTGCTAGCAACTCTTTCTTCAATAATCTGGTTTTGTGGGATTTTCTATGAATATGGTATTTTTGAATTTTGAAATAGGTGCATTGTTGGTCTTGGTATGATGTATTTCCTTGTTTTATTTTTTGAAATTTTAACCACGCAATGTGTTTTAAGTGGGTGTGTCTTGATGATGGAGGTAGTTCTATAGTTATATTGGTACACTAATCGATAAGTATTTCATTAATTTTATCTATTATATATAATTTTATATAATTAGATTCTCATGATAAATAATTCTTTTCTTCTAGTAGGTGTTTAATGAGGGCTGTGATGACTGATATGTGAGTGAATCAATTCATAGAAGTAGTCAAACGTAGTTGTCCTTTATCATTCTTAATTTTTTTCTATTAATATTAAATGAATAAATGTTTCCTTTAGTTTTGATATTATTTTTTAATTATATTATATTCATTAATTATGTGTGTTAAATTCCTATAATGTAATGAGTCTTGGTCCAATTAAAAGCCACTTAAAATCCACATAACTCATATTAAAGGGTTCATTTTGGTGACAAGTTAATTGGTCGAGTCTTCTTGGACATTGATGTGGTTTTGTATGATTTTTCTTCAAATAACATATTTTATTATTCTTATGATAGGTCTACATGGTTTTATTAATAATTTGGAAGTGATTTTTATCAAATTATCTAAAACATAGATTTGGTTGATTTATTTTTAAAATTCATAAAAAGTGGTTTTATCAATAATTTTGGTGTGTGTTTTGAAAAATGGTCTAAAACATATATTTGGTTGATTTGTTTTTAGAAATCATAAATGGTTATAATTTTTTTTTCATTATTTGTTGTGTGGGTCTGGTATATAAATGGATTGGAATGAGAAAAAATTTCAAGATTTTTTATGAGTGATTTATTAAGCGAATTAGAAAAATTATGGATTTATCAAGAGAAAATGTTTTTACCTTTGTATTGAAATGTTATTAAATTTTTTATAAATGATATAAAAGGTTGTATTTATTTGAATTTATTTTTAATTGAAGTTATGTTTTTGAAATAAATTTTTGAATGTGTTTCTTTAAAGGTGAATTCTTTATTTTTATCAAGAGGCTTGGATATTTGAAATTCATGAAGTTTAGATTTTTATTTTTATTTTTTGTATATGGGATACAATGATGTAAAAATAATGTATTTTAGAGTGGTAAATTGGTAGTTTGGATTATTAATGGATGATTATTAGTAAGTTACACCTTATATACTAATATAATGATATAAAACTTGGAAATAGAAACTTGGGGTTGTTTCATGAGAAAAACCTTGAATGGAATAGGTTTATTAAAGTGTGAGATGATTTTAAGAGAATTTCTATAGGGAAATTATAGAAATTGGATGTTATTAAAGGATATTTGGTTGATGTGAGATTTGAAGAGGATCATGTATGATTAACTTGACACAATTATCAAATTGTGCATTCCAATAAAATGTCTTCACATGACTATAGTGCATTATTTAGAAACCATGGATTCTATATATTCATTACATTTTTAATGTATTTGTTTCCTTATTCATATCCATTCTCTTAGGTATGAGCTATGGGATTTATTGATAATTATATAAGATATATGAGAGGGTTTTGTACCCAAGAAAATTAATATGGACCATAGGAAGAGATGTGATTTACAATTTAATATCAACTTAGATATTTGATCCAAGATATTCATGTAAAAATCATATATGAAATGATTGGTTTTATATACTTAAATTTTTTTAAAGCATTCCTTAGTGGATTGGTATTAGTGAGAGAAAGGGAGAGTTGGATTTTATTATTTATAGGTGAGTTAAACTAATTATGATGAGGTAGGATAAATCTAGATGTTGTTGAAAATTGAATTATATTATCTTAGTTCGGTTGGATGACCTAGTATGAGTCATTTTTTTTGATAAATTAATTTTTCCTGGGATTGTGAGAAGGTTGGATCCATTTTTTTCATAGAGGGAGTTTCCTGGAAGGATAATTAAGAATATTTGAGGATTGAGGAAGGATTTGACCATGTTTATTTTTACCTCAAGATATCAAGGATTTTGATTTTAAGTCATAGATAATAATACTTTCCACCTAGGCACCCCTAGTGAGCTAGTGATCGATCTGACTAGTGGTCATAAGATGCAACTAAAACAATCATTGGTGGTAGGACACATAATGGACCCTGATTAATGATTTTTTAAGAGATTGATAAAATGATACTCATTTATATTCTAATTGGGCAACGACTTATTGTGGTCTCATTATAAGAATATGACCAAGTGGTTTGTGGTTGGTCATAGTCCAATATTACAACTGAAGGTTCCGGGCGCAACGGAAGCGCATGGGTGGATGTGCCCACTTGGCTTTTTTTCATTAGCAATGATCAATCTGGGATCAATATGACGATAAATGCCAGTCTCCATCGATCGAATAACAGAAATAGAAAAAATAAAAGGGAAGTCCCGAAACCAAAAAGTAGGATCATTACAGGTTGATTATAATTAATTTAATCAATTGAAAAGAAATACCTTTTGGGTGTTCTTTCATCTTTTATGTTCTTGATCACGTTACGATGTGATTCGTCGTTGCGTCAGAGAAGCCAAGTGTATACTTCATCTAGCGGTGATCCACACGTGTACCTCGTATATCGAGATGTCGCCAAAGGATTATCTGGGTGCTAGCATGGAGAAACATTTGCTTGCATTATCCACCTTAGATCGTCTTGATCCGATGGAAGAGGATCTATCTCGGTCTTGAGAGCGTTCTTGGAGGAAGAGGTTCTTTCAGCCTTGAAAGAATTCTCCAGAGATGTTGTGTGTTATAAAAGAGTTGGGGTTGTGAGAATATTTATAATCAAGTTTGCGGTTGTAGAGTTATGACAATAAATAAACGCGTTACATGTTTTATTTATTCCATTGACTCTTATTTAAAACCCCCATGTCGAATAATTAATTCCTTGACATGTACCCAAACTGATTATAATAAATATAATTTAAAAAAATAATATATCCTCAAAATACAGACTGGAAAAACTAAACGGCATGTATTAATAAATACACGGGTTGTACTTGTTCTTCATTGAAAACTACACGACGTGTACATTTAATGTACACGGCGTGTATATCTTGTTTTTGTTTATTCATTTTCTTTCTATAAAGAAAACTACACGGCATGTAATTATTAATACACAGCGTGTACTTGTTTTCCATGAAAAACCACACGGTGTGAAATCTTTAATACACGATGTGTATATCTTGTTTTTCATTTCCTTCTTCCTCCAATCATTAAAGAGATCTAGGATTCCTTGAATAATTATTGAACCTCGTACGGGAATAATATTTATTCTACTTGAGATACTTGAATACACTTAGTGTGTGACCCTCTAGGCCTCTTTCTCATTGTCATTAGGCGGGCTTGCCTAAAGTCCAAGATTACTATCTAGCAACGGGTCAAGGCACCCAAGAGAAAGAAGTTGACGCCGCATTGACGTATCACCTCATACGAATGCTTATTTTTTAATTTAATACCTTTTTCTAGATATCTCATCAAGCAGGTTTCATGGTAGTGTCATAAACCTATATTCTTGATCCGTCGTTCTTTGACTACCTGAAATAGACTCATCTTTCACACCATGGCCATGGAATTTAATGCGACGGTTCTATTTCAATCAAAGGACCGAGATATCAACTTCCATAAATGGAAGGAACAAATCCTTCCCCGACTTATCCATTAATAACATGTCACTCGTGACGTACCCAACGTACCCTACTTCCCGCCAACTGTCTACGTGACGGTTTTCGTCAGTAAATCTAAGTGCTCGAGTCATGACATGAGTTAATGATAATCTTCCAGTATAAGGACCATTACACACGCTCGTAGATAGGAATGTACGATGACACCAAGACATGAGGAATTACTACTGGTGGGTCTGTTCTCATAATCTCCCATCTTGGAGATTACCAAGTGAGAACTCCATGAGAGAGAGTCTCATATTCTTATGAGTGCTTGCATAGGACAGTCTGTATACTATGTGTCCAGTCATAGTATGTCATGCAACCGTAGAACTTTATTTAATAATATTGTTATATAATTTCAAGGTTCTCATCACAGTGGAGATCTTCCATGACCTTATCAATTCAACAAATATTCTAGGACATTATTATATTATAGTCATGCAGAACAATGAACAATATATAATAAGTGAACATTCATGTAATCAAAGTACAAAATAGTTGGTTCTCAGGAAACCAACCCTTACAAACTCCCACTTGGAATAGATCCAACTTCCTACGACTTTTAGTCCGCTAGACCTCACATGGTGATCATGTTTCTTCTGAGTCAAGGCTTTAGTCAAGGGGTCCGCCACGTTGTCTTCCGTGGGAATACTACTCACTGCAACTTCACCTCTCTGGAAAAAATCCCTCAAGAGATGATACTTCTGAAGTATGTGCTTTATCCGCTGATGTGACCTTGGATCTTTAGCAAGTGCCACCGCTGCAGTATTATCACAATAGAGTGTGATAGGATATTTACTACTCGGTACTACATCCAGCTCTTGGACAAAGCTTTGCATCCATACTGCTTATTTAGCTACCTCAGAATCTGCGATATACTCGAACTCCGCTGTAGAATCTTCCACCACACTTTTCTCTGAGCTCTTACAGCTCACTGCACCTCCATTCAAACTGAATATGTATCCAGTCTGCGACTTCATGTCATCTTGATCAGTCTAGAAACTAGCATCTACATATCCTCTGATGACTAGTTCCTCATCTCCTCCATAAACTAGTAACATATCCTTAGTACGCCTCCGATACTTAAGGATTGTCTTGACTTCCACCCAATGGCGATCTCCTGGATCATCTTGATATCTTCCCACCGCACTTAATGCGTAAGCAACATCTAGCCTCGTACATAGCATAACATACATAACTGACCCAATCACGGATGCGTAAGGGATCCTTTCCATTCTCTTTATTTCTTCATGTGTCTGAGGACACATTTTCTTGGAAAGATGAATGCCATGTGACACTGGCAACAATCCCCTCTTGGAATATTCTATACCGAATCTCTTCAGTATCTTGTCAATGTATGTACTTTGACTCAGACCCAGCATTCTCTTAGATCTATAATGATGGATCTTGATCCCAAGAATATATACTGCCTCACCCAAGTCTTTCATGGAGAAAAATTTATGCAACCATGCCTTAAATGACTGTAAGACAGGTACTTCGTTTCCAATTAGTAATATGTCATCAACATATACTATTAGGAAAACGACTGCACTTCCACTAAACCTCTTGTAGACACAAGGATCACATTCATTCTTAACAAAGCCAAATTCCATTACAGCTTCATCAAAACGAATGTTCCATGACCTTGATGCTTTCTTTAATCCATAAATGGATTTCTGCAACTTACATACCTTTTTGGAATCCTTTGGAGTCACAAACCCTTCAGGTTGTGTCATGTAGACATATTCCTGGAGGTTCCCGTTAAGGAATGCTGTTTTGACATCCATTTTCCAAATTTCAAAGTCATGGTAAGTGGTAATGGCCAATAGGATTCTGATGGATTTCAGCATCGCAACCGGTGAAAATTTTTCATCATAGTCAATTCCTTGACACTGTATAAAACCTTTTGCAACCAGTCATGCCTTATAGGTGCTAACTTTTCCCTCCATGTCCAGTTTCTTCTTGAATACCCATTTATTTCTAATAGGCTTTACATCAAATAGAAGATCTACCAAAATCCAGACTTGGTTTTGGTACATGGAATCCATTTCAGAATTCATGGCTTCTTGCCACTTGGCAACACCTGTGCCTTCAACTGCTTCCTTCTAGGTAAGAGGATCTTCATTTTCAACCAATAATGAGTCACCATCCTCGGTGACAAGAAAACTATATCGTTCTGGTTCTCTCACCTCTCTCGTGCTCCTATGCAGTTCTTGTGTCTCTGGAACAAATTGTTCTTCCACGGGGCTTTGTGGAATCTGTTCTTGTACCAACTCCTGTGTATCTTGAACCTCGACTTCATCGAAGTCTATCTCACTCCCAATATCTCTTTTGGAGATGTTCTCCCTCTCAAGGAATATGGCGTGTCTTGCCACTGTAACATTTTTGTCTGAGGGGTTTTATAGGTAATATCCCCTTGTTTCCTTGGGATATCCTATAAATATACACTTTGTGCCTCGGGGTGCAAGTTTGTTACTTGAAGAGGCCTTAACAAATTCTTTGCTACCCTACACATGTAAATTCGATAACATGGCTTTGCGTACACTCCATAACTCATATGGAATACCATTTATCGATTTAGTTGGAACTTGGTTTAGTATGTGCGCTGCTGTTTGTAATGCATATACCCAAAAGGATAATGGAAGACTCACATGACTTATCATTGATCTCACCATGTCCAACAGGGTGCGGTTCCTCCTTTCACTTACACCATTCCACTGCAGTGTGTAAGGAGAAGTGAGTTGAGATAGAATCCCAAACTCCCATAAGAAATCAATGAAGTCCTCATTAAGATACTCTCCTCCTCTGTCTGAGCGGAGATTCTTAATCTTCTTACCAATCTGGTTCTCAACTTTATTCTTGTATTCTTTGAACTGATCAAAATAATCTGACTTATACCTCATTAAGTAGATATATCCATATCTACTAAAATTATCAGTAAAAGTTATGAAGTGCGAGTACCCACCCCTTGATTCAACTGGAAATGGTCCACACACATATGTGTGAACTAATTATAAAATCTCTTTAGCTCTTTCACCTTTCCCACTAAATGGGGCTTTGGTCATTTTTCCTTGTAGACACGCATGACATACACCAAGTGGTTTTAGTTCGAAAGAATCTAAATACCCATCTTGATGTAATTTTGTCAAACGTTTCTCATTGAGATGAACTAGCCGGTGATGCCAAAGTTGGGTGTGGTATGAGTCATGTGAATTAACTTTGTTATCAATTTCCATTACTTGGTTTGTGTAATATAACACATAAATGCCATTATATAAATGTGCCCTACCAAAAAAAATGCTATCTTTATAAAAATAGAAACATCCTCTTCAAAAATTGAAGATGAATCCATCAGTATCTAATCTGGATACTGAAATAATGTATTTGGTTATAGAGGGTACATAATAATATCCTTTCAAAACCAAGACCATCCCAGTAGGAAATGTGAGGTGGTAGTCCCCGATAACTACAACAACAAGTCTGGCTCCATTGGCTGCTCGTAGATCTACCTCCCCTAGATCAATCTTCCCGAATCTACTTGTTTCCTGTATTTGGATACATATGTGAGAACCACAAGAAGTATATAATACCCAATTAGTAGAAACATATAGATTTCATTCGATAACAAATGCACTTGAAGCTTCCCCTTGCTTCCTTGGTTGGGTGCAGTTTTTCTTCCAGTGGCCCTTCTTGCCACATGTGAAACAAACAGCATCCTGTTCCTTTCCCTCCCCTTTGATCTTCATTTTCTTGGAAGTACTTGAATAATCTTTGGGATTAATTATCTTTTCCTTCCCTTTCCTTTTATTCACCATAAGGACATAATATTTTTCACGCTTCATGTCATTATCTACTTGCTGAATGAGGATAAGAAGATCAGACAAAGAATTCTCAATGTTGTTCATGTTGAAGTTCACAACAAAGTTTGAGAATATCTGGGGGAGTGATGCAAGAATGAGGTTGGTACCCAGTTCTTCGGGGAGTTTAAACCATAGAACCTCCAAGCGCTCAATATAGCCAATGAGCTTAACTACATGAGGCTCGGATGGGGCACCCTCTCCAAGATTGCTCTGAAATAGAGCCTTGGAGATCTCAAACCTTTCCTGTCTTGCTCTCTCTTGGTATAGACCATGGAGGTGCTCGAGCATGCTATAGGTATCCATGTATTCATGAGACTTCATGAGCTCACTAGATATTGATGATAACATCAAACATTGAACGTAAAGTGCATCGTTCAAATGTTGATCACAGACTAGGAAATCTTCATCACTTGCCCCTGGGGAAGGGGAATTAGGAAGTGAGGACTCTAGAACGTAAAACTTTCGTTCATGGTGTAGGATAACCCGAAGGCACCTAAACCGTTCCTGAAATTTACCGCCAGTGAGGATGTTGTCTTTATATAGAATCAATCACAGAGAAAATGTGGTTGATGTGTTTGTCATTTTGATTCTAAAAATTAAAAGAGCAGATTTATCAGTACTTTTTGATTACATTTTATGAGAAATAATAAATTTTATTAAGTCTCCCACTATTTTATCAAGTCCTAATGGACCTCACCATTGAACTTGGAATGTCTAGTTGCTTTGACATTATAGTGGAAAGGATCCATATTCCCCTTCGCATAACCCCAACAAGGGTTGGTCAAGCTATTTGAAGGTATTTAGGTAGGAAGGTCTTTGCCAACTGTGAGCTTATAGTTCCTTGATCTGTTGAGTGGACTTCCCAATCCTGAAATCCTGACTTGGATTTCCTCAACTCTTGCCTCCAATATTACATCAAGTCTAGAAAGGGATACTCCTCTTGATGTAATATGGTTAAGTCAACCAGAAACCTTTCATAAGGGCTTCATTTATAAAATTAAGTGTCCCAACAAGGGTTGTCCAAACACATAGTTTTATTGAGTCTTGCCCTTAATCAGCTAATGGAAGGCTAAGTCTGACTTAATATGGTATTGAGGGATTTTAATCCTTTATGAATATTTTTTCATTATCACATGCTTGTTAATATTAAGTGATGCTTGCTTAAGTTATTAACCATGTTCTGATAATGTTTAGGCATAGTTCGGTTTTTTATTTTATTCCATCTTTGCATGCTTGTTCATTTTATTAATTATGTGATTGCGACAACACATACATAATAAATAAACCATGCAATCAGATAGAAATAAAATAAGATGGAATGATCATGAGCTTCTATTTGGTTAGCTTATCTAGCGGTTTTGATAAGCTAACCCTGACCTAGGGAAAACACCTTGAACATGATGGTTCGTGTTTTGCAGCTCCCACCTGTCCACCTTTGTATCTTCTTGTGTCGGTTTCACCTCGGCTTTGAGATTTGAACCATCTCCTCTGGCTTGGGAGATCCTCCATTACATGGGTTTACATTAAAGAAACCATGGGAGCGCATGCCATACATTTTATTGGAAGAAGGCTCGCAGGCCAAAAAATTTAAATTAAATAAATTTAAATTAAACCATACACATACAAAGGGTCTTTGGTCTAGCTCATGATCATCCATAGCATGCAAATACATTTACGCATATTTATAATTCAAATTCTTTTAACCGTTCTTTCATCTAAGATAAGTCGTGCTTGAATTTAATTAATTATGATCTTATAATTAATTAATTCATTATCTTAAATTCCTTTTTGAATTTACTTGAGATTATTCTCATCCACATTACTTGTATGGGTCTTTGTACATTGGATGAAACCTAGTGAAATTCCATTTCTGGAAAGTACATGGTGTGTAGTTTATAATTACACGACATGTATTTCTTTTCACCCTTTATGCAAAGTACACGCCGGGGGCTTTGGTGTGTTTTCTTTACTTTGAAAATTTTGGAGTACATAACGTGTAGATAAATCATACATGGTGTGTACTTCCTTGTTATGCGGTAACCGGCCTATCGATCCTGTGTATGCGGTACACAGATTATCCTTGTACATGGTTTCACCTGGGCCGAAACGGACTACACGACGTGTTGCTCCAACATACACGCCATGTATTCCGGTTTCCATGCACCATTAAATTCTGGTCAACACGGCGTGATTAATACTTAGGCATATTCAATTCACACGGCGTGGTTTTGCGGACCAGTGCCGGTTCGTTGAACCTAAGTACACGACATGTAGTTTTAATTACATGCCGTGTAATCCCGTGTTGTACAGTCAGAAAGAGAGGCTCCTCCAGATGAGTTCCTCGTTTTTATTTTAATCAAAATTAAAATTAAATGGTCGTTTCTGTGATATGAATCGAGAAACGAAGGAGGAAGAACAGATCTCGTTTATTCAGATTTATAGAACGATTTATTTTTAATTGAATCAAATATAAATGCATAAATTATCAATGAAAATTAAATAACTATAATCAACATTGTAACCTCGCTCTGATACCATTTGAAGGTTCCAGGTGCAGCAGATGCGTGTGGGTGGATGTGCCCACTTGGCTTTTTTTCCTTAGAAATGATCAATCCGGGATCGATACGACGATAAACGCTAGTCTCCACAGATCGAATCACAGAAATAGACAAAATAAAAGGGAAGTCCCGGAACCACAAAGTAGGATCATTACAGGTTGATTATAATTAATTTAATCAATTGAAAAGAAATACCTTTTGGGTGTTCTTTCTTCGTTGATGTTCTTGATCACGTTCCGATGTGATTCGTCATTGCGTCGCAGAAGCCAAGTGTAGACTTCCTCTAGCGGTGATCCACACGTGTACCTCGTATCTTGGGATGTCGCCAAAGGATTCTCTGGGTGATAGCATGGAGAAACCTTTTCTTGCGTTGTCCGCCTTAGATCGTCTTGATCCTATGGAATAGGATCTCTCTCGGTCTTGAGAGATTTCTTGGAAGAAGAGGTTCTTTCGGCCTTGAAATAATTCTCTAGAGATGTTGTGTGTTAGAAAAGAGTTGGGGTTGTGAGGATATTTATAATCAGGTTTGAGGTTGTAGAGTTATGACAACAAATAAATGCGTTATATGTTTTATTTATTCTATTGACTCTTATTTAAAACCCCCATTTCGAATAATTAATTCCATGACATGCGCCCACATTGATTATAATAAATATCATTTCAAACAATATTATATCCTCAAAATCCTGATAGGAAAAACTACACGGTGTGTATTAATAAATACATGGCGTGTACTTGTTTTTCATTGAAAACTACACGGCGTGTACATTCAATGTACACGGTGTGTATGTCTTGTTTTCATTTATTCATTTCCTTTCCATAAAGAAAACTACACGGCGTGTAATTATTAATACACGGCGTGTGCTTGTTTTCCATGAAAAACTACATGGCGTGTAATATTTAATACATGACATGTATATATTGTTTTTCATTTCCTTCTTCCTCCAATCATTAAAGTGATCTAGTATTCCTTGAATAATTATTAAACCCCGTACGGGAATAATCTTTATTCTACTTGAGATAATTGAATACACTTAGTGTGTGACCCTCTAGGCCTCTTTCTCATTGGCATTAGGCAGGCTTGCCTAAAGTCCAAGAGTACTGTCTAGCAACGGGTCAAGGCACCCAAAAGAAAGAAGTTGACGCTGCATTGATGTATCACCTCATACGAACTCTTACTGTGTAATTTAATCCCTTTGTCTCGATATCTTATCAAGTAGGTTTCATAGAAGTTTCATAAACCTATATGCTTGATCCATCATTCTTTGACTACCTGAAATAAACTCGTCGTTCACACCATGGCCATGGAATTTAATGTGACAGTTTTATTTCAATCAAAGGGCCAAGATATCAACTTCCATAAATGGAAGGGACAAATCCTTCCTTGACTTATCCATTAACAACATGTCACTCCTGACGCACCCAACGTACCCTACTTCCCGCCAACTGTCTACGTGACAGTTTTCGCCAGTAAATCTAAGTGCACGAGTCATGACATGAGTTAATGATAATCTTCCAGTCTAAAGACCATTACACACGCTCGTAGATATCAATGTTCGATGACACCAAGACATGCGGAATTTCTACTGGCGGGTCTGTTCTCATAATCTCCCATCTTGAAGATTACTAAGTGCGAACTCCATGAGAGGGAGTCTCGTCTTCTTACGAGTGCTCACACATGACGGTCTGTATACTATGTGTCCTATCATAGTATTTCATCCAACCGCAGAACTTTATTTAAGAATATTGTTATAGCATTTCATGGTTATCATCACAATGGGGATCTTTAATGACCTTATCAATGCAACAAATATTCCAGGACATTATTATATTATAGTCATGCAGAACAATGAACAATATATAATAAGTGAACATTCATGTAATCAAAGTACAAAATAGTTGGTTCTCAGGAAACCAACCCTTACAACAACTAGAAAGGATTTCCCTAAATTTTGAAGTATTTATTTATTTTTACTCTAGTATTATGATCCAAAAATATGATATTTATTTCACCCTATAATACCTTACTATTTAATATTTAGAAGTGTATAATTAGTTTATCCTTGTGTAGAATTCCAAGAATGATATATTTAAAAACATTCTTGATGAGTAGGTAACTCCAGGGGTAGATGGATTTTAATATATAACCTAACATTAATCTTTTTATTTATTCAAAAGAAAGTAAAAGAACAAAGCATTCTAATAACCAACATCAAATCCAAAAAGGAAAATCAAGGAGGTATGAAAAAGTGAAGACCAAGAGCATCCTCAATAGAAATGTCCACACCAAACAAAGGAAGGGATCCAAGGGAATTGAACACCAAAAGAGGAGGGTCAAGGATCACCCTAGAGGCCAAGAATTCAGTAAGCCAATTACCCTCGCACCACATGTGAAGAATGTCTGTGTCATGGGAGAGAAGTCCCCTACATTTTCAGATGAGGTAGGTAATTTTACAAGGAGGGAGATTTATCCCTTAAGGGAGATCCAAATGATTTTTAAATCTATCTCCACTATAGACAAGGGATGAGATATTATGGAACAAAGCTCTAAGACACTATGCATGGCCTTGGCCTCTGCCACTAGAGGGTCACTAGCTCCATAATAGGCATTGAAAGAAATTAAAACTGATCCAGAAATGTCTCAAACAACCCCTCCTCCCCTCATGACCCCTATCCACAAGCCCCATCAGTGTTGAGTTTGATCCCATGAGAGGGATGGTGCCATCTTACCCAAGGGCTGGGAATCATAAGGGGTGAAGGGCCCAATGATCATAAATTTCCAGAGTAATGACTAGGGGAAGGTTCCACCTCGTGACGCTTGTAGAGAAAAGAAAACTTAGGGATAAGGAGCCTGGTCGAGAGAAGAAAACTGTGGGGAGAGGGGTGAGACCCGTGGTGTCTTTCATGGTTGTGAGCCTACCAAATGCACAAAAAACCAATAGTGATAAGAATAAAATGCCTATCTTCCTCATGTTTGGTGGAGGATCATCTATACTATTTCTGGAATAACTCCACAAGAGAGGAAATCATCCCTGAAATAGCCATAAACTCCCCCAGATCATTCCACAACTGGTCAACCCAGTCACTTTGAAGGAAGAGGTGGATCGATGTATCCTCTTTGGGAGATGAATAAAAGTGGCATCTTGAGGCAAGATGAATTTCTTTGGCCTTGATATCTATCTCCATTGGGACAACATTGGATAAGAATCTACAGATAAGAAAATTAAACTTGGTAGGGAGGTACTTTTACTAGAGAACACTACCCTATGAGTCGCTAGCCCCGCCTAAGAATGGACTTCTTGTAGTCCATTTCCAAGAACCTTCCTGAAGGATAACCCTTGAAGATTCACCTGTCCATGGACTCATATAGGCATATGTCATGGAACCAAGCCTCCTAGGAGGGGTTGAGGATGGCCTTGATAAAGGATGGATGAAGGGAGGCCTCTTTAATTGAGAGGTTGGGAGTCAGACAACCCCAGAATCCAAGGAATCCACTGCCCTGATTTCACTCCCATAAGTTGGATACTCCCTGCCCAATGATCTATTGGGAGTGTTCTCAGAGAGAGGACACATGGATGTGGAGAGAGCTCCATAAGAAGGAGGGATTACTACCATTATCCTTGAGCCTAAATCCATACTTTCCCTTGATGGAATGGCTCCACAAAGTTTGGCCCTAAATAAGTCCCAAATCCAACTTACCTTTCAATAAGAACATGGAATCACTCAATCTTCTCATGTTAATGCCACCATTCTCCAAAGGATTCACCAATATGATCCAAGAGTCCCATTTGCATATACCTTCACCACGAGTATCCCAAAGGAAAGAATTTAAGATGGACATTAGCCGGTTGATGATTGACCTGATAACCTTATGAACATATAGGATGTGCATGGGGATTAAAGACAACACACTATTAATGAGAGTAATCCTCCCCCCAAAAGAGAGGAATCAGTTCTTCCAGTTGTTGATGATGTTTATGAACCTATTAACCACATACTCAAAGTGGTGAACCTAGATCCTCCCTGGAGCAATAAGATCCCCCAAATAGGTCATGGAAAAAATGATTTTCATGGATTCTGAGGATTCTTTCAATAATACCCATACACCTTCTCGTGCATTTCGAAGGAATAAAAACACCACTCTTTTCTCGGTTGGTAAGTTGTCCACTCCATTGAGCATATTAATACATAATCTTCAAAAATATTCTGATAGAGGGACTCTACCCATTGATAAAGAACATCAGTTCATCCACAAATAATAGGTGGGAACCACTGGGAACTTGGGACCCGAAATGGAAAGGGTGAATAGCGCCATGCTGAATGGCTGAAGAGAAGTATCTACTAAGAGTGTCTTGGGCCAAAATTAAAAAATTCGGGGATAGGGGGTCACCTTGACATAGGCCCCTAACAGATTTTTAAACCCACATTGTTTCCCTACAAAGATGATATTAAACCAAGGGGATATATAGAAACAAAAAATGGTTTCAATGAAAGATTTTGAGAAACCCTTGCATCTCATGGTGTGAATGATGAAATTCCACTCCAGGTGGTTATATGATTTATCCATGTACAGTTTAATAACAACGTTTGATCCCAAGAACTTCTTATGGATATCCCAAATCATCTCATGGGAAACCCAAATATCCCCTTAGATCGATCTCCCTTGAATGAAGGCATGTTAATCATCCGAAATCCATTGGTGGGTGAAGGCATTGAGCCTACTGTTAATGATGGTAGCTAGGACCTTGTAGAAGAAGTTACACAAACTGATGGGCTAATATTGAGAGATAGATAAGGGGGAGAAGACATTTGGGATCAAGATAATGGTGTTATCATTATCCATTCATGGGAGAGGACCACCTCTGAAGAAATCCTGGATAGCCTCAAATAGATCTTTTTTGATGATGTTTGAAGAAATGGTGTAGAAGGAACCCAGGTAGCCATCTGGGCCAGGCACGCTTTCAGGGTTGAGATATTTCACTACCTCCCATATTTTCTTCTCATTAGGGAAAATACTAAGGATATCATTTTCATGGTTGGAAATTCTAAAAGGGATCAAGTAAAAATTCTTTGCCTATCTAGATGGGTAACCGTCCTGGAAATGGGGGTTAGGACCGCATAATAGAGATCTGAAATAGGAACAAACCATAGCGCCAAGTAGCTCTGAATCGATGGAAGAAGACCCATACACAATCCTAATATTGGGACCATGAACCCGCTACTTATCCTTTAGACAATTGTGAAAGAAAGCTGTATTATGATCCCCCTCTCTAAGCTAGGAAATATAGGAACGTTCTCGAAGGCGCCGCTCTTGTTCAAGAATAACTTCATTGAATTGATGTTTTTTATTACAAAGGGCATAAAAACTTTATCATTCCACAAATCTTATAATGAAACTTCATCTATCTCAATGTATTTCATAATATCATACATGACCAGATGATCAGGTTCTTGGGAAGTGGACCAAACTAGGAGAGCCTATTTCAAGTGCTGAAGCTTAACTTGGAGGTCTTTCCAACAAATTTTCTAGAAAGGAGAGTTCCATGACTATTCCATAGCCTCTATAAACCTAGGGTTTTTATACCATAACTTGGAGAATAAGAAACAAATAGAATATGGGGATCTCGATCTCTGATGAATAAGGAAGGGAGAGTGACCAGACATAACCCGAACCAAATGAGAGACTTCAAGATTCTGAAAGAACAAGATTTCATGGAGGTTACCCAGGTAGAGATAAATTATACACCAGGTTATCCTTCCACCCCACTAGTTATTACACCACATGAAGCTGTCCCCTATAAATCCAAGGTCCATAAGCCCCTCTTGTGTAGTGAAGGAGGAGAAATCCAACCTATCTTTTCGAGGAAGAGACATACCACCTTTCTTTTAAGAAGGGTTCATGATAGTGTTAAATTCTCCACCCACAGTCCAAGGCTCCTCTCCTGGGTTAAAGGACCTGAGTTCCATCCAGAGTTGATCCCATAAGTTAGATTTACACTTAGCATAACAAAAGGAGTAGAAGCAAAAACCAATTTAAATCCATCACTTTGGCCGATAGATATTGGTCCGACAATGCGAACAAGTCGATATTCAAACTAGAACTCTAGAAAATCCACACATGATGGTTCACTGGCTCACCATGCATGAAATAATGCAAATTGATTCTCTTAGAAAACTACCCGATTTTGGAAGAAAACTATTTGGGATCCAAGACCACAACAATCGAAACCTTATGATGAGAAACCTTGGATGAAAGAAAGTCCATATTCACCATATCACTGAGACCATGGGAATTCCATATAATGAGAGAGATCATTGGAACAACCTGTGCCTAGCACTGGCCCCAGGTGATGAAGCTAGTTATCAAAGCTCCATCGAACTAGTGAGACAAAATCTAGTCTGCAATCTAGTAACCATCCTCCTCAATGAAGATTTGTGGGAAGATGAAGATCTAGAAGAACCTTCAAAGCCAATATGGGAGGGTATCCCTCTCCTATTGGTCAGTGAGAATGGGGAGGAAAGGTCCTTTATAATAGATAAGGCCTCAAATGAGTTGGCTGTGCGAATCAGGAACCACACCTGGACAAGGGAATTCATCCTGGACGAGGTTAGGGGGAATATCCAAGATGGAGGAGCCGAATGAAATAGAGACCAATGCCATGTAGGGGGGAGGGGTGGGGGAAGGGAAGGGCCAAGGGATACCATGGTACATAGGGGGGACATCAAGGGGTAGGATGAGGAAACCAAAACGGGTACCAGGGCCATGCATGGGAGAGGTGGAGGAGAAGGAAAGGGTAAGGGAGGAGAGAGGGTGGAGAGATGGTTAATAGGAGGCTACCACAAATAAAGATTCTCCTGTCTCAAAATGATTCAGTTTCCTTAAAGTATCATGGTGGGAGGAGTGCCTCCTACAGTTGGAGGATACATGGCCATGTACATGACAACTTACACATAAACGAGGAACCGAAGGGTAGAAGATATGCTGATCCCATTCCAGGGAGGAACTAACATAGAGGAGGATCTATGTCAGGGGAGTATATATGAGATTCAAAGAAAAAACAATGTATTTTAAAAATTATATAATAATGAATATAAGTAAATACCTGGCCAAAAATAATTTATTTTATAAATATAATGTATTTTAATAAACTAAAATCAATTTACAAACATATAATGGACTTTCCAATGTCTAAAAGTGAATTATAGGTTTTAAAAAACAATATTTTGTAGAAAAATAAAATTTACATGGCCAAAGAAATATTAAAAAAACGATTTAAATTTTAAAAAATAAAAAATTAGAAAATATTTCCATAAATGTTAAATATCACGAATTAAAAGCATGGATAATCTCATGGTTTTTCATTTTCCAGAACCTACCTAAGTTTAAAAGTTAATAAATAATTCTCCCTCATTTCCTATAAATACCCCATCCTCCCATCCCTCTCAACCATAAAATCTGTGAGCATGGTTATCCTATGAAAATATATATCAATAGTCCTTAAAAGGTGTTATTAAGGTTATAATGTGTTATTTATCAATATTTAACAAGCTACTTTACAAGGTAAGTATTCCTAACCTTCTTTCTTCATTTACCATATCCAGTCCTTTTAATTCCTTTAAATTTTTGATAAAAAATATTTTTATGAACATTTATTATAAATCCATTATTGAATTTTTATTGGGATACTACTCTCCCCTCTCATTCTAAAATATTAATAAGCTATTATTACGGTTAATCATTTTTTATACATAAAATTTATTATCGAAATCCCAAAAAAATTAATTTTTTGTGGTATGGATGTATTAAATATAAGAGGTAGTATTTGTCTGTATAAGGATAATTTTTATGTAGTTGGTAGAGCCTCTTTTGAGTTATAATTGGATTAAACTCAATTTCGGAACAAGTTCACCTTTTTTGTCAATTCATATAAACCTGGAAGTCTTTCCTTAAGGAAATTTTGTATCCCTAATGTGTATCAAATATATGTGACACATAGTACTAATTTTTAGAAGTTATTTTTATATCATTGGTTTGATCTATTTCCATTTTAAAATATAATATCCAATGACTACTTTCTGCTGATATCCATATATGATAAAATTCTCCTACACCACTACTTTTTTATCACTCGTTTGAAAATGTACTTTATATTTCATTGTGAATATCCTATAATTTATTATTTGATTGAAGAATATTCACCTAGATAAAAATATTATTACATTGAATGGGGAAATATAAATAATTTATATATCCATTATTATTATATGGATAACTATTGATTACTTATCCAAGATTCAGAATGCAGTTTCTTAGGGAACATTATGATATGTATTGTTTAGTCATTATCCTCATTTGATGGATGCATTTGAATTATTATGTGATGAGTGGAGACTATAATTATATATCCATTTGATGAATTGGTAGGTCTTATGAGATAAACTAGGTTGGGTATCTGATGTATTTCTATCCATTTATGTATAATTTATTGTCCAATATATTGATGGCGTGGTTATGTTCTTCAGCATTACGTATTCTATCCCCATGAAATTAGTAATTTTTATCCATGTGATTATTTATTTCCATTGTTATACTATCCATTTATATATTATGTTTGTGTTATTAGGTACATGACATTATTTTATTATTTATTCCAACCATATTATACATTCCTTGTTTATTTCATGATGATTTTCACTGACCCCTTATTAAGCATTTGAGCTCACCTATTTGTATTATTTCGTATTTACTCATAAATCTATAGTGATTAATATGTTTAGATTAAGAATAAACATAGATAAATAAATTTTTTTGATGTATTTTCATAATATATATTATGTTTACAATGTATTTTAATGTTCATGTAAGTATCTAGTCTCCTAAGACTACTAAACTATTGGATCCTAAGTATTGTAATATTATGTATTTTATACAAATGTAATGAAATACCACTGTCTCTGGGTTATTGGAGTTGGGGTTTTATTGTTGGTATCATAGAAAGTTTAGTTTAATCCTTAGGAACTATATTTAAAACAATATAGTTAGGAAAAACAAGCCTATGAAAACCCTCATAAAATTATTTAAATTATTATAGAATAGATAGAATTCTTGATATGATTTTTTAATACACTAATGGAAAGTAAATAATTTAATATTGATTAATTTTCATTTTTAACATCATTTAAAAAAGGGTGTGAATAAAACCAATGTTAAAAGTATAGTGTTAACATCATTTATTAAAAACTAAAATCAAAAGTGAGTTTCAATGATTTTTTATAAAAAATGATGTTGAAATATCGACTAAATATAGATATAGAGAAACTTTCAATGTTATTTTTCATAAAAACCAACATTGATAGTTGCTTTTGATGTTATTCATTATAAAAAATGACATTGAAAATGGCATTAAATGTTGGTTATTATAATAACCAATGTTTAAATATTTACTATATATATATATATAAATACTTTCAATATCTATTTTCATAAAAAATAATATTGAAAGTCACTTTCAATGTCAGTTTTCATAAAACCCAATGTTTAAATTTATTTTTGAAATAATTTTTTATAATAACCATGTAATACCCTGTGTCTGTATAGGCATTTAGAATCCAATAGAAATTTTAATTTTGAGTTTTTTGAGGGGGTAATACTTTAATTTGAGCTTCAGGGTGGTGTTTCACTGTATTTAATATCTTATAAGATATATTTTGTACATAGAATAGGGATCGAGAGGTAGACCAGGAGCTCATAAGAGTATCAAGGAGGGTCCAGAGTGGATCTTTCAAAAATACATCAAACCAACAACTAGTTGATACAACTTCCCCATTAGTATTTTAGAGGGGGAGACCCCATTTTCTCATTCATGTTTGTGTGAAACTAGGGCAGTCAAATCCTCCTTCCTCTCCTCTTTAACCCCTTTGATCTTGGGAGGTTTCTATAGAGATTTTTCGATGATTAGAGGTTAGTTACATCTTCCTATAACCTCTAATGATCTCTCCTTCCTTTCTTTTCTAATTTATTCTTTTTCATTTAGTTTTTTGTAGGTGACTCCACCAAAACATATTGGAATCAAATGATTCTCTTGGGGATTTTTTTTTAACATTGATAGAGGACATCCCATGGTGGTTTTTTCCTATGGTGGATTGAAATTTCATTAAGGCATGACAATATAATAATTTTTCTGGTGTTTTTTCATTAAATTGGTCATAATTAAATTTTGACTTTTTTCATTTCTTATTATGTATTTTTCTGATAATGGTGCTGGGATTCTAATGCTAACCTATCATAGGTAGTTTCTCTAAGTTAAATTGAGTGGTGTTTGCCTAATGAATTGGTTATTATTACTTTTTTGTTTAATTTGTGTAATTAATTGTAAATTTTAGAGTTAATTAATTATTGATATTTTTATGATCTTTCTTGAGATAGGTACTCTTGTGACATGTTAGGATTGTGAGGCATAGTTAGGCCTTGAAATAAGATATCATAATTTATAAAATAAATAAGAAAACCATCAAATTTGTAGGTGGTCTCACAAAAAAGACCATGGTAGTTATGTTTTTTTATATGTAATATGATGTGATGTATCACTATTTTTAGTGGTTACCTCATGTGTGATTGGAATATTTAAGTTGAATTAAATGTGTTATTATATAGTGACCAATTAATTTAATGAATTTAACCAAATGAGTAATCTTATAATACATGTTGGTCTTAGGGAATAGTCTTGACACCTTAGTCACTGATGGCCAATTCCATGATTTGAGACTTTCCTTGAGTCTTTTGGACCCCCATGAGGGCTGTCCTTTAGAAAAAATTGAATAGACATGGATTAGTGGTCCATGATTTTGAAATTTTCATACCCAAGTTGGGGTTAGATAGGAAAGAGACATTAATGGCCTAAATAGTCCATGGGAGGACCCTATGACACCTTGGAGATATTAGGCTCATTTAATAGACCTAAGGGATAATGACCCTCCCCCTTATGATATGAACATGTCTAGGTGGATAGGACTTAGGTAGAATATGATGAGTTGGGGTGGGAAAATTAACTTAGTAATACCTTGAGGATAGAGTTGGACTATATTCCATATCTTAGAGTATTGAAAATGAGGATTACTCTACATAGCTAGAAAGGCCAAGCTATATTGATGATGATGCTGTGAGATGTTTCATTCTCTGAGAATTGGGTGTTGATCCAAGACCTAGTTCGATATTGAGGACACATGTAATGGTTCCTCTTATATGATTTGACCTTAGGTAAACTTGGAGAGTGTATAATGACCCATAATTTTCATACATAGATATTTCATCTTTTTAGATGAATATTAATTATATAACATAACTATCCATTTTGGAATTGTATAGGTATAGTGACTTTGGAAACATGGAAACATAAAAAATTGTTTCATAAGAGTCTCTTATTAAGTTATTCATAACTATCACCATTATTAGGAATATCATCCCTAAAACCATTATTCATAACAAGGGGAAAATGAAATATAATAAAGGGTGGTATTATATGCACAATAAGGGTAAAAAAGGGAGAAATTAATGATAACTTGAGTATAACATGAGCATAAGGGTATGGGAGCATGATTATAACAATTAAAATTCATAACCTGCATATCATAGGTTATAATCTTGAGTCATGGAATAAATATTAGTAGTTTATAAGACATAAATCACAAATTAATAAAAGAACACGAGTTATGAGAGCATAATATTAGAATAATACATGAGTTTATGGTATACACATAACCTTATAACTTTGTAAACATGTATAAATAGAAACATGTTTACTCATAAAGTTAAGGACATAAAATTAGGCCCTCGCATAAACTTATGGATGTGTAATCAGGTCAACACATAATCTTATAGACATGAAATCCAAGACTATGCATAAAAACATGAACATAAAAACTAGGTCCATGTATAATATAATGGAAATGAAATCTAGGTCCACACTTAATATTATGGACATAAAATCTCGGTCCGTTCTTAATATTATATGCATGAAAACTGGGGTTCATGCATATTATATTTACCTTATAAGTTATCCATCTTTACCCAATACATTGGAGGGATATATAGGTTCCACCCATCATATAATGAAAATCATAAATATACATGCAAAAAGATTATAAAACATTCATCATATCAAAAAACTTGAAAAACGGGTTTTATAAAAATTACATCATTACATAAATTGTGGAAAAGAAATATATTTCATAAACAATTCATCATTTCATCACAGTATAACCCATTGAAAAGAAACTTATTTCATAAACATTTCATCATGTCATTATATCACAACCTATGGAAAACAAAAGGGATTCATAAATATATTTTCATAATAAACATAAACCATATAGAGAAAGAATAAGGTCAGTATCCTTGGATCATATCCCCAGTAAATCATAAGTTATATCAAGGGTTTTTTTCTTTGATGAATATAAATACTATTAAAATATCATTAAAAAATTCTAGTGGAAAATATCCTTTCTATTTCGAAATCACTTATTTAGAATATAAAAAGTTAAAAAATATTATGAAAAATATTTTCATTTAAAATAACCATGGAAAATTTTAAAGAATATTAAAAAAATTTAGTGTTCATGATGTTTTAAAATTCTACTCATGCCATATAAGTTAAAAGAAAAAATTTCTTTCAAATTTTTGGTAAAAGGTCAAAAAGTATCTCATTCAGAAAAAACAAGAAGATTACTTTTAAAACAATTTTTATAATTTAAAACAAGGTTAAAAATTAAAATAAATAATAATTGGATAATATTAAATACATACTTTAAGATGTTTTTAGAAAATATGGGCATGGAAGAGAAAGATTCCCGACCGAATAATAAAACATGACCAGTTTTCATTAAAAACATTATTTTGGTCTCTTGGGTAATTAAGTTGATAAAAATGAAAGGAAAATATGTATTATCAAGTAATAAATTTAAGAGAATAAAGAGGAAATATATTTATTAGGTAAGGATCAAATAATTTCCTCAATGTAAATTCAAGCATAAAAAACCATGATTAAAATAGGATTGATACATAAATCCCTTACCAATTTAGTGACAATTGAATCATTAAACACATGAAATAAAAAACCATATATAGATATTTAAATAAACATAAAATTAATAATAATAACCATAAAATACATTCATGATAATTATATACACCACATAATACAAACAAGTGGTGAATATGACATGTGCCTCACAGAAATAAAAATATGATCAATATTAATTATGATATAAATATAATATATATTCATTATATACATGTTTAGATTCACCCATAAAATTAGATATTGAAAAATTAATTACACCTTCCATGGAGACGATATTCCATACATACACAAGAACATTGTATTCATTTTTTATGGATGGGATGAAGGAAATGTAAATAATAAATCACCTTTAAATAATAATTATTATATCATATATATCATATATATTCATTAAATCTATCTTTATTACCATAAAAGTAAAATGAAAATGAAAATTAAATCACAACACTTTGTGGAGGTGGTAGTCCACACATACGCATGAGTAACATTATCTTTTTCCAACAGTTTGGAAGGTAAGAGGGTACATATGGTATTATAATTAAAGAATTATAATTATTTAATAATTATAATATAAAAAATTTAACCCATACAAATATAAATCCATAAAATATGATTATGAGAAATGAATTGTATCTTAACATGGAGATCGTAAGCCGTGCATATGTACAAGCGATGATTTCACCTCCCATTTGATGGAAATAGGGTTAATAAAGGTGGTTTAAGAATTATAATGACCTATATATATATATATTTAATTAATTTACTATTTTATAAAAAATATAATATATTTATAGGAGGTAAAATATGAATTTAAAAGAAAGTGATTGGCTAAAGTGATTACCTCTTCTTTGAAACAACTCCTTTAGATATCCTCTTGAGGACCCTAGGGTTGGTATTTTGGGAAGAAAAAAACCTATATAATGAGGATAATGAAGTTGAGATGGGATTTTGGAAGGGTTTTGTGAATATATAAGGCCCAAAGTAGAGTAAGTAAAGAGAAAGGAGAGGCTCCCTTTTATAATTGAGGTAAGGGGTATTTTTGGAATTTCATAAAAGATTAAAATATAATAAGGCCATTCTCTAGATCAAATTATTACAAATGGAAATATATTTAAAGATAATGTTTTATAGGGTTTAAATAACATCAAAAAATAATATTTGGATAGGTTTAAGTGGTGTTTTAAACCTTATCCATTGGTTTAACCCCTTAATTAACTTACTTTAACATTTACCACGATAACCTCTTTTTCACAATTAAAAATTTATAATTTTACATACAAGGAGCAAAATGGATAAAAAATGGCCAATGAATAAAATTTTAGACCAGATAGTATCCACATTTTCCACTTTAAAGATTTTTATGATTTTTAAATAATTTAATAAAATATTATTTTGATAAACAATCATTACTTTCAATCTTGACACTATTCATTTCATTTGAATTAAAGGACATAAATACAACTTTGGAATTATATTATAATCATTTTAAACCTAAATTTAATGTTTTATTTATCTATTTTTTTAGTAAAATTATAATTCACTCAGATTATATTAATTTTAGTATTTTTAAATCATTCATTTTATTTTTATATTAATTAAAAAATACTACATCTGTGTTCTGTAAGAATTTAAGGAAATTATATAATTTATAAAAATTATAAATAAATTTATATATTTAAAATAATTTTATTAAAATCAAAATAAACAATTATATTCATTAATAAATTGGTTTTCTTAGTATACTGACATATAATAAATTTTAAAAACTATGAGAGTGACATTTTGTTAGTTTCTTCACTTTAAATATTATATCGGTCATTTTCATAGAAAAGTATTCATTAAAAAACAAATTTCGATTCTAAGGTGATAATTTTAGAATTAAATTAATTATATAAGAATTAGTATGAGAAATTCTGGCCTTATAACTTATTTTTAACTAAGATTAACCTGATTTACACTTTACTTAGGCGATAAATTTTACCACAGTTACTATTCATATTGAAAAAAATAAAATAAACCTATTTAACAAATTTTAACCCCCTAATTATAAATATGGAAACCATTTTATCAAATTTAATACCTTTAAGTTTTATAAATTAATTTTTAAATAATCACGTAAAACTCGATGAAAACAACTTTTTAGAAAAATTCATTTTTTAGCATAAAAATTGGTTTATTCTTATCTCATACATAATTTTTTTAAATCAATGTTATTTTTTTATTAAATAGATAATATATAAATTTTATTAAAATCATTCACCAATATTAATCAATTTAATTTATTATGATAAAAACACATTGCACCTATAAAAAAGGTTTTTCAGAAAATTCCTTTTTATGTATAAAAATGTTTTTATACTAAATTAAAAAATAAAATTGATTCCAATTAAATTAATTGGATATTTTAAAATATAAGAGAAATAATTTTACTTTTAAATCATTAAAAAATGAAAGTTTTTACATGCATTTAACAAAAATAACTTTGATATAAAAAATACATAACAAAATTTTCACTATAAAAAAGACATCATAAGAAAATTATAACAAATGTAGTTAATGATTATGCATATGAAAATTAATTGGATACCTTTGAAATATTCATATAAAAATCAATATTTTCAAAAAATTATAAAATATACATCCTAAGATAATTTTGATATGATTATTTCAAAAATGTAGTTAATTTTAAGAAATAATTTTTTAAAAGTGTCAAATATTAAATACAACATTTACCCAAAAAAATAAATAATAATTATTTTTGAATGAAATATAATTTTTAATCATGATATAACTTTGTTAAAAAATGAATGCTTAATTCCTAAGAATTAATAAATACATTAATATTTATTAGGATATATATATATATATATATATATATATCATAAAGTAGTTAATCCTATTCGTACCCTCCAATTTAACAACTAGGTTATAATGGTCATATTTAAATAATAATAATTTGTGGTTTTTTAAGTTTTATGTTGCATTTTATATAATATATCAAACATAATGTTATTATTTTAAAATATTAGGGTGTAATATTTTACCCCTTTAATGAATTCCATCCTCACAATTTGAACTTTTTCTCGGCAATCAAAGGGTTAATATTTAAAATTTCTTTATTGAAAAACACATCTTAAAAAGGGTTAGTATAACTTTCTCTTAAAAAGTAAAGGTAAATACAAAGGTCATATTGGTTTCCAAATAGGAAAACATTAGTGGAAATTAAAAATATGGAAGTAGAAGAGAAAATTAACAACCAAGGACTCATATAGAGTGATACAGAATATGTTCAAGTGAAATTTAATAAACAAAAAACCATAAATCCATGATGAGTGAAGAGACCATCGATTCACTGGAAATTAAGGTGAACGATTAAAATTTTATATCAAGATCCATTTCCTAAAGTTGATTGATTCTTTTACTATCACGTTAAAAGATAATTACTTGATTTCTTTCCACATAATAGTCATAATTTCATCCTTTTATTGTGCTTAAATAAATTTCCACATCATCTCTTAATCCATGGAATAAATATACAATATGAATTTTTCATACCCAAGGCACTACAATTAAATTTTAATGGATCATAATATCCATAAAAGAATGAAAAGTCACAACACCTATCTCAAAATATTTATCAAATCCAAAAATATTAACAAAATTTATATAATAAATTAATTTCAGAAACCTCAATAATAACCCCATGGTTCAACATAATCCATTTCACAAATAGTTAACCTTAATACTCCTCCAAAATATATCTTAAAAGTTTAAAACCCAAATATTAGAATGATTTGATCAAAAAATTTATCCCCAGATAATATAACGTGGATCATAATGTCACATACCAAATATGTGAATACCTTGATCATATATTATATAAAAACATACTAATAATATGAATAACCTTAAAAACATAATGATAAATTATATTCTCAAAAAAATAACATAATACCTATTCCTCATGTAAAACCAAAGACCAGTGAATATACTCCATAAATAAAAAATGTAATAAAATTCATTAAAAGATGACATAAATAACTTTTTCATCAAATCACTAACCAATTTCAAGGTTACCAATACTATAAATTTAAATAATAATTTTATCCAAACTAAACATTATTTAACTCAATAAAAAACACATATTAAGGTCTATCTTTCCCATAATCACATGTTCTCCAAAAATATCACCTCACCACTAAATCACTTTTCTTAGTTATTAGTATCATTAAAAATATGTTTCCAAATCCTTAAAGAAAAACTATTGTGGGATAATCCTCAGATGTTTCATAATTTTTATTAATATAACTTAATTAGTATAACACTTATACAATATAATTATTGAATATAAATATATATACACTTCAATCATTCCACTTCCTTCTTAATCCATTAACCAGGCTTTTTCATCTTATCCCCTCATATTATTTCCTACAATATGAAATATGAATTATGTCTTTAGATTAATAAACCTCAATTTAATCATGTTCCTTAATTTTAAAATATAAATATTTTCAAAAAAACCCATACCTTTCATATGTCATTCATAGTATCTTCATCATTATCATTAAAACCATTACTTTTACAACCTATATGATTCTCTTCTCGATATTTCCCCCTAGGACATCTATTTTAGTAATTCCCATACTTTCTCCATTTAAAAAATTCAACCATTGAGGATACCATAAGGAGAATATTATTCTAATCCATTTTGTTAACTTAACTTTTCATTTTTCCTCAACAATTACCGAGTTTGTGTCCTTTTCCACACTCAAAGCACCTTCCTATTCCTCTTAAACATTAAAGTGAGTACTTTTTCCCACATTCAAGGCATGTTGGAAGCTAAAAATTCATTCCAACATGGTTTTCATGAAACACCATCTTTATCTTATTAGGTGTATCAAGAATCTCATTAAAGATGAAATTTTTTATCATATAATGAAATATATAATTAAGAATAATCAATTTTTTTTAATTCCACCCATTTTTTAACTTGGTTTATTATACAAAAAATCATTCCATTTAACTTTAAATTCAACATTAACATGATTAATTCAGGTTCCATCTATTGAATAAAACCAAAAATTATAGTATGATTAACAATCATAGTGGGAAACCACATAATCCTGAAAAATAATTTATAGGATTTCTAAACCATGACACCTTCTTCTATGACACCTTAGGTTTAAACTAGTCCATTCACGACCATTACCAAAACTTTAGGATTTTATCCTATGCATAGACTTATCCCCAGGGTACTCACTAACATTATCTCATCCTAGTTTCCAAAGGTTAACTAAAAATTTCTCTGATACCAACTATAGAAATCCATACATTTTATATATAGATATTTCATATTTTTAGCTGAATATTCATTACATAATATAACTATTAATGATAGAATGATATAGTTATAGTTTATTTATAAACTTGGAGACATAAACAATTAGTTCATAAGATTATCCCATTAAGTTCTTTATAACTAACACCCTTCTTAAACATATCATCCCTAAAAAATTTCTTTATAATTTGGGGAAAAGGAAATATAAGAAAGGGTAAGCTCAAATTCTCAGTAAGGGTTACCAAGGGAGACATCAATGATAAATTGAGTATAACATGAGCATAAAATTATGATAACATGACCATAACATTTTAAATTCATACCCTACATATCATAGGTCAAAATATTGAGTCCTATAATAAAGAGTGATAGTTCATAGGACATTAATCCTAAAATAATCAAATACCATGATCTATGAGAGCATAACATTAGAATAAGACATAATTTTATGGAATACACATAATATTATAAATTTTTGAACATGTATATGCAGAAATAGGCTCACTCATAAATTTAAGGACATGAAATCATGACCTCACATAAATTCATGGACATGGAACTAGGTCCACACATACTCTTATAGACATGAAATCTAGGTCCACACATAAGTGTTTGGACATGAAAACTAGGTCCATGCATAATATTATGGACATAAAATCCAAGTGCATGCTTAATATTATGGAAATAAAATCTAAGTCCATGTTTAATATTATGGATTTGAAAACCAGGTCTACACATGAAATTTTGAACATGAAATCTGGTTCGTGTATAATATATTTACCTCATGAGTTATCAATATTTACCCAATGGATTATAGAGAGATATATCTCCCACCCATAAAATAATAAAAATCATACAAATATGTTCCATAAGATAATAAAACATTCATCATATCAAAAAACCTGAAAATAAATGGGTTTTTTAAACATTTCATCATAGCATAATCAGGGAAAAATAAATATGTTTTATAAAAATTTAATCATTTTATCATTTTATAACCTATGGAGAAGAATTGGGTTTCATAAATATTTCCTCATATCATCATAGTATAACCCTTGGAAAATAAATGGTCTTCATAAACATATTATCATCATAAACATAAACCATAAAAATAAAGGATAAGAATGGTATCCTTGGATCATATATTGAGTATATCATAAGTGATATCAAGGTTTTTCATCTTTTATGAATATAAAAACTCTTAAAATATCATTAAAAAATTATTGAGGAAAATAACCTTTAAATTTTTAAAACACTTATTTAAAATATAAAAAATTCAAAATATTATGAAAAAAAATTTCTTTGAAAATAACCATGGAAACGTGTAATGTAAGATTCAAATAATTGAGTGGTCATAATGGTGGTAAATTCTGTTAATGTCGTATAAGTTAAAAGAAAACATTCCTTTCACATTTTTTTTGTAAAAAGGTAAAAATGTAACTCATTAATAAAACAACAATAATATTACTTTTATTTTTTTTAAAGTAAAAAAGTTTAAAAATTAACTTAAATAATAATTTGATAATAATAAAAACATTCTTGAAAACATTTTTAGAAAATATGGTCATAGAAGAAAAATATTCCCAACCAGATAGTAAAACTTGGCTAGTTTTCCTTAAAAACATTATTTAAGTATATTGTGTACTTAAATTGATAAAAATGAATGGAAAATATGTATTATAAAGAAATAAATATATTATAATAAAAATTAAAGGTATTTATCAGTTAAATATCATATAATTTCCTCAATGGAAATTCAATCATAAGCAATCTCGATTAAAATAGGATTGAAACATAAATCCCTTACCACTTTGGTAACATTTGAATAATTATCCTCATGAAAAATGAACCTTATATATACATGTAAATACCATTAAATTTTATAATAATCATCATAAAATACAATCATGGGAAGTATATACACCACATAAAATAAACAAGGGATGAATATGGCATGTGTCTCACAAAAATAAAAAGGAGACAAAAATCCCTTACCTTAGGTTTGACTTTATTCATATGAATTGGAACCTATAGTATAATAAATATATATTTATTATAAATCTATAAAATAACCGTAATCATAAATACCGTACCATATATTTTTTATTTCTAACCTTTTATCACCTATTTAATAACAATTGTTTATTAAAATCATTGTTCCTAGTAGTATCTGATTCGTTTTTCATGTATGTTTTGGTTTGGTGGTTTTGATACATGTAATTTTATCATGGTTATATAATATTTATAATATTAATCATGATATAAATATCATATATATTAATTATATACATCTTCAGAGTCGTCCACAAAATTATAGGAAAATTAATTATACCATTCATGGAGATGGTAGATAGTACGTATGCATGAACGCTATTTTCATTTTTCCATGGATGTAAAAAAATAAAGGTAAATAATGAATAACCTTTATAGAAAAATTATTAAATAATATGTATAATATATATTCATTAAATCCATCCTTATTACCATACAAGTAAAATAAAATGAAAAGCAAATCACATCACTTTGTAGAGGTGGTAGTCCACACGTATGCACGTGTGATGTTATCGTTTTCCAACAGTTTGGAAGGTAAGGTGGAAGATATGATATTATCATCAAATAATTGTTATTATTTAATAATTATAATATATAAACATTAAATCTATCAAAATAACCATTCATAAAATATTGTGATGAGAAATTAATTGTATGGCTATGTGGAGACGGTAAACTGTACGTATACACAAGCGATAATTTCACTTTCCATTTGTTGGAAATAGTGTGAATAAAGGAGTTTTATTAAAAATAATATATTTTAAGTATATTTATGATAATTAATTTATTATTTTATGAATATATAACATATTTAAAAGAGTTTAAATAATAATTAAAAAGAAAGTGATCGGTTAAGGCGATTGCCTCTTCTTTGAAATAACTCCATTAAACATCCTCTTAAGGACCCTATGGTAGGTGTTTTGGGAATAAAAAACATATATAATGTGGATAGGTAAATTTTTAAGGAATTTTGGAATGTTTTTGTCAACTTAGAAGCCTCAAAGTAGTCGAAGAAGATATTAGAGAGGCGCCTTTTTATAATTGAGGCAATGGGTACTTTTGGAACTTTATAAAATATTAAAATATAATAAGGTCATTATGTAGTAAACATTACTCAAAATGGAAGGTTATTCAAATATAATATTTTATTTGGTTGAAATAACATCAAAAAATAAAATTTTTATGGGTTTATGTGGTGTTTTAAACCTTATTATTTGGTTTTACCCCTTAATTAACCTATTTTAACATTAACCCCAATAACCTCTTTTTCAATCTTAAAGGTTATAATTTTACATACAAGGTGACTAAGGGATAATAAATGGAAAAGGGATAAATATTTTTACCATATTTTAAAAACCTTTTCTATTTTCAAAATTTTTATGATTTTTAAATAATTTAATAAAATATTACTTTGATAAAAAATAATTAATGTCAATTTTGATAGTATTCGTTTAATTTGAATTTAATAAAATAAATATAAAGTTGTAATTATATTAAAATCATTAAAAAAATAACTATAATTTTTTAATTATATAAAAAATCATGGAAAACTATAACTCACTCATATTATATTAATTAAAGTTTTTTAAATCATTTTTTATTAATGAAAACAATACTGCATCAACGTTGTATACAAAATTAAGGTAATTATATAATTTATAAAAATTATAAATAAATTTATATCATTAAAATAATTCTATTAAGATCAAAATATATATGTATACTCATTCTTAATTTTTTTGTCCCTATGTGGACATATAAAAGATATTTAAAATTATGAGAGTGACATTTCGTAACTTTCTTGACTTTAAATATTATATCGGTAATTTTAATCAAATAGTGTCCATTAAAAAAATAAATATTGAGCCCAATGTGATAAGGATTGAATTACATTCATTAAATTAGGATTAAATGTTTTGGCCTTATCACTTATTTTTAACCTTGATTAACCTGATTTAACCTTTATCGAGGTGATAGATTTTAGCACAATTACAATTTGTATTGACCAAAAATAAAAGGGGCCTATTTTTCAAAATTTAAAATACTGATTCCAAATAATGAATTAATTTTATAAAATTAAATACACATAAGTTTTATAAATCAATTTTAAAATAAGCATGAAAAATGCGACAAAATCCACTTTATAGAAAAATAGATTTTTAAGCATACAACTTGGTTAATTATTATATCATGAATAGAAAATAATAAATTAATGATAAAATTTTTTCTTGGATATATAATATATAAATTTCATTAAAATAATTCACCAATATTGATCAATTTAATTCATTAAGATAAAAACACATTGCACGCATAAAAATATTTTTTCAGGAAAATCCATTTTAATGTATAAAAATGTTTTTATACTAAATTAAAACATAAAATTGGTTAAAATTAACTTAATTAGATTATTTAAAATATAATAGAAATAATTTTAATTTTAAACCACTTTAAAACTAAGTGTAACTTTTTACATTCCTGGAGAAAAAAAGATAGTTGTCAATAAAAATCAATATTTTTCACTATTCATAGGAAAATCAATCTTTTCATAAAATTATGAAAAATTCATCCTAATATAATTTTGATATGATTATTTCTAAAATTTAATTAAATTTATTGAATAAAATTTTAAAAATTTCAAAAATTAAATATAATATTTTCTCATAAAAAGCAATAAAAACATTTTTTAAGAAATTTTTTATGCATAATATAACTTTGATAAAAATTGAATACTTATTTAATAATAATTAATAAATATATTTATATTGAGTAAGATATTTTTATATATCCCATAAATTATTTAATTATAGTCATACCTTCCAATTGAACGACTATGCTATAACGATCGTATTTATATAATAATACTTCATGGTTTGTTTAAGTTCGGTGTTGTATATCGTATACACTGTCAAACATATTATTATTTTTCTAAAATATCATGGTGGTATATTGTTCCTCATTAGTATACCAACCCTAAGTGGGTGTATGTTTTTGGGTAGTGATGGTTGCTGATGTCGTCTTAGAACTCGAACCAATATATAAGCTGATGGGGCTGCAGTGTCCAAGGTGGGCATGCATGATCTACTAGACCATATGTAACTTTTATTTATGTTTATTTATATATTGATTTACTTGGGCACCTAGTAATTGACCATTGGTCTTAGCACTGATTTGATTTTCCAAGATTCCCGCTAATCACCTGTTAGGATGGATGAGACCATGGGATTTTTGATATGTTTGAGATTCAGTCTCATAGTATATTAAGGGTGAATGCTTAGTACAACTGGAATCCAATGTTATGGTTGATGTAGAAGTTTATGCCTATAGATAGTACATAGGATCTAGAATTAGAGCGTATGTGATAGTGTGCTTACTAGAATTCTTGAGAAGATAGAGATTCCTTTGATACAATGTGACCGTTGAGAATGCCCTGGGTGATCAGGATTCGAATAGTGATACCATTATACTATTGTGAATTACTAGAACTCCTAAGATTATAATAGTGGTAGGAGGTGTTGAGTGGGTTTATAACACCAGAAATGAATATTGGATATCCTGAGGGTGATTGTTGGATCCCCTGAATCGATGCCTAAGATACCCCTTAGGATCAGGTGGACACACCATAGATTTCTCCACAGTGGATTCATAAGATATTGGATGCCCAAAATATTGAACATGGGATCTAGGAAGGTATTCCATTCGATTTACTAGGTCTCAAAAGAATCATTCAAACCCAGACATATAGAATTCCCTCGGGCCCCCCTTCTAGGAATTTGACATTGGTCTGACATTGAGAATGTCTAGGTACTACTGTGTAGTTAAACCTTGGGGATTTAGGTTTAGGGATTCCAAGTGATTCGCAAGATCTAATAATAATCAGTAGAGGTATGAGAATGGGAACCTAGAGTGTGGATAGAGGTCTTCTTGAGTTGATGGTCTTGCTCGGAGACCCTCTAGCACTGGCCGAAGTAGGTATGGTCAATTGAGGTCCCAAACTTGAGGATCAATGATGTTTATTGGTCTTAGACCAGGTTATATGAATATTCCATTATCGAAATGGTTATAATATGGTTGGAACAATTACCACAATGTTCTCATATATATTCCAACATTATCTAAAGTATGTACTGGAAACGTTTGTTTATTTTTTTGTGTTATGAAATTTGGATATTTATTTTAGTTGAGAACATCACATGTGCATATCTCAGTATATACTGGTTATTATATGACTACATTGGTGGTTCCTTATTTAGTTACATAATCCCACCTTTATCAAGTCGTCATTACACATGGTTACCCAAGAAACTCTTGTTGCAAGCATAGGTAGGAAAGAGGCCAACTATCAAGATTATCATGGTCAAGTGGGGAAGCTTGGATGAGATCCGATGATTAGGATATGGTATGGCTCAAAGTTGGATTAGAGATTCATGTAATTTATTTTTCCTTCTATTTATTTGTATATATATTATCCTAGTGGATGATATATTTATATTTACATTTCTAAGCAGGACCATTTGAGTTGTATTCTATATTTTAGTTCTTATTTCATGCATTATTTATTATTTTTGTTTCTTAGTTTATTTATGTTATGTGTGATACTTGGTTATTTATAATGATATTTTTTATTATGGTACTATGTGTATAGTCTCCCTATGGTACCTCCTAAGACCCTCACTACTAATTGGTATCCTTTAGAATTCATGGAGGTTTGCCTAAGGTCTTGTGGTGGTCTTATCTTGTTACTATTCAGAGTGAGTCAATCTCGGACATTACAAAACAACATTGAAACCAAATTAAATTTTATTAAAATTATATTAAAATAAAATATCCCATTCCTGTAACAGAAAATATAGCAGTACTATAAATAAAAAATAATAGATAGAAACTCAATGAAAACTTTACTATAACATCATTTACCAAGATAATACACATACTAGAAAATTTTATATATTAATCTTAAAATTAATAAATCCTATAAAATATATTTTAGATAACCATGATAGGTAATTTATGTTATCTATCAAATGCGACGAAACATCATAAAAATCTATGATAATAGTAAATATAATGAAATTAACAATACAATATATTGGTTTAAAATATGTGAGTTATAATGGAACTAACCTTGTAAAAATATATGGTCATTATGGTCATGATAATATCAAAAATTAATTGTAAAACATAATCACAATAGTCAATAATTCCCCATTTATGATGAAACCATGGTTATAAAACAACACTTTCAAAAGAAGAAACAATATTTCTCAATGTAAGATAGAATAAGTATTAACTAATATAAGAGTTATCTACTAGTATTGGAACATAATTAAATTCATTTGAATTATTTATTAATAAGTGAACCTAATTAAATAACTTCCAAGACCAATTTTATTTTCCTATATTAATTACCAAAAACACGTGTAACTTGAAAAATATAATATTAATGAACTTATAAAATAGAATAAAACTTAAAAATTCAAAAAATCTTGAAAACTTTCATGAACCTCATCCAGTAAATAGAATAACCAATATGTTGTGAATTAATGTGGGAAAAATAAGCATATCATCCAATGTTCATTAGAATATAAAAAGTTTAGAATGAATTAAATTATAATGAATATTAGTTCATAATTATATAAGTATTAATAATTTTAAAGGAATAAAAGAAACGGTAACACCCTGGGACACCCTGAGAGGGGAGTGGTGAATCTAGGTGTCAAAATTATCTTTTTAATCAATGGATATTGTACCCATTTTCTTAAAGTATCATTAAACCTATCTGATCAAGTTTCAATTTCAGAAGAAAAAAATTCATGAACTAAACATAGATCACAAAAAATTTTACTTGGTTCTCCCTAAAGGGATACATCCAAGGAGTACACACCGACCATGTGTTGATGTTTCCAAACCAACTATGATTCTATAGTTTTTATAGATTATAGATTTCATCCATGGTTACTTTATGATAATCACACTAATTTTACTATATTTAGAGAATAACACAGTGCCTCCATCAGATTACTTCCTTTGACTCCTACCTATTAACTACATCAATTTAAGTATTCCCCAATTTAATGATATGAATTTTGTATTATCTTCATTAAGAGTATGTTGAATATTTTGTATCATTAAAACTAGAATATGATGCTCCAATATATTCCTTGTTCTTCAGAATAAATTCATAATTAACTTATTGAGAGTTAAAATAAAAACTTTTCTAAAAAAACTATGCATATCATAATATTAGCATAAAACCTTATCATGTGACCCGAAGAAAAAGACTCCAAGAATGATACCTCGAGTCATGTAACCTTGGGAACTTAACTCCACCATGTGACTTCTAAAATGTAACCCCTATACATGTGAATCTACATATTATTATGGATGTGTAACTTCTGTCATGTGGGATTGATCATGTAACCACCTTGGCTTCCTAGAACACAAGACCTTATCACCTAAGCCAAGATGTGATCTTGTTAATCCCTCTATATGTACAAAACCCCTTAATCACACCATATTTGTGAAAAACCTTAGTCCTTCAAAATTTATAAAATCTTTCTAGACAAACACTATTCCCCCAAAAAGTAAAATCCTTAATCTACCACCTAATGATGTGAATATTGGGTATTTATAGAGAAAATCCACTAACATAAATCTAAATAACCCAATCAACTATTTGTTCTACCAACCCGACATAGGTCTAAATTATTCCTTTGATCATGTGACTCACGTGTCACATGGATCCCTTCACATGAATCAATCATGGATCCAAACCTATAATGCAATTCTCTCTTTCAGAATCAAAAGATCCATTTAGGATTAAGTGATTACTAAACCCACATGAATAATGATACTTCCTTCACAAACTCCCACCAAGCTTAGGATCCTAAGATTGAAAAAATCCTCTATCATTTATAACATAAATTCCCTTACATGATTAAAATGACCATGTAACCTGATTTATTTTAAAATTTTCAATCACATAGCTCTTTACACAATAATGTGATTCATTATTTATTATGACCTCGACCCAAATTCACCACCTGATTCATCGAGCTCCATAATGTAACACTTATATGATCACACGGCCTCTCTTCCAAGGATAACATAACTCCTTTCATTCCATTTTTATGACTTCATCACATTCATTTTTCTAGAATTATTTGATCAAGAGACCCTCAAGGGTTTATGAGACAACATGATCCTTAATGTTTTATGAAAAAACCACTTCTTTTCTCTATATTTTGATCCCAAAAAGTTGAAAAAAACTGGAAGAAAACATTATCTCTCCAACATTATTCAAGAAAAACCATGGCCTTATTCTTCAAAAACACCAACCTACTTATTCATCAAACTCCATGATCACACAAAAAAAAAACAAATTGATAATAAACACAACATAAGTCCTCCATCTTATATAACCTTGGTTCCAAAATTTTCCCCCTTTGGGTTTGTTGGAAATCCAAAGTGAAATTTATTTCTATACATCCTCTAGATATAAAATAATATCTCATATATCACTCTAAGTATACATGATAAAATATCTATAAAGAAAAAAATATTTCAAGAGAGAATCCTATTCCACAACACATTCCAGAAACTTTCCATTTCTCCATACTCACATAACTTCCATACCATCCCAATGGAATGTGTCAACCCCCAAATTCAACACAAAATACCCCCATTAATAAGAGTGTTTTTAGTATCTTATAAACATTCTATTTATAGATAATCATTGAATTCCACAAAATAATTCTCCACCTTTGACAATAAACCCAAAGACATAGAACCTACCAACAATGAAAAAATAGTTAAAGAAATATATACAATGGGGAGAGGGGATAACTAAACCTAATCAAGTTGAGATAGGTGGTTGAAAATCAAGATTCAAATAATTATTTTTAAACAAATTAGTGTCTATGGATTAATCAAGATTTATTTCAATTTCGGATCAGTTACATCATACTCCATGTAAATCATACCTTTATCAATATTCTCCTTGATAAAATGATACCTAAGTTTTATATTCTTGGTGAAATATTGTTTTATAGGATTAATTGTGAGTTCAAAAGCGCTATTGTTATCATAAAAAATTAGGAATGGTGGATGAAAATTCTCACCAATATCCCCTAGTTGTTTCTTCATCCATATAAGTTGTGTGCATGACTTTGTAACTGAAATATATTCTACTTATGCTATACCTATTTCTATGCTATCCTATTTCTTACTCAACCACTCAACATATTTTTCACTAATGAATAAAGAAAAACTAATTTGGTAATTTTATAATTATATATATCTATCCCAATTTGAATCAGAGTATTCTAATAGATCATGATTATTTCATGCTCTATAGATCAAGCCATAATCTAGAGTGACTCAATTATATCTCATAATTTGTTTCATTGATTTCAAATTTCATTATTTTATAGGACTTTGAAAATGGTAGTAGAAACATGTTACATAGAAAATATCCCACTGAGTATAAATTAGATATAATGCACTGCTAATTTTTATTCTATAAAAAGTGGGATCCATAAATTTTCCATCCTTATTTCTTTATATCTTGGTTCCAACTATAATTGGTGTTTACATTGGATTTGATTTGAGTATGTCAAAAAATTTCATTAATTATATACCATAATAAGTATGAGATATATGTGTATCCCATTTTATGAATCCCTAGTAGCCACAAATAGTAACTCATTTCAATAATTATAGACATTTAAAACTATGTGCTCATGATATTTTCAAAATATTCAACTAATTTCTACTTGTTTCTACTTAAGATGATATCATCTATATACACAAGCACCATGAAGTACTCTTACTTGGATTTTTTCACATAGAGATTATGATCAACACCACCTATTTTGAATTTCAACATCTTCATATATGAATCCAACCATGCATACCATGATTACAGTGTCTCTATAAGTCCATATATGTCATCCAACAACTAGTATACATTTTTTTCATCATCACCAATCATAAATCCCATACTATGTTTAATATATACCTATTCATTAAGATTACCATTAATGAATACCATTTTTACATCTATTTGATATAATTTTTATCCCTTTTTAATAAACATATCTAGTAATAATATAATTTATTCTAATCAAGCCACTACTGTAAAAGTTTATTCCACATCAAATCCTTCAATTTATGTATAGCCTTTACACACAAGGAATTCCTCATTTTAACAACATTTCCTTATTTATTAAGTTTTTTCTTGAAAATAAACTTTGTTCCAATGAAATTTTGATTATTTGGCCTATAAAAAATCTCTTAGGTTTAGTTTTTTTCAATTTTATCTAATTCCTCATTCATGTATTTATCCCATGACTCATATTTTACTACTTCTTAAAATGAGGTTGGTTCTACTATAGACATTAGAGATGTTTGACCAACATTACTCATTCTTCTTGTTTGTATTAGTATAGACATGTCTCCTATTATGTTTGAAGGATCAACTTATACTCTTCTATTTCTCTTTGGAGGTATAATATTTAATTATCTAGATATTATTTCCTCTTCCAATTATACATTAGAGACTTCATCGTTCACACAACCACATGCTACATCAGAATTTATACCATTATTTTATTATTCTTCTTCATCGTCATATTAAAAATTAGTGTTTGTTATTCTATGATTATTCGTATGTTTTTATTCAATATACTTCCTGTTATTTATTTCTATAATTTTACTCACCCTTTTTTGAAGCATATATATGCCATAATCTTTGATGAGTATCCTAATAAATTTCCTTCATAAGCTACATCACTATGCTTTCATTGATCTACCTCTTTATTTCTGATGTAGTATGTTCTCCTAAACACTAAAAAATGTTTAAGTGAGGGATTCATTCCATACCACATCTCGTATGGTGTTATCTCTTCACTAGGGCCAAGAAAAGATCGATTATATGTAGACACCACAACTTGAATAACCTCTTTCTAAAAAATGACAATAGATTACACCTTGGATAAACATGGTTTTGTCCATATTATTCACTGTCCAATTTCTCCACTCAAGAAATCCTCTTTTGGGGTTATTAATAAATACACTTTATGTTTGATTCTATGTATTTCTAGGTAATTATAAAATTCAATATATTTACATTCAGTTCCATTTTTAGATCAAAATGTTTTTATAGTACCCCAAGTCTCATTTTCAACTCTTCTTAGATACCCCTTTATGCATTCTATTACTCATCTCTTTCTTTGTATGAACATAACATAGGCCATTAAACTATAACCATCAATTAAAATAATGAAATATCATTCCCCATATGTTATAGGAATATTCATTAGACCACACACATTAGTTTTGACCAAATAAATGAAATTTGATGCCATTTTTTATTTAGTAGATATGAACTTCAAACTATTTTCCCATGCATGAATGCATTGCATGTATTTTCTCAATATCTCTTAAAAATCTAGATTTAAAACCTGGATCTATGTTTAGAAAAATTCTCTACACTCTAATAATGTATGTGGACTAATCTCTAATTACAAAGGTTATTTTCTTTTACAATTGTAATAATACATGCATTCTCATGTCTATCCACCTAGTTGAGATTACATTTCATTATTTTTTCCTATAATATGTGAGTTACTAACTTTTATTTTGTTCAAAAATCCATTTTGGTCAAATAAAACTTCAAGACTAGGGTCATATAGTTGAATCACACTTATAAGGTTGTGTCAAAGTATGTCTATATAGAACAATTCATTCTTCTTGATCTCACCATCAAAAAGTTGAGTATTACCACATCCCTTTATTTTTAAGTCCTCATCATTTCTAAAACACACAGTACCATCAACCATTTCCTTCAAATTTTTATAATATTTTAATGTTCGATCATATGGGGTGAGAATACACTATCTATTATCAAGGTATTACTATTATTCATATCATTTCAGGTGATTTTAGATTAATTTCCCTTCTCTTGTTTCTTCTTTTATTTCAATGTGTTTTTTGGTTTCATTGATGCATAGAAGGAACTTACTTCTTATTCTTTCAAATATTATGTGTAATCAAATTTATTATCTTTTTTTAATAGTGAATATATATTTCCAAAAGGTATTTGGTTGGGTTTCCTTAAATTCATAAATCTATAACCTCCATGATAAAAAATTCCACCTCTTCTTTGATAAATTTTTCCATCCCATATTTCCCTATAGTCAATGAATTTATGACCAAAGATAGAACATTGAAAACAATATACATAAAAAATTTGAACTTTGAGTAGTAGGATAAGATACCATTATTTTTTAATATCTTCTAGGAGTATTTCCTGTTAAATAGATCCTATAGTCATTATAATAGGATATGGTGTGGCCCAGATAGCCACATAACTGACACTTTATTAGTGGAAATATGATTTCTCTATTATTTATCCACATATATACTTCATTTGAGAACCTTATTAATTTTTAATTATTCCTTGATGGTTAAATATTATTTCTAAAACTCTATTTGCTTTCTTTAGACAAGTCTTAAATGATACTACTGCTGACTCAGTTTTGACACTGACATCTTCTATATTCTTCTTTACTTTATTCTGGTTAGTCACTTCTCTTTTCATTGATGTATCACCATCATGTAAAACTACACTTTTTTCCAATCATACATTACTTTGATCACTTATAATTTTATCAATAATATATGAGCCTCTAAAGGTCCTTTAAAAAGTTATATATATGAGAAACTTCAAAATTATTGCTTATTTTTTGGTTCACCTAATATTACTTCTGATTAAAACTTCCTTCTAAGAGTGAAAACTTATTTTTCAAGAGATTAAATATTCTTAGATCTCTCCTATAGACTATAATTAATATCATTAATGACCTTATCCAATTATTCAAATTTAAGTGTAAACTCTAATAATCCACCCATACCTTCGTTATTTATAGGTTTTGTTCTGGTTCTTATTATAATCAATCATTTTAGCTTTTAAGTTGATCAATATACCCTAAGTATTATTTTACAAGCCCACCGATATTTAAATTTTTTTCATTTTAATTTATGAATCATAAAATTTTCCTTCTAACTCCACATTTAAATCAACAACACCTTCAAGTTCCTATTCAAAATATTTTTCATATTATCCTTTTTCAATAGTTTTCATTAGAGCATCTTCTTTATCTGATATAAACTCTATTTAATCTTCTTATAGGATTAATTTTTCAATATCATCTTCTTTTTGTAAAAATATCTACCTTTAAAAATTTCTTCCAAATGAATTCCCTATTCTATTATGAGGCTTTTGAATGATACCTTCTTCACTCCCTTCTTCATCAAATTTTCTTGGACATCTCACTATAATGTGACCAAATATTCCAAATTTTAAGCATTATATAGTTAGGTTACCTTAAAATCTTCCCTTATCCCCTTTAACCTTTCTTTAATTAAGGGATAATAATTCATCTTCCATGTTTTATTCATCATTAAAACCTTTATCAATGTTAGGTTATTTACATCTTTGAAAACCATATCCTTACTTACGTGTGTTGATGACGTTCTATCTTAACTCACATTTCATATGACACTAAAATTATTAATACACCATTAAGAGAAAATGTGGATGAATATATCTATTCAAGAGTAGAAATTTTTGAATTATATGAAAGAAGAATTCATTTCATGTTCTGTCTAAAAATTTCAATATCTTTTATCTTCTCTCTATATCCTCGAATAACTCCAACAAATTCTATGATTCAGTTGAAGAAAATACTAGAATATTCATCTAAATACATATTCAACTGAATCAAAGAAGTTATTTGAGTTCAATAATAGAAATATTGGATTTAAAATCATAATTATAACATCAATTTCCTATAACTCAATGTTAGAAGTTCTATGGAAATTTTTAACATTGATTTTTAAAGAAACCGATGTTTAAAGTTCAAGTGTGAAACCTTTAACGTCATTTTTTTTAAAATTAATGTTAAAGGTACTACACATAAAATTTGAATGTCGGGTTTTCTTAAAATTGGAATTAAAGGTTCTACAAAGGAACTTTTGACATTAGTTTTTTAAGAACCGACATTAAAAGTCAAAAAAATAATATATTTCAAAACTTGTTTTCTCAAAAACCAAAATCAAGTCCTAATTAAAAAAAATTCAATATCTATTTTTTTCAAAACCAATGTTGAAACACTTTAAAAAACACACCAATCTTGAACCCTCATTCAATAATTTCCAAATTTCAATTTCCTCTCAAACTTCAAAGGCACCAATGCCACCCACCATTCATCAGTCTTGATATTCTTAATTTTAATCACCTTTAATCATATTTTTACTCTCATTTATCCTCTATATCACCTACTTTGACATTTTTTCATGATCCATCGATAGTGTTTTCCCAAAAACTCTATTTTGATTGACCATATAACCCTCAACCACCCGAAGATCTTATAAGCTAATTTTATACCATTTTAATCATCTTTTCACCATCAATTATCATCAATATTTCATCCTTAATAATTATTTTATGATCCATGAAGATATTTATTTCATGGAAACCCTATTATGATTGACTAGACACCATTTTTTGAGGTTTTTACCTTTTTTATTATTAATTTTTTTCAAACATATATCTTCAATCTTGCAGCGTTCATCCTATCACAAGATTCAGGGGAGTGCACCCATATTTAGGATCAATTTCTCATTATCTAAATTTGATATTTGTAAGTTATTTTTTTACATTTCATATTGTATCTGATGCCTGTTAGATGGATTCTATTTTGGTTTCATCCTAGATTTTCCCTAGAGCTCCTAAGTATTCTAATTATTACTAGTCTAGATTATATTATGATAACAATGATTCCATTATTTTTATGATATTTGATTTAGGATTATTTTATGTTGATCCTTCATTATTGTTTTTTGGGTATTATGATTGATGTATATTACTATTGGAATTATTTTTAAAAGAATAAATTCATCTATTATTCCTTCCTTACAAAGTATTGGAGTTTTACAATATTTTTAATACACATGGGTAGTTTCAATGTGACATTTGAAAATTTATTTTTGTATCAATGATTCATATATTTAATAGATTATAGGAAAATATTATTTTTAAATATATAACTATAATTCTTTAAATTAAATGAATTAAAATGTTGATGATATGTTACTGGTTTTTAATAAAATTGAAAATATTACATTTATAGTTTTATTTTAAATTATCATGACGTGGGTTTGATTTTAAAGGTTATACATGATTTTTGGAGTGGATACCTATTAGTAATTTTTTCTCATACCTATCTTATTATAGGTTATCATAGTTTTCTCTTAAAATTAGTGCATATTACCATATTGTAATAATTTTCCTGAATATTTTTATAAAACAAATAAGTTGGATTAAATTATGTGTTTAATATATTATAAAAGTCATTTTTTCTAATTTATTTCATATTATGTTATGGTGAAAATTAACGTTTTCTTGATTTACCTCCCATATTACCATATTGTGTTTATGGCTTTCAATCAATGAGTTCTTTCTATTTTATTCTTATTATAGTCAATTCTTCATTTGACCTAGTTTTTTCACCCTATTAATTTTAACTTTGTTGTTGATAATGAAATTTTTTAATTTATATTTAATGTTATATATTCTAGGTTAACTAAATAGTAATATTGAAGTCTATCTTGAAGGATCTAGGCAGAATGAAAGCAGTGGTGTGTGATAGTTGTTAAAAACATGGAATAAAAACTTGAAAAAAGTTTCCCTATTACTTTACTAAGTTGAACAAACATAATTTATAATTAATTATTTGAATAAAATAAATTCATAGAGTAATTTATTTTTGATTTTATTCATAATAATCATATATATATATATATATATATTTCCCACCAGATCACTAATCATTTAGATTATATGTTTTTATGTTTAAAATTTAGATATTTAGATATTTTTTAAATATTTATATGTTAAAATATATTCATCCTTTATGTTGTGATATTAGATATTTAATGGATTATAATTGGATAAATTCACAAATAACCACTGATGAATATGAAAAAGGAGTTAATTATTTCTTGGAATTTTCTAAATGAAATATTTAAGAAATAGATTTGATTTTCTATCCATGTGGGAAGTGTTTGAATATGAGAAAGTTAAATTCCATACAAATAAAGGATCATCTCATTTTCTATGGGTTTATAAATAATTATACACATTAGATCTAGAATGGTGAATTAATAGAAAATTAAACATCTAATATTGATAAAAATATTCATAATGAGGTTGAGGATCATAATAACAATTAATTCATGATATAGGCATTGAAACCATAAATAATAAAAAATATTTAATGATTTTTTGGAGATTATATGAAACCATTATTCTCATTTTTCACTAAATATATAGTGTTATCGGAAGTTCTGAGATTAGTTAACTTGAGTGAAAGAAATGGGTGGAGTGATAAAAGTTTCTTTGAATTGATTGATCTTTTAAAAGAGTTACTTCTATAAGGAAATTGTTTTCTAGATTCCAATTATTAGGTAAATAAAATATTATTCCCAATGGGGTTGGGTTAGAAAAAGATACATGCTTGACCTAATGATTGTTTGTTTTATAGGAAGGAATTTGAATATTTATCAAAATAACCTTAATGTGGGGTATCATGCTATAATATGGATTAAAAATTAAACTTTACTTCATTCTCAGGTACTGGTATCTAACCCCATACTAAATCAATTTGGTTCATTCCAAAAATTTCTTCCATTTATTCCAATAATTCGACTCTAATTCAGTCTCCGGTACCAAAATAAAACCTCATACTAAAGAAATTTGGTACCATCCAATAATTCCTTGTTTAAAGCATATGTTTTCAAATTTAATTAATGCAAAAAGGATAATATGGAATACAGACGTGCACATATATGATGGTAACTTATGTCACCCTACTAATTCACCACAATGGAAAAGATTTTATAAAAAAAATCATTGTTTTAGAAGTGAAGTTATAAATCATATAATGTGACTATACATATATAGAATGAATCCATATCATATCCTAAGTATCCAACATATTTCATAGCCTTATTTTGGTAGTTTACAACTTTTCCCCATATATATGTATTAACAAATAATATTTTATGATGAGTCTAATGATTTCTGGACCAAAACATCTTTGAAATGATATTTATGTGTATCTTTCACCATTGATTGGTAATTTGAAACTTATATGGGAGACAAGTGTTATAGTTTTTAATGCATACAAGAAACAATATTTTATTTTTCAGGCTATGATAATGTACAATATAAACAACTTTCCTGTATATATAAAATTATATGGATACAGTTTTAAGGTACATAAATCATGTGCAATTTGTGAATAACAGACTTCATATTATCAATTAAAGAATGTTAGAAAGACATTGTACATGGGACATCAAATATTTTTTGTGAATTGTTCATTATTATAATAGATTTAAAAAAAAAATTAATGATTTATAGGAATATAATCTTCCCCCACAACCATTTTCAGTTCAAGAATATTACAAAAAGGTGAAAAATATTGATTTAACATTTGTAAATAAAGAAAGTTATGTTCATAAACAAACTATATGGAGGAAACAATATATCTTTTTTGATCTACCTTATTGGTTATTTTTATAGATAAAACATAATATTAACATTATTCATGTTGATCGAAACATATGTGACAATTTTATTGGAAAAGTTTTAGACATAAAAGGAAAGAAAAAAGATATATTTCATAATATATTGGTCTTGATATCAATGATAATTTATTTTAAGTTAGCTACCATTATGAAAGGAAATATAACATATTTACCTCTGGCTTGTCACGCATTAACCAAGAGAGAGAATATGATTTTTTTTCATTTTATGCATGGTATTAAGGTACCCATAGAATATTATTCAAATGTGAGAAATTTTGTGTCATTAAAGGATTGTAAATTAATAGGTATGAAATGCCATGATTTTCATATATTTAGGCAACAACTGCTACTAGTCACATTGTGTGGTATATTGTCGACACCTATTAGAAATAATACCATCAGGTTTTGTAATTTTTTCAAATCCATTTATTGTAAAGTTATTGATCTAATTTTTTTATATGTGTTAGAGAATGAAGTTTCTATTATAAATTTTCAACTATAAATGTATTTACCACCTATGTTTTTTGATATAATGGATCTTCTGGCAATTCATCTGGTGTATGATATAAGAATATATGATCCTGATTATTTGTATGAACTGAAGCATATTGGTCTCTATATATATAAACATATGACGGTTGGTAGTGAAGTTAGATGGATTTGAGTATTAAAGGTAAAGTTTATTACACATTATGAAGTGATGCATGCACATTTATACATTTTGAACAACACATATGGGGTTTAACCATATATATAATTAGATATTGTAGAATTAAAGGTACAATATCTAAAAATAAATTAAAATTGGTTGATTATTGATCAAAAAATAAATTTTTTTCATGGTTTAAACCTAAAGTCATCATAGATACATCTGCATCCAAAAAATTGAAATGGTTGGAAGAGGGACCGACTCTTAATGTGATCATGTGGTTTGGTTTTTATTTTAATGGGTACACATTTTACAAAAAAATAAGGATGAGAAGAGTACTATTTAAAATAGTGGTGTAATGGTTATTGATAAAGTAATTCATTTTTTTATTGAAAAAGATAGAAATCCAATTTCTGCATTAATGAAATATATTTTAGTTCTTGAGGATATATAGAAAATTTATTATTCTAAGTTTCAAGTCACAATATTTAAGTTTAACTTGGTTGATAGTATTAGTGGTGTGAAACATAATGATTACTGGTTTACACTAGGTGATTTAAAAATATTTAGTTTCAAATATGAATAATCAATACTACAAAATAGGCCTTTAACAATGCTAAAAATAGACCGTTTTAGTGCTAAAGAAGTGCTGACTACCAAAGAAATTTTAAAAGCCCTATGATTTTTTTAGTGATAAAAAAGTACTGATAAAGGGGACCTTTATCAATGCATATAAAAGTGTGGATAATGGGTATCTCTATTAGTTTTTTTAAAAGTGATAATAAAGGACATTTTTATTATCGATTCTAAAAAAACAAATAAAGGAACCCTTTATCAATGCTTTTACAAGTACTGATAAAGGGGAATACTATATTGTGTTGTGACAACACACTACAACACTAGTGTAGTGTGCTCTCACAACACACTGAGGAACCAGAAACAAAACTGGAAATCAATAAAATAAACTAACAAAACAAAATTTAAATGAAATAAAATTAAAAAAAATAAAAGAAAAAAACACTAGACATTTGAAACATTGGTTTATACAATTACATAAGTAAAAATTATTACATACATTCAAAAATATAAATGTTAATTTGTCTTTTGATCCTAACCCTGGCTCATGCTATTCCCAAACAAACCACCATTTCTTGAGAAAAATAACAAACCTCTATAAGAAAACAATTCTTATCTTAGTAATAATATAAATAAATAAATTAACATTGTCACAACCTATCCCCCAGAGCCCATGACATGACTACCCTAATATGACCTCCCATATTATAGGGGCTGGAGACAAGCATCGAGTACGCATTTCCTACATAGGGGAGGAGTTTTCCTAAGTACCTGTACACACACAACCATCTCCAAGAAAAAGCACTGAATTGAAAACATTGAGTAAACAGGAATGCATGACACTAAGACAACCACTTAGAGTAACAGTACAAAATAGTAAAGTAAACGATGTAGAATACAAACCCAACTAAAACAGAAAATTACAAGCTCTTGGATCTCATTTTTAGAAAACCCTACCTGATGGGTAGGTATAATAAGCTATCTGAATGTCACTGAAGTGTACCACGTCCATCAGGCGTCCCTAAAGCACCACCTGTCTTTGTCCCACCAAGTACTCCATCAAAACTGTCGATCTTCTGCATAAGATATGGCATGTGCAGACGAAGCCCATGTTGGGGTGAGTAACAAAATACTCATTAGGGACCCCAAACCACAAAGGTAAACCACAAAGTAGGACATAAGGGAGATTACTAAAGAGGTACATGAAGTGTAGCCTCTAAGAAGTACAACCAAGAGAGTCACTAGATTCATCTCACACTAGGATACATATTATAAAAAACTCCAGGAATATCTAAATTCAATAGGAAATATAGTCTTCATATGATATGAACTCTGTTCCCTCATAGGAGAGAAACTCGGTTCCCTCACAGGAGACCAACTTCACGCCCTCATTGGAGACCAAATCCACATCTTTGCAGGAGACCAACTCTACATCTTCATAGGAGACCAAATCTGCGCCCTTGCATGAGACTAACTCTACACCCTCGCTAGAGACCAAATCTGAGTCATCTCATGATACCAACTCTACATCTTCACAATAGACCAACTCTGTGTCTTCGCAGAAGACCAACTCAGTGTCTTTGCCACAACCAGCCATAAGATTCCATCCTTAGTGCGCTTGTTCTGGGAGAACCTACTCCATGAGCCAATAGGTCATATTAAAACCTCTATAAAAGGTAACATATATTATTCCAAAAGGACCGTCTCATCATGAGGGTCCCAACGCCATAAATGACTCATCAAATAGACTTACAGTTTGAGAGTTATGAGAATTTAATTAAAAAGGGGCCGGTTGGGTCCGGGTCCGGTTAGACCCAACTTGACCTGGGTCCTGACCGGTTAGACCTGACCCAAACGTTCTGACCCGACTTGTCGGGTTTGACATGACCCATGGGGTCCAACGCAACCCACCAGGTCCAAACGGATGCATTGGGTTGACCTGGCCTATTGCCGACACAACCCAAAAGTGGTTCAGCCCGCTCGAGCGGGCCAGTTCATCTGCCCAGAATGCGTCAGGCATCATGTACGTACCTAGTCAACATGACCACACCATGTTTAAAACGATCAGTTCATGTGACCAGATCACACTTGTAGCTCTACCATGGGTTCTCCATCTGATGCAGCTCAGGTAGGTGAATCCTTCCACCACTGCGGCCTCTTGCCATGGCTTGTCGCTACGGCCCATGACCAATGCTGCTACGAGCTCCTGCCACCAGCCATTGAGCCAACGACCTCCTCTGCCTCCACCCATGACCCCCTACTGTATGTTTTACTACCACAACAGTCCCATTGGACCACGGTTCACCACCGCTGATGGCCACCATGTTGGTGGCTGTCCTTTTGGACCGGCTGCACTGCCAGTCCAATGCCACTTCCACCACTGGCTGCCCTGTTGGAAGCCTTCTCTCACCGCACATCACCTAGAAAGGCTGGAGCCGCCTCACACCACTATCTTCCTGAATCCTGCTCTGGATCATTTCACCCAACGAATAATGAGGAGAACGAAAATAGGGAAAAAGGTAAAGCACAAGAACACCCAAAGTGGATAGACCTGGTCCTTGTTTATGTCAACCTCAATCTATCCACATTATAATTAAAGAATGGTAGGTAAAATAAAATCAACTCTAATCATAGATAATTCCAAAATCAGTCCCTGCAATAGAACACCCATTCTACAAGAAAGATCGACCCTTACGGATCAACCAATTCATGGGTTGATCCACATTCATCATTTAAAAGAAGAAATGGGAAAGAAAACACATAGAAAATAAACCCTCTACTGAGATAGAGGATCAGTTGGAGGAGAGAATTATTTATTGATGGTGAACCATCCATGAACATCCTTGATATGTCATTCGTCAGTGCTTGATCTGAGATCTGATCTCCAAATCATCATCACCGGTGGGTGATCTTCCTTCTCCTTCCTAAGGTAAAATTTAGGGCTCCAAGAAAAATTCTATAGTGTTATAAATTCTTACACTGGTCCCTACCCCTGATTAATGAAGGAAACACATTAATGCATTTCAATGTTTCCATGACACTGCATTGCAGCATCACTGAGCTGCCACATCATAGTGCTTCTGAGTCACTACATAACATTGAAGAAATAAAATAAAATAATTTTTTAAGTATATTTTATTTTTCTCATAAAACATACATAAATTAACTTTTTCTTCCAACCTGTGCCAACAGATTTTAGGCCCTGCCTAAGGTAAACTCACTATTCTGAGCTTAATTGTGCCCTCAAATTTTTGATTTGGTCACTTTTTTTAGAAGTTACTAAAACCACACATGTGCACTATTTTTAATAAACTTAAAAATAGTTCAAATATTTATTCTAAGAACCACGGGCCTCAGAATTGTGTTCTGTCTTAGTGCTTCATCTCAAAATAATCCCATATAATTTTCAAAAATTTTACATGGAAAATCAGGGACATTAAATTCTCCACACATTAGGGCTTTACATCATCGAAAAGAAAAACAAGGGATAAACAAACAAATAGGGATACTAAGAATGAATATGAGCCTCCATCTCCCATGTTCCCCCATAGAGATTCCCATGTTTCCACCGAACATGCATTAGAGGAATCAATCACCCATGAAGGTTTCTCTCATGTCGATCCTAGATCTCCACTAGTAACTCTACAAAAGTTGCACCATCATAAACATCCAGCTCTCCCTAGTCAGTAATGTGTGATGTGTCATGTATGTATATCCTCATCTAGGATATGTGGAAGATTTCATGCTCCAGATCTAACTATGGAGGTAGATCCATGCGGTACGCCACCTCTCCCACTCTATGCAGTATCAGAAAAGGTCTGATGAACCTCAAAGATACCTTTCCACCCCTACCAAATCTTCATATCCCACATTGATGAGATACTCGAAAGAATACATAGTCTCCCTCTTCTAACTCCAAGGGTCTCCATCTCCTATCAACATAGGACTTATGATGGCTATGTGTAGTCTTCATATACTCCTGTATGACCTAAACCTTCTATATAGTAGCATACACCAAATCTGGGCCCATTAGTACTGAATCTCCGGGGTCAGTCCAGAAAAGTGGCCACCTGTAGGGTCACCCATACAAGGCCTCAAATGGTGCCATATCGATGGTGGAGTGACAGATGTTGTAGTAAAAAAACTCTACTAGGGGTATGTGATCCTCCCAATTGTGGTCAAAGTCAAGGATGTAAGAATGTAGCATGTCCTTTAGGACCTGAATGGTTTTCTCTATCTAACCATCTATCTGTGAGTGTAAAGATGTGCTCATGCATAGTTGAGTCCTAGATTCCTCCTGTAATCCCTTCCACAAACGGGAAGTAAAGCGAGTTTCACAATCTGAGACTATTTTAGATTTAACCCCATGGATTCAAACTATCTCATGTACATAGAGGTGTCCCAAGTTCACTACTGAACCCTATTCTCGGAACAATAGGAAGTGGGTCAACTTGGTGAGTTGGTCAATGATAACCCAGATGGTATCATTCCCCCTAGATGTATGTGGTAAAACCATCATGAAGTCCATCAATATTCCATCCCACTTCCACTCTGGAACCTCAAGGGGTTGAGTTAAACCTGCTAGAACCTAATGATCAGCCTTCACTTGCTGACAAGTGAGGCATCTAGAGATAAACTCTACCACTACCTTCTTCATCCCTATCCAATAGAACTGACATTGGAGGTCATGGTACATCTTTTCCACACTTGGATGTACCACCAAAGGGAATTTATGGAACTCCATCAACACCTCCTTATGTAAAGCCGACGGTAAAACTGTGCATCCTATGAAAATGATGACATGCTTCCCACCTTTTAAATATCCATCAGGGGCATACCCTGTGGACATCTGAGAATGGGTTGTCTCATAGATGGTATCTCCTAGATGTTCCTACTTGAATCACTATAAGAGTGGATGGGTGACTAACATTGACTGGATATAAGCTACTCCATCTCTATACATGAAGGATATCTGAAGCAAGGCCAACTGCTCTGAGGGCTCGTTCAGCAGCTATGAACTCGATCTTTGGGTGAGAGAATCTGTCACCATGCTCTCCTTCCAAGGAGTATATACTATCTCTAAGTCATAGTCCTAGAGTAACTCTAACTAATGTTGTTTTATCAGGTTCAGATCCTTCTGAGAAAATATATACCCGAGACTTTTGTGTTCTGAGTAGATGATAAACTACTCGTCCATAAGGTACTGTTGCCACATCTTAAACGAGATGACTACCACCCCCAACTCCAGATCATGGGTCAGATAGTTCTTCTCATGTGGTATCAAATTCTATGAACCATATAAAATCACAGATTTCCCCTACATTAGGAAACAACCAAGCCCAGTCCCTGATGTGTCACAAAACACCACGTACTCGACACCCACCTCTTGTAATATTAGGATGAGAGCGCCTGTCAAACTATCCCTCAACTACTAAAATATCTCCTGGAACTTCTTCTTCCATATGAAAGGTTTCCCCTTTCATGTCAAGGATATCATGGGTGATGATACTTTGGAAAAGTTGGGCACAAAGCTTTAATAGTACCAATCCAACCCAAGGAACCTTTGCACCTCAGTCACTTTCTTGGGTGGATCTCAAGAAAGCACTACCTCTATCTTCGTTGGGTCTACTCAAACTCTAGCCTCTAAAATGAAGTGTCCCAAAAAGTGGAACTCTCTTATCCAAAACTGAAACTTTGAGATATTCTTGTAAATTTGGTGATCTCAGAGTAATTCCTTGACCATACTCAAGTGTATTACGTGCTCCTCCTTAGAGTTCGAGTACACCAGGATGTCATCCATAAAGACCACTACAAACCGGTCCAGGTAAGGCTGTAAGATCCTATTCATGAATCCCATGAACACTACTAGGGTGTTATTCACGCCAAAAAACATCACTAAGTACTTGTAGTATCCATAGAGACATCTCAAATCCGTCTTTAGAATGTCCTCATCCCGTACCTGAAGTTGGTGATCGACTGATCTGAGGTCTATCTTCAAGAACCATCTCACTACATTCATATGATCGAAGAGGCCACCAATCCTTAGTAGTGGATACTTATACTTAACAATAACCTGATTTAGTATCCAAAAGTCTACACATAACCTCAATATCCCATCTTCATTCTTGGAAAACAAGACTGGGGATGCCCACGATGCAACACTAGGTCTCACAAAGCCCTTCCTCTGCAAGTCTTCCAACTGTACCCTCAATTTACGAATATCTGCATGAGCCATCCAATATTATGGTGTATATATTGGTTTCATCCTAGAGTATAGGTCAATACATAATTCTACCTCTCTGTGGGGTGGTAGTCTTAGAAAATCTTCTGGAAATATGTCCTCATACTCATCCAACACTACAGGAAACTGAGGACTCTTCTCATCCACTACACTAAGGGTCATGATATCCAAATGACATGTGAATGGCTAAAACCTCCTATGTTCAAGTCCATTCTATGTTGTTCCAATTTCCTTTTCACTGATAAAGTAAATCCTGGTCCCATATCTACAGATACACTACATTTTTCACCTGAAACAATCAATCCAAGTATGAACTATGGATAACTAGTCCATACCCAAAATAACATCATAAGGCCTCGAAGCTACCACTAAAAGATCCCAACCGAAACTCTCACCCCCAAAAGTAAGGTCACACTGTCGACACCAGTGTTTGATCATCAAATATCCTTCTGTAAGAGTCTCTAAGTGTAGGGATCGAGTCAACAGTTCCACTAGAATCTCTATGTCCCAAACAAGGGTCATGGAGAGAAAATAGTGACTGAAACCCATGTCTATAAAAACTGAATCTAGGGTGGAAAATACATAGATCATAACTCTAATAATCCTAGGATTCTTAGTATTATAATATATAGTCAACTAGATCTAGCCTCACCCCTTTCCAGTAGCTCCTTGAGCTCGTGGTGGACCACTTAGTGGTGGTGGTAGTGCCTCGAACCTCCATCCACCTCCCGCCACTCATCCAAATTCTCTACCACATACTATACCTAATGAACCACCCTGTTAATACCACTGACACTACCTCAGAGGTCCCTCAACTATCTCCTAGTTAGTCATATGGATGGTCCAACAATCTCTCACCATATGTCCCCAACCGCTGCACGTGTAGAAAAAAACTTCTCTCGGCTGACCTTCTTTTCCCTGGAAGCCCCACATTGCCAACCCCATGTCCTAGGGTTATCCCATAGACTTTATGGTCCTCTTAGAATCCTACATTAGATATCGAATACTTGATTCCAAATTCCTAACTTCGTGATGCCCGATGGTAGTTCCCACCATTGGTGCTTGCTTCATAAGAAATATCTCTACCAGTAGAGCTTTCTCTAGCACCCCAGCATGCATAGGGATGATAAGGGATATCATCGAAGCCCTGATCTCCCGGTGTAGTCCCTTATCGAAGGTACTAGACCTAAATAATGGGTCTCATACCATGTTTATAGAGTATAAATAAAGATCTGTGAATATCACTGAGTAATCTACCACCATCTGGATACCCTTATGTAGATGCAGGAGTTCTTGTATATGCACATAACATAAGTTTGTGGGAAAGAAATACTCCCTAAAGAGATGCTCAAAGTATTTATAGGAGAGGGTCATCTCCTCATGCATCTAGATCATCAATCTACACCATCTCCCCATTGATCCCTATTGAAGACTCATGGATAGGACCGACACCTGGTCAAGAGGCATCCTCACTAGGTAGAAAACTCGCGTAACCACCTCCAACCAATCCTTAGCTACCTAAGGATCTGTCTCACCTCAGAACCTGGGAGGTCACTATATTTAAAAATCATGCAACACACTGCGCCTATGTGAATCATCTACCATCAATTCCAGTAGGAACAACTGCTTTATGGGTGGTGGTATCACTAGTACAACACCAGGAGGTGTTATCCCTGGAAACAGTCCCTACACCGATGTCTCATCGTTCGGTGAGCCATCCTCTTGGTCACAACCTAAAATCCTAGTTGAATTCTTGTGTGGAAGCATCCTTAAATATACCAAGATTTACCATGGTCAATAGAGTATACCTGGTGAGATGACTCTAAATCAATATGTACATGAGAACACACTCAATTCCTATATGATGAATGAACCATTGATTTCCCTAGAAAATAATGTTTTCATGTACCAAGTCAAAAAGCAGAAATTAAGGTCATGGTGTATGGATGCATTGGCTACCACACTAACACTGGGTTCCCTAGCCTAAAATCTGAACTCAAAACACTTAACACTGTTTCCCAAAAAAAAAAATTAAAACTGACCTACCCTCTGATACCACTCTGTCATGACCTTTCCTCCGAGGCTCATTCTGTGACTACCCTAATCCCACCTCCTATAGGCTAGGGGCTAGCGACTAGTGCCGAGTAGGAATATCCAAAAAAGGGAAGTAATTTTACAATACACCCGTACAGACACAACCATCTCCAAGAAAAAGTACTGAACTGAAAACATTGAGTGAACATGCATGCATGCCACTAAGACAACCACTGGGAGTAATAGTACAAAACAGTAAAGTAAATGGGCCAGAATAAAAGCCCAACTAAAAAATAAAAGTAAAATCTCCTGGATCACATCCATAGAAAACCCTACCGAAAGGGTAGGTACAGTAAGCTGTCTAAATTACATTGAAGCATACCACGTCCGTCGGGCCTCCCTAAAGCACCACCTATCTCCGGACCACCAATGAATCTTTCAAAGCTGTCAATCATCTACACAATACATGAAATGTGTAGGAGAAGCCTATGAAGGGGTGAGTAACAAAATAATTAGTAGGAACCCCAAACCACAAAGGTAAACAACAAAGTAGGATACAAAGAAGACTAACAAAGAGGTACAAGAAGTGTATCTTCTAAGAACTATAGTCAAGAGAGTCACTAGAGTCATATCACACCAGGCTACATATAATAGGAAATTCCAAGCATATCCAAATACAAAATGAAATACAGTCTTCATATGAGACCAAATCTATGCCCTCATAAGAGACCAACTCTACACCCTTGCAGGAGACCAACTACGCGCCCTCACTGGAGACCAACTCCATGCACTCCTTGGAGACCAACTCTGAATCTTCACAGGATAAAAAATCTGCATCCTCATAGGAGACCAACTCCATGCCCTCGTAGGAGTCCAACTCCACGAAATCACTGGAGACCAACTCTTCCCCTTTACAGGATACCAAATCCGCATCTTCATAGGAGACCAAATCCATGTCTTCGTAGGAGACTAACTCCGCGTATTTTCCACAGCCAATCACAGGATTCCTTCCTTAGTGTGCTTGTTTCGGGACAACATACTCCTCAAGAAAATATATTGTATTCTAACCTCCACAAAAGTTAATTTAGATTATCCCAAAATACCACCTCATCATGAGGGTCCCAATTCCACAGACAAATAGTCAAACAAAATTAAAATTTGAGAGTTACAGGCATTTAAGTAAAAAGGGGATGGTTGGGTCCAGCTCCAATCTGACCTGACCCAACACGACCCAGGTCCTGCCTGCCCTGACCTGCTTGAGTGGGCCGGTTCTTCTACCCGGAACGTGGAGGGAGACATGTACCCACCTGGTCAATGTGGTCAGACCATGTTTCATGTGGCCGGTCCGTGTGACTAGCTCACACCTACAACTCTGGGAGCTGCGTCCTTCCCTCACCGTGACCTCCTACCGCGACTTGTCACCAATGCCTATGGCTTGTCACCACTGCCCACAACCGATGCTGCTACATGCTCTCACCACCGGCTCCCATCGCCATCCATCGAACCAATGACCTCATCTACCTTCACTCTCAGCCCCCTGCTGTGGGTTATCCCACTTCTGCGGTCCCATTGGACTGTGGTTCGATACCACCACCGACCACCATGTCGACAGTTGCCCACCTGGGCCGACCATGCTATCTGGACAATGCTGCCTCTGCTGTCGGCCGCCCCGCTGGTGGCCTCCTCTTTCCACGATCTACCAAGAAAGGACAAATCCACCTCACACCACCACCATCTCATATCCCACTCCAGATCATTACACCCAACGAAGAACAAGGAGAATAAAAATAGTGGAAAAGGCGAAGCATAAGAACACCCAAAGTGGATGGATTTGGGCCTTGTTCATGTCAGACTCGATCCATCAATGTTTTAATTGAATAAAGAAAGTTAAAACAATATCAAATCTAAGAATTTATAATTCTTGAATCAAACCCTGTATCAGAACACCCATCCCACAAGAACAATCAACCTATGGATCAACATTTTTTGGGGTTGATTCACGTTTGTTGTTTGAAAGAAGGGAAGAGAAGGAAAAAAAAAATAAACCCCTTACTGGGAAAGTGGATCATTAAGAGGAGTGTATTATTCATTAATGGAGATCCGTCCATGAATGTCCTTGATTTTTTGTTCGTTAGTGCTTTATCCGAGCTCCGATCTCCAAATTTTCGTCACCGGTGGGAGATATTCCTTCTCCTTCTTAAGGGAAACATTAGGGATATATGGAAAATTCTCTAGTATTATGAATTCTAACATTGGTCCTTACTCCTGATTAAGGAAGGAAACATGTTAACACATTTCATCATTTCTATGACACTGTGTTTCAGTGTCTCTAAGTTGGCACATTTCAGTGCTTTTGATTCACTTCATAATGTTGAAGAAATAAAATAAAACAAATTTTTAAGTATATTTTATTTTTCTATTAAAACGTCCATAAATTAACTTTTGCAGCTGACCCACATCAACCAATGTTAGACCCCCCCATATGGGAAAGTCACTATTCTGAGATCAATGGTTCCCTTGGATTTTTTTATCTGGGCACCTGTTTAGAAGTTACTAAAACCACACTCGCGTGCTATTTTTAATAAACTTAAAAATAGTTTAAAAATTTATTCTGGGAACCCCATGACTTATAATCATGTTCCGTATCAGTGCATGGTCTCAAAATAAACCCATATAATTTTCAAAAAATTTACATGGAAAATCTAGGACATTACAAATAGATAGTGTTGCATTTAAACTAAAATTTGATTCATACCAAGAATACTTGTGTACCAGATTGAGTAGTAGTTGATTGTTACATGTCCCACCATTTCTTTTTTGTATTCAAGAATTATCTCTATGAAAATTAACTAAATAATTATAAGGTAAAAATGATATGTAAATTAATTAAGTAATAATATATAGAATTATTTGAGAACAATCTAGCCTCATTTGTTCGGTTTTGGAGATGTGATGCGTATTTTGAACTAAAATGACATGTATATAATGTAAAGATGCACTTGGATTCATACTGGTTACACCATGTGCCATATTGAGGTGGGGATGATTTCTAGACATCCCAAATGACTTATGGATCCTTTTCCTAAAGTATCAAAACTATTCTAATATTTTTTTTGGTTTTGAGTACGTCACTTGTATTTTGTACTAATATGTAATTTTAAATTGGAAACAAGAACTTTGAGTCATACCATTCAAATCATATGTCAGTTTGATGTGAGAATAACTCATACACATCAAAAATGAATTATGAATCTTTTTAATAAATTATCAAGGCAGTCCAAGCATTTTTCTCGTTTTTCAGGGAGTGACACATTTTGAACTAAAATGTCAATTCTAAACTGACAACGAACGCTTTGAACCATAACAATAAGATCATATATCATATTGAGGTAAAAATGATTAATACACATAAAAAATTAATTATGGATAATTTTACTAAAGTATCAAAATAATAAAAATGTGTTTGATCAGTTTTGAGTATGTAAGTTGTATTTTTTACTAAAATTAAGGTCAATTTTATATAAAAAGATGCACTTGGATCCATAATGGTCACAAACTGAATTTAATTAAGGTGATAATAACTCCTAAAAATCCAATATTACTTATGGATCATTTTTCTAAAGTATCAAAACAATTTGAATGTATTTTCTTGGTTTTGAGTATGTCACTTGTCCTTTTTACTAAAATGAATGTCAATTTTAAATAAAAAGGCACAGTTGTAGTCATACAAGTTACACTATGCATCATATTGAGGTTTAGATAATTCCTAAAAATACAAAATGACTTATGGATAGTTTTCCTAAAGTATCAAAATAATTGGAATTTATTTTATCAATTTTGAGCACATCACTTGTTTTTTTATTTCATTTTAAACTGGAAACACACACTTTGTGTCAAACCAGTCACATCGTGTATTAGTTTAATCTGATACTGATTCCTAAATATCAAAAAGGACTTATGAATCATTTTACTAAATTATCAAGACAATCTAAGTGAATTTTCTCAGTTTTCAGTGAGTGAAACATTTTGAACTAAAATGTTAATTTTAAACTGATAATGGAAACTTTGAGTCATACCAGCACATCATGTATTAGATTGAGGTGTATATAATTTCTACACATCAAAAATTATTTATGGATCATTTTATAAATTCATAAAAACAATATGAATGAGTTTTATTATTTTTGAGTACGTTAGTTTCCCTTTTTACTAAAATCAATATCAATTTTAAATAAAAATATGAACTTGGAGTCATACTGGTCACATCATGCATTGGATTAAAGTGAGGTAGATTATTATATGACTCAAATGACTTATGAATCATTTTACTAAAGTATCAAAATAATCCAAATGTGTGTTCTTGGTTTTGAGTATGACAATTGTATTTTTTACTAAAATTAATGTCACTTTTAAATAAAAAGACGCACTTGGAGTCATACCGGTCACACCGTACATTAGATTGAGGTGAGGCTGATTAATATACATCCAAAATGACTTATGGATAATTTTATTAGAGTATAAAAAAAATATGAATGTGTTTTTTTTGGCTTTGAGTATGTCACTTGTCTTTTTTACTAAAATTTAATTTTAAACTAGAAACACACACTTTGAGTCATAACGATCACATCATGAATCAGTTTGACATGAGAATGATTCTTACACTTCAAAAATGACTTATTAATAGTTTTCATAAATCATCAATACAATCTGAGTGAGTTTTATTGTTTTTTAGTGAGTGAAAATTTTTAAACTAAATTGTCAATTTTAAACTGATAACTTACACTTTGAGTCATACCAGGAACATCATGTATTATATTATGGTGTGAATGATTCATATAAGTCCCAAATGATATATGGATAGTTTTACTAAAGTATAAAAATAATCCAAATGCATTTTATCAGTTTTGAGTACATCACTTTTCTTTTTTACAAAAATGTTTTTTAAACTTGAAACACACACTTTAAGTCATACCGGTCACATCTTGTATCAGTTTTATGTTAGACTTATTCCTACACATAAAAAAAATTATAAATCATTGTTCTAAATTATTGAGAAAACATGAGCACATTTTTTTAGTTTTTAGTGAGTGAAACATTTTTAACTAAAATTTCAATTTTAATGTGATAAAAAACACTTTGAGTTATATCAGGAACACCATGTGTTGGATTGAGGTGAGGAAAATTAATACATTCAGAAAATGACTTATAGATCATTATAATAAATTATAAAAATAATATGAATGTATTTTATTAGTTTTGAGTATGCTAGTTATATTTTTTACAAAAATTAATGTCAATTTAGAATAAAAGGACATACTTGGAGTCATACTGGTCACACTATGAATCAAATTGAGGTGAGGCTGATTCCTACATGTCAAAAATGAATATAGATCATTTTCCTAAAGTATCAAATTAATAAAAATATTTTTTTTTGAGTTATGAGTATTATAGTTGTCTTTTTTACTAAAATTAATGTCAAATTTACATAAAAAGAAGCACTTAGAGTCATACCTATCACATTGAGTGTCGAATTGAGGTGCGATTGATTCATACACATCTCAAGGTCTAAAAAAATCCTAACTTCCAATGTTACCATGATTCCAATTTATTTTATTTTTCAAAATTACAATACTTCATATTTATCATTAAACTACGGTGTTGGCATATCGACAAAGAAAGCTAATGGAAAGCGTTGTAACACAGTAAGAAAGTAACTTGTTATCTCTTTTGTGGATTTTTTTTTCCAGATAGTTGAAATCAATATATGAATTCCAAAAAGATATATGAAAAAAAATAAAAAAGTATTAGATAAAAATTATATAGAAATTAACTTAGAAATATTAGATAAGATGATGAAAAAATTAGTGTGAATTCACCTTTCCATGATGGTTATATACATTCTTTACCCATTTTATTATTTTCATTATCTCAGTTGTTGGCTCAAAGTCCAATCTCTCACGAGCATGAGAAACTTAGAACAAAACACCCCAACTAAAAAAGAAGAATCCACCTATATAATAAATTTTTTTATATGATTAATACCAAAAATAAATAAATTAAACATAAATATGAAGTTTATGAGGATGATAGTTATAGACAAATTTCATCCTCATTAACCCCTATCACAAATAGGTATCATTGGATTTTGTTGTATGGAACTCATCCTCCATCTCTTATGGACATGAGCCTACATTGCTTGAAATACTCTAAGTAGTATTCATCCCTAGAATAACTAATGATTAGAGCAGTACAAGAAACATAAAAGAGATGAGAGATGAGTCTCACAAAGAAAATGCAAAATAACTATTTAGGAGATGAATTTGATGAGGATTAAAATTTTAATCTATTGTGTTCTCTAAAATGGGTAATGTCTCCCACTTATTAAAATTAAACTATTGACACTAGTTATTAACCCATGACCCATTCAAGGTGAGATTTTTGGGGAATACACATTCTTATCTATGATTCAAAGGGTCTCGATGAGGACATGTTATGTTATATGAATCTTTGTGGCCTCTATGAATACTATATTTATAGAATAAATCTCAATTTTAATACTTTAAATCCTTAAACTAAGACTAGTACTACCTCAATTAAAATGATTCATCAAGTATTTCTTAAATCCCCTAAACAAATGAAAATATAATATTGGAAATTAAGGAGTAATAAGAAACCAAAGTATGATAAACAAGAATAATAAACTCTCATTCCATAAACTGTAAGATATAATAATGTATTGATAACAAATTCTAATAAATAAAGTGTTATTTCATATATATGGATTATATTTAGAGATTCCTAGTGGTGGAACCAATACATGTAGACCTAAAATGACGAATACCTAAAAATAACTTCTAATAATTATTCCAACATATATAGAATTTGATAACATCAATTCTATTTATTTGGAACAAGTGATGTAAAAACCTAAGGAATTATTACATTTAATATTAATCATATATCAAATATTTTAAAACAACTCAAAATTATAATTTCAATTTCAATTAAAAACTAACAAGGAATGGAAAAAATAATTTTTGGAAAAGAATATACCTAATAACGATAAAGGATTTAAACATATCAAAATTCTTATTTAATAAATTGATTCAAAAATTATATCTAGATAGATTGACAATAAGAATTATTTTCAAGAAGATAAAGAGTTGTCTTTATAATAAAATTTAATTTTCATGGCCATTATGGGTTCTATGGTGATTTTGGATACATAGTATAAAACTTTAGTTATAATGAGATAAATAATAGTAATTATGGAAGATATAGAGACTTAAAGTTAAAGGAGAGATGACCCACTCTTACAAAAATATATTAAAAGTGAGATGAATCTTCATAAGTAAAATTGGATGATGAATTTCAACCATTGAATGAACTCTACTGAACATGTAAAAAATTATATGATTGTATGAAGGATTGTCAAGATTTTCCAAAAACATAGATGGATGTGAAGAAATAATTAGAAATTTTTTATATGAAAAATAATGGAATGTAAAAGGAATTTATTATTAAGGTAACACTAAATGATTTACAAAAGAGAATTTTTTCAAATTAGATATTGGTTGTTCATCTCATATACGATTGGTAAATTGATGTAATAATTGAATTTTGACATGTTAAAAGGGTAATTATTATTTTAGAAATAATGGATATCTTAAGATAAATTATTTGAATTTAAAAGATATTGAAAATAAAAGGTAATGTTAAAGAATGATCTATTTGAAGATGGATTAAAGTAAAGCATACATAGTGTTTATTAGATTATGGATTCGTTATAAAAGGCATGTGCCTCATAATTCTTTGGAGTAAGGCGAGGAGAGGTACACCTGGTGTGCCTCACCACTAGTGAGGTAGTGGGAGCTCACTGAGGCACAATAAAGGAATTCACCTCACATGCCAACTATAGAGGTGTTGTAGCACCAGGTGCGGTAAAGTCACACAACCGATTGCAAAAATCATATGGAATAGGGCAACAGAAATCATGGGTACAGGGGTGATGAAAATCAAGGGTTACCTAATGGAAATTGGGGAAGGCGATAGAAAGAATGATGATAAAAAAATAAAAATAGATATTACCAAACAAGAAATCAATGATTGAGGAGGAGGAGAAAAAATTTACCTTAGACTGAAGCTTTGAATTTTCTGATAGAAAGTAGGCCAAGCCTGGATTTTATTCAAGCCTCAGATTCATTCGACCCTTGAATCATTTGAGCCTTGGATTCAAGACTTGAAATTGTTGGAGCCTTGATTCCAGCCTTGATTGAAGCTTATATTCAATAACAAATAACACTGATAATAGGTGGATTCCATGTAAAGTTTCATATATCGCGAACTAGTTCATGATGGTTAGGGTTCTTAAAATAGATTGGCACACTTTTACCAGCACTTCCAAAAAATATTTGATAAAGACCACCTTTATCAGTGCTAAATTAATAAGTGCTGATAAAAATAATATTTATCAGTGCTAAAAAATCAATGACAAAGATTCCTTTTATTAGCACTTATTACTTAAACACTGATAAAGGATTTATAATTATAATTATAAATAATTTTTTTTATAAATATATTTATATAATTATATATATATATATCTAATAAATAAATAAATAAATATATAGTAAATATATTCATTATTTATATATATTTATTATAATTTTATAATTATTTAAATATATAATTAATTATTTATAATTATTTTTTTTAAAATTAATTTATATTATTATATATATTTATATAAATATATATATATATATAATAAATATAGTAAATATATTCATTATTTAAATAAACTTATTATAATTTTACAATAATTTAAATATATATAATTAAGTATATATAATTATATAACTAATTTTTTAGAAAATAATATTTATTTATTTATAATTATAAATATATAAATGTATAAATATAGTAAATATACATTTATAAATATATTTATTTATGAATATTTATCTAAAAATATATTTTTAACATTATTAAGGAATATTTAATTTTAAGTGTATGCATGTCAAAAATGAGTGAAAATAAATAATTAAAAATGAGTACACTTTAACAATATTGAAAAAATGGATAAGTTTTATTAATTAAATATTTTTTTTAAAAAATATGAATATATATTGAAATAAAGATGAATACATATTGAAAATATTAAAACATATTAAATAAATAAATATATAAATAAATAATAAAAATTGATTAAATTCCAAAAAAAATAAAATAAAAAATAAAAATATTAAAAATTAATTAATAAATAACTTTAATATAATTAAAAATAAATAAATAAAATTTACTGATTAAATACATGATATATATTAAATGTATCAAGTTATAATGAAATTTTAAAATGAATACTAACATTTGAATAAATTATATAAATATTAGCTACATGTGTTTCTATATAATATTTCATTAATTACGTAAATACGTGTGTGCGTGTTCTATATAAAAATTCAGTAATTAGGTATATGCATGTGAAATCAATATAACACACATTTGATATATATATATATATATGTTAAATTGAAAAATAAAACTACATTCAATTATGTTCATTACTCAATGCAATTAGTAATTTTTTTATTCATATTAATATTTAATTATAAACCATTATTCACGAAATATATGACTATTTTATATAAAGCATAGAAATTTTGTATTATATAAATCATATTTATATACATTCATATATATATATATATAATATATATACTATTTATTAATATTATCAATAATTATTTAATTAATAAAATATTTAATATTTTCCTATTTTTAATTATTATTTGTTTAATTTTTATTATATATATATATATATATATATATAATAAATACTATTAATTTGTATTTATAATCTATATATTGTATAATCAATTTATTTATTTTTATCGATAATTATTTAATTAAAAAAAATTAATATTTTTTTAATAAACTCATTTATATTTTTTATCTATTTAATTATTTTATTTTATTTAGGACCTTTATCAGTGCTAAAAATAATGCACTGATAAAGGGTACCCCTTTTCAGCGCTAAAAATAAAGCACTGATAAATGGTGCCTTTTATCAGTGCTAATGAAAAGCACTGATAAAGATTACCCTTTATTACTACTAAAAAAATAGGTATTGATAAAGGTAACCTCTATCATCACTTTTGGCTAGCACTAATAAAGGATAGTTCAATTAAAGGCTTGTTTTTTAGTAGTGTGTTTATCATAGAGATGCATTCAAAGAAAATATTATATACCATTGATCCATCGAATGATCAGTGGTCTATCATTTTTCACGGGAAAATAATTCATTTGTGTGATGAGTATGATGATGATGTTATGAATTTACATGAGGCTTATTCATCTATTATGTGATTTTTAAATGATAAAAATTACTATAATGCAGATATAGTCCATGATGTATAAAATGATCATGCTTAAGGGATATGGGAAAACTCAAAATTGCTTTCCTAATTATCTAGGTAAATATTTATATTTTATTTCTTTTTTAAAATTTAAATGTATAAAAAACTATAATTTTTATTAATTATTGGATGTTTAGTTATAGATATTTTGATTATTTTTTAGATTTTTGTGTTAAATTTTATATTTAACAACGATTGTTAGAAATTTTTTGATTTAAAAACCTAATGTACATCATTATGTTTTCATTAAATTTAAGCATGTGAAAACACTTTTTTGTATCTTTGATATATAAATTTATAAATGTTTTTATCAGTTTAGATTTTTTTTGTGTTTAATAGTTTAACCTATATATTTTATGGTTGAGAATCATGTTATCATTTGTTTGAAACCTACACATGCATGACACTATTTTTTATATACATATTCTTGTAATCATTGTTTTTAAATAATCATTTGTCTAATAATATACAGGTACACAAAATTTCATTACATTTGTCTACTTCAATGACATACATGGAGGCAAAAGAACATTTACTAAGGTATATGTATTTCTTTATCATATTATTAAATATTCATTAATATAATTATTTATTGAAAGAAAAATTTTAATTTATAAAAAATAATTATAGGACTAATGATGTGCCTCCTATAGAGGCATCTTCTCCTTCTTCTACAGAGAAATAAATTTTTAGATTTGGTAAAAATGGGATTACATGTTTACCAAAATTTTCACCTACTTATGGAGATCATATATTACATATTAATTTTGATGATAATAATAACCCAAATTTACCAAATACAACACAATTTACCAGTTATATCACCATGAAAATTCATTTTAGGATGATCATTTTATATCCTAACTGGAAGTCCATCGATAAGTTGGTGAAATAGTATCTATTGGTGTCCATAATGGTAAAATTTCTCAATTTATACATTTTTATATCATTTTTAAAATATTATATATTTTAAATGATTAATATTTAATTTATTCAATTATTTATGACATTCAATTTTAAATAAATTAAATAAATTAAGAAAATATTTCTATCTTTAGCTATAATTTGATAGAGGGATTATAAAACAAAATTGAAAAAAATTATGTTTTTGGGAAGTTACAGAATGAAAACCCATACCTCATGTATGGGTTTTTAGATGTAGATAATTGGAAGAAATTTACCACCAGCCAATATGATGAAGCATTTATGGTATGATAAATATTTTATATTGTAATATTTATTTTATATTACATGATTATTTATTAGTTTATTTTAATGTAACATGCCTCTAAGAGATCTCATCAAGAGATATAATTGTAGAAAATATACCCTCATACTTTATCACATAGATGGTATCATTTATTTGAGGAGAAAATTATTGCAGAAAAGTTTAATACATTAAGATATCATTCTAATAGTGGTTTAGATGAGGTCTAGTTTGGTCCTCCATCTCCATCCACTCACCATGAGAAATCGAAAAGATCGAGAAGAAAAAAATAGAAAAAGTATCTTATAGAGTATTCTAAGAAAGTGGCTAAAAAATGTAAGAAATTAATTTTTATTTTCCATGAATGTTTATATTTTTAAAGTTGTCACTATTATGTTATTTTAATTTTTTTTTCAGGATGAACTTTAGGAGAAAGCAATGGAGGGGAATTTTATCCCTAAGGGTAGGATGGACATCCTAGCTAGTGCTTTAGGAAAACCAGAACACCCCAGATGCATAAGAGGATATGAGGTAGGTGTTAGTGTTAGGAATGTTTTTGGTCATCAAAGTAAGAAATCAAGAGAACTAGAAATAGATTCCTTAAAAGTTGGGATGAAAGACCTGAAATATACTATATATGATAAAATTAAATTACATGTGTAGGATATGTTTCAAAAATTAATGAGACCATCAAATATTATGCAACATGCATAGCCTACATAACCTACCCACCCTACCCATCATGCATACTCAGATACTTTATCTCCTCCTTCAGACCCGACCATATACTGAGAGTTGTATTCTGGAGATCCACATGTATGTATTATAGCATACAAAGTCATACACATTTTTTGGGGATTCTGTACATCACCAGCCTTTGCAGTTGGGTCATGTAAGAATATTAGTACATGATATTATTGATCCAACTAGTCTAATTCCATTTCTCACTGAGGAGGTTACCAAAGTTGGAGGTTGTATGGGTCATTTTTTACTTTGGCTGGATAGAGTTATTCATTATCTAACATATGAGGTTTTCGTTGTTTTTGAAATATAATTTAAAATTGATTAAAAATTACTTATAATGTTTTGTGCTATTTAATTTATATAAGAGTATCTAATATGAAAATAATTAGTACAAAAGAAAAAAAGGTAGATGTACCAGCAACTTTAGATACTTTTGAGATTTATGATGCACTAAAAATATTAACCCAATTTTCTTTTTCCATGGATAATATTTATGAGTTTTATATTACTTATAATATTTGTGGAAGTGACTATCCATTGAGAATATTTAAACAATATATCAATGATATAGTTATTTTTGATGAGATCAACATGTATGTGTTGTAGTTATTTTCCATGTAAGTAATTTTTTGTTTTTATTTTTCTTTCTATAAGTAAATATTATTTCAAGTGACTTACTATATTAGTTATTTAATTAGGTATCTACACATGATTTTTATTCCAAATGAGATTTCTAGTGTTTATGATCTTATAGATCCATAATTTATTTCAATGGCTATGTAATATCTGAAACTCCTGCAAGATATATATATATATATATATATATATATATATATATGAGAGAGAGATTATCAAATATGAATATTTGGTGCTATTTTTTCCATTCTTTGATGGGTAAGAACACTAAGATGATTAATAATTAATATTCATTATAATTTTATTAATTGTGAAATTTTTATATTATAGAGGTCATTGAACGGTAGGTGTATTTTTTATAAAATAAGGAAAATTATATTCTTTTTTATCTTTATTAGGTGGTGTTTTTACAAAAATTAGCAGTTTTTTTAGAAATGTAAGTTTTAATATTTTTATAAGTTTATTTTTAATTATTATTTTTTATACATGTTTTTTAGTTGATATATATGAAAATACAGGCCATGGAAAATGTTTAACAAAGATCATGTATCAATAAAGCATCCAAATACAATCTAATATATGGAAGTACTAGTAAATATTTTTATATTTGATAATATTTGTTTTTTTATATATATATTGGTTTTTTTCTATTTAGTGATTTATAACCGCATTTTCATCATTATAAAGGAAGTTTGGAATGTGGTTATTATGTTTTTAGATTCATGAATGAGATAATCACAAATGTGTTAATGATTTAATTTGATAAGGTTAGTTATATTAATTATTTTATGTTTTATATCAAAATTTTCTATTTTTTAATCTTATAATATTCATTGTTATTATAGATTTTTAATGATACCGATGCGTATATAAATAAAAAACTTACCCACATTTATATTTTGTTTTCAAACTATTTTTTATGTATGATTTCAATTTAAATTATCAGGTACATATCTTTTCATAAAAGTTAGAAAAATAAGTATTTAGATAGACATTTCTGCTTTAAGTTGGTATATTCAGTTTATTTTTATAGGGTTGTTATCTGTTGTATAAAGGGTTATGGATTTTTAAAAAAATCTCCACATGAAAGATGAATTTAAATTTGTAAGCATGCATATTTTAGTTAAAGTTTAAAAATTGAGTAATTAATTTTTTTTCTAAAAGTTTTTATATTTTATCTCTTTTTATAGGTTTCAGATGTTTCAGGTATGTATCCTTTAATTAAATTTAAATAAATGTGTATTTATAAAAATGGTTTTCTAATTTAATTTTTTATATTGTGTTTGATTTTACATGGTTGTTCTTTGACTTAAGTTAGTGTTTTTGGAGAAGTATGTTAGAAAATTAGAAAACAAGTACATTTTATTATTTTTATAAGTTATTTAATCTTAATTATTATTATTTATAAATTTTTTGATAATTAATATATTATAATAAAGGTCAATTAAAAGGTTTAACAATTATCAATTGTCAATAAAGAATCCAAATAAATTCAACAACATGAAATTATTGGTAAATATATTTTATATTATATGATATATGTTTTGTATTATATATATATGTATGTGTTGGTTTATATTTTCAAGTTAATGTTTCATAACTGAAATTTCATCATATTCCTCCAACCAAAGTGGATCTCATGACTTTCAAGTTTCATTGTCCATATAAATCTATATCTCTTGCTTCTTAACTTAGATCATAAGTTTTACTATTGGTTATATTATATTACTAAAACCTTAATTTTATCAACCTCATTTATTTCATCTTATAAGTTTTATAGTTCTTCCTATTTTGTAACCCTAATATTTTTAGTGGTTTTATTCTATTTTTAAGTTCTATGATTTTTCCCTCTGTGTGTTGTAGGGTCTTTATTGCAAGGGTTTGATGATGATGAATCACCAAAAAAATATAATTATTATTCTTTTTATTTTTTTAAAGTGTAAGAAAAATACCTTTTACTTGTTTATTTTCATTGGTATCTTCTATGACAAATTTATTTTTAAAGTTTCATTTTTCATTTCTGGTAATTAAGACACGAGGGATTACAAATAATATTAACTTCATATCTATTTCCTTCACTTGTCATGCAGAACATGTTCATAAAGTAAATTTTTTTTATCTAGGATATTTTATGATTTGATTGGTTTTCTATTTAACCTATAGTTTCTAACAATATGAGAGGAAATTTTTATACCCTAAAAAAATATTTTTATCAATACATATACCATAAATAACATTTTATTTCCGGCATAATTGTTTTTTATATTAGGTCTGAATTGATATTACTTGTTGAATATATGTGTTTTAGTTCAGAACTAATATGTACTATATAGAACTATTTTTTATTAAAATTAACTATATGTATTGATAAAAATATTAGTTGATTACTAATATTAGTTTGGATCATATCTCTATTTTTATCAATGAATATTAGAATGAAGGTCAACTAATTATTTTGATTAAAATATATATTATTTCAGAACTAATATTGTGATCTAAAATATGTTAGTATGTGAAATGTTTCCATAAAAAAATACTGAAATATTTATTATTTCAGAAATAAAATTGTAATTTTAAATTTAGATAATAGTTTTTCATTTTAAGATATTCTATAACTATATGATCATAATTTTTTTTTCTTGCTTCTTAAAAGTGATATATATTTTATATTAAATTTTTTTGGGTATTGTATAAATATTCCTATTGTGTATAATTCATATATGAAAAGTGTAGTCTCATTTTGGATTATAATTACATTACACTATGGATTTTCGTTTCATTTAACTATAAAATCTTTAATATAGAAATATTTTAGGCATGATTTTTATGAAAAACATGTCACTCAAATAGGGAAGCTTGAGTGCTCCAATGTGAATGGTACATGCTAATTACATTGATTCCTAGTAGTGAACAGCAGTGGACTCAAATTATCTATTTATATATTTCTCTTTCATGTAGTAAAAACTATTCTAAAAGAAAAGAGGCATGAAGATGTGTGAAATTGGTATGAACTATTCCTGATTTTAGTTTTTAAATTATTTTTCTTATTATAGGTATGTAATTTTATTTATATTATATTTTTCTTTACTATATATTCGTTTATAGGTTTTTATATTTTGGGGGTTGTAATAATTTCGTTTTATTAATTTTTTTAATCTTTCCACTTCTTTTTTTAAAAAATAGCATTGAAAGTCCACCTTGAGACTTTCGACATAGATTATTACATAAAACCAACATTAAAAGTATCAAGGTATATTTTTGACATCATTTATTTCATAAAACATACATTAAATTTTTTTTTTATTTTTTTCATGTTAAATAACAACAATTTCAAAATCCGTTTTACCAAAAACTGATGTGAAAATATCCATGATATCTCTTGCATGATGGTTTTTCATTAAAAAATACGTGGAGGAATATTTTAAACATCTGTTTATAACGAATGAACATGGAAAAACTCCTTAAATTCACAATATAGTCAATGGTTTTGATGTCTGTTTTAATAAAACTGATGTCAAAACCATTATTTATAACGTATCTTGTATAAACGTCGGTTAAAAACCAACATTATAAAGTTAGAAAAACTGAAATTGAAATATATATTTCCACTAGTCTCTATTAGATGAAATGGATACATCTTAGCTTCCTTCACCTTTCTCTCCCTTTTATCCAAAGACATCTAGAGACATATTAAGATCATCAAATTTATTTTGCAACATGTGAATATTAACTTCCTTCACCTTGTTATCTTATTCATATATATTATCAAATTAATCCCACATGGACTTAGAAGTGATGTTGCTAATCACTTTATAATATATCTAATTTTTTAGTGGTCCAGTAAGAACATTCTATGAATTAGAATCGATATCAATAAATTTACTCTCAAATTCCATCAGAAAAAGTCTTGTTACGTCACCGAATTGAATACCATTGAAAGTATCAAAGGGAACTTACATCCCAAGAGACAGTAGATGAGATTTCATTATATTATTCTAGATCTCATAGTTACTTTCATCAAATTGTGAGACCCCTCTATAAATAAATGGGTTCCCTATATGAGCGGACAACTAAAGATAGGTTTAAATCATATCACTTATCTATGATACCACTGGTAACACCCCAAGACACCTTGAGAGGGGATGAGGGAATTAGGGTGTCACATTTTTCTTTTGAATCAATGGTTCTTATCTCCACATTGGTAGATACTTGTTAAATATGTTTAATCAAGATACACATTTATAAGAAAAAATGCAGGAAGTAAACAAAAATTACAAAAAATTACCTAGTTCACCACAAATGACTATGTACAAGGACCACACATCGATGATATGTAATTGTGACAAAATAAACTATGCTTCAGTATTTTTTATGGATTAAATATTTCATCCATGGTCACTCTATTCTAGAAACAGAGCCTTTACAATGTTAAGTGAATAGTGCACTACCTCCCTCATATCAATTCCATTGACTCCTTCTTTCTCACTATGTTTTTTGAAGTCTTCCCCTATTTAACAACATGAAGGTAAAATTATGTCTGTATTTCTAAATTTTTCTAAAAACATTTATTTCTAAATGTTATTGTGATAGATAACATCATTATATTATAATTATAATACTATTCACACATAATATATCTATTATTCAAAATGTTTGACAAAATATTCATATGATATATTTATCTATTGATAATATTATTAAAAATATTTATCTTTCCATCAGTAATATTATTAATAATATTATTTTATCTGTTATTATAATCCATACCAATAATTAATATCTATTTATAAATTTTAAAATAAAATATAATGGGTATTCCAAATTTTTTTACTAAATTTTATATTACATTTATTTATCAAATTATATATAATATATTTATTTTATTTATTATATAATAATTATAACATTAGATTATATTATCCTCCAACAAATTGAGGATTTATCTGAAAAAACGTTTAAACATAATTGTAAAACCTGTTTAAACTCCAAGGAAAAACATAAAACTCCAAGAAACATGTATGAAACATGTTCAAACATCCTAAAACTCCAAGATAATTTACATAATACTTCATAATACTTCATTTTTTATCTCATTCATGGCTTTCATTTTCATGGTTCACATTGGTTGTGGGGTCCATACATGTAGTTCACCCACTCATTCCTAACACAACAAAAATGGGGTTGATCACCTATAGTAGTCTGACATTGGTAGTATGAAGCAAAATTTTCACAATTTTGAACACATAAAGCACTTACACTAGTGGTTGGAATCATTTGATCATCCCCACTCATTCAATTAGGTTCCTTTTTCCCACAAATATAGATTAAAGAAGTTCATATTTGATCTCAAAATGAAATTAAGAAGCATAAGTGTATAAAATAAAATAGCAGAAGATTCAATATATATAAAATAAAATAACACATCAAAAGAGAAAATTTAATATTTTATTCAAATATGTTTAATAATATCATTTATTTTTTACTTATTTCATAAAAATTCTAAAATATAAAATAACAATCTATTTAACTACTTTTAAAGAAAATGTTAATTTATAAGTAAGTTTTACTAATAAGTCTATTAAAACAAATAATATCTTCATAAAAAATACTATAAAATTAAGTTATCAACTAGTTACACTCTATTTTATTTAAAAGTATTAATATATTAATATAAAAATGGTTTGAAAAAATTCATATAGGGTTACATATGAATCACTGAAATATTAACATGGTCACATCTTGATTTTTTTTGGATTTCAAATTTCTTTGGAATATAAAAAATAGTTTTAATTATTCCAATCCACTTTAAGGAAATTAATTAATATTATATCAATATAAAAGTAATAAAAACACTTTTTGGGTAAAAAATTTAAAATCAAACTTTAGGTGAATAATTCTTTCTACCAAGAAGATCTAAAATAAATAGGTAAAACTGGAATGAACCAAAGTAGGATGATTAATAACATATATGAAATTTTTTTTCAAGGTACCTTAATAATGAATTCATAAATAAATTAAAATTTTAAAATAAATTCTATTAAATGATAGATTAAAAAAAGGAAAACCAACAATTGAATAAGCTTACCACTACTATTAAAGTTATTCGAGGTGAAAACCTCGAGATATCCCAATTTTTTAATGGGAAGAGTTTATGAATTACTTTTTAAGTCACTGATAATTGATTCATGTTCCACATAAATCACACATAAATACAATTAAAATTTATTAATAATTTAAACTTGAAAATTTTACTAAAAAAATATGTAACGTCTCGCCGCTCGGAACTCTGATTGGAACTTAGACCAGTGGAACACTACTTGACCTCAGGAGTACCTCCTTGTATACTAGAGGATTCCATCTAGTAGTAAGGGTCTAGGGTAGTACCATAGAGATAATATACCCCTATATTAGAGTGCACAATAACAAATAATTACCAAATATCATACATCAAAAAAATTGAAATTTGGGGTAATTAAATACTTAAATACCATAATAAATAATTGAAAATACATAATGGATCGAACAACCATTCCATATATACACTAACCAATAAATTGGTTGTTTACATATACATAATAAAAAATAAAAAAAAGATGTTGGGTCCACATAATCCTTGTTCCATACCTCATATAATTCTCCATGTAATCATTCAATCCATCCAGCTTGATCATGATATTGTAGGCCCCAACCCAAAACTATTCCTATAATAGTGTGAACACCTGTTCGGGTACCTAAATGCAGTGGTATACCGATAATGGTGTGAGTACCTAACTAAGTAGGGCACCAAAATCATGGTACAAAAATAACCAACATATGTTGTGATATGTGTATGTGATGTGCTCAATTGAAATAAAAGAAAACCCTAGGATAAAAAATAAATAAAACATTTTTTTGATCCTTATGTATGTGAACCTGATGAACAATACCTAATTTGGATGTGCTAGTGTGACATTCAACATGTCTCAAAGACCATTCCTCCTAAGTAACACATGATATAAAAATATATGGAATCCCCAACCAATCCTCATGACTCTAGGTTCCCACCCCAAAAAAATTAAAAACATTTTATCTTCTAATACATGGAATATCCAAACCATATCCAAGCCCCAAGTCCCTGGTGAATCCAGCATCAATCTCCTACTCTATAGTAGATTCAAATATATACTGATCTCTTAATACAAGGAAAATAAAATTTCCAAGATCCATATCTATGGTATATCCAATCCACATTGATATCTAAATCATGGTAACCCAACCATATACTAATATAAAATTTCAAGGTAACTATAATCATTTATCTCCAAGTCCATGGAATCTACCACTGATAATATCGACTCCAAATCATGGAAACTCAACCGTGTTACCTACTCAATGTCCATGGAATCCTATATGTGTACTTATATCCATGTCCATGGAATCCCAAATACATCACATTCACCCCAAGGGATCTTCCCACAACCTGGAATAAATAGGAAAAAAGGATCGCTAAAATACCATGCTAAACACCATAGTGCACATCCCCTCAGGCACCCCAATCCAGTGTGGGTTCCATGAAAATACCTGTTATTATATCATATGCACCCATTTAGGGTCAAACCTTCAATGAGGCACTTGCTAGGTCACTCTGGTCACATCAAATAGAGTTAATTCACTTTAATTCCTTGTTCACAAGCTTAATCTTAGTCCAACACCCAATTCAAAGAGGGTACTATGTCCCTCATAATAACTATCAAGGTATCATGGATTTTCCATTTATGTGGGGTATCCCACACTTGAAATAGTCAAGTATATGGCCCACAACTCATCACTATCATGAGTTCTCATTAGTTCAGTCCACCCACTATCCCAATCTCGGTCTTTATAAGATATATCCAACTAGGAGTATATATAGGAAAACAAGACACATTCAATAAGAACTCACCTTCAAATAGTTCTAGAAACCACCAGCGGTAGTTTCCATGACCCATCCAAGATCATCCATCCTCATCCATGATCAACCAAGGTCATCTTAGAAACCTAAACTACTAACCCATGTAAACCATAAAAATTAATTAATTATAAAAATAATAATTAATTAATTCAAAAAAACTCAATATATTTGATGAAAACTCCCTAGGTCATCATGTTGCATCAGAACCACCTCCAAAAATAGCCCATGGGTCTGTCCCATATCCTCGAACCTACTCAAAGTGAAACCTCCAACAAAAAGCATCCATATAAATAGGGATTTAAATTTAATTTTATGAAAAAAACTAAATAAAATTCATTGACACATTGTACCTTGGTCTAATCAACGAACCCCCACATCAAAAACTATATCTTAAGCCACCCTATTACAAGGTATAAAAGAATCCCCATATCATTTAGTTGATTCCACCATGATTCAGTAGAATTATAATTAATACATAACCCATAGAAAATGAAATTAAATAAAAATAGACGAGGGAGAGAGGGGAACCAATAAAGTCAAAGACACACCTCAAATTTCTGAAAAAACACCTTGAAAGGAACTCTAAATCATCGTAGAGGAGGAAATAGATGAGGGGAGAACACATTGGTTTACTCAGATCAAATATAAGGAGGAACCCCCTTCTAAAAACTTAATCTTCTAGAATTTTTATTCACCACCTATAAACTTCACCAACCAACTAGAGGATCTACTACAAATTTTTCCACAGAAACCACCTGACCTATCCCGAGGGTCCTTCGAGCCCCTTCGATAACTCCATAGCCTCCTTTAATATCCCAAAAACCCCTTTTAAGTTTTCAAAATCCTCAATACCTGATTTTAAATTCTTGTTCTCAATGTTTTCCTTTCCACTAAAAAAATTCAAATTCTTCTTGAATTCTTATAGTTTGTATGGATACAAGATCATAAAACCTCACCAACCTATTATCCCTAAGAAGTATCAGCAGTAATCCAACCAAACATATTGACCCTCCTCGGTCAGTAACTCTCACTCAAATGGCCACATTATTTCTTAAACACCCAAATATCATCTGAGGAATAACCACTGACTCAAGGAACAAAAATCACCAAAACTAAAGTAAAAACTCATGGCCACCACTATAACATCAAGAAGACACGTACTAGATCTCATATAATTAAATACACAATAACGAAATCATCTGATTAATCCTAAAAACTTTGTTGATCCCCGCCATAAGACATAACTCAAAGGATGATTTCAATGCAATAGTGTTTTCTCCCTTGAAATTACCTATCGAAAAATTATCTCGATTTTCCAATTATCCCCTTGATGTTTTTTTTTCAAAACCCATACCCTAAAATGAGTTTAAAAAACCAATCCAATTCTAGTTTATTTATATACTCCCAAATTTATCCCAATTAAAGGTTTCTTCTTATCCTAACATAACACGATTACACTAGATTCTATTTGAAAAACCTCACCAAAACCCATAACACACTTATCATACCTGATGTGATGTGCATGATGTAGTTTCTATATCACTGTATTCCATCATATGTAGGAACACAATATAAACTAGCTATGTCTGACTTTCTAATAAATGATTGGACCTAGATACTAACACATCACCAAAAACTAATCTTGACACCTTTATAACTAGAGGAATTCTTTGATCATTCTGGTAAATCTCCTAAAGTCTCAACATAAATATTTTTGTAAACCCATGGTCAAGTTCTCAATCTACCCATTCCCACACCATGATCCAAGTGTGATAACCAACACATTCCTAATCCGAAGCGCACTCAAACCACCAAAATACATCTTGATCTCGATGTAAATGCTCAAAATTCACCTGATTATGTATTTTAATTGAACCTGGAATTCACCAATGAATCCAGTAGTACTTAGGTCTATTTATCCACTGATATCGGAATTCCAAAATGACTATTTAACAACTGTTTGCAAAATCCCATGACCCTTCTTATATGAGGATCACATGCTCCTAGAAAACTTCCCACTCCTCACTTTATTAGAATTATTTCTATTAGACTACTGATACAATCTATCTATAACCATGTCCTGCACCTCATCCATCACTTGACATAACCACATGCATGTACAAACCTTCTCATTCATGAGAAATAATAAGAGTACCAAAATTATCACCCATTCATGACTCATAGAAATGACACCTCAACTAACTCCATAATTCCTCTACTTATGTGATGATACACTTGAGAAACACTCACCTACTACTTACCTTGATCCCACATCCCCTTAAAATTCATGCCAATGTCCACCCTTGGGTAATCCATTACATTAAAATTTATCCAGCCTGTGTCCTCTCTAACATGAGGGGATATCTTGAATTGTCCCTAAAACCCAGACCCACATTCCCACAAGCAACCCATTGATTTCTATCGATTCTTGGACTGCTCATGAATATTACTGATTATAATATCTGAAACATACTTCTATAACTGACACATCTTTAAAAATGGTCCCATCTCTCTAATAATTTAGTTGAACATGATCCATGGAATGTTAGTCTCGATATGCCATGAAATACCTTGGAACTCCTCTTCAAAATCAGAAACTCTACTAGTTTTATAATTTATCACATGACTAACTGCCCCATGATATTATTCTAGAACCATATATTCCCATACTCAGTCCTAGGCATTTCAAAATCATCCACATGATTACCCACTATTCTATTATATTACAGTTATGATAATCCACCCATGCCCCAACCAAACTACTAAAAGAACACTCCCTAGTTAATAGGGATCGACACCAAAACAATCATTCCCCTCAAATCCAGTCTCGATACCCAAGAAATCAAGGTGATTATCTCAAAAAAATTACAAGGAATACCAATGCCTAGTTCACACCCAGTATCACCCCATGAGCAACAATATCATCCTTAAAGAATATACATATGATTATATATTCGAGGAAATCACCAACACGTGATAACCTCTCAGACAAGTTACCCTTAATCAAACTAAACATCGATGAAATTGGGTGTAAGTCAAACTAAGTGCATCTCAGTCTCCCACATTTTCCTACTCATCAATTAAAATGAAGGGTCATTAGGCCCAACTACCTTGACTAATATATTTTACTCTCACCAAGGTTATTCTAATGAAATACAAAATTCCCAACCACCTACCCTTGAGGTACCAAATAAAAAGGAATCACATGCTGACCATAACCCACAACTTGGGAACACATCCTCTATGAGAATATTTACACCATATTTATCCCTGGAGGATCTCAACTCACCATTTGACTCTTTATATGACTAAAAAAATCACTCTAGATGATTTTTACTAAGGAGAAAAAATCACATGGTTCAGTTAAGTAGAATTACATTTAAATAGATACAGGAAAACACTCGATATATTTTTATTAACAATTTAAATAACCAAAACTAAATAAAAAATCCACAATGAGCCCAAATATTTGGCACCACATACCATACCAACCCACTAGTGTCACTACACCTCCTATGCACGAGGACTACAACATCATCCTCTTAGTCGATCATCTCATCATATATCCACATGCCCTAGAATTAGAAGTAGATATATATATTCAACAACCAATATGAGTATAATTCTAATAGGTACTTATATGGGAAAATATTTATGATTAGTTATTGAAACTTTAAACAACCAAGCCTCAATCATTAGTGAAATTCTACACTAGCAAGTCTACATGTCATGTGGATCCTACATGCCAAGTATGATAATGAGAAGCCTCTTTCCTCTATAGACCAATAGTCAAATCCAATCATTACCATTCTACCAATGGGAAAAGAACAAAAAATTATTAATAAATCATGAACCTCAAACATCCATGGGAATAACTCAAGGAAAAAATCATATACAATCATAACATCAAAAACAAAAAATGGATATATCATAACCCTAGTAACCCGGAATCCCCACCAGAATAAGTATTGTTGATTCACCAGTCTAATATCCATCAAATGATCTAAAAAATTCCTAAATATATAGTATAAAATATCCAAAAATCATAATAAAAAAATAAAATAGCTTCAATACCACAATTTAATGTCCCCCACCTCAAACCCCTAACCAGCACTCAGACTGGAGGAACGTTTCTTGACCTTAGGCACACCTCCTCATATGTTTGAGGCTACCGACTAGTATTAGCGGTCTAAGGTAGTACCATTGGGAGAATATACCCCCATATTAGAGTGCACAATAATAGAAAATAACTAAATATAATACATAACAAAACAAACTAAAAATGGTGGAAGTTAATATAACAAGACCATAATAAATAAATAAAAAGACATAAAGGCACATAAAACCATTCCATACACACAATAATAGCTCACTAAGACAATTATATACAATTAATTATATATTAAAAGAAATAAAACACTCTATATCTATATCATCCCTGATCCATACCTTATCCCAAGCTCAATTTACATGTTCAAGCCATCCTGCTCGATCATGCTATCCTAAGCCTCAACCTAAACCTATGCTCAAAACCAAGTGAACATCTAATCAGGTACCCAAGTACAGTGGCCATCCAAGTAGGGTGTGAGTATATAACTCATTAGGGAAACACTAAAATAGTCTCATAATAACCAAAATATATAGTGATATGTTATTATGATGTTTTCGACATTGATCAAAGATAACACTAGAAAAATAAATAAATAAAACAACTTTGTTGATCCTTAGGTCCATTACCCTGATAAACCATCCTTGATTCATAAATTTCTTGGGTCTTTTTGAGAATGTCTCAAATACTATTACTCCTAAGAAACATGGGGGATCCAAATCTATGAAATCCCTAAAAAATCATCATGACTCTAGGGTCACTCCCATGAGAGTCTAAACATCTAAGATCCAAATACAAGATAGATTTAAACCATATCTAAACCCCAAATCCATTTTAGATCCATAAATGATCTCCAACTACAAGAACGATCTAACAATATACTGATATCATAATCCAAGGAATCTATAATCACTAAGATCCATCTCCATGTTAGCTTACATCCGTATCCTGCTCTAACTCATGGCAACCCAACCGTATACTAAGTTCCTAATCTAAGGTAAATGAAATCATTGGTCTCTATATATATGGAAGCTTCCACCCATAATCTCAACTATAAATCATGGAAACCCAATCATTTTCTCAGCTCCATTTCTATGGAATCCATTATGTGTACCTAAATCCATTCCTATGGCATCCCAACCATATCACATCCACACCGAGGGCACATCCCATAACCTGATATAAACAAGAAAAAATGGATATATGAAAACCCATTCCCAACACCGTAGTTTATATTCCCTTAGGATGACAATCCTAATATGGGTTCCATGATGTTACCCACTACCATCATACATGAACACGTTTAAGGCAAGATTATAAATGAGGCACCCATTGGGTCCCTTTATTGACATCAAATAGAGGCACTTCAATTAAAGTCCTCGAACATGAGCTTAATCTTGATCCAACACAAAATTTTAATACGGTTATATATCCCTAAAAATAATCATCAATAAAGCATGGTATTTAAAACTATATGGGGTATTCCACATTGGAAATAGTCAAAGAGATGGCCCATTATGCATCTATATCATGAGAGTCTCACTGGGTTGGTCTGCTCACTATCCTAGTCTCGATCTACCTAAGGTCTGTCTACCTAGGGATTCACAAGGTCTAATAATCCATATTAGGTCTGGCCTCACCTACAAGGAGATTTATAAGCCATAAATTATCCCAAAGGTCCCACTATACCCTTATGGTCTGATCATTTAACGTCATAATTCCCCTTCCCCAAGAGGAAATAATGAGATACTACACTAGGGCCACAAAGTATCCTCAATTTTAGTCAGTTCACTTAGGGGTCCAGAGTTATAGGGAATTATATAGTCTGGTTCTTGGACTTTGGTATCCAAGGTTTCAAGCCATATTACTTGGGAAAACATGGCCTAGGTGCTTTAATCTGCCTATTTAAGTAATTCCATCTATTTTTTCGCAATTTATATAATTTAAACATTAATTTTAAATTAAATTAACCATTTAACCAATAAGGGCCTCACCTAAAGTGGATAAACTACATGTTTCATGACACATAAATAAAATTCATAAGTTAATAGGTTGTGTATGTGAAACCACCTACCTCATTAAAATATTTCCACTTTTATTTCCAAGGGTCGGTGGAAGCTACCAAGGCCCATCTATGCCCGTCCAACCTCATCCATGATCGAACAAACTCATCTCAATGACGCGAGATTCTAACCCACATTTATAATCAATAATTAATTAATTATAAAAATTATAATTAAATAATTAAATAATTAAAATCAACCTCATAAAATTTATGAAAACTCACCAGGTCAATGAGCCATATTAGAACCACCTCTAAAGAAACCCCAAGGGACCATCCCACACCCTTGGCCTTATGGCAAGTGAAAACACTTATAAATAATGAAAATAAATAGGAATTTTGATTTAATTTTATCCCCAAAAAATAAAATTCCATGAAGTATCATACCATGGTCGAATCAATGAGCCACAATGTGCATATGGTATCCTAGGTCCCTCTCTTCCTAGGAAAAAAAGAATTCCCATCTCATTTTGGAAAATTACACTATGCTCTAATGAAATTAGAATCAATCCCTAACCTAGATAAAATAAAATTAAATAAAAATAAAGGGAGGAATTGGGAACCAATAGATTCAAACCCACACTATAAATTACCAAAAAAAATCCTTCAAAGGTACCCCAAATCATATGGAAGGAGGAAAGAGATGGGGGTGTAACTCATTGTACACACAGATCAAATAGGAGGAGAAGGGGAAACCCTTTCTAAAAACCTAGGGGGTAAAAGAATTGTAAATCATGCCCCTAAAAACTCCATAAACTAGTTGGTGGATACATTATGTGGCTACTGTCACTGATATACACCACTATCTAGTTGATTTCTCTACTATAGTAGCCACCCAACCTCTCTTGAGGCTCCTCTGAGCCATCACGATGACTCCTGATCTAACTTTCATACCCCCAACATCCCTATTGAGGTGACTAAATCATTATAACCTAATTTTGAATCCATATTCTCAATTATTCCTAACCACTAAATAAAAAGTTAAAATTATTCTTGAATTTAAAATGCTTGTACAGACCCAGGATCTTACAAAATCAAAAGGTTAGTTTAACGAAACATGCATAAGAGAAATAAATATGACTCAATACTTCCAACATAATTAGATTGAGTGTTCAATGAAATTAATGTTCCACTTCAATATAGATAATTTATAAATAATATATAATAATAAAAAACTAAAAAAATTACATACATTCTTAGAAAATAAATTGAATTATATTAAAATATTGAGAAAAAGAAAAACTATATTGAGTAATGGGAGGGTAGTCCAAAGAATTGATTTTGGAAATACCAAAATAAAATAGATTTGGATTTAATTCATTTTCTAGAAATATGTTTGATTCTTTTAATTCACTATATATTACTTATAAGTTTTCTTTATCATATAAGTATTGAATTCCTATTGATAGGACCCTAATAATTTTTATATTAGTATTCTAAACCATATACTTATTTCTTAGAGTTAAATTGATAAGGAAAAGTTTCTTTATTCAGGAATTATTTGAAGAAAATTTTTTATGTGATTTATGAATAGAAAATGAAGATACGTACTAATAATATGATCCTCTAAAGAAAAATTTGGAATTCATTCATATATGAGAATCCTCTAATTAACATTAATGTAATAACCCACCATGTTCATGGGGCTAGGATAGTGATGAAGGTTTATCATGATGACCTCTAACAAGGATTTCATATTCCCTTAGAACATATTCTTTTAAGTAACTTAATAACCACATTATGAGGAATAATTATAGAATAAACTTAATCAAATTAATGAAGATTAAAAAATTACTAAGTGAAAGTGAACAATTTTTTATTCTCTCTAGGTACCCTTTAAATATTATATTAAAATACCCTTATCCCAAGATGAAACTGAGTTAAAAGTTATATTTCATAGTAAAAATATCCTATAATTTTATGATTCAGGTAGTGATTTGTATTTTCTCAATTATTTTCATTTCTTTGGTGAGAAACCTTATCCTATTCCTATAAGAATCAGAGTCATGTTGAAGGTGAAAAGTGTATCAAAATCATGATACTTGGTGATTAATCTATTTAAATACCTTTTATTTATATCCTATTCCAATAATAAAAAACATGATTAAAATAGACCCAAGAAAGTAATGATAATAATAATATATATATATTATATGATCTAAATGAATCAAAGTAAAAGAGGCTTTGGAATTCATGTTATAAAATATAAAGGTTTCTAAAAAATCACCCAATTGAAAGGATATTATTTAATAGGCATTAATTTTATTAAATTAATTCATAAAAAGTGAAAAATAAATCTTATTAAATGACTATAAAAACAATTATTAATCAATCATATTCAAATTCATAAATTTTAATAAGTCAAACCAAGTGTTCTATTTTAAAAAATTAATCACGTTACAAAAATATGGAAATATATAAACATATACACAAAAAATACATGAGACAAGAAGATATAGATAAAAAATCTAACTCACCACAAAATAATAGTTCTTATCAAATAGAATCAATGGTTTAAAATGAAATAAAGTATAATATCATCAATCATAACATCTTAAATATATACTATTACTAGATATATTTCATAGAATTTGATTAAATTGTTATTTTGTAATTTGTACACTTAATGTATTATTATGACCCCTCCCTCGAAAGGTACCCCTCTTGGGATGAAAACAAAGGAATAAAGATAATAATCCCTCAGTTCCACCTTCAGTAGGCCCTAGTTTGGTGAAAATCATTGAGTTTATATGAGAATATCTGATATGGAAGGAATTACCCTAAATAGTTAAAATAATATTGGGAGATAGGACACTAATCACCAAAAAACTCTATAAAATGAATAAAAAGGTGAAACTAAAACCATCCCAAAATGCATGTATAAATTAAATATATGAAAATAGCCTCTAAAGAAATACCCCAAATCCTAAGGTAGTGACTCAGAAACTACTCTAATGACTAGGCTAGTAGTGTATAACTCAGTCGTTGAAATCCTCATGGAAACCTGAAAAATTGTTTATATATAGGGTGATAATAAAATATATAATTAGTAGGATCATACTTAGGGTCTCTTATGAACATGTGAAAATTTCATGTTAATATACCAGTGAAAACACAATAGAACCAAAACATACTTAAATAAGTCAAATAACCCAAACCCATCCTCATCAAGGGACATTCAGACTTCTTTTCATCTCAAACAACCCAATTTTATACATACTACCTCTCCCATAACTTCTATATAATCCTACCTAAATACACCTTAGATATTTCATCATACCAAGAACCCCACATGAAACTAGTTATCACAAATTTCCTAAAAAAACCATGGAGAAAACATCATCCTATAACCAATTCCACATATCTAGGATAAATATGTATCATGAACATGAAGGAAATCAACCTCATTCCCTCCTCCTATAATTCATGAACCTCACTATGATCCACCTCATCTATCTCATCATCTAAACCATAAGTTAACTATACCCACAAGGCATTGTAGAATATATAATAGTCACACACAAAATACTAACCTATAGTTTTATAACAAGAGTATCCTCACAACTCACAAAATCCACAAAATTCATCACAACCTATTCCACTTTTACTTCTCTAAATTAATTACACCATATAATAAATCCACAACCACAAGACACATTCCTTATTCACCTTTCAAGCTAAGATAGTTTCATATTTTAATATTATCAACCATTACTATTTATCAATCCCATTCATTTTATTTTTATCAATTACTACTTTGACCACATTTCTAATTTTAGTTCAAGTGTTCATTAATCATTCCAACCCATTCCATTTCAATTTTCCATTAAAAGTTTATTCCACAACTACTAATAAACTAGAAAAACATAACATAACACAAAACATCCATTAACCTCATGTCAACAAGACCCACATATCAACCAACACACATCACAACAACACCACATCACTACCACCATACATATCAAAAAATTCACATTAAAACCACAACACATCACTTCCACCACACATAAAAGCCACCACATATTACATAGCAGTTTTAGAAAGGTATCTCATCATATTTATTTCAAAAATTTCTAGTTATTTTTTACACAAATACTATATTCACTTGGAAACTAAACTATTATCCATATATAGGTTCTAAGACATTTTAATGTGTGGAGATTCAGTCAATAAACACAAAAGGATTCATCAATTTCACTAGTCATAACAACATAGAAAAACTCAATACAATTCTAAGATGGAAATATTAGTAATATTGCTCAACCATATAGGAAAAATCCAAAGAACAAGTAAAACTCATACAATGACTTTACTTACCCTTTAATTTTAGTCAAAAAAATTAATTATATTCATTAATATAGTGAATAATATCTACCCAAAGGATGGAAAAATAATGATATCTCTACATTTACATCTAAAAGTATAAAAAGTGAAAGATCCCATAACTCAATTGAAGGTTTAAAGATAAACATGAAAGAACCAAGGATTGAACACCATTGATCTTGATGGAATGAACACTGAATTCCTATGCTAAGAAATCATCCATAAAAAACCAACAAAAAAGGGGATTATTTCACCACATAGAAATAAAAAAAAGGAGAATGTGAATAAATGAAAAAAAGAAAGAGAGAGGGTACCTCATCCTAATGAAATCCAACCCAAATGATCGAAGATGAACCAAGAGTTTTGGAAAACTAAGGGAGGTGACTAGAGAGTGGATGTGTGATAATGGGTCATCCAAAAGGTGAGGTATGGTTTAAAAATTAAAATTATGGGGTTGAAAACCTTCCATTTATAAGTAAATCCCATTGGGATCCACCATGATGTGGTAAATATCTAAAAAAACATTTTTTACCTTATCAATGCATTATTTGAAACCCCCCATGAATTCCTTTTTTTATGATTATTTTAAAAATGATATTTAATCACCACTATAGAATTTAATATAGTTTCTTCTAAGAATTGTTTGTTATTTAATCATTTTCCATAGCCATGCATCACACCCAATAACCTATAACCTTCCCATTTACCCAAAACACTCTCAAGGCTATGTTGTGATGATATTCTTCTAATAGTTTCCCACAACAGTGTCCTTGAGACACCATATATTTTGCTAAAAATACCTTGGGTGTTTCTAAGCTACCAATGGTTCACAAACAGACTACCAATCTTACATGACTAACACCACACCTTTCCCTGGGCATGGCCATATATCTTGTTTTACACAGGAGCACACCCAACCTAAAACACCCTCCAAAATAGTTTAACAAGCCATTTCACATTCATGGTTACTCCAGTAGGATGAAATACTAGATTAAACCACTATAACACCACTAAATTATCCTAAAAAATCTCTAAGCCTTAGAAAAAACACAAAGGAAAGACTAGGAATGTCTGATTTATTATATTAGATACCTCAAAAAATTATCTTCCTTGAGAAGAAAGACCAAACCTAGAACACATAAAAGAAGAGAACCACTATCCTATTTGATAATTCTCAAGGATAAAATTATTAATTAAACACTACCACTATCTCACACCAAACTCAATCCACCTATTTTCCACACACATATCCACACTTCCATTACAACCTTTATATATCCCAATAAAATGACTATCATAACAATCAAATTACAAAACCCCAAACACAAAAAATCAAGGAAAATACACGCTCTAATTAAAAATATTTTCTAATTTGGGTGGAACCAACTCACCTATATGGTTTTAAAATGTTTCATAATATAACACTTCTTGTCCAGGAAGGGGGTTTTCTCTCTTCATATTTCAAAATCTTTAACAGACATCATCACTAAGAGAAAGACTCACATTTCATAAATCAACAAGATTCAATCATCACATTATCAAGGAAAAATATAACAAGTCAAAAATAAAAAAAACTTAGAGTATTGGGAGTGAATCTACCTCTTTCTCTCTAAAGTACTCACCTCCAAGACACCATTCCTCCACAACACATGAACCAAAGGAATGGTTTTTCCATGAAATATCATATCTAGATGATCCTAGATCTCTAATAGACTCTCTATGATTATTATATGATCCTTGATATCAACTCTAACTAGTCAATGGCATGAGATAAATCATGATGATATCGATATAGTTGAGGCATGTGGTAGATGTTGTGGATCCTATCCCTCTTTAGTGAAAGCACTAACTGATACGACACTTCACTAACATGATCTAACACCTCAAAAGTACCAAAAAATCTCGGGTAAATACTATTTCACTAGAAAAAACTCTACTTCCCTCAATGAGGGGAAACCTTTTAAGAGAATGTGGTCCCTAACTTTGAACTACAGGGGCCTCATCCTAAAATCAACATAAGATTTCTGTTAGTCCTTTTCCACCTCCATCTTCTAAAAAATTACATAAAAATTCTCTATCATTCTATACACTATATTAGGATCAAAAACCAATAACCCCCAACCCCATACTAGCACAACGAATAATGAAATGACCTCCTATATTAAGACATAAATGGGGCCAGGTCGATGGATGGGTGGTATCTATTATTATAATCAAACTCAACTAGATAAGATTTTTGTTAGACCTTTGTAACCGAGTTCCAAAAGCATGTTGAAATACTATCCAGACTCTTAAGGTAAAAAAATACTTCTCCAAGAAAATGTCTTCATTACTCTATGAATCCACACAACCTCATCCACATATATCCTTGAAAAAAAATCTACATCTCCCAACTACTTGATTTCTAGGAAGTGAGTTTAATTCCTCAACAAATCCATGATTACCCAAATAAAATTATATTCTACAATTTATGAGGGTTATAATGTAACAAAGTATATCTATATTCCATTACACTTACACTTGGGGACATCTAAGGGCTATAATGAATTATTGTGTATATGGTATTCTACCTTTACCAAGTATAAAAATAAACACTTAACCACAAACTCTGGAACCACCCATTTTATCCAAGGCAACCAAAACTTCATCCCCAAACCATGGTATATATTAGATACTTATGTTTACTCCAAGAAAAAGGAGATTTTTAAAAATCATGAATTAATCCCTCATATATCTTCAAAGGGAAGAAAAACCACACCTGAAACAATATCATGTTTTGATCATTATACAACCTTCCCTATGGGTCACCTACATGGACAACATGGTAATGTATCAACTTTACCTTTGAGTCTCCCTAATAATAATCCTCCAAATACTACATTATAGAATACTATATTATCATAAAAAATAATAAACCTTCACCATCAACTATTCCTATATCTAGATACATGGATTCCAACTTCTCTATCACCCTTTAAGAATCTCTAGATTCTTAAAAAACATCATTTAATGAATTTTAGTTCAATGCATCAACCATGAAATTCCCTTCTCAAAGTCATAGTACTAAAGAAACTCCATCAACATCTATTTCCATAGATTTAGGTCACATTGAGAGAAAATATACCTCAAGATTTTGTTATCAATAAAGACCACAAAGAATTATCTGATGAGGTAATGTCATAACATCTTCAGTGAAAACAAAATCACTACTAGATCTAGGTCACATGTGTTATAGTTACACTCATAGGTATATAAATTCCTAAACCCATAAAAGATCATTTCCTTCTATAACATCAAGGCACATACAAATCCTAGGAGGGGAGTATCATAAAACACCTTAAACATTAAACCTCCTTTTAGAAACTAAATTACTAGAGCATTGATTGTCTCCACTTCATAGAGTCAAATGATTCCTGAAATTTATTAGTCAAGATAAATGATTTTATTTCCAGTTAAGAGCTACCAAGGGGGTTGAAATACACGATAAATTAGATGAGAACCTCTAGAAATAGCCTATGAAATCAGGGAAACTATAAACCTGTGCCAAATTCTTGGGTGCTTCCCAAGAAAAAAATATTTGATGGGTCCAAGATCACATCCTATTAGAACACTACATGCCCAAGGAAATTAACAACCTGAGTCTAAAACATACACTTGAACAAAATTCCATAGAGATGGTGGTATCAAAGTATCTACAATAAAAATCCGAGATGATTAAAATGATCCTCCTATGACATCGATAACATCAAGATTTCATCGATGAACACAATTATTAATTGGTCTTGGAACACATGGAATAAAAATTTCATGAGACCCATGAATACAGATGGGGAATTTGTTACAAAAAATTGAATAAACATGGAATTAATGTGCTCATACCTACACTCAAAGGAATTATTTACGATATCATCCCCTTTCAGGCTCAACCAGTGTTACCCAAAACATAGATCAATCTTAGAGAACCAACTATCTCCTCTAAACTAGTAAAAAAATCATCAATCCCCAAAATAGGGTATAAATTATTGGTTTTCACCAAATTTAGTCTTTATAAGTCTATACACAACAAAAAATACCATTTTCCTTCTTGGAAAATAAAATTGGATCACCCCACGATGACACACTAGGATAGATAAAACTTTTATAATGTAGTCCATATATATAAACCACAAAATCTAAGAACTCAAAGGGTTTTATATAATAATAATCTATAGAAATCAGATAATAACAAGACTATAAATCTATACTAAACTTGGTGTCACATCATAGGGGCAGTGCTACAACCTCCTCAAGAAAGATATCCAGAAATTCCTCAAAAACTATGGTAGTTTCCACTATTCTCATACCACTTATTTTATTGAAAACATTACTATAATGGAAATAAGGGGTTCCAGATGCCTACTTCCCATATAAAATCTCCACTCACTAATGAAAATAGTATTATGACTATCCACTGACTGAAAATTAAATTATTATTTCAAAAGAACTTTTGAAGAAAAAGTGGGAAGCCCAAAATTAGAGCATACAAGAAGCTACCCAGATCAAGCCTACAAGGAACTTCCCCTACCGAGAAACTAAATCATTATGTTAAGACTCAACCTCAAATGACCATGCAATAAGCTATCCCGTGAAGGGTTGCACAAGTTTGGTACTGATGAAAAAACCATACCCTCTCATTCATCTAAATCTGACTGGTCATGCTTAGATAAATTCTTCCTTATCTATACCTCATCTAGAATAGATACTTATAGAGTGATGGTATATTTCACCATAAAAGCTTAGAATAAAACCAAAAATCAAAAATTAGCCTTAAACACCACCCATTTTATATTTAAAAAACCACTGCTGAGAAATACCAAAATTTAAATCCAAAAATTCACCAAAAATACATTGAGAACATCGCCATCGATCTCTCTAAATTGACTACTCTAAATCACATCTCAAAGGACCATAAATCCCACCATACTACTCAGTCTCAGAGATAATGGAGGACCTAGGGTAGAGATCAAGTAAATAGTGTCAGGATGAAATGTTGGCCTAAATGCCTATCAACTACAGGAACACCAAAAATACCAAGAGGGAGAGACATAAAAGGCCATGAAGACTGAAAATTTAAAAGATTCACTTCCACTTATTTTATCCAAGGCCATCCATCCAAGACTCTATCCACACCGAAGACCATCTGGATATATGGAAGAGCACAAAACTACCACCATTTTCATCGTAAAACTGTAATCCTCAAAGAAAAATAAAACCCATGACCAGAACCACTAAATTTAAAACCAGATCCAAAACAATGTAAACTAGATCTGAACTAACCATAGGGAAGAAGAAGATGATATAACCATGGTGATGAATCGAAACCACCACTGCTGAAATCTGAAATCTGAATTAAAAGTTAAATCTCCAAAAACCCACACAATCATTGAAATCCAAAGACCAAGAACCATCCACACCGCCACCGATGAAAGTTTAAAGCTGAGTCAAGAACCACCCTTGCTGCTGCTGAGTGACATTGTCACCCAAAGACCCAAATCAAGTTAAGAAACACCCGTGGTCAGATAAATCCACTGAAGCTGAATCTTGGACATGCACCTCCTTGGATCCACTTCGATCACTGCCAAATCCCTCCACTCACTGAGAAACTATGCCATCAACCTCAACTCACACCACCAGAGACTTGTCGTTCACGCTGGATCACCCAATACAACAAAAACCCTAGGCACTCCCAAGAGAAGATCTCTTTTGAGTACCTATTATGATGACTATCCACATATGAATATGAGACATTCCTTTATAAGCAATCGATAATCACATGCATAGATTAAAACTAATCAATAATAAGGATGAAATCATATAAATATATTCATATCATGAATAAACCCCCATGTGACTGATGATACCCCATCATAAATCTACACCCCCATCACATATAAAACAAACTAGTTTGGCCTTTGAATGGAATAGTCAATAGCAGGGGAACATGAAACCTCTCCATGTCTAGTCCTAAATCATAGAATAAGGTGGTTGAATTAAATGAATGAAAGGATCCTGAATCAAATAAGGTGTAAAAAGGGTAGATGACAAGATAATTGTATCTCTGATGATCTATGGCCCCTCTAGTTCTGACAGCTCCACAGTATGCAACTATCCATGCTCAGATAGCACCCCCCATTGTTGATAGTGACCTCCAAGACCATTCTCAGGTTATGGACCCTAAATTCATGGAATATTATAAAGTCATCTCCCACCCACCCCATATCCTCTCAGTGGATGATATGACTACATTATCTATTATTAAAATTCCCCCACTGGGGGATGCTATTAAAGGTGATGTTAAACCTAACCACCTATACCATATTGAAATATGAGAACCACTTTTCACTAATACTGATAATGAATATAGCCCCCATAGATATAATAAATTGGTCCAAAGATCCTAGGAAAATAACATGTTCAAGTCATCCCATAAGGCTAAAAAGGAAGCTGTTGGGGTCAACTCCTCACTGATAATAACCTAGAAGGCTCTAACACCTGAGATCTACTACTAATAACTTTGACCCCAAGGAACTCTTTTGGATTCTCTCTCATGGAAACCCTCCTCATGAGTGCATATTCTTGATCACCTATGCCTTCCTATGAACCTATAAATATGATGGAAACATAAAAAGAGTAATTGTATACTGGATAGAAGGGAAGAGTTATTCCTCAATACATTATACATGAAAATCATCATCATGGAAAATATCAGATAAAAAACATAAAAAGATCCAAGAACTTGATCCAAAGATCTCACATAGACATACACCCATACGTGAGAGAAAAATATCTTGCCTCTCCACTTCCTTTATGTTCTATGTTAGGAACTCCACATAGAACTTTTTATATAATTATTCCTAAGAAAAATAAACATACTTACTCTCTCTAAGATATAATTTCCATCACTGATTAGTTTCACCTATCATATGAATGACTAGTAAGAGAAACCAATACTCTGCCCAAGCCTGAATAAAACCGAAGGGGATCTCGAGATCCTCTAACCAGTAATCTATATTTAGATCAAATAAACTTCCCTTATACTTAAAATAATATTTTCATTAAATGTAACACAACTTTCTATTCCAAAGATAAACATCCTATATCATTTTAATGCTCTAACAGACAACTAGGTCAACTAATTGAACCCCACCAGTCTGAACCACTCGTAGATGAATTCCAAGATCCATAGATAAAAGAAAAAATGATTTCATAATCCAAATAGTGTGTAATTTGTTATGGTTTATTAAAATAATTCATTTTAACTTCTAAATAGAACCCAATTCATATAATAACTCAAGAAATCCCGATGCATGTACCTCTCCTAGGTCTCTACCCTATAAGAATCACAACCATACATGGTTGGTTATTATAATTGAATTCCTTGCATCAAATCACAAGCCCCATAAAATATCATATCTTATTTGGTCTTCCCTAGCCTATGTCACACAAAAATATCAACTGATAACATTTCCATACTAATCCATTTAATCCTTATATTTCCTAACTCCAAACTCCACCCATCTCTCAACCAAGGACTCTGATACAACTATGTAATGACCCATACCTTAAAATTTACCCCATATGGGATGAAAATTATGTAATATAGATAATGAACCCCTGAGTCCTACCTTAATAGGTGTTGAGTTCATGAATATCACCTGGGTGTGAGAAAATCTCACATATGGAAGGCATTAAACTTGATAGATAAAATATGATTGGTAAATATGATATCAATCACTAATAAAATCTATGAAATGAATAAAAAAAGAAACCAAATCCATCCCATTATGAATGTATAAAGTAAATAGATATAAATAGTCTCTAAATAAATAACCTAATGAAATTTTATGGTAGTGAATCAACAAAAAATCCAATGTATTAGCTAGTAGTGTCCAGGTCAGTCCCCAAAATCCTCCTAGAAACTTATTTTTCTTATATATGTGGGGTGATAATAACATTCATACTTAGTAAGATTATACCTAGGGTATCTAATTCATGTTTGAAAATAGCATGTTAATGCACCAGTTAAAAACCATTAGAACCAATACACACCCAAACAAGTCAACTAATGTAAACCCATTCTTACTAAGGCACACTCACCAAATAACGCATCTTGTTATAGTAGCATAATATGAATCATATTGATAAAAGGGTACCCCGCACCACTTTGCCACTTATTTTATATTCTTACACCGCAACATTATACATCTTGACACTCTCAGCCATTTTGTAGAATCCTTCCCAAATACACCTAGAAAAGTTCATTATACCAAGAACCCCACATGAAACTGGTTATCAAATCCCACCTGAAGACACTAGGGAAACCACATCCTCCTATAAAAACTTCCATATATCAAAGATAGTAATGTATCATGAACATGAAGGACTTAAACCTCATTCTATCCTCCTACCATGCATGACCCCCACTATGATACACCTCATCAATCTTATCATCCAAACCATAAGTGAACTATATTTATAATCCATAACAACTTGTTCATAAGAACCTCACCTAGAATAGAGTTTGGGGAATAGGTATTTTGAGCCATCCATCCCCAGTATCTTGGTTATTGGAAAAAATATGCACAATTTTTTTTGTGAGTACATACTGCTCGGTGCAGGTGGGGTATGTATATAAATAACAATGAAAGTACAATATATAATAGTCACACACACAATCCCAACCTATGGGTTCACAATAAGAGAACTGTCACAACTCATAGTGTCACCTCAAGGACTCACAATCTCTATCAATTTTACTAACACATCTAAATTCATTACACCACACAAGAAAGACATAACTACAAGTCACATTCCTTATTTATCTTTAAATTTAATCCATTTCTAGATTTTATAATTATTATACATTCCCCTTTACCAGTCTCATTCATTTTATATTTATCAATTACCAATTTAACCAAACTTCCCATTTTAGTTTTTCTATTAACATTTCATTTCATCACTACCTAGAAACTAGCATAACACAATGCAACAAAAACAATCCATCTTTATCATGTCAACATTAACCATGTCTCATCCACCACACATAACAACCACTCCATGTCACAACCCCCACACATCTCAACCATTATACTTAAAAACCACCACACATTATATCCAAAACACATCACAACAACTACATATAAAATTTAGATTTTAACATGGTATTTCATCATATTTATTTCAATAATTTCAATGGGAAATCATAAAAATATGATATTCCTTGGGAAAAAATTTTATTAGCTAGATATAGTTTCTTATCCATTTTCACGTGTGACAATTTATTCAATAAGAAAAACTAGATCAATAAATTTTAATAGCCACAAAAAATATAAAAAATAATAACACAAATTGAATCTATAGTTATTAGTAAACTTGATCAACCATATAGGAAAAATCACAATAATAAGTAAAAATAATGAAATTTATTTCCTTCCCATTTAATTTTTGTTAAAACAATTAATTAACTTCATTATTATAGTGCATAATATCTACCCAAATGATGGGAACATCATGATATCCCCACATGTAAATCTAAAAGGATGCAATATAAAGGATCACCTACCTTGATTTAATATTTAAGGAGAAATACACAATAACCAAGGTTCGACCACCACCAATCTTGATCGAATCACTATATAATTACTATAAACATCAATAATTCATCAAAAAAACCACCCAAAATAGAGGATAATTACCCCATAATGAACTAATAGATATAGGATAAAGGGAAGAAATGAATAATTAGAAAAACAGGGTACCTCGATATAAATTACTCCAACCCAAATGATGCAAGATGGACCAAGTGGTTTAGAACACCAAGGCAGGAGGTAGGAGAAGGGATGGGAAAGTAAGAAAGCTTTGAAAATTCATATTAGGGGTATATAACCTCTTATTTATAAGAAAATCATATTTGGATTCACCATGGTGTGGTGAATATCTAAAATACTCATGGTGTCTCTCGTTAACGTGCTATCCAAAACCCCAACGCGAGATTCACTTTTTCCACTCATTTTAAAAATGATATTTGATTGCCAATATGACCTTGAAAATGATGTGGTCCAAGTATTGGTGGGGTTTTTGTATTCTAATAATACTTGGAACCATGACCTAGTTCCCATAACTTTCTTGTTTTACACTCATCACTCCCTAGGCTATGACATATTGACCTTCTTTTAACCATTTCCATTAGTAGTGTCCTTGAGACATCGTGACTTCTTCCATGCCCAATATGGAAATTTTTGAACTGCTTGTGTCACAAAAGAAGACTATTGGGCCAACATGTTAAGAACCATGCCTTCCCCAAAGTGTGGTCACATATCCCATTTTACCTAGGATCATATCAATGCCAAAACTCTCTCTAAAATGCATTTCCAAGCCATTTCAAAAGACATGGTTTCCCCCAAAATGCCAAAAAACACCCTCAAACCTCTAGATCAACATTTAACTATCCAAAAACATATCTAAGCCTTGAAAAAAAACATGAAATAAAGGATAGGAAGGTATAATCCATTATATGTATGATATCTTCTTCTATGTAAAATAAACCTCTTGGTTTAGTAATGATGAAAACATGCTGATTTTTCACTCTATATTATTCAATATACAAAATATATCCATTTTTTATTGAATGAAACCACTTTTTTGGGCTAATTGGGAACCCTATATACTACTAGGAACCATTACATGGTTTTTTTCTGGTGTCCTAACAAGGTTTTTTCCTCCAAAAATACTTTTATATGGTGCAGTAGTTCTTTACTATATTTTCACTAATAATTCCATTTATAGTGCTCCTCTATAGTCTAACTAATGTGATTCAACATAGTTATACCTACTTTAATCCTCTATAGTTTCAACTATATTTCTCCTCAATAGTTCAAACTATTGTACTCTGCTACATTTTTTTAATAGTTTCATTTTGGTTCTTCTATAGTATATATAGGATTTATATAGATGATGGGGTTTGAACTTCCAATTGTAGGGCACTTGTGGAAAAAACTCAACCATTGGGATATTGATCTTTTGTTAGTATAAAACACCTATAAACATTGAAATACAAGAAAAATGGATCATTTTTTTCATAATCCCCTTGAGGTTGGAAAGAGTGAATCCAAAATTATCTTCTTTGACACCTTTAGTTGGATTTACCCAATCACATTGAAAAAAAATCACACATCTTTCAACTATATTACTCAACTAAATAATTTCCATACAACACCATAATATGATACATTTCTATTAGTTATTGTTTCACTCATAAGAACACCATAATATTTATTTACAATGATTATGTATATATATTTAACAATACATATATAACCATTGATAGAGATATTGTTAATATTTTATTCCACTTATTATAAAAATGACTTAAGGTTATCAAATTTATTTCTATAGAAGTGTAAAATGGTAGATGATTTGAAACCTAGAAAATAAATAATAAAAAGGAATAATGGAAACAAAAAAACATAAAATTTTAAATTCAACGTATTTTATAAAACAAACATTATATAAAAACCATTTACCGAACTAATTTTTGTATAAATCATCAATTTTTTATGGTGTGAGTTGATATTTGTAATGGATGATTTCATAGTGCTCCATGCAATGAAATAAGTAAGTTATAATTTTAAAAACATCAAAATTATGAAAAACCCCATTTATATGTAACTTACTTTACATATACTTAAACTTCATCATAATTTTTTATAACATAATTATGTGAATGTAATATCATTGAAAAGTTTGGTTGGATGTCTTCCTTTTTTAAAATTGCATGGTATTTTAGAAAAAAATATATTTTTTCCTTTACATGCTTCATTGACTTCAGCACTATAGTTTCTTTTAGAACTATTTCTCTTATTTTAATATAATTTAAATATATTGAACAAAATTTATTACATTATTAAGTTATATATCCTTTAGTTTTTGATCATTCTGGACAAATTTTATTATAGAAATTCATATTCAATCTCCTAAAAACCACTAACCATTTAACATAAATATGATAATTAAATTCACACAAAATATAAAAAATTAAAACATATTTTTTGTACCTTTCAATTATAAAAATTCAATGATAATAAACTAGTTAAAAAATAGAAGCTTCATGTTATAAATGAATAAAAAACTATACCATAATGTAAAAAATGAAGGATGAGAAGATACACTCCAATTTAAAAAGTATTATAGAACTATAATGTTGTAACCTTTGAAAATATTTATATGTTTCCAATTTTTATCACAAATCATTAAAAAAGTTTCTCAAATCTATAAAAAATTTACTCACCTTATTATTTTTCATTTTACTTAGATCCTATAACAATAAATGTTTCAGTATGAAATTGTGTTCATGTATTTTTAAATAAATTATTTTTCCATACAAAATTTTACTGTTAAATTTAAATAATACCCATTTTAAACATTAATAAAGGCTAGTACAATTAGTTTTTCTTGTTTTAACTTTCCTATTAATGTGAAGTATACTTCAAGTAAATATGATTGACCTTTTTCCTAACATGGGTGAAGATTATGTCATAAATTGAAATATACCATGTCAAGAAGAGAATGTATAATATCTTTCATTCTTCTATTAAAGTCTATAAGTGTCTTAATTAAACTTTAAAAAACATTCTTTTCAACATGTATAAAATCCAAATTGTGAAATAGGAGTACATTGTTCCAATATTAGATTTAAAATAAAATAATTTTTTCCCCAAGGAACATCATATTAGCATGTTTTTTATTATGTTTTTGAGACTCAATTTTTTTTCCAAATATAAAAATTTCATCTAATATAATAATTATAATACACTATGTGATTTATGTTGTATCATTATTTCTATGCTACCATTAAATATATTTTTATTTAAATATAATTTCTGACAATGATCCAATAAGAACCGATGGTCCACGGAACCCATTTTCTAATTTTTTTTTTCAAATACCGTAAAACATTATAATATGATCATGCATTTTTACCCTTGGTATTATAATATTATAGCATAAAATATTTATGAAATACATTATGTGTACCCATTAATTCCTTACTTAATACAAATGACTCATTATTTGATGCATCATTTTTTGGATCACTGGAATATGAGTTCTCACCTATTTTTAGATAAATATTTCACCTTTTCCTAGTCGTTGGAGTCATGCCAGTGTGACAATTGAAGATTTCTTATCTTCTATTTAATAGTTTATTTTGATATAGGTCATGAATTGAAGAGTATAATTATTTGGATTTGTCTTCTCAAAATTCTGGTTCCCTTACAGAACCCATTTGTCATCAAAGGTATTAGTGAATGGATTATTTGTTTCCTCTAGATTGAGGAACATACTCTCTTCAAAAATTAGATCATCTTCTCTTATCTATGTGTCAAGATGAACCTTTTTATGTTGCTCAAAACCTTCTTCATCTTCAGGTGGGATGTAAAACTGGTATTTAAAAATGCATTAATTATGATAAAACCTTTGTTTTTTTTCATTCTTATATCAGTAGGGTCACTAGGAGTCAAGTTTCTCTCATCACAGGAGGATAAACCACCATAATAAGGGATCAGTGGCTCATCATAGTAAAAATATTTCTCCCAAATTTACTAAGGATCCCATTGGGACGAATCCTAGTTTCAGGATGAAACCATGAAATTCCACTTCACTGGTAGGATAACGTTTATCATTAATAATCCTATAGATTCCAGGTAAATTGAATTCAAGAAAGCCCAAACCCCTGATAGGATGGAATTCATGTTTGGGAATCCAAAGGAGTCTGGATAAATATTTCTCACTTTATTTTCCCATTATCAGTTTCTCTTGATTCCCCTTTTATCCTGAAGGCATCACAATCTAGTTCTAATAGGAAGGGTAAGGTAATCACTGCTATTATGGATGCTGGGGGTGAAAAACCTTTCTATCTGGAAGCTTAATTCACCCTTTTCTATGCCAACAGTATTCTTGGTTTGGCAATTGAAACGTTTTGGAAAAGTTATGACCTAAAATTTCAGGTTACGCCTAATGGAAATGGTGTCTAAGGTAGATTAGTGGGTGCTATTGTTTTTGGGAACACTATGAGTGTTCCAAGAAAGAAAATGGAAGCCAAGTTCACTCAAACCTAATCCACTGATGGGGTTGGAAAGATTAGTGGAATGATTGTCAAGGAGGAACTAGAAGCTCCTATATCCACTCATAATCAATTTGGAATCTTGGGTAATATGTTCATCCAAAAAGAAATCCAAATTTGAGAGGGTAGGAAAGGTAGTTGTATAACTTAGTTGTTCCCTCTACAGTCACTAAAAAACAAGATGTGGTGGAAATTCTAGGTAGGATACATACTCACTTCATCACCCATTAATATGATTTCATGCATACTGATTTAGATTATGATTTTTAGGGGGAACTATATGTTTATGATTGTTTTTATGATGATGTTTTTGGTCATATCTTCGTGTATGTGTCTTGTCAACTCTATTAGAGTTAATTTTTATAAAATATTTTTTTTTGGATTGGTATAAATAATAAAATATAATTTCTTCATAGATAAAAATGAAGGTAAACTATTATTCCTCAAATAAAAATTACATATATTGAGAATAACTCATTCTAAATGGATTAAAACCATCACATTCCAATCATAATAGAAAATTTCATGGATTACTTTTTAAATTCAAGATACTTACCATTAAAATCCTTCCTAGCATATAAATACATTGAATTCCTTACCTTTTATTCTACAATACTCACATGATCATTCCATGTCATAATATGAGATATTTTAGGTGAAATGAATAACCTTTAAAGCCTATGTATCAAGGGTAAGTGTCCTTTATGAGTACATTTTTACCATTTTTAAATTTCATAATTCTATCATCATCAATTGTCTTCCATCTAAATTCACCTTGATTTAGGAAAGTATCAAGACTAAGTTTTTGTTTTATAAAATGTACACAATAATTAGTACATGCATCAATATTATTATAAGGAAGATCAAGTTTCTTAATAATCCTTTTCACCTTCATAAATGATTCAAGTAATGTATCATATTTGGGAAGATCCATCTTTAACAATTTTATAAGTGCATAAATTTTCGTATCACTGATCCCATGTAAACATTCAATATGATACATTTCTATAATAAAAGATAATTTACTAAAATCTTCATATACAAGATATAATGGTGTCCCAAAATCTCCAAACAATTTAAAAAAATTTCGTGCTTTATTAGTAAGATCTAGTGAGGTGTTATTTGGTTTCTAAAATTTAAAGGAATAACTCAACTTCTTAGGCATACCATATTCAGAAAAAAATTTATGTTCATAACTAAAAATGTTATTATTAGTAATTATCCCCAACTCTCTAAGAAAATTAAAAATAAATTATTGATAATAAACTTCCATTTATTTTATAATGAGGTGGGATATTTACATAAATAATGTCGATTGGTATATCTTTTATATGAACAAGTAATAATTTTATCCATTATTGAGGGTTCAAAAGAATGATCAATGAATATATCTAAATCTATTAAATAATCTTGGATTGTTCTCTTTGACTTCACACAACTCTTATAATTGAATATATTAATCACAGAAGTTCCAATATAATAATCAATTTTCAAGAGATTAAGAACAATAAATAAACTAATTATGAATAATTTTTTATAATTTAATATAAACTATATAATTAATTACCATGGACATTGATATTAACAATTAACAATTAATAAATAAAATAAACTAAAAATAGATATTAACTATGTATTAAAAAATAAACTTACTAAAAAATAATGCATACAATAATTAATTTTGAATAATAAAGTAAAATAAAATTCATTAAAATAACACCCTATTAGTTTATAAATATACCAATATAACATTTTGAGGTTCAAAATATAAATGAAATTCAGTATATATATTAATTTAAAACATGAGTCAACAAAGTAAATATTTTAACATCAGTCTTATATTATAAAAACCCATAGAAGTAAAAAAGGATCAATGCCAAATTCAATTAGTCATTTTTACACATCACATAGAGGGAATCATACATTAATTAAGTGAAAAAAATTTAAGACTATAATTCACTGACTTTATACTGTTTGGAAGTTCCCAAAATGAAGTTCAATGTGACCTCAAGTGTGCCTCCCCATACACCAGAGGAATCTAGCTAGTGATAAGTTCCTAATCAATACACTGGGGTAATATTCCCTCAAATAAAAGTACAAAAAATTAAAAATAATAACTAACTAACTAACTATTATCTATAAAACATATAGTAAACATAATCAATAAAAATAATGACATCATGTAGATGCATATAGTCATACATCTCAACTGGTCTCCCACTTGGAAAACCTTATATAAAAATAACAAAAATACACAATAGGCCATAATACCATCTTTGAGTCTCAAAAACCTCATCTTTAATACCCATCAAGCTACTCCAGCCTAATCCATTACATCACTTGCTCCATGAATTATAAAGTATATGTAATGTTTGTACATGTATCGGGGTTCCCGTGAATGGTGTGAGAAATAAATATTAGTAGGGGGTCGCCAAGTTCCCCTAATATATTACATCATATATATGTATGCATGTGGAAAGTAAATATATCGCACATGTGCATTGGATGTTGTGTTCTAACGAAGACATCCTGACTCCAGGTGCATTAAGTTATCACGTGTTAAGAAAGCCACCACGATAGCTAATCATACCCGATTCAATGCCTTGATGAAATACCATTGTCACATGGTGTCATCGTACCCATATCCCACACCATACCAAAACATTTAGGGTGTGGAATATAACAAGTCCATAACACCACCCTATTACTTATGGTAGGGTCCCACACCAAAGTCTTGGACTCACCCTCTCACTCAAGGTAATCTTTCTAATACCTTCTCACTGAAGGTGATCCCGTCCATATCATGAACACTATCTTATCCCATAATGTATGGTCTACCATCCACATATCACATCACATCACATATCGATCAAGCCCCCTCACTTAGGGGTTGTCATACATCACATACAAAATCCTCTCACTCAGGAAAGGGTCACAACCTAACCAATCCCTTCTTCCAAAGTGGGTCTCATATGAACTGATGAACTAAGACCCTCTCACTCAGGAAAGAACCTTCTTGTACCCTATAACTTAGATAAAGGACATATATCCTAACTGCTACCTTCTAACTTAGGGTAGGGTCTATGTCACACACATCTAGGACCCAATATCACTCATGATAGTCAAAACAGTTCCATATCACTCATGGAGGGGCCAGACTATGCGACTCATTAGTCTATTGCCAATCAAAAACACATAACACTGGGCATGTAACTTATCCCATTACTCACATATCACCATAGGATTCAAGTCACTCACAACCTAACCAATCTCTTAGAATATATATCATCATCGAAGTATAATATTCCAGATCTCTCCCTCAAGGGAATACACTATCGTTCTTCAAACCCATCATAATAAATTAATTCCCACACATAATCTAACCCCATGATGACCTCAGATCCCATAGGCTCTACCCAAACCAAACCTCGTGATCTCAATCTAATCCTCCCCATAATCCTTACTCAAGTACCATATTACATTTCTATTAAAAGATCTCCCAACCCATCACATATAGAAAACCCTATCTACCACACCCTATGAGATGTTTGACCATATCACCCCTCACTAATAGGCCTAATCCTTCTATATCTTTCTCATATAGACATAATAACCAACCTAGGATACCCATGAAATTTCTCAAATCCTAAGATCACTTTAGTTCCATTGAAAATAGACCAATAACCTATACCATTGGATACATAGTTTTTAGGTGATAAAAAAACACTCAAAGTGCTAAATATAACTTATTCCACCTCTAAGGGGATCAATTCCACCCTCTATCATTCCCTAATCTTCTCTCAATCCCTATCCATTCAACTTAGTCCCATGAAACATGCATTAATGTAATACATCAACCATAAAAAGGACAAAAATGTATATTATAGGGACCACCTACCTCAAACATATAGTTAAACTATCACCAAACATACAAACCAGTTTATCCAAGCCCATCCATGCCTCTTCCAAGTTTGTACTACCACCCAAGATCATATTCCATGCCATAACATCAAAAATAATTAATTATAAAAATGTATGATTAATTATATAAATTAAACCAATGATGCATAATCACTGACAAACTCACCGAGTGAAGCCACATCATTGAAGCCATAAACAATTGTACTTGGAAGGTTCATGGCATTCCCTCGACACTATCCCAAGATAAATCCCAATCACTTAACACTTGGTCAATATCTAATTTTATACAATTTAATCAACAAATCTAAATAATAAAGGGAAAAAACATACCTTAATTGAAATGGTGAAATAAAATTTTTGATCATCCTCTTGAAACATTCTCTCCCCAATATACCAAATTCCCATCATTCCCATATGATTCTACCCTACTTTAGTGGAATCAGTGAAAAAACCTAGATGAAATTGCCCCAAAATCAGTGGAAACAAGAGAGAAAAAAATAGGGCGAGAAGAAAAGGAACATACCTAGAACCACCTTGAAATCAGACCGCAAAATACCCTATTCCATGGGGGATCAAGACGAGTAAAAATGGGATAGATTTCGTGAAAATGAACCCTTTCTTGTTCCCCCCCCCTTTAAAATTGAAGGGGGGATGGTTGGTAAATTATCAGTCCACTCCCACTAAAAAAAACATTAGGAGATTATTCTAGTATGGAAACTCTGGTGTTATGTCACAAAACACCTTCCAAGGGAAGGCTATGGTACAACCTATGGGTCTTTGGTGAAACTCCCAATATCCGTCCTTTGGGTGTGGGATGTATTGGAGCTCCATGATACAACCCACCTCGGGGGGGGGGGGGGTGAGGGTGGGGTTACCCAACCTTTCCTTATGAGGAGCCTCTACAAGTTAGCCTATGTAGGATATATTGTGATATTTAATCCAAAGTAACCACTATGAAACAACCTCAATATAGCATTGTGTCCTCCTTGTCCATGGGCCACCACATCATGGTGCTTAGTCTCCATGTCATGGTGGCTACCTACAACTGAAATTTTACCTATAGGGCCACCAAGACCCTTTTTAATGATAACTTAATCACTCAAACCACTAACCAAGAATCATTTAACATCAAAAACATCTTCCAATATGTTTGAACACATGGATTATAGATCTAGAAAATAATTCATGAAACAACCCCTACATTATGATTAAAAATTAAAATTTCATTTGAATTTTACAGATCACAACAACATAGATCATTAAAAAGTCTTCACCATAATGATTCTCATCCTTAAGAATACATAACTATCCTCTAGCCACTACTTCCAACTTATCCTAATCCTTAATTCACCACAAAATCATCATGTTCCATTAATAAAATCCAAGCATGATTTCACTGTGTAAATTCTAACACTAAATCACAAAATTCACTAGAAGTTGAGCCAAACACTCATTAGAATCTCCGGAATTGAGATGGATCTTGACCGCACCCATCTATCCCAAGACATAAAAATGTGATCAAATGATTAATACTTTTTTATGATACACTTCACTATAATAATTAGCTCACAAATGCTGCATATGATCCATGATTATCCCCACTATCAGAATCATATATCGAAACACTCTTACAATGGTCCATCAACCTGATCAATATGAATTTTCCCCTCACAAAATCCAATTCCACGCAAAAAAACTTGTAGATTATCCACTAGATGACTCCATATGACACCACTTGGATGCACTTTCCAATGATTCATCGCACCACCTCACCTAATCATGATGTTTTAACTCCCAATGAAATATAAGAATCTCTAAAACCAAAATCTCAGTGTATTTCCATGTTTAGATCACTAAACTTTCTCTCCATTCATCATGCTCTCACCTTGAGAATTGAATCACCACGGATCCAACTCAATATCTTTCCATCTCAAATCTATCCCGAGTCTAATTAAAACACGTTTTCTCCGAACAACACTACATATAAATTCTAAATCTGGTATTCACTAATGAACCTAATCAAACTGGATCCACCCGCAAACTGATATCCCTATGCCATTATGTTCATACACTATCTAGTTTCACAATATATTTGACCCGTAAAATTTGAGGGCCATAAAACTACAACTGATATGATGATGACCACCATAAAAGTATCATCATAATCACCCAATTAATCAAAAACTAATATCCATTACCCACACATTTTTCATCTCCATACACAATGAATGGATATAAAAATCCCATTTATACATTAACATTATCAGGAAACACTAAGTGCTAATTTTTATCGATTTACTAGGAAAATTTTCATCAATATTATCTAAAATACACTCATAATGAGGGTCACACCCTAAAATGGAAAATAGTGCACTCCCCGTAAAATGTATTCCCTCACATCACTCTTATATAACCAACCCAAATAGGTATAAAATTCACATGCATTCCACTCCTTTAGAGCCAAGATCACACATCCTAACATACCCTAACACTTCTTTCAAGGAATACCCTAATAGATTGTAACATTAAACCTAGATCCATCTATGAAGTCTCATATTAACACTAATGGATATCTCTAATTATCATCCAAATCACTTAACCACCATTCCTGGGATTATATCACCAATCACATCGATTCTTGGCCCACACATAGCTACTCACTGATCCACAACTCAATGACCACCACACTTAACTAGTATTACCTCTATATCATCTATTGATAAATTTTCTTAAGAATCAATTACAAAACTCACCCTCCTCCTTATGTAGACTAATCCTATAAAGAAACTTCTTGTAGGTTATTTCCTGTGATCCTACATGACAACATCTGAACCCAAGGCACACACTCTCGTACAATCCAATCACACAACCTAACTGATGCTCCCATGAGTCTCACCTCATAAAACTAGGATTAAACAATTAAACTACTAAACAAGATTCCCTAAATGTTAAATATCATCCAACTAGATCAAGTAATATCACTCATTAAAAGTATAACCACACTATCACAATCCATATGAGCATCATTTCAAACCCATGAGCATTTATCCATGCTCCCACCATACCACTGAAAGAGCATCCAGAATCAATATTATAGATAGACAACTGATCATGATTTCTCACCCAAACTAAATAAAAATATCAAGGAATTTACATGACTTAAATCATCCACCCATTTTTTTAAATAAATTTATACTAAGAAGCTATGTGGAAATATAATATAAAGGTCATTATTGACAATTTATGTAACTAAACCCCATCACGACACACACAAGGGGTCCACCTGCAAAGAATCTAATTCTAGTAATGATTCACTAAGGGTATCTATATGTCCCTTAAATGAAAGAACCATATAATAGTCATCGAAAAAAATCCTACACCAAGATCCACATGAACTTTCATCATAATAAAATACCATACTTTAACCAAGTAGAATTCCACTAAAATTTTATATGTGATAAATCCATATAAGTTGTTACCGACACTTTAGACAACAACCCCCCCATATTTAGTGAAATCAAACGTGCACAAGAACATGAATGTCATGTAAATATTATGTGCCAAATATTATGAATGTATGAAATCCTCTTTAGAATGATCAAAGAGACAAAATAATAAATAAAAACCTCAAAAAACAAATCATATTTAGTAATCATATCAAGAATAATAGTAAAAACAAAGAACTAAAGTCTCATATCCCTTGTAATAAGACATCAACATCGGAAATGAATTCATGACTCACTAGTATTAGGTCCATCATATTCCTTGAAACATTATTAGATCATATATCTAATATCTTCCTAAATAGTAAAAAAATCTCTAATACCGCATTTTAATGACCTGACCATGGTCCATTTGAGAGTTCTCAGACTAAGGTTCTTCACGACATCAAGTGATCCTCCTTCTATAGTAGAGGCTATTGAACAGTGGTGAGGGACTAACCCATACATTAGGGAGACTATTTCTTTGAATCAGAGCATAACATAGTAGAAATAAAAAATAAATAAACAAAAAATATCCATCACAAACATCAATGTTCACATAAACAATAAACAAAAATGCTATAAAAAATGTATCATGTTGAAGAATACAACCAAACATCCCAAATAGTCACCCACCAGGTCAAAATAATGTGAAAAAATATATAAAATAAATAATAAGACCTGCTACCACACCTGATCCTCAACAACCCCATCTCCAATACCCATCAAGGTGCTCTAACCCGATCCACTACATGACCTATTATATAACCTGTAAAGAAGACATAACATCTCTATGTGCACTGGGGTGACCGTTAAAGGTGTGATAAATACATATCATTTGGTTCTCACCATGAAAACATAAGACACTCCATCATAGACATGTATGCATGACGAAATTAAACGTGTCACAAATTCATATTGGACATTATGGGATAACCAGGACACCACAATTCTATGTGTATCATGTCATCATGAGAAATCTAGGACACTATGGAATAAGACCATACATACTTCAGCACCATACTAAAATTAGGTTATTGCCTCATGCCACGATACCCATATCCTGCGTTGTACCCAAGGACTCAGGGTAAAGAATCCACCAATTCTTGACCACTACCCTCTAACTCAGGTTAGGGTCCCATGTCTAATTCCTATATTTTCCCTCACAATAAAGGTGGTCTTGCCAAGATATTTTCACTA